>CAJVRI010000128.1:2920000-4185058 GCA_911649635.1 Poeciliopsis gracilis
TGCAAACGAAAAAAATCCCAACAGCATCACATGCAATTTAATGATGTCAAACAGTGTTTTGTTTTTTTTTTTTTTTACTGTTTGGTTTTGTTTTTCACACTAATGAAACAAAGCAAAGAGAAATCAGCCGAACCACACAGGTTAAAAAAAAAAACCTGACATGTAACTGAATTTAAATTTTCAACGATTCATCTGTTTAAAAAAAAAAAAAGAAGATAATTACTCAACCGTTCTAGACAAGAAAGCTAATTATTTTGTCAATACAATTTTTGTGATTCAGGACTCAGCTTATCTGTGTAACTGCCTGAGTGTGTGTGGTGTGATATGAGAGCTGAGCCGAGTACAGGCCAATGATAAAGCGCCGCTCGGCCTAACGCACACAGTCACTCGCATAAGCGGCCTCATAAAAATTCCTGGAAAGGTGACGCCTGTGTCTAGAAAGCCAAACGTCCCTCACGTCAGTCTAATGTCACGTCCTCCTGAGGGTTCAGAGTTTACTTCAGGCCACAGCATTCGTCTCTAAAAGTGTCACTGCAAAGTGTGGGCAGGCAGACAAACGAACGAACCACTGGACTATAATACAGTAAATCACATGGAGGTATACGACTACAGTAAGATCAGTAAAGAATGTTCTTGCAGCTACTGACTGCTTTGTGAGGAACCCTTTCCCCTCTCTGGGAACCTCTTTAGATATTTGTTTGTTATCAGAAGATTTCCAAAAGTCTCTACTGTGGATATACTGCAATAAATGAAGTAAGCCTTAACATCATTAAGATTTTTATTTATTTATTCATTTATTTATTTTAAATTTACCTGGACAAGATGATGTCAAGCATTGTTTTTCTTTCTTTTTTTCCTAGAAGTTTCTGCTGCACTCCTGAAACAACCCAATTTGGATTATTCAAATCGATTCAACACCAGAGGTTATGGGTTTGACTCATTTATTAAGCTTTAGACATTTAACGGTTAGCTGTATCAATGTACTCCAAGTTTTTTAAAAGCTGTTAAAGTCTTTCATCATACAGTGCTCACTGTTAAAAGAGATAAAAAATAAAAAAAATGAAATAAAGTGCTGGGGTGCCCAGAGTTTTGCCTGTCTCTATGTAATCTGTAGTAACACAGCAAAGCCCCTCCCCCACTTTTTGCTGCACACTTCCAGTCAGCAAAGTTAAAAAAAACATTTTTTCCTCTTGCCTGCAAGAGAAACACATTTGGATGTTGAAAAAACATTTTCAGTCACAGAAAATCGAACTAAAATAATTCTGTTTTAAAACCACAAACAGAAACCTATATTTTTTGAGCAGTCGACTGAAGGTCCTACCAAAAAATGGCAAATACTAGTCACTAATTAAAGGAATATCTCCTTGTTTTACTCTATATGAAGCTAAAGCTGCCAAATATAGGAAATTATTTACTGTTAGTGACTCAAAACTACTTTTATTTCTTCTAATTTAAAAAGAAATTAATTACCGATGTATAAATGTAATAAATATAGTGATTATAATTGTATAATCATTATAATATGCAGTTATTTCAGCAATATTTGAACAGAAGCAGGGGCAAATGTTGTTAAAATGAAACAATTATGTGAAGTTATACATTTTTGTTTAAATGTTGGTGCTATAGCTCTGTATTGTCTTCAAGATTGTCAAAATCATAACTCACAAATTGGATCAAAGTGACTAGTACCTAAAGTTACGGTAATAGCAGAGGGAGCTGGAAAGAAAATTCATAGCCTGAATTTATAAACAAGTATTTTTTTATGGTTAAATTGTTTATCTTAACTTTAGTCCTACGATGAAAATGTGAATTGATGCTAAATGAACAGCATCGTATAAAATAATTCATACTTAACCTCCTCTGTGCACCTTCAGTGAAAACTCAAAAATTAAATTAAGTTAAAACAAGTGAGTTGTCACTGCACAATTTCAATCTCTACATCAGCTGAAATCTTGATACATCACAATTTTACCACCTTATTGTGTTTTATTGCATCTTCTAGAAGTGTCTCAATGGTGTTCTGACAAGATCCTCATCTGGTGAATAAGAATAATGAGGCTTCTTATAAAATTAAAATTTTTTAAAGGTTTTATTCGCTCTAGTGACTTTTATTTGATAGTGAATTGACAGGAAAAGGGTAAAGAGAGAAGAGAGAAGATAAAGGTCAGCAGGCCAGGACTAAAGCCTCTATAAGTGGTTTGTGCTTAACCCCTGCACCACCACAACACTCCAAAATTATTAACCTTTTGACCCAACAGCACTGAGGCAAAGGAATAACCCAACAGTCTTTGTGTTTACCTAATGAGGCTAAATTTATTCATATTTTCCTCTGCAATTAATACCAAAATCTGAAAACATTTTACACTCTGAAACATATGACGTATTCCAAGTCAATGAAAGCAACTTTTCGGTTGCTTATGATAAAGGTAAATTCTGTGGTTTAGAAATATTTCCAGGTGTGAAAAGTAGAGAAGGGCCTCCCATTACTCCCACTACAAGAAATCTGTAACTGGTAAGCTAGAAGAGATGCTTCTGAATGTTGGTCCATGATTAACTCATAATTACAAAGGTCCTGGGTCAAATCACAGTTTGGTAAATTGAGTTACATTGTCTCCTTGTTCTGTTTCTGTTTCCCAACTTGCAGAAACAAGACAGAGAAACCATTTTCTTAATGTGCGTCTTTTAGTCCCTAGATAATATTATTATTATTATTATTATTATTATTATTATTATTATTATTATTATTATTATTATTATTATTTTAGGTGCTAAGAAAGCAATTATTCCAGGGTTTTACAAATCAGTCAGAGGCCAGAATCAGACAATACTGCTTGCTCAATTTTAATTTTTGAATATTTTCCTACTCATTAAATGCATCAAAACTCCCACCACTTTTGTCTTTATAAAGACACTGAACAATTACCTGTACTCTGTACATTTTTTTTAATTTCATTTAAAAACTAATTTAAGTGTTGAGAGTCTTTGCCTTATTGCTTAAAGGTGATGAACCTGTCGTTTATTCTCTCTTGATTCAAAACTACAATCTCCATCTATGAACCTGACATTTCTCTTCTCTTTTATGCCCTAAAAATTTATTTGGAAGGTCAAACCTCAAAGAAAACCAAAAATTGGTATTAGAAACTGATATATAAATAAACCTTGATCGGTTCACGTTCTACTTTATCCCTCTGTGTTTTTCAGAACAAGTCACTGCGTGGTGCACTGCTGGAGCCTCTCCTGACGAAAACTGCTGCTGCAGAAATGTGTAGGTTAAAGAGTCTCCATGACTGTGTAGTGGGAATGTACTCAGCTTGGCAGCAGAACTGTGCACATACTCCACCCTCCACCCCTGCTCTCCTGTGCCAGGGCCGGGCATTCCTCACACCTCCAGTGGCCGCTTGGTAGCCGCTCTTTATCTCCCTCTTTTGCTCACAGCAGCTCACACAGACAAACTGTCTTTTTGTTCGTATGCAACTACTCGAAACTAACTACTGCCTTCCTTCCTTCCTTCCTTACTCCATCCACATACATTTCCTTCATTTCTTCAGCCCTTCATTCTTCCCTCATTTCCTTTTTTTTTTATTATTATTTTTTCCTTCAACATCCCCTCCATCTCCTCAACTTTTAGGTCTGATTTGCATGGCAGAGCGTAAAGGATGCAGCCAGTGTGAGGGCCCTCCCATGTCCGTGTCCATCCAGGCTGCAGCAGGGCTGAGATTTGTAATGCTAGACAACACTCTGCTACGCAGGGATAAAACCTCAGCCACCGCGCACAAAAAGAGCCTTGTTTTTTTTTTTTTTTCTTTTTTTCTTCTTCTTCTACTTCTTCGTCTTCTACTTGTACTTCTCCTTTGCTTTCGAGTGCCCGTGTTGCACTTTTCGCAGGGAAGTGCGGCATTCCCAGTGCTATCTGTTTCAGTGAGGAATGAAGATTGCAGACAGAGAAAAAAATATATTGGGATGACAGAGTCTGATGGATGATGTGGAGGATTGTTATTTTCTGTCTGCCTTCTCGGCAGCAGGGTGGCTGAGGCCTACGGCTGAGAAGTCTTACAGAAAGCAGACTCTATTTTATTGTCCCCTTTTTTCACTGATTTTCAGTCATCATATTTTTTTATGTATTTGTGAAATTAAAACCCAAAAGAAAGAAAGAAAATGAAATCTGATCATTTTCTTTTTCAGATTTGATTGATGATGTATTTTTCACATTTTCATTAATGTTCAATATAAGGTTATTGTTTCATTTTGTTTGGACACTTTGCTTATTGTTTTTGGCCTTTATTTATGCTTTTGTTGCATCTTCCTTTGAAAGAGAAACATTTTAAGTCAGAGGGAAAATGACTAATACAAAAAATTGTGTTGCTTTCTGAAGACACAATATGACATATTCTTTATCGATCGTTATTATTGGCTCATCAATCTTTTTGTATTTGTAACACACGCGCACACACACACAACTCTGTGCACCTGTTGACTTCTCTGTATCATAAAACTCCTTATTGTGTCTTTAAATTGAATTTAAGAAATAAATTATAACTATTTCTCCCCACTTTGGGGGCTTTCATTGTGGTGGTTTATTATTTGTATCCATTTCAATATTTCAATTTTTTTTTTAAAACATTACTATCTTATATTACAGTCTTTTACGGAGCACAGTGTAGAGTTAAAGAGTCTCCATGGCTAAAACTAAAAAATGTAGTTTAAATGTGTTACACATCAACTCTCATATTTGCTGGGACGTTAATGCCATCCCCCCGACCTGCTTTCAGTTTAATTAATTAGAAATAATCAGCCTCACCAAGTCTTGCAGTTATTTTATTGCGTGGGATCTAGAAGTTGTTTTCTTGGAGTACAGCATGTAATTATTTCTAGCTTTACAGACCAGCATGTTGGCATCAGGAGAAAGTGCTCCTGTGTTGCCCGAGCGCCTCTCTCCTCACTCTGAGGTTTTTCTTTGGGGGGGGGGGCTTATTGCCCACATGATGCTGGCTCTTAAAGCAGCGTGCTACCAGAGGCATTGTGGTCTGCAGTTTAAAGGGGGCTGCGGCTACATACAGGCGCACTGCTCAGGGCTTTCATTAACCCCCAAAGCTCAGCCTAATTGACGCTTACAAGTTGCGTGATTAGGACGCCGCTGCCTGCCAACGGATGCCCCGCAGTTTGTTTTGTGACTTTTGGATCTGGCCAGCTTCAAATTGTGTGTTTTTTTTTTCTTCTTCTTCAGCTGTAGTGTTCTTCCAAGAAAATAAAAAAGAAATGCCTAAGTCTTACTGTGTGCGCTCTTTCTCTCGCTCTCTCTTTTTTTTTAAAAATTGATTTAAATAACCTTGATAAATGTTTATGATTGAAGTTTTGTCCTGTTTGTTTTCTTTTTCTTATTATTTTAATTCCCACCTTACTTAGATTTTGATTTATACGCGTCTTTGAATTGCGATCCGCAAACTTCGCCGCTGTTTGCGCTGCAAGAGACGCGATGGAGGCGCTGAAACGAGGTCAGCTTGCTCCAAACACATGATGACTCGAGATGACATTTTTGTTTACTTTTTATAAAGCATGAAAAAATATATATATATTTGCGCGAAAAAATAAATGGAAAACAACTGTATTGCGTATCTCTGTGGCGTTTTGGGGTCGATTCTGCCACTTGTTTTTTTTTGTTTTGTTTTTTTGCATCATACTGGTTTGAAGGCCTTTCAGTTAAAACTCCTCATGCAGCCATAAAAATGATCTTTAAATGGGTTAGGGCAAAATTTATGCTTGAGTCCGAACAGGTTTGCATTTTAGATGAAATATTTTAATTTTATTAATTTTTTGTAAAATAAATATAAATTGTTAATTACAAAAGTACAAGAGATTTGGAAATCGGATTGATTTCTCCTCCCACCCCAGTAAAGTTGGACGTTTTTTTTTTTTTTGTTTGTTTGTTTGTTTTATATTACGTTGAGATAAAACTGATGGTTAAAAGCAACAAAGGATTTTTTTTTTTCCGTTCAATAGACGCCACTTTTCTCACCTTATTGAATTTCCTTACTGATCTAATTCCCTGGATCCTTGCAGTCAGGGCCTTTTGCTAAAGTTGGCTCTACAGTTGGTCGAGGCGCTGTTCGGTGTGCGGACTGCGCGCTGCAGTTTGCGCTTTAATTAAGAGTGAAGGGGGGAAAAAATTGTGTTGAGGGATTATTTGGAGGGTTTCAGAGGCCCAGTTTTGGGAGTTTTCCAGTAAACTGATCATTTTACAAACAGGCCATCGCGGGCATGCCTGAGTTTAATACCCAACAGCATCTATAAGATGAAAACAAGACGACGAAAAAGCATGCAATTAAAATGACAATTATTTTAAAAAGACAGAAATAGAATCTAAAAATGTGTTGCTTAAGTAGGGTTTTTTTTTTTTATTAATATTTTCTTCTTTTTGTTTTTTTATTATTGTTGGTGGTGGTGACATTGTGGTTGATTTAATGCATTTTTTTATCAGCTTTAATCAGCTTTTTGTAGTCAACTTTCATTGTGATGATGATTATTATTTTAGAACATTTCCAATTTATTTAATTGATTTAATGTCATCTGACCTGTTTTACCTATTTATTTATTTATTTATTTATTTATTTATTTATTTATTTATTTATTTATTTATTTATTCATTCATTCATTTATTTATTTCACAGATGTATTCTTTGTTACTTTAATGTCTCGAGAAATGTTTGACCTATAAGCTGTCTCATGAAGTATCATTTTAAGGAAGTACAACCCGTTACAATTTTCACATTGTTGTCAATCTTTGGTTTTCAGTAATTGTATTTATCAGACATTTAATGCATGTTTTAATTGTATATTGGTTAGTGAAGGGAAAGTCAAGCATTTGTAAATTTCGTCTGCTGTTTAATTGGCAGTTCTGAAGATAATCCTGCAAACCCAAACAACCACCTTTCATTGTGGGATGTGAATGTTAAATACTGTAAAGTCTACATTTCTTGAGAAATAAAAACTAAAAATGTGCATCTGTAGGAAAACACACAGGCATACACACACGTTTTTCACCCAGACACATCTGTATTTCATGTAAATCTGAAAAATAAAAATAATAATAATAATATAAAAAACGAGGCTAAAATGCAAAACAAACCTAGTTCCAGATGACTAATTCATGGGGCCAAATGTGTGAGGAGGTCAACGCTTAATTATTAATAATTCGCCATGTTGCAGGAATGTCATCAGACGTCTGGTTCACAGGACATGATGACGACACGCACACACACACACACACACACACACACGAACACACATGAACGCGGACGAGCAAAACTAAATAAATATGCAGGTGCCGCATTCATCACGCAAATGTTTATTTCATGTGAAGTAGGACCTTCTAAATTTTAAGAGCCAGAAATAAATATCCTTGCGCGTAGAAAGCGTTTGTGCTCAGTTCAGTCCAGTTGTTTGTTTTATCAGATCAAAATATTTTTTGATACATATATACACTTTTTTTATTGTTTGAAAAAGGGCCCCATGCTGAGACATCTCCCTGTCTTTTTGACATCAGTCTGTCCTTGCATGGGGCCCTTCAGGGGTCAAAATTTTGTTTGAAGGAAAGCCTAATTTTTTTTTCTCTTACAATTTTCACATTGTCGTCGATGCTTGGTTGACAACAAGGTCGTTTTTTACATAAATATATAATAATCTGACAAAATTCAGATCAGAAATAATAGCTTATAAACGTATTTCTGCACGTCTCGTTCGTCTTCTGCTTCTTTTTCTGCGGCTTGCTCGTGTGTTTCACGTTTCTGTGAACTTATCTCCACCCCCAAAAAATCAAATCTTCCAAGCTGATCTCTGCGCTCCTGTAATCTCTTGGTGACGTTTCTTGCACAGATCTGTGTCAGAGAGCTAAAACTTCTTAAAGCCCGGCTTAGCATTACCCAATCAGAAGTCTGATTAACAACCCATCAGAAAGTCTTTGACCTGATGAGCTCAGCGTGTCCTCCTCCCCTTTTGTCCCCCAACACCATGACATTTTTAAAAACCTGCGTATTTAGCAGAGTCTTCTTGTTCTGATCATATTTTCCCTCTTTTTTGCTTAAGCTCGGCTCTAAGTTGGACCAGGATAAGTAAAGTGTGTTGACGGAATGTGCCGGAGCCAGTGCAGCCTGTAATAATCCCCTCCATGCCCCCCCCACCCTCCTCCCTCCTTCTCCTCCCGCGGTCCGTGATTTTAGCCCCTGGTGCTCCTAATGCTCCTAAAGCCCCAGCTGCTCCCCCGTGGTCGCCGCGCTCTCTCCGCGACAGCCTGCGCACCGCTCGCTTTATTAATAATTCACCCAATGATTCCCCGGTTCGAGGCGGCTCACTGTGAGCGACTCGTCCACAGAACCGCCGCGTGAGGTTCTGTTTGTAAAAAGCCCCGCGAGGTGAGCCGGACCGCCGGACCGTCTTCCCTTTCCCCGCACGTTTCTCCGCTGCGGTCCGGGACTCGACCTACCGACCTACCGACCGAACCGAACCGAACCAACGTGTCGCTGCTCTGCCAGCATTCCGCTACCGGCGCAACGCCACGCAACGCCGCACGCGCTTTCATCTCGTCAGCTTCAAGGAGGAGGAGGCGGTGAGGGTGTCCCCCCCTTCTCCTCCCCTCAACCACCCTCCTCAGTCTGTGTGTATCTATATTCTCGTGTGTGTGTGTGTGTGTGTGTGTGTGTGTGTGTGTGTGTGTGTGTGTGTGCGTGTGTGGGTGAGTGTGGATCGACAGAGAGAGAGCGAGAGAGAGAGAGAGCGCGCGAGGGAGAGAGAGAGAGAGCGAGCGAAAGAGAGAGATATACGACGGTAAAAGCGATCGGGCGCGCTGCTTTTTGGACGAGTTTTGGACGCAGAAGCTGCTCGACTGCAAAGACTCTTTAATGAAAAGCATAAGAGAAGAGAAACTTACTTTGCGTCACCCCCTCCTGTCCATTAAATTGATCGTAATATTAAGATCGTTTCGGGATATGTTTTTTGCCTAAGCGTCTTCCAATCTGGACAAGTTCATCGGGACTTTGACGCGCACGTCTCCAAGACTTCCTCGTGCAGGACATGGGTGCATCTGACACCAAACAGCGATAGGACGGAGGGAGGTCCGGAGCTGCCGCTGTCCTCTTTTCAACCAGCCTTCTGCAGAGTGGACCCACTTTTTTTTCTTCTTTTTCTGGGCCTAAGGCCGACTTGTTTAAACGTCCGTTTTTTGTTTTGCTTCCGGCAACAGTGAAGAGAAGAATTCGTCCTCCCTCAGCTCTCTCTCCCTCACTTTTTCCTTTTTTTTTGGACGCTGAACTTTTAAAGGAAAATGGGGCATTGAGAGGGTTGGCAGATCTCCCCGCGCTATAATGGTACGTGCTGTGGAAACTCAATAGTTCCTTTCTGTTTGGCTCTATAGGGTGAAGTATGGAAGGCTGGATGTAAACAAAACAGCGGTTCTGTTTGATTGAGCAGAGCTGAATTTCATTATGGTGAAAGATCAGAACTTTCTTCAGTGTGTTATTACGACTGGAGCTGCGGCGCACCTGTGTGTGTGTGTGTGTGCGTGTGTGTGTGTGTGTGGGGTGTGTGTGTGTGTGTGTGTGTGTGTGTGTGTGTGGTTTGTGTTTGTGAGTGTGTGTTAGTGAATACAAATCAGCGGAGTTCACGCTTATTTAGCAAATTTCTTATCCATGTTTCACATTAATTAGGTGACTGTCAGCAGCAGTTTGCGTCCTTGCAAAAATACGACCGTGCCTTTTAAATTCACAAAAAGTAAAACTCACGTTAGTGTTTTAATTTAGCTTGAATTTACAATTTCAAACTAATAGTGTCTTTAACATATTCAATGTTTTAAAGGTTGGCTTTTTAATTTTTTAAAAAAAAAACACTGCTTGGTAATAAAGCACGGATATCCTCTGCAGGATTATAGGTTTTTGAAAGGCATGCTAAAGGGAAAACTTAAAATTCTGCTTTGTGTGTGTTTATATTTTGATGACATCACAAAAGGCACAAGAATCAAGACAGGCGAGTGCCATCAGTAGACTGTACACAAGTAAACAGTTTTCAGAATTGATCTAGATTTAAAAACTTCCTTCAAAAAGGGGACAAAAACAGGGATAGATATTCTTAAAATAAATACCATCGGTTGCTTTGTGCCATGTGTGATGTCACCAGAGGCATAAGCATGAGGGAGCTTAGTTTGTGGAAAAAAGATTTTTTATTTATTTATTTATTTATTTATTTATTTATTTATTTTGAATTTATGAAATCTTAATAAAATAGCAAAACAAATAGAAAAAAGAAACACACTACGAGTGAGCTTTTATCTATAAATTAAGTTTGAGTTTCAGAAGAATCTTCCAGGTCGCTTTAAAATGTAAATTCGGTTGCTTTAATGCACTGGAGCTGCCTTTTTCTTGCTCTCCTCTCATCGGACAGAATAAAACAGAAATTAAACAGAGCCGACCAAAATTGTGCATTACTTGACGCAAAGTCACACTGAACATTACAATGAACGCGTCCTGTTTCCGCAGTCTCCTCCGTTTGCGCCTTTACTCTGCGCCTCTTCCCTGCTTTCATTCGCGCGCGCTTTAACTCCGTTCCTGACCGCACTTGATCGAGTTGACCGAAGGGGTTGTGTGGAGGTGAGATGCCGCTGAAGGAGCGTCAAGTGAGGGTCGCACAAAGAAAATGTGATCCGCGGCATTTCCCGAGTCTTTAGCATTGATCTGAAAATCGGATGATTTGAAAAAGAGAATTATCTCCCCCAAATCCTGCAGCATTTAAATGGATAAATCCCGTGATAGTAATAATAAAAATCGTCTTATAAAATGCAGCTGTACCATAAGCTGCAAAATACCGGATTGCTTTTATTGCCCATGTGTTTTTTTCCTTCAGCATGCAAGCTGCACCAAGCTTTTGCATTACGAACAGCTCAAGAGATTCCATCAGGGAAATGTTCTTCACACTTCTTTATTTATGGGAGCTTCCATCCATCCTATTTGAAATACATATTATTACCACATGGATTTAGCGAAGTTTGTTTTCTTTCCCTTTTTTTGTGGAAAAAAAAATGTAATAATAATAATAATAATTGCACAGCACTACTGGGATAAATAAAACAAAGATATTACTCAATATTTTGTACATGTATTCCTAAAGTGTTCTGTCCAGGTTTTCGTCAGGAGGACTGAGGTAATATTTAAAAAAGTTAGAATGCAATAATTTACATTTTCTACAAAAAAATGCAAGTATTATGTTCTCTCTTTTTCACATTAAATAAATAAATAAATAAAATGGTGGGCATTACAGTAAGTATCTGAAAAGAAAAATATTCAACATAATAATTGCAACAACAGTCATAGTCGTAATTTTAAAAATCATTACGTTAAAGTGTATGCCCGATTCAAGTACTGAATTACATTAAATCTTTTAAATATTTGCACAGCTTTACAAGGGTCATTCCCATAATACAGCAATTTGAGTCTCTCTAAGCTCATTATACCCATGCTCATTTGTGCAAGTCAGTGTTTATTAACAACTTTATGACATCACATGCAAAAGAACAAAAAAAATATAAAATATAATAAAAGTGTGCTAGCACCCATAGGAGCCCCTAATCATAGCAGCACATCAACACAGACAGGGCCTCCAAATATCAAATGGCGTGCGTCGGTTTAATGTCTGCTGTCCAACCATTTCTCCAACGCAAATGACCTGGTAGACAATGGTTGATATCTGGCACTGATATGATAAACCTGGTTCTGTTTTGATTGTTGGCCTATAATTTCACAGTTGCTTACGCTGCGGTTGTTGTAGAGAAAACCTGCCAACAGCACAACCTGTCAGTCAGGGAGAAAAGCAAAGAAAGTAAATAGTGCCGAGCAGGGAGATGGGTGTGAATCTTCTTGTGTTATTATAAAGAGCTTCAGAGCATTAATAGAGTTGAGGTGGTGAAGAGTGAAACTTTTGAAGTCACCTCAACCCGCTGCTAAAGTCAGTGTGTTTGCATCATGATGTAATACAAATCTACACGGCCTGATCGTTGTGGTAAATTCTGCTGCATTAAAACCATAACCACAAGAAAATCCCTCCATGGATCATTCCTTGTGGGAAACAAAAGGATGATTGTACCAACCAAAACCTCATTGTTAAATGCACTAAGGCAGTGCAGCTCTTTACTGAGTGTGGTTTGGCTATTAAGAGCGAGGGGGGAAAAAAAGATTGTATTAGGATCCATGCAGGAAAAGCGGTGTCCATGGCATTTGGTAACATAATCCACGGAGAAGGTGCGTGGTGCAAAACAGTACAGCAGAGGACCGTCGCTGCCCTGGTAGATCAGAGTTACAATTGGTGCTGTATTATCAACAAGCCACAGTTCAGAACCTATCCTGTCTAGTGAGATCAGTAGTTGGCAGGCAAGCTGCCAGGACAAGTGAGTATTGGAGTGTGTCACAGTGTGAGTATCTCCTCTTGTTTCTCTGGAACCGTTTGGGTGAGTGGCTTTTTTCAATGAGGTTGGGACGGCTAATGTTAGTGTTGTCACATAAACAGCTTCACTGCACCTTGTGCCGGTGTACCACATGTAGGCTTCCCAAAATACACTTCACACCTCCTTCCAGTTGTTTTTTTTAAAATGGGTTATGTGGCTCATCACCCAGGGACCAGGGTGCCAATCTGATTGGGGCGGCATGTGTCCTCTCCATAAAAGGTATCAGTCAATCAAAGGAGTAAGAAAATATGGTCATATTTTACAGCTGGCATACAACAGCTGCGGCTGATGTTTGCATCTGATTTGTGACTTCCTATCATCCCTAAAGTAATGGGATATTTCACAGGCTGCATTTGATCTTAACTGACCAAACCTTAATTATGATTATATAACATGAACAAAGATTGTTTAGGACCTAGTTTAAAATTCTCTTTATGCTCTTTGTGAAATCACAAACAGAGCTCTTAATGCATTTCGTTCATCAGGACAATCTTAGATTAAGATAAGCATAAGATAAGCAAAATTCCTTCATATATTTCCTGAAGGAGCTTTGAAAGGTTTTTTAATACTAAATGTTTTTACATTTCAATCAGCTGCATTCGTTTTCAATGCAGTGTTTAAAAATGGTTACATTCCAATTAAATTAACTACTTTTAGTTACAAACCTAAACCTTTTGACTATAATTTAACCAAAGTTGGTTTGGTCAGAAAATGACTGGATTGTAAAATTACAGAAGCATTTAACTGTCAGAGCTAGGAATAAATTCAGGAGCAGTGCTGTTATAACACAATTTTTTTTTTTTTTTGGTAGAAAAAGATATATAAACACGTTCTTGTGATAGATAGATTACAATTTCCTAGCAAGGCATAAAGCTCCCCCTAACCTTTCATCTTCTCGTTCTGTTTCTTCTAGATGATGTTCAAACATCCCTTAAGGCGTTTCCACTCTACTGTTAAGATCTTTCTCATTTTGTATATAGAGTTTGAGTATTGAGTTTTGCATCATATAATGAGATATTGTTGTTAAATAAATTGTGAACATGCTTCTTATATTTCTATCTCTAGCAGTTAGATAGTCTAAAAAGTTAACAACTGCCATGAGACTTGTGGTTGAGACAATTTGTGTGTTGAAGCAAGAATTCAAGTCTTAGCTGGTTTAGCTGCAATGATAAATGCCAGAGTTTGGACCACAATCCTTTAATATAATATAATTTTAAAGAAATCTTAAATGCCAACACAATCCGGCACAATGCATCTGTACCTGGGACTTTTTTTAGTGGTTCCTATTCCACTCTCCTCTTGGTCCTCTTTTACTATCCTTCTCTTGTCCTTCTTCATCCATCTCTTCCTCACTTCTCGTCCGACTGACATCATCCTGTCCCTCTTTTACAACTCCACAAACAAAGCTGATGCTGTCAGTGTCTACTACTTGACATTAACAATGATCAACTATAACACTTTTGCAAATAATTCATATTTTTAGAACACATCTACAAAATGAACTGAAGCAAAATGCTAACCACACAAGAAGTAAATTATTTACTTTATTTGTATCTTTTTTTTAGGTTATTAAAAAATAGAAACAGAACAGGACAACTAGATTAATAGTCTGAATCTTGAGATACTACCTTTTTGATTTTGGACCCAGACTTGATGTGTTTTCTTTTGCAAAAACCCCCAAAAGACAGTATGGAATGTTTGTAATTGATCAAGCAGATTAATTATTTATGCACATATGGTGTAACACTGCTGGTTGGCCACCTTTGATGTGTGCGCTGAACACATCCAAAAACAAAAACATACTAAGTCTGGGATGGCATAAAAAAGTCCCATCTTGCACGACTAACTCGCTGTAGTCAGCCCGCTTGATCCTGTGACATCACTGACCTCCAGCATCCAAAGTAGCTGTTATTTTAGATTGCATTTGTCTGCACCATGCACTGACTTTTTTTGTTTTTCCTTAAGTAGTTTTTCAGGTCTATCCATTTCTTTCTCGTGTCTTTTTGGCATATTGGATTATTTAACTAACCTTTCTACACAATTCTGCTCGATGCTCATCTCTCTTCAGTGATCCGTATGGGATTTCTGGATTTCTCCAAAAGAATTTCAACAAGAAATCAGCAAACAGAAGGAGGGCTTGTGAACAATGATGTTGATTTTCTGCACTGTTTTATAATTGTAGTCTGCCTGTAGTTTTACCATTGGCAACCGAGGAAGTGAACGAAGCTGTTCAGTCAGTGTTGCCCCCCCCCCAAAAAAAAAAAAGTGAATTAGCATTGACAGCCATCTTGTTCAGCTCAGCACTTTCCTACTTGCACCAGGACCCTAAAATTGTCATTATAACTAATTAGAATATCTCAGCTGTGGTTGTTAGTTCAAAAGTTACCAACTTGATTACATTTATTTAAGGTTATTACTAAATTGTTGACAACTTTATAGGGGCAACAAACCAAGTAGAATGATCCCCGTAACTGGTTAGAATTTATTAAATGAATTAATTTAAAGAAGTAAATTTGGACAGCTCTTTAGCAAGGCACTTTTCTTTAGTGTTTGATATCGCCACTCACACCTGCAGCAGATAGTTGAGCATCTTAAGCTACAAACATGAGTCAGTAATCTTTCCTCTACTTGCTCAGGATGTAAATGAATTTGAATAAATTTATAAAATCAGAATAAATGTATCTGTATGAACTGGACCTGTTATGCAAAGTGACCTAAGATGGCATTTTTTAAAATAAATTGGCACTAATAACCCGACCTAAACTCAGAATTACTAAGATCTTCCATAATATAATTTATGTAAACTGGTGTACGATTGGGGGAAATCAAGTTTGTTCTATAATTGCATGTTCATACAAGTTCATGAGGAGGAGAAGGCAGTTTAGGGTGGCATTCATGAAAAAACCCTAACAGCCTGCTACTATTTTTTTCCACAAGCACATTGAGCACAACACGAGAGTTTAGCCTCATGCAATCTTAAACTCTTCATCTTGGCGCTACATTTGGTCGAGCTAAATTATCAGGACTGAAAAGAAGAGTGAAATAATTAGCCCCCACTCTGCTCAGCCATCTTTCTATTCTTACTTCTTTTTCTTTTTTTTTTGCATGTTACGTCTGCTATTGTTTTCCCATTTCATCAAGTCTCCTCATTCCCAGAGGATAGTTGTGTGAAAAATTGTATTTTTCCAACATTTCTCCCTGAGGTAGCTTTGGCAAGGACTCACACGGCGGCCATTTCTGCCTTTCATACAGTGCTCAGACACTGTGGAACAGATCGCCGGTGCGGCCTGGAGTCTTTGAAGTGGCTGCCATCTCACACAGGTTGGCTGGACCATCTCTCTCTCTCTTTCCCTCTCTCTCTCTCTCTCTTTTTCTACCCCCCTCATCACCCCTAATTTTCATCTTGCGTCCTTGTCTTGGCAGTGGTAATGTCAGCGACCACATCTTGACAGTGAAAACGTTTACTGAGGTAAAAAGGGATGGTAATAATTTTGGATTTTAAAAAGATGTGCTGACAGAAGCTGCAGATGATGATCGCAGAGGTACAGTCCAGGACGAGGTGTAGGAGTACTGCAAGTTTCTGAGATGCAAACGCAGGATCATTGATATGTTGCCATTCATGTGCTTTAAAATGGAGCCATCTGAGAACAAATTTCACCATGAGAGGCTTCCCTACACAAAGCTCTGTGGAGGTGTGTGTGTGTGTGTGTGTGTGTGTGTGTGTGTGTGTGTGTGTGTGTGTGTGTGTGTGTGTGTGTGTGTGTGTGTGTGTGTGTACGGTGGTGGTGGTGGGGGGGTGTCTGTGTGTGTATGTAGATGCGAGAGTCTGAGCAGGTTTCGGAGATCTCACCTCCAAAGAATTTGGCCATATGGTCGTCAACACATCCACAGAAAGAGAGAGAGAGACGGAAGACGGATAGAGAGCGGGCCAAGAAGGACTTAGTGAGATGGAGGGGGAGAAAGTGAAAGAGAAGTGTCTTCTTTTGTCAGGAGAAAATACAGCTAGAAACACATCTTATACCCCTACCTTAGATCAGATGGTTCACAGGAATAAAACAACTACACAAAAAAAATAAAAAAATAAAAACATGAAATCCTCCAAAGCATCCTCTCTCTATGCCACATATTTGCGAAGTAGGAAAATCTGTCTCAATTAGCACATTTGCATTGGGCGATGATGGACTCCAAATAGGTCACTGACTCAATCTCCCGCCTCCGAATCTTCCCTCTAAAATGTTAATTAAGGAGGGCTTTGAGATTTTTTCGCTCTGGGCTGGCCATATGGGCTGGGCATATGCTCTATATATACAGTACAATATATAATTCATACACTGCTGCAGGAGAGAGAGAGAGATTGAATGTTTGGGGCCCTGGAGTTTTTTTTGTTGTTGTTGTTTTTTTTTTTTGTTTTTTTTTTGAGGGGTTTACTACAAAGGGGCGGCAGTATGTTCTGGCCTCCCCAGTGGCAGGTACAGAGCTTAGTCTATTCATTAGCTCCGTGTTATTCGCTCTTGCACAATGGGATTGAGGTTCATCAGCACCTGTTTCTTTGGCTGATGACATAAAGAGGGCAAGTAAACTGCTCTTTGTCAATTGGTTAATATAAAATGAGAGCAAATGATCTGCAAGTCGGATTGACCTGTTTGTTTTTTTTTGTTTGTTTCTTTCTTTTTCTCTTTTTTGCCTTTTTTGTCTTGATGTTTGTGAACTCTGCTTAAATGGATAGCTCATGATTTTTGTTGCAATATTCTGTTAAAATAATATAAGGAGTTGATATCTTAATTGCAGTTGACATCTCCGAGCATTGACTAAAATAGACTTCAACTATTTTAAAACTAATTTTGCTCAAAAACCAGTTGGACTTGATTTTATTGGTTTATTTACTTGATTTAACCTGAAGTGTCCCATTGATGTACAGTGTGTTTTCTGCCGAGACAAATGGTTTCAGATTTTCAGCTAAATTTAATTTATTAAAACATAGAAATTTACAGACGAGCCATTGTTCATTTAAATGTGAAACGAAGGTTGGAGGCATTGTAACACCAAAAATCTTCCTGAGTGAAACACTACTGGGAGTTTAACTTGTATGAAAGAATCAGCGAGCTAACAGCTTGTCAAAGAGAACTTTTTTTTTATTATTTTTATATTTTTAACCATTATATTATCCAGTTAATTTGACCAGAAACACTTCACATGTCTCACTGTTTGCAATTGTTTTCACACCCTAAGATTATTGTTGTTGATATTTCATCTACCGCTATTTCTTGTGCTGATAATCATTTGTTGTTTTAAGACGTGGAAGTCCACTTTGACCTCCAGCTTCCAGGATCACAAATTTGAAATTGTACCAAACAAAAACATCAACTTTACATACAGCATTGCAAGTAAGATATTAGTTAACAACCTTTTTAAACAACTATTCTCTAAACTGCTGAACTGTTCTTTCAAAGCCTGCAGACATGAAGGGCGACGGTGCAAAGAATTTCTCAGATTTCATTAGATTTCCTTGCACACTCGCAGTTGTCCTGATGCCATCAGGCCAGACTCCCATTCACTAGCAGAATGAGGCAGTTGTGGGCCAATGAAAACAGCTCTTGCCCACTCGCAGCTTATTTGGGCATCGCCAAACCAATGAGGGGAGGCCTGCTATGCACCTGACCCTGTTTCTGGCTGCTCCCAGCCAATCACTGAAGCTCCAGCACACCTGATGCATTGCTGATTATCAGAAGGCTCAGGCTGGTGTGGACCCCTGCACAGGTGCCGTGGAACCAGGCCATTATTGGAACCACCAGCCAATCAGATACATTGTTTCATTAACACACATGTGTATCCTGGCATCTTTGGGGTGTTTGCTTTTTGTCCTTGAGTACGCTGTTGTATATTAGCATGTAAATGTGCGTCTGAAGAACTCCACTAGCCTTCTCCCATAATGCTTTGCTGCCTTATCAGCAGGCCTCTCTCTCTCACGCTGTTCCTGGCTCCATCAGCATCGTGAGACTCAACAATAGGCGCTGTGTTGCCCTCTCAAGGAGCCGAGAGCCTCTGCAATAAAAGCAGGCCGAAAACAAAAAAACCCCAAAAGAAACATGTTTATGGACTAATAAAGATGATTAGAAATCGCACAATTGCAGAAAAATAGGAGGTTTGCGAGTGCAGATTATCTGTAATAAAAAGACAGGGTAGAGGGGGAGATGGAGAGTGAGCTGTACAGACCTCTCATTGCGAAGGATATGAATAGCCTTTGTTTTCACCACAACTCAGGGCTGTGTGGTCTGCCAACGTCTGGCTCTTATTATGGGGTTTGTGTCTGTGTGTCTGCGTAAGTGGCATGCACGTGTGCACTGGTGGGAGCTTGCAAGTGTTGCTGTGTGTTTGTGTGCAAAGCAAGTAGCACATGTTTGTGGAAAAAAAAAAACATATATGGGAGATTATATTTCGGGTGGGCAAGGAGGCTGGGGGACAGAAGAGTTTATATTTGTGCGTCTCAATACAGGCGCATACACTGTTTCTTCCCTGCTCTCCTTCGGTAAATGAATGGTGCATGGGGTCTTGGGCTGGCACAAGCGGGTGTGCACGCTTTTTTATCCGTTAAAGTTGTGAAATGAAATAGGATTTCATAGAACGCCGCAGCGGCTGTGGGATTTGGGCTCCCTTTGGCGAAGTTGAGTGGGGATAGGTTGATCCAATCAACAGCAGAACTGCAAGGAGAGCCTATTTCACAGCTCCGGACCCTGCCAGAACCCTGCCTCTCCGCCTGCGTGCTTGTCTTAGAATACAAATGAAGCTCCCTGAATGCACACCTACACACATATGCATGCATGCACTTTCATATTTGGACTGTGGATTTATGGGGCTGTAGAGCCTCTCTAGAGAAAGAATAACTATTATCTTCATTATTAATCATAATGAGGCAAGTATATTTTAAGAAATGCCTTTTTCAGAAAAAAAAAAACATGAACGTCAAAGATTTCACCACACTGATTGCAAAGCATTTTATATATTTATATTGATCTATAAATTTATATATAGATTTTTATCTATATATAGATATGTATCTATGTAGATATTAATCTACATAGATTTTCTTGTCTTTTCCAGCGTATGTTGAACTTCAGTCAGATTTCTCTTGTCTTTCCCATTTTGAGGAACGGCTGAGAGACTAGTTAGTCTCTATGCAATTTTGCTGCACATTTGGTCACAGTTTACTTATTCAAGTTCCGCCAACACTCAGCTAAAGCTTTAATATATAAATGAATGGTTTCGTCAGTTGAATTTCATTTTATTGGAACTGTTAGAAATTATGGCACCAGGACTCTGACTGTAGATGTAGATCGGTTCAGTTGATATATTTCTGCCACTCAAATGTCTGCCTGACTCAAATGGGATGTTATGTTATGTTTCCTGTTTCGAATAGTGGCTGTTAGAATTGGTCCTCTGGGGTCAGTCATTTTTATATTGCAGTCAATTGAAACATTGTGCATTAGTACTTAAACGTTTCTGAACTCACATAAATTAATAATAACGCAAGAAAAAAAAAGCTTTAATTATTATACTTTCATAGAATTGTTCAGGGTAAAACAAACAAATAATTAACTAAATTAAGTAATAAATATTTTCTCGGTGGAAAATAAATCCTCAAATTAAAGGTGGGAAGTTTTTTTTCCAGGGTGACATTATTTTAAGGCTTTATACAAATATTTACAAGCAGTACCCATAAAAGTAGAAAGCACTGCAAGTCTTAAAAGATTATAACAAGTACTTTTCACCACAGTAAAAAGACATTTCAAGCTGATATAGAAAAGTCCAAAACAAATAAATACTGTTTCATGCACTGCAGTTAAACAGTGATTGCTGTACCTGAAAAGAACAAGCAAAGGTGGAACAATGAACACCAAATGCTTCAACTCCCTCACTTTTGTTTTCACTGTGTTTGTTTTTCAGGCTACTGACACTTACCTGGTGAACGACGATCCTACTAGAGGCCCAGGGATGCCCGAATGTTTCCTCGTGTCGGACACATACAGGGTATACACTCCACCAACCACACACACACTTTAGACCCTATTCATTTCATTTTTCAAGAATTCAGTTCATAACAAAGCAATCATGTGTAATTTGTACCTCATCTGTGCTTCTTACGCCACATATTTTAGACAGGAGCAGAGAGATAGTTTTTTTCTGACTTTGGAGGCAAACTCCTAATGTGTTCAGGAAATAAATTCAAGATCCTTCCCCCCCCCAGGCATTATCTTCGTTAGATCACTTTCGTTTTACTGTAAAATCCCCACGCATTCCATTCAACCATAACAATTTCATCTCCACACTTACATTTAACCTTTTATACTTCAAATTCTCAACGACAGGCAAGTTGCAAATCTTTAGCATAAAGAGAAAAGCAACATTTGAAGCTAGTTTGAACATCACTTTTTGTTTTTGCAGAATAAGCTCTGTGCAACAAGCGCTGCATGTAGTCCCCCCCCCCTCCGTTTTTTTTTTTTTACACATATTTAAAAAGAACTCTGCTTTTCAGGTTAGCATGTGACAGCTGGAAACCCGCTCACTTGGTCTGTGTCCTCTAATCTGACATGTGGGTTTTTTTTATTTTTTTCTTAATGCCAAAATTAAGACGTGATGACATCAGACTAGCAAAATAAATCTGTACAGTTTTTTCTCTCGCGCTCTCTCCACGCTGAATGCAAACACAGTAATCCAAACCAGTCCGAGTATAACGTTCGAGCGGCTATTAAACACAGTAAACACATGAAAAGCAGCAGGCGTGACACATTGCTCCGCGCACACGCTCAGATTGGAAACAGATCCGTGCAGTCTCTGGGATGCACGCTGGATATCATACGCTCCTATAAGCCACCGCGGCCCATGAGCCATTTCTCTCTGGCTGCACACGTATGTCTGCATAAATTTGACTTGGAGTGACCCCCTTCCCAGAACACATATATAAACAGCTTATTCAAACAATATTTACACTGTACAGCAAAGTAAATGGGCACAGTTACGCACATTTTCCACTCACATATTTCCTGCCTTTTGAGAAAAGGCAACCTCAACCACCTGTCTCGCACATTTAGCATGCTAATGGCTGCATCAGTATGCTACATCACTTTCAATATTTAATGGCCTAGCCACAGGCGATGGGAAATATCAAGTATATGGGCAGCACCGCGTGTCAACGGCAGACCACAACATGCTAACTTTAGACAGGACCATATGGTTTTCTCATGTGCTCTTTAACGGCTCAAAAACCAGCAGATCTGTGCTCGCAAGAGCGGCTTTTCTAGGTGATGTACAGACAGGTCTCTCTGTTTGATCACAGGCTGGAGAGAGACTTGGAAACCAAAACCATGAGTACTGAGGTTCTGCAGTGCCAGTGGTTGCAATAGTGTATTTGTTACTGGGACGGACACTTTAATGGCAGACTCAAGATGACAACACAAACAGCCGGCAAAGTTGGACAGCTGAAAGGGGCGGTTTGTTCGATGGAGAAGGCAACTAGAGAAAGACGCGAAAGATTAGAAAACAGAAAAGGGAGAAAAACCTTGCTAAAAAGAACCACAGAGAAAAGGCAGAAAGGGGAAGACGGAGAAAGAAAAGAGGGAAAATGAGGGAGCACACACAAAGGCTTTTGGTTTGGGCCTGTGCCGTGGTGGGGTGTGGTTTGGAAAGAGGAGAGACTCTGGCAAGGGAACACTGCACCTACAAATGCTTTACTTTCTTTCACATTTATTTTGCATTTCACTCTTTTTTTTTATTCCTTCAGAATCTTCTCCTTTTTCTGTCGTTTTGTGCCAACACGTCTTTGACCACCAGACATTTGTGCCCGTGTAAGAACTCTATGCACGGGTGTACACGTTCCTTGTGTTCTGTACTTGATACACGTTTTTCTTTTTTTCCTTTTTTTGTGGTGTCTCTTAAGTATCGTACATAGACTGAGGTCTCGTAAAGCTGCACAGCTTCGTATCCCCCCGAAAAAATCTTGGCATTAGAGCAGTAGGGTGACTTCAGCCCCTGAAACCGCACCCTTTTACACAACTTAAACACACTCGCAGACATATGCACATGTAGAAAATGTATTCCAACTTAGGCATACACACACTCACAGATACACACACACACACACACACATATGGAGCAGGGGCTTATGTATAATTGCAGGCACTCTGCCTGCATATATGAGTTTGATTAGACTGAGTAGCAGGGAGCGGGCGAGGATAAAGCCAAGCCTGATTAGAAACAGAGTGTATTTGCTTCCATACAATAGGACTCACAATTTGAACGGTTAAGTTCCCTGAGTTCAGGTTATTATGTCTCTTTATTTGTACAAAGAATGCTGGGATATAATGCAGAGTTAGTTAAAGACACCAACCACAGTAAATGTTCTTATTATGAAATGTCCATTAATAATAAAGCAGCTAAGTAATGAGGTTTTGATTCTCTCTGGGGAATTTGCAAAGTAGAACAATTAAAAAAAAAAAAACTCACTGAAGAAAAAAGCTGCTGGATCTCATCTGTGTTTGCTTGTGACATCACAAGAGGCACAATATGCCATGTTTATATATGTGTGTGTGTGTGTGTGTGTGTGTGTGTGTGTGTGTGTGTGTGTGTGTGTGTGTGTGTGTGTGTGCGTGCGTGTGTGTGTGTGTGTGTGTGTGTGTCGCTCAAACATGTTATTGCTACGCACTTTTGAAGACGTTTAATTATTATCCTGTGAATGGAAAAGAAAAATAGGGAAAATATAAGTGGAAGTAGTCAAAATGTTTGTCTTGTGCCTTATGTGATGTCACTAGAGGCATGTCTGCATGAAAGCATGTTGTTTTGGGGGGACAGCAGGAGGTTTACCTTGAATAAATAACAGTTTACAACAATTATAAAAAACTGACCATTACATGTTGTTCTCTGTGGTCAACCATAAAACTGTGGTTTGCAGAAAAGCTGTAAAATCTGCAAAAAGAAAACCAAGAGATTTGAAAGTGAACTTTACACAAAAGCGAAATTTGTTTGTTTCTTCTCCTGGTGGTGGTTCCCCGTGACATTAGTGTTTTTGTGAACACCTCATCTCTTATAAAATATTTTATTTATGGTGTTTGGAGGAAGAGCTCCGCACGTTGAAATTGATAGGCAAAAGAGAATCCTCCTGCAGAACTGGACTTCACACTGCAACACCTCGTAAACCGAAAACTAGAACCTCCTCATTTAAGACGACTCTTCATACAGAAACACTCTGCACTGCACACGTTGAATTCAGCGTATAGCAAACCTTCACAGTCAGGACACATAACACAGGGGCCTCTTGGAGTAGATTATGGGCTGACAAAAGACCACAGAATCTGAGCTGTAAATTTAAAACATTTTTTGGTGCCTATTTTGGTCACTGCTGGGTTTGCGTCTGCATTCTTTGTAACGGCAAAGAAAATGAAATCTAAAAAAAAAATAAAAAATCACCATAAAGCAAATCTGCCACAGTCAAAGAACTTTTAAAGACAGTTTTAAGAAAAAAGAAAAGAAATCCTGCTCAACTTACAGACTGAAAGTCGGAGTGTGAGGCAAGGCTCGCGAAAAGTGCTAAACAGCATAAAAAGTAAGAGCTATTGATAAGCAGACGGACAGAAAGTCAGTAACTCATTCAAAAAATTAGTTCTGTATTCATTCGCTAACAAGTTTACGCCTACAAAACAGCTGGGTAAAGAAGTATGGATTTCACCAGCTGGCTCTAAACAGAAACAAAGTTTTTAAAAGTGCACTGAAGAAGAAAAGAAGATAATTTTCCTGTGTGCATAATTTGGCTCAGTGACATAAGAGGTGCAAGAATGAAGTGAATCAGCAGGCATTAGTAGATATAACACAAAAGATCCCTTCACAAAGAAATTAAAAAGAAAAAACAACAAAGTCTTCAAACAGAGCAATTCAGTCAGAAACTGCTAGTTGTGTTTTGTGTGTGTTTGGGTCATAGACCTCACCACACACGCAAGAGCTGAGTCGCTGCCATTGGTAAACAGAACTAAATACCTTTAAGGGGAAATTCAGATGAACAATATTTGGATAAACAGGAAAACAAAACAGAAAAAATTGATAGAAATTGATATTTCTAACAAACCTCCGGTCTGTTGCGTTATGTGATCTCACAAGATGTAGCTGTTTCTGGTTTTAGGATGACAGGTTTTTATATTGATACAGAGAAAAAGAATAAATAAAAAAACTTTTTCATGTGGTAAGTTATACTTGAAATATGTTTGACTGATTACGCAGAGAGCCCTGTGTGATCTTCACAGTATTCTCCTGCTGTGCATTTTTTACACATGAAAATGTAGAACCTACAATAAAAACTGCAGAGGACATCTGGCGAGTCGCTGTAAAGCTAAGTTTCCAAAACTCCTCTGTGCACCGCACCCCCTCCCCTGCCACCTTTCCCTCACCCCCCTCTCCGCCCCCCCATTAAAACAGTAATCATTCTCAGGGCCTCGTCCAACCTCGGAGCGGCCCTGGACAGAAGCTTCGCTAAAGAGGGAAAAACTTTAATGTTGAAAAGTTAGATTTGTGTGAAGGTAATGGAGGAGCGGGTATAAGGGACAGAGAGGGGGAGAGTCAGAGAGAAAGAGCGAGGGAGGGAGGGTGCAGAGAGAGGGAGAATGAGAGAGAGAGCGGGAGAGAGAGAGAGGAAAAAAAAAAAAAACTTTCCTCTAAAGTTAGTGCGGAGCTTTCACTGTGAGCGAGGCGGGGTTATACAGCCTGGACTCAGCCACAGCGGCTTTGCAATGCGGCACCGCAGCGAACCTCCATCCAACTTTGTGATCAACCTCTCCAGTTTTCATCTCTAGGCTCCACCATGTACTCCCCTTACTGCTTGACACAGGTATGAGAGAGAAACGGGGAGAAAATCTGCCGCTCGTTGCGCGGCTCTCCGCTGCTGTTTTCCGGTGTCCTCTCTCTCTCTCTCTCCCTCTCTCTCTGGTTTGTTCCTACTGTATACTGTGCGGTTACAGTGTTGTGTTGTGCTGCTGCTGCCTGTCATTTGCTGCGCAATAAGGAGCTTTTTGCCCCCTCTCTCCTTCCTAACTCCGCTCTCGTTCTCCGGGTAATGTTTAACTTCCCTCTACGCCTCTCTCTCTCTCTCTCTCTCCTTCTCGGTTCTATCTCATGGCATTCCTCCAGCGGGCTTATACTTGTGCGCGTCTCATTGCGCATGGTTTGGAGAGAAAATGGCGCTTCTCCCAAATCTATTTTATATTAAACGGGGGGTCTGAAGGGAAGAAGGGGGGGGGCCGGGGGGAAGAGGTGGGGGTGTCCTGCAATCGCCTCTGAGACAAAAACCGACTTTATTATATATCAAACTAATATTTTTCTTTGAGTTCTTCCTCATATGTTTTGTTTTGACTTTGTGACTTTGCGGCTGTTTTAGGGAGATCTCCGCCGTGCGATCGGCTGTATGGGGCCTTTTCGGGTCACCGTATATAAGCGCACCGATCCCTGAAGCTTGAATATGTTCTGCCTAAAGGGACACTTAAAAAAAATAAATAAAATAAAATAAAAATAAATAAATAAAGCGGCGGTTACTTTTCACGCATAAAAGCCTGCACGTGTGTGTGTGGCGACTCCACGCTGCGTCGTTATTATTCAGAGAAGCAACAGAGTCACTGCAAGATTTCATTAATTATATGATTTCATCCATGTGCGTGATTTCACGATGAGGCTCCATATAGGAGACTGAAGTATTTTCTTTATTCTGAAGATGCGAGATTGTGATCATCACACCAAATATTAGTTTGCATAAGAAGTTTTTTTTATTTTAAATATGTATATATATACAGATATTAAATATATTTACAATCCTCTGTTTATATAAAATGCTAGAGGCTTAGGATTTTTTTACCTTTTGGCCTCATTTTCTGTTGGCACTCGGGAGCAGAGAGTGATCGGTCTACAATTATCTTTTTTATGACCTGAAAAACCCTGTAATTTTCTTTCCATTTATGAGATTTCACTCAAACTGTTCATTTGAAACAATATAAAAAGGTCTAAGGTGAGCAGCCCTATTCTTTAGTTTCACACACACTTCTTCACTTGTGGCGTATTTTCTTTCTTTCTTTTTCTTAATGAACACTTTTATTGGTACGTTTTTCATTTTGTGTTTCTGTATGTGTTAGTAAGCGAAACAGATAATAATAATTTTACAGTAATTTGTCTGTAAATGGAACCAGCTCTGGCTCATAACTTTGCAAACTCAAAGGTCAAGCTGCAGATGACCTTTTGCGTTTTCCTTGCATCGCCTTGAGTTCTGACCCAGGCACGTGGCTCAAGAAGCTCCAACATCTGTGTTTGTTTCATGCATTTTTGCTTCTTTTGTCTTGTGCAGTCGCTGCAGAGTTAACGGAGGAGAAGTGCAGCAGCGGGAGAGCCTGCAGCTTCAGGCCGCCCTTCATGGCGTTTCTCCCCTCGACTGCCGCTGGCTGCAGCTTCTTTGGCCAAATTGTCCAAATATGCGTCATATTGAACTTTTCTTATTTTCTTTTTAGTAGTTTTATATTTAGCAGGGTTTTTTTTTTTACCAGTAGTTTAACAATTGACCTACAGCTGCTTCTTGTTGTTTTTTTTAAACCCTCTTTGTCAGGAACTCCAACATTAATCCTCTTTATTTTCTTTTATTTTTTATTGAGTTTTTCAAAAATCACTCGACTTGATTTTGATTTTACAAAACTTATAACAGCTGATTACCTTATAAAAATATGTGTGCCAGATTTTTCTGTGCTCCACTCAGGTCACGCGCTCTTCTGGCTTGCCGAGTCGCCCCGTCTTGTTTTGATCCTTGATGGCAGTTTCACCAAATCTATATAGGAAATTTCTATCGGAACCTCTCACACACACGCACCCCCCCAAACACACACACACACACACACATACTCTCTCTCTCACACACGCACACATGCGCTATATTTTGCTGTGTTTGGCATTCACGGCCATTCCTTTTCCTTAAACAGAGTAGTCCGTGGAAACTATGCAAGATTCCTTTCTCCGCGTGCGTGTTGTTTCGGGGCCCTCTGAGCCGGAGAGATGGCCAGAAACACGAGCTCTTTCACAAATGATCATCCCTTCTGGTTCTCCTTCCAGAATAAACTCTGATGCCATCGTCAGACTGTCTTTTGTCTCTGGCCTCGGCTGATCTTGACCTCCGTGCGCGTGTCAAATTGATATTCTCCTGATCAATACGCAGGGTTCATCTGATGAGCTCCGTAAAACAACTCCTGCGGCCCTATTGCATATTTAGTGCAGATAATTTTCCGAGCCCGCCGGTATGAGGCAGAGGTCCGCATCGAGTTTCCTCTTTCTTTCTTTTTCCATTAATTAAAATTAATTGGCAGCAGATCCTCTCACGCGAGCGCACCGCGCGGACGCGCGTGCTGCCATATGCGCGCGGTCCATATTGATCTGCCGCGGGTCTGCTGCTGGACCTCAAGCACAGATACGTTTTACCAAAGCGTTTGGATGATGTTGAGTTAAACAGTAGTCAGAAATATGAACTTCAGCTTCATCTCGCAGATGATGGATGGAGTCATCATGCGAGATCTCTCTAGTTGTCTAAATAATTCACAAATCAAAATATATAAAAAAAAAACAACAACAACAAAACATTCAAATCTGATGCAAACAATTACGCATGTATTATTAATGCGGGTAAAAGCTTTGTTGGAATGGCCACGCAGGGTTGACGGACCCCGAGCGGCCAAAAGGCGCTCTCGCCAAACATCACCAGGAGGCTGGTTATGGCGTTGTCTTATATCTTTGCGACGGAAGTGCACTTGCATGAAGCTTTAATGCGTTAATTAAAACTTTTATGCGCTGCGTTTTGAAATCAATTATTTCAGACTCCGGATAAATCCCGTTTTATCCTGTTGAGATAAGCCCTTAATGCGGACTGGGGCGCGTTTTGGCGTGCGTCGCCAACTTCTGAAGGTCTGCCGCAAACTCCGTGATGTTTAACAATGTGCAACAGACTGCAGTTTGCACACAAAAGTTCCTATTTGCTCGCCGGATTCTCTCTGTAAACGTTTCATGTCCGATTGTATTCCTCTTCTAAGTGTTGCAAATTTGGAGATCAAATGAGTGCTTGAAATTCTTTGTGCAATTTGGCAAAACTGTTGTAAGAACGAGGGTGAAACTAGCCTATGCTGTAGTCATAGCAACAGTTTTGTAGAGTATAATGGACGCAACTCCTTCTTTCAAATAGAAAATAATATATTTTTCCATATGTGTGACATTGTGCATGGATGTGCAAAAATCTAAAGTTGATTTGAATTATAATATATAAATTCCCCCAAATCTACCTTAGTATGTTCCGCAAAGATGTTATCTAGTCATATTTTTTCTGTCATACAACCGGGCAGAAACCAAGCTCGTTAAAGAATTGTTTACTTCCATTGTTGTATTTAAAAAAAAAAAAAAAAAAAAACGCAAACCTGTTAAAGGTTACAGACACACCTCTTTCTGCAAAATCTATCCAACTTACTTTTGATGTACTGTCACTTTTAGACAATTCTGTGTTTTTTTTTTGTTTTTTTTTGCTGCTTTCACCATTTCCTGGGGCTAAAGCATAAGGGCATATGGCAAAAGAGTTCTTTTAAGTGTATCCATTTGTATTATGTTTTAGGGCTTGGATGTTGTCTTTAAGTATGGTTTTTAAATAAATTTTCCACAATATAGGTTCATATTTGTGTTTTGTTTAGTAAGGCTAGCAATCAACAGGATTCAGGTGCCTATGAAGATGTTATCAACTTATTTACGGATAAAGCAGTGTAAGATATTACTCATAAATGTTGTTGTTTTTTTCCCTAAAACTGTTATATTTTGTGAAATCCTGCTCTGTAAATCTTTTCTTCATTAGTTTCATAGAGAAACAAATAAACCAACAGATAGTGTCACTCACTAAAGACCCCCCACCCTCCCGCCTCCTCGCTAGAATTGCTCAGGGTGTATTTTAGTTGATGACATGACAGTAGGTACAAAAAGCAAGCGGATCAACTTACACAATACAACATTGTGGATGATGCTCTTTGCCAGATTTAGACGTAGATGCTGAAAAGTCTGCGAGTCAGACCTGCAGTCTGTCCTCTCTACGAAGCATTTCCATGTGTTTTATTGTTGCCAAATCTTCCTGAAATCCAAGCAGTGTTTGTACATATAGCTAAAATATTTTTGCTGCAGCTGTACAGAACATAAGTAAACACATCAGAAGGAGGTACTTGATTTAAATAAACGAAAAGAAATAAAGAAGAAAAAAACAAAATGAACGACACTTTTGGCTTGTCACAAGATGATTTAGGGGTGCTAGATTTTATCTGGATCAGTGATTTTGGACAAAAATAAACTGGCTACGTTGTTCTGTAGGTGACAAGCTTTGTCTAAATTGAGTTTGATTGAATTTGCAGAAAAAGGGTAGCTTTTTCTCTTTTTTTTTTTTAGATCTCTTAGTGTGCAATCTTTTGACGCCTGGCACTCACCATATGGCCATTCACACCTTTTGATGTGCTTTATGTTCCTGGCTCATTTTTTTGACGAGGAATCTCCTGCGTCAAGCCTCAGTTCTGGTTTCACTGGGAATGAACAGCGCCGGTGCTGGTGTAAGCCGAGGTGGGCCTGCACGATCTGGTAACATAGCGGCCAGCACCAGCATCACTTTGCACTGGCACACACAAGAACGCACACTTACATGCATGCACCTCTAATTCTAAATTGGTAAGAATAGCACAGGCAGAAGGAGAATAGCCTTTTTGGTTTAGTGGACAGTAAACTGGGAGGAACTGGTCTGTTGACTGCAGGCCCACAGGCAGGTGGTGGGTTGCACACAGAACCCGGGGGTACACGGTGTTCTTTTTACTTATTCATCCTTTCTGCCGGAGGCGGATCAGGTCCACCTTATACCATTTTGGCCAACAGTGAGAGCTTGTAGGCAGGAATGGAGGAAAAGAGAGCAGGGAAGTGGGAAGCACACGTGTCAATATTAGCTGAACAGTGACTAAATACAGTTTGATTGCAAGAGAAGAAAAAAATAATAATAATCTTGATTTGCGAGTCATGAATTGACTCCTTCCCAAGCTCAGTTTCAATATTTGAAATCTGTTCAAACTAAACATGTCATATTTTATTTGTAACTAGAAAAGAAATGCTTCTAAGCAGGCCTGTGAGATAAACCTTACTGCAGAGTGTGGACAGACCTCCTCTGCCTGAGTGTGTTTGGGTGAAAGTGTTTGAATCTGGCTCCGAGGTTGGGTAAATCCAACTCTGCGGCTCTCTGCTTATCCCTTATCTGTGCAGTCTCCCTGACTGCCCATAGAAAATGGATTCATCATGCTCCACCGAGGCGGTTGGCATTGCAGGGTAATAGGTGGCTGTCCCGTGGATGGATGGGCTTGTGTTCGTGTGGCTGGATTGTTGCCCCCCCCACAATCCCCTTCTTTTGCCCCCTCCATCATCCTTTGCCTGCTAGTGTGGATTAGGTTTCGGCTGATCTGTGGCCAGCGGAAACAGGCAGCCCCGATGGCGGACTTATGGTGGCCTGAGATACAGCTGGCCACATGCATAGATGCCATGCTCAGTAGAAGAAGAAAAATAAAATTACCTAACATTTGCTTCTTATGTTAAATCTTGAAAATGCTACAGTTAGGACATTAACGATATAGTTATGAATTTTGAAATGAGGTTCTGTGCAAATTTATGAGCAGATAATATCTTAATCTGATATCTGATATTCAGCTTATCAGAGTGACACAAGACAGAATTTTAAGGGTCTTTATTCTTATAACTTTATCAGCGGACAGTAGGCATGCAGCTCACAAAAGTTGCATTAAATTTTACGACTGGAAACGATCGTGGCAGATGGAATTTTTACTGAGGCTGGTTCTGCTGGAGCTTTTTTCCTGTTAAAGGGGAGTTTTTCTTCTCTGGTGTCGCTACATGCGCGCTCGGTATGAGGAATTGTTGTAAAGATAACGACGCAATGCGAGCGATTTTCTGCTGTCACTATGTGCTCGTCCAGGAGAAATAATTCTGTAAAATCTCGTCCACAAACACTTAATGCAATCTGGTGCTGGGCTTCCTTAGGTAGAAACTTTTTAAACTATTCTGAGTAACTAACTAATCTCACTCTACAGTTTAAGGTCTTTTTTAGTAAAGTGCTTCGAGACGACATTTGTTGTGAATTGGCGCTTCATAAAAAAAATGAATTGAATTGAATTAAAATACAGAAAATAAGACTGAGAAAGTATTTTTTAAAAAAAGCATAGCAACAGCTATGCAGGAGAAAACATAACAAAAAGTTGCAGATACGTCTGAAAAGAGGCTGCATGTGGAGACAGCCATTGGACACTGCCCATGTGTGTTTGAGCTTCTCAGACAGACACAGAATTGTCAAGCTGAATGTCTTAACCGGGCCTCAAAATAATGACTTCCATTCGCTTCATCAGATGAAGTAATGCTGATTCAGCACCTAAATAGCGCTTTGTGGACGAGAGTCTTAATTTGGACCAAAAGTGTTGCATCATTTTAAAGTTGTATAAATCCATGGCAAGAAATCTCTTTGGACCCCTGTTTCCTGTTGTGTTTTCATTTTGTATCTGAAACTAGCAGGTAACTTGAAAGGCCTCTTTAAAGTTACACGTTTATCCTCTTTAAAACTATATGACAGTAGAACAAACGAACATTTTGTTGTTTGCTACACTTCATTACAATTATGTGACTTTAACAGGAATCAGTCTACATTCAGTTGCCGGAATGTATTTCACGTTGGAAGATCTTCGGTGGCACAATGAACCCAGTATCCACTTACAGTATAAGTAATTTGTGGCTTCTCTGCAAATAAAATTCAAATGTGACTCCTTAAACGTTAGTAAATTACATTTGCTAGTTAGCTAAATGCCTATTAGCTACATGTTGCATTCTCAATACGTATTTCACACATGAAAATCGTTAGTGGTGTACCACCATCAACCTCCATTTCCTGTGTAAATATTCATTGGTTTCTATGTATAGAACCTCCAATTAACAAACTGCTAACGCTGTTTTTGAGACTCAAATTGCTCAAAAACAGATGATAGATAATAAAGGTTTTGTGTCAGCTGTTAGTTCTGTTTTGGGACCAACCAATCTGAACTTGAACTAAATAAAAATGGCAAGAGTTATCTGCTGCAAGTAAGACATTGACAGCTTACCACCTTCCAACAAAACCTCACCTGAAAAATCCAGAACTATCCCTTCGAGGATAGAGTTCTGCAATAGAGCTTCAACGTCACTTGGAGGTGGAGGAGACCACGAGAGGGTGGGAAAAATGAGGACCCAATGATAAATGAAGGGATGGGAAGATGCTAGAGCAAACAAACTGCAGTTCATTTCTCATAGCTCCTTGAGACAGACTCCCCTTCATCTTCATCCTCCTCCTCCACCTCAATTAGCTCCCTTTAAAAGAAGGAGCGACGGTTGGTGGAGATCTGCATTGTGGAAGGATGAGCTTCAGTTGTTGTTGTTGTTGTTTGTCTCTCTTTGTCTGTCTCCATCCCCCTCCCCAGCGACTCACTGGTGTGTTTTTCACTCGTTTTTTTGATTTTCTCAGAGGCTTCTTTTTTTTGTGGGGGTAACCCCACTGAATGGGACAATGCAGCCTAGCGTGAAATTAAAGCTCTTAGTTAGTTTGCAGTTGTTCAAAAGAGGATTTTACACATGCATGCTTTCATCACCCTCCCATACGCTATAGATATAGCTAATTAGAGGAAGTACACCCTATGTCGAGCTACGAGAGCCCAATTAAAAAGAGTAGGGTACCTCCAGTGTGTGAAATTTAGGCCATATTTGCTCAGTGGGTGTAGATTGACCGCTTTGTCTGTGATGTCTTCACTTTTTAAATCGGTGAAATGACGAAGAAACTTCCATAAATGTGTTCCTTACAGGGTAGGAAAATCTCAGCAAACTGGTTGTAACAACGGGCATTTAGATGATTCAGAAAAGAAAGCTGATTCTGACTCCCAGGTTTCATTCTGGAAGAAGTCTGCCCCAAAACGTCTGTCAGGCAATAACACATCACAGCTTTCATTGTTCTTGTCAACATCATTTATTTCTGCATTTTTATTGTAAAACACTGAAAAAAAGCATGAATGACTGCTGTTTTGATTTGTCAAATTAGAACTCCCCTGCAGACATACAGTGCGGGACTAGTTTCATCATTCAGCCTCCTCGACAGCCTGACCAGAACTGATCCTAGAAAAAAAAAAAAAAAAATCTGAAGTAATCAGGCCGTCTGTAAACTAACATTTCATGGTGGTAGGTCTTATTGTGTTAAAATGCTGGCTCTGATGCACAAATGCAATGCTAGTTTGAAGACCCTGTTTATGCTGAGTGAAACCACAGTGAATGCTGGCCTTCCTCAGCTTACACATGTGGCCAGCAAACATCCCCGAGTTCAAGTAGGGTTGAACTCTTCTTAGTGTTACGATACGTACAATGTGCCACTCATTCATTAGCAATTGTAAAACTTTTCAAATAAATTATGGACTCAAAATGTTGGAGAAATATTTTGTACTTTCTCCACCACCTTTCTCACTGTCTTTACCTTATTTTGCATTTTAGTTTCTTAAGTTTATTTAATCAAGCAAAGCACATAAGACAGTTACATAATAAAACACTACAACAGTTGTTTTACACTAAAGTTTTCTAGCCAAAGGCTAGACCGCAAACCAAGTCATAGGTTACGCTATTTCATCTGCTTTAAAAACACTCAACCTTTTTGAGTCCCACTCATATATTACCAGTTATACACACCACTGTTGGAAAATCCATTCAACTTTGACTCAAATGTTGCAGTGATGACACTACTTAATCAAATACAGATCATTTGCAATACATACTCTTCACTCACCTTGGCATGTTGGATGCTTGAAACTGTAAGTGGAACTGATGACCAGAGTTACTTTTTGATATATTCAGCTAATATTAACAAACCACGTGGAATCGCTCATGTGGCATTGAAATGTCACAACCACACGGTCAGCTGCTGCTTTAATATAAGAAAAAGTTAAGTGGTGGCAACGTCGCAGCACAAATAAAGTTCCCCATGCTGACACAGCTCTACATTAATGCCACATCCTTGATCCCAATACAAACACGCTAAAGTAAATAACAGTTGTCGTGTTCTAAATTTTTCTGTGTGAGATTGTTCTGCTGTGCTACTTTACCAGAGCTGCCAATTAGAGGGTAGTAAAGCAGTAAATCAAGTGATAAGTTGAGTTCAATTTAAAATAAATTGTTTTCCATCATCGAAATGAACCGCATTACTTTAGATTATGTATTTCTTCCCAACCTGCCTTTCTATACTCTGCCAGAAATGACTTTGCAAAGCCTAACATCTTAAAAATACAACCCAATAGGACATTTGAAAACTATTTCATGAGTCAGACAACAAGCCACTCTTGTTTAATTGTTTACCAGGCCTTACAGTCGGGAGCCAGTGGACATGTGTCATTCCGGTACCTCATTCAAATGATTGAATCGGTGTCTTAATGAGGTTTCCAAAGGCCTGCAAAAGGGCAGTTATTCAAGTAAGTGGTAACTTTACAGATAATTTTAATAAACTGTTTTCTTACTGACTTGCTTGCTTAATGAAATACATTGGACCTATCTATGGACAATTCATCATAAAAGAAAAATGGATGTTAGAACTTCTTGCTTACTTATGTTGGTTTAGAGCCCAGATCTATTATTTGGTATCACTGCATCTTTGAAACCAAAGAAAAACCATTATAGTTATAATATATTCTGTAGGTTCACCTGAGTGAAGTTTTTATTGTTCTGCTGCTCCTCTTCATTGACCTTTCTCTCTCACCATAGAGTGCTACCAAGGTTTCTTTGAATATATGTTCAGAAGCCATGGCACACAAAAATCCCAAACTCAGGGACATTACATTGTTTATGTGAAGAATTCTCCATGTCATAGATGACCAATTAAAAGTTCCCACTGTGTAATTGCTGAAAAAATTTTACTGAAATAAATCATAAATTTCATTTTCAAAATGGGAAATGATGTGGTTACAAGAAAGCATACATTTATTTAAAGGCTTTATACGTTCAAGTGTACAAATAATTTTACAAAGTGCTGTAAAAAGCAAAATATAGACACACAAACCAAGCTTTACACAAATAAACTGTTTTGATTAGTGGTTTAGGTTAATATCTTTCATTTGGGCTTTGTATAGTTAAGTCATTTTATAGTTTGCAGACGTGCTTTAGCCTCTGGCCAAGGCCGTTTATTTTCGTCTATGCTGTGCGTCTTTTTGCGTTTGAATCTGGACATAAGTGCACAAACATTTCTCCAATCAAAAACTATCTCCTCTATTAAAAGAGTAAAACCCACAGCCTGATCACAGAGATCCGTGGTCCCATTACCAGCCAATGAATCCAGTTAGCTCGTCAGACTTTGTGGAACAAAGTGTGCTTCTCTATGATTCCCCGGCTCTCCCTCCTCCCCCCTAACTGTTGCTTAGGGCACTGGCAGCTTGCCAAGGGTGGAAAAATCTATAAGCCATTGCGTAATATACCATATCTTTACCTTGTTTGAACCCTGCGCAAGAATCACAGCTGTGTGAACACGGAGAAATGAGGGACCAGGAGAGACAGACAGACAGAGACAGAGAAACAGACAGAGGGAAACGTAAAGTCACTGTTTTGTGGCCGTTTTTCAGGGCTTGCCCTCATAAAAACGTTATCACTCCAGTTGGATTGAATGCGGCTGACTGAAAATTTGCCTAACTGGTGTGAGGAAGGTTAGTCCGTAGGAGCTTTTTGTCTCCAGTAAAGCAAGATGATATACACCACTTTTATCAAATGCAAATCAGATCAATTTAGAGTTTTCCGTTCATGGCAACAAAACTGGGAGATCAAAGTGGGAACGATGAGTTAGCTCAGTATATCATTAGCTGCTGCTGGAGTTACTCAGGCCTCGTGCATGTCTGTAGGAAGGAAATTAGATTTTAGACTGAATTAAAAACTGTCAGTCCTTTCATGTTTGGCACTCTTCCTTTTCTTCACGGACATCTTTCTGGTGTGCTTGTGCATGTGCGCGGGCGCCACACTCTTTGTCAGTCCACACCTGAAGCTTCTTCGGGAGCTCTGAGTGTTTAAACTCCTGAGGGAGGGAGATGTTTTTATTGGATGCCTTCAAACGGGGTCAGAGTTGCTCACTTTCACTCTGTCCTGCTGAGTGTATAACCTTGCTGCTGTTATGACTCCTATCTGACTAACACAAGGTAATTATGTTTCCACTAAGAGGCCTTATGGGCACTGCACAGGTCAGAAGTTACCGTATTTAGCTCATAGGTGTAAATATCAATAATTCTGAGATTTTATTGATTTATTTGAGTCATTATTTATAGGAGTGGCCTGATATACAACAAGCCGCTTTGGTGATTTCTATAATCAAGAAATGTGTATCCAAGTTTGAGTTTATAGATTTTCTCCAATCTGCACTGGGCCATTTTACAAACTCCCAGCCTGTCATTTAGTGGTCTAGTTGTGGTGAAGCTTCAGAATTTGGAGGCAGTCCTTCGTTATTCCATCTTATTTATTCAGTGTATCATTACCACAGGCAGGAAAATATGATGCTACCACCTCTGTTCTTTATGCATACTGCATTCCTGCAGTTTTGTTAGGTTTGGATGACTTTCAGTCGTGCTGGAAGGTATTGACTTTGTAGCAGGTGCTTCTTTCATGGGTGGGACTCCATTAAGCAGGAACTCGCTTCACTACAGGCCACAGCACTGAAGCTCCTTGATTATCCTATATGGTCAAAACTTGGACACAATCAGGTGTTCCAACAGGAGAATCCCAAACACAAATCAAAACTTGTTGTGGAATCTATAAATCAATCTCCCTCTGACCTCAACCTTATGGAAAGTCTATGACCAAGAAATTAACCTTTAAATTATCTCTTCCATGTCCAATAAGGGGAAATGTCAAATATCCAGTCAGATTAACGTCAGATCCTTGCTGAAAGTTTAAAAAGCTTATAATATGTATAAAAAATGGGTGGAGCTGCATGTATATATTTGAGTCTGCATAATTTTGACTCTTGGTGAATTAGAAATAAAAAAAAAATGTGTTAATTTCAATCTTGTGCACCTAGTACTTGTTTTTAAAATCCATTAAGGTATTGTTGTGTATTATCGCTTGCCTTAAACGGTTTTAATGTATCCTTAAAGGCCCATTCCATTTATGCCGATAATGAGCGTATGTGGACTTCCTACTGGCACCGTCCAGTGAGCTTTGGTCTTTGCAGTCTCAAGATACCCAGCGTGTGTTAGAGTCCTCTCTATATGACATGGTAAGACTGATTCTTTTTATGGTAGTGATTTCTGTTAAATGGCCACTAATGACTACTGATAATCCCCACATGCAGCTAAGCACCCTGGAATCACCAGCAGGCTGTTGTTTGTTAATGCTCCACTAAAAACTAAAACACATGCAGATGTGTGTGGGGCTTAACCGCAAACCCAGTTGAGATTGCAGCTTTTCTCTTTTTTTCTTTTCCTGCTTGTACTTTCTCTGGCATGCTTTATGGCCCATTTCAACACAGGTGAAAGTTTTGTATACGGAGCCCCCATATTAAAATGATTTTCCTTCCTCCCCCTCGAACTGTACAGATCAAAAGGTCGATGGGTGTTTGCGCAGTGATGGTGGTTTGGGCCTCGAGCGAGAAAGTTGTACGCAAGAACGGTGCCTGGGACGGTGGGTTGAAGTTGGGCGCTGGGAGTGTACTGCATCATTTTTCACCTCGTGCATTGCATATGCATTCGTGTGAATGCTGTGTAAACGTTTGCGAGACTGACTGCTGATATGTTTGTGTTTATTGACTCAAAGAGACGGGCCGTGGCTGCACACACAGCGGTGTACGGGTGGCAGGGGTCCAGGCTTGGGGGAAACGTGTGTGTTTAAAGTACACACAGGCCTAATTATGCTGATTTAAGCATTCTTGCGGTCCTCCCTCTGGCTTGTGGTGTGTTAACTGGAAAAGCAGGGGGAAAAAGATAAAGAATACAGCAATGGAAACGAGAAGTTTAATCAGAAACAAAAAATAAAGGGGAAAATAAAGGTGGTGAGGGTGTAAGAACAGATAGAGCATGTCTACACTCTATGTTGGTGAAGCAGAGGAAAAACACACACCACCACCACCACCAAAACTTCCAGGCAGCTTTTTTCCCTTCTCGCTTCAGGGTTAACAGCGCGCCCGCGCTCCATATTTATTTTTATATTCAGATGTTATGGATTGCTCCGGGAAAAGGCCGTCCCTTTTCCCAGCAGTCAAATTAATACAGCCTGAGAGTTTGGTGTAGAGTCTGAAAAAGCAGGAATTTAACGAGGATTATAATGTTTTTTTTTTTTTGTTTTTTTTTTAGTTAAAACTCAACCACTGAATAAATTATAAATGATCAAAACTGGACTTCAAATGGTTTGCTCTCGAACCTGTTTGTGCACCTGTCTTTTGTCTTTGAAGGGACATGCCTGTAAAAGTATTCATAATTTTTAATTTTTTCACATTTTGTCATGTTTTGACTGCTGAAAAAAAGTTGAAACAAAATAAGCACAATGCTATGCTTGGATGAAAACTAAGATTGCACACAAAAAGCATCCCCTAAAGTATAATTCTGCCATCACTATGCACACTATCAGCACTGTGAAACATGGTAGAGGCGGTGTTGTGCTGTGGGGATGCTTTTGTTCAGCTGGAAAGGTGGGTGGAGCTAAATACAGGGATGCAAAAGTTTTGAGACTGGAGCAGAAGTTTGGCCTCCAGTAAGATGTCAGCCCTAGAGCAACAAATAGAGCCATAATGAATAATATATCAGAGTATAATAATTTGTTAGAATTTTCCAGTCAATACAAGTTCAAAGGGTGTGAATACTTTGGAATGTCACTTTATGTTCAAACTTAAAACAGACACAGTTTAAAGTGTCTTTTTTTATTTGTTTTTCTGTGTTACCATCGTGGCTATTTTGGTAGTTTTTTGTAATACAGTTTTGTTGCCTTGATAAATTCCTAACACTTATAAGTGCACGAAAGGCCAGCACGATCTCTCCCTATAACTCAGCGGAGCAGAGATTGATGAGGTTGGCCGGTGTGTATTCAAGCCGCCTTACACGCAGGTGATAAAATCCTGCTGGAGAAGCAGCCGAATCTGCTCAGTGTCTCTGGGTTCATTGCTGCTCTGCATGAGGCAGGATCTCGCTATATAAAAACATGTGTGCTCATATCTGGAAATATGCTTTTTCCTTTGATTTCCCTTTTTTCCTTTCTTTCTCTTTTTCTCTTCCTCCAGACCTCTCTTCCATAGACTCACCCTCCTTTTCTTGCTGTTAGTATGTCTGCCACCTCGGCCATTGTTCTCTCTGGTTCACCCCATTCTTTCATCTCTGCTCCTCCTCTCTTTCGTTCCCTTCAGGAAGAGTCACAGTCTTATCTGGGATATGTTGGATTTGGTGAGCTTAAAAGCCACTTTACTAACTCCCAGCCTGTCTCTCCTGAGAACAGGAGGCTGTCTCAAACAGTTTCACTATTCAGAGGAGTTTTTTCCAAAGGAATGCCGCTCATCGGGGAAACCTATGCATCTCCTCATGCTAATCCTTTACCTGGCTCTCCATCTTCAGGGCCTATCTTTTTCCTCCTCTGCTCTGCTGACTAAAATGTTTCGTATTGTATTTCTCAGGCCATGTTGAGGAATGCTAATGTATTATAACCATATTATACCACTTAAAGTAAGCAAATGGCGCCAAGCAGTATCAGGAGAATCAAATCTCTGCGTTGCTTCAGACTGAAAAAAAAGAACTGCATTCATGTTTTGATTTTCCCTGCATAAATAGGCTGAAAGATCCTCCAAATTTGCTGAAACAATGGTTTCGTTGTGTTCACATAATGCAATTTCTCCAGGAAATGGAAAGCTAGCCTAAATAAAAATGAGGCCAAACCCTATTTTGCATTTGATCCGATGCATACTGTGTGTGATGTGTGAGGACTGAGCAGTTTCCACAATTTGGTCTCAGTTTGAAGGAATTATTCAAACCTACTAAGAGATATTTGAAGAATAAATTTTTGGGTATGTAACTTTTGGGGGTTTGTACCCAACAAATCCAGCATGAGAGCCAATAGAATAAGATCTGACCACAATGTAGACTCCTCTCTTAAAGGAGGGAATCTGCTGCTTTTATTCTGTGCTCTACCATGAGTTGGGTAGAGAACGCCTCCACCTGCATTTACTCACAAAGGGACATTAGTGACAAACCCCCTTACAGATCTGCAAAGGCAAACCCTATTTTCTGTGGATGTGCAGAGGCATTTGCTTCAGTTGCATGTATGTGTTTGTTTCTGCTTGCGTGTCTTTCAGTCTTGACAGCCAAGAAGCTTCGGCAGCGTCTGACGTGGCAGCTCCTGCTGCTTTCACTCCAGCTCTATCCTGCTGGCTCGCTGTTCTCTGATACTATCTTTTCATCCAATCACATGTTTAAAAAAGGGAGGCCGACTCAATTCTTTTTTTTCCCCCTTTTTATATGAAATCAGTTTTGCTGAAGATTTAAGAACTACAAGCAAAACCATGGTATGCCTGTAAAAAAATAACACAGCAGCAAAACAGTCTTCAGTGCGATGACAACGCATTGCACAAGCATTCCGTTCCATAAACTCTTTCAGATTGTAGGGTGCAACCAAAACCTATTTTATTTGGATTTAAAGTCACAAGACAAATAATCCGTAGTTTTCATTTTTTTAATACAAAATCTGAAAAAAAAATAATAATAATCTGGCCTTACTTTGACACTTCCAAATAAAATCCAGCTCATCCAACTTACTTCAGAAGTCACCTAATCAGCAGAGTCCATTTATGTGTTTAATCTTCGTGTACTTGTGCTTGTTCTGCAAGGCATCAATTATTATTATATAATAGAAATATTATCTAAATAAGCATCATAAAAAATCATCAAACAGATCAAGGAAAATGTTGATAGCATTAGTCAGAGCAACAACCTGGAAGCCCGTGGCAACACTGGAGCCAGTTTAGAAATTTACTGTTTCACGGGGCGTGCTGTGGTGGCGCAGGGATTAAGCACGCCCCACGTTTGGAGGCCTCAGTCCTCGACGCGGACGTCGCGGGTTCGACTCCCGGTCCCGGCGACCTTTGCCGCATGTCTTCCCCCCTCTCCTCGCCCTCTTTCCTGTCTGCCTACTGTAAAAAATACGAGCCACTAGCGCTGCAAAACCTCTTCGGAGGAAGAAAAAAAAAATAAAAATTTACTGTTTCTGTGGGAGAATCTGTTGACAGGATAACCTTCGGTCATGATCTGTACAAATTTGGCCTTTATGCTAAAGTGGCAAGAACAAAAGTAGTTGTTCAAAAACAGCAGACGTTCAATTTGCAGTTCACTACACAAGACCGAAACTGGACTCATACCACACATGACTCCACCCACACCGTACCTGTAATGAAAAAACCTTTAATATTTTAACATTACATTCTTTTACTTCACAAATGTAAATGTTTCTGTTTATGTGACATGTAAAATCTCCTACCAACAAAATCAATCATCTTTAAAGCTGCAGTAGGTAACTTTTACAAAAATACTTTTTTTTTTTTTTCTTTTTACATATTTCTCAAAACTGTCACTATGTTGTGACAGAATAAAGCTCAAATGTCTTATTCCTGTCTGCAGAAATACACCCCTCACTAACAGAAACCACTAATCGCAACCATGAGCATGGGCTTAGCATAATCATGCTTGTGTACGTGCTATAGAAACAACTTAACGTTACAGGAAAACTGTTTATGTGCCATCATCAGCGGCCTTAGTGATTAGTCTGAGCATTCATGGCTCTGTTATAGGAAAGGAGTTGTAGGATAGCAGAGACCAGGGGGGAAAGTATGAGTAGCACATACATGAATGTGATTGACAACTCTAAAAGTCAGTCATCCTGGCTCTGATTTCCTGTTTGTGACTGAGCGGTGTATTTCTGCGGATAGCAGTAGGACCACTCTCAAAATATATTAGTAGTTTTAACAAATATGTAAAATAAAAACCATATTTGTTTTAAATAAAAGTCATCTACTGCAGCATTAAAATAAATCTGGCAAGACTGCTTTTGGAGGCCATCAAATTCACATTTGGTTTTGCATAAGTAGTATGCTATGCTGTCTCCAAGCACAATAGAGGGGTTTTTAGCTCAGGGCAAGCACAAAATACTGTCTGCAAATCCACCACATGCGAGCTATTAAGTAGTTATTTTCATGTACTGTAGCGTAAAAAGCATGTGCTTGTCTTTACTTACAGAAACAGTACGTCATAACAGCTGTTGCACTCAAGAGAAGGCTACATTTAAATACAGAGATACGTGTGATTTCTTAAAGCTGTAAAAATGTCGAACATATGCATAGTTGGTAGCAACACAACTTGGATAAATATATACTTCTTTATGCTTTTTTCTCTCTGGCCTGTTTTTAAGGTGTTTTTTATCGAGGGCAGGTTCCTCAGTTTTATGTCCCCTCTGAGGACCGGTACTTATGGCCGTCTGCCTGCGGTACTGTGGTGCTCCTGAGGTCTGAAGGAGGTGGTAGTTTAGAACGAGCGTGGTCGCAGAGGAGATAACTGCGCTCGCTCTCTGCCAGAGGCGCCCGTCTTCACCGTGTGTCTGTCCGCCCTCCCCTGCTTTTGGTTGGAGAGAAAAAAGAAAGCTAGTGGTCATAGATGATTAAAGTTTCAAAGTGATTTAGATGTTGTTGTTGTGGGGATGAGCATGAATGACTTTCTGTGGCTTTGGAGGCTCTTTGTCACCCGCCACGCTTGTGTTCGAAGCTGTGTTTTCCTCCTTCCGGCATGGCATGGGGGCCGCTCAGCGGGGAATGCCACTCAAAACGGGCAAAGTGACCTTTAACCCTTGCAATGTCATTTCTGAGCGGTGCCACCAGATCAAAAAGCCTATTTTCTCCACTGCCCAGACTCAGTCAGGCATGGCAAAGATTAGGACCCTGGACAAAGAGGGCTGTATGGAAAAGGGATCTTATGACCACACTGGGTGCAGAGTCACATAGGAAGCCACTTGGAGCAGCTATATACACTTTTGACCCACTGACACTTGCAAGTGAGAGCAGACAAGGCAGAGTGCACAGGCAAATTCCCAGCTCATATCATGCCACAGGGAGCAGGCACAGTTTAACCCTTGCTGTGCCAAACTGGTGCCTGAAAAACTCTTCTTTATGTGATAAGGTGAAATAAATCTGCATGCTGCAGTGTTTCAGCCAGCACATGGCCACTGATGTGGAAAAAGGATTTTAACATAAACAGCTGACATGGTCACCATTTATTGTTTGTTCAGGGCATTTTAAGGATTTTTATAACTATATGTTTTTGCTTTTCACTTTTATTAAGCTTCCCTTTTATCCTTTTTCTTTTACGATGTTAGTTTTTGATAATTATCAGCATGGGGATTATAAGTTATTGTCAAGATAGTTTACAAAGATGGGGAGAAAACAAAACAACAAAAAATTTATAATTTATGTATGAATTAATAAATACATATATAAAGCCACATAAAATTAATTAGATAAATAAGTAAATAAATAAATTCAAACACAAGATCAAGAAAACAAAAGAGCCTATTATGAATAGGTGGTTGAAATTTTTCAATTTGTTCCTGCAATGTGTTGAGAATCTTTTAAAATTGCATATGTGTGCCCTTTAGTTTAGTTTTTTAAGAACAATGCTGTAAAAATCCAATAACAGATTACTTAGGACTTTTTGAGTTCTATGAAAATAAAAAATCTGAAGATATTATAAGCACAGAGGGTGTACTAATTAAAAGTCTGTCAATTTACATTACTGAGTTCACAAGAAGGCAATGAGGTCATATTTTAGTGGTGATGTTGAGGAAATATTCTCTCTCAAATTTTATGTTTTCACCAGTATAATAAAAGGTTCACAAATCCCATCTTCTGAATTTCAAAGTTTGAAACAGAACCCACTAAAACGTTCCCTTTTCAAGTTTTCTAAACCATATAAGAGGATTTACAAAAATCTCAAACTACATTTTCAAGAATCTCAATGAATAAATTTTAATGTAAAGGACAGGCAAACATGTCAAATGGATTTTTTTGAAAACAGTCCACCTTTGGCGTGAAAATGCTCACAGATTATTTGCCTACTGTAAAAACGGAAAGGCATAGAGCAAATGTATAATTTGTGAATGAATGTCCTAAGCAGAGCGCAAGAGAAAGAAAGAGTGTAAAGGGGGTTTCTGCACTTGTCGTCTGGCACCGCCTGAGGAATGAGAGTACAACCCCGGGTGAGGCGAGCGGAGCGTTAGAGATAAAGAGAGAGGCTGCGGCACAATGAAGAGTTGAAAAGGGGAGAAAAGTGGAAAATACAAGAGCATGCGTGGATGACGGCGGAAATAGAGAAAGCACGTGAAATTTAGTTGGACTAAGTCAAATGAGTGGAAACAGAAAGTTCAGGAAAGGGAAAAGGGTCGGTGAGAAGAGTTGCAGGGTGCAGCAAGAGGTACAAGGAATAAATAAAGGAATGAGGAGTAGACGAAGCTGGGAGGGTACAAAAAGAATGTGCGAGTTGGGGTTGTGGTAAATCATTTGCATAAAGGGTGAGGGCACGGTGCCCGGCTTCGGCAGAGAGGCTGGCATCTCGCCTTTACGGCTGGCAGAACTGGACGTGGGGAGGAATAAAAGAACGAGAAGGGGGTGAAAGAGTGATGGAGAAAGTCTCTCAATAGTGCATCTCTTGTGCGAGGACTTGCAGGCCTTGGCTGCCGCCGGAGCAGGGCATGATGGAGGGGAGGGGTATATCGGCTTTCATTATCTGCTTGAATCCTGCTGTATTCGCTAATCATGAGGTTCAAAGCCCTCGCTGCAGCTGTAGGCAGGGCACGGTGGCCAGCCTGTGCTGCTGGCATGTACTGACTGGAAAGCTGAAAGGTGTGTGTAGCGTCTGCTGTAGTTTGGATGGAGACAATAGGTGTGAGACGGGCGTTAGACCTAAATTGCCCCTTGCACAGGCTCATATCCACGCTGTCAGATCTGTACTGCCCAGCTGAACTTATCAGGAATAATATCAATGCAGTTATGCCTACACAACCTTGGAGACCGTGCAACGTATTATACGCAGAGCTGGGCCAAGACTGTACAGTGCTTCGGGCAAACATCGAACTCATTGTCCACCAGCCACAACAGTAACACTAATATCTTTTATACCATCCATGCTTCATTCTGTTTTTTACATTTTTCATTTACCACAATTTGCTTTAAAGTTCCCAATGTTTTTGAAATAGACTTCAATCTTTACTTAATGATTTTTTTTTTCTTTTTACCATATTTGCCTTCCTGAAGGTTGAAGCTGGTAGCTGAAATCAACAAAGTTAAACTCCAACTTCCTAAAATTTTAATAGCATCTTATAGAAATGTTTTTGCATTGTTTCCTGTTGCGTTAAAGTTTTCTAGGGGCCCAAAGTACCGGCATGTGCCATTAATGCTTTGAAATAGCTTTGCTAATGAAAGAATGTAGTCTTCGACTATCCCATGTAGAAAGGGTCAACTGGTTTTATTAGGTCATTGTTTAACCTGGGGACATTAAGAGGATCTAAAATTTTACAAGACACAATAAAAAAAATTGCGACACTTGTTAAGAAAATAAAATTAGATTTTCATATTGGCAATGACATTTTTACAACTGCAGCTGTTTTATGGCAGCTGAAAGTTGCTTTGGTCTTGTTTCAGCTTGGATTTGTCCCTTGCTTCAGCCTGCAGGTAAATATAATATGTTTGTGCGTAATACAGGTGCTTGGTTATATTTACAGCACGTGAGAAACTGATTAGTCATTGCATTTGAAAAAACCTACAACTTTTAAGAAATCTAAAATAACTTTTTTTTTTTCATCTTCCAGTTCATGTCAAAGCAAGTTGTGTTGAACACAGAATGCAAAAACTATGGACAGAGTTCAAGTGGTCCTCTGAATCAACTTCTGCCAGGATGTGTACAATTTTGGGCTGAAATGCAGCAAAAAAAAAATTATGACAAAATAAAAACACCCAGCACATTTTTTAAATTAAAACAATGTTACTTTTCCAATTCCCAGGATAGGTTTTTGTAGTAACTCCTCCAGAGGAGTTCTGTTTATAATTAAATGTTCAAGGTGATGATCAGAGTCACCGAAAACCCACACAAACCTCAAAACAATCTTGACTGAACAAATTTCTAAACAGCCCCAGTCATTACGAAGCCCTTCATCTTATCAGAGAAGCACTTGCATTTTGTGGCTGGAACTGGAAAAGTCATGGCCCCAAACGAAAAGGCAGATTTGAGTCTAACATTACCCCCGTCCGCAGCCCTGTCAGAAGCGGCCCGGCTTGCCATCAGTCCTCGTGTAGTTTGGAGCTGCTTTAATGCTCCCTCGCCCGCCTGCTCAGTCTCTCCCTCTCAGCCTCATGCCACAAATGGCTTCCAGACTTTCACACATAGTAATGCTTCAGTGTGTAAACAGGCGTAATTACAAACGATGAGCAGGCACACTTTTAACATCAATCTGTAGTGATGAAAGAAAGAGAGCAGAAAATTTGGATTTTTCTTTCTCTTCTTTTGGGGATCAGAATAAATTTGAAAAGGTTTTTATAAAGAACTGAAGCAAATTCTGTGATGCAGAAAAATGTTAGGAGGAATACTGCGTCCATATGTGAAGGCAGATTCTGGGAGCAGCTGAGGGATGAAAAAAGACATTTTTTATATTAGGAGATGAAAGGTCACATGAACGTTTCCATCATTTCTTTCCCTTCTATCTTGCGCTGCTAAGTGCTATTCCATGTGCATTTTCTTTATTTTTATAGTGTTTCAAAAAGAAGCAAGGTTACACTGAATCTTATTTTTCAACCTCACTCTCATGCAGTGTATAGAAATGGAATGTGGTGTTTCCTTGCATTACAGAATCCTGCTTAAGGTAAATTCCCTCTAGTTCAGAAAAATGCTAAGATTTTAGATCTAATTATTACAGATCATTCGAAATAATAATAATAATAATAATAATAATAATAATAAAAAAACACAGCCTATCTGTATTGGTCAAAACACACACTTCCACACACACATTGAAAATAGTTCAGATCTCTCGCAATCTTTCCCTTACATCACATCAGTTATTGTCAATATGCAGTTTAGACTGCAGATGTCAAAGTCAAATTCCAGTTTTGTCAAGTTCAGACAAGCAGAAAGCTTCAGCAGCTTTTCTTTACGTGGGTGCGTGGGCGCATGTGTGCGTGTGTGTGTGTGTCTGTTGGAGTGTGTGTCCCTATTTTTTATATTGCATGACTATTTTAACCAATTAAGAAAAACAAACTGACGAACTGATTTTACTTGTTTGAGAAAATCTGGTTTTGCTTACAATTTATTTATTTATTTTATTTTGATAGTGAAATTATTATAATATGTAATTTATTATTAGAATATATATTTGGAACGGAAGATTGTCCAGATGTGCTTATCAAATGTACAAGTCAGTTTATTAATTATTATTATTATTAATAATAATATTTGCTTCTAATTGAATTGTTTTATAGTTATTTAAAAATAACAATTTCAACATAATATGAAACTGTTTCTAAATTCATTGCATTTTACTCTAAATTTGTTTTAACATTTTAATCAATCTAAATATTTTTTCAGCATTTCAGACAATTTAGAACTTAAATTATATGAAAAAGAGCTGCAGTTGCTGTTTTCACAAAAAAAACACTAACGTTGCGTTTCTTGTTCTTTTTAAACATGATTAAATTAAGTATTTTTCCCCCCTGTGTTTTTTTTTTTTTCTGATTCTAAAAATGAACCCATGTAAAAAAAAAAAAAAAAAATGCCTCCGTGTTCTAAATATAAGCAATGGTGTCATTGAATGTCTCACGTATTTCTCATTAACAGGAATTGAGCAACGGGGCTTCTAAAGGTCTTTTACATCTCCAGTAAACGTTCGGGCTTTTAACCCTACTTTAAATTAATAAATTAATTTAAAGTATTTTCAGAGCCATGTCGAAAGAAAGCCTTGGAAACAGGCCAGAATTCAGCTCGTTAAATTATTCCTTTTCAAGAAGCTCACAGACAGGTGTTTCTTTAGCGGTGCAAAACGTCATTATTGGACTTTCAGGGACACGCCGTTGATTTGCCTTTATTAGTTACTTTTTTGTGTTTATAAAAGGGCAGGCGTTTTTTTTTTTTTTCTTGCTTAATGAAAGAAGTAAAAGGAGTATTCAAGAGGCATTTTCGGACGGAATGAAAAGAGGGGTACCTTTATATTTCTACCCTCTCTCCTGCCTTGCTCAGTTGCTCCGTCCACGTTGGGCCTTTTATTTTGACTCAAACTTCAGGAAGTTGGACCGAGTGTTGGGGAGATGCGTTCAAAAACCTCGGGTGAGTGAGTTTGCTTCGGTTTTTCAGAGAAGCTCGCCTAAAAACAGCTGTTTTATATTTCAAAGAGAAAAGACAAAAGGGTTAGCGGACACGAGGACGCACAGAAAGTTATTAAGGAAACATAAAGTTTCCCGAATCTTCTGGGCGGCCGCTGTAAAACACAAGGTTCCCTTTATTCCTTGTTTCTGTCTGAAATAATATTGGATGTTGTTTATCAGAAATAAACACGGCGTTTAGCGCAGCAGTTTGGGTTTTTTGTTAGTTCGTCTCAGCGGAGTCTTGTTTCTCCCCTTCATTTATCGAAATATGCCAGCACTCATTTAAACGAGTAATGGACGCCATAAACATAACTTCTTTTCCCCTTTAGTCTAGTTTATTTTTTTTAATCTATGGATACATTTTTTTTTCTTTGCCTTAAATGTGTTTTAGTTCTGTTTGTGTTTGATCTTGGGCCTCATTTTGCGACTTTCATCCACTTCAGTGTTAAATCATCAAGTTGTCCAAACGTTACACACTCCTTTACAATTTATCTCCGTTATTTATTTATTTACTTTTTTTCAAATCTAACTCGCTAAACGGTTAATGTTTTTGCTTTGGAAGCTGCTGCTGCTGCTGCTGCATACATCTGGCCGTTTAGGTGTCTTTCATTTCATGCTTTTGTGAGCTTTTCTGTGCCACGGTTTGAATGGAGGATGATTTGTTTTGTTTGTTTTTTTTTTTTTGTTTTTTTTTTGCCCAGCCTGGCAAACAAAAGGACATCACTTTTTTTAAAAAAAAAAAAAAAAGCCAGAACAGGCCAAGCTGAGATAAGATGAACTCTCACTCAAATTATTGTGCAGCCGATACCTCTAAGAATCCAGTGGTTGAGGCCTCGAAATGGCCCCTATTATATATTTATTGTTCTAAATACCCCGGAGCACACAGGGAAAGCCATCACTAATGAGCTAAAAGAAATGTAGGTTTTAAAAACACTGGAATAAAAGGACACATTAAATAGTAGGGTGCCACACGGACGTGTTCCTGGGCCAAAGTCATAAAACATTTTTGCCTTGACTGCAAAATGTTCTGTGAGCTTTTTAGGCCCAGTTTTGATCACTGTTACGCTTGCAGCTTTTTTATTGTGATTTGCTTACTAACATAGAAGGGCATGTAGCCACATAAAAGGTTCATGGCAATGATCGTTTTTATAAGAGGTACACAGAGGGAAAAAATGTGGCAGAACCGGACCATCAAAAGAGAAATGTGTCACCAGTTTTGGGAGAGGTTATAATTACCGTGAAAGCGATCCTGTGATTTTATCTGTCACCTCATTGTAGGATCATGTTTGAAAGAATGTGACTATTTTCGTTTCTTTGTCTGCGATTAATTTGTCAAAATCCTCTAGCGCTCTTTGTCACATATATTTGTTGTTAGATATTATGAAAAACAAAACAAAACAAAAAAAAAAAACATACATTTTTAATTCAATCTACTTGCATTCGCTTTTTCATACATCATCTTTCCCTGCAATCTTCTCTCTTCCCATATTTTCACATCATCAACTCGCCTGTGTGGAGCAGGCGTATGTTAGAGTGAACAAGCGGCACTGGGCCCGGCTCGGGCCGGTCCAATAGCGGTGACCAGCCAGCAGACCAGACCACCAACTATAGCCAGCTATCTACCTGCCTGTGCTGCCAACTGGTCATTTACCCAGCCAGCCATACAGCTTCCCGGCCAACCTCACAGCCAGCTCGCCAGCCTGTCAGCGGACCCGCCAGTCAGCCTGGGCTGAAGCTCCTCTGTCAGACGCTGACAGAAGGGGCAGGCCACACTAAATCTGATGGTCCTGGGAGCCAACCAGAGGACTCTATAGCCTTTGTAGGCCGTTCACACAGGCAACTTGTCCCGTTGCACAGCAGGTGGCTTGAACCCACAATCACATGGCTGTGCCCTCAACTTTGCCTCATGACAAGTTAGCTTTTTATGGATGCCCACTGTCGAGATTCCAGTTTCGACAATGTCTCTGTAATTCCTGTGAGCCTCGTGGATTAATTCATGCAATTTGGACAGCACCATTCAGCAAATATATTCCCTTTTTTTTTTTTTTTTTTTTGTGAATTTGGGAGACTGACATTTAAATGTAATTGTAATCAGAGACGTGTGCCATACTTATTATAAATCCAATCATTGCAAATGAAAAAAAAAATGTTGAACTTGTTCCTGGTTAGAGCCAGCCTTTTCTTCCAACTTGCAGAGGAGATATTATCCGCCATTACAGACCAGACCAGGGCAACCAGCTGTGCTCCTCCACTTTTGTCTGATAGGCAATAAACAGTCTGCTGCACGAAACCGACTTTTAATATGGCTGAGGCCATCTCCTCTGGTTAGGAAAGCTGTTAATAAATCAGAACTGCCTGTTTAAGACAGTTCCAGTATTCAGTCGCAGTATTAAAAAGCATAACATGCGTGGGTTGCTCATGTGAAGCTGGCCACCACAGCATTTTTCGGCAGTCTGCTTAATTGTCTCTCACCCACAACTAGGATTGAACCCTAATTTGTTAACAGAAACTTTTAATATGTTTCTGTGTCTGTGCTGTTGGGGGCTATTAAAGTGGAGTGACAAAAAAATGGAGAGGAGAGGAGAAGAAGGGGCCAGTTTGGACATAAGAGTGCATTTTGAAACAAGAGAGCATGTTTTTGGACGGTATTTTTTGTTTGGGGGTGGGATGTGTGTGTATGTGTGTGTGTGTGTGTGTGTGTGGGGGGGTCCTCCTAGCCCTCCATCCCCCCCCCAACACACCATTCTCTTTGTTTGTGTGGTAAATCCAGGAGCAGCTGCTGGTCCCAGGGTCTAGTGGGATTTTGGGTCTGTGTTTTCTCATGCCATCCCATGCCAAGGTGGTGTAACGCAAGCACATAGAGAGAGTGTAAGGGGGTGTTGGGGAGGGTAGTTGCGGTTGGAGAGCAAGCTGGTTTGTTGGGATGGCTGTGACCATGTTGGTGACGAAGGCGCGTGCGGGGGGGGGTGGTGTTAGCTTTAGAAGGCGGGTGCTGTCTGGATTCATGTAAAATTAATATCCTCTGGACTTTGCCTTTGCACTAGATTGGAACTTGTCTGTTTGGCTAATGACGTGCCTTCTGCCTGCACCGCACACAGTCCACCCCCCAATCCTTTCTCCACGACCAGCCACCAACCATCCATACCCCCACCTCTTTGCTTCTCCCTCTGCCATCTCTCTCTTCCCTCCCTTTGAGCACTGGGAGCGTGCGTATTGGCTGGGCTGCGAGAGACTCCGTGCCAAATAGGTGGGCCCTCTGCATGTTGGCACCGACTCAGTCAATGGTTAGAGACGGAAAGTGGAGAGGAAGAGAGAACAGGAGAGCCAGAGTTGGAGAGAAAGAAGGGGGAAAAAAGAAGCTCCACTCGTGTTTGCCAGTGGTCGTGCACAGTCTTCCAACATTTACTCGGTCCTCTTGTTTTTGTTTTTGTTTTTTTCCTCCTTTTCTCCTTCTCCTCCGTCCGCACCCCCCTTGTCAGCTCTTCTTCTCTCTCTCTCTCTTTGAGTCTTTTGCAGATCAGAATACAACCAACACCATGTGCAGTTTCGCCAACCAATCTTTTTTTTGTTGTTTTTCACCGAAATATTTTTCTCTCCACGTCTTTGAACAAAGAAGAATGTTTTGATTTTTGATTCTTTGTTTTTCTGCCTCATGTATTTTAATTTAATTTTTACACATCAGAGTTTGTATTTTATTTTAATGGCTGACAGAGAGCTTGCTAAACTTTTCTCCACTCTCCTTCTGATGTCCTCTTGATCAGCACCTTTTCTGCTCTTTACTCTTGCTCCAGTACCTCTTGTGTTCCTGTGCTGGTATTGCACTGTGCCTCTTTTTTGGCCTGTCTCCTCTTTCTCAGATTTTCCCCCCTGCTGCTTTTATTGGACAGTTTCTCAGCTTCTGTTTTTGCTTTTTTTTTTTTTTTTTTTCTTCCTCAGTCTTTTGTTTTGTAATATTCACAGCAATACTCCAGCGCTCAACAATCCAGTCACTGCACTGGTTCTGGTTCTGCATTTTAAGTTTACCCACAATCGATGGAGTGAATTTATGATGAAAGAGCGAAATGGTAACTACCATGTCGTTTACGTTTTATTCACGTATTTTTTGAATCCAGTTGTTTGCTCAATTTTCATTTCAGACACAATGCTCATAATTTTTTTTAATAGTGCATTTTTATTTCTATTTTTTTAACCAATTAAATTAATTTCAATAGTTTAATAACTTGTGACATGACCCAAGTTGCCTTTTATAGAATTTTCGGTGTGTTTGTTATTACTTTCTTAATCCGAAACTGATTCTTTTTTTTCTCTAAATAGAGAAAAAGTTGTCCATATTTAATAATATGCATTGCTAATATTTTTTTGCAAATTTAAGCATAAAATTTAACTTCTTTGTTTGTTCATCTCTTACCTTAGTCTGTCAGTGGTTTGCATATGTGTCCTTCAGTGTGATGTCTCCCTGTTAAAGAGTGGAAAGCATCCTTAGCTCTCTCTCCATCACTATCTCTCTTTCTTTCTGTCAGTCTCCGAGCGCCTCTCTCTCATTCTTTTCCTCCGCTCACACGGAGCAGGCGCCGCTCCTCCATGCTGCGTGCCGGTCCTAACTGCCTCTCTTCTCTCTTCCCCTCCTCACCCCCCCGCTTCCTCTCTCCCCATCCTTCTCTCCCCCGTTCTCCCCCTCTCTTTCCTCTGCCTCCTCGTGCCTCCCCCCCTCCTCCCTCCCCTCCGCCCCCCCCCGTCCTCCTCTCTCATCCAGGATGAATTCCACCCCTTCATCGAGGCCCTTCTGCCCCACGTCCGCGCCTTCGCCTACACCTGGTTCAACCTGCAGGCCCGCAAGCGCAAGTACTTCAAGAAGCACGAGAAGCGCATGTCCAAGGAGGAAGAGCGTGCGGTGAAAGATGAGCTACTCGGGGAGAAGCCAGAGATTAAGCAGAAGTGGGCCTCGCGCCTGCTGGCCAAGCTCCGCAAGGACATCCGGCCCGAGTTCCGCGAGGACTTTGTGCTCACCATCACAGGCAAAAAGCCCCCCTGCTGCGTGCTGTCCAACCCTGACCAGAAGGGCAAGATTCGTCGCATCGACTGCCTGCGCCAGGCCGACAAGGTGTGGCGGCTGGACCTGGTGATGGTCATCCTGTTCAAGGGCAGTCCCCTAGAGAGCACGGATGGAGAGCGGCTCGTCAAGTCCCCACAGTGCACCAACCCTGGCCTGTGTGTCCAGCCACACCACATCGGAGTGTCTGTCAAGGAGCTGGACCTTTACCTTGCCTACTTTGTCCACACGCCAGGTATGTTGCAACCTGCACACTGTTACTGTACACAGAATACTCAAATCATGCTGCCCAGGAGCACAGTTAGGCGTGCTGATTATTTAATATTAACAGACATGAAGAGAAACACAAATGAAGACATTAAAGATTTGAGTGGGGGACAATTGATTACATAAATAACAAATATTTACATGTGTATTTATAAATGAATAAGTAAATTTGAAAAAAGCTACACCAAGAAGTTTTTCTATATTACATTTATATTTAAATCTCAATGTTCATAATTTAAATTATTCTGAGAATGTATGCAAATTCTTCACCAATAATAGAAGTAATGTTTTGTGCTGCTTTTACAAAACCACTGTCATTTTGACATTTCTATTTTCAATTTTTCTGTGTTGTTTACTTGACAACACAGCATCAACAGTAATAAAAATAAATTTTGGATGTGTGTCTGGGGCATAGTTCCAGCTTGCTCTGGCAAGTTTCTGTTTATATTTCTGAGGGAGGAATTTATGGCTTCATGAGTATATATTTTGTGTTTTTTTATAGAAAAGAATTTGCATGCCTGTGTGAGCATGTGTGTCTGAGAGGGAGCGCGTATGAGACGACCGGTGCTCTAAAACGTAATGTTTTCGTTGCACAAAGAGGGAGTCGCTGTTTTTTAGTATTGCTGGACGTGGAGCTGCCACGAGGAGGTTACTGTATTCAGGGATGGTTACTTGGCCAAAGCCCAGATTACGTGTTTTTGTGTGTGTGAAAGAAGAAGAGAGCAGAGCCGTGAGTCTGCAGCTCTCAGGCCACAGGCTGCTGCTGCCCTCGCTGTCTGCCTGAACAGCGAGCAGCACGTTGGACCTGACTGCCAAACACATGCTCACACACAAAACGGCAAAGCTTAAAGACAGACAGTACTATTGAAGCTTCTTTCACACCCATGAAAATACAGCTAAATGCAACCACACATTCTTGTTTATTTTATTTTATTTTATTTTATTTTATTTGATCTTTTTTAGCTCACTTTCCGACAAACAGCCAAACACGGTTTCAGCCACAATTCCGTCCACAGACCAACACAGTGTACACATTCGTCCAAGAGACTATCACAGATACAGTTTGAAACAGCAAAACATTGTTGTATCTCAGCCACCACCATAGATACACACTCACACACCCGGCCAAACATCACTGCAGCTTCCAGTGCACGGACTCCACACACACTGGTTGGGTTCTGTTTTTTTTCTCACAGTGTAAGAAACACAGACACTCTCACAAAATACATTTCGCAGCCAAATCCTCCAAATACACACTACATCACCATTTGCTGTCTGGTTGTTCAAACAAGCTCATGACCTAATGTTATCTCAGCTGGATTTTCTGGAAATTTTAAACACTGGTTTAACCAGTACATATATATTTATACGCAGCATGTCCCCCGTCACCGCCTGAACACATCGACCTGCTCTGTTAGCCAAATGCTATCATAAGCAACTCCCAGTATTTCTCTCTCTGAGATACACACACACACACACACACACACACACACACACACACACACACACACACACACACACACACGTTAAACCTCAGTCCAGGCCAGACACCTCATACAGCCTGAGCCAAACCTTGGCAGCAGTTCCAGCTTTGCTTTGTTAGTCTTTCTTTGATGGTAATAAACGATATGAACGAGTAGTCTCTCTTATTGTTGTCATGGTAATTTTATTTTTTTTTTTTTTGAGAAGCTGTCTATCGATGATATTGATTTTATTAGTTTTTTTTTCTTACAGGAATTTTGTCTTATTTAAATGTATATGATTTTACAAAAATGCCTTAGCGTTTTATATTTTTAAATTAAATGCACTGATTCTCAAAGGTACAATTTAAAATTCAAATTATGTCTTAATTATATATTTATTTTTTTTTATTAAAAATTTTTTACACTATATTTTCAGTACGTAAAATTTCACATTAAATGTACAAAGATTAGACAAGCAAGGATGCAGTAAATATCTTAATTATTTTAGATATTTTATATTATTTTTCATCCGCATAATGCTCTGCTGGAGCAGACTGTACCGGCTCTTCAAAACAAAAAAATGTTTCTTGTTCACTCGTGCGCACACACATGGAAACTGTAATTAATCACCATAAGTTTGCTTCCTTGACGTCAGCTGTTCCACTCCTCTGCAGTACTTTGGTTTACAGCAGGATAGTAAAACACTTTCTACGCAGTGTGCTATCCATTCATGATGTCGACTTACTTTGTATTTTCTCTTATCTTATCTGGCTAATGCAGTATTCCTCGGTTGTTTTAAAATTCTTTCAGAGTTGACGCTCGGTTTTAGTCGTGCTTTGAATGATTTATTCGGCTGAAAATTAGAAATACGACATTAACTTTCACCTTGCAAACTGATGTCATGCTGCTCAGTTTCAGTGATGCGTGCAGTTTTTAGTTGTTGTTGCCTTGCTGCAGCAAATGAGAAGATGTGTTCATTATTTGTTTTTCTATGGTTTGCATTTTGTCAGTCTTTAGCTTCTCTGTCTTCCTGGCTCCTCTTTGATCCTGTACACACTTTTGTTTTGCCTCCTTAAACATCGGCCTCATTGTTGCTCTCACAGAGGTAAAGCCTCCGCTGATCTCTTTTGTTTATATTGTAGGAGACACGAGAGAGAGTGAGGTAGAGAGAGCATATTGGAAAGGAGAAGAGGCTACAATAGTGATTGTTCGGTTTGGCAGCACCAGAGCCCCGTTGGTGTGGGAAGAAGAGAAAGACGTCTTGTGTTTTGTTTATGACAGAGTGGCAAAAGCTGCCACGGGGAATCTCTGGGCTTGCCGTCAGGCTTTCTCAGACTGTTCTGCAGCCAGCCAGCTTTTGAGATCCTCTCTGTTACAGAGCAGAACACACCGCAGCCGTTTCTGAATTAACCACAACACCACAGCAGACAACCCTCTCCTTTTATTTCTTTGAGGCACCTTGGATAAAGAGAAAAAATAGATATAACTGCACTTTGAACATTGCAGCTGGAGCACTGGCATTGAATAAGTATGAGGTAAAGCAGGATTGTGTTGCAGTTCACAGTGTAGTGTATTCTTAGCCTTCAGATGTAAATGATTGGTCTATGATAATAAGGATAATGATCTTTTGGCTCCAGGGTCTGCTAGAACAACACAGCAGGGACTCTTTATTAACCTGTAAACACAGTGTATTGGCTCTGATTTACTTTACAATACCAGTTAAGATATATATTTTTTTTCTTGCAAGAGTCTGACTACTGCATAGGTGGCTCCACTTTTACACCATATGAGGAGAATTTATTTGGCTGCTTCTCAAAGTCTTCAGTGAGCTATTTGATTTATAATCTGTGTGCTGTTTTAGATTAAACTCAGCACATTTCTGATTTATTCAGGGTAGGAAAAATAAAAGATATATAAAAAAAACATTTGTCAGGTCCAAAGTTAGCTCACTGCACTTACTCATAGTTTGGACCTTTTTCATATTTCTTTTTTTTTTTTTTTCTCGTATTTTCTTTGTACGCTGTAAGTGTGATCATGAAAAGATGTTTCAAATGTGTTTCCAATCAAAAGTGCAGCACAGGAAATTTGCAGTCACTCTGAGGGAGGTGTGAAATGTGCTCGCCTTGCCATTTCTGCTATGACCGCTCCACACTCCACGCTCCGCGGTGCCAGATCCCGCCTCCGTCTCACTATTGCAGTAGTAATGCCTTGGACAGCTCTGTGAGAAAGTCCAGAGAAACCCTGGTGCCGTGGCCAGCCTCCGGCCAACTCCCTGACCACGACAGGGATTCAGAAACAAAACGCCAATTTACGTTCATCACAAAAGAAAAACTGTTGATTTATGGGCCCGCAATGTGCAAGGTAAACTTTGGCTGGGGAGCGAGATGGAGTGTCAGTTGAAGGAAGGGAAACAAAAAGGACGGAATATCAAAGCTGCCTGGTTGAATAATTTACAGCGTAGTAAAAGTTGATACTGTGATGGTTGCGTGGGTCTTCACTTTTATAACTCCTCTGTTTTCTGAGAAAGTAATCTGTTGTTAATTAGCTCCCAGTCTCTTCTCAGGCTCCCGAGACACCATAGTTTTTGAGTGGCCTGTCTTTGTGTGTGAGTGTTTGTGTCTGCGCAAGCGGAGCCCTGGGTGACACTCAGCAGTGAAGTTTTGATTTAATGAAATCTTGACTCTCGGGGAGTCCATCAGGTCAGAGGCTTTTGTATTGTGTTGTGGGAACGAGGCCTGATGTCGGCTAAGGAAAGCTCTTCACACAGGGAGAAGCTTTGGCATCGGTGTATGTTTACTGGTTGCTCTCACTGTGTTTCTGATGCCTTTCTGTTGGGCATCAGGAACACACATGTAAAATCTGAAGGGTTAAGATGCAGCGAGAGTTTGACAGGGAGTCTTCTCGCACTATTCTTGGCCTCAGAAGAAGAAAAAAAAGTGCGTTTTGGAGGCTGCTGGTGTAAGGAAAGCCAAAGCCTTGTTGTGTGCTTATTTACTCAGAAGCATGTACATACACAGATACATGCTGACACTGGAGTGTCAAAGGCAGACATGGACTGATCCAAAACCACATTGTCTGTGTTTATCTCATGAGAACATGAAGAGCGGAGCACACTCAAAGAAATAAAAGTGAAAGACAGCATTATGTTTGGTTTCCAGTTAAACTGACCAGTGAAAATTGGCACAGCCGTTGCCCTAAAAATAGCTGAAGGCTCCTTTCCCCCTCTTTACATAATGATAAACCCAGATTTCTCGGGAGAGACTAACAGCCATGAACATTTCTGGTCAACCCGCATGTGTTTCTTTTTGTGTGAAGTGTTTCAGCGTCAGGAGAGATGTGGTAAACAAATTATTCCAGTGACATGTAGAGACCATCAGTATGTGGTTAAACAGACAAATATGGCAGCTTGTGCCTTCAATGTTTTTACACGTTCTTCTCAGATTCCCGCTAATCTTTCTGAACGAACCCAGCTGTTGAACCTCTTCTGTTTTTCTTCTAAAAGAAATTGAAGATTGTACTTTACTTTCTGCTGGTTTGAGAACTATTACCACTTTAAAAATGCTAGTTTCTCTTCTCATTCTTGTGTCCTCACAGGAAAAACAAAACTTAATTATTCAAATGACTCATGGAGATGAGTGCATCTCTACCTTCAGATATTTTGATCAGATAAATATTCATAAATGTATTTAGTAAAATGAAACAATACATTTCCAAAATTAATACATTTTCATTTTTGTCAGTGTCAGACATTTTCTGTGTGTAGCATTTTTTATAATGAATTGAACTGTATATATTTTTTTATCATGTTATTAATAAAAGGTACAAAGAAGGAAAACGTAAAAAAAGACAAAAAACACATGAATGAGAAAAGGCAAAGAGTCAGCAGCACCAAGGGGGATGCATTGTCTGTCTTAATACTCTGTCTTCCCAGTGCCGAGTCGCTTTTCAGGCTTTTGTAGTGTTGCTGACCATGAAATGCGTGTGTTCCCAAAAATCATATACCAACTCAGGAGGGTTTTCTGACCTCAGAAAGACATGGAACAGGAGAATGAATAGAAGAAAGAGAGCAGTGGGCAATTCCCGTTCCTGGGCATGGCCGCCAAAGAGGAGAGAGAGCCAGGGACGGCAGCCTTTTCGCCGGGCTGCAATCACAGCAAGGCTCTGGCAAAGGTTGTTGAGACTGGCCACTGGCGGTATTCACTACCTCATAGCCACAGCATTGCTGTAATATGTGTCTCAGTTTAATGTTCATAGCTGTAACAGTTTAGCTCAGGTTGCATTATTTGTGCTTTGCCATACTGCTGTAGCTTTGCTGAGTTTATTGGGATAAAATGTTGGATCAGCATTGATTTAGATAAAAAAAAAAGAAAAATTCAAAATAACCTATTTTATTTTGCACATGTGGGTTAAAGAATAATGAAATTATTATGTGGGCGAATGTAACACAGCAAAGGAGTCTGATGTTGAAAGTGAGAGGAGTTGTGTCGGCGGTCGCTTTTGGCACGATGCTATCTCTGTGTTTGGAAGGCGCCAAATTTTCATACACAGTCCCTGCCAACCTCCTCCCTCTGATCCTCTCTTTCTTCTCATTTCTTTTCTTTCCTTCTCTTGTTCATGTTTTTTTCTTTTATTCCTCTTCGGGGTTCAAATGAATTCCCTTCCTTAGCCTCATTAACACCCTGGTCTCCTATTTTAGGCTGTAGAATAATTCATAATAACTTGTGAGCGCAAACATTTTAGCACTCAATAGGACTATTACGCTTGCTATTTGCTTGCCATAGGCTGTGAACCTTGACTTTTACATTGGAGGTGTTTTATTTAACTCTAATTTGGATGAAGATGAGGAAAATGATTAACAAAAAGCCTTTTAGTGACTGTGTTTATTTCCAAAGACTTGAGCTCTGCCTTGTAAATTTTATACTCGTGTGCTTTCAGGCTTTGATGCTTGATTGCTCTTTAGTCCATCCTTTTTGTATGCAAGTTGATTGCTTTTTGCTTTATGTGATTTTCAGACTATTGAATTTAATCACCAAATTAGGTACTTATTTTTCTGTTTGGAACATTTCACATAATCATACTGTGGGTGCCACTTTTTCTCTTCCTTGTTGAGCAAAATGCTTAATGAAGGTGTCCTTTGGTGTGTGTTACACGATGAGAAGGAGAAGAGCAGGAAGGAGAGTTTAGGGGGAGGGGAGCGAAAGAGTGATTTACTTGAGAAACATAACAGAATGGCAGAGAAACAAATTTGGCATGCCTTCGTGTAAGCAAGTAAGCTTTAAATCAGTTTGGCCACAGATCTAGGACACTAGACGCAGAAAAGGAGGCAGGATGAAACGGGTGGGGGAAAGAAACATCATGGGATTGAAAGTAGGGATAGGGTGTGTATTTGAATAAATACGTAGCGTATGAGAAGCGCTGTTAAGTAGAGGTTTGGGTGGAGGGGGGGCTCGACAGGGAGCTCCGGTGGGTGTTTGGTAAAGTGTCGCTCAATGTCGACTTGAAAAACAGGCCGGTAAATAAATGGAGTGGCAGTAAACAAGGCTCTGCGTTTCATCAAAAGAGCCTATTCATCTGCGAACAGGACAGTCTCTCTTTTCTCTGAGGACACAGAAAAGGAACCCTGTGACGGTGACAAGAGGATAGTGCTTGTTTAGATAACAGGATGAGTTTGGAGTGGAGTGGCATAATGTGTGTGTGTATTCGTTAGTATGCGTGTGAGTGTGTGTGCGTTCGTTCGGGTGTATTTGAGCTCAAAGGGGATACAGAGCAGGTGGGAAGTGTGTGAAGTTAAGTTGGGGACCAGGTAAGCTGGATATTCATTCTGATGTGTGACAAATTTTTACACATTTTTTTAGAGGGTCTTTTTTTTTCTGCTTTGTGTTTTTTGGGGGGTAGAAATAAAAAAAATGAGAGTTCAACAGGATGACAATAAGCTTAAAGCTATATGTAAGAATTTTGTGAAATTATTCCACTTTATATTTTATTAATTTTCTGTTTTTTTCTTATAGTATTTTCTGCGCATCGGCTGTTGAAAACACCCAAAAAGGACCTGGATTGTAATACTTTATTTTATTGAAACAGGTATTAAATAAAATCACACTTGAGAGAAAAAAAAAACTCTTAGATCAAGATGAGTGACAACAGTTGCTGTCATAGATGCATAAACCAGAGAACCCAAAGCTAAATATAAAACAGCTATAACACATAATAAAAAAAATAATCAAGCCATAGAAAGAAAAAAAAAATCCTGACTATCCCACGTTGCATAAAAGCTAATTAAAAGCGGTGAAACTGTTCTACTAAAGCTGTCATTAAAAGTTGTTTAAAAAGACTAAATGAAGATAATGATCCAAAGTTGGGTGTATTTGGAGATCATTACACACATAACGAGCCCGTGTTTGAAAAGCAGTTTTTCCAAAATTAGGTTGTGATTCCAGAACCTTCCAGTTTTTAACGACAAAAACAAAATAAGGTTGTCTTTCTTCTAAGTATTATTGCTGTGCAGTTAACCAACTTATAAAGCAACAATAAAAAAAAAATTCAAATAAAACCAACTTTGCTCTTTTTCAGATGGACAAAGCAAGCATCAAGCATTTTATAGCAACCAGATTAAGACCAGCTAATATATAATTAGTCTGCTGACATGAAGTACCAATTTTATAATTTGTAAAATACAATAGAAATGTCTTGAGCACAAATTTGTTGAGTGATTGTGTAATGTGGTGTTAGACTTGTGGGTGAAACTCTTGGCAGTCTGTGTACGTATGTTAAGTGCAGGGAGCGTTGTCTTTTTTTGGCAGGGTTTCTGTGAATATGTGAGAGAGTCCATGTGTATGTCTCATTATACATTTGCACACCAGGTGATGCGTGTCAATTAACATTTTATGCGATATTGGAAGGCAGCTGCGTGTTTGGAGTCCAAGGATCTTCGGGACACCTTGGTGAACTGGCCACTGCAACTTTCTCTGCCTCTGCTGTTGTAATATTCGTCTCATTCACCTAACAGTGCAAAGAGTGAGGCGTAAACTGAGCGCTAAAAAGACACTGGTGCACTTCATCATGAAAACTTTTCCATTAAGAGGAAATGAGGTTTTGAATTCAAAGATCAGTGTTTAGTCACTTCAAACCACTTAGTGAATATTGACTAAAAGAGCAGGAAAGAGAAGCCAGGAGAGTGGAGTCTTTCAACGTTAACAGCTTCTATTCCTTTTAACCTCTCAGTTTTTTTCACAAGCTCGTCTTGTTTATACCACTGGCCTTGTGAAGTTAAATATGAGAAGTGCATCTGTCACTTTGTAACTTGACTGATCTGACAGCTGAGCTTCATACTTTTTAATTAGAACTTCCTACAAGTAGACGACAGAATAAATTCATCCGTTATTTGTGTCCCTAATTAACAGCCGCACGGAACACACTTATTCTCTCTCCGTCTCTCTTTGACTATTGAGGTGAGCGTTTCACTTGTCTTTTTGATTTGATGTTTTTAATATTCCGGGGTGCCCTCCTTCCTCCTTCCTCAGTCCTCTGCCTTCCTGCACTAGAGTCCCCTCCCCAGTCCACCGCCTGTTCGCCTCACATTTATTGGGCCCAAATTCGGCTGCCACCATGGTAACCCAGGCTCCCAGGGAACCTTGTTTGGGTACAATCCAAGCTGCCTCCAGGGTGGCACTAGCTGGTGTTGTCTCCGACAATGGGCTGTCAGTGTGGCAGGTTCCTACGACAAGGCCAGCCCGGTTCTGGCCCTCCACAGTGGGAGTGCTAGCTTGCCGTCCGCCGGTAAATAAATACGAGCTAACATGACCTGCCGTATCCGGTGACATTAGCCAAAGCTTCCACAACTTAAAGCCTCGGCAGTGAAACACAGGCTAAGCAGGGGAAGGGTTTTCACCAGCACGCATATTGATGTGGCATGGCTTGGTGCCCAGTGCTGCCTCCTACATAAAAGAAAACTGGAGAGGCAGATGAGAGAATGAGAGGGAGAAAGGCAGCAGAGAGGTGTATTTTCAATATATAATATATGAGTGTATATGTTTTTCCACACAATCCTTTTTCTTGTTCAGTGTAAATATTTTGACTTATCAGTCAGTATTTATATAGTCAGTATTTTCCTGATTATAAAATTTCCTCTGCAGCCAGGTGAAAAACAACAACAAAACAGCTACTTTACAACATTGGCAAACAAAAAAACTCAAAGGAAAATATATCTGTGTATTTCATAAATACACAGAGACTACATCTTTAAAATAAATATATTTTTTCTTTGGTTCGTTTTGCATTTTATTTTTGTGCTACATTGTAAAATTGAGTGTGTTTTGTATTTTGAGAGTGTATGATGAACACAGGACCACCGATTTGACTAGTAAATTGCACTTATTATGTGGGAATTTTGTAAGACACAAGACACATGTAAAAGCATGTACAAAGTCTTTTCTACTGTGTGAGAACAGCAGTAAGATTTAAATCCATGTCATGTACGTTATCTTGACTTTCTCTGATTAGAAGTTATTGTTAGATGTTGGACCAATGATATCTTTACTTCCCAAACAATAAGATATCTGAAGAAGTATCCGCAAGCGTTAGAAGGCAGGCAAATCAAGGCTCTTTGATTCTCTTCTGGGTCTGATCTGTGAATTTTATATCAGATAATTGAAACTGGGTTTGTTCTGAAAAAGAAAAGTAAATTTGTAATATTTGCCTTTAAGTTATATTTTCATGCGTCATTATAAGTTAAAAGCAATTTTTCACATTGTAAACTGAAAGAAAAGAAATTATTCTTTTTATTTTATTTTTACCCCCACAATGTCTCACTTTAGGCTTTAATCTTTCTCTAGCTTCATGCGATTCTCTGGGCTGATTTGCACTAAACCAGGCTGCTCTCTCTGCAGCTGTGCGTCTGTGTGTATTGCAAATTTTAACTGCATGCAGACCAGGTGGGGAAACACTTTTCCTCTGCAGGGAGTGGATGGATATCTCATTGTCCTGTTTTCTTAAGCTATGAGTCAGTATCCATAGCAGGTAATGAGCCTGTAATTGCTAGTACCCCTGCACATGATGAGAATTCCAGCTCTGAATTTGTTTGACCAGAGGTAAATATTTAAGATTTATTTATTAAAGTTATACATATTAAATATGGCAAGTTTCTGATGGTTTGATTTCTTACAATTTCTTAGCCACAGTTTTTTCTTCTTCTTCTTTTTTTTTTTTTTTTTTGCTTCTTTTTTGCTTCTTTCTTGTTTCTGTAAAGAAAACTGTAGTGTTCCTTCACCGCCCCATAGTTAGTTCAGAAGATGGCAAGGAGACAGAGGATTCGTCATGCGAGGTGTGTAATAAAATATGGTGTGTGATCCATGACGGTGCAGTGTGTGCGCTCAGACAGGAACTAAAGAACTCTTTTCTTGTTTTATTCCCCCTTTTTTTCCTCTCGCTGCTCCCTCTGACCGGTCTTAATTTCGGGGTTAGATTGAGGATAGTGACAGGTTAATGAGCCCCTTTTCCTGCAATTACAGTGGTCTCTCCTACCCTCTTTGTGTCCCTTTTTCTATCTTGTGTCTCAAATTCTCGAGTTCAGCAGTATCTGCTTGTCATTTTAATTTTTATTACTCCAATATAGTTTTCTTTGCTGCCTTGATTCTAGACTTTTTCTTCAAGGATAATGAATATTTGAAGTACTGGCTGATAGTTATGATGGTCAGTAATATAAATTGTAGTTTGTATAGGAGTGAGAGTTTACTTAGATGCTGCTTGTTCTTAGCAGTATGTTTTTTTTTTTTTCCATTTTGTTTATGGTTGATTTTTCAATGTATTCCTTTACTTTAATATCAGGTGCATTGGATGTTCTCAGTGACATATGAGCTGAATATATTTATGAACGACTTAATGAAATAGTAGAATAACACTGGAAACTACAAAGGTGCAATTTTAAGCAGAATATTTATTTTTAAATATTTTGTTAGGGGGCTTTAAATATTTCCTTTTATTTTAAAAACTCCTAAATTAACTTCTTTACTGTTAGTTTTCATTTGTTTCAGATCTTTGTAAACACGCATATTTCTCTAAGTTGAACTCCTCTCAGTTACCTGTCTTGCGCCATGCTTTCAACATTATCTTGGGGAATTTCTTGGTGTTTATCCTTTGCATTTGTTTCCTGTCATGTGGCGTGAAGTGCCTCTCTAAAACAGAAGAGCTTCTCTATATCTGTGTTAATATGTTGAACTGGAAGTCAACATGAAACAGAACATGATTTCTTTTCCTTTCATGGTGTCTGGCTGCAGCTTGTGTTTAGTTTGGTTGCTAGCCTACACTGCTTTGGCCATTACTATAAATGAAGTTAAATTGTTAAGCATTTGGTTGCTCACTCTGCTTTTTTTACTCTTTTGGCTCAGTGCGTTTATGCAGACCAAAACCTTTTGTCCTGACTCAGGTTTTATTCTAAAGACAACAGGAGTTTTAAAGGTTGTACACAGTATACTTTAATTTAAGGCTGCCTGCTTCCTTTTTAAGATTGGGTTTTCCAGCTTTATTAATTTCAGTCTATTTTATTAAGGATGTGTGGGTGTTTTCTTATGAATAAAACCTAATTGTAAACATGTTACTGTCAAAGCACTTGTACAGCTTCCAGCTGAATGGTCGCCAGCGGTTTGAATAACCAAAGGGTGGCTGAGTGAGTCAGATTAAAGCTCTGGTGGTCGGCAAGCAACCAACTTTTTTTAGTAGCCTCTAACAGCTTGAACAAAACACATTTCTACAAATCTTGGGAGTTTTTATTTATTTATTTATTTATTTTATTGGCGATCAAAATAGCGTATCACACCAGTTGTTACTGCTAGTACAGAGCTGTACTCCGATGGTAAATGTCTACCGTAGGTGATAATGGGAAGCCACCTCCTTGTCTGGCAGCAACTGCTTCACATCCTTCCTCCTAGCCTTGTGCCAAGTAAAAGTAAGTGAGAATGCCAAATGCTTACCTAGTGCACAGCGCTAATGAGTCCCAATCTGGGCTGATCCTGATTAATAGTCAGTCCCAAGCATCCTTAAAACGGTGAGGCACCCAGGGGTAACCCTTCTTTAGATCGGCCAGCCTTGTGGCTCCCTGATATAAAGTCGCATGTGGAGGACGATGGATGAGTTGCGTAGTTCTGACTGTATGCGACACATGTGTCGCTGTTGTTGATTAAAAGTTGTTGTTGTAATTGCGGGGCTTAAAATGCCAGGTGGCGGATGTGTCCCAGTAATCCCCTATCTAATTTCGAGGTCCAGGGGTGAAGCTCTTAATCCGAAACACACGCATACGCTCACTCATAGTTCTGCAAACAGGCATGCTCGTATGCACCCTTACATGCACACACACCAGATTTCCCCGCACAGATATGGACATGTACATGTTTTCAGTCTTCTGTGTTGATTCTTCACATTCCCAGAAAACCGAGGGCACTGTCATGTCTTAAAGTAAACTCATAAAGCGGATGAAATCAAGAGTAACCATGTTCAACTTCACAAGTTTACTGTGCAGATTTATTTTTGTCAATCTTTGTTTTTCTCTGCAGTGTCTGTGTTTATGACTTGAAGCATTTACAGGTTTACTGAGGGTTGTTACTAACAGTCAAGCCATATAAAGGTACACTTCAGATAGAGGAAAGCGTCAGGGTGGCAGGGAGATAAGAGACCTAACTGCCCCACCCTTTACCTTATTTCACCCCTACTCCATGTGTAAGTGGGTCAGCCGCGCAGAGCAAACATAGCGCATAGTGGAAAGCTACAGTATGACAGAAAATCCTTATCTTTTCTGTCTATAACAATCAAATAGCATTTCATGTAGCTTTATGTGGAAAATCATTTGCAAAAAAATGCATTTTTGTTGGATTTTCTTTTTTGTTTTTGAATATTTGATATACTTTCATGCTGTGTTCATATGCTAGTATGCTATGAAAGTTCTAAAACAGTTTAAACCAGGAGCAGTGATTTCTTTTCTATTTTTTTTTTCTTTTTTCTGGTTTCCAATCCTGTTGATATTCTTAAGCTCAGCTTGGCCATCTTGCTCTTCCTGTCTGTCTGTCTTTCTTTCAGGCTGAGTTTTGGTGTCAGGTGTAGAAGCCATGTGTTTGAAAGTATGTGAAGTAGTTTACAGCCCAAGCTGAGAAGGGGGAGGAAGGAAGGAGGCATGCAGGGAAAGAGCAGGAACCGCCTTGCCCCGGGCGTAGGGTCATCTCAGGTGAAACGGCTTTCTGGCTATGTGGGTGTGGCATCAAATAAGAGGGAGGAGACAAAGGAGGAGTCCGTTGACACAGAGCAGGACACTCAAACAGTTTTCAATAGGAAAATTTAGTTCGCAAATTAGAAACCCAGTTCCCAGTACACAAGGATTGAATGTACAAAAAATGTTTCACATTTAGTAATTGAAGTTTAGAGAGTGAAAGAAGAAAGATAAAACAAGCTATGACTGCTATAGATGCAGCAGGATTGCCTAATAAAGGAAAAATATGTGACTCTGTGATACATTAAGTGAGCAGAACAGTGTTGTGAAGTTTTCATAACAGCAGCAAGATTTGTGGTCAGACTTAGAGCAGTGATAAACTTTAAGAAGACACAAATAAACTCAAGTTTGGCTTGGGGTCAAAGGTGGCAAGTGACTTCCTAAAATTAGATAAGAAGAGAAGGTGGAAGGAAGGAGAATAAAAAAACCCCAGAACATTTCTCAAGTGGCAAAAGAGTGGATAAAAGTCTGCAGTGAGTGGAGGAACGTAAAAGATGAGAGTGTTTCTCTGCTGCGCGGGTTTCTTGAGGTCATAGTACTGAATATCACTGAGGAATGTGGAATGCTGAATCGCTGCCAAGGCAAACACACCGGCCGCATCACCACCACCGCCCCAGTGGCTTTCAAGGGCTAAGTTATACACACACACACACACAGACATACAATCAACCATATACTATATGTGTAGATAAGCACATATGGTACAGTTGCAAAAAAGGGCTGATAGAACACATGTATTAAGCACTTGTGTAAACATTAATGCTTGTAGGAACTGCAGAATGCATTTGTTGTAACTGTAGAGGACATTATGGTGTTCCACTTGTTAAAGACAAAACTTGGGTGCTTTTTTTTTTTTTTTTTTTACGTTTCCTGCAGGTGTGATCCCTCGACTGTAATGTTCTTCCTCCAAACTGAAATCTACATTTGCAAGGAATTATATTAGACACTATAAGCATAGTTAAAATCCAGGGAGTTGTAAGTTATTGCAGCTGCAGCGCTCACAGGAAATACACACAAGTAAAAACGTGCATCTCCATTAACTCACTGAGTGAGTGAGTCATTTACTGCAGGTTGGACAAACTTGTTAAAACACTCACACTTGCACTGATCCAGTGACTCATACGCCATCCACACACACACGCACACACTGCATTTGATGTTGTGTCAAGGATTTAGGTTAGATCCACCATCGGCTAAAAATAAATGCAAAAGACGGAGAACAGAAATCACCTTTGAAAACTTCACTTTCAGCTCAAACGAAAAGTAAAGTGCTAAAAGAGAATTCTGTTTTTCCTTCAGGTGCATACTAAAGTCAAACAAAAATTATGCTGAGAATTTGAAGTTGATTGAATGGGGGCCAGATTATTACTTTTAGATCTAGCAGAATGAGCCCAGCCAGAAGGATACTCTGCCTTATAGCAGATGCAGAGAGAGTAGACAGAGTAGACAGGAAAGTTTTCTGTTGTCGCTGTACCCAGCATTTAAGTTGATTTACTTACCTCTGCTGCAGACGGCATGTGTAAAAGTTAACAAGACAAATTGTATCAATTTACAGTCATTTTATTTAGCTGTAGCCCATTCAAAGACTGTGTGTCCCACCTGGAGTGTGTGTGAGTATGTTTTACAGACGTTTTCTTTTCTACCGCCCTCCCTCTGTCTTGGAGCATGCCAGGGTCAGAGGTCATTACAGCTAAGCCGCTCTGCAGTTCTTTGATGTGGTGCACCACACAGATGCTTGCATGCACTAATGCGCACATCTGCACATGTATGCACACCAAGGTCATGTCAAGACAAACAGCCCTTCACACTTAGTGCCTTGTGCCTTCATATATTCTTTCTCAAGGTTTGGTGAGCCAATGGGGGGAAAAAAACAGAAATACAAGGCCAGGGTTTTGCTGTTCTACACTTGTGTTTTGAAGTGATATCCTGTTGCCTAAAAGCATATTTGAAGGTTTCAACAGCACTGCTTAGGTAACAGGAAAGGTCACTTGTGTGAGAAGAGGGTCCGTCGTTTCAGATGCCTGAAAAAAGTCTGATATAAAATGAAAAACGTGATTCCCAGCTCTGAAAAGGAATGAAATGCTCTGCAATCAGAAAGTTTAATTTACTCAACAGTAAATATGTGATGAAGATAACATTATTGTAGCTAAAACAATTATTTGTACTGTTACTGCAGCAGTAGGAATGAATGGCAATTCTGGTTATGTTTAAATTAAAGCAATGAAATGATGTTATACATTATTTTTAAATTGTTTATGCAAATACTGAAAACTCTTCTAATTTTACAGAAGATTATCATACCGTGAGAATCTCATACCGTCCCATGCCTACTGCTTCCACGGTTCTGTGAGAATTTGCTACTTGAAATCTGTGCCCACAATACTGTAAAAATCTGGGGACATGTTTATTTTTTAATAACTATGATCTGCACATAAATTACCAACATTTCCCCCTACAGAGACCAGAATTTATATATATTTTATTTAAAGTCACCAGTCATTATCTAAAATTAAGCAGGTTTGCGTGTTTGTTCACACCACAGAAGTTTAAATGAGGTCTTTTAATTTGTGCAAGTGCTTGTCTGCACACATATGTATTTGTTTATGTGGTCTCTCACACATGCACAGGCAGCATGCATGTGTGTTTTCTGTCATTCTGTCTACACCCTGTCATCTATCGCTCTCCCCCTCAGTCCCTCCATCCCTCTGGTCCCCCCACCCTCACTCTTGGTTGTACAGTTGAGAGAATCAGGCCTGGAGTCAAAAGTGCAAGTGTGCCGCTTGGCTGATGAGTCACTGAGATTCAGCCCACCCCACACCCCACCCTCTCCACTGTTTGTAAATATGTGGTTTCCTTAATTGAATGCAGCAGCAGTTCCCAACAACTTTCATTTCTTCTTTTTGTGTGTGTGTCTGTGCACAAAGCACAGCGTTCGTGCAGGAAGGAAGACAATATCAGACCGCTATATAAGAATCTCACATCATACATGCGATAACAGAAGCATCTACAAGCACACATACACATGTTCCCTTGAAGGAAAAGGATTTAAACAATTTGTGTATCTCTTGTAACACACATGGACACAGAGCAACTCGAACATCTTTCCATAATTACAGGCTGTATGGTCCCAGTCTAGAGGCTGTGGTTTGGCTGGTCCTCCTCTCTCCCCATTAAGACACTAAGCAGCGTGTGTCACTCAGTACTTGGACGTCTCCTCCCCTGAGGTGGCAGCTTGGGGCCAATAAATGTTCACTTGAATAAACAGACATAGACAAACAGTCGTTCTCTATGAGCCTCGTACACTGTCAGAGTTTGATGCTACCGTCGGCTGTTTCTTGTCTGCGTATTTTCTCGTACTGCACTCAACTCCATTTACACTTTAAACCTAAGAAATTCTATAAAAGGAACCAGTTGTATCTTAAAGAGGAAAACCATCTTTAAGGTGTGAAAATGCCTGAGGTATCTTCGAAAAAGAAAACCCTTCAAACATTTGAAATCTTCTGCATGTGACTATTTGGTTACACTTACTGTAGTTTAGCTGATAAGCCAAGAGCCATCATCTGTTATTTCGACCTTTGACCCAATACTTGCCTTGACTAATCTGCCAGAGCAGAACCAAAAGTAAGCCTCTCTAAATCTCTCTCAGCTTCATTTTTTAACTCTTACCATATCAGCACAGATTTAGTCATTTAACATCTAGGCACTTAAATATTTTGAATGTAACTAATTGGATTATATCTTCTTTAACACGCCCAAAAGCACCTTGTGCCGAATTAGACTCTTTTTTTTTAAACCTATTTTTACCTCCATACCTTTGCCATCCCCCTGTACTGCTGCCTTGATTTAACTTAATGATGCATGAGCCTTTCAGTAAACAAACATGAGAAGATTTTCCCCAGATTTAGGCTTATTGACGTCATCTGAGCAAATCTAGATGGTGGCCCAGACAGCAAATCCTATATTACTTCTCACACAGTACATTCATCTTTAAACTTGAGTTTAGTTCACAGCGGGGTGCTTAGGAAAATGTAGCTGTGTTTTACCTTTTATCCACATTATGACTTTGAAGTCTAAACACAGCATATCAATTACTTGTTCTATCATTTCTTTCTCAGTAAATATTGTTTGTGTGATTAAACTGCCAAAATATAAACTTCTTGTTGCTCCATAAACAGCACAGAGCTGGTATGGGAAAATATCACAGGACTGACGAATCAGATTCTAAAAGCATCACAAGTTTATAGATGGATAAATTAGCTGGCGGTTCCACTTTAAACAATTTTTTAAAAAAATCACAGAAATAAGTTCCTGGGTCTTTGTCATTTTCTGCAATACATGTGTGTGTGGACTGTTCAAACCTTGTGGGAAAGTGTTAAAGCTGCTCTTTCAATTACAACAGCTTAGAAAACTTTGTTTCTTAGGTAAACTGGGTCATACCCATGTTTTACATCTTTTTACATTGCAAAAATACAAAACTTTGTACTAGGGTTTAGTCTAAATTAAGTAAAAATGTCCCTTCTTTATGTAGAGACTATGATAACAGACAGAAAAAGAGATCTTTAGGTTGGGTAACCCCTGAAGAAAGTCACTTTTTTTCAATAATTTACGTGACTGAACAGATTTGCAGGAAACTGTGCAGATGCATTTGAGGTGATGCCTTAAAGCATCCATTTAGCACTGTAATATATGGATGAAGGGGACAAATGTCCTGCAATGAATCTAAAAATTAATAATACACTGACACATTAAATAAATTACAATGTTGCTGAAAATCCTAGTTATTTCAGAAATTTCATCACTAAGTAAAACACATAATGTTGAATAACTACATGGAAATGGATGCTTGAAATCCTTTATTTCTGTTAATTGTGAGGATTTTGGTTTTGCTCTTACAATTAATGAGATCAAGACATTTAAAATCATAATAGTACATCAGACCATTAAAAATATATTTGCGACAGAAGTGTGGGTTTAATGAAAAGCATGTTGTATACCTACTTAAAGGTTGTTCATTTAAAAAGGCACCTTTAATTTGACAAACAGGACATATCTGAACACTAATTCAATATTTTGAACATGCTTTTAAAAAAATCACTATTTTGCTGCTAATAGTTTGAACTGTTAGCCTGAAATTGTACATATTTCTTTATAAGTTACATTAAAAATAATTTGTTTTAAATTAAAGGACTTCAGTTTTAAAGTAATTTCCTTATATCGACCTTATGTGTTTATTTTTTGCCCAAAATCTATTTGTACAGTTGAATCGTTTTTGTTTCATGAATGCCTGTGTGCAGTTTTTTGTTTTGGTTCTGGAGGAACAAAGTTTACTGGGATTTATGAGTTGTGGTCATCACTGGAATTGACAAGGGGGGTATGGATCCCTTTTATAACTGCCTGTTGCTCTGGTTTGGTTTTCTAAACCATATTTGCACCTTAAGCAGTCATTTATGTTCAGATCACAATAATTTGATCTCCCTGTGACTCACTACACTGTGCAGCCTCATATAGCATCAGACTCATGACCCTGCCTGGTGTTGGTAATGACCGATTAATCGACTGGTGACCGTATCCCTCAATCCCAAAGCAGCTTATCCTTCCCAGTGCACAGCCAAAGCACCCTATGATTGTATGTTACACATGTACGAATGTATTTGTGCAGCGCTTCACTGGTATAGTACACCTTCCTAAAACAAACCACGAAAGAAATTGTCAAAATACCTGTGTGATATTTATAATGCATTTGATTTCATATGGAAGGCTGCAGTATGACTATTGGAGTATTTACAAAAAAGTAAAATGGACAAAAGACTTAGTAACTGGGAAAAAACGCATGCAGCTGTGCAGACACAGTCAGATCAGCACACATGCATACACACTCTCACACAGACATTGGCTGTGACAGTAAACACTGTTTAAATCCACTCGAGGATTACAAATCCACTTATAGTGGGTCAGCTTGACCATGTCAGCTGCATTTCCCACTCTGATCCAAATGCCCTTTCACACTGCTTCATGTTGCATATTTGAAAAAAAAAAAAAAAAGATCATAATTAAATCCAGTGTAGCTTGTCAAAAAATGTGCAAAGTCCATGAACATGTTCGCTACATTATGACACATTTGCTTTCCGTGACTGTTGCTGATACTATGAGCTTATGGTTTTTTGAGTTTAAGGATGGTTATGGATTTTGTTTTGGGTCTTCTATGGTGCATTAGAGAATATTTTCTTGCATTTGCACAGCTCATCCTGGTCCCCACTCCGCATGCACTTGACAGTTGGGATGATCAGAAATAGTAAAAGACAAACAAATGAAAGAGTGTTACTAAAAGAAAAAGGTAGTGCTTTAGCGTCCATGTTTTTTGTATAAGGGGTCTCTAATGAAGGAATACGTTGTCTGATTGAGTAATGATACATATGATATTGACTTTAATCACATCTGTTTATGTGATTTCATCTCCCCTCATTCCCATTAGACCTCCCCTAGTTCTTGGAATGGTCTGCTGCCTGGTCTGCCAAAAATAATCGCTTGTTTGCTGCTATTTACTTAAATCTGTCAAAGAGGCACTGTTGGAGCCCGTGCTGTTATGGTTCTCGTTTGCTCTATGAGTACAGGATGGTTGTGTGTGAGAGAGAGCTTACACTTGCCAATGTGTGTAATATTCTATACTGTTCTCTCAGTTGAGTGAGAGACCTGCGTATCCTGGCGGCCACAGCCAGTCGACATGCTCTCCTCTAGACTTGGTAACTAGGAAAAAAACAACATGTCTACACACATCTAGACATCCAGGGCGAGATAGCTAGAGAGTGTGATGTGCCTCAGTATCTGACAGAGACTCTGGGTTCAACCAAACGTCTCGGTGTGAGACCAGAGGACTGTGAAAAAAATACACCTTCAGTATTTAACACACAGCACTTCAGGAAGGCAAGGGAGTGACAGACAGCGGTGTTTGGTTGAGTTGATTAGTTTGGATGTTTGGGTTGTCATTTCTTACTTTTTCACTTTACGAGAGTTGAAGGAAGGGAAGACTAAATGGTCAACGCGCATGCCAGGGAGATGTCAGCTCACACCTCCCCTCCCTTTTTCTTCCTGTTATATATTTTTTCTTTTTTTTGTCTATATTTTTCTTAGCATTTCTCCCAGTCCCGCTCTTTCTCTCTCTCTCTCTCATCTTTTCCTCTCACACTTTGAGGTCTGGAGGCATCACATGCTGCTCCCACCTGGTGCTGTGTCTAAAATCATCCAGGGATATATTGGTTGTTATTAAGCTTTCTTTCTGGTTGCCAAATACCTCATCGCTCAAGTGCACACATGCACATATGCATACACCACCTGGCAAAATGAAGCAACTATTCTCCTGACAGAGGCTAGACAATAAAAGAGGGGGAAATAAAAAATACCCCTCTGATTAGAAGTTGGGGAGTTTGTCATAAATCTTCTTCTGTTGATGGCAAAATGTTAAACACATGTCAAAACTTCATCCTTACTTTAAAACTTGCAGAGCTATTTTGTAGAAGGTAAGAGTGCCGATCCCACCTCACACTTTGGACCCATGCTGCTCATTCGAATTTCAAGCAATACTAAATCTATTCAATGGCAATATGTTACACAAAGAGATCACATAATCAAATTTGAAGTTGACGGTGTCTCTGAAACCTGGATAAACAGCTCCTCTGTAAAGAAAAATAAACTAAACTAGTAGCTTTCATGAATGTTTTCTTTCTTATGTCTTAGGTTTATTTAAGGTGTAATTGTATTTATATAAGCGCTAGCAATCAGAATAAACTGCATGTTTAAAAAAAGCCTTCATTTAACATGGCACTAACTGAAGAAATTAAGCAAAGTTTATTTAAGAAAATGCCATTCAGACTGGCTAAGGATATAGTTTGACTTTGAAAATAAATATATGTGTAATGATTAAAGCAGGAGGCTGCTGGCTTTCTTTAAGCAACACTTTTTATACTCTTCTCTAAGGTTTTTTGGATTTAATTTGTCCAACTTTTAAAATGAATAGAGAGTGCAAATATCCTAAAACCATAAAGTAGCTTCAAACCAGATTGACTTCCCAAAGAATATTTAACAATACTGAATTGTGAGGTGTGTAACAGCAAAACAGACATTATTTTTCCAAGCTTAATAGTGTTCTTGCTACAATAACATGAGGCATATTGTGCCAAGATAAAGTTCTCCTAAAGAAAACCACATCAGAAAAGGCAGACTTGGAACATTTTGAGAAAAGAGTAACACTTCAAAGATGCAGGTCACCCACTACTTGGACAAACACTGCCTGCAGTATTTAGGAGATTAAAGATTAGCATGTAGGATACATTAAAAGGACTTTGACGTGTACGGCTTCCTGCTCTTACTCAAGATTAATGAGACTATCAAAGTGCTTGCCCTCATTTTAAACTTGAAAGGGAACTCTGAGAGCTCATTTTAAATTTAAAGATCTCAAGATCTCAACACCATGCATATTGAAATCTTTAACAATCTTTAAAGAAGTATTTGTGTCATGTCAAAGTTGCTTTTTTTTGTTCAAATACAAACATTTAATTGAAAGTTGTTGCGTTCGTAGGTTATTCTTCTTTGATACTTGAAATATATTTTAATGAGCAGAAATCACTACAGGCCTGCTTGTGAATGAAAACAATGTGGATCTATATGTGAGAAATTATGTGATCAGCAGTTATGAATTATAAAATTGAAATATCTAATCAGAGTAAAGACACAAGCTTTTCACAGTCCCTTACTGCAGATCCACAGGTATTAATCAAGAATAAAAAGATACTCAATAAAATACTAATAAACCAGCTTCAGAAAGTATTTTACTGAAAATTGATGAGAAATTGTAACTGTTAAAAATTGGCAAACTGGTCACTTCAGTATTGATTGTCTTTAAGTTTTGGTCTACACAATGTAGCTAACAGACTTTTCTCCAAATAAGACTCTTTGTCTTTGAAATGTTAGATTGCCACAATAAAAAAATGGTTACTCATCTGGTTTAAAATAGGAGCCTGGATTTATCAGAAAATATTATTTCTAAAGAAAATGATCAAGGGAATAAAAAAAGAAAACATGGCAAACAAATAGCAAAAACATATCAATCCCTAATAAGCCTCTTAGTTTTACATTACATTTCTCTTCCTCTTCCTTCCAGCCTTGTGGTGGAGTCGACACATCTTCTGTCTAGTTGGATCTGTTGGTGTTTATTTTGTTCACGTTTTGGAAAAAGCCTTTTGGTCCCATTATTTCTAATATCATTAGAGCACCATATAATTATGAGGCTCTGGTTCTGTTAATCAGTTGACATAGAAAAGATGCTTTTATGTTTTTTATTAACTTTAGCAATTTTAAAGAAAACATGTCCTTCGTGTGAGAAACCAGAATTCTACAACCGTCATAATAAAATAAGAAATACCATTATTTCAGTGAAATGTAGTAAAGTAGAATAAAAGGCTCAGAATTTCTTACTTTACTTTTTGTAAGTGTGGTTAATTCAAGTTGGCCTTCATTTCAATGCCGTTCCAAATAGCTGCTATAATGTACAAAAGCATGAGATAAATCTCATATGAATGGATGGAAAATGTATTCAGATGTTTAGATTTTCAAACAGGTTTGGACCTGATTTTTTTTTTATTTATTTATTTTTTTTTTATGCTGAGTTTTTTTTTTTTCTTCCAAAAATACAACAGCCATGGAATCTGTATATGTTCTATTTCCATTTATTTTACTGGCACCACCTCTTGTGCTTGTACATGTGACAGTGCAATGAAAATAAATTTGAATTCTATTCTATCCCTTATCGAACTGGCTTTGGTCTTAGATGTTAACTTAAACCCACAGTTTCCCAGCATTGTGCTGCTGACGCAACAGTATTCCAAAGCCAGAGCTCATCTTTAATGCCAGTAACTCACAAAACTACTTTGCTTGTGGATTTCAGGTGTAGTTGAGACAAAAACATTCTTTCATGAGTCATCAGAAAGGTGTTCGGTGCGGCCAAACAGTAAAATGGTTGCAATTTAAATTTCATTCTTTCTTTTTTTTTTAACCACAGTCCATTCAAATGTCTTCACACATTAATTGCCAATAGTGGTTTAATTGTTTTTTTTTGTTTTGTTTTTTTTTTTTTTTAGTGACTCCTTCGGTTCCAAAACAGAGTAAAACTATAGACACACAAGGAACAAGGAACACTTCTAAAGATTTGGCTATTCCTTGTTTCCTGTTGGCATGTTGAAAAACAACCCTGCCACAAACATACTACATGTAGAGTAATTTGAATTCAAACCAAAACAAGAGGAAAAAAAAGGAAGCTTGCATATTGAGATTGAACTTGAACTTGAGCCTGAACTAGAGTTCCTGCTCATTCTGTTCCTCTCTTTGCCCTAGTCTGCCCTTTCCCCCTCCCTCAGTGTTGGGATTAGGGAGCGGAGGCAGCATCAAAGGCCTGTCACCACTGGAGTTAATGGAGCATCACACGTGTGCATTCACACACACACACACACACACGCATACACACACAGCCATGAGAGACAGGTCCTGCAACTTGAGATGGGGGTATTTGGAGATCTGGGAAGGGGGTATTAACAGCATAGAAAGGAAGGAGAGAGTGTTACAGAAAGGGTTAGAGGGCAGGCCAAGAGAAGCATGTGTGAAAATCAAATGTTACAGTGCACTTTTTAATGAGTCCGTGTGCGAGTACTCATTTATTAAACGACGGTGCCAAGAGAGGTCACGTTTAACAGCTGAGTCCTTTAGAGTAGATGAGGGAAGTTTGTAGTCCTAAGAAGTGCTGAAGAGAGACACTTGCACAGTGTAAAGCCTAATGTCATGCTTGCTTACACTTCAAACAGAGGGGCCGCTAGAAAGAAATGTATCCTGTTATCAGACACGCACACTCACTACAGACAACCATACATTATGTACATAACCATGTACAATGGCTTCCTGAAATGAATGCATACGCACACAAACACACGCATACCAACTTAGTTGGGTTAACAGGGGTACAGTTCCTGTTGCTTTCTTGTTCAAACAATGGCAGCTCTATTACAGGCCTGACAAACCAGAGTGTACCAAAAGAGAGAGAGAAAGAAGGACAGAGAGAGTGAAAAGAAAGGGAGAGGGTGAAAGAAACTGAGAAGACAGAAAGAAGGGGCAGCAGACTCAACAAAATAGGCTTTCGTGAAAAGAGACTTGGAAGAATAAGGAAAAGGAGAGGGATTTTGTTACATATAGGACATACTTTCCAGTCCTCCATGTTTTTGTCTTTGTAGACCTTGCAACACTGAAAGTGTATTTTGTTACCTGAATCCAGGTTTTCACCTTCAAGCAAAAGTCTAGATATGCAAGTACTTTCTTGTCTGTGTCTGCCCTACATCGAAATGTGTTGCACTTTTTTATTTTGTTCACAGTTACACATGAGTTCATTTTTTGTGCTTTGCTCATGCTCCTCCTGTTTGTAGTACATAAGGAAATGGCCAGCAAGTGTTTTGTCCTCCTCTGGTTGACACAAACATGTACAGATCCCCTGTAAGGACACAACCTTTGCCTGGAACAAGCCAACTCTATGTTTCCCCACCTCCTTCCCCCCCCCCCACCTTCTACATATCCTGCCTGCCCCGTCTCTCCAGGAAACGCTCCTCCTCCCTTCCTTCCTCCCTCCTCTACCTCCCTGCCTTCTCACCCCCTTTACTTCTGTCTGGGTCTTTATCACTCCTCTACCTCCTTCCTCTTTTTATCTATCTGTTAGGATGAAAGACTAAGTGAGGGGGTATGTGTGAGGAAGCATTCCCTATGTGCATAAATGTGTGTGTTTGGGTGCAGCCACTTATGTGTCTTTGTCTGTGCAAGTGTGCCTCTGTATATGTCATTAAAATTCTGTTGACTCCAGTGAGCTAGCTGTGTGAGGGCTTCTATTGAGTCAGAGCAGGTGGGCTGCTACTACAATCCTGCTAATCACTTCTTCCTCTGGGTGACTGACTGGGTCAGGCAAAGGGTAGCTGATATACAGACAGGCCACTGTCAAGTGCAGGCCAGTCAACATGAGACATCTTATCTACTTGTTAGGTGATATTCAAAGGGATTTGTTGGGTCTGTTGTGGAGTTCCTCTTACAACCTGCATCAGAAGCATTGTTTTGGAAAATGTTCGAGAAAAAGTTGTCGCTGCAACACAAGTGTGGATGCTTTTGCATGTTATATTAAAGTATATGTTTATTTTACAAAAAGTGTAAAGTTTATATCAGGATAGAATTGCATGACCGTAACATTCAGGTATCTGCATTTTTACTTTTATCTGAAACACCACATTTACATTGTCACGGAAAGATTTTCATAGCCCTTGAATTGTCTCATGTCGTGTCACAGTTTTGTAAATTCACTATATTATTATTTACTACATTGACACAAAATAGTTTTTTTGAAGTGGAAGTTTTTATAATATAATCTTGTAATCTTTAAAGTGTGTGGAATGCATTTCTATTCTGCTCTAGTATTTTTAGAATAACCTTTCACTATACGAGTGTCCATATCAGATTTCAAGTACAGCACAGAATGTCTTCAGAATGCAGTTTATTCATTGATGTTCTCTATTAAAACTTCTGAGCTCCCCATAGAATAGCTGTATTTGTGCTGAAATGAGATTACACCACGTAATACTGGTTAAAAATTTCCCCTAGGCTTTTATTAATAAAGAAATATGAAAACCTTGAATGAGTTTCCTTCTCCTTTTAAAATTATACACGACCTTCTGTTGGCCTGTCACATAAAACATCAATGAAATATATCAATTCTGTTTCCTAATGTAGCAAAAGCACAAGTGTAAATACTTTTAAGGCACAGGAATGATGTAGAGTTGGATTACAGCACGGGGTGTACAACATTACCAAACATTCTTCCATTTTTTTTTTTTTCTTATAAAAGGAGTTTTATTATCTCTTTTAATTAAATTTTTCCAGTCATTAAATCAGCGTTTCTATTAGCAGACTGCATCAAAGTGCAAAGACATCAGACCATCAGGCAGATGTGATCAAGATAAAGCAAAAAAGCCGTTATGGCTGAAACTTGTGTTAACAGTTTGTCTGCAATGTCAGCTGCTGCACAGATAAGCCTCTGTTGTGTAGTGACAGAGGGTGAAGCAGTTAATCTGAATACATCACACTGCCAGTAACCCCAGCCAGATTATTACACACCTGTTCATGAATCTGATGACATCCAAAATGTCCACTTCATCTTGTCATATGCTAGCACGTTTTTGGCAAACATCATGGTAGCCAACTTGCTAAATTGCATATAGTGACGTAGTACATTTACATCTTATTAGTCCAAGAGGCAGCATAGTTGTTGGATACACTCAGGCTGGCATATTTTCAGAACAGAATAATGACAGCAATGTTTATTTTTCTATACCATTATTAATTATAGAAAATCAGCATCTTTTCACCATTCCAATTAGTCAGTGTTGACAACTACTCCTCTTCTGAGTGGGAGAGCGGTCAAAGCAAACTCAATCATTCTTTTCAAGTGCTACATTGATTCACACTCACTTTCCAATGTTGTACCGTCACATGAACAGACATTTCAATATAGCTTTCCTAGGCTTATTACTTAATAAAATTGTTATTGCAAATCTGTGATGTATGCAGCTGCCAATCTATCTTGGTAATCCAGTTACTACAGATCTGGACGCCTTATCTACAGATCTGGACGCCTACTGTGCAGCTAGATAGGTGTCCAGATAACTGGACACCTATCTGGACACCTGACAAGTTAATATAAAAGCCATTTTAGCTTTCTTACTGCAGTGAATGTGTTTTTTAACATCTACGTTTGAGCAAAGAGGGTAAGAAACAAATGAGTTTTCAAATGAGGCTGCTGTAAATGAGGAATAATACTGAAGTCAGGAGGGAACACTGATTTGTGAGCAGATTCATCTTATTTGTGACATGTGTTATCTCTTAACCTTTGTTACATCGATGACTTTAGCTCTGAAGGAATGAAGTGTTGAAATCTGCTTTCTTTGGCTCTAAAGCCGTTACTTTTAGATAAGAGAACCGAAAAGGATTAGTCGGATGCAGGTGAAGGTGAGATACATGTGAATCTGTTTGTCAAATATTTCAAGCCTGGACTGTCCCTGTCCTGGATTCCAGCCAGTGCAAACAATAAAATCAGCAGTCATGCAGGTTGGAGAATTAACAATGGAAAAAAAAAAAAAGACTTTTTCATTTGTGATTAAATAAAGGCTACATTTAGTGATTGTGCTTTGGGGTACCACTTCAGATAAGCTGGCTGACAACCAAGATATTTTTAAGACCAGCCTGGGATTGAAGTACATTTCTGTTGCTGTCCCATAGTTTTGAAAGTACAGAAGCTTCATTATGTCTTCTTTTGGCGGAAGCAGTAATTGTGTGCAAGAGTTGGTATCTTTACCAACACAAAACAAGCAAAAATATATTTAAAGTAAAGATTAAAAGTCAGTGAATTAAATAGAAATCCACCTCCTGCTTCTCCACTTCCTTTACCGCTTTCCCTACTTCTCTCCATCCACCTCCCTCTCTGCTTCTCTTGCATTGGTATATATATATATATATATTTTTTTTTACCGGTTCCTTTTTTCCCTGTCAGGCTTAATGCCGCTTACAGCTCCATTTAGGATGCATGCGTGGAAATTGGGTAGGGGATCTTGTGGGTTTGTGTCGTTGGAGATAACCAGTGTGTGGGAGGTGACAAAGGTAGCATAAGCCATTAATGTGTGTGTGTGTGTGTATGTATGTGTGAAAGAGAGTGTCTGCTTTAAGTGCAGGAATAGATCTCTGACAAATGAAAGTGCGGAGGGGTATGCATCTGTCACTGTTGTTTGAAAAGCGAGAGGAGACTTAATCTGAGCGAGTCACTCCTCCTTGTGTTTGATAGGCTTGGTGTCTCAACCCAGCTAGCACTGCACTGCTGTGTTCTCCTTTTAGTACAGTTATTCCTCTCCTCAAGTTTGTTGGCTGTCACTTCTGCATATTAATCAATTACTTATCAAAGTTACAAGAAGAAAGAAAAATGTATTTCTTTCATCTGTGAACATCAGTAAGACCTTGCAATGTTTGAAGAATATTCCATTATTATTGCACGGGTAGGTTTTTTTTTTTTTTTTTCTTAAATGATATGGACCACATATAATAAATTGATGCTTTTAAAAAAATGCAAAAGTCTTCATTTGTAGAAAATGAAGGTATGCACTGACTGGAATAGTTTGACTGATTTCAGATCTATCTTTTTTTAAACATTTGACTTTTAATTCCAATTTTAACCATTTCAATTTTTCAAAAAAATTAGGAATAACATTAAAAATAGATTTTTCTGACCTTCTTACATTTAACAGCCATACGTTTATTTTAAGAACAGAGACAATCAGAAAACAGACAAAACAGTTAGAGAGTTGGCATTTTAAACCAGCTAAAGCCTCTTTAAGTGGTGAATACCGTGGTCATATCTACAAAATCTGCTATCATATATATTACAGGGAAAATGGGTCCTTACTTTAAACCTGTTATTTCACAGAAAATGTATTTACTTATCCAGAAATCTTAATGAGAGAAAAAGGTTGAGAGCTCAAAAGAGCTCAACAAAGCAACATTGTTGCACTATGTTCAGCCCTGCTGTTCTCTCCAGAAAGTGTTCCCCTCCCATAGCCTGAATCCACTGCAGGCGTGTTTCAATGTGTCTGAGGAAACACTTACCTCTTCTTACATGTCTGTGCTTCCTCATTATTCATATTAAACACCCCTCAGACACTGAACATAGCTAACATTGGCTATTCTTCACTCACCAACACCATCTACAACAAAGAGTGTTCTTGTCAGTATGACTTAGTAACGCTTAGTATAGTGTGTTTACTGATCGGAAAGAAATTGTATTTATGAGTTTCCACCCAGCCGTCACTGGTCAGGGCTAATCAAGTTGACCGATTGAGGTCACCAGCCAATTTCTCAGTGCATCTGCAGCTGTGTAATGTTTGCTGTACACAGAGCTGGGAATCTAAAATGCTTCTATTTGTTTTCATATAAAACTTGAGTAAACACTGTTCATTGTCACTTTGTTTTAGATAAAAGAACATAAACATGTTTTATCCTAAGAAACCAGTTGAAGTTTTTCTAAATATAGTTACAAGCTGATTTTTGATGAAAATAATGTCTTCATAAAGCAGCTCAAGAATCTGATGCCAGGGCTTTGAGGTCCATCCGCTTTATGTTGTTTTAGTCATGCATTAAATATCATCTGCCATTTCCTTTCATTTCCCTCATAGCAAAGTGATTACCTACTTCGTCTGCATCCTCATTTCTGTCATCATGACAGTCCGTAATCCTCTCTAAACAATCCCTACTAACCCTAATTCACTATTAGCTTATCAATAAGCTCAAATAATCACTATCAGCTGGCAGAAGGATCTGCTTGCGTTAGCCAAGACCAAGCGCTAATAATCAGGCCTTATTGAGCTTTCTGCCCCAGCCAGGACTGCATGATTTCTGGCTGAGTATTGAACTACAGCCAGCCCAAGCTAAGAGAGGCTGATACAAGCTTATTGATCACGCACATAATTAGAACGTTATAGAGCCATAATACATTTAGAGCCAATGTTGTGAACTCTAACACAGCAAGCCATTAATTTCTGATTTCACATTAACCACTTGCCCTCCTCTTGTTACCCTTTCTGCCTGTTCCCTCCCAAGAGCGGCTCACTCAGTTAGGGCGTCAGTAGTTTCACCACAAAGCCCTCGAGCGGATTACATCACCACCTCTGCTAACGAAGCGTTGTGTCACAAGTCCTCAGAGTATCAACGACTTCATATAGTCCCCAAGTTTACTTTTAGTGTGGATAGCTCTTAAAACTAGTTATAAATGTTCATAGCAAGCGACAGGCATGTACTGTTATATCAAAGTTTCCTTCACTTTTGCGTCTTTATACTCTGCCTATTCACAGAAGTTTAGAGGAATTCTCTCTTCTTGTTCTTTTTGTTCTTTCTTTATCCTACTTCTCCTCCATCTTGTATATAAAGAAGGAACCATTTTCCTGGAGTTAAAATGACAATTCCCTCACGGTTCACATCTGGCAGATTGTGTAATGAGAAGAAGAATTTGGTAAACTATCTATATAAATAACTGCATAGATATAAAATCCCTATTCCTGCATTAGTTTCCCTATGCATCGGGGAGAAAAGGCTGGCGAGTCTCATGTCAACAACACAAAATGTATACATAGAAGAATGAGGCTTATTGGTATTACAAATACAGTGTAATTAAAAAGTGTTTGTGTAAAGGAGAAAAGGAGTGGAAAGAGGAGGGTTTGTGTAAAATGAGGCCAAAAGTAAGCATGGTAATGGGGTGAGAGAAGAGGAGAAGCAGGGAAAGCTGAGTGCTGACTGAAAGGAAAAGAGAAGAATTAAAGAATAGATTGATGGCGGGGGGAGGGGGATAATTGCAGGAAAAGGGGATTATTTGTTCGTCACTATCTTCAGTTTAGAGGCTCTCGGACCAAGGCCATGGATAAGTGAAATCATATGGCTGCCTCATCACAAAGTAGGGCAAGAGTTTTGCCGAATGCTTCTAAAGGAGCAGCAAGCATTCATTCAAACATGCTCATTAAAGCAACCGACCAATTTAAGTTATGGCCCATATGGCTCTGTGAATGAGCGCATGTTTGTGCATCTTTTCTTCCATATGAAGGATATCCTTCATCTGCAGATTTTCCATACTTGTCTTTATATTGAAATGAAATGCAATCAAGGCAAGCTGTTGTGCTGTATGAAATAGTCATAACCATACGATAATGAGTCCATGAAATAATTGGTTGAACAAAGGACAGCAGAGTGGAAGTAAAGCAGGGGAAAGCCGTGTTGTTAAGGTAAGTTCTGCTTTTCTTGTCTGATTGGGGGAATTGATGGAAAATTCTTGAATAGAAAAATGTGACAAGAGTTTCACGATTATTAGCGTTTCAGTGACTTAATATTTGTCTTTCGACGTGAACGAACAAAAAGTAGTCGTAACAGTTCAACACAAAGTTGAACGGTTTGTGGAGGGGTTGTGATACCTCTAAATAAACACAGCGCAACTAAATGCTTTCAGAAGACGTACCACTTAATCCATCTTCGCCATATTTGGTTTCAGTGTAAATGCAGCTGTTCTGTGAAGGTCTCAGAGGTGTGCTAGGGAATGTTTCACAGGAAACTAAACCTAAAGGAAAGAAGAGCAATGCCTTGAGAAGGAGCCAAGAGGTATGTGGTAACTTTGGGAATGAGGTGCAAAGATCCACAGCTCAGGTGTGAAATTCTGTCGAAAGAGTGATTAATAGGCACCTAACTTATAAAACAGCAGCATGAATAAAAGCCATTGTTGGAAAATATATAATTTAAAGCAGTTTGACAGAAGCCAAATTGGGTAAAAAGTGAACCAGGTGAGACCTAATTACACCTGGTCTTACACCTAAATACAAAATGTTGCGTGTGGCAAAAACTAACATCAGCCTGTACATACTATGAAACAAGGAAGAGGCAGCATCATCCTGTGGGAATACATTTTTTAAACGCCTACAGAGTTCTTGAAGAATATCAGTGACAGGCCCAGAAAATATTTGTGACTGAGTCAAAGGTTCATCTACCAGAATGAAAATGTCACTAGACATACAACCAGAACCCAGATGAATATACACAGGCCGCCACACTGATATGGCTATTTGTACAAAAAATATGTATCCATATGCATTCACAATTATATGTTGCTTTGTGTTGGTCTGCCACCTAAACTCTTAATAAATTATAAAAAAGTTTGAATTACCAATGTGATTAATTGTAATGAAGTTCAAGCTGTATGAATATTTTACAATGTGCTGTACAACCAAACTTATCAAATATTCACTCAGGGTCTTAGATAATTTTTATGATAATAGCATCCAGGGTTAAAATATCATAACTTGAAATTTTTCTTTAGGAAAATGTGTATTTTGTTTAATTAACTACTTTTATTGGTTAAGTTTTATCTTAATCCACCATTCCTGCAGCAAACACCCAGAAACAACACTACAGTGCCTGGCAACACTTTGGAAAGTTCTTCACATTCATTTTCCTCTCAGGAATTTCAAGGCCTCTGGTCATCTCTCTCCTCCCTACATCTCCTCTTTATCTCCTGCTGTAATGTCCTCAGCCAATCCTAAGGAGCTTTATGTGAGGGTTTGGTGGTTTTGGGCTTTACTCAACATCAATCCTAGCTGGACAAGTGAAATGCCCTAAAATGACTGAAATCCCCCCAAAGCTGATCGTACAGGGATAGTACAGGCTTATGTGTTCCAGGAGGATCTAGATGGAGTTAGACTGAGAGCAGCAGAGAGAAAGAGGGGAGCTTTTCCACTGCATAATTAAATGAAAATCTATCCTGTGCATAATATGCGAATAAAGTTGTGTTGTAGAAACATTTTGCAGTACAGTTAGCCTTGAAGGGCTTTATCTTTAAAAGCAGAGACGATAGCGGAAAAATGGAAAGCCAGTACAGTTAAAGACTTGTGTAGAAAGGGTGGTGAGGTAATGAAAAGCATGTTTTCATTATTTCATTGCGTCATACCGTCATTTCATTCTCTCTGACCTATTCCCTCAATCTATCGTCATGCTGTAACTCCCCGATATGTTTATTTTCTTGCCTTGCAACTTCCTCCGCTCGCCTATCCATCTATTCTCCCTCTCCTCTTTCTGTCAATTAACTCATGTAAACTTTTCTTTCCCTCATTGTTTTTCCAGGAGAAAGTGCCTCTGCTTTTGATTAAGAACAGGGCTCTGCTTTAATACCATAACTCCCTCTCTCCCCAGTGTGTGCGCGCTCACACACACACACACACACACACACACACACTCACGCACACACATGCAAACAGTTCAAACATCATTTATCATATCATGCTTTTCTAATTTATCTCTTGTAGGCACTTTTATTCTAGTTATATCTTTGTTTTTGAACATTAAGACATCAAGAGTACAATTAGCTCCAAGTCTGAGTTATTTAGAAACTTAAGAATATCATGACATCAGTACAGAGATACAAAATTAGAGAAACAGACGCACAAAGGTGTGGTTCAGGAGATGGACAACAATAGCACCTGTCTGCCAGCTGTTTGGTGTCCCTTGGGGTGTTGGAGCCGTCTGACTGACAGGTGAGGAGGCCCAGAGCTGAGAGGCATGCCACAGCTGTCCTCATCCAGATGCTGAGGGGGGGGGGACACAGATCCTCTGTGCATGGCTGCCTTTTTTGTAGCTGCCTCATTACTTCGCACCTTCATTCTGTTGATTTCTGAATGGATTTGAGTTTCTGGAAAGGACTTTCTGCAGGTGAATCTGATGGACAGAAATCTTGTCCTCAGTTCCACTAGTCTTTATGTGGATTATTTTTTCTCAATTTCACTGTCTTTTTCTCAAAAGGCACTTGATTAAAATGTATTGTCTTGTCTTTTTTCTTTCCAATGTGAACTCTTTCTACGTCTTAGATTCTCTCTTCTCCCACCTTTTTTGTTCCTTCTCCCTCTTGCCTCTGCTCCCCTTCCTTCCCATGTTGCCTCTTCTTCTCCGGTTCCCTCCATATCCACTTTTCCACATAAAGCTGTTTTTCATAGAAGCCCATGCAGCCTGGAATAGCATTCCCCCGGGCGCTGTAGGGTGAAACACTAGACTTTTCTGAGCCCAAGCCAAACAGATGCTGGCTCTTGGAGTCCAACCAGAAACAAGCCTTCGTGCTTCTCTTTTTCTCTCTGTTTCTCTCTTCCACTCTTCCCTTATCTTGTTTCTCCTTCTTATTCATGTTCATGTTTTTTGTCTGTTCTCATCCTATTCTGTCCTTGAATCCTCATCTTTCTTCCTGGTTTCTCCTTTTCTGGACACTTTCTCACACTCTATTTTCTGTCTGACTCAAGCATTATTAACTGTTGAGTTTCCTAATCTTTTTGCAGTTACATCCAAGCAGCCCGGTATTTGTTAGCAAAAGTCTTTAGTCTTCTTGGATGAATTTTGTTCTTCTGATTTTGTCTGTAAGGTGCCTAGCACTATGTGCCTCTACTTTAAATTATGGCCTACAAAGAACAAATCAGTGGGAAAGTTTTAGTTTTTTTTGCATTACTTTTTTCGTTTACCGACCCTAAACTTTATATTCTTCCATTTTTGACCTTCTCATGTTGCTATCTTTTCTATCCATTCTTGACGCATTTATTCCTCTTGAATTTCTCTCTTAAACTGGGTTCTCCTGTTTCTCGCTTTACTTATTTAATTTAGCTTTCACCAGTGAACCCTTGTTGTTATGTAAGCTGTTCAAAATGCCAGACACATATGCTCCCATGCTGTGCAAACTCATACCTGCACATACAGAGCCATTTTCATCACATATGCACACTTGCATACGGTGCTAAAGGGCCAAACTTGGCTTTGCAGCTTTTGGCAAGAGTTCAACTTTTTCTCTCCTACCCCGCGCTAGCTGCAGTGTGTTTACATGAGCTGCCAGTCACAACCAAATCAAAAGCTTTTTCCCCTCAACTTGGAACAGTTGGGGGCTGGGGAGGTATGCTGGGAGCAGACTGTCGACGTTTTGGTAGCTTGAATGTTGCCATTCGTGTCTACTGCTCATCAGCATCAGTTTTAAAACATCATGGCCTCTACTGGAGTGCAACTTTGTCTATTTCTCATGCAACTTTGTCTATTTCTCATGCAACATATGGTGAGTTAACTGCAAATTCAGGGCACTATTTATGGACATGTGTGTAATTGTGACAAAAAGCTGAAAACATTCAAAGTAAACCCATTGAACTCTGGGGTACAGAAGCCCTTTTTTATGGTTATGTAACATGTTATGGCGGCTGCAATAGGCCTTACATCACTGAACAGATTACAGAGGATCAGGTCTGCTTACACACAGCCCAGAACACACACATATTACTTTGTGAGTTATTGGTCTACACAGTGTCAATGAAAGATTATATGAGCCGATATTGAAATCTAACATGTGGGAAAGAGATTTATTGATTGTGGGATTATGCTTTATGCTTATGCGTCCTGTGTCAGACTCTGCTCAGCATCAGGGACCTTAACAAATCATCAAGCTGACCAGTCCTGAAGTGAAAGTGGAGTTTTCAGCTGATCAGAGATTAACATTAGTTCAGCTAGTCAGATTTAGTCAGATGCGGTCACGCTACATAAAATCATCACTGACAGTGATGAGCTTTCAGTTTTAGTTTGTGACATGAGTCTGAGTCAGTTACTGCAGTAATTTACAATGCAAACCCATCCTCACCGGTTTTAAACAAAACCATGTGTTTCTCTCTGTCTCCTTCTGCCACGCCTGAAGGACCTGCATGACTTGTTTAATTTCCTCAGAAGATAATCAAAACCAAACTCTTTCCCAAGTCAAGTCAAGGCCGTGAACTGCAATTAAAATTTATGAATAAGATCAAAGTAGAAAGGGGAAAACTGATAATCTGTGCTGAAATTTTTTAAGTTGTGTACAGTTTACGTCTACACAGGTTAGAAAACTGTTAAACGAAACACTATATATTTTATACCAGTGTAATTTTTTTTTATTAATTTCTGTTTTAGTTTCACATAACATTTTAGTTTCCCATAACATTTTGACCGACAAAACACAAAGTGTTATTTTATAGCTCAGATGTTCTCACCTAAGGGCTTAACGAATGCTGAGGCTTCACTAAACCTGCTTTCTGGTATAATCTCCCATTGTGTTTATGGCCTGTTCTGTAACTGGAGGTTTTGGCTTTTACTCTGACTGTGTTGTTCCACTAAACTGAATTGATTAGAGTCATGGCTGAAGCTAGCAAAGCACTGTTGGTATGGATTAACAATACAGCACAGTAAAAAAAAAAAAGAAAAAAAAACACAGATGTGTTGCCCTGTGGATCAGGATAGATATTGTATGTGTGGGTGTGTGCGTGAATGTGGTTTAGCTCAGGCAGAGTACAGGGGTGATGTGAAGGGTGATTGTGGCAAGGATGTGAATTAGATTAAGAATTAGAATTAGGGACAAGACATTAAGCAGACTGGGATTATAGGCTAAGCACTAGGAGGTGCTGGTTGCTGTGGTGGTTCTTTGAGGCGCTATTAGATGCTCACACACACACACACACACACACGCACACACACACACACACACACACACACACACAGTTATACACAGCTAAATCAATCTATCTGGTCTCTTTATAGCAATATTTGGTTGGGGGAACTGGCTGAAGCTAGCAGACAAACTAGGACAGAGACCCACACATAAACAAATGTTATGTCAGTGTGCAGTGTTTTAGTGACTTGTGGGCTGTGGGCACACACACTCTTTGTCTGTGATCCAAACTCTGCTTAGAGTGGAGGCCTCTGTTGTCTGGCACATGCCTTGGAGTTGCCTGCTGTCCTCTGCCCAGACTGACTGCTCTTTTTCTGGCGGCGAAGTCTGAAGATGGCAAAAGGTTACGGGGAGAAAACATGGGTGTATGGGCTTAGATACAATGCATTGGTCTTTGACTGTTTTTATCTTTCACTCTGTCACTCATGCCCAGTCCTTCATCCTCACAGACACGCATATAATTGACCCAATGTGCCAGTGATGCAGCTCCCCATTGGGTGTCTATACTGCCAAACAGATGGGGTTCTGCTTTATTGTGCATCTACAATCTGATTGGTTTATGTAGTTGCCTGTGTTGGTACCCTCACTTGTTTGTTCGGATTCCAAGCTGTTCGAAGCGGTGCTTGCTGCGAAGGTTATAGCTATCACCATTTGTTAGGGCATAAGGTGTATAATGTTTTTTTTTTTTTTTAATCTACAAAACTCACAAGATTTAATAGTTTTCTATGATGACTACATTTTAATTTAATCACAAACTTCTTCCACCTTGTTTTTCACTTTAATGTTTCTGTGCATTTAAAATACATAGTTTCTTGCCTGAGTTATTATTTTTAGCCTTACTAGAGTTTAGTAGAAGCAGTGCAAAGCAGTCTTTTTGGCTGAAGGTTTTGCATAGAATTTCTTAGCCAGCTGTTCATTCATGAGCATCATTGCCCTTCATTGATATTCTCTACATCCTTACACACCAATAAGTTTTGCTGATTTATGTGTGCAGTTGTAGCTCTCAGCTGTATCACTGATTAGATCCAAGGAATCACCCACACATACAAGCACATGCTCACAGGGTCACCCGTTGGTGATAGCAACTGGGCTGATTTCAGGCTGGCTCTTGCGCCTGGCTCCGGCTTCCTCACATGACCTCACCCTTTGGCCCTAAGCTCATCTTGCTGCTGGCATTAACCAGGCCACACACAATGGGGACAAGTGTATGCCTCTGTGTGTGCCTGCTTTTGTGAAACTGTGTGATCATTACTAAATGCTTTCAATTTGGGCATAGTGCTTTTGTGGGAGTACATATGGCCCCTAATTGCTTCTTCCTTTTTAAAGCAACTACTATTTGTGAAAATATTAGATTTTTGTATTCAAACATCATTAGTCAATTCATTAAAATAAAAAAAAAAAAATTATGCAACTCTCCAAGAAAATATAAAGAACCAGTAACTGGACAAATAATATTAATGGATACAATGATAATATTGGATGTGGAGAAGTTCCAATGCAGGGAATCTGTTTGTGCATTCCTCATAGAATGTTGATTTTTACATTTACTCTTACATTCCCAACAACCTTGTAACCACTTCTGCTTTACTACAGTCTGGTAGCCTACAGTGTGGTGTGTTCACTGACTGAAAAAAACAAAAAACAAAAAAACTATATTTTCTGGGCTTCTTATCACCCAGTAGGGACATGCAAGATGAAGTGATGTTAGCTAACAGGCAGTAACTTTTTGCACTTCTAGATATCAAAGGGAAAAGTGGCCTTAAATATACATAGAGGACTTTTGTAGGTTCTCATCTAATTCTACTAGCATCGGACTTGCATTGTTTTCATCACTTTGTACTTTGGTAGTAAAATAAATAATGATTAATTACTCTGATGAAAAGTATATAGCAGATATTAATTAGATCTGTCTGCTCATGTTGACATCCATTTATTTTTATAGTGCATCGTCAGCTACTAATAACAGCATGACAGTAAGTTTAACTATAACTGGATGCAGCTGAATTTTTTTTCCCATCTGAATCACATTGCTGTTACCACAAGTGTGGTTTGGAGTAGATCTGGAAACATTTGAAATGGTGGATTTATGCTGATCTGACTTTCTAAACCTATACCAGATACAATCTGAATTTGCCAGAAAACAGATTTGGTTTAGCAGAATGAGCATGGTACATGAGCGAGAATGGACAATATGGGTGTTCAGCTTGTGAGATGTGAATCATCAAGGCATAAGGTCACAGTCTGCAGCATCTACCATGCCATCTCCAATACATCCTCCCACTGTTTCTTACATAGCCTCTAATCCCCAGTCTGCATAGCAACACTCGAACGCACTCAGTCACACGCATACACACCAAGTAAACTCCACCAATACCACCTTAGACGACTGCTGACATGAGACAAAATGATGGAACATCAACTCTTGACAAAGTTTGCTTTCATCTGTTCATGTTTTCTGACATCACTGTGATTGGATGAAGTGTGTCCACGCCCCTGTGTGCAGTACACACCATCACACAAACACAAGCACATTCACACTGTTTGCTTTGCTTGCCCTGCGCTGAGCTGTCTGGCTGGCATCACCAATCAGCACAGAGCCAAAGAGTCATAGGTGATAACCACTTGGCAGGACAGCTTTCATGTCAAGCTCCTTTCCTCATGCCTATGTCTATTCCTTACACATAGGCACAGATACACAGATGTATATCTGTGTGTTGTCAGTGTAAACACAAGTTTTCTCGCATGGACTTTTCAATGTCTGTACAGTATTGATTGGTATATAGAGCATCTTGTTTTCCCTTGTTTTACTAGCATTTCTTCTTATATTTAGAATTCCCTGCTCACACTGTTCTCTGAGTTCCTGCATGTCCCCCTCCTGTCCTCTTGGCACACACTGACGAGACTGACTCTTGTATTGTTTATACTTCCCAGGGAGATGCATACTGTGTCAGAGTCCAACCCACTGAGATGTGCACTGTATGTGTTCAGCCAAGCAAGGGAAACTGTCCAACACCTTCTGTATGATGCAGACTGTTATTGTGCAACTCAATAAACTCAAAAGGCAAAGCCAAATTACTTCCGACAGTACAATTGACTTAAGATGTAGATTAAAAAAGTTTTTTCTTAGAAAATTACTTTGACTTTTGTGTATTCCCCAAAGATCTTTTTTAATATTCAAATATATTGGATGGATCGATTTTCTGTTTATTTTCATAATTCTGTTTTCTCACGGGGGTGGAACTTAAGTGTTCCTCTGTAATTGGGTCTTTTGCTTTCCAGCACAGCACATCCACCAGCTGACGTATTGTTATGTTCATAAAGTGGCAAATTTGCTGTGAATTTTCATTGAAGTGTTCCTCAGGAGAAAAAAAATACTTGGCTGCTGGAAGAATGTTTGTTATCACTGTTATCTCAGTGGTGCTTTTTGGAGGAGTTGCCAACCTTGCTTAGTATCACTTTGAGGCTGTATATATTTGTGTGTGCGTGTGTGTGTGTGCACTGAGGATGTTTTCATACTCTTATCGACGTGTCCTTGGCTGTGTTAGTGCACCTGCCTTCTATCAGTGTAATTTGCTTTCTTCTATGATTCTTGAAAGAAATGCAAAGACTTGGAGAAATAAAATGAGGGAAAGTGTAACAGCGTTAAGCGAGCCTAGAGAAAGAAATAACAGTAAACAAATACGAGTGGCGAATACCAGTCCAGTGGTCAAAGCTGTTTTAACAGTGATTCAACTAGGTGGAAGAATATAGATGAAAATAAAATCTGAAGTGACAGTTTCATCAAAGTAACACGTTTGAGGTTTACCTTAAGGCACCCCATTTGCTAGCCAGACAGGCAGTGTGTGTAACAGCCCCAGCACAAAGACCTACAGTGTGTATATGTAGGGCAGCAGGAAAAGAGACCGGGGGAGGAGAAATCCAAGTCTCAGCACAGGCCCTTCCCTCACTCTGGAGCTCTGCTCTCAGCTTGGTTCTGTACTCTTTCTGTCATATTAAACAGTTCTCAAAAGGTCTGCGCTGCCCGCTCTAAAATGTTTTTTTTTTTTTTTGTATTTTCTTTCATGCTTGCGCTCTTAAAAGTGATTCTTTCATTCTGCTATGGATTCCTCCCATTACAGTGCATGCTTGCACTTTCCCCACCTCAAACCACTTTCATGTGCTTATGCTAAAGAGTGTGCAGCGTTTTGATTTGAAACACTTTCTTTAAACAGAACAGCATGAGTGCTATGCAAGGGTCTCCCTATCTCAGGGCAAAATGCAGGGATGATAAGCTCCTACTCGCATTTCAGTATTTACAGCTCCATATTTCACTTTGGATTTATTCACATCACATCTTTCTCTCTTTTCATGTCTTTGTCTCCATTTCTGGCCTGCTTCTCTCCACAGTCTAGAGAGTGAAGTCTGAGCTAGCTGAGACGCCTGGCCCAAGGCCTTGTTGCTTTATTTGCATTTCACCATGGTGTACATGTGCCAGGAAAATGCCACCTGGTGGTGATAACCCCCTACTGCAGAAATAGCTTCTTAACGTATGTGTGTGTATCACTGATGTTTGTATTAAGTCAAAGCTGTGTGGCAGTAGCAGTGAGAGAAAGTGCGCCGCCTTCTTCCTTCTCCCACCTGGTGCTCCCCTTCTCTTTCCCTTTCCGGCCTTTGTGCAGCTGTATTTATTTGGGCTGGATAAGGGCTTTGCAGAGACACTGGGCCCTGATACGCTCGGGGCCCCCGCCCCAGTTGACTCCTTTAAACTGAGTAGAGATGGAGGGTGACAGGATAATAATGCTGGTGTCAACACCACTTACAGGACAGTTATATCAGTATCAGCTCGGCAGGAGGACGTTCACACTCTGTTAGGCTGGGTCATGAACCGTGCTGGGGGCCCCCAACCACAGCCACACACACACACACACACACACACACACACACACACACACACACACACACACACACACACAATATTCTTCAGCCACTGCTAATGAAACAAATCAGCTGTAGGTTGACCCTCTAATGTAAAGTTTTAAAAAAATCTATATGTAAAACCTCCACAATGTTAAGACATTGACACGAACACAAGTGTGAATTTTATAAATTCCAATACATTCATTCAGCCGCACTGCATACAAGAGCCTTATGGAAGAAACATGGATGCATATATAAATATATATTCTTTTGGAAACTCCAGAGCATTATGTCTCATTGATGTTGATTGAAATAAATTAATGATTATTAATATGTACAATGTCCCATAGTGCAGCACAGAGCAATGTTACCAAACTCTTTAGTTTCTACAAGTTTCAAAACTAATCATACGTTTTAATTGGCTATGTCTTCCTATTCCTAATATTTTGTGAGATGATGTTGATATAATTTGTTGCAGTTCCACTGAGACATATTTATCCACTTTGTTTTTTTTTTTAATTCCTTCAATATTTATTATTTTATTTTAGTGAAAGGATGTGGTGACCAAAAATGAGAAAACAGGCTTACAGCACTTCAAGTTTTTTTTGCCGTAGCTTTATTTCTAGTGGGATATGAATGTGAACATTGAAATCAAAAGTGGAAGTCAAAGCATTTAGACCATTGTAGACTGTTTTAGTGTTCATTCAAGTTAAGAAATGTTGACATCCACTGAAAGTCATATTACATTTCTTTCATTGTATTTTTTGTACATATATCTTCTTGCTGGTCTTTTATGCTATTTTTCAGAAGCTATGATAATTGGCTCAAATATATTTAGACTCTTTGAGTTTTAAGGATTCCTCTTCTCCATAATTCTCCAGTCATTCCTTACATAAATTCATAGAGCTGAAGTATTTTTTTTAAAGATGCCATTGCTGATTTTACAGCTTTATTTTTTCATTTAGACTAATTTTTGGAGATCTTTGCAGCCATTCCCAAATCTGTAATAGTTAGACATTACAGAATACGTTGTGGCGCACTCATAGTTGAGTAGTTGAGGTAAAGAGGGTAATGAAGGGAAGCAGGGAGGTGGCACTTAAGGACAGGGACAAGCATGGGCATCGAGCCAGCCAAATTGTACCCCCTAAATCTCTACATCATAAACTCCACCCATTCCCTGCAACTGTAGTTACACTCTCCAAATCCACCTTTTTCACCTCTTTTACAAACCTACAAAAAAATGTCCTGCCTTGTAATACCCCTGCCTCAAACCTCTCCTCCCACTGGATGCATTCTCCTCCCTTCATTCTTCCCCATCCCTCCATCTTTCTTTCTATCCCTGTCCTCGTCACTCAGTATCCCTCTCTCCTGGGCCTTCTTGCCGTAGTGCCGTGCTGTTGGCAGCGCGTGGGCGCAGGCGGCACACAGACGGGAGCACAGATGGGCAGCAAGCTGTGCAGGGCGGCCAGGCACACCTGCTCCACACACACGAGCAGGCAGACACACAGGCTCACAGAAAAATATACATACGCACACATACAGAGCCCTACTCAGCCACCTCACCACACAGCCTGCCTGCCTGGCACGGTGGCAATGTTGCAGGGACACACACACACACACAGCTATACACAAAATACACACATATAGACTTGTGTTTTACATATATATATATATATATATATATATATATATATATATATATATATATATATATATATATATATGAAATAGCACTACATCTTCTTGGTAGAACCCAAAACAAAAAGCCATTCAAGAAAAGCTCATGACACAATATCACTAGGACTACTCCCAATACACAAAAAGCATTAGCATAGCATTTTTATGGCTTTAGGGTCTACAGCACTCTGAACTTTTGCTGGAGATCACAGTTTTATCCATGGTTAAATTTATTTATTTATTTATTTATTTATTTATTTTCAGATCTCATAGCAAAACTCAGTTTAAATAAAGTCCATATTTGTATTACTATGGCTGTCGCTGCTCTTATCTACCTGTACAATACACCTGGAATGCTGTGAAAAAGCTTTCTACTGAAATTTGTCTTAGCTGGCCAGACTAAGACTAAAGGCCAGTAACATACTGTTCATCCTCTGTAAACTATGCATTTGTTGGATTTCTTCTTCTCCGCTTTTGGCTTTTCCCCATTGGGATCGACATTGCGAATCATTTGTTTCCATTTCGTCCTTTCCTCTGCATCCTCTTTCCCATCACAAATTAACTTCATGTTCTCTTTCACCACATCCCTAAATCTCCTCTTCATCTTCCCTTTGGCCTTCTGCCATGTAATTCCAACTTCAGCATCCTTCTGCCGATGTGATCATTGTCTCTCCTCTGAACTTGACCAAATCATTTAGGTCTGGCCTCTGACTTTATTTACAAAACATCTAACATGAGTTTCGCACTTCCCACGAAGATGCAGTGCTCCCTCATTATCTCATTCCTTATTCTATCCATCCCAAAAAGAACCTCACATTTTGAGCCCTGCAACCTCAACTTCTTTTTCGCACTTTTTGTCATACGTGTGTGTGTAGTACATACTGTATGTTCATAATGCTAATGAACTCCAAATGCAGAAATGCAGAGAGGTCAAAATCACACATCTGGATCATCACATGGGGATTTAGGATGAAAGCATTGCAGCATATGTGTTGAACCAAAGTGGTGCTAAAGACTTCTTAATACTGAAGTAGAAGTATATATACCCTGATATCACACACAGACACAAATGATTGAAAAAAAAATAGAACAGGAATATATAGCTATTTCTAAATATATAAATAAAAGAGAAAAATAAAATAACGTCCAATAAAAGAGCTGAGTGAACATCTGTGTGGGATAGCCAGGGGGATTAGGAGGGTTTGGAACATTTTAAGCGCATTAAGGATTAAAAAAAGGTCAGAATGTTTAGCAACATACCGATAAACCTCTTAAGCGAAACCCAATTGGGAGGCTGTACTGTGTTATCCTGTGTTTTGGGGAGGAGAGCAGAGGAGAGGGGCAGGAGAGGAGGAGCGGGTGTTGTAGAGTTGACATTTGTTCCAACAAGGAGGGGAATCACATTGTGGTATTACATACTAGCTTGCGAACACATATGGATGCATGCAGCTCTGATTTGACTGTAAATCCTAAATAATGGACTTGATGGTTTATATGATTATGTTGCTCATGATCATTGCTGCATAGACTTGCAATAAGCAGCATTGTTGATAAATGTGTGTGACTGAGTTGACATATTTGGTTATGACTAGTAGCATTCTTCCGCTTGAGTTATTTTAATTTTTTCTGTTTCTTTTTTTTTTTGGTAGCAATGGTTGTTTTTTTTTGTGATGGTAGAATTTGTTTTATTCTGTCCTTTTTTCAGGTGACCTCCTGTTTATTTGGCTTACTGGTCGTGCAGCATGACTGGCAGGCGTTTTTGTTACCCCCACCTGTTGATTAACAGCAGAATCCAACGAGTGAACAAGCAAATTTCGTATCCAAAACTCAGATACACAATGTGCTGTTGGTGTAGTTGAACTGTGGGTTGAGTGGAGTAACAGTCAGTAACAAATGGAAGAGAAAGTTTTATTAATAGAAGTTGTATTGAGACTTAAAAATTGCTGTCTGCACTGTTGTGTTTTTGAAGGCCATACATGTAACGCAACAGTAACTTGGAGAACGTAGGGCACATGAAACGGCAGGAAAGCCTCAGAAATATGTCCTGAATGCCAGATAAATTGTGAACGTTAAGCTGCACTGATGGATGGAAGGAAGAGAGCAGTGTGAGGCCCAGTAATGTATGTCAGGGCCATGATGAGTGGGGTTATGTTGATGGTGGTGGGGTCGTGGGACTTGCCCTGGAGCCTGTGGAGAAATACTGTAATCACCAACCCATGACAGCAGTCATCGCTTAGCTGCTGCCATGAAGAGTTATTATAGTTGAAGTGTTGGCAAATAGCATAAGCTCTTCAAAAAGCGTTTACTTTGTCTTTTTTTAAATTTCTGGAGCCCTTGTTGGGATATAATATAGTTTTTGTCAGCCAATCCTTGGACATTTTTTTTTATAGTTCTGGAAATGTGAGGTGTAGAAATGTGTGAATGAATGATTGCACTTTATCACAAAACTAACAAACGTAAAGGCATGCACAGATTCTAGTTCAAATAAACTTTCACCTCTCCTATTTTACATTTTACACAGCTTTACTTTTCATTTGATAATTTCTCTCTGACTAGGTTTTCTGTATTTCAGTTGCAATAAATAAAATGTATGTACCACCATATATCAATTGCTTATACATGCTTTACATAGAAAAAACTTAGAAAAAAAGAAATCTAATTGTTTCTTTAAATTTAACTTCATAATTAAACTCGAATTAACATAATATTGTCTCAAAAAACATTCTGAGAGCAAAATGATTCAGAAATACACTTGTTTAGCTTTGGCATGCTATTTGTGTGTAGTTGTGGTTGTGACTATTTGTGGCAGAATGGGAAAGTCCAGTTTCTGTGTCGAACTGCCTCTTAATATGAGTAAAGTGTATTGATTTGGCATTTGCTGTACATTGGTATTCTAAAAATAACCTGAATTGAGAGTGAAAATTGGACCAGTCTGTTATCTTTTACAATAAACTCCTTTAAGAACGGGAAAAAGGACAAAAACCGTGATATTTCTTGACACATCAATTTTAACAAAAGAAGAAGCATCTTTTTAAATTCAGCAGGGCATTTATTCATTGTTAACCAGTACACAATTTTACTTGACACACTAACTTTTCACCTTCACAATGATTTTTGCAATTTACTGAAAAAGAAAGTGCACTATTATTTGTCAAATTGTATATTTAACATGCAGGTTACTCACTAAACATACATTACAAATTACTGTGTGTCCACGGATTGGCATTACAAATTACTACAGTCATGTAAATTATGACCTTAGGAATAATGAAACATATCTGAACTTTTACAACACATCTTTTCTCTTGTGGAGAATACAGTCAAAGTCCCTGTTGTTTTTTCCATTTTCCAGTTGTTTTCTGGTAGAAAATGTGGGAATGCAAGTCAAATATTTCTTGTTACAATGTCCAGTAAACAAAACATTAACTGTGTTTCCATGACCACTCATTGGTCTTTTGGTAAAACCAGATATTCATTAACCCACCATAATAGTTTTTTAAGGATCATAATAAAGTAGTGTTGGGTATCACAAAACAGGCACAGCTTGTCTCTTATGTACATGTCTAGGTCATGCTTTGGTTTTATCTCTGTGCATTGTTTTAATTCACTGATTTGAAGGGTCTGCACAGTTGGCTGAAAGATTTGAGGTTAAAAATGTGTTTGTTGGCGGCAAACGCAGTGGGGCAACTAAGGAAAAGGGGCTGCAGGACTCTGATTGGGGTCGCTGAAGGGAGGGCTTTAGGGGGCTGCGGTGAGAAGATAAGGGGCTGGATGTGCGCTTCAGAGGCTGGGTGGGGGTAAAGATGGGGGGTTTGTGGCTGCTTTGGTAGCCTGCAGCTTGCAGAGCAGTGATAACCAGTAACCAAACCTCTTTTACCTCCTCTGTCACCATGTCCTTCTCACTTCACTATGCAGCTATATGATGCACTGTCACACTCAACAGTGGGACCTGTTTCCAGTGAGAGATGTAGTGATGTAGTGTCGGCTCTGTCTGTTGGCTGACATGTCGTTGAGCTTTAAAGTCACAATTGTTGAAAGCTTCAGTGTCCAGCGAAGTTTTGCACTCCTCAGTGGAATTAAAAAAACAAACAAGCCAAAGACAGAAAAGCAGAACAGGTGACACTGTCTCTATCTGATGTGTACTGCTAGAAAACATGGTGTGACCTGTGAAGACCGTATGTTGATTATAAAGATAGGTATCGCTTGTCCTCTACTACTGACAGCATCTTATCTAACTTGAGTTTCAGCTTTCACACGTTGAGCATAGTGGTGTTCATTGTAACTAGCCTGAAGTAAATGGCTAAGTTTGATTTGGTTTACCAATAATGTGAGTTAATAAAAAACTGATTTGTTATCAGGACAATATGAAAATATTCATCGGTCTCAAATCATATTTTATAAAATCTCTCTTTGATGTAGAATAATCTTTTTTTATTTAACCTGTCAATTTTTTTTTTTTTTTTCCATTTCAGACTTGATGGGATCAAATTTTGCACATATAATCCTTAAAAAGAAAAAATAGTTCTGTAGTTAAACTATAATACAAAATGTATTCGAAATGCTGCTACACAAAAAATTTAAAGGTGGTGGAGACTTTTTCAATGCTTTGTTACACAGCTAACATGTTTATTTTTTTTTTTTTCATTAAAATAAAAGTCTCAAACATAAACTTTGTAAGCATGCAGCACAGCTTAAGGCTAACTCATATCAGGAGTGTTGTGGAGCATCTCATCAATTTCAATGTGCTAGTGGTACCTTTGTCCCACATTGAATGGATGGCGCTAAATTACACTGAGACAAAAGAAATAACTGGACTTGAACTCTGTTTTATCAACACTTCACAAAGTATTGTATTATATGTTTACAGAGAAAGTTGCCTGATTTAAGAACAACAATAACACAGCGAAGCGACTCAGAATATGTTGGGGCTTATCTAAAAAGCACTACACTCAACAACCATGTAAATTTCTACAGTCATAATTGAGAAAACTTTTTCACAATGTTTAACAATAATGTAGGAAATTCTTTAAATCTCCATCGAATCTTAAAAAGATGTTAACCCAATTCCTTACTGACAAAGTTGTTCTCGAAGCATTAGTTCAAGCATGTTGTGAAGACTGATTGTCAGCATTTTTGCTACTAATACTGGACACACTGTATGGAAAACTGGATATTGTGCATTTGTGGCATGAGACAGAGAGTTTACAGTATTATAGAGTCCTTGTGTGAAATACTACATGACGGTAAAAAGTCCACTGAAGTCAGGTTGTTTTCTCAACAGCTTTCATTGGCCATGGTATATGTTTACTCTAAGAGCCTACCTCGGTGTTTGTCCACGTATGCGTGTGTGTTTAAATGTGTCTGGGTGCGTGCGCGGCGGGGGCACAGCCACGTATGTTTGGAGCGAGTGCTGTCAGTTAGCTGGAATGCTGCACTGCCGCCAATACTAAGATGGCTGCCAAGCTCTAAGATGGCTGCCAGGATTACACCCAGCCTGTGAGAGACACACAGAGGAGCGAGAGTTTCCGCAAGAGAAGCTCTCTTTCATTTGCTCTTTCTTTCCTTCATTCTTCCTCTTGTCTGTCTCAGTCTAGCCCTCTTTTTCTCCCTTTCTTTCTCTCTCTGAGGATAAGCAGTGTGTCGTAGGCAGCGAGACAGGTCTGTTATTGTTTCTGCTCAGTAATCTGTGGCTTAGTGTGGCTGCAAGGCAAGTGCTGCTGGCAGGAATCTCTGTGCTCTGTTATCACCTACAGCTTGCAGATAAACACCTCCTTTAGCTTGCTTGCTAGCATGAGCCTAGCAAGGCCTGAATGGACAACCATTACCCTAACCCATCCTGACTAGCACAGGACATGGAGAGCAGTCTTATTTACTTAATGTTCTCCATAGGAACATATGTGCAACACTACAGTTTGTGTTTTATGTCAACAAATATTAACATCGAGGCCTGTTTTTTTGTAAGACTGACTCTGATTCTTCCTCTTTCAACATGTCTCTCCTCATATCATCGGTTTAGTCTTATTGTTTAATATTATTAACATGTGTTTCCATGGTGGTCTTACGTCGCACAGCCTTTCCCTGTAGCTATCTCAGTGTGTAAGCATGTGTATGTGCAATCATACAAGGATTACAACATGTATTAAAGTATGAAGCAGAAACTAAAGGAGAAACAGATTGAGAGAGAGGCCAGGCGTTTGTGTGCACATGTTCACATATGTGTGTGTAAGGTGCTCTGTTTATGTAGACCAAATCCCTACAAGCAAGAAGGTATTAAATAGGATTAGGGTGAGTGATACGATTACGTGGTTAGATACTAAATGCCGTGGCAGCACACTGTAAATCATTGCACCTTGATTGTGCAAAGACAGGACCAGCAGGAGAGAACATTCTTAGACGCAAGAAAATCACACGCATGCACGTATACATGCGCGCACGCAAGAAGGATGTGTGAATTCACAGATATAAATTTACAAGATGTATAACATACTCTAGCACATACTGCAAGTTTTTCATATTTTCTCTCACACCTCAAATTCCAAAAGGCTGGACTCGGTAAAGCACTGAACATTTTTTAAGTATGTAAACCACATGTTGAACCTTTGTCTTTTCTCTTTCTGTGCTTGTTGCCATGTAGAATCTGGACAATCAGACAGCTCCAGCCAACAGGGAGACACAGACATCAAACCACCACCCAATGGTAGGTACCCGCCTGTGCATTTCCATATCTAAACACTCTTAAATTGGCATAATACAATTGGTTTTATCATGCCTGTTCGCTTCAGTGTAGTCCAGCTGTGGATTCTGGTAACACAGATCAACAGGGATTTCTCAATAGTTGCCTCCTCAAAGACAATTTAGTACAAAACCACAAATTTGCATATTGCTTTCATGTTAACCCTTTGTGTACAGGACACCTGAGTTTCCAGGACTGCTTCGTCACCTCAGGAGTGTGGAATGTGGCAGAGCTAGTCAGAGTGTCACAGAGTGAGTTACGAATTAGTTAATTATGTTAGTAACAAAGTATGATTCCCCTCTAGTATGTTTCATAGTTTCCAGGAACTGAACCAGAATAAAGTTTTTCTGTGGAAAAACTTTAATCAGTGACGTTCTCTTTGATTCTGTTTTTTTTATTTGCTAGATTAACATCTTGAAAAACAAATGATCTTCATTCATGTTTTGAATATTTCTATTTTCTTCCCATTTCTGTTTTTTCTTCCTTCTCTTTTGCTCCTCCTCAGCTCCTGTAGCCACGGCGTCAGGACCCAACTTCTCACTGGCTGAGCTGGACAGCAGTCCCAGTTACTACAACATTAACCAGGTGGCTCTGGGACGGCGCTCACTCACCTCCCCTCCTTCCACCAGGTAAACAGACATCACTTTACACGCGCACACACACGCACACAATGGCAGTATTGGGTGTTAAGTGGTGTATGTTGCTCAGTCCAGAGTAAACATGGTCCAGTTACCCTTGTTAAGGTGCGTTTAGGTTTAAAAGAATTGGAATTTCAAAATGATATTCTCTATGATAACATTCCTACATTTGAAGTCATTTTAATAAGATGTCAGAGAATATGTTTTCTCTCTGACTGTGTGAAGAATACAGTAATGCAGTGCATTTAATGTAAGTGTGGTGCACTGAGGAACAACAAGCTCCTCCTGTGCTTGTTGTTCCTCAGTGCACCACACTTACATTAAATTCATTATATATATATTCTGTTTTAAAACATGTATTAAAATGTAAATAAAATTTTATACTGTGAGAAGCTGTAATTTTGATATTGTTAAGCAGTTAAAGCATGTCTCTGTAGACACTAAAAGCATTGGAGGACTGCTTATTTGATAAAAGAACCATGCTTGATGCCTACAGACTTGCTTTTGATCATTAAAAATATTTACCAAAAGATTCCCTCTGGCAAATGATTAATAATGAGTATAATCACCATTTTCTGATAAAATGTTTTTCTGACATTTCAAATAAACTATTAAATCACAGTTTCTCTGTTTTCACTGGTACTGCCTCCACAAAGCAGTTATCACAGTCAAAATTTAATATATATACATACTTTTTTATTATTATTTTGGCAGAAAATAATGTTAGAATATGTACAAAATGTCTATGGTAAAGCATTCACATAATTTTTTAAGTACTCCATAAATGTTCCTCTTTCAAAAGAAAACTAATTCAAATGTGTTTGGAAACACACCCAGCTATATACATTCATCTGAGTTGATGCCTTTTCAGGCAGTAACTTTTCACTGTGAAGATTTTCGAATGCAAAAGACAGTTATTTGATGTCAATAGAGTTGTTTTGGTAGCTCAGCTTGTAATGAATCCAAAGCTCCTCTAAATTTCTATATTCATTTGTGTGTGTTCGTCTGTCATCGACTTTCCTCTTTATGAATGTGATTGCTCTTCTGCTTTATTCTTCTTTTATGTCTTTCTCTTTCGGTCTCCTTACTTCTGTCATCTGCTGTCACTTTAGGTCTGAGGTGGAGTTGTACGCAAATCTTCCACGGAGGTAGTTATAAAAACCTAAAAGATCAAAAATTTTGAGATGTAAAAAGGCACTCTCCTGTTGTTTTCTATCCTTTTCCTACACATTTACTGCTGTGTTTCCTTTCTGTTTCTTTTCTGCTTTAAAAATATTGGCTCCTCAAACAAATGGAAATTGAAATTTGTCTATGTGACCGCTTCATAATTCTTAATGTTGCTAAGTATTTATGTTTAGACCTGGATGATAGCTTTAGAGAAAAAAAAAAACACTTCTTCTCTTCTTTGTTTTTTGCTTTCTGTCTTTCTTTCTTCCTGAAAATGTCTTCCCATTTCCTTCAGCTCCACCAAGAGGAAGTCCTTAGATGACAGTGAGTTGGAGAGCCCAACGGATGATGTTTTTTATCCTGGACGTTCACCTGCTGCCAGCTCTTCCCAGTCCAGTGCGTGGCCTAATGACATGGATGCAGGTATCCACTCCATCCCGCCCTGCTCCTGTCACCCACTACCTGAGCATGAAGAAACTTTTGCACTCTCTTGTCTGACCACCACCAACCCACAAAAGCCCAAGAATGATAATCTACACGTCCTAAATAAATCAGCCTGCTTCACGCTGGTGATTCACATAGTCCTCCTAAGCACCCTCGAACACCTCCCAGTCACTCACCCAAATAACCATTCAATTCATAGAAAAAGAAACACTCCTATGTAATAAGTCAATAATTTGTCATAATTGGTGAACTCTACCGTAGAACCAAGGCAGGACTGCTGCAGTACTACTGCAGTACTACACTAACTAATTCCAGATTCTCATTAGTAAAGCTTTTAAGCTCCAACACCTATTACATTATGTAGTACCCTACCTCATACTGTCACAGAAATATTTTTAAATAGAAATCCTTTGAAATGGGAAGTTTGATTTATAAAAAAATAATAATAATCACACAGCGGTTCTGGTCTTATAGAATAGGCTTCTATTTTAATCTGCAATGATTTTTAAAATCAGCACATCTATAAGCGATAGATCCACTACCCTGTTCCCACTCCTGTAAAAATATCTCACCCATTCTACAGGCAATAACTCTTAACAACCGACGACACCACGTATAGTTCTCTTCCAGGAGATTGCACATTTCTTCACCTCAAAGCCACAATCATGCATAAAGTTGATCTTAATGTTCTGCATATGATCAGTCATTCACTACCATGATCATACACAAATTCCTTCTCTCCCCTTCCCTCCTTTTTTCTCTCTCTTTCTCTTGTCTTCTGTCTCTCTCACTCTTCTCCTATCTCATTGTTAACAATACCCTTCTTCACTTTCAGTGCAGCACCATTTGGCGAGTGTGCAGGAGAGGAAGATAAAACATGAAAACGATGGCGTGCAGTTTCCTTACCATGGTTAGAACAACATTGATTACACTCATATCTATTTACTATCTATCAGACTTTATGAAGCACAGTCATTCCTTTGTAAATGTGTATGTGTGTACGTGTTTCTATATATTTAGAATAGATACAGTAGGCAATATTTGTATTTCAGATAAACATACTGTATGTTTGTGTTTGCATAAATACATTAAGGACAGTGATAGCAAAGCAAATAGACATTCAATATAATGTTTTAATTTCTGATTATTTATCGAAGAGGTGCCTTGCTGAATTAATTTACCTCAAACATTTTAATCATTTTTCACATTATAAGCATCTTCACTGTTTTGTATTTTGATATCATGAGCAGAAAAAGGATACATCATTTCAAAATCAAAGCAAGAACAGTGCCATTGTTGAAATATAGCTTAAAGAGGTCTTGTTTGCAGTTTTCCACATGTGGACACACCAATCAAATGGAAGAATTTGGTCTGGTCAGACAAGAGCACAGCTGGAGGTTTTGGCCTACATGCAAAACAATATTTGTGAGAGAATTAACACTGCACATTACCGTGAGCATGGTTAAACATGGCGGCAGTAATGCCTTTCTTCAGCATCACAACAAGCTTAAATGCATAGCAGCCAAAAAAGTTGAACGATTTAGACTAAACCACAGTTATGAGTTACAATGGACCAGTCAAAGTCCAGTGCAAAATCAAAAGTCAAAGACACGTTTTTCAGATTTTTAAATTTTGAGCATCATTCATGGCTTTTCTTCCACCTTCCGATGATGCACTCCTTTGTGTTGGGCTAACACATACAATCCCAATAAAATACATTGAAGTTTGTGTACGTAATGTGACAAGTATGAAGAAGTTCAGGGCTGAGGCCCTTAATGCACAAGAGCAGTATTCTGAACAATGCACCATTTACAAGCTTCACTGGTGTGATTCATGCGCCTTCAAGCAGTGGCTTTATCTCTCTTAACTGTCAGTTCTTCTTGTGAAACTTTTTGAGGTCGTCTTGCTCATACTGACATGAGACATTCACTGACAGTACAATATTTACTGGTGCTTGTTTTGTCTCTCACATGTGCACACTTGCAGAGAGGCTTAGTCATATCCATGTGGACCCTACGCTCACACACACACACACACACACACACACACTGCACATATGTAAAGTCCTCCCAACACACTGCAACTCGCAGCACTCCCAACCCCATCCCCCGACACGCTACCACATTGCAACACTCTTGCTTAGTGTGCTCCCCGCCCCTGCAGGTGTTCAGGTGGCTGCTCCGCCTCTATCCCTCTGTGCTGCTCTCCCCTCCATTGCCTCAAATCCATTTCTTAAGATGTTCCTGAGGATCTGAGGTGTAAAATCCATCCTCCAGCTCCCTCGCTCCTACTTTGGCTCCTCTTCCCTGCTTCCCTTCCGTCTAATTGAAAAAGGTGTACAGTGGGAAGGGCCCCGCTGAGAGAGGAAACATGTCAGAGGAGGAGAGGTTGGAGAGAGAACCCAAAAATTAGGCAAGCAAATGGGGAAAGTGGGAAGTGCAAGAGGGAATAGCAGGGATAGCTGGCAGAGAAGATGACTTTGGTGTTTTTAACTGGTGAAAGCTGATGAGGAAGAAGGGTTAATTAGAGTGTGAAGCAGAGGAGCCAAGAGTCTTGGATAGGTTTTGCTACTGTCTACTCTCACTAGAGCCTCGGCGGCTGCTCCTCAGCTTCTGTTCCACTTAGCTGTAAATGTAATTAAGAGGCTGTTCATCGGACCCACAACGGAGGTTCCTGCACAGCCTCACCTTTCATCAATTTCTCTCTCTTTACATCACCTGGTTTGTTTGGCACCTGGCACAATTAAAAGCCATGTAGCTCCTGGTGATTTTTTATTTTTTTATTTTTAAATCAAATTAAATATCTTTGTAATTCAAGTGAAAATGTGTTAAGCCGAAAGCTTTGGGAAATACCAAGTTAAACCTAGAAACAAAACAAAGGATTATTGTTAAAGGAGAGCAAAAAAAATACAGAGCATCTGTGAGATTAAAAGTGTGCTGTGTCTGATTTTTCTAAACAATCCCACCTGTTATTGACAATTTTCACATGGGGATTCCTGTACAGGTGGGAGGTATATAAACAAACATGCTCACTGGCACACTCTAGCACAAACAAACAAATTAAAGGACCCCACAGGTGCGCTGTAATGTCTCTGCGTGCCACCAATCACTCACCCTGATTTCCTTGAAAACCCCTTGCGTCCGCACAACCACACACACTTTTCCTCAAGACGCATTAGCACAAATAAGTAGCACAACAGTTTGATTCAGAAATAGATTTCTCCACATATACAGCCCAGTCCAGCACACACACACACACACACACACACACACACACACACACACACACACACACACACACACACACTCTCTCTCTCTCTCACACATGCACACACAAGGAGACACAGCTGAAGCACAGTCCCAGATGGTGTTTCCGTGTGTTTGTAGCCTTGGGATCCATGAGGATGCTAGAGACAGCTGCTCTACAGGGGCGAAGAGGGGAGGGGGGAGGTTACAGGAGACTATCGAAGCAACCATGATTTCAGATAATTCCAAATTATTTTGAAATTTTCCTGAGACACCAGAGACTCATGACAGTGATGGCCTTCTTTTAAGCTGCATTGTTGCGGAAGCACACAGCTGGACTTCCAGTAATGCGCATATGTCCTTTAAATCACTGGAGAGAGAATTCCCCAACTTTCCTGCAGTAATAATTATGCCCTGTCTTATAAAACCATGTGTGTGTCTGTGGCTGTGTGTTCTTCAGAGGCGCATCTGGTGGTAGGCCTGTTAGTGCAAAGAGACAGAAGGGTCATCATGGGAACGCTTGATTAGTTGCCAGTGAAACATTAAGGAATGCCAGAAGAGGAAACAGTGCAAATTTGGCACACAAACATAATTCCAGATCAGACCACTGCACCGTCTGTGAAGAAATATTGTCTACAACATTCACTGATACTATCAGAAGTTCCCCTACGCAAATGTCAAAGACTTTCCGTTTTTAGCTCCCTTTGTTCCCTTTTTTCTAAAAACACTGATTTGTGAAATTATTCACACCCATATTTTGTCACTTAACCACAAACATCACTGCATTTTGGGGGGATTTTATCTGAGGAACCAACATTGAGAAGTGGAAGGAAAATGATGCAAAATACAACTTAACTTCAAAATACAAATCATAGAAATGTAGTGTGTCTTTCTAGTAAGACCCTTTATGAGGCTAATTAAAGTCCAAAGCAATCAAATAGCTTGCATTGGCCTGTTTTTGCATAGCACTTTACACTATATTCAGTCATTCACATTCAGTCTTTGATGGAGGTAAGCTACAACGTATAGCCACAGCTACCCTCACAGAAGCTAGGCTGCCACAATGACTGAAACAGATGTAACAAGGTTCCGAACCAGCAACCAGAAAAATAATTCCTACCTCCTGAGCTACTGTCCACCGGTCAATCAGCTGCTTCCAGATCCCTGTGATATCAATAAAGTATTTTTTAATTTGAATAGGAATGCACGGAGTGTGCTTTTCTGTAATTTAATCTTTATGTTCAATTCAGATGTTTTGTGAAGGCCTCAAAGGTTTCTAAAGACAACCTGACTGAAATAATAGTGTCTTGATGTGAAGCTGACTTCACATTAAAGAAGTCAGGGAAACAATATTACACAATTTTAACACAACTCTTAAAAATCGTACCGTACATGGAAAGAGTCTGCCACATCGGCAACGCTACCAAGGCATGGCCGTTCACCTAAACTGAAGAAGGTGGACTGAAAAATTAAACCCAAAGTGAAATTTCTGATGTACTTGCTAAAAGGATTTGTGTGGAGGAAATCTAACACTTTACATTACCCTAAATAGACTGCTATGGAACTTGTTGTCAACAGTATCATGTTGTGGCAGAGCTGCACACAGATCTATTGATGTATATTTTTATTAACAATGTTGAAGACCAGATATTTTCCTTCCACATGAATTATTCAGTACTTTCTGTTCACATAAAGCTAAGGCAATAAGAATATGTTTGAAAGGCACCATATTTGTTGAATTCACATAGGAAAGAAACGGCCATCTATACTGAAGCGAAACCACTACAGTTTATTCCTGAAGTTTTTCTTTCCCCAGTTTCTGTGTTGATTTTTCCCAGCTATGTTCTCCGGTGTCTTTCCGTCTCTCAGTCTCTGCAGACTGCTCTTATTTCCACCTTTCTCTCTCAAGTGTGACAGTGTCATAGCAATCATTGCTAACTGCTGGTGTCAGAAGTGGGATTGGGGTTGTTTTCATGCTTGGAATCTCTTTGACAGTACAATACGCCCCCAGACTTGTGCTAATGTGGGGTGAGGAGGAATGTGGGGGGAATAAATATCTGCTAAAGACATAAATGGTTCACACGAATTCACTCCCACCTGCTTGAGACTTAACTCTTTCACACAGGGAGGGAAGGTTTTACACGCCTCCACACTCCAATAGACTTTCACACGTCTCCAGCTGGAGAACTGAGGAGAAATCATATTTAATGCCTTGTGTGATGCGGAGAGGCCACAGAAATAGACTACAAAACAAAAGTCCAAAAAAGTTTAAGAAGAAATCTGTATCACACCACACACTTATTTGGAAGATTAGAACAAAACTTGCAGGGGAAGAAATGTGTCTTTTGTTGCATCAGTCAAACATAGCAGTCTTTTCAGTGTGTGTGAGTGTGTGCGCGCAAGAGATAATAACCATATTTAACATCTTATGACATTCCAATTTCATACATGTTGTCAGAGCAATGCATAGAAGAAAAAAAAGACACTGCTGCATTTTTCACAGGTTCTGCTTTGCTCTTTTGCTCCTTCACATATTTTCATGTCTCTCACATTCTTCTCGCCTCTCTCCCTCTGTCTCCTCTCTCTGTCCGTCTGCTTGTCTTTCACACTCACCAGCTGCTGTGTCCATACTGTACAGTGCGTGCTATTTCTGAATGAAGCTGTCTCATAGTGCAGCCAGTCTGTGCGCGCGGCTGAAGCCAGACCACTGCTAGTTCGATGTGGCTGCATTGTAACTGCGCTCATAGACAGAGAAACCCTAATATTGGCACCTGGAAGAGAGAGAGAAACATTAGATCTGAAAAGCATATTGTGGGAGAGTTGAGATTATATAAGATACAGATGTTTCTTTGCATTGACGTAAAGACCAGATTCAGTTTTGATAGAATCATGATTTTTTTTTCTTGTAAAGATATATTTTTGGGGTTATTGTTAAAATATTTCCTTGCCCCTTTTATAAGACTATAGGGTATCCTTCGTTCTCTCTTATTTGTACAACAATAGCTCCAATATTAGTTCTCAGGAATTGTTTTTTGTTTGTTTTGTTTTTTTTACATTGTCTGGTCACTTGTAGTCTTGATTGGCATAAATGCATAGGTTGGGCTCTTTATAGTGAGGTTCTGTGATGTTATTATTATCAGTAAGAGTTTCCTTATCTGTATTTAAAAAGGTGCTATCCTGCAGGTAGTTTTTAAAAGGTTATGCAAAACAATAGAGCCGGTGGAAAGCTAACTGCTAGCCAGACGGCAACTCTTGTTTTAGCTGAATTTAGCTACTCAAAATTACTCAAACTGAAAGTCTTTCATCTTTGCTATGTTACATAATGCCAATGCTTCTCAATTCCAGTCCTCAGGTCCCCCTGCTCTGCATGTTTTAGATGTGCCTCTACTTCAGAACAGCTGATCCAAATGATTGCATGACCTCTTCTGCAGTCATCAACAACTGCAGATTCCTTTTAATCACCCACAGATTCAATCCAGGTGTGGAAGAACGGAAATACCTAAAACATGCAGGGCAAGGGTCCCCGAGGGCTGGAACTGAGAAACACTGCACTATGCTAACAAGTATTAAACATGTTTTATTGCAAGAGGTCATTGCAACCAGTTTGTTACTGCTTTCTCAGCTGAGTAACATCCACATTAATATTATAATATGTTGGCGGAAGTATTAATGTGCCAGCTCAGCTTCTAGCAGGTTGTACCAAATCTGCCGACAATGCAGTGAACCTTTGGATTTGGTGACATGCTGTCACTTGCGCAGCAACGTGAACGACACAAAATTAACGTCACTTAAGAACACATAGCTACAAACCTACTGTTGTCTTGTGAATATGTAGTTAGTTATTATTTGCAAATATAGTGGATAGTAAAATTGTTTTAAACTGTTAAAATTTGCTAAAACAGGATCAGCCATCCGACTTGCCGTTAGCTTTCCTTTTCTCCAAGGATTTCTTTTTTTTTCCACTTCTTCAATTTTCTACAAACTCACAGTGATATCATAACTTTTTAGCTCAGGTAAGAACATTATTAGTGATAACTTCACAGAGCTTCACTTGAAAACAACCTGACTATACCCTTGATTATACTGACTGGAGGAAAATCAGTCAAAAATCATTCTTGTTCAAGCCCCCCTCCATGAAATTTAGATATATATTTTTTTAAGTGTAGCTAACAAAAAGAGCAACATTTTCTTGATTAAAACAACCTCTCTTTTTTTCTCCCTTTTACCCCCAATTTTATTTTTGATCCCATTTTTTTTTCCGTCAGGACTGTCCTCGCCTGGTTCACTTAAGAAGCCGGGGAAGTTTGATTTCAACGCCCTGACTTCCCAGACGAGGTCCCCCCGCATGGCGTTCACACACCACCCGCTGCCTGTGCTGGCAGGAGTGAGACCAGGTGAGAGCCCTGCCATGAAACCAACAACGCCAACATCCCCCTTAAAATCTGAAAAAGAGAGAGAAGGAAAGGGAGTTTTAAACTTGATTCTAGATTATGTTTACATTCTGCAACTCAAACAAACTGAAGTCCTCAAACGCGTCTGAAAATTTAAATCCTGAGCTTATGGTTGGTGAATTAACAAAACAGGAAAACTTTCCAGTTCCTCAATTGCAAACTGTAGAGAAGCAACAGGCCTGTGAAGTTTCTCATATTCAGTGTTATTGCAATCATAATGGTTGCCATAAATTCCTCTTTCTCTCTCTCTCTTTCAGGCTTTCTCCATCCATCCATTATTACCACCATCTTTGTGCTTGTGTTTTTAATATTATCATTGCATGGTACTAGCACTGCACCCATGCCTTTGTGAATGATTTGCTTCTCATCTTACTGCTCCATGGATTTGTTTTAATGTCTGTCAAGGTCGGATTATGCATTTAAACCGACAAAGCTTTTCGCTCTGAAGGAATGACTTTGAATGGATGTAAACACTTCACCATATGGAGCTGTACGGTGGAAACAGGAACTTTCTTTGCTGCAAATGTGAGACAACAAGGCCGAATAACAAGGTTTAGCTTTTATGTAGTGTACATTAAACCCAATCAATTCCTATTTTCTGCTTTTTTACATATACATACCCAATTCAAATGTAGGTTTACGTTTTTTAACCTTTTCCTGATGCAGCAAACATGGTAGGTTTTTGGGATTAGACATTTTAAGTCCTTTCCAGCAATATAAAATCTGGAGAAGATGGGAATTTCTTTACTTCAAAGATTTTCTTTCACTATTTTTACAACATTTCGGGGTTGTGGACAACATGATCTTTACCAAATATAACATGATTCTTGGTATTGATAGCCTAAGTTTCCAAGCATTCCCATTATAAATGTTCCTCTCAGATATCCAGGCTGGTGTTACAAACCAGCCAATCCAGGAATGTAGTTAATTTTTCTCAGAGAAGATTGGTTGTACCCCCAAGAGCTGAGATAAGGAAGACTGTGAATGTTGGCTTTTGTGTTTGTGCTAAGCTTCCACTGTGTTTATAAATTCAGATGAAGTTGTTTGAACTATTGAATTAATCAGTGTATAATTTTGAAACTTGTATAAGACATCCAGATTAAAAATTGGCATGTTTGTCATCAATAAATTTAAACATTTCCATGTGTAATCTCGAGAAACTTAAAAAATACATGTACATGCCAAAGTCCATCTCTCTGTTGTAATTTAATGAAGAGCCACCATGCCTCAGTTTCCTTCCTTTGTCAATTATTGACTGAATTTTATTATACTGAAAGCAATGTTAGGTCTACTTCTGCAGTAATGAAACGCATGCCAAAAAATGTTAATGATATGTTGATACCAGTAGCACTTACAATTATTGGTTTCACTAATTGGAAGAAGTTGATTTTTTAAATTTCAAACCGATTAGTCATCGTTCAGAGCTTAACATCAGTCACTAACAAGTTTCTCAGTGAATCTGTAGTTAAGCTACACAGTATGTGAGCTAAAACAGGTTCATTGTGCAGTGGAAGACATTTTCCAGTTACCAAAATATTACTTCAGTTGTTGGGGTAAGTTGTCCTCTTCTTGCTTCCCAGCCTGAAAGGGTAACAAACATAGTATCTCTAACAGAATTCCCTCGAGCATCTCCAGTTTGCCAAAAAGTCCCTGTGGAATGGTCTCACTTTTCAAAGAAATGAATATGTCCTCTTCTCTCAGTGTCTGCCCCCCAATTCTATTTGTCTCTCAGAGGGGTAGGTTGGTCTACAGCCAAGCTAGAGCTGCCATGTAAAGGTCACTTAAACGCATTGGCCACCATGTTAAACCGTATTGAATTTTGCTTGTGGAGCTCCCTACAGTGTATTTAGAAAATGTATTCTTGTCAGGATATGCACAATTAAAACATGCTGTTTATCTGCACAGTGCAGTCGCAGGTCCCCTTAAGAACCCAAAACACTAGGTTAAATGTTGAGTTGAGATGTGTGTAAAGTGTTGGGGGAATATCGCTGCTTCCTTTGTTACTCAGCTAACCTCATGCACTCTTCAAACTGTAAGAGAACTGCTTGCCAGGAGCTTTTTTATGAAATGGATAGGCTGCAATGACACAGTATTCACAGATTGTGCCTCAGTGCATTTACGCACCTACGCATCGATACACACTTGCATCTTTGTGTGAATTTACACTTTTATGGATGACTTTCTGTGTAAAAATGGCTGCCATCCAAATGGGATGTCCCCCAAAGGCCTTGGTTCCACAAACATACTGGAGGATGATGGCAGGGAGGAATGAAGAGAGATGGGGGAAGGCAGAGTAGAAAGTGAAAAGGTTTAACTAGGCTTCACGGCATGCTCTGGAAGTGTTGAAGCTGTTAGTCATTCCTGTGGAGGTCTTGTAAGAGTGGCTGTACTGGGGTTCGGACTGGATAATTTTCACCTGGATTTTGGCTTCAGACTGGCATAGGGAGTTGCCAAATCGACTGATGCCTCATTAAACCAGCTTAGAAAGTCAGCCATCATGGCCGCAGTTACATTCACGTACACTGATAAGCATACAAAAATAAATAAATTAAACGCGTGAAAACCAGAACAAACAAAACTAAAACAATCATGAATGTTTTGGTAATGTTGTATTGTTTTAGCCCATCTTCTTGCAAGAAGATGGGCTGGAAAAATATCAACAATACAAACCAAAAGGGTTAACTCACTTACTTGGAGTAATTTACATTAAGTTCAGCAGGGTTTCCCCAGCATAGCTGCTTGTGTATCCAGTTAGCTGAGCCATTTATCAAAACCATAAAATCACAGCGGAGAGAGTGCAATCTAGTTTTTTGTTTGATTTGTACCTGTGTGTGTTTTTGTGTGTGCGTGTGTTTGTGGTTGGCTGACTCGCTGACTAATGTCTCCGGGAGGTGTTTTGTGGTTGGTTGGGAGCAGAGGAGAAATTCTCTCCCAAGCTTCAACCTACTGGGCAGAACCACACAAGGATGTGCTCCTGATGGATTGCACATCACTGACAAGCAATAAAACAAAAGTGGAAAAACCCAGTGAGTTTGAAGCTCCAGTAAACCCTTGTGGTTACTTTGTGTGGGCAATAGAGAGAGCAAGAGAGAGAAAAGGGGAAATGAAGATGGAGTAGAAGATAATTTAGCATCCTTCCATGAAGAGTAGAGACTGATTGTAAAGATAAGCTGGCTTTTTCAGAGTTCCACAGAAACCTCTTGAGTTGAGCAGGCACATTGATGCAGTTTAAACTAGACATGCACCAAGAAATGAATGCACTGTACACGACCAGGTCCCACTAACAGTTCTCTTTTGCATTGATTTAACTTTGTGTGAAAAAAAGTGAGTTTTTAAGTGCTTATAAAAGATGCTAAAGACATTTTAAAGTGAACTCTATAATAATTTTATAGACGACTAATAAAACCCTCTTAGAAAGTGATTGCTCTTTAACCAATGGCGTGACCTCACCTAAGAGAAACAATTATTAACCACCAGTAAGGTTGGAAAAAGTATTATGAATGCTCTTCTTATTTTACTTCTTCAAAAGAAATGGAAATTTGTTAAAATTGCTAGGTTCAAGATGTACAAAAATAAGAAATCATTCCCAAATTTTAGACCACTGCATCTCTATTTTGGACATGTCTGTCCTAAACATTGATGCACTGGCAATACTGCATGCTAATGTAAATGGCTGAATTGTTGAGTGTCAGATCTTTGTTTTATTTCTGATTTTAAAAAATTTGATTTGGTATCCTCTCCTTATTTTTCTCTTCCACCTCTTTTCTCTCTTTTGCCTTATATGGTCTTTTTTTTCTTAGGGAGCCCTCGTGCCTCAGCTTCAGCCCTGCATTTCCCTTCCTCCTCTATCATCCAGCAGTCCAGCCCATACTTCACCCACCCTACCATACGCTACCATCACCAGGACCCACTTAAGGATTTTGTGCAGTTTGTGTGCACGGATGGCACAGGACAGCCCAGTGCACAGGTAGGTGATTTTTTATTTTTTTTCTCTAATCCATAAAGGATGGAGGGCCGACTGTGGAATGCTCTGCTACATAGAATCATAATTTGTGATGCAAACTCGTGCAAAGGAAACTGATTTAAATCACAAATGACAGAATTAAAGGAACATTTTGAGCAGTGTAGTACCACAAAAATATAGGAGAGAGATCCAAATCGCCTTTAACTCTAAGATTCAGTGCATTCTACATATTCTTTCAGTTGGTCTGAAAGAAATCTTGTTTATCAGATGTGCAAATAGAGGTTTTGGCCAGAACTGGCAACTGGCATTTGGTCAGCTACTGAGCAGCAGGGCTTCAAACTTGGGGCAAGCCAGCTGAGGATTTGTAGAAGCATTAAGATTTGTACTGTTTGTAGAAATTATTATCCATGGAATGAACCCAAATATGACCTTTAAGTATAGAGGTGCACTCCAGGAACAAATGTTTCTATCATGACTTTCTTTTTACAATTTTACTGTTTTGTACTGAAACAGTGTTCTTTCAAGATACACAACACCTGTCACAATCTATTTGGCAATGTATGAGGATTTTGTTGCTTAATGCCTGGTAGGGGATCAAGTAATATAAGTGGAACAAAGCAATTCAGCATTAGATATCTGAGAGCTACCCTCTGTGCCGATCTACTGAAATACAACATTTGGGTAAGTGTTTATTTGGAACGAGGTATAAACTAAATGCCAAAGCTCCCGGAGGCTCAGAGGGAGCTGTTTTAGGGTTGCATACACAAATCTGTTTATGGTACCTCTGCAAGCCCGACAGGATGCCCAGCTTTACTGTCAAGACGGTTAACTTTTTGACCCTTGAGGGAAGGTTCTATATCCTCTGACACAAGTGCAGAGTAGTACTGTAAACCTTTACTGTAAACTTGACCTTTTGAATTTCACATTGAATTATCAAGCCTTGTTTTTTTTATCTTTAAACATTTATTCTCATTGATTTTCAAACTAAAAATGATGTATCATTTTATCTGTAACATACATGTACCGAAGGCACAGGCTCCCATCCAGATAGACTTTCTTTGCACACAGTGCTGTTTTTCCTTTTTTTATAATTTCCAGTTCCGACATTTCACTATAACTTCTCCTAACAATCCATCACTATCCTTAAATTAATCACACCATCTGTCTTTCTCCCCCTGTGTGTGAGATTATGTTCGTCACTTTGATAATTTACAAAACTTAATCCTGTATATGTATTTCAATCACTTTCAACAACTTAATGGTATTTTTACAGTGCCTTTTTGTACTCTTGCACTTTTTCACATTTTGTCTCTAACCACAAATCTTCTAAACATTTAAATGGGGTTTATGTGATAGGCCAACAACACAAAGTAGAGCATAATTATTAGAAAAATTAGACATGGTTTTTCATTTTCAGTGCAATCTAATAAGTTTGTTGTGCATTTATAGTAACACTATAGTCAATATTTTATACTTTTTCATACTTTGAGGACAGCCTTTCAACATACTTATAGTTGCAAGTTTTTTTAGGTATGTTTCTACCAGCATTGAAAGTTGTTTTTTTTTTTTTTTCTTTTTCTTTTGCCAATTTGATTTGCTAAATCTCTCAAGTTCAATCAAATTGGAATTTGTGATGAGTCATTTTAAAATCTTATAAAAAAAAAAAAAAAACTATCTCAGTTGGATTTACTTTTGTACTTAGACTTGGCCATTGCAACTTATTAAATTTTGCTTTTGATCCAAACCAATCTATTGTTTAGGCTATAATATATTATATTAGCTATATTTACTACATTAAATATCACAGATTACCTCTGTTTACATATTAGATTAGGTCTGAAGGCCCTTGGTTTATTTAAGGATATCAGAGTAAAAGGAATAAATGAACGTTATATTATTAAGATTTTTATTTGAAGAAAATTTTGGAAAAACATAGAATTTTCCTTCAGGCTTGTGAACTACTTTGTGTTCTTCCATCACATCAAATTTTAACAAAATTCATTGAACTTTGTGGTTTAAATACAAAAAAACGTGAAAAAACAATCGAAAGAAACTTCTTCGCAAGGTACTGTGTGTATGTGAGTGTGTAAGGCTCCCTGTCCACTGTATATTCTTTGGGTGTGCCCTCCTCATCCTATCTGTATGGTCCATCTGCAGCCAAATGGAGGTGGCCAGAGCAAAATGCCGGGCTCCTTCCTGCTGCCCCCGCCACCCCCGGTGGCACGCCCTGTGCCCCTCCCTATGCCCGACTCTAAAACCATCAGCACGCCCACTGACGGTGGACTCAGCTCACCCGCTTCACCGTGTAAGTCACTCCCCACTCCCCTCCACAAAAGATGCCCAGTCTCCCCCAAAAATGCAAGCCTGTCCAAACCAAAATTTGCAGTATATTTATTCTGTAGTCATCCTTCTAGTACATGAAGTTTGTTGGACCCAAACAAGTGCAGCCATCATAGAAGTTCCAGTACTATGTGTGGTATCACTTTGTGCCATTTATTTTTATAATTCTTTAAGAAATGTAAGAAATATGTGGAACCTCTATTATGACTGCTCTGGCAGTAGTTAGTTTCAGCGGTTTGAGTTTTCCATTAGGTTGCAGTCTGCTCAAACACCCAGCAGCCCCCAGGAAACTTACAGATTTGCTTGCCTTCCTCTTATCAAATGTACACTACCTGAGTGTACAAGCAAATAGTGGTATTGTCAGGCCAGAAGCCCACGTCTTCGCCAAACCAGAGATCCTCTGTCAAGCTTCTCTGCAGCCCTTTTCAGACATGAGTTTGTTGCATTAATGCCTTCATCAAGCTGTTAAAAGGCATAATTCATGTATTCATACATTCGGGTCACATTCATGTTATTTTTACCGCATGGTTTTAATAATAGACAATCTAAACAGTAATGGATATAGATACTGTGTGCACAAACTGTACATATATATATGTGTTTATATGTAGATGTAACACTGGAGGCCTTCTAGATTTGGGACTTTCATTCAAATAAATGTTTTGCCGTAGACATGCTTATTAGAATGTCATGTGTACTGCGGAGACTAAAACTATAGCAGCAATAAACAGCATCAACTAAAAGAGGTTAATATTCAAAATGAAAATAGCCTGCTTTTTGTTTCTAAGAAACCGAGTCCTCTAACAGAAATGAAATTTCGCTTTTATGAGCTAGTAAAAATCTGTATTATTTTTTTTTCCCCGCTAGGGATAATGTTTTAATCATCACATGTCTGCCCCGTCTTTAGCATCCAAAATGCTAAATTAGACAGCCTGATTAGGAGCATGTCAGAAATGGTTGCATAGAGAGCACAGATGCCGTCCAGTTTAATGAAAGCAGTTCATGTCTGAAAGGGGCTCACTCCTCCATGCTTTGAAATTCAGTCGTCTCTTCTCTCTCCATGTCTTTGCAAACCAGTTCTGCTTCCTTCCTCCACCTTTTCTCTTCCTCTTTTTCTCTCTGGTTTTAGATTTCCTCTTTGCTCCACAAGAGGCAGTGTAGTTTCTCTCCTTTCTTTTGGATATATTTGGTAATTTGCAAAAGGAGAGCAGAGCCTATTTCTTCTCTTCCTCCAAGCCTTTGATCAAAGCAGCCTTTGCATGTCCCTCTGACATCTGCAATACAATCTACCCTCGTCTCATTTCTTTTTTGCTTTCTTCCTTTCTTCTTTGTGTATATATATATTTGCTCATATTTCCTTTCTTTGTTTCAGTTTTCCTTTATTTTTCTCTTTTTCATTTTTAAGGGAACAAAATTAGGGCAGTTGGCGTCGACTCCAAAAAGACTCCATGCCCCGCTTCACAAAAGCAATCCCCTCGCCATTTTCACACAAATCTCATAACAATTAAAATTGGGAACAAGCTAGACAAGAAAGTCACATAATTGCAAGAAGGAATGTCTGTAAACATGAAGAGGAAAATCTAATCAAACCTGTTTAATTAGTGCTATGCTGGGGGAGTGCGTAAGAGGAGTGTGATCTGAGAGCGGTGAGGCTCCGGTTGGTTCCATCCCAAACAGGTGCGGTGCGAGAGTCGGGTCATGGGAGAGGCACACCAGGAGGGGGCGCTGGACAGAGCAACCAGGGCTCCTTTTTCCTTCTTTTTCTTCTCTTCCTTACATTTCAGCTTCTTCCTACAGTCTCAGATTAACCTGTCAGACCTATTTATTTATATTAACATCTATATAAATAAATACGGAGATGTTTCGTCATTTTTTTTCCCCCCTCATCCTGATGACTGTTATCACTGTAAAGTTTTTCTTTCCCTTTAATTTTTTTGTTTGTATATCTTAATAATAATCATAAAGCACATGTAAACATGCATACAGATGCATATGGTAACGCTCACACATGCATCAGTTTCCAGTCCTGTCACTGTCACCCCTACGCATCCCCATCCCCTCTACTCGTTCATATCAAGCACAGCAAAGGTTCCTCTCAGCCACCATGTTGGAGTCCTGTTAGCACAACTGCCCTAAATTTGGTCCTGTGGCTTAACTGAGTGGTACCCCTCAGCCCCAACCCTCTCCCCCCATCCAGCCCTTATTCTATTTACTGTGAATAAGTTATAAATAGCAATGAGTAGTGTTCCTCCATGTGACATCCACACTATTTCCTCACCAGTTTTCTGAAAACCCAGTGGCTTCTAATTGAGGCCAGGGGGCTGCTGAGGAGCGTCTGTCTGCAGACTGTTTGCCCCTCTTTCAATACAATTAAATGGTGGGTTTAAATATATTAAAAGGAACCTGCCAACAATGTGGACAAATAACTACTGTCCAATGAAGAATCAGCATTCTTCCCTCTTAATAACGTTTTCAAGAAACTCATTTGACAGAAATATACAGTCACACCCTTAGCAGGTTAATTATTGCTATATTCAATCTTAAAGAAAACAATGATGAGAGCATCAGACTCTATTACAGGCTGAGTGTGTATGCGTGTGTGTAAAAGCATGTACACACTTGTATCTCTCTGTTTGTAGCATACTCCACGCCAGGCTCCACAGCTCCCAACCGGTTTGTCGGCATCGGAACACGGGACAACTTTCTGAATATCCCCCAGCAGACTCAGGTACCCTGCCAGCCTCCCTCATTTACTAAACATCCACATATCCACCGCCTCCTCCTCCTCCCTCTTTGTTTGTGTCTTTTTCTTCCTCTTCGCTCATCACCCACTATAAGCCCGACTTTGCACTTTGCCGTTTATAGATGCACCTTTTCAAGTGACATATTTTTGATGAAAGAGGCATGTTCTTTAGAATGAAGGCCATGATATAAAGGCAATAGTTTTAATGGGTTGATCTGTTAAAAGTTGATAATTAGTTATGATATTTGCCACAGGTTGTCTGAAATCTAAACTTTGGCACTTTAAGGGTTAACTTTTCCCCCATCTTTTTCCGTTCTGTTTCTGCTGAAAACTCTTTTCCTTCTCTCCAAACTTTCTCTGGTACATTGAGTGTTGCCCATGTATCAAGGCCTTCAGTTTCAGTATTGGTTTACAGTGCCTGTACCACAGTAGATTCCCCACAGTGAGAGTAAGCAATGCCAGTTCGTTTTAGCTCCAGCAGTGTTGATTTATCTCTACAAGGTCCCACAGTGTGTGTTAGTGCAGCGTGTGAGGCCAGCAGTGCACTACATTGTGGTTTCAGCTTTGGCTATGCTCTGCCACTGGGCTGCAGTGTCTTGGGCCTCCTCCATCACCAACACAACTTTTCTCATTAGGGGCTAACCGCACCTGCCTGCAGCCAACTCAGCTCTCCCGTCCTCCCTGCACACACATGGAAACGATCTGCGTTTCTGGTCGGCACGCCCCCACCCCCCTGGTGCATGATCTGTCCACGTTCCCCATGAGCTCCTTCTGCTTCCTAAGCCCCCCACCTGCACCACTCTTCCACAGATGCAGCTTTGGCACTGAGGGGACATCCAAACACGGTCCAAACGTGATTTAACGTGTATGCACATACACTTTAGCGCTGAGAGAAAAATCCTGCCCCACATTCTGTGCCCTACAATAAAAAGCTTACTTCTCCCTAGCATGCCAGTTTTCTCTTATCAATAAAAAAAAAAATCATTTAAAAATTTGCACCTAAGCCATTTCTTTTAGATTTCTGCTATGTACAGTAACAACGTAGGCACTGATAGCATCAGCTCTCAGTTAGCTGAGCCTAGTAGGTCAGCTCCAGCCTAAGCTTGTGTGAGTAGCAGAGGTCTCTGCCTGTCCTGCTGTTCTCTGGCATATGGCGAGCTTCAGACGATGGCCCTGCCAGCCCGCCTTGAGGTCTGCAAGCCAACTAGCCAAGACAGAAGGAGAGAACCTTCCCACTGTTGTCAGAGTAATGAGCAGACAAAAGCTGGTCTGAGGAGCTCTCTGGTGGCCAGGCATCAGCTATGCAGGAAAGAGGAAGGGAAGATATGGAAGCCTGGATGAAAAACAAGAAAGAACGGGACAGTTGAAACGAGAAGGAGTTAGTTGAAGCTCGCTGCACTCCACAGTCACGTCCCGGCTGTCTGGTTGCCAGCAGCAACCAGACATGATGTCATAGGCAGTTGAACTTGGACTTGAAAGGAGGGAGGGAGGGGTTGCAGGGGGGTCTCTTTCCATTGCCAAGGATTACATTGAGAGAGTTGAAGTAAAAGAGAAAGGAAAGGAAAAAAGCTTGGTGGAGCCAGCAGAAGGAGGTGTTATCTACAGACACCAAGATCAGACAGACGTGTTGGGGATGAAGAAGTTTGAGAGGATTGATACTTTCTCATGGTTTACTTATGTATGTGGGGGGGGCAACAGAGAGTTTGCTGTTGAAGGTGCGGTGAGTAGCTGCTCTCTTTAAGCTGAAGTCTGTGGAATGTCACAAGCTGCCAGAAGCGCTCGGCCTGTGCCAAAGCCTCTACTCTGCCATCTTATCAGACTGAGAAACCCGATCTCTGGACTAGCTGCTCACAGAAGCTTTACTTTGTAGCCTGAGAGCACTCTGGCCCACAGTGCACACACATAGTAGTAGGATCACCTTACATGTAAACTGGTAGCAAATGATAGAGTCGCCACAGACCTTTGCTGGTGAAGTGGAAAACTAAATGGTGACACAAGTCACTGCTAACTCTGTAAAAACACAACTGTTTTATTTTGCAATGTAAGCCATGTGACATAACCTTTGAGAGGAAGGTAAAATTGAAAACTTTGTATTAAATGGGACATCTGAGCTCCACGAATGTTGCAAAAGGAGTAGAGGGTCGCCCTCTAGTGGTTGATGGATAATTCAGCTATATGGTTCTAAATATGCTTTATCCAGTTCACAAAAAAGCCTATTTGGGGGTTTTTTTCACCAAAGTGGTTCCCATGATAAACTGAGCCTGTGTTGTACTGACTTCTTAACTTGTTCTTTTAAATAACACAAGTTTGGCGCGATCTCTTAAAATGTCCTCCAGTAAGTGTTTGACCGTTCTCTTGTTACATTGTGTTCAGAGTGATGGCTTAACTACACAAATCACACTATTTATATATAAATCTCTGAAAAACAAATTACTTAAGATAAATTTAAGTAGTTTTAAACAACATACTGTTTGTCAGTAGACCTGCCATGTTATAATCCACTTATAACTGTGTCAGCCAAACATTTAGAGTGCTGGTGCAGAGAAGAAGAGCTTGTGTTACTTCAATGCCAATCTGACCTTTTGGTAATGTTTTATCTTGAATTTGGTAGATGAAACACTAAATCAGGAGTTTTCGTGATGACAAGCCTAGAATGTTTGATTGCCAGTGTCTGTTCACCAGTGTTCAGTTGTGTATTAATTCTGCCAAGAGTCAATCCTAAAATGCTTTTACTTGCCTTTAAGGTAAGGTATATAAACAAAGCAACAGAAATAAAATTCAAAATTCAATTTTAAAAACAAATATAATAATGTTCAATTCATTTTAATATTATAAAAATGTTTGTTTATCTCAGTAACTCAAGTCATTAAGTGGAACATGTTTTTATAGATTACAAAGACTACAAAGTTAGTATTTTTGTTAATTATGTTGATTTTTGCCTTACAGATGACAACAAAAAATGTAACTAAACAAAAAATATCTAATACTGAAGGGGGTACATAATGAAAAGTATGTTTAGTAGCTGCTTAAAGGTTATCAGTTTCAAAATATACTTTTAATCTTACAAATGAGCCTCATTGCAATGCATATTGAATTTTACTTAGTATGACTGTATATGTTTCGAAAATATGAATGCTTATGCATCCGTTCACATTGCATTTTACACAATTAGAAAGGTAAATAAGTGGTAAAAATATATATATTCATTAGAAATAACTAAAAACAAAATATGTTGTTGAACAAAATTTTTGTTCTTTAGATTTTTCTCATCTTCCTTTGTTTATAATTTAGTTAAAAATGAATGCTGTAACAATGTGCGAATTTAACATTTTTCACTTTACTTTTAATTTATATTATAATCAAGCTCATTTATATATGTGAAATGTTCTCTCCTCAAAATGAATAACTTTTCACACCTTGCCATGCTTTTCTCTGCATGCTGCTTGTAATGATCGAACTGGGTTAATTGATTGGAAATATGAATCCTCGACAAGGTGTAAAATCTTACGCAAAACATGTTTTCTGTTTTGTTTCTTTTCTTCACAGTCCTGGTTCCTCTGACAAGGCCTCTCTGAAGCAACAGCTAAATGTGTGTCATGAAAATTGGAAATCTGAAAAACAAAAACGCATCACCGCTGATAAAGAACAAACTGCTGACACTAAAAAGGTCTTTCTCGCCAAACACTATTGAAAGTACTACTACAGAAAACGGAAAAACCCCACAGCGCCACAAGAGGACTCCCACTCCAACACGATTCGAATAGGACTGTTTGTCCCCTTTTCATGGAGGAGGCTCCAGTGAGATTGAATGGACAGACTCAGAATGCAGGGAAGAGGAAGAGGAGGAACTGTCTCACAAACACTTTGAAATGGCAGAAAGGAAACACAATGTAAAAACCTGACAAATGACCAATTTAACATTTGTTTATCTTTCTTTTATATACATATATTATATATTTCTTTTACATTTTGTTGTCTCCACAATGAAACTCCATGCATTGGCTGGGAGATCCAAACAAAAAAACGAACATTACGACAAATGGCGGAGTCAGATGTGCAAGTTGAAAAGATCACTACCCACATTTCATACGTGCATATCTGTGAATTTTATTCTGCACATCTCTCCCCCAGCGTCGCGGTCCCACTTTCCACCCACTGCCCCACATCCCGCCATCACAGCTGGAGCTCAAGAGTGAACCACAGCCTCATCCCTCTGTGTCAGCACGCTCTGTCGCTCCACTCACTCAGCCCTGAGCCCCTTCCATTTCCGATTGGCCAATCATGGTGACACCATCTGATGGTGTGACATATATGCACTAAGTGGCTGGTCTTTGTTTACCTGTCGAAGAATCAGGGCGTCCTGCTTGTAGAAGTGAAAGCCATGAGGCGAGCGCAAGAAAGTGAACACACGACAGACAGTCATAACACTAACTCTACATGTGCTCTTTCGTCCCCTCACCTATGCACTATTAATTCATTTTTAATAAGGGATGAATCATGTTGCACATCAGTGGTCAGATGAGTGATTGGAGGAGAGGACTGAGGTCGACTGTCACCGTGTGGATGAGGCTGTGTTAACATCTTGGCCCCTAAACATGACACATTCTCAGTCACAAGCATGCACACAACCACCCTATTATCCATCAGCAGCAGTGCACGCACAGCATCGGCTTCAGTTTATTAGCTTTAATTTTGTTTTTCTTGCAATTTCTTTCAGATTTGGTTTTGGGTTTGTATCATCTGGATTGTTTTGCACCTTCTCTTGCATGTCATGCCATCATGCGTTTCTATAGTTTGCAGTTCTTCAATAAGTAGCACACTCAGACTTTAGCAGCAGTTTCTCAAACTTCTCACAAATGGACAGCACAGTGGCAGCAGCTCATCACATGCATCCCTTGCATTGCTTCATGCTGTATCCCAATCACATGAACATCCAGAAAACACACACAAACACACACACAAACACACGCACGCACACATGCACGTAAACAAAATGCACGCTAAAACCACCGGCAACCTGAATAAAAGGGAAGCCTTTTAAACCTGGTTCTCCAAACCGCCTTTGTTAATGGTTTTTCATTCATTTAAAGGTTGTCTTTTTAATTTGAACTATTTTTATGTAAATGTTCACATTAGAATCGCTGTTATTTTCATCATGACACAATCCAACTCACAAAAGCTGACCTCACAAAATAACTGGACTGCCGGGCTATTGGTTCTGTTTTGCAGGGATAGTTAACTGGGCTGTGAGAGGACTTTCTGGGTCTCTATAGAAACATTAGCTCTATGTACAGCAAGTCTACGACAATATATGGAAGTGCCTCTGTATTCCCTCCATGCAATTAGCAATTAACTTGACTTCAGGTTCTATTCCCGTAAATAAGCTAAGGCTACAGGGAACGTTGGTGTTGGTGCATGTGGAAATCTTTGGCCCAGGACGGATGTTCATAGAGGACTGCAACCATTTTTTTATTTCTTATAAAGACAGAGAGATAATATACATATATATTTATGATGAATGCTTCTTTTCCACTTTTACTCCTCAAGCTTGTTGGCAGTCTAGTTATTTTCTGAACTCTTACCCCCCCCACACACAAACCGTTTCAGTAAGATTGCCTTGCTGTTTCGAATCAAAACGACACACACCATCGCCATCTGCATTATAATACCTAGATGATCATGTTAAAAAAAAAAAGAATCGACCGTAGGTTTGAAGAAAAGTGTTTGTTTTTGATGGAAAGTATTATTATTGAAAATAATGTGTCGATTGAGCCACGTGCAATGCATTGGGTAGATCATTGTGTTTGTCTGTTAGAGATTTTTAAGAAAGCTACGAGAAAAGAGAAAAAAAAAAATTGTATTTGTTTCAAGTCCGTAAGCTCCGGGACTCTAAACTAGAGGGCCATGAAAAATCCTAGTCTTTGTAAGTTGGGGGTATTTGTTTTTATTTCTTTTGTCTCTTTTTTAAAATGTTTTATGTGTAATCATTTGTTTATAAAAATGTGGGAGGGCTGAAGGAAAAAAAAATCTACACAGCTTCAAAACAGAATCTATCAAATGAAAACTGGTGCTTTAACACTATAAATCCAGATTCCTTTTCAGAACTATTATAAATGAACAAAAAATAACAGACCATTTAGGAAACAGCATTATTCCTCTCTCTTTGTATTCTTCTCTTTGTATCTAGCATGGGGAGAGGTTCCTGTTCCTTAAGGTTGTGACACAAAAGGCATTCTGGTTCAACCTTTCAAAAGAAGAAAACCCTAAACAGAAAACTTAGCCATGCACTGCCTGAAACTCACCAGCAAAAACGAAACAACCCTCCCAGTTTCATTCTTTTTTTTTTTCACACAAAACATTGGAATAAACAGCTGAAATTATTCTCTTCCTCCTGACGCTTCACATTCATAATCCTCTTTTTTTTTTTTTTTTTTTTTTCAACCTTTTCGTGAATCCAGAGTTGGAATTGGAGTTCTGGTGCTGATGTGGATACTTAACGTCTGTACAGATAACATAATGAAAAAGGGGGCATGATAGCATCTAATCAGGCAGAAATAAGAGGTCTGAGCCATTTATATAGCAGTCAGCAAGGTGAGCCTCTCCCCCTTCCTTTCCACTCCCTCCTTTGTAAATGATGACTCTTATAGTGCTTGTGCCGTAGTGTATAGTTTCCCAGCTGTAAAGGTTGTCCCTTGAAAGTGCCTTTTGTTCACAGACTCCATTTTGTAATTCAAAATGCCCCTTTTTTGTTTTGTTTTTTGGAAATGGCTTTAGGTTGCAGGTTGCCCCTGAGTGTCACAAGGCGGCAAAAGGTTGCTGCCCAATCAGCGCTCAGGGAAAGCTCCTTCCTCTGGCTGTAAAATGAATCCCCTCTTCAATGTTCCTCCCCTCTATCCATACTTAATTTTCAAAGCTGTGTATCTATATGTTTATAATATATATATAGATATGCGCCTTTGTAAAGTACAAAAGAAAACTGGTGTGAATTAGTTCTTTACTTTTTATTGATAAATGATGAAAAAAAAAAATTCAAATAGGCAAAACTTGTTCTTGTTCAACTCTTGCTTTTGTTTTCTTTTCCTCTGTCTCCACTGTCTGTTTTCTCTTAGGCACTGGAGTAGTCTGTAACTGTGTCCGTCACTCTCCGTCTCTCTCGCGCGCGCTCTGTCCCGCCCTCTCCGCTGTGGCGAGGGCAAAAATAGAAGAAAAAAAAAAACGAGAAAAAAATATTTGCAGAGGAACTTTTTGTCTGAGCAGAATGCAGTTAGCTCACATGTTATTCTTGTCTGTATGCTTCACATTGTATTACCATACCCATCTTCTTCAGCTTCTCCATTCAGCAGCTAATGTAAGTGAACAAATTACACTGATGGGCTGTTGGGGGTGTCCTTAGGTGGGTTCAGGAGGTACGGCAGAGTTTAAAGGGTGTGTGCGCAAGAGAAGAGAGAGGTTTACAAAGAAGACTGATGGGGTCGACAGGGCTGAATGAACTGCTATGGCGAGGTTGAGAAGGGGCTGCTCAGGCTAGGATAAGAGTTTGATATTTTCTTTTGGCTATTTATATTATGACTTTGTTCTATACCCCTTTTTTTGTTCCCTTTTAATTAGGAATTCTTTTTTTTCATATTTGCTATCAGGGTATGCTGTCATTTAGGCTTCCTATGAGGAAGCTTCGACCTGTAAAATTAAAGCTACAAGCACCTTATAACCGGAAATGTCCCACATGAGGCTGAAAGGGGTGGTTTTATTTCCTTGGTTAAAATCTCATATCAATTCTAACCAAACTTTTCAAAGAAAGGTATCGTTGTTTACGGCAGGTTCCACACTGTGAAACCCTCAGCAGTATTAGCCACCCACCACGCTAAAATCGCTAAAAAAAACGCCACCAAGAACCTGATCTCTCCGCTTTTAGAGGATTCAGGAAGTCCCTCCCCGTTTCACCTCTGCCCACCTCATGCCGGACTGCTCCGTCTCTTTGTTTTGTTGTTTATTTTGGTCTTCTGATCTTCTTAATGTGTATGGTTACTGGTGAAATAGGCAGCCCCCCCGCCCTCATCTCCAGTGCCTCCCTACCCCCCCGATCCCTTGATTCCCAGCTCTTCTGCACCCCTGTTAGTATCCTCAGTGCAGCCCCACTTCTTTGTAAGAACACCCCCAGAGCTCTAGGTGAAATGCATGTGTTAATTACAGTTTCTTTTCCATAAGAAGAAAAACACAGTTTGAGAAGAGCAGCACCTGATTGAATAAAAAGGATGTTCTTGACTGTACCACCCTGCTGTGTCATGTCTTTCTTCCTGATGCCTCAAGATGGAGTGGAAGTGAATATAAAGGGGAAATTCTGGAATTCAAGCATTTTGTTCCCCCCATTTATTCCTATTGGAACGACAGTCATGAGAAAGAGAAAGCACACCCTCTTTCAGTTTTCACATATCTGGACATGTAAAAATGACCTTTTACTGCATGGCCTTCTAAGCTCCAAAACTAAAATTATTTCCAGGAAGGCCATGTGTGGAATAGGTGGTTTGTTTCTTTTTGGTTTTGGGGCTTAGAAGGGCCCAAAAGTCAAAAAATCATTTGACAAAGTTACCAAAGTAATTTTAACAATTCCACACAAAAATACAGACTTTGGTTCCAAACTAACTTACCTATATTGAATCTGCCCATAGAAAAACTAAATTAATAAAACTTACACTTTCCCAAAAATTCAACACAAATGGCAACAACATGTATGAGACTCATGGTCTTATAACCCTTCAGAGATTAAGGGACAGCAACAGTTGCATCTCTAAACTACTGGTGACCTTCTTCCTTGGCGTTGTGCTGAAAGGAACATGTGCGCTCCTGACCAGCATACTTCTGTTTTTATAGAGGCTTTAAACTCCAGCACCTGGCAGCTGCTTTCCCTCTGAAATCCTGCCAAACAAAAGGTTTTTTTAAGCTTCAGATTTTGTTTGACAAATAAAATCATTTTAGAACCCTCTGCTGCTAAAACTCTGTTCTTCTATATTAGGATTTCATACAATTTAAGAGGGTTTACATTATTTTTTCCAACTTAATTCTAACTCTCATTGTCAAACTACTTGGTCCTTATATTTCTGACTCTTCTCTTAAATCTGTAAAGCAATTTCACTTTTTGTTTTCCCTGTCAGATCAGTAGATTATTATTTTACTTGTGAGACATTACATTCACTAGTTCCCCTGTGAAAACATACTGTGAATGTAAAGTAAAGCCACGGATACCTCCAACACTTGAATACTTAGCATTCTCACTTATGCATCATCAATTTGTCCTGAAAAACTAAATTATAACAAAAAAGTTTGTTAAAGATGCATAAAAATGTTTTGATGACAAAAAAAACGTAGTCTGAAATTTAATTCAGTTTATTTATATACTGTCATTTCTCAATACATACTTTTTAGAGAAACTCAAGGAATGCAAGTTACAGTTTCACTCAAAGAAAATTAAAGTATTGATTATTTACTTCAATCCATTATCCCATCTTATGCATGAACAAGTAACAGTGGAAAAAATATATTCTTAAGGCACATATTAAATAAAAATATATCAACAAACTAAAACATCTTTAGAAATGCAATTGCAAAGAAAGGCATTAACTTATTGCAGATTTTCTCTACAAAACATATCACGGAAATGTTAAATTTGTTTTTAAGATACATTCTTCTCCTGTGCAAAAACCTTGCTTTCATGAACAAAAATTCTCAAAGTGAAACATATTCAACATGTAAAAAAAACAACAAAGCCAACCAGCATTACAGACGGTGTGTTAAAGTATGAAAATATGAGCTTAACAGATGTTCACACACACTCCAGATGTCCTTGGCTCAGTGTGCAGGCCAACAGGTTTTCAGCTGCGAACAAAGCTCACCATATGTCTAATTGTTGAACCACTGAGTTTTATTACACTTCTAATAAGAGCAAGAATAAACATGGTTTGAGCTCGAGCTGAGTTTCTTTTTTTTTGTTTTATCAACTCTGTGTTTTGGAAACAATATGATGAGCAACTGAGAATTAATAAGAAGGAAATAAACGATCTGCATTTCAACATAAAAAAAAAAGTATGAATTTCAATCTGAGAAGCAACTACCCACAGCAAAAACAAAACAAAAAAAAATCACTTTAAATCCAGTATAACACAACTTTGACACTTTGGTGATCTATTATTTATTATCTAACCTCTCATTTATTACAATCCACCGGTAAGATCCATTTACAGTACCTCAAAACTTGAAGATCTTAGACTTGACATAATAGTTTGCTGCTACATGGGTCATTTTCATTAGAACTTAGTGTACTTTTAATAAATAAATGAGTTAATTATGTACCGTGATTACCAGTCTAGTATTTAATTAGATCAACAGTTCATTTTCTCATACCCCAGAGTAGCAAAAGAATAACAAAACAAAAAAATTGTTGTCTCATCTTCACTTTTGCTGCCTGAAAAAAAATATATGCACAGCTCTCAATGGTGTTATATCCACAACATGAACTGAGCCAACTGTCCCCCTGTTGAACTGCAAGTGAAGGAAAAGTAGAAGAAAACTGACAGCTTATCCTGCCGTTGCAAAATGTCTCTGACTAATCATATGCGTCAAGGTTATCGAGTGTGGCCAAATTTACTTCTACATTGCACAGTTATCACACAGTTAAATATCTACGGGATAAGAAAACATCTTAAGATGATAAGATCTGCTATGAACAGAGTAAAAACAGCATCAGTTTTACTGTAGCCAAGTAGTTGGACAGTTTGACCAAAGCAATGCCTCTGATTTCAATCATTTCAACTGAACACAGTACATATTCTTAACATAACTTAAGCGCTTCTTGAATGTTGAATGTCATCATCTTCATCCATCGTACTGACATTTCCTTCAGGGTTTGGGGTCTCAGAAGGCTGGGGATGAGAAAACGCATTAATGCATTTCAATAAATTATAAAAATCAACAAAGGTTTATTTATGGAAGTAACAGAATTTAAAAAAAAGAAACTCACATAGATTCAATGTATTCTGATTTAGTTCAAGTGTTTATTTATAATTACAGGTTACAGCTAATAGAAAAAAAAAACAAACTGAAAATTAGAAAAATAACAATTATGAGGAAGTCTGATGTGGCAAGAAAGTCACATTATCCACAAAACGTCATTGCTAAAAATAAAGTTCATTAATCACAGGATGTGATTGATGAATTATGATTAATTTTGATATGATCAATGACAATAACAATAAAGGTTCAGTATCGTTTTGTTTTAAGTACTCGCTGGATGTAGAGAAAGCTCATATCTTAAAAGTCATAGACAGTTTTATCAATTTATTCTGCCAGAACCAGCCTTTTGAGGACTTCTGTTAACTGAAATGAACGCATCTTACTTCTATTTGGTTTAGTGCGCCAAAATAAAGTTTAGATTTCATTTGGGAATCACTCCCCCATAGTCTGGAGGAAGAGTCGAGCAGAAGGTGAACATTCCTTAAAGTCCAGGGTGAGTTTCCCATCATCGGTGAGGAAGTGGGGAGACATTCCATCTCCTTATGTTGGTTCACTGTGTTTTATTATATCTTCACATCAGCTTAGCGGGAAATCTTTAAAGCGCCTCATGATTCCCTCTGCTGAGAAGCTTTGTGGCGATTCAGCTGACAGTACCAACACCTGCTGTAATGATCATGTTTTGACAGTTCTTCACTGACCTGAACCCTTCAGTCACCAGATCCAAAAACGCAGACTAGCTGAAGGCTGGCGACCTCTGTGCCACGCTGCACTGATGCAGTAAATAAGGAAAAACGAGCCCAGACCAGCTGCTACTCTGAAATATATTTCTGTATTACAAGCCGTTTTCTTTGATCTTATGTCCAAAGAAATCATAATTCTGGGTTTTTATTAGCATAAACATCAAAATGAATGAAAACAAACACCTAAAATGAATTATTCTGCATATATTTATATGGCATTAAGACAGTAGAGGTACTATCTTTCTTGCTGCCAAGAGTTCTAAGGTAAAATAGAAACATTGGTGATGACACACCTGTCGGTTCTCATACACGTGGGGTGAGGGTTCAGTTTCCTGGACTGGGTGTTGCTTATTCCCCTCATCGGTCTCGGTGTCCCCCTCTCCATGTGGAGGCAGAGGTGGAGGTAGAGGTGGAGGTGTGCTGCTGTCTGTCTGGAGCTGGGGTGGAGCATTAGTGTTCTGGATCAGCTGAGATTTTATCAAGTCATATCTTAGATGTCTCCTGTCATTATAACTCCAGAATGATGAGAAGGTGCTTGCCTACCTGGATTAAGTTATGTGAATTGTCTCCCTGATCGCCCGTCTCTTGGACTGGAACCCTTGCATCACCACATATAAAAGGCATTGCGGCATGTTGAGGACGCGGCGGAGAAGAGACTCTAGATGGCCAGCTCCCACAGGATGGAGGCGGAGGTGGAGGTGGGGGTGGAGGTGAAGGTTGGCACGACTTGGTTGTCTGAATATGCACACATTAAAATTAGATAAAGCCAAGTTGAAGTGAAACCATGTTGTCTTGTTGATGCATTTCGACTCCATTACTCTTTTGAGGTCTCACCTGCTGATTCTTATTTTTGTCCAATTCAAGTTTATAACTTCCTAAATTTAAAATAAAAAAAAGGAGCTCGGCAGGCCCTTGCATAGAGGTAGTGCATCCTCATTTTAAACTGTGACTTAAACACATATGGATGAAAATCTTAAACTAAAGTACTTATATACTATAGAATCTATGTGAAAGTGGTGTGTACTTCACTTTAGTGTTTCGCCAAAAAAAAGGGGGGGGCAAACACATGACAGGAAAACTATAGTGAAGACGGCTAAGGCCATGTGAGAACTGGAGAAAGTCCTGTGTATAGATGAACTGTTAGGAAACTAAACAGAGAACCGGACACACCCTGCTGCACAGATCAGTCCTTAAACGCTTCTCTCGTGTTTTCTGTTGCCACACAAATGAACTGTTTTAGTTAAAATACCGTAAAACAATAGAAACCTGTTCCGAGCTGTGCCGAAACAGGATCGCATCTTCTACTTACCATCGCTTTGTGCTTCTTGATCTTTATTGGTTTGGTATGTCTCCTACTGGTGTTTTATCCCCTTCTTCTTGATTTTACGCACGGTACATGTTTTATCGACGATTAAACATCTCTTTTCATCTTCGGAAAGCTAAGAACCCAAACAAGCCACGCCCACTTTTGCGACTTCCTGTAAAGCCCGTCATCACTCACAACTTAAATGCGACAGAAACACAAGCAGTTGTGAGGGAGGAATTTAAAATAACATTAAAACTTAAGAACGAGGAAGAACAGGATAACATCAGCTCCATTGTGGTGTCAAGACAAATAAAATAGAAAATTGGAGATGTTGACATTGTAAACATTTTGAGAGATGGAAACCCATTGGTAGTTTGTAAAAATGAAGAACAAAGGAATAAGGCGATAAATGTGAATAAAAAAAAAACTGTTGGAGAAAATAAAATCATGGGAGAAAATAAAAATAAGAAATAGAGGTATGATTTATGGGATGATGAAGATCTTGATAAAATTAAGAGAAGTATTGTAGGTGCAAAAGTGAATAAATTGAAAAGATTGTGAAAAACAACAAATGGATATAAAGTAGGAAGTTTGCCAATCCTCATTGAATTTGAAGAAAAAGATAAAATATATAAATATAAAAATATATATATGTATATATATATATATATATATATATATATTTTTTACTCCATACCAGTAAGTGGTGGTAATGATACTAAAAGTTTGCTGCCAACCGCCAGTAAATCCAACAAGAAGAAGAAGAAGTGTAGTATTGGCCAGCTTCCTTGTGACGACACTTCCGGCTTGTTGCCTGTTGTAAATACAGCAAACAGCTGGACGCAGACCCGTCTCCTTGTCAAACACAGTCAACATCTGTGTCATCAGCTGGAATAAGAGAACCCGTATCAATCCGCGGTTGCGGTGATTTGTCTGAACTCTTGTCTCAGACGCTCGAAGCTGCGGCTAGCGGCTTCGAGCTAAGTTACCGTCCGGGTCCTGCTCAGGTTGTTTTTTGAGGCTCAGGTTCTCTGCTGAGTTCTGCCCACAGAAAGAAGTGTCTTCTCTCTCATGGTGGTTTTAGGTCAATGGGGAACTGCTTGTTTTCACAAGGTGGGGATGACCTTTCGCTGCTGAACGATTCCGAGGGGGGTAGTCTGCCCGGAGAGCCTCCGCCGCCCTATCAGGTAAGCAACTTTCATGTCTACTTTACGCGCAGCCCGCGGATTGACGTCACTCTCCATTGTTTTATGGCTAAAATGCCATCTATAAATCCATCCCATGGAGAGGTAGTTGTTTGAAATGTCTTAAGATATAAAAGATACCGTTTGTAGAAGTGTGTTAAAGGCAGATCATTAATGTGTTCGATTAATTTCTAAAGCCCTGAAAGTGTGGGTCAGGCTAAAGGGAGGTTTACACTTTGACATCACGTGCGTGATTCTGTTGGTTTAAAATGAATTGATTTGGACCGAAGTGGACTCTATGTGAAAACAATTGGAACTGGATCCATTTGTAAAATACCTCAACATGACATTTGTTGTATTTTGGTGCTTTATGAAAAACAAAAAACAAACTGCAATTAAATTGTGGAAATAAAAGGACCATAAATAAAAGACAATAAAAGGAAGTTTGAAAAGGAGCGTGACGTGCAATAATCTTCATTGTTTACAGAGAATATTAAAAAAAAGAAAAGTCATTTCTTGAACAATAATCTTACCTGAATATTCCCTTATGGTAACTTAAAGTTAATGCTCAGGAAGTGTTCCCTAAATGTTATAGTTTGGCTAATCTTTTTGTTTCAGTAAGGATTCTCTTAAAGTTTTTTTGGGACTAGCTTAACTTAGGTTGCATGATTCTCACTGCTATTGAAGATGTTATATATATATATATATATATATATATATATATATATATATATATATATATATATATTTTTAAATCATGTCAGGAGAAATGAGCCAAAACTCCAATAAAATATTGTTAGAGTCTTGTTTAAGGATACCCCAAACATACTTCTAAACACAAATACACACCTCATTATGGCAAATTGAAAAATGTGGAGAAAATGAAGGACTGAGAAGTCTTTCTGAATGCACTGCACATTTCTAAATGCCCCAAATTTCCTCTCTCTCATTCTCCTGGCATTTAGCAGTTGGGTATAATGTTGTTCATCTTAAATGGTTCAAGACAGGGAAGGTTTTGGATCATTTAATGTCAGATAGTGAGAAAAAAAAGTCAAACCTTTTATGTAGCACAGTCTCGTCTGCCAGTTACTTTCACAGTCAGGTAAATAGACTTCAGTGTATTTCCCTATCTCCCTGCAGCCATGTTTCAGTAAAACATAAAACACTATATTCCTAATGTTCCACTGTGTTCCTGCCAGCTTTTCATTTTCATCTGTTTTTGTTTGCCTTGAAGTACAAAATGTGTACTTCATTTTGTTTCATTTGTTAGTTTTTTTTTGTCCTACATTTTCATTCTCCTGCTTATCTTGCACGGGTTTTGTTGTCAGGTATTGATTGATTTTTGATAAACCCAATCAGCTGGTTCAACATGTAACGCAGTTCTCCAGTTAGCATGAGTACTTACAGTGAAGATTTTACAAAATGCAGGCAGTTTGAGCAGAAATCCCATGGGCAGCAAAACATCTAAGCGGTATAGAAGGAAAAACTAGATTTGTGGTTTACACCTCTGCGTTTGGAGATGACAAGGGCTGTGTTTTGTGATCTGTTGTTTGTTGCAGCACACCCCGCCGGTGCCGGTCTTCCATCCTACGCCAGGCGAGAGTCGTCTGGCCTACCAGCTGACCGAGGAGGAGCAGATCCGCATCGCTCAGCGTATCGGACTCATCCACCATCTTCCCAAAGGTATCTTCGACCCGGGCTCTGACGCCTCGGAGAAGAAAGTAAAAGAGTAAGTCCTAAATTTTGACCTCATCTCAAAACTGTATTTTAAAAGACCTTTTATTTTTTTTGGACCTTGTGGAAGTTTTCATATGCAATAATTTTTATTGTTTCCAACATTTAGTCTCAGCTTAACCACAAAATTCATTGTGTTGCCTTGCAGACTGTGTCATTTTCCTTCCTCTTCACTGTTATGTGCGACTTTGTACGAGCCTATCACCTAAAATCCAAATAAAATCCTGTTACAGCCAAGATTATATAAGAAATAAAACATGAAAAAGTTTTTACAGGAATGAATTCTTTTGCATGATGTTGTTTGCTGAAACGCTGCTTCTCTCTTCCTCAGGTGTGTGATCTGCATGATGGATTTTGAATATGGTGATCCCATTCGGTTCTTGCCTTGCCTTCACATCTACCACCTGGACTGCATTGACCCCTGGCTGATGCGCTCCTTCACCTGCCCCTCCTGCATGGAGCCTGTGGACGCCGCCCTGCTGTCTACATATGAAACCAACTGAGCCCCGCTGGTGGAACAGCATCATTTTTACCCTCGCTATTAAACAAATAGCCGAGGCGGTGTGGCCCTGCGCAGGTATTTCTAACATCTCTGGGGATGAAGACACACATCAAGAACAGTTACACACATGTTTGTGTTTGAAGAAATGTTGCCTTTTTCACAGGAGGATGATGTGCCAAATCAAGTCAGATGAGCTAAAAAAATTACAAAATGCAATGATTTTCGTTTTTAAGTAATCAGCCGTTTACTTCCTCTGTGGCGTAATGTCCGTTATTTCAGACACAGAGATTTATCCAAGTCCTGTGAGAATCGGTGTTTGGTTAAGTTTACAATGAAAACACAAAATGAAAAGATGATTTTCTTGTAGAGAATCCATATTTTAGAATGTTGCAGAAACTCGTTCACACAATTCATGTTAGTTTCCGCAACTATATTAAAGTTGTCAGGACTTCGCTATTTTTAGATGTTATCAGTTCAGTCATTTATATGATTCAAGAATTGATTGTCTTTTATTTTGCAAGCGTTAGTGGTTGAGTGCTTCCTCTATATGAATTCCCCCTTTTGCTTTTGAATTAAAATCCAGTTCTTCCTGATTTTAAGCATCAGAAACATTTACAGAATCACAGCTTCCTGTTCAGGCCTCCTTAACGCCATATTGAGCTCCGAATCTTAAAGTCTGTAGCTTGTGGGTTCCACATAGAAATGTGTTTTAATTTCTGTTTAAGTGTTTCAGGTAACGGTTGTTTGAGACCGGCACGTCTAGGAAGTGCGACTTATGACTTCCTGTCTCTCTTTTTGTTTTTGTTTGGTTGTGTGGTTTTGAACTTCATTTAGCAACTTAGAAATTTCCAAGGTTTCTGAGTGTAGCGAAAATGTTTTCGCTTTTTGATGTCTGACACATAATGTGAGACTGTCTTTGTGTTGCGATGGAAGAACTGGTGAAGCAGTAGGAAGGGATGTCGACTGACTGAATGTAAAGCATGATTTGAACCGTTGAGAGATTTGAGTACGAGGACATTTCTGATTTACTGTGCGCTCCTTGTGCCTTTTCTAAAGGTTGATGTAAGCCAAGTTCTGTGAAGTACAATCAGTTTTGACTTTTACTTTGTCGTTCTTTAGTTTTCCTCTAGGAGGAAATGCATACCAGCACCGAGTGTCACAGGTGTGTTTGAAGAAGCTGCTGGTGACAAACAGCAAGAGTCTGTATCTGTTTTAATTTATAAATTGTGAAAAGTGATAAACGTCACAATAAAAACATAATCTGAATCTTTTGAGGTGAGGAGTTGTGTTCATTGGTTCTGAGTATTTTCAGCCATAATTGAAAATCCTCAAAAACGAAAAAAGACAAAATAATGCACAGAAGCTACTACAATACAGACAGCACCGACTTGGGCACAAGGATTAGACACATGTGGAGCAGGGCCTAAAACAAAACCTTAACAGAAGGCACATAAGAACATCCATCCATCCATCCATTTTCCGTCACCCTTCTCCCTAACGGGGTCGGGAGTTGCACATAAGAACAAATGACTAAATATCAAGAATCTAGCTGTTTTTTTCAAGGCTTGAAATTCAATGTTTAGCTGACAGTATTTGATATCTGGCATGTCCTCAAGTATGACAGCTTATACTACTAGCTGGACATAAGCGAACAACCGAACACAATGTCAGCAGAATCCAGATGATCAGGAAGATTTTTATTTATTTTGTTGCTTTAAAGTTCGTTCTGTAAATTGTCATCCTATCTTTTAGAGGCCCTGAGGAAGAAAACTGGCCGCTTGTAGCTCCAATCACCTTTCAGCCACTGAAAGAAGGAGATTTACCAAATAGAAACTTAGATTGACCTGTAAACCAAGACCTTTGCCTTTTAGCTCAATTCTCTCTCCTCCATGAAAGATTGGTACAGCGTCACAGACGCAGCACTAATCCGCCTATCAATCTCCTCCATTTTTCCCTTCTGTTAAAAAAGTCCCAAGACAAAACTCCTCCACTCAAGATCATGCTCTTGGATTTGATTAATTCATTGATATGAAAATAACTGAATCTATATCTGTAGGGAACCATGATAGACTGATAGACAGCATCCTCACCTGACTGGTAAAGAATCCTTTTTAAACCTCTTTTAACTCCACAGATTGTTTGTGCTCATAATCTGAAAAACACCAACAGAGCCGACATAAAGAGGAGCTGTCAGAGACAACACCCAGCTGTGGGGGCTCAACATTCACACAGTCATATACATGAGACGATAATGGGAGAAGTGTAGGATAAACTAGCAATTTTTTACTCTTTTCACAGCCGATTTTATTTAAAAAAAAAAAAAAAGTGGCAGATATACAGTATTTTTTCAGTTTTGCACAGTTAATGCATTCTGTGCATCAGTGTGACAGGAAAAATAGTACTTAATTGAGTCAGTGTACAATGTAAACAAATACAGTATAAATCTAGTTTATGTTAAAAGCTCACAAATTCACTTGGAATTATCAGTTATTTACAAAACGATCTTCAAATCAGGTAAACATTTTTATTTCAAACTGTCTCTAAAATGCATAGAGTCCCACCACAGCAGCCAGAGCCACAAAGAGTCCCAGTATCATCCTCAGCATTGGTGAAATGGTTCCTGGGATCTGGAGTGTTTTACTATGAACTGCTTTGGAGTTTGTTGAGCTTTGCTGTTGCAGATTTCCCGCCGCACTCAGCATCTTCTGTAAGCCGTCAAACACCTGTAAATCAATGAGGTTAGTGAATGATTAACTCAGGCAAATCTTGTTTGCTCAGCTGCCTGGTTCAGTGATTACAGTGCCCATCCAACGCCTCCTCCTCACCTGGATGTTAAACTCGAAGGCCCTCACTGCCTCCTCCAGCACGCCATTCCTCTCCTCCGCCGTCAGCTCCACGCTGTTCATCCGGCTGCGATAGAGCTGCTTGAACAGGTTGGGGCTGGAAACGCCAGGGAAGGCAAAGAAAGACAGACCATCGCCGCTTTTCAAGCCCATGGACTTCTGGGCAATTCGGCCGAGGACCTGCCCTCCAGACAGGTCTCCCAGGTATCGGGTGTAAGCGTGAGCAACCAAGAACTCAGGGTTTTCTTTGCCAATCTGAAAAACACACAAGAATAAAGACTGTTACCTCTTTCTCGCCAAATGTATCATTTGTGATACAAGCATTTCTGTGACCTGTTCGTCTTTTCTCAAAAACTTGCTATATAAGGTCTCGCAAAATACATTTTATGAATTCAGTGTAAAAATGAGAAATTCATGAAATACTAGTTTCTTTTTTTCTTTGCCAAAACTTAACATATCAAGTTATATTGAGCCTTAATAAACAGAAGAAAGGACGATGCCTCATGGCAATGGCACTTTACATATAGAATGTAAAGTGCCATTGCAAACTTTGCATGTGGAATGTAGGAAACCTACTTGTCTGAGTCTGTGGCTATATCTCTGTGTGGCGGCAGGGACGGCAATCTTCTCCCTCCAGTCCGGTCCGTAGAAGTACTCCAGGTCCTTCTCGATGGCCTTGAGCCGGGCCAGTTCAGCAGGAAAGTAAATGGGTGCAACAGCGGGATGGTTGGAGTTCCTGTCCATCTCTTCCTCCAGCGCCTGGTAGATCTCATACAGGGAGCACAGGAGGAGCTATGGAGGAGAAGTGCATTTGGTTGACCCGCTGGAATCCAGCCAAAGTTGAATTTATCTCAGCGGTCTTGCTGTGGAATTTGTCATTACCTTATATTGTGGAAGTGTAACTTGCCCCCGCTGGAAGCTCAACATCAGTTCTGTGTTTTCTGCTCTGACATGACTGTCCTTGGTCACCTCTTTGATTTGTTCTGACAGATCTCTGTGTGAGAGAAAACAACAACGTTGGTTTTCAGGATATCAAAGACAATCAGTCACATTTAGACAATGTTCACTGGGGAAAAGTCCAAAACAAAGTTTTAGAGGTATGAAGGAAATCACAGTAGCTCAGTCTAACCTGGTTACGGTCTGCTCTGCTGAGTTCTGAGTCCTCTTTTCTGTTTCCATTGTGCCCCTAAATATGCTGAACCTGTCAGAAAACATGAAAAAATGTATCATTTTGCACATAATATCCCAACACTGAGAAGATTTAGAAAATCTAAACATCAGCAAAGGTTCTGATATTTGCATTGTGATTTACTTACCAGCTGTGATTCAGTCCTTCAGATGGATTTGCAGCTCTCTATCTTGCTCTCTTGCTCAGTTTGAGAGCTTTAGTTCGTCTCCTTCTTTTATACAAGCTGCTTGTCTCCACCTCCCTCCCCTGCTGCCTCCACAAAAAAAAAGGAACTCTGAGTCACAAATCGTCTGCTTAACATGAAACGACAACTTCAGCAGAAGCAGTGGGCGGGATTGAGACGAAACCATGATGCAGCCTTTTTCACAAGATTGGCTTGGAAAACTGGAGGGGGAGGGGATATGGGACATAGCATGAGTGAGGATTTTTTTGGGCCATGGAAAACAAAGCCTGGGGCGGGCCCAGTGCAAAACATGACGGGGCAAATTTAGTTCCCATAGTTGAATCGGAGGAGGAGCCAGCGCTAAGCATGACACTGAACATTTCTGAGCTCGCCCTGAGAGGACGTGTTCAGACTCTGATGTCATGCAAACACAAATCACATGTTAATTCATAGCTTTCATCTGAATGGGAAGATGAGCAACTGCTTCTGCAACAAGTTTTACTTGACAAAACCAACACAGTTAAGTGTAAATGTCATTTCTTTATTGAATCCCGATAAATTTGATTTTATGTAACACACAATTGAACACAACACAGATACGTCAGAAAATAAATGAATAAACTACATAGTTTAGGCTGAATCGCAAGTAAAAATAAAAAAAGACTATTATACAAGTTGTGAAGGAACTGAAAAATCCCAGATATTGTGTCTCAATCACCTCTTTTTAGGGAAAACTGATAATTTATGAATGACTTAAAAAGACCAAAGTTGCATTGTTGAAGTTTACCATTCCAAAAATGAGAAACGCTGTCTTTACAAAAGACAGATAGAAACATCTCAATCTTTGTGACATTTCTAATGTGGTTCTGCAGCAGACCTAATTGTCTGCTGGAATATAAAGATATAAAGATCCAGCAGTTCAGCAAAAATATTTAAGTGCCAGTTTGTTAAAAGATTCAAAAACAGAGAGCAAAGTTGAAAATTACTCTTAGCAGTGGAAGCCAGTGGATTGAGGTTGAAGCTTATATGTGCGGATAATAGCTGCGTTTCCATTTACCATAAATTTAAGTTGTGTTTTAAGTTAACATTTTTAATAGTGCTCTTACTGATGTTAGCAGAATCTAGATTAAGATCTGCACACATTTGAAACACAGTTAGTGCTATGCTAGCTGTTAATATAGTGACTGATCAACATCACAGTATAAAAAGCATTATAAAACATGGATTACTTCTTCCAAATTCATTGGCGGGCAGATAACCTTTGACCTTAGTGAGGAGTCTGGGTCAGTAAAAGCCCGACTTTACGATAGACGTCACCTGCTTAGCAAATAAATTGCACCATCAAAGGTCAGCCTGATGTTTCAGCAGAATATGCTGATGCTAGAACAAAATATTCTGAGTCTTCTTGTCATTTAGGTTGAGAAACTGACAGGTCATATGGAAATTGCTTTTTGAAAGAGTGCAGAATTACTCCACTTCCTGGTCTTTAGTGGTAGAATATGCAGGCAGCAGAGAGAACATTTTCCAGAAAAAACAGAGCTTCAGTATCTGTGTCACTTTATTATATTAATGATATAGTTTAATCATATTTCAAGAAATCCTATGGGTTTTTCAAATGAATACCCTTTTTGATGAGCGCAAGCAAGATTTACAACAACCTTACATGTGCAAGCGTTCCTTTCTTAGACAGCGACACCCAGTGGTCATGTTTATTATAAATCATGACACATCACTCCCGACTGAAACGTGACTCAGCACTTTAGAGGAGGAGGAGGAGGAGGAGGAGCATGGAGTAAACATGAAACAGCAGCTGATAGAACTGAGGTTCACCCCTGGCTTCCTGTGAGAGCCAGCCAGATTTGTGAGGTCATTAAAGTCGTCAGCCGTGAGATATAAAATCAATAAAGAGTATTTTTCCACTTCAGAGTTTGTACTAACTTGAAAGTCTCATAACAATGTCAGATGGTCTGATGGGACCACTAGCCCTCTGCGTTTCTTTTATTTAGTAATAAATGCTCAGAACATTATTTTCATTGTGAAAATAAAGCAAGAACTTGATCCAAAATGTTCTTAAATTGCTTGTTTGTTCTCAAATATGACTTCAGCGCCTCATTGGACAGGACTTTAGGACGTCCTCCCACCCTTCGCCTCGCCTCCCACCCAAAAAAGAAAAAAAACATCCAGCTTTTCTTAAAGTTTTATCGTAATTTGTGGGGGGGGCATGATATTTGACCTGTAACCATTCAGCCAGGTCATCAGGAAAGTCATCAGGATAAAGTTAAATCATTCACAGCAGCTTACTCTGGTCAAACACGCTGGTCTTTTAATAGAAAACTTTTGAATAACCTTTCAGCTTTGGCCCTGATTCAGCAGGTCCAACAGAAAAAGAGACAGGGAAGCCTCTACTTGCTTGTGATTTTTGTCTTTAGTCCATTGAGTTAAATAGATATAATCAACATTTTCTGATGAGAAATGAAACGATTCTGATATTCAGAAACCATCAGAATCAGGTGTGTTGCAGCACACCTTTTTTTTCACAAAGAGAACAGCATCCAAAGAACCAATGATAAAAAAAAAAAAAAATCAATGGTCCAACCTGACGGTGTCCAAATCCAGTTCTCATATCCTGCTACCTTTAGATGTGTCTCTTCTCAACACACCTGATTCAAATGAACTGCTTCTGTGGAGCTCAATGACGTGCTGCTCAGGGTTTAGTAGCTCTGCTTGTCTCTGGGCTCGACTGCAAGGACTCTGTTAACCCAGAAGAGGAGCAGAAGGTGGATTTTCTCATGGATTTGAAATGCCTGGAACAAGCAAACCTGCATGTTGAGGAATGTAACCCTCATAAGGTGATTTCATTACTTATTTTTTTTTGTCATTTTCTTGAATTTGTGTCAGTATGAACAAAATTTAAATACATTAAAGGAATACCAGACAGAATGATGCTGAACCTTCGGTTTTCAAATCGCTTCAGAGCTACTTATGTTTTCCATTTGTAACCTAAATGCCTTTTGATTATATCAACCCCTCTGGAGGGAATGAGTGACACAGAAAAGAATGGATAGATAAGCTTATGGAAAGTTTCAATAAGTGATCAGGTTCCTTACAGTCACTGTGGTAAAAGTGATGACAAAATCAGTGGGAAGAGTTTTTGTCCTTATGAACAAAGAGTTTTCTGGAAATGTGAGGTTACAGATATTATTAATAACCAACAATATGATGTACAGTAATAAATTATGATGCTCTGTCTACTTAATTCTTTATTTCTATTTTTGAATGCATGTCACTCAGTCCCAGCCTAAACATGATAACAGAAAAATGAAATTTCAGAAACTTTTAGTGTTGGTGTGTCACCACTACTCTGGAAGTGGTGACCTTTGAGTACCATTTTAGAAACACTTGATCATACATGTTCTAATGTGTGTATCAGAAATCATCTTTTTTCCATGTCAACAGACTGAATGTCTGAGATTTATTAATCATCTTTAACATTATCTTATTATTATTATCTTTTTCAGGAACTAATTGGTTCCCCAACTGAGAGAACCCAACATGCTGGTAAGGGCTCGCTGTAGTGTATGAAATATTAAATATGCTGCGTTTTCAAAATGTGTAGTCTTGTGAAATATGTGAGTTTTTGTGGGTTGTGAAATGGCTACAGAATCTGAACCTCACTGGATGGAGTCCTCTTGTGGTTTTCCTATGCAATTAGCCTACATGCCTCAAGATAAATGGATGATGGCGGATCGGGAGGTGAGAACACACACTGTAAGAAAATGTGATCAAATGATTTCAAATTAGAACAGAATCTAATGATTCCAGTGAGGGGCCAGAAAAACTTTGAAAATGGACTAATCCATGAAACTGCCTGCTGATGTCACTTTACAAAAAAAAAAAAAAAAAAAAAAAACCTTTTCAAATAAAATCCTTAAACTGTGATTTTTATTTAATTTATTTACTTTTTTTTTTTTTTTTTTTTTTTTAGAATTTTCAAGACCACTTGCTGCATTCAAGCTGCACAGCAGAGGGTGCTGTTGCTCAAGTATTCATGTGTTTATTTGCAGCAACAAGTACTTCGTCATTTCACCTCCCGCTGATGCATATTCAATTATGTTTCTGACAGAAACATTCAAATCTCTCTGAGGGATTGTTGTGTCTTGACAAGCACCAGGACAGAGACGTCAGCATGTCGTTCCCTCCAGTTATGAACAGCGCTGACCTGCAGGCCCCTTCGCCAGTCCAAGCCACTGCTGGTCCTGACTTGTGCAGCTTCATGCATGCTGATGCATACGCTCCCTTTGATTCTTCAAGCAGTTGCTCTGACCACTGTCCAGTCAGTGCTGCAGCATACCTTCACCTCCTGGGAGAGTCCATGTCTCTCATTGGCAGCCATCTTGAAGAGACTGATGTAGGTAGATTAAAAAAAAATTTAATAAGCTTTTCTTTTTTTTTTTTCAGATACCAGTGGATTAATACAACATGTCTCCACATTTTCAGGGCTGAACCCCCCCCCCCTTCTCCCCCAAGTACAAAAAAATGAAGTGGAATAGCTAGTGCACTGCTCCAACATATTCATGCCCTGCAGGAGTCATATCAGGCTCTGTGTGTCTCTGCAGAAACGTGTGTGCATGTCTGGCAGCCTCTCTCTGTTCTTGGACTCTTTGCTGTGTGCTCTGGCTCCTCTGATGTGCCTCACAACACAGATACCTGAGCTGACTAGCTGCACAGAGCACACACTGGTGAGCAGGGCTGCAAGCCCACACCAAATGCTTTGTTCATGTAAAGGAAAATTTTTATTACATATTGAGGGGAAATTTCCTGTTTCTGACCCGCTTTTCTCTTTTTAGGCCTCCACTCTGGAAAATGTTGCCTATATGATGCCTGGGCTTTAGATGAAGGTGGAAGACTGAATCCATTCTTCACCAAGAAGGATAGATATGTAAATTATATATATATATATATATATATATATATATATTTTTTTTTTTTTTTTTATTTTTGAAATGTATTAATGCAGTTATTTAAGTTTAGTATCAACATTTATTGCATTGTTTTTGTTGTGTGACTAAATGATTTGTCTGGGCATGAAGTGATGTGGGTGTTTTTCATTTGAGAAGTCACAAGGAGATCCTGTTTCACCGGGAAGAGGATGTATTGAATTTACATCATGGTTCAGGTTTAGCATGCCTTCAGTGCTTCGAAATTAACCCACCATATTGTCATGATTAAAATTCATTTAATCGTTGTGGATAATGTGTAGATGAAATTAAAACAAAAATGTTTTCCAAGCAATATGCTAATTGTCTGACACACAATTGGCATCTTTAAAATTGGATCAGGTGTGAATAAACATTTTGAGAGTTTTCAACAAAACTCTTTTAAACTGGGTCATACAGCCAACCATATTTGTTAGCACATAAATAAAGATGGGTATGAATTCTTAAATTATTATTGTAGCATAATCTTACACTCAAAATATTGAGCATTTATTTCTTCTTTGGAAGAAATAACTCTTTTTGAGCAATATCACCCATCTCACAATTTTGATCTTTTATCAGCCACTGAAACCTTTTTTGGGAGGATTTCTTTGCGTCCCACACCTGCAGTCTAACAGCGTGCACAAAGGTTTTAAGAACAAACTTAATCTGTACTCGAGTGTAAACTAAATTTTTGATTTCTGGTTGGACTAACGGTAATGTTTTCATTTAAAATGAACTTTTAAGTTCATTTTGGTCTGCATGTCACTCAACATGATTCATTGAACAACGGTAAAGACTTTATCGCACCCAAAATACAAGAGGCTACAGAAACATATGTTTGTGAACTTGTACCTGAAGCATTTTAGATAAAATATGTAAAACAAAAATGCAAAGTACTTTTCCATTACTTCCTTTCTGATGAAAAACAAGCAGAAGGTAATGTTTGAACCACTGTGCTGTAAACCTGTCTGGTTTCTGACGTGCCCTCACACCAACCCATGCACGGAAACGGAATATTTTACAGTTTATTCTCCATGGAAATCATAAAACCTTGAAGGAGATGTACTCTGACAGACACCAGCAGTTCTGCTTCCTCGTGGGTGCGGCAGATAAAACTTAGTGATTCACACGTGTGGCAGGTTGTGCCATCTCTCCACCCCAAGCTGGAATGCTCTCCGCCCTGCAGACGGAGAAACCTGTTGTGCACAAACATACACAAATAATTGTGTTTGTGCATGTATGGTCACAGCTGGGAGTGGTGAGATGGTAAACTCGCCAGCAGAGAGCACCTAACCTGAACTGGAAGCTTTTAGTGTGCTGCTGGGAAGCGGCAAGCGCTGAAGCTAACTGGATGGAAATCTTCATTTAGGAACGACTGAAGAAAGTGGGACCTTTGTGTGAATGCAGCTTTGTAGACATCAAATACATGAGTAAGAACATTGTTTAGTTTTTTTTCTTTTCTTTTTCTTTTACATGCATGTGTTCTAATGAAATACAAGTTTTTAATTCACAGTTGAAGCTTTAGCAGCTAAAGACTGATTTATGTGGATCATAAGTTTCCAGTTATTTGTTTCTGAGAACGTATTGTGGTCAGAGAAAATTTGGGTTCTGTCAGCATTTCTTAGAAAAGAAACGATGACAGTTGTTGCATAAATGCTATTGCGTCTGTAATTCTTTCAAGGTTTACTTGTATGCTCTTGTTCTAAATTTAACCTTTATTTAAGAGGCATACTGACATATGATTAACAAAACAATAATTAAAAGATACAGATAATTAAAACATAATGAAATTCACATTTTAAGTATATCCAAAATAAAATCTAAACGAACTACTAGTTTGTTCATGAATTGTAACACTAGTGCACAGTGTAATAATGTCACCATCAGTGTTTTGTAGTCTGTGAGTACTTTTACATTTGTAGATGTTTAGTATCTGCATGCTAGACTAAACACAATGTCAAAGTCAGAGCAGAATGTAGCTGGACTGGACTGGGCAGGTGTGGCGTATCGAACACTGTGACATCAAACAGGTTCGGCTAATTGGAGCAAAGGCTTTCTCTGTTCTAGTTATCTTGTCACATGAGCCACTTATGGGTTTGCAGACAGAGGAACAACTAAACATTTGTGGGTGACAGTGGCTCAGCTGAGAGGTGTTCGTCCTGTAGTTGGTGGGCTGCCGTTTCAAAACTCCTTTCATCTGAGTTATTGCATCCAACTGAGCAAAACATTTAACCCGCCTTTCCCACTGGTGGTGCTGGTCAAGGTGTAGTGATACTTACTCAGGTAGTCTGGGGTTGATCATTGTGCATTTTAGATTTGTCCTGAAATGTCACCAGAAAGCTAAACATCCCTCAGTTAACACAAAATAATAACTTTGTGGGTTTTTAAATTGGTAGTGCTTGAAACAAATTGAGGGAAATAATCAAGTTGTAAGAAATGTTTTGTTGTGAATGTGAGTTCTATAAAATCATTGAATTGTAAATAAACGTTGCTCATTTGACCTGCCACTCCCTCATCCTTTACATCAGGCATGAGTGAATACTTGAGAGAAGGCTTCAATGGGTCCTCGGCCTCAGATCTACGGCTTCTTCTCTTGGGGAACATCGGGTGCGGGAAGACGTCATCGGGGGACACCATCCTGGGCCAGCTGTCTCCCAGCAGTTCCAGCTCCTCCAGGAGCTGCGCCCAGCGGCAGGGCGTCACTGAGGGCAGGAGCGTGACCATTGTGGAGGCGCCAAGATGGTACTGGGTCGGAACCAACATAGATGACGACGTCAAAAAGGAAACCGAGCGGGCCATGACCTTGGTCGCACCGGGTGCACACGCTGTTCTGCTGCTGGTGCCCGTTTGCCAATTCACTGAGGTCTGTCGCTATTTCACAATTCAAAATGTATTTTTATTTCTTAATTCAAAATGTTTTGTCCAGTTAAGATCACCTGTAAGAATCGCCTTGCACCAATTAGGGCAATGCACAGTCGACGACTATGTGATTGGTAAACATTCCCTTCATCTGCAGATGGAGAGTAGAGTTCCTGCAGAGCTGGAAAAGTTGTTTGGGACTGCAGTGCTGGATCACACTCTGGTGTTACTGACATGTGGAGACTATTTGATGAGAAAATCAGCAGAGGTAAAAGAAAATTAAATCTAAAAGTGTAAAAACAAAAAAGATGATCAACAACTCATTCACTATCACTATCACTATCACTCTGTCACTGTCACTTCCTTGTTTCCTCTTTGTTTTCTTTTTTTCTGTGCTAACTTACTTCCTCCATCTACCCCTCATGCATTCATTAAGTATTTTCACACCTGTAAGTGGTTTCATTTTATGACAATTAAGAAGAAATGCAAAGCATTGCAGGTCAAAATTAATTTAGGCCTAATTCATCTACAGGAATACCTGCAGGGAGAACACCCAGGCCTGAGGCAGGTCATCGAGCGCTGTGGAGGGAGGTACCACGTCTTTAACAACCGCCAGCGACAAGACAGACAGCAGGTTCAGGAACTGCTGGAGAAGGTGAGCAGAAGAATCAGAAAATAATTATCTAATAGTTATCAGTACAGAAACTGCTCAGGCATTCTATCGTCGTGTCACTCTCACACAGTCAGCTGCCTGGAATGCGTGCTGTTTCATTTTGCATTGTTCAATACTGAAACTAGGACCCAAATGCAAACAGGTCTGGTTAGGTGATCATGTCATTCACCATGTGCAGCAGCACTGGTGAATGACATGTTGTTGGTGAATATATTTGTTTTCTGGTTAAATGTTGTCTTGGAGTTGAGGGACAGAACATTTGCTTCTTTGTAAGGACTTTCGTGCTGCAGCAGTGGATCCTTCACAGCACTGGATCTGTGAAGGATGATATCACATGAGAGATCAGTATGTTCCAGTTGCAAGTTGGAAAACCAGCAAGATTTGAGATTTTTGTTGTGCTGCTTTGAGCAATTCAAGACAAAAACAATGTGCTTTTTTGTGTTTGTGTGTTCAAACACCAAGGTAACATGTTCACAATATACAACATTTTGTGTACAATCTGTCAAAAGTATAAGTATTTTGTTTACTTGTGAAGATTATAAGTCTGGTGTTATAAAGAAATTTTAGTGGAACACTGAATATAAACATAATGTTAAAAAACATTTAAAAAAAATGTGGTTAAAGGGATATTCATATGTGTAGAGTCAGACTGGACACCCATATGCTGAGGTTATGGTCACAGATGGCCTTGGTTCGATTTGAGCCCTTTGCTGCTGCTGCATGTTTTCCCCCAAAGGCAAAATTGGCAAAAAAAAAAAGTTGTCAAAATGCATGAGAATAACTTCAACAGTAAGCAGCTGCCATTCTGTTCATCAACAGATCGATAACATGGTCCAAAGAAACGGGGTATTTTACATGAAAACCACCGAAGAAAGAGAGCTGGAGAAACGGGTACTGGAGCGAAAACGAGAGCTGATGGAAAGTTTCAAGGCTCAGAAGGAGGAGAAGAAAAAGCTTGTGGTGGTGAAGAGCGTCCCAGACACAGGCGTCTTTGGCAGAGGAGAGGAAGCTTCCAGCACTGTGGAGAGGAGAAGAGAACCCAAAGACGAAGTAGAAGGAAGAGTTGCTGAGACTCAAGTTTCTAACAGACTTTATTCATCTGTAGCACCTGAGCAACCCTCATACTCAGAGCCACAAGAAGACACGCAGTTTACCAGGACACCCAGTTTCAGACTGAATGCAGGTAGGTCCCTTAAAAGATTTTTACCCAGTGTGACACCTTGTTTCAGCATTTTAGGGTAAAATGTTTTATTGCTAAACAGATAAGTATTAAACTGTTTTTCATTCTGTTTCGTGAAGTAAATGTACCCAGAGAAATCCTTGCACTGACTCTGGTGAAATATGTGGTGAAATAATTACAGCTCTTCCTGTTTGTTCCCTGTAGATGGAGCCATTCTCTCACAGATCTCTGAGGATAAAGCAAAGGCTAAATTGATCTCCACTTGTAAGTCTGACAACTGTTGCTTAAAGTGGTGGAGAAATATTTATGCCCATCTAAACTATTTAAAATGTGTCATGTTTCAAAGCAGAATCTTAAATGTGTTTTATCAGAACATTTATGTCACTGACGCTGAAGGAAAATACTTTGATGATTATTCTGTTATATTTTTATAGACGAATGTGGGAATTTGGGGTTGCATTTGTTTTGTCCTGTTTTGTGGTTGTAATGAGACAAAATACATAAAAGTTTATGTTATTGCAGTGTTTACGTACTGAATCTCTATTTAATAGTGGTGGCCTGTTTTACACTGTACTTTAAACAAGTGGATAAGAATTTTGTAGGAGCAATAAATTACAGCAGCCAATCAGTGATGACATCTTATGTATGTTGAAGATTTCAATAAATGTTTTAATAGCAATATATTTCCAAGGATACACAATGAGAAAATTGATTTGAAAATTTTCATTGGATAATATTAAAGTGCACCACTGATGTCTTACTTTACGAATTGTTTTCACAAACACTTTTATGGTTCTATTACATTTGTATCACAGTAAATGAAATTGTTTTTATGTTTAACGTCCTTCGTTTCTCTGTAATTTGATTTTCAGTTCATCACAGAATCAACAGCTTTGAGGAGAATTCCTCTGAGACTTCGCCCGTCTCGCCGCCTCATTCACCTGTTTTCTCCTTCTCCTCACCCTCCACACAAACTTTCGCCGCCTCTCCTTCACCCGTGTCCCAGTCCTCGACACCTCCTTCGTCTCCGTCTCTGCCGTCATCCACCCCTGAGGTCCGCCTGGTCTTGCTGGGTCGATCCGGGTCAGGGAAGAGCGCAGCCGGCAACACCATCCTGGGAAAGGCAATGTTTGAGTCCAATTCAGAGAGCCTCACAGCAGTCACTCAGAAGTGCGAGAAAAAGAAGGCAATGGTCGACGGAAAAAGGGTTAGTGATTGCAACCAGGAGAGTCAAGTTTGCATGTGCATTTTCTGGATGTGATTCCATAAAAATATCCCTCCAACTTCCAAACTGATTGAGTTCTTCTCACCTGCAGGTGTCGGTGGTGGACACACCGGATTGGTTCAACTCAGAGCAGACTCTAGATGAAGTAAGAGCTCAGATCTCCGCATGCATTGCTCTGTCCAGCCCCGGTCCTCACGCCTTCCTTTTGTGTGTCCCGCTGGACCAGCCGGCAAAGACCGAGCTGCAGGTCCTCTCGGCACTTGCGAAGGTTTTTGGCCCAGAGGCAGTGCAGAAGCACACTGTGGTCCTCTTTACATATGCAGATCGACTGAGGGAAAGCAGCAAATCAGGAAACAAGAGCGTGGAAGAATACATCGCCAGCCAGAGGGGGGATTTGGTAAAGCTGGTGGAAAAGTGCACAGACAGGTTTCACGTGATGGAGAAGGGACAAGGTTGGAGGCAGAAAAAGAACGTGGCAGAGCTGTTAGAGAAGGTGGAGCAGACGGTGAAGGAAGCTGGAGGACAGTGTTATTCTAGTCCTGCTTTTCAAGAGGCAGAGGACAGAGTGAGGCAGAGACAGCTGGAGATAGCAAGGGAAAGAAAGGGAATCAAGCAAGACACAGCACTACAAGCTGGGCAGCTCAGCACCATGAGGCAGCCTCTGGCACAAATAAATGAGGAGATGACAGAGGATGAGATTGGGAACACAAGGGATGAGGCAGAGATGAGTGTAAGCAACACAAACATAGACAGCCTTCCGCCTTTTACTCCTTCGACCATATCACCCTCGCTCCTCCGTTCTATGACCGAGAAAATTGAGTCCAGTGCCAAGATATTACCCAAACTGTTGGCAAACAACTTAGCGTGGATAGGACAGAGAGCGAAACAGGTGAAGGATAGTCCAGTGTTGGAGAATGTTGACAGTGGTGCCCAAAGCGCCCAAAAGATGGTGGTGGACAGGTCTATGTGGGAAAAGATGGGAGCGACTGCGGATCAAATATCCAAAACTGTGGATGAAAGGGCTCCCCAAAAGGCTGTGGATGATTCTGCGTTGGTGGGATCTGGGGCAAAAGCTGTGGCTCCAAGTCCAATGTGGGAAAAATTGGGTTCAGGGGCCAAACTGTTCGCCAATGGCTCAAAGCATGTCGGAGCTGGGCTCGGAACCAGAGCAAAGAATCTGGCTAAGAGCCCCATATGGGGGAAGATGGGTTTTGGTGCCAAAACTGGAGTTAAACTGATGGCAGATGGTTCAGTGAAGGTTGGGGCTGGGATCAGTGCTCATGCAAAGAAGGTGGCACAGAGTCCCGTATGGAGGAAGATGGGTTCTGGAGTCAAATCAAGGGCCAAAATGGTGACGGAGAGCTCAGTCTGGGGCAAAATGGGAAATGCTGCCAAGCAGGTGCCAAAGACGGTCATCATTGGTGCAGTCCTGGGTCTGGTTCTTGGTGTGATTTTGGCAGGCGTGATTGGTGGGGCTGTAGGGACAGCTGCTGGATCTGGAGTTAGTGAGTTGGTCCGGCGCAAATTCAGCAAGAAAAACACGTCAGACGGAAGAAGAAACAGTCAGATATCAGCGAACAGCAGCATCGATGGCACAAAACTTAAGAAAACATAATAAAGGACTGGAATGGACTATTCATGCTAAACTTACAACAATGGAAAATTATCTATTGGGATCATCATCTTATGAAAAATTTCTTCATTGATTTTTCTGGCATACATGCTTTTTCCTTTCTTTTATTTCTGTTCAGCTTTGTCCCAATATTTGTACATCGTGAAATCTGTGCATTTTGGTAATTAAAGTGGATTGATATTCAGTTTTTTGTGTACATAAAAAAAAAAATCACACATTCGTTAAAATTAAGTTTCCCTAAAATGATTTGTGAGCAAAATAAAAATCTTATAACTATTAACAAAATGTGTACTTTTTTCAGAGGCCAAATATCTTATAGTACAGGAAAAGTAATTTCTTCTGACCATGTGATAAACATCTGGGAGCCATGTATGAGTTGAAAGACATGGCATTTGGATTTCCCATTTATTTTTCATATTTGTAACTTGAATATAGAAATACAATGCACCATCCTTTAACATTGAGTCATCTCTGTACATTGACCTTTACCCTAAACCTAACCCATACCAGCAGATGGCTAACCCTAAACCTAAACTAAACTCAATTCACATCTGAGTCGTAAACCTAACCCCTAACCTAAAAATAGCACTTTTTCCTCATAGGACCTGGTTTTGGGTCCCGTAAGGAGAAATCGGGTCTCACAAAGTAGTTTTAGCTAAAAAAACCTGGCCTTACACACACATATGCACATGCACATACACCCACACACACACACACACACACACACCTACCTACACATACATGCACACGCATTAAAAACAAAAACAGGGGATTTTAGCATTTGAGGTGTTTTAGAACGGCAGTTCAAATCTTCCGTGTCTGAACAGAAGGCAAGTTTTACAAACGTGACAGAGCCTTTGCATGGTGTCAGGAAATGTATTCTTTTCACCAGTGTAGTATGTCATTAGATGTGTGAAATATGTGGCAATGATGGTCAGTTTTATCACAAAAATGTTAGAAGCTTTCTACTGTGTCATTCTAATACCCCGAAGCAGCTATATTGTTTACGCAATATCCGAAAAGTGGCGTCCTCATTTGCATGCTGCAGTCCTGCCTGTGTCTCCAAAATATAGCTGGCAGGTTGGTCGGCGCTTGGCGGATGAAATGAGGCTAGAGGTGCAGTATTTGTCTGCCATGGAGGAGAAGGGGTGGGGGCAAAAATCATTATCTCTGAGTCCCAGGCTGGCATGTCTGACCCTGCTTGAACCCTGTTTCAAGAGAAGAAAGGGTTAATACACCAATTTTTGAAATGTTTAAAAGGCAGTTCTAATATCCTGCAAGGAGTAGATAATTCTCTTGGTATCTTTTGTTTAGTATAAATCCAGTTACGGTTTGGTCTTTTGCTAAAAGAGGCAAAGACCAAAGTGGACTTCTACTGTCCCAGAAAGACGTCAAGTCTCAAAAACACCAAATAGTTTATGATAGCTTCTGTCTTATGAACTTTTAAACCATTGTCATGTTCGCTATAAGTGGTTCTTGAGAAAGAGGCCAGTAGCAATTCACAAAAAATTGAGGCACCAGGGGAGGTGTGAAATATGAATACTGATAATGACACATCATAATGAGTCTGCATATCTCATGTATGCAGAAAAACAAACACAAACAGAATGCAAATGACTGCCAGGTTCACAAAACAATGCTTCCATAAACCATTGTGAAGTTTGAGGAATGAAATTGCTTTAAGATGCAACCTTTAAATTGAACCTTGCTTTAAAAAAAAACCTTGATCTCTCCCTTAAGGTTTCAAGCTAAGAAGATAACCTAAGTGAAATAAATTCCACAAATGCAGGTTCATAAAATTTCCTGTTAGCATCTTTTATAGTTATTAAATTAAGCCAGTGTGCATAGCATTAAAAACTTAAAGCCTCAGAAGTATGCTGAGTTCAATTAGTTGGGGCACATAAATCTAATCTTAAAGTTGCTTTGTTGAGAATCCTTTAAACTTATAGAAATTGTGTGAGTGTGTCTGAGATTGCAGCCCCCTTCTGTGGCATCTGAAAAAAGCAGGGTGGGGACGGTAAAACTTGGCACAGAAGAGCGGACAGATGCAGCCGTACCGTAGCAGTGTTGTGAAAGCTGCCCTTCCTGTTGTGTGATCCTGAAACTGGCTGCACAGGGTTTCCCAGAGCATCCTAGTGGGTTTTTTTTTTATTTTTTTTTATTTGGGCCTACCTTTCTCTCATTCAGTGATCACTGCCCCTCATGCCCAAAAACCTCTCCTCGAACACACACTCGCACGCAACCACCACCCCCTCCTTCAGGAAGCTTGTTGGCCATCAATGAGACAGCACTAACTGTAGCCGTTTCCTGGCCACTTGATAGAGCCACAGCTGAACCTCGGCCCGCAGCTTTTTTTTGCTTTTTTTTTTTTTGCTTTCCTCCTCCACGCTGAACCCCATCTTTAACCACATCCCACATCCATCCTGACCTTTTTCAACCTCAACCGCACAGCCAAAACTGCCGCTCTCATAAATCTATGACCCTGCTGTGCAATAGCACCCGTGGAGCAGGAAGATTTCTGCGTGTTTTCTGAAAATTCCATCAAAATCTTGATGGTGTTCATATGTTACAATAAACTTAGAAACACAAGCAAAAAAATTAATAAATAAATGTTTAAAAGAAGGAATCTCTAGCCGTAATATCTGTATGTCATTTAATCAAACAGTCGTTGCTTTTTGCAGTCAAATCTCACAGAGATTTCAGGAACTTTTTGGAGGCCGAATGTTCCCTGAACTGAGCACAGCAAAAACATTTGGATGTGTTGAGAAATAGTGCTGACTGTGAGTCGTCTTCGGAGAGCAGTAAGAGGATGTCAAATAAGGAACAGCAGAGTAAAACACACTTTATTATTGTCTGGTAGAAGTGTGTCACAACTTCAGGGTGGAACCATGGACCCACTTTTTTTTTTTTCAACAAGGACAGGAGGAACATCAACACAGCAAACTGTGAAGCATGCCATGAGCTTTTCTGCTGGTGCGATGAAGATAGTAACTGTACACATTAACATCCAAGATGCAGACAGGAACAAAATACATTTATGCAAGACATTTTTGAGAGGAAAAGCCATGTTTGCCATATTTTTTCAAAATAAATTAATTCCAAAAGACGCAAGAAGTTACTGGAATCTATGTTGCCATTTCTTGAAGTGAGGTGGAGATTCTAACATTTTCACAGCATCAAGTGTCCATGCATTTTAATGAAGCATCCTAAGGTAGAACATTGCATCCTTGTGAAGAGGAGGGAAAATTTTCAAAGTATTCTATGAGTTACACATTCTGTAGCATGCAATCTATTCATTGTCTGTGAGAAAGTAGTTTCTTTAACTGTCTTTTGCTGTAGACATTTTTTTTATTATCACCGATTTGTTTTTCGCAAAACAGCTCAAGGTCGTTCAGAAAGAACAGAGAGCATTTGTGAGCATCAATTAACAGTTCTTGAGTCAGATTCGTATCTATAAAATGCCTGGACTTTGACTAAGCCATTCCAATATTGTCTGCAGGGTGAACCCTCAGCCCCAGTCAGGAATCTTTTAAAACATATAATAACTTTTTTTCTAGGTTTAAGTTGTTCAGCTGAATTTATCTTCCCATCAACTCTAATCAGGTCCCTACTGAAGAAAAAAAAATAATCCTCAACGTGATGGTGACACCGCCATGTTTTATTATGAGTTTTCAAGCTGCTTGACTTCTCCACAGCTTTCTCCTTGACACGTTTGCTGTATTCCTGGGTCTTCATGATGCTGTTTGTTTGCTAACAAACATGCTGACTTCTGAAGGCAGATCATTGGATTGTATTTTGTTCACGATTATGAGAGCTAAAGAATCTGAATGCAAATTTTATGTGACACGTTTGAAGATTTTATGACAAAAATGTTTTGAAACCACATACTATATTTCTTCAACTTCTCAGTTATGTACTGCTTCTTGTTGATTTATAATGCTTAAAATAGGGCTATGTTTACTTTTGCAGTGAACTATAGCTTGCTCCAGATTATTGGGTTGCAATATATTTTGATTGTTCTGTTAAATTTCATGGCTAAACTTTCCTCAAAGCAAAGGTTTATTTCAAACTCAACACTTCAAAATCAATATTTGCACAAAAACATAGGCTATTAAAAGTATGGAATACCACCAAAACGGACATTTTATTCACACCACTTAGAAGCAGATTTTCAAAAACTGGATAATCAAAGGGAAAAAAAATTCTATTATTCTTGGCAGCTCCTGGTTTTATACTTGTTATATTTTCCTCCCAGTTCCTCTACAGGTCTTTTAAAGTCACCGCTCATCATTTGTGGCAGCAATCATCCTAATCTGACCTTTAACTTTTCCCAGAATGTCATGCGTTACCAAAGAGGTCTTAGCCCCAAAGCTTTCCTCGCTGTCCGTGTCTCCATAGCAGCTGGATGTTGCTGGAGAGTTCACCAATGCAGTGACTGAGTCAGCTGAATCTCTGTGGGCTGACGCCACAGCAGCGGGACGGGCTGCTGCAGGCAGCGTGTCCCTCTGAAACAGAGTCCTCTGACTGTTACCGTCCAGCCCAGCAGCCCTGCTGTCGTCCTCTGCTCGGTCCTCAGCGGGGTTCCTGCTCTTGTCCTGAGCCTGGTCGTTGAGCAGGGTGACCAGGAAGTTGATGTACTTCACGGCCAGACGCAGGATTTCGTTCTTGCTGAGCTTCTTGTCGGGCGGGTGCGTGGGAATCAGTTTTCTGAGCTCAGAGAAAGCACCGTTCACGTTCTGCTGCCGCCAGCGCTCGCGACTGTTGGTGAACACTCGGCGGGCAAGTTTCTGAGGAGGGCCTGACAGAAACACACACAGGTCACATTAGTTACCAAGACATTGTGTGCATTTTTCAAAATTATGTGGAAGCGTTATTAATAGAGAAAGTTGGTTATTATTCATAAACTAGGCAGAATGAACAACCAGAACTTTTAAAGCACAATGAGTTTGTGTGTCCTGCTTGTTAAATTTCCCACTCTAAGCTAATGGTAGCTTTCTGTGCTATCGCAGTTTGACCAAATTGTAGTGACTCCACAAATTATTTTTGCAAATGATATCTATAGGTTCCTAATTAATGAAGCCATAAGCTTGACGCTCTCTGTCTTTCCCCTTCAGTTCACTTGACGACAAAAAAATACTGAATCCTCTTAATAGGTTAAACTGTTTACTTTAGAAATAAAAACAGTACAAATGTTACATCCCACACTAATAAAGAGTAAATAAAAAAAGAGAGAGAGAAAGAGAGAGAGAGAAAGAGGTCAAATAACTGTGTGGCTTCACTCCAACTGCCCAACTCTCTGTGTTTAGCCACACCCCAAATCTTCAACTGCAATTGGATATGCAAATCCACAAGAAGTCCCCAGAAACTGAATTTAGGCTTCTACAATATCCATAAATAAAATGAAAAAAACAACTATGCATTTAAAATCCAGTTTTCTTTAGATTCAAACTAAAAATCCCATAATTGTGCAACTTTCTAACAGTTAGTGCAGGAAATACTAAATATCATTTTTTATATTTTCGTCTTCATAACTGCTAAATCATTCATAAGCTAAATTTGTAATGACTTGTTTTCAAAGTGTTTTTGTTTAAAGATACTATTACACTGGTTTCAACTTGCATTGAGTTGTACAATAAAAGACCCTCAAATTGTAAACCTTTCAATAAATTACCCAATGCTTTCCTAACTGAGTTATTCATAAGAATATAAGTTTTATATTTAAGTCCAGGATTTTTTACATGCTTTCTGATAATGAAAACAACAGAACTGTGAATGTAAATACTTGCTGAAAAGTTATTTTGAAAAAGTAGTTTAACTTGACAAATGAACGCATATTCTAATTTATCAATATGACTATAAATGAACATTTCTCCATACCTGTCACTATTTTCTCTTCACTTCAACCTTAAGAAACACAGAGCATTTTCTGATTTTATTACTGCAATATTTAGACTAAAAGAAAAAGATTATATTAGGATCTAAAACTAGATCAAATGAAGCCGTCTTCCTTCTTCCATTTTTCATGGACCATACACATTTTTTCAATTTAAGTTGAAGCTTAAACTCTGAAATCATAGATATTAAAAAGCGTCATTAACTAAAGTCACTTGAACATTGAAATCAGGCCTGTTGCTGAAAATGAAATACCGTAAAGTAACTCTGTCAGAGGGATTTTCTTGTCCTTATGCAGTGGCGGTGAGATGCATTGAGAAATCTTGACCCACTCAGCTGTTCTGGCGTCATCAGGTCAGGAACCGAAGAGCTTTTTTAGAAAATGCTTTATTGCTGTGATCCCTTTTGCATCTGCTTTGAGGCTGACGTAAAATAGATTGATGGGGGGAGAATCTGTGTCTATGTGTTGCAGACTGAGACAGAAAATGGCCAAAATAATAATAAATAAATAAACCTATTGCATTGTTTCGTGAATTTCTCCCTTGATGTATACATTTATCTCATAAGAAAACAAATTTCATGGGTTCACTTTGTTTTTTGTTTTTTTTATTTCATTAATTTCATTATTTATTTATTTTTTTAGATATTCAACAGGAATAAGCAGGAATAATGTCAAAAGGATATTATTACATTTCATCTGTAACTTCAGGACCAGGTTCTCACATATGTGCAGTGGAAGTAATTTCTGAGAAAAAAAAAAATGCAAATAACTCTTTCCAAATCTTTACTGAAACTCACATTCGTTGATCTCCATCTCAAAATGAGAAGAGGGTCTCCTCTTAATGCGGATGTTGTTGTTGACGCCATAGCTTCCCCCTGAGGGTCCCAGGTAGGAACTAAGAAATTACAACACAGATTAAACAATAAGCAACATAAATTATATGCAGCAGACGTAAAAAAGAAAAAAAAAACAACACTTGGGATCTCCTACCACTTATAATTTTAGACATAAAGAGAGAGTGTAGTGAAGAGGCATTAATGAGTGTTTAATTATTGCGACTGGCATTTATTGATCCATCCATTTATCCACTCACTTCTCAAAAATCTTGGTTATCAGATGTTTTTTCTTCTGCATGTTCAACTATTAAAACTAATCAAAAGTTATAATACATTTTAAAAAGAGTGGCAACTACCTTATTCCCTCACCAATTAGGACAGCCAGAGAATAGTCCACAGTGAAAAATAATCGACTTTCTTACTGAGTCGGCAGCAAAATTGAGGAAATCGTCCTTTGTGGAACAGAAACTAACGTAACAGAAGAGCTTGTAAACTGAAGAGAGAACAGATCCTCCAGTACGACTTGCAGGGATGTGCTGTGTTGCCTTTTCTCTGTGCAGTTCAGGCTCCAATCAATCACAGCGGGAAACTGTGAAGTCCCAGCAATTTCAGTTTTATGAAAAACAGGAACTTGGCATTGTTACTGACTGTGTTTATCATCAAAGCTTACATCTCAGAAAATTATTTCCAACTAGGGTTAATAATGTCGTGGTGACAGTGTCTCTAAATTGTCTTTTTGTGTGTCGCTATTAAATGTGTATTTTATAAATGCATAATTTACAAGTTGTAGCAGCTTTTCAGAGTTTGAGCGATAAATTAAGCCTGATCCTGGGTATAAATTTAATTTGTTTACTTTCTGATAATTTAACTAAATTATGAGAAAGAGGCTATTTTTGCAATACAATTTGTAGTAGACAAAATAGATAAACACAAAAAAATAATATATTTTGCTTTCACAAAATATTTTATCACTTTGAAATGTCATTACCTTCTTAAGCATCTAAATAATTTCAGGTGAAACATCTGGAACCTGTTTTAAAGGTACTTTAACTTGCAAAAGTAGAGAAAATAGAAAAGTGGCAGAAATGATGCACATATTTTTCCTACGTTTTAATAAGAATATGGAAAATGTGCAGATTTGCACTGAGCTTCAATCACACTGATACTCCTAACTGAAGTAGAGTAAGTGAATTAGTGAGTCCACTTGTTTTAAAATTACTGTTAGTATGAATCCAGCTGTTCTGAGATTATTACAGCACCACGATGAGGGAACAGAGCAGACAAGTTGAAGTTATTGAGAGATTTTAAAGCACCGTTAAGTTGTAAAACAGTATTCCAGACTTGAACATCTCTCAGAGCTCTGCTTAATCCATCAGGCTGCTGTCAGTCATGCACTCTACAAATCTGCTCTTTATGGGAAAGTGGAAAGAATAAAGCCATTGTTGAAAGAAAGCCATGCAGGGGAGGCAACAAACGTGTGGAAGACCGTGTTCTGCTTGATGAGACCAAAATAGAATTTTTTGGTCAACATGCAAAAAATGGCATGCATGTGTGTGTGAAGCGGAAAACTAATACTGCACATTGACTTGAACACGCCATCCTACTGCAGAACGAGGTGTTGGTCCCAGAGACATTGAGTTCCTGTAAAACTAACAACCCACCTGTTTAGAGCTGCTGTGAGTTATTATAAATGGAACATTGACCAAAATATTTGATGTGTACTGATGGTTTTAACAATAGCACTTGACAAAATGTAACGTGTGCTACTCTTTTTTCATAACTGTTGACTATATGAGGCGGTGATGATGTTTTATGCACTTTGAAATGCACAGATAACTGCTACACAAATAAATTTGATTGATTAATTGATCGTGCTGCGATGATGCAAACGATAATATTTTAAATCACGGCATGCTAGAGTCATCCGGTCATGACTGTATCTGTCTAATCGGTCTGATGTTGAGCTCTCTGGAAGTGGAGGACTAACTCCGATGTGCTGAATCTGAGGTGGTAATGAGGCAAAAAAAAAAGCTGGGAGTGACATACAGTACATAAATGTAAAAGTCAAATCTCACCTGGTGAGGAATGGGTGTGAGGGGAGATACTGCTGAGCCAGGAGGGGCCCAGAAGGACCAGCGGAGGGGCCTCCAGGACTTCCAGGTAATCCTGATGCTCCAGGACTGATCATGGTCAAACAGGTCTGCTGGCTGCGCCGAATGTCCCTGTGGGGTCCGTGGATGAGGCTGGGAATTGGGTGGAGGGCAGTCAAAGGGGTGTTGGGGAGAGGGAGAGGGGGCTTGCTGTGACCAAGGCTGATGACTGGAATGTGTGGAGGAAGAGGAGACAGGAGGAGTGAGGTGGAAGTTGCAGGCGGAAGGGGGCACGGAGATGTCTTGGCTGGAGCAGGGAGGAGTGGAGGTGGGGAAGAAAGAGTCGGGGATCCGTCTGTGGATGCAGGAGCATTAGAGGCAATGGTTTTTGATCCCTCGAGTTTTTCCACCTCGTCATCTTGCTCCATCTCCCTGACAGTAGACTCAGGTGGTTCGTATGCGCCTGCTTGGTGAGTTGTTAACACTGTTGTTAGGATGATGGGAGATCGAATTGCGGCTGGAGTAGAGATGTTCATATGTTCTTTTAGCTCAGCTTTATTTATGAACTTAGGGCTTCTAGCCGGATCCGAGGACGTTGAAGGACTGTGCGACTCCACGGATGCAGAGGACTGTGAAGAAGTAGAAGACGAGGGAGAGGAAGAGGAGGTGGGACGAAAGAGGTCGGGTGGGGTGGCAGGTGGAGCAGAGTGTTTCAGTTTTTCCATCATGGTGCTGATGTCTTTGGAATAAAGAATCGCTTATCAATCTCGTTCTTCTTTCAGAAAGTGTCCCTCTTCGTCACGTTTGAGATAAACTGATGGTTTCATTTTCATCAATAAGAGTCTGTAAAGGTGACTTCTTGCCCTAACTCTTAACTCCTCCGATTTGTTTCAGGTTTTGTTAATCTGTTAAGGTAACGTTTCCTCTCATCAACCTGAAACCTGATTGGTGTTTCAATGTCAGTAAGATGCTCTTTTGTGTCTTTGATTTTGTAGCTTCTTGTGTCTGATGACTTCCTGGTCACTCTGAGGTAACAAATGCATCGCAGTCCTCACAGTGCTGAACGAAGGACACACGTCTTTACAACTGGATCCGGCGAAGACGTACAGCAGCGTTTGATCTAAATTGAATGTGTGTGTCTGTAATTTTCTTACAGTACATCCTGACTGGCAACGTTTGTGTTCTCAACAAATCCCCAGTGATTCTTTTCTTAAGTCTGTTCAGCTGTTTATAGCGTGTGTGTGTGTGTGTGTGTGTGTGAGGGGTGTGTGTGTGTTGTCTGAGGATGTGACTCAAAATCTCTGGAAGGATTCAAAATGGCCCAGATCCTTGAAGATTGGACTGGTATCAAAGAATCTGCAGAACAAAAGAAAGAATTTTTACAAAAGTTAAGATGCACTGTTCATATGCTTGAAAGGTCAGTTCTGGCAAAGTTGTAACTAAAACTGTCTTTGAAATCACTTTGTTTTTCCTGTCATGCTGCAGCATTGATTGTGGTGAGTTGTTGCTGAATACTGAGGAAAAAAGTTGTTCTGCTAACAGTCATTCCCTCCACTCCAACCCTGCAGTGTGAAGTACTTCTAATTTTCAGGTTTTGCAATGCAACAGCAGTTGTTCCTGTTTTGTCTTTTCTGGTCATGGTGACTTTAGTTCTGAACAGTTCCGTCTTTCTCTGAGTTGTCTAGGGACGACTCCTGCGAGTGAATTCAATTGAAATCTCTTTACGGCGCCGCTAAATTTAAACATCATGCAAAAAAAAAATATTAGTTAAAACGAGCTTGGTGGAAGCTGCACATACAGAGCTCTGATAAAAATCTCCCTGGACTGTAAATAGTCAAGACCGGGTTGCTCTTATCATTTAGCTTGTTTTGTATTGCAACTCAACAGAAAACTATTAAAATTAATGCTTTTCTTCATCTTGGTGTACATTTTTCTTTTACTTTCTTTTTTTTTTTTTTTTTTACATTGTATTATTAATATTTGTTTATTGTCTCTAATAAATATTAATTTTGGAATGATGCTTAGGGAAAAAAATAAAAAAAAACAGTGCAACTTTTAAATAAAATACATCATTTTGAAGAACAACAACAGAAATTCTTTCTTATAAACCAAAATATTTTAATCGCAGCAATATTTCACTGGAAGTCTTTTTGAATGTCCCAGCTCTACCATATGGTGCGCTGAACACAACCTAACATTTCAAAAATAAACTGCACACTATTTCAATTCCCACTACAAATCTAAAATTTAAAAGGTAGCCAAAGTAATGTGATTACTTACTGACACATGGTGTGTGGCTCCTCGTCTGCCTGTTATGCAAAATCCGTCAGAGTCGAAATGATCTGTGAAGGAGCATGTTGAATGTGCGCAGCACTTAAGCGCCGACTCCCTCCTCCCTCTGCTCAGCCGCACTCCATGCAATCCTGTCAGCGTCCGCCTGTCAGTGTCTGAGGTCAGAACTGGAGCGAAACTGTCTGACATTACTCAAAAATGCCTTCCTACAGATGTGAATCCCCTTCAGAACTATAAATGATATACAAGTGTTAATGTTGTAAAGTAACAGCTGAAGAGAAACAGACTTAACCTGAGGTCTCAGATGAAGCATAAATATTTCTTTTTTTTTTTGACGAAGATGAGTTCAAAGCGTGAAGACTGACAGCTCTGGTCTCTCCTTCCCTCACTTTCGGTCCCTGTGTCACCCTCACCTATCTGTCTTTCGCCGTTCTGTCTATCCCAATCCCACTTCTTCGCCAAAAAGACACAATGATTTAGTTGGTTGCCAGAGTTCTGGTACTGGCAAAGGAGAGGTGGGAGAGCGAAGAGAGGGGGGAGAGAAAGGGAGCCATGTTGCAAGGAGAGTTTTCCGCTCCCTGCTGGACAAGAGGATGTGCTAGTACAATGTGGTGGCTGCTGATAAGAGCCTCAAAAGCTGCCTGTGGTCTACAGATAAGGAACCAGCACTCCTCCTACCCCCCCAGCCCCCCAACACCAGTGCACACACACAGACACACGCACGCACACCCACACGCACACATGCACAAACACACATGGACACGCACCCCTCCATGCATGTATGCACACAAACACGGTGCTGGACTGGTCAGTCCCAGACTTTGGAAGGAGTTGGGCTGTTCAAGCATGTGCTGTGATGCCATTGCCCGGACATCACATTATAGTAAATAGTGACTGTAATGTTCAAAACATTCAAACTTGGGAAAATAGTTATGAAAATTTCATCTGGATGTGTGAACAAAACCAAAATGCAACATATCTCTTATTTATTCTGAAGGCTATTCTTCAGGGGAAAATAAAGAGGAATGGCTTTTTGTGAAAGTATGATACAGTCAATGGCTGCACAGTGCCACAGTTAGTAGCAACATGCAGTAAGAAGGTCTTGGGTCCGATTCCAGGCCCATGGTCTTTCTGCACGGCGTTTGCATGTTCTCTCTGTGCATGCATGGGTCCTCTCCAGGTACTCAGGCTTCCTCCCACAGTCCAAAAACATGACTGTTAATTGGTCTCTCTAAATTCTCCCTAGGTGTGAGGACGCGTGTGTGCGTGTGTGTGTGTGTGTGTGTGTGTGTGTGTGTGTGTGTGTGTGTGTGTGTGTGTGTGTGTGTGTGTAGGTGTGTGTGTGTGTGTGCATGGCTGTTTGTCCTGTCTGTGTCTCTGTGTGACAGACTGGCAACCTGTCCAGGGTGACCCGTCTCTCGCCCAGAGCGTTAGCTGGAGATAAGCACCAACATCTCCTGACCCCACTGGGATCAAGGGTGTAAGAAAATGGATGGATGGATAATACAGTCATTATACATATTCATTTCAAATCAGAAACTGGTTTCAAATGGTAATTAAAATAAATCACATGGAGAACAGGATTCTTTTCTTTTGTTGTTTTGTTTGTATTTTTGTTTGTTTCTTTGTTGTGGTTGTTTTTTTGTTTGTTTGTATTTTTTACAAAAATGTAGCTCTGAGTCAGTGGGGGTATCCTCTACTGCGATTTAACCTTTGTGTCATTCTTTTTAATAGATCTACTCATTCAAAGCTAGATCTGTTAAATAGATCTAGCTTTGTCAGATCAGATGGAAAGCATGCTTAGTTTTCAGCCTTTGAAATGTTTCTTAGTTGAAATTTTAGGACTGGATTTTGGTATTGATCTGAACTATTATGGTTTTGGTTGTAAGTTCAGTCTGGAAGGTGAACCTCCAAGTCTTTGTCTAAATTCTTGAAGAAAACCAAACTCATAGTTTAAGATTTTTTTTCTGCACCTTGCATATTGATTTAAAATTAAAATATTTGTTTTCATCAGACCAGAGTAGTTTCTTCCAAATTTTTGAGTTATTCCCTACTTGGTTTGTGGCGAGCTGCGAACAATACTCATTCAAATCAGCCCACTTGTGGATTTTTCTTCATAGAGCACACCTAAAATAGCACAAAGAAAATGCAACTTGGAAAGCTGAAATACCCGGATGCATTGCTACTTGACATGCTACTGGCTGGCCCTGGGAACCCCAGTTGTTTTCCTTGGTGCTGATTGGCTTAAGTCAAGAATAAGGAAGGCTGTAAATCAGCTTCTGCTGTAGTGTTTACTCAGTTTATACTGTGTGAATTAATGCATATTTAGGTATATTTGGAATCTGAACTATTAAAATGGGAAGTTGTAAACGTTTTTACAGGAGGGATCCAGTACTGATGGATTTTAGCTATTTATTTGACGTCCAAATAGTGCAGTATACTACTTTTTACACTGCTAAATTAAATACATTAAAGGTTATGGATATAACACAGCAGACTATGAAAAAAATAGATTTAAATCATTTGCAAGGCAGTTAACTACAGATTAAATGTCTAGTTAAGCTCCATTGTATTACGGTGGGTATATTTGTTCTACTGGCTATATTAACTAAATGCTGAGGAAAATACCTGTTAAAGGCAAAATCTTATGTTTACTGCTGTTTTACACTAACACTGGTGTTGACTGGTGTTTCTTTTTTGGTGCCTAGGTGCTTCAATGACATCATACCACACACCCATGTCACTAATGACCAATACTTGAATCATCATCATGGTAACTTTCCGCGCCGACAGCTCTGAACTTCCTTCCTCTGATCTGTCCCAGAACCGCTCTCCTCGGTGCCGACCCGTTCCAGGTCTCCCCTTCCCAATCTGTCGCTCGCCGCCGGCCCCCAGGGTCAACGCTGCTTTCACGTTCCCCCAGTCATTTCCTTCTCAGACACATTGAGCACAAACATTATAGTGCCTTTACAGTTGCCTGACCTTGAAGGTCATGGGAATGAGCACATTTTAAAGAGCAATAAATCCCTCAGAACCCTCAACATCATCAACATCATTGTTTTCTTCTTTTCATCTTTTGTCATTGTTGGTATCTTTGCCATCATCATCGTCGTTATAAACAATGGTGACTGTGTCTGAATCAGAGTGGAGACGGTGTCTTTACTGGCTGTCACACTGTTGTGCGTCCAACAGCTGTGGTTCTGGTTGATCAATCCATTTGAAAAGAAAAACGTTTAGTGGCACTGATGCGCCTGCAGATGCAACAAGAATTTGCCTGTAATGTATAAAAAGCTCCCCGAGGGGCAGAAACAAATCCTTGGGGAATATACTTCCTGCCCAGTACTCCCTGTGAAGTATTGGTCTGGTAAAACTGAGAATATACATAACTAATTTGTTAAAGACAAAGCTGTAGCTCATGTTTCTTGGTCACTGGTTGTTTCGCAGTGAGGTTTGTAGTTTTTAATTTTGCCTTAGTATCATCAAATCTAAAGGTTTAAACAAAACGTCTTGAGCTAGAAATGGCAAAAATTGACCAACTACAATTTAACTACAAGATATTCAAGAAATTTGCTAATTTTGTTTTCAAGTTTTAACGAAACCTTGTAAAAGCTAATCAGTTTGCGACTTGGGATTCCCCTCTTCTCAGGGTCTTCTCAGGCAATCTCAGGTTTCTCTAGAACAAACACAAGGAGAATTGTTGAGTTGCTCATTAAGGCCCAGCTTGAATGCTCAAACTGCAAACGGAGAACAATAATAGAAACAAACGATAACAGACAGCTTCCGCTTTTCCCTTGAGTGAGGAAGAAATCAAGAGAGGATTGTTGTAATCTCAGAGCGATGCTGCTACGCCCTCCTCCCAGTCACCTTAACATAAATATGGGTATGTGTGTGTGTGTGTGTGTGTGTGTGTGTGTGTGTGTGTGTGTGTGTGTGTGTGTGTGTGTGTGGATTATTTAGGAAGAATGCTGTTAAAAATATATATATATATATATATATATATATATATATATATATATATATATATATATATATATATATATATATATAAATAATATATATATATATTTAAAAAAACTAAGAATAAGGTGGTTGAACATGTAGTAGAAGGTTTCTAAATACACTGTCCAGCTCAAACAAAATTTCAAACACAAATTAAAACAGTACAAAGTGAGCAAGCAATCTTAAACAGATTAATTTTGAGTTTGGATTCGAACAGAGGCAGAGAATCGATGTGATGAATGTGTGCAGGTAAAAAACTCCAGAGTTTGGGAGAAGAGCTCTGCTCCCCGTGCTACTGAGGCGAGCAGAAGGAACAGTGAAACAAAGAGAGGAGAAAGATCTAAGTTTGCTGGAGGAAGGATAAATATGAAGGAGAATAGCACATTCCCTGACCAAAATAAAAAAAAAAAACACAGAAAATGATTCTTTAATAAGATTTCTTCAGAACCTCTTAGGCCTGTGAGGCAGAACTGAAACTGATTCAGTAGTCGAACAAGGATTCCACAAAAGTAGAAAAAAGAAGTAGTAGCCAAGTAACGCTTTACGCTGTACCAACTCATGCAGTAATCTATCATGGAAAAACAAAAAACAAGACACAGTAGGAATTTGGGTTGCCACACAAATTCAGTGTCATACATAAACAACTTCAGTAAACTCAAATAGCTCATTGCAGCTATTTATAATTTAATATAATTTTAATTTTTTAAGAAAATATTCTGTCCAAGCAAACCTGTTCATGTGTGAAAAAGTATTTGTTCCGTACGACTAAAAACAGGTCAACCTAATATTGTGAAAAAAGAAAAATACCTTTTTCTCTCTAGTCATCGACACCCATCAGGTTTTGGTCGAAGCTCATTGTTAAAGTGGCTGGTTGTTCAGAGTGCTATATCGAAGAATAATCATAGAAAATTGAGTGGAAGGAAAAATTGTGATAGGAAAAGCTTAACAAGGAGTGTTAAAAGTCAATGCAATCAGTTAGACTTATTTACAGACTGATATTATATATCGACTGCATTTGAAGTGATATTTGTTCTGAATTGCTGCTGTACAAATACAACTTCATAAATCAGAATAACATTGAAAAGGGGATTTTTTTTTTTTATAATCCAAATAAATAATTAAATAAATAAATTCCTTCATAGAGAAACCTCCTTTCTCTAAATATTTAATTTATACCACATCTACGTATAAAGTGAATTTCGATATGCAAATGTCATGGCCAGCACAGTGGGGAGTTCATTTCATTGACACCCTTCACAAGGAAATCATTGCTTTAAAAAAATAACTGGCTTTTCACAATGTATTGTAAGTAAACATCTAAACCCAAAATTATTCATACCCCTGACAGATCCAGGTTTACTGTAAATGTACCTGAACACAAAGAAAGCAATGTTTTGGATCCTGAAATGGCAGTGTCATGGTTTACAGTCTAATTTTAGACATTTCATTGTAGGCTTGGAGTCTGACAAAGTAAATGATTATAAAGTGAGGACATGCACATGCCAGAGAGAATAATACATACACACTCCCTGAAGTGGTCTCCATGGCCACATTTCCTCCATGTCATGTAAACACTATTGTGTGCTTGACGATACGGATCGCTGGAACCTAATTGTTTGAGGCAATATTCGCAGTGAATTTCATAGAGAAAGTGACAAACAATTTTGCGAGCATTGGCCGGGGCAGACGCTCACTTTCCTCCTGCACTGTGACAGATGTTGGTTGTGTTGTTTTTCATGACTGTAGCCATGCAGCGACATTATAGACAGTAGGCAGAGGTTTGCTTTCTTTATGTTGTCATGCTGTCAGCCTCGACAACATAAACCCATTAATGTGTACTGTCAACATCAACAACAGCAGGCCATAGCAGATTCGCTTTAAGCATTCGGTAGGGGTTTAAGTGCTAGTGGCAGATTATTTCACTCAAAACAAGACATTTTTCCCATATTATAAGTTAAATAATCTACCAGTGGAACTGGTACTTTATAAAATATTGAAGAATTATTGACTTAAAAGAAACTCCTATATCTTGCTAAAAGGTTACTTGTAAGTTAGTTTTGTCTTAGAAACTGGATCAACAAAACTCTATCATTTTGCTGTGGTCCATGAGCCATACAAATATGGAGAGGGGTCCACTATAATGGGATTACCATCCAGTTAAACGCCACACATCTACCATCTAGCCATTCACTTCTCACTTGACTTTTTTCATATTTCTTCCCTCCTGTCCGGTAGGTTTAAAGAAATATTGTGCACATAAAACAGCCCATATAACTAGAAACTGCTCAAGGTCAGTGAAATTTCCTTTAAATTGAGAAATGACTTATAAATATGATGAAGCTGCAACATCTGAATCTTAAACAGATGAAACACAGTATGACCTGGACCATCTTAGTGATGTCCTGCAAAATTGTGGGAAATTCTCTGAAGAATTAATTATCCAATAAAGACTCAGTAACATGACCATAAAAGAGGCTTATTTTTATCCACTGTGTGCATAAAGTTCATGGTAACCCTGATTACAGTAACGGCACCTCTTACAGTGTCAACTGCATGTCCTAGCTCACACATTACTCTTTTCCCAGGATGCACCTGGCCTGGGGCTAACAGGCGGATGTGAGGGACAGCTGTTTCCTGTGCACACTTCCTGGTTTGGCAGAGAGCGGGTTGGAGGTGGGGAGGGAGTTGAGGCCAAATCCAGGAGTAGGGCAACAGGCTAGATTTGGTGAGATCTTTTCAAAACAGGACATATCTCTCAAAACCACAGGTGTGAAAGCACAGCATCTCCTCACATACTTTGAATCAATTAAAGCATTAGAATCGGAGCACTGCGAGAAACAAAGAGGTAAGGAAGAGTGTAGGCAAATGGGGAGGTGGGGCAAACGGCTCCTTTATTGTCTCTTTTCTTGGAATAGACTCATTCAGCTGGGAGGTGAGCTAATCAGAGCATAATGGCCTCAATCAATAGTTTCCTTGATTTCCACATGTCGTACATTCCCCAGCAGCATGAGCCAGGAAAATGAGCAGAACAGCCTATTATCATGAGCTGCTCACTATGTAGCAGTGTAATAATGTTCCCCTTCATTAGAATAATTTTGCATAATTAAGAAAATGCTTTACAGATCCTGAGAATGTGGAAAAATATAGTTTTTTTATGAAAAAAATGTATTTATTTCAGATAGATATTTTTTTTACGCATATGACCGATAAATGTCCAGCTTTATTAATGGAAGTTGATGAGTCTTTTATTTTTACTTTGCATAAGTATATAATAAAATTAAATAGCTTTTTTTCCCTAGGAGATCATTGATGCATCTTTGCTGATGCTAATCAGTAAAGATGATGAATGATCTGCATTTGTGTAGAGCTTTATTAAGTCTGAGGACTCCAAAGCACTTTTCAGACTTAAAGAGGTTGTGTCACACTGTGATACGAGCTCAGTGCAGCGAGTTAGCAGAGCAGAGATGAGCAGGAGCTGAGTGGTACGAAGCTCTGACTCGCTGGATGACCTTTGACTCCGAAGAGTCATTACGTGCAGAACTTGACGATAGCACTTAAAACAACCTCACGTCCACTTCCACTTTTTGGCAACGCAATCACAAATATTTTCATACGACACGAGGCTGACAATAGCCTTTCTGAGTGTGTTTGATTCTCCACACAGGAGCACCAAACATGCTCTTTGTTGTTCCAGTGCATGTCGGGGAGCGCATGGGCTTGTGATCATCACTAAGCATGTAGCATGTGTGTGTGTGTGTGTGTGTGTGTGTGTGTGTGTGTGTGTGTGTGTGTGTGTGTGTGTGTGTGTGTGTGTGGGGGTGTGTGTGTGTGTGTGTGTGTGTGTGTGTGTTTTTTGGAACAACACCATATTGTGTCTTCCTCTCTCATATTTCTCATCATCAGCAATGCAGCCGTCCAAATTCCACTGGTGTTCACAGTGCGAGCTGCGAGGCTTGGCCCTGTTGTCAACCTCCATCCTGGAATAATAGGAAACACTGCATCACTTTTCCACATGCCCCTCACTTTACACTGCTAATTCATAATAAACTGGTTCCTGTTTGTGCTTGGTTATTTATTGAAGAGGGGACGGTGCATTTTGCTCCGGCGTGGTCTACTTTTTGTGTTTACTATATGTGAACAGGAAACACTTACAGGCTTCTAGAAAATGACATAATTATAGGTATGCATGTGAAAACAAAAAGAGAGTAGGTTTTGTGTGTCCTTCCAAATAATGTATGTGTTCAAGTTTATTTGGAAAAAAAAAAATGGAACAATCCATGTTAACGACATTGAGATGCAAATACGCAAGATTATAGCCAGATATCTGATTTCTATCTCCAGTGAGACTGGCAGATTGATGTTAAAGCACATAAGAAGTGCAAGAACAAAAACCACAAAATAACTCTACGGAATAAGAAATGCAAAAAAAAAAAAAACAACCTTAAATTCCATACATATTTGCATATAATCAATGTTGTCATTTTCGGCTTTCCAAGAGCCAGTTTTTTAAGATGATTTTAAATTGAAATGAGAAGTGAAAGGCTCCTTGTGTTACTCAGAATTGCATTCCAAGTATGAGAAGCACAACAAAGCTGTCATGAAGGAGACAAAATGAAGAACTGATTTCAAATCAGTTTGTAGTCAGACACAAAGTTTCTATGGGATCAGTAGAGTGCAAAGGAAATAGCAGATAGAACAAAACAAAATGTTGATATTGTATAATGACAGGGAAAATATTATATTCATTGTAAAGTATGACTGCGGCATAAACCTCGGAGTGCCTCACGGAAAGATTTCAGAAGAGTGGCCAGATAAGGGCAAACAATAATAACACTGAGGCTGCAAACCAATACCAAAAGTACCAAAAGAGTTGGGTTTTCATTACCCGTACGTCATAATCTTTCTAATCACAAGAAGTGAAGAGTTGAAATATTTTTACTCAATATGCAATGATTCTAAATAATATGGAAAGTATCATTTTTAAAGATGTACCTGTAAGTGCTTGGCATTTAAGAAAACCATTTGTTTTCATCCTAAAACATGATTTTTACTGGTTTGTGAGTTTCCTCCCTTTTATTCCAAGCTCACAGGTCAGAAAGGAAAAAAGTGCATCTCTTACACTTTGTTGCCCTCGTGTGGTTATTCAAATCGATCGTAACCACTTTATTCCTTGCAGGAAGGTAAAACCCAAGACTGACTGCCGCTTTGTGTACTTTCATTGTCCCGCCACCAGATGGCGAAAAAGTCAAAGAGAAGACAATCATTCAGCCCACTTCATTGCATTTTTCAGAAATACGGTTTTGTTTTTGTGTTTCTTCCTCTTTTGATAATTTATATGGACGTGTGTTTTTTTTTTTCATTCATTTTCATTATGTCTCCATCTTATGTTGGACTGCAGTTGAATTTCTTTGACTCCAAACAGAATGCAGACATTTTGAGTTTGACTGAAAGGCACAAAACATGACGTCAATATGAATCAGAATCCGTGCAAAATGCATTAACTGTGTGCTTCATATGTTTTAGAAATCTTCATGGTACAGTTGCTTCTGTGTGAATGTAAGTACAGGTCTCCCTTTGTTTGCCCAAAGTTGTGCTGCACACACCCTCGAACACATACACTCTCTGCTGGTGGGCCGCTCTGTGCTGCTCTGAGCGTGGGTGGTCTCGGCCAGGTGGAGGAGAGAAAGATTAACACCAGGCCTGCCCAGAGGAACACAAAGGAACGATGGAGAGAAAATAAGGGACAGAGTAGAGATAAACATCTGCCCACCAGATGTGCTGGTCTGGATACAGAGCCGGTTTGCAGAATAAAGACAAGAGAATAAAACATGATTTGTCTGTAACAACAGCATGCCTTGTTGCTCTCCTTCTCTGTGATTCCCAATTAATATTAAGAGAGTGTTGCTTCCTGTTTGTCTGTCGTCGGATTATATACATCACTGACACCCTGTACGTCCACAAACACTTGTTCTGTTCTCTGAGGAACCTTCTCTGAGGCCATGCTGCACTATAAAACACAGATTACCTCCACCTCCTGCAACTGTGTGTGTTTTAGGAGGCTGTTGAGATGAACTAATGAAACTGGACATATTCACAGAACCAAAACCTCATTGTAGACCAGACAGTGAATTCATTTTTATTGTTTGTAATAAGAGAAAAGAGAGATTTGGGTTTTTTTATCTGTACACTTTTCCTTTAAAATATCAAAAATCTTTAAACACCTGTGAATGAATCTTATATCTTTATCCTAAGCCTCTTTCTCTTGTTATCATATGTTTTACATGAGCAACTTGTTTAAAAATTAATGAAAATTTGACTTTAATTTCATCGAGCAGGTCACAAAACAACAAATAGCAACTTAAAACAAAATCAAACACACAATTATGCAATCATAAAAGTGTTCATCAATACACTGATCATTAAAAATAAATGAACAGTACATTTACAAAAATCTAAAAAGTGGGTCAGAAATTTGTCAGTGAATATTTTGTACAATTACTTTCCTCTGAAACTGCAGCTACAGGTGCATTGGTGACTCTACCATTTAAATATGAAGTGTTTTACAAAGTTCTGTGTGCAAAATAAATAACTCCCTGGTCCTTTAAATTGGACAAAAAGGGTCTTTGAATAAAATTTTCCAGTCTTGTGACGGTTGGATTGAGTCCACTGGTCACTTGGTCACTAATCTTTTGTCACAAACCTTCATAGGACAGTTGGATTTAGGATTACATACAAATTAGATAACCTTTGAAGCGACAATTCCTAGAACAAGATTTAATTCAGGAGCATCAGAGTAATAAGGATTACATCCAAATTTGTCAGATTTACATTTGTAAAAAGTCTTAAGCAAAGAAAAACTGATAAAATAAGGTGTAGCATAACAAAATATGTAAAAGTTCAAAAGTTATGAATTCTTTTGCAATGATTTCGTACATTTTGGCGAGCAACGTGTGTTTTTCTGTCTGACTCGCCTGTTTCTTTTCTCTGCAGTGTGGTGTCTGTGTGTGGTTTACAGCTGTTTACACAGTTAACAATGGCTAAGCTCTTTCTGAAGTCCAATAAATTCACGATGAAAGAAAAGGCCAAATTAATAAAAGTTAACAGGAAAAAGATGTGGCTAGTTGCACCACACGATGTTAAAATTACCCTCTTAAATGACAGGAAAAAAAAGGAGTATTTATGAGGTTTTTTTTTGCCATAGACCACTAAATAAAGCAGGAGAGTTTGTGTTTGTGTGAGCTCTGTTTGTATTAAATCTTTTTCCTGTGCATGCTGGGCTTTTACTTGTTTCCCTTCTGCCCACTGAATCTGCTGACCTCACAGCCTGCTCACATAACGAGGTATTAAGTTAAACCAGCAGCCCTGGAAAGACAAATACAAATAACTGACGAGTCAGTCCCCCTACGCTCTGTTGCCGTGTTACATTAGCTGGAACTAGAGAAACTCTTTTCACTGATTCTCTGCACACTGGCTGCTGCAAGAGTTTTTTCCCACCTGACTCTGTAATAACTGTTGTTGTTTCAAAGTTGAGCTGTAAAACTTCTCCTTTTTACTCATTGTAAAGGCCAGTAAAATACTAGCAGACATACGTGTGCAAGGATCGCTTTAAAATTCAAGGTTGTCTGGTGTAATTGTTCAGATTTCTGGCTACAGTGAAACCTATGGATTTGATGCATGTGTGTGGCCCAGCATAGGCTGTTGCTCCAGCATGAGTACATCTGTGTTAAATATCTGTCATCGTATAAGTGATGTGTGTCTAACATGGGTACTCTATGCATCCAAGGCCTATGGGAGGAAATAAGGAACAGCTCAAAAGGCACAGCTACATGATGTGCGTGATGTTTTTCTGTTTCCTGAATATTGCTTAAATATTCTCATTTTATAAGACCTTCTACACTACTTGTCTAAAAAAGACATTTTCTTCCAAGGCTTTTGTTTGGATCGCTCTGTTGCTTCTCCTGTTCAGATGTGTTTCCAGCTTTTCCTTTGTGTAAGCTGAGACCCTCGTGAAGACTCCGGCCTTTTCCACGTGTCCATGCATCTGTCTTGTTTCACATCATCAGATATTTGAAGTGAATCCCAGCATCATGTGGTCGCCACTCAGCCATCCTTTGTGGTGTCTCTCCGGACGTCTGGTGGATTACAGTTCAGCACAGCTGCGCCGAGGCTTTTTCCTTTCACAAAAAAAAAAAATCTGTTTATTGCCTCTTCAGATGTTTTAAACAGAATACTCTTAAAGATAACAAGCACGCATTCTCTTTCGCTCTCTCCCACACACACACACACACACACACACAGAGGTTTCGCCTGAGCAAAGAAACTGGACAACACAGAGAGCCAGGTTTCCAAATGTGGCCTGGTATGCACTGAGGTTTTAGTCCACAGTTTGTTCTGCCATTTGTTTTCAGTTAACTTTGGTGCATGTTGGAATAATTGTTCAATTTGCTGCAGATTGATTTCCAACCTTTCTAACAGAACTTTTATTCAGTCTAGAAGACTATTTCTGATATGAGACAAACGACTCTCAAAAGATGGTAAAATATATATATATATATATATATATATATATATATATATATATATATATATATATATATATATATATATATATATATACAACCACTGATTCAAAACAAAACAGAAAACAATTTCACAGCGTATTCCCAAATTCTACCGGTGAAAATAAATAACCAAAGATAACACAGTCTGATATCATATAGTATTTACTCCTCTGCTAAAGATAGAATCTTTAGGCTTCAGATGTATTTTCTACTTTACTCTTTCATTTCACTTTTTTTTTTAAGTTTACAACATGTTGTCAAAGTGAGGAACAAAGAAAAACATGTTTGAGAAAGTAGATGATCTTTAAGCTTTACACACAGATATTGAAGTCTTTTTGCCTGACAATTTATTTCAGCACTTTCATATGTTGAGACAGGTTAGCTTTAAACATTGAGTGTTAAACTCTGAGGTGAATTTTTTGTTGTTGTTGTTTGCAAAATTGAAATGGAAAACGTTTTAACAAAGACACTTCTTCTGAGTCCTGAGCTTTATTGCTCTCTGCAGCAAAGAGAACAGTACATCAGCATATGGGTGTTGCTATAAACAATTCAAGCTTCACAGTCTTAACAGTTTTCTAAACACACCCACAAAGTCACACACCCTCTTTACACATGTATGTAAAAGCATTCTGGACTCTGACTGTGTCATTAAAGTCGGGGGTGTCATACTGTTTGCTGTAGCAATTTATTTTGCACCGAGTAAAATTTCCACCACAAAAATCATGGATGTAAAAACTTCTCAGGAAAAATAATTGATCTACAAGAATAGTTTCTCGACAGAAGGGAGAATATTTCTTATTGCTCCATTTCCCAAAGTTTCCTTCTGATTCGTTGATCAGTTTATATGATGACTCCTCCTCCAGAAGCAGCTGGTTGTCTTTAAGTGTGTCACCTAAATCTGTATCAAACCTGGAAGGTCTCTAGAAATCTCTAAAGCCAGAACCAGAAGAGGATGGTAATGCTGATTGACCGCTTCTTAAATACTTTAATTTCTTCCTTCTCTTTCAATTTCTCTCAAACTTTTTCTCTCAGACTTACTTTAGGATCCATTCAGCTTAGACTGATTTAGAAGTATTAAGTAGTTAAATGCATCCCCATCCCTCCAAGCCCCCCAAAAAATCAATAAATTAGGGAAGATGCACTGATATTTTTTTCATAAAGGAACTTGTGGAGTTTTATACATCTACTTCAGAACTTCTAAAAAGTTTACTTTTAGCATTTTCGTTTTTATTTTTTTGCAGTTTTATATAACTATTCAGAACTCATCATATAATCTGACCCGCCTCAGGATTACTGCTCTTTAGAGCATCATTAGCTTCAGTCCAGGTACTAGATAAAGTTTCTTCGTTGCTTCACTAATGGTGACATTGCAAGATAATGTTTCCAGCCTGTTGTCCACAATAATGCTCAGCCAGGGGTCATCACGACATGACTTTCCAGAAGGCTTCCGCCCTTCTTGAACTAAAACTAGTGTATTGTGTGTTGTCAGAACGAACCAACAAAGCGGGGGGTCACTGACAAAGAAGAAAAAAAACAAAAGTCAAAGAACTCACAAATGACTTGAGAAAGGAACAAGCGAGGCTGAAGGAGAGCTCGTTTTATTGAGAGCTGAGCGGCGAGCAGGGTGGTCCCAACCAGAAGGGAGGGTTGTCAACACAACAGTACAAAACAAGCAAGTCATCGCTCTCTCACTTTCCTAACTGCTTGCTCTCCGTCTAATGCAGCGCACTGTAAAACTCCTACAGGGAGTCCGTTCATTCATCTGATCAATGCAAGAATATACATCACTTAATGTTATTTACCTTTAAATTCATGGTTTTTATTGGTTTTGTAGCAGTAGTTGTTTTCCTATCTAAGCATGTTATTAAGGAGGTAAAAACATTGTGTCATTAAGTTCTCTCCCCAGTTAGGATTTTGGATGGGGTCTGTGTTGGTGAACGGATCCAGATGCCGACTCCTAATATTCCGTTACACATGGTGTCAATTTCAGTTCTGACACCCTCGTCAAATTGGATCAGTCCCATCTCTAAAATACAACGTTGCCCTCTAAAATGTTCTTGGCACAGTAGAAGAAGTGAGCAGAAACACAGAAACATAAATCTACCTGTTAAACTGACCCTTTTATTTTAGCCCTGGTCTGATAAGTGGTTTTCAAAATCTATACTGTTATAAATGTATTTTCTACTTTAAATATAGTTTTTTGAACCTCAAAGCTCATAATTCTCCAGTTAAAATAGACGTTTATTGAAATGGTGAGCCCAGAGCTAAGTAATGACTTATGATGAACGCCCTTCCTCTCTTTTCCCTGGCTTTTCTCTCAGGCACCTGTCATGTATACGAGTATTAGAAACAGAAGTGGATACAAAGCAATGGGTTGTAGGAAGAAGAACAAGAAGAAAAAAGGATAGATGGGAGGAAAACGGGAAAACTTAGGATATCTGCTGCATGGTAATAATCAGAGTTGGTTTTTGATATGGGTTATGTGGGCAGTTGCCCAGGGCAGCAGAGGAAAGAGATATGTGCAGTGGAATAAGTTTTTCTTGCTTGCTGCAGAGTACTGGGAGAGTAGGCTACCTGCTTTCTTCTGAAAATACAAAAAAAAAACCCTGATAATTGTTTGCAGTTTAATTGGTTGGGGGCTGACAGAAGGAGGGGCTTTCCCAGGATATAATTCCTTGAATGACCACCACTGGTCGTGGTCCATGCATGGTACTGATTAGGCGTTCATGGTGGGCTGCTAAAACAAATCTTTGAGATTTTGTTCAAGTTATTTTCCAGCAAATACAACTGGTGTAAATAACTTAAATATAGTACCGCATATATTGTTGATGTGTCATAGTCTTCATAAGTCCCAGCAAAGGATCAAAGGGAAATTAGTTTGTGGTTAAGAAAAGCCAGGGAGGACGATTATAGAAGAACGCAATCAGAAATAAACTACAGGTTAAATTTACAAGGCGATGCTATGACTCATCCAACATGGGAAAAAAAGAGAAAGGAGGAGTTTTGATTGGATAGTTAAGAAAATAAAAACTTCAAATGAATAGTTAAGAATTTTAGCCAAACAGCACCCATATCAGTTACACCACCCAGGTTATTACCAGAAGTAATAATGGATCAATCACATTGTAGATCATCATTCAGTAGAATTATATTTAAACAATTACTATCAATATGTTCAAATCTACAGTAGTAAAAGCAGGTGTTGTACTGGAATCTAACAAACAGAGAAACGAATCAACAGTGGACTGTTGTATAAAAGGGAGATTTGGGCAGTATTATTGGCTATAAAATAAAAAGACATGGAACCATTAAAAACTATAATTTGTTCAGATTTAAGCTCTGCATTAAAATATAATCATTCAGATTAGTAGGCCACACATTTTACTAGAAATATTCATTTCATTATTTAAACTTCAGAATATTTAACAGCAACATTTGAGTGGCACGTTGGAGTAAAAGGAAATGAAATGGCAGATATGGCAAAAAAAAAAAAGACGATTCAAATTCCCATTAGCTTCATAATTAAGCCGAGCAAATCCAAGGAAAAGAGTATTTTCAAACAAAAAGTGGTGAAAGAATGGCCAAGTGGTGAAAGAATGGAATAAAGAAAGAAAATGAAGATTGTTTTATGAAATTTAAAACACAGTAGGAGAAATAAGGACTTGAAGTAGAAATAAGAAAAGAGGAAAAATGAATAAGATTTAGATTTGGTTAAACATTAAATATACACTTTTCAAAATACAAAAGCATAAATGTGATCACTGTCCTATTTAACAACAGAGCAAGTTTTATTAGAATGCCAAATATGAAATAGAGACAATTAAGAAGAGAGTTTAAAAATGTGAAGGAAAACGTCAGAAATTGAGTAGGAACTGAGGCTACAAATATACAAATCATTCGCTTTTTAAAGAAAACTAAATTGTGTCATAAAATGTGATTTTATATAGTAGTTATGTGTGTATATAAAGACAGACAGACGAAGATATAGAGAGGTTATCCTGAACCATACTCCACACCAGTAGGTGGCGGCACCACCACACGTTTCTTGCCAAAAGCCAATTAAAAAGGAGGAAGAAGAAAACCTATACGTCACTACTCAGTACAGACAGTTGCAGAGCTGCATCCTTAACGTTCCAGCAATGAACAAATCACATAATGCTCCACAATCGTCCTGTAAACCTTGTAAAGCCAAGGTTTACAGGATTCCTGCTCTTTTGTCCGTGGGAGAAACTCTTCTGGCCTTTGCTGAGCGGAGAACAGAAAAAGCCGATCATATGGCGGAGGAGCTGGCGATGAAGAAGGGAGCGCTGCAGAGGGAAGCCGACAGAGTTACTGTGGAGGTAACCCCGCTCCCTCCGAAGTTAACTGTTTAATTGCTGCACGGCTTCTCATTTTACATGTTGTCTGTCGAGCACACCGTCTCTTCTTCTTCTTAATCCCTCTGCATATCCTGTGTTGCAGTGGACTGAGCAGAAAGTTGTGCACGAAGCGCACATTGAAGGTTACCGCACTATGAATCCCTGTCCAGTGTACGACAGGACAAACAGGAAGCTCTTCTTGTTTTTCATCTGCGTAGAAGGAAACTGCACAGAATGGTGGCAAATTGGACATTACTGCAACAAAACCCGGCTCTGCTACGTCACGAGTGATGACCTCGGAGAAACCTGGAGTGGACTGACTGATCTGACTGAACATCTGCATAGTGACTGGGTGACCTTTGCAATTGGGCCAGGTCATGGTCTTCAAACAGAAAGTGGCAGATTGATGATTCCAGCTTATGCTTATGTCGGTGTAAAACCCAACAAGCCTGTTCCACGCGCCGTCTCCATGTACAGTGACGATTCTGGTGCAAGCTGGCAGTTTGGCACTTTGTTTGAAGGACAATCGATAGAGTGTCAAATGGCTGAGGTTTGTGATGCAAATGGTAGGTTCATCTATTGCAATGCCCGCAGTAGCGAAGGGCATCGGGTGGAAGCTTCCAGCGACAGCAAAGGACAAATGTTTGCAATACACAGTGACAAAAAGCTTGTGGAAACAGGTTGTGGCTGTCAGGGAAGCGTGGTATCCTTCCCAGCCCAAAACAAAGACTCAGCATCAGCAGCAGGCGATACAACTCACTGGCTTTTATACACACACCCAAGCCATAAAAAAAAACGACTTGATTTGGGTGTGTTTCTGAACAAATCCCCATCCAATCCAAATGCATGGAGTGAACCCTGGATCCTTTACAGGGGCCCCAGTGGTTACTCTGACCTGGCTTACCTTGGTGATGGGTGGTTTGCGTGTTTGTTTGAATGTGGGAAGGAAGAGGAAACTGAGCAGATTGCTTTAAAAATTTTCAATTTAAATGAAATGGAGCGAGACGCACAAGACAGGCACACCTCCACATTGCAACAACCCACTAAGCCTATGGAGAGTGAAATAATTACTTGCTTTGCCTAATCAAATGAAAATCCTACACCTCAGTTTTGACAAATGGGCCATTTTTGAAAGGTTGACCAAAACATTTTAATGAGAAATGAGTCAAATGATAAATTATATGATTTTATTTTACATTAAACAAATGTCTATAGGAAATGCTTTTCTTGTAGCTTGTATTGAGCATGTGGTGTAATTCCAACATTAATTCTTAATACTTTTCTAACATTGACAAAATATAGTGTAATCTTTTTTGTTATGCATCTTTTTGATAATGTTTCCTTAGCATAATTACAATTATTCTAAAGAGCATTAAACAAAAAATTTTCTTGAAAATACAAAATACTTAGCGCATATATCAAATCTGGCCCGCCAGTGCTTTTCATGCGGCCCTTAAACCTGTTTTGATGTAAAGATGATGCAACAGGAGGGGTAAAAAGTGGCTGAAGGACAAAAAAAAGTCAATGTTTTGGATTGAACATCACAAAATTATTCTGGCTACCCTAACTGATCTAAAACAGGCCAGGTTTGGTCTGATTTAATAGACAGGAAAAAAAAAAAAAAGGCTTCCTTTCACAAAAATAACTGAATGTTTCTAAATTAATTTAGCAGAGACTCCCACAGGAATAGACTTCTGATGTGGCACTTATTCACCATTCTGTCCTGTATTACTGTACACAGATTACATGTTCTTCAGTCTGTAAAAATCTTTTCTCTGAAAACGAATAAGGTGACTGGAAGACAGAGCTGGATCCTTCCAGAGGAAGCCAACATCTGCGAAAGACAATGCAGCTGGAAAAATTGGCCTCCTGTCTGTAGCTTGTATTAAATATTAGATGTGGTATTAACAGTGAATCACTCCCAGAAAGTGTTCTGCATTTCTGACTGGCAGTCGTGCATCCCCTGCATGGAAATAGTTAGCAGGATTCTGTTTATGGATCTCACAGATGACAGAAAATCTGCGTTTTTGAAGGGCAAAGTAATTTAGGGCTATTAGCAATGCAACATAACAATCTAAATGGGAGCCAATGAGAGGCAGCTGGGATAGTGTTTTAGTGTGTTTTTATTCTCTACATAAACTTGCAGATTTTTGATGACAGTTACTCAACATGTGTTTATCATTTATCTGTCAAAACCACTTTATACAACGAAAAGACACCAAATAATGGTTTACATTGCGAAGTAAGTATTTTCCTCTGGAACAACGATCCAGACTCCATTATTGTGGGGCTAAAGGTGCGCCGTGTTGTCATTACATACATTCTACGTTCTCTGTGGTATTTTGCAGCTAAATTTTTTTTTTTAATTGCTGGATTCTTAGCCCTGGGAAAACTAAGATAACCTTTAACATGTTTTAAAGTTGTTTTTCATCTGTGCTGCTGTACTATGAATATTTGAGGAACGTTGACAAGGTTCAAACTGTGGTGACCAATAAGTGTTTGGATCATCTTTTGATGCTTTTGTGTTTGGGGAACATTTGAATTTCTGTCATGAACTTTGAAACAGCAATGACAGCGTCCACAGAGAACCAAATTTTAGATCAGCATGGACTTACCGGATGCCGACCAAGAAGGATGTTCCCGAGATTCGACTGCATGAATGAGCTAAATGCATCCTGGAGAAAGACTGAAATTTTTAGTCACGATGACAAGACATATTTTGGAAAAATCTAACTTTCAGAGCATCATTGTGGTAGCATTTAACTAATTTAATCAGTTTGTTGAACCATTTCCTGTTGCAATTTTCATCATTTTGGGTGAATTTCTCCACCAGTTTTGAGTAACTATATAAACTCTGAACATCAATTTTTATGTTTTTCTCCATAACTTTGTCCCTGCTGTGTTTTTTGAACTTCATAAAGTTGTTGACTGATGTTCTCGAACAAACCTCAACAGAGAAGGGATTAAATTACCCACAGATAAACGCTATTTACTTATTAGGTCACTTCTGAAGATATTTGATACTTTAAACAGTTAATTACAGTTAATGCTAGATTGACTTTAGGTAAAAGAATGAAAGGAGGACGATGCATATACCAAATATGTGCTATGTATTAAATAATATTTAATAATACAAACTAAATGCTATTACACATGAAAAACTATTCTTAATTATTGCTGCTACTTTTGGGGACGTGCGATTATCCATAATTACAATTTGCGAGTTGTTCCCAAATCTTTGGCTTTCTCAGAAAAACCTACATCTAACAGTTGCTTCAGCAGGACGGAGTTTTTCCAAACTAAAATTAATCAAAATTTTTCAAAGTTCTCCATTGGCACAGGAATGACTCAGTGGCCTTGTACTTATTAGCACCAACCACACAGTTGGCCATGACATCTCTGACAATGATGTCATTAATGACTTTGCTTCCAGCCCTGACAAATTCACATCCCTGTGTTCAGTTTTTTTAATAAACAATTTGAAAACAAAGTATAAACATGTTCCTTCATTTTATGTGCTTTTCTCTTTGGGTCTATTAAAATCCTAGTTTAGGTTTAAAGGAATTTTTTTATTTAATCAAAGTGTTTTTTTTGTTGTTTTGTTTTGTTTCTTTCCTGAGTGAGCAGGGCCGTACAGAGACCTTTTGAGTTTCTGAGTGAGGGTTATCTTATCTTTTGAAGTGGCCCAACAAGAGCTTTGACATGAATCTGACACAGAATATGTGCAGGAAGCCAAAGAGTAGGATGATTGCATGGAGGCCTCCGACCTCAAAATCTGTGAAGCTCATCACCAAACAAAAAGTAAAAAAAAGAGTCAGAACAACAAAAACTTTTCCATTGATTACTGAGAAGGGTAGAAATATTTTTTGACATGCTATATCTAAAACACACACACACATATATATATATAAATGACATTTCTTATTTGATTTTAAATCAGTACTCATTTCATAATTGTTCTATTGTTTTGAAAGACGTCTGCCCCATTCCCTATCAGAAACAAACATCTTAATTAAAATTAAAATTAAAACAATGAATCCAAATGTACCAAGGGTATAAAACATTTTGGACTTACGTGGATTTCAATACAAGATGTCGTTTAGTAAAATTCAAAATATCCACAGCAAACTTTTTTACTTGTATGTTTCACTTTGGAAGAGCTCATGATATTTCCAGCATTTTTTTTGTTTGTTTGTTTTTGCAAGTAAAACAGCAAAACAACAATGTTTAGCTACAGATGGATGGATTGTATTTTAGGTATTTTAGACATTGCCTTCCTCTAATTCGCTCGATTAAACTCTCGCTTACAGCACAGCAAACAGGACGAGGAGCTGGTTTGCACCAGGCTCGGATAAATAAAACAAAAAGTGTTTTTCGGTTTGATTCGATTAACATTTTCCTGTATATTTTATGGAAAGACATTTCAACAGTAAACTTACTAAAGCCATATTTGACTCTAAAGTCTTATTATATCTAATAGCCTTTCGTGCATTTATCAGTTTGGTGCCATTTTTGATTTTTACAACTAACAGATTAGTCCGTGTCCACATTTTAAGCAAACGAACTGCAGTAATCAGTGCAATGACAATTTGATATCACCCACCGATGATTTCATCTGTGATATTCACCACTTCTTGCATTTAAATCTGGGCCTTTTTTCCCCAAACATTCAGCCAAAAATAAATTCAACTTGTAATTTAAAATTGCAGCAAAAACAGTTCTTTATATCATTAATGTAGTCCGTTATAAATCTAATGAATGGTTAAGTGTCGCATGTTTTTCCCTAAATTACTTTTCTTCATGCATCTCTCTGATTAATAAATGTTAGGCCTGATTATTACTGTCTGATCATTATTTGTTGCTTTTTGTTTTGTCTCAGTTTTTCTTAAATATTTGTTTTAAACTTGACTTTTTCGCAATTGAGAAAAAAAAAAGCAACATAAATTATAATTGTTTGATTAATTCAAACCGACACTATTAGTTTATAATTAAACATATTTATTTAAATCAGCACTAAATGTGAGACAGTCATATTTATAAACACGGCCCGTTGGACTGAGAAACATTATGTACCGTTGCGCCGTCTGGATGTTCGCAGTTCAAATCAATGCAATATTTTAGATCAAACAGGGCGAAACTTTCAAGGGGAAAACTGGCATCTGAGAAGCTGGATAGGACGGTAATCCGTGCAGCGAGGCGGAAGGAAGGACAAGATTTGGAGCTATTGCCGGGAATCCGGAGTTCCAGTGTTCAAACATGAGCAGAGGATTCCTGGAGAGCAGCGAGGAGAGCGCTGGGATCATGCAGCCCGCAGGTGGCACCCCGGGACAAACTTGAAGTCGCAGCCGGCCTCCAGAGCTCGCTGGGAGGCTCGAGTCGGGACAATGGAGTCCGGAGCCAAACGGCGAGCGCGCAGCCGGGCTGCGTCGCTCCTGCGCCCTGTGCTCCTTGAGCGCTCCCAGAAACAACTGCTGCCGCTTGAAGCGTTTCCTCCTGCGAAGAAAGCTCCCGTTTGCGAACATGTCGGCCGACATGGGATCCAGCGTCCAGTAGTTCCCCTTGCCAGGATTCCCGGGCTCCCGTGGCATTTTCACGAAGCAGTCATTTAACGACAGGTTGTGGCGGATGGAGTTCTGCCACGCCGGGAACCTCTCCCGATAATAGGCGAAGCGCTGGAGGATGAAGTGGCAGATCTCACTGAGGGTCAGCCTCTTCTTCGGACTCTGGAGGATCGCCATGGTGATGAGAGCGATGTAGGAGAACGGAGGCTTAGAGGCGGATCTCCTGCTCTGACCGTCCTGTTTGGGGACAGCAGCAGCAGAGGACGCGGATTTCTCACTGAACACAGAAAACTCCGCGTCCTCACAGTCGCTCTGACCCTCCACGTCAACGTCCGTCTCATCCATGGGTCTGGGGTCCAGCGTCATGGTCCAGAGGGTGGCCAATGGAGAGACAAGGGCCCCAACAGGGGAACTCAGAGCCTGTCTAATGGGAAGGACCCCCTGCTCCCTTTTCATTAACAAAAACATAAAGCATCTGACTGCATCTAAATGCAGCCTCCCACTCTAAACATCCTCCTCCTTTGCCCCCCTGCAGACTCAACCCAAAATGCTAACATCACACAAAGCGCCTTTCATTTGCCAGCAAAATATTAACTATAACACGTCCAGGTTCACAAGGCACTGCTGCTAAACGTTTGCACCGAAATGGAACAGTCTTTTAAACACATTAAGATGTCAAACTTAACCATAAATGTTCACAGCAATGCTTTTACAGCTTTTAACAAGCACAATTTCAATGTTGTTAGATTTTGGTTATTTTGATTTTAACAATAAAAGGATCTTGCAAGAATTATGACTTCAAGTCTCATAGAGTACATCTCTACCAGCTCACATCGATGTATCCAATTATTTGTATGTTCTTCACAAAGGTTCATCAGATCAATGCGAGGAGAGCTCAGCTGGGCTCAGATTAAACTTATGCAGATTTTTTATTGTATATAGCTTTATCCATCTTCCCATCCACTTAAACTTACTGGAACATGATAAAAACAATTCCCACAGCATAATGCTGGCACCTCCATATTCAGTATGGCATGTAGCAATACACTAATCTCATGATATTCTGCTCATGACATAATACGTATCGCAATATTCAGCAAACGATATAATTCTATACATTAAGATTTTCTGAAAGACTGTAGAGGGACGGAGTGATTTTGGTGACATTTTGTGACTGTTCCATAGACTTGGATAAGTTCAATTCAAGTCTATGGAAGAGTCACAAAATGTTGATTGAAATTGAAATCTGATCACTCAAGTCCCATTTGGCAACATGTAATGCTGGTGTAATGTTTTTGTTATACATTTGCTTTACTTAATGTTAATTGTGTGGCTTTGTGAATTTGGTTATACAGAGAAGGAAGCTTTTTTTTTGTCTTATTCACTTATATTGGAAAAATCAAATTACATTTAATTAATTGTTACTCGTTTCATTACGTAATTTTTAATGTACACGTGCAACCGGGTAATAAATGTCATGTGACAGGTGTCGTTTAATTCATGTGGATTTAACTTAAAACTCAAAGTAGGATTTAATGCATTGATACTCGCAGATGAAAAACCCGATACTTTGAGGGAAAAACATCTTGATAAATATTGTAGAATTGGTAAAATTACGCAACTAGCGTGTGGTGCAAGTTTTCCAGCACAAATAGATTTTTGTATTCGAAGCAAAATGTTCAGCTTTGGGCTCATCTGATCACTGCAATGGGTTGCATTGAATTTTATTTAAGGTTTAATGCAGGACGTTGAATACAAATGCACATCGCACTTTTCGGTGGTCAAACACATAAAAGTGTTAGACCACCGAACATAGAAGTTTTTGTATATCATGCAACAAAATGTGAGAAAAGTTTAAGGGGATGGAATACTTTTGCAATGCAAAGATGATCACTCAAGTCCCATTTGGCATTAATTGAAATCACAAGTTTGCCTTTGGAAATAACATGCATAGACAAACCTGTCCTTCATTAGTGTGTTTGTTGTAACTTGCATTTACCATTCCATTTAATTGACTGTAACAGGTGAGTTTCAAAATGGTTTTTTTTGTAGGAAATCTGAGAGGACACGTGAAATTTATGAAGCTGCTGTTTGTTTTATGTTCTTGGCTTACACAGTGCTCATTTCCACCAGCGTTTCTCCTTCCTAAATGTTTTGGCACATGGTGAGAGAGGAAACCGTCGAAGACGTAATCCATTTTGATATAATAGCTGCGTTGTATCAATTTGTTTGAGGCCACCCACTTGGACGGCCGGGGGAAACTGTGGGAAGCCTCATTATGGAGAATTTGTTACCTCCAATGTAATCTGTGCGCCTCTCTAAAACCGTTATTTTATGCTGTAATCCCTGTAATTATCACAGTGGATTTATGTCAGCTGTACAGATTTTATTTACACACATGAAAGAAGTGGAAAACATATTAGATGTTTCTTTTTGAATTAACTACAGACCAAAGCCCACGCAAATACACAAAATAACTGCTTGTTTTTTTTACAACAGAAAGTGCACCACATCAGCCTTAAATATTTTACCAACAAGTACAACCAACAAATACAACAAGATTAAATAAAATGTAACTTGTGCGTGTTTACCCACTGAGTTTAGCAAACAGAGTCGCTGAAAGGGTCAAAGGCAATAAATTGTTTTTCAAGTTAATATCAGAAAATATTAGCATTAAATATTCGAGCCACCAGGCATAACTGATGGTCATTACACAGAAAAACAATTAACTGACAAGATATCAACAGTAATAAAGGTAAACGTTCTGCAATATGTTTCAGCAAACTTTCAGCATCTTGTTTTTGAGGCTACATGAAGTACAGACAAAAGCTTCAATCTCCATACAAGTAAATGTTTCAATCTACACACACAAAACGCTTGATGTATAAAAATTAAGATGCATAAACCGGCAACAATTCTTCACTTTATGCTCCGACAACAATTGTGAAGCATTTTACAACTCTTTTCAAACTTTTTTTTTTTGTTGTTGTTGTTGGTGGTGGTGCATCCTTACCTGCACTTAACTGTAAACAAGTAAACAAAAAAGCAGCTCTGACCTCGTTCGTTCCTAGCTTTGCCAAGAATAAACATAAAAAACCGGCGTGTGTGTGCAGCCTAAGAGGAATGTTTCCGCTGAGCTGAGGTGAGTTTCACCAAGTTTCCACACCTGATGCAGAGTGAGCTGGAGTTGCCCTCTTTCCGGGGGATATGCCAGCATTTGACACAGCGGACTCGGTATTTCTTATACCTTCAACAAAAAAAGGACCAGAAAATATTTACTGTTTAGATTACGGACTTATTTTTAGCCCTTCCATAAAGTATATCTGTCTTACAAGATGCACATTCATTCAAAATATCTATGATTAGCCTTCATATTGACAGGAGAAAATTATTTGAAGAACTGAAAAAAAACATCAGAAATTAAGCTGAAAGGGGTTTTAAGACTTTAGATCTACCTTATGCCACAAGCATTACAGAGAGGAGTCCCGTCCTCTGCATCCCTCCACATGGGGGTCTTCCTGGTGCAGCAGGATGCACAGACCTTTCCTTCTGATGACACAGAATTACATCTATCAGTTTTGCATTACAGAAGTAAAAAAGTGGTCATCATTAAGCATTCGTCTCAATTTAAAGTAACGCATAATACCACTGAACATTTTGGGGTTTCTTTGTCTCATTAATGACCAATAAGTTGACTCTGACATGAAAGCATTCATACAACTATGAACTTAAAGAGTGTGAAGTCCTAAAATAAATTATGGATACGTAAAAAGAGTTTGAAATTAATTTGTAGATGCATTTTGAATTTCACCCTCCAAAAGATGTCGGGGAAAGTGTGCTGACCAACATATGAAATGAAAGGCACATTAGAGAGAAAATCTAAAATTCTAAAATCTTTTCACTATGCTGTGATGGTGGACTCGTCACGCCCCCTAGTGGAGATATTGGAATGCTCTTCAAAACTGTCATAACTTTCAAATAACCTGCAGCAATTTTCGGTTTTTTAAATGCTAAATTAATCAGCTGGATAAAAATTTTAATGTGGTTTAATTTGCATGTGATTGTAATCAACTAAACGGATTACAATCAAAACTGGTAGACCTCCTACTGTAGATTGGGTTGAGCCAGTATAAGCCTGTTAGGGATCTCCGATAATAGTGAATATTATTACAAAACGTTGTGTATTTCATATTTTACTTACTGTTGATATTAGTTGTGTGGTCAGTCTCCTCATCTGAACTGCTGGTTTTAGTCCGTTTCTGCAATGCCCGTGTCCTCAGCTTTGGTTTCCTCACGCTTTTCCAGGGCTCCTTGCTGTGACAGACACACGTGTTGCAGACTGTTACGTCAATCATCTCAAATCTAAACACTCCAAAAATGTTATCATCAAAATGTGCCGAAGCCATTTTCACCTGTACTTTGAAGTAATGAGAAGCCGACACTGTTGCCTGTTGTCGTCCAGCTCTGTGTCTATCCTGAAAGTTACACCCTGGAAGTCTGGGTCCTGGCTATCTGCGCTGCGAGAGGGGTGAGGCTGTTTCCGTCGGGCCCCGCTTCTACATTTATTGGTAGAAAGCTGATCTTTTTCATCATTTCTCACCTTCCGAATATCTGTTGCATATGACAAGCTACAGCTAGAGACTGTTGAATAGTCAGCTACAGGGAGGCTTTCTTCCTGGGGAGCATGACAGCATTCAGTTTTAGATGCTGAGAATTGGTCGTGTTGTCCCGATTGTGGTGAGAGCAGACCTGCACTGGTAAGCAGCAGCTGGGTGTTACATGGTTTCTCTGTAGATAAAGTAACATTTGCATTGTGGTCTAGCGTTAGCACTGGCTGTGGCACATCTGTGCACTCCATATAGGTTGAAGTGAAAGTAATCTGGGCAGCAGAACATCCACTGGAGGTTTGCGCTTGCTGCAAAGCATTTTCAGGAAACAATACATTCAAATGATCCTTTTGAGTAAGAAACCAGTCCTTCTTGCACTCTTGGACCAATGATTGCTGTTTGCTAACACTTGGCTTCTCCCTGTAACTTTGCAAAGTTACTGCTGAGCTGCACTCACACAAAGCTACAGCATCATCAGACATTTTCTCAGCAGAGTGCATCTGCAGGCTACAGCTCTCAGCAGAATCTGCTACAACCTCTTCAGAGCTACCCATTTTCAAATCCACTACAGATGCTGGAGATGTCTGTCTCTCGCAGAGTTGAAGTGACAGCCCTGAAGTGCTCTCAACACTGTCTTCTGTATTTTCCCTCTTTGTTGTGCCTGGCGATGCAGTTGCAAATTTCGCATTCAAGTGACTGACTCTTGAAGATGACCCTAAGCTGAGGCCCGCCTCCTCAGCGTCTTTGTCATGAAGTAGCCTTTCACAGTGCAGGTTGATTAGACTCAGCACTTTCCAGGGGCTGTTTGGTATCATGCAGCACAAATTGTGTCGGTGGGAACTGCAAGAGGATTGGAATAAATGTTCGTCCCCGTCTTTTACTCCTGGAGGATCCTCAAAAGGGTTGGAAGTGGCTCGCTCTTCCTTTTCAGTTACGCAATTATTACCATCTGATGCCTCACTAGGTCTTTTGGAAGCAGGATTTGTGTCAAACAGATTTTTGTGGATTGGTGTTGCAAGCTTGGAAACTTCATGGAAGAGGTAGAAGAGGGCCGAATGTGAATCATTGTGTTCCGCTTTGCTTTGGTTGTCGGGGGTAAATGCAGCTTCTGTCCTTGGCGCCGTGCTCATGCTAAGCCACTGTCTGCAAAACAAACCAGAGAAATTAAGCGCATCACATACCAATTGATTTGAAACAACTTTCAATAAAAGCTACATCTGGCCTACTCCAAGTCTAGCCCAGTCTATTTTGAGAAAGTGGCTGTCAGCTGAACTATAGGTGATATAATCTGCCCTGTTATTCTGGGCTCAAACTCAGCTCTTTACTGGAAAACTCATTTTAAGAAGCAACTCATGTGACTAATGCTATGTACTTTTTTCTTTTTTATGGAATCCACATACTCCCTACTACACACACACACACACACACATCTATTATGCATATAATTTGCCATCTGTCGCAAATAAACATTCTAGGTTTTCTAAAAGAAACTTACACATTCCACAAAATCTACACCATCCACATATAGTCTTCTGTAAGATATCTATATACATTGATGTGCTGCAAAAGCATAAAAAATGTTCTTTTCTATGTAATCCATTACATTTACACACAACACTCGCGTCCAATGACGTCCAGTGCTGCACAGCTGTCACATCAGCCAGTAGCATACCAGCAGCAGCACCAGTAGTTGCCCATTTTTAATAGACTTAGGCATACCAAGTCTATTAAAAATAAGTTTTAATCCATAATTTCTTCCACAAATTAACTCCCCAAACCACTACGCTGATTCTTGTCAGATAGATAGAAAGAAAATCATATAAAGAAACGACAACTACACAAAAACACGGAAATTCTGACACCAGATTTGAAGTTTCTATCACTACTTCTCTGTAAAAAAGTCAACTCAAGGCTTTTACACATAATTGGGGTTCTTGTTTCCGTTTGACAGCGGACAACATAAACTCTGGAGTTCACAACATTTTGAGTAAATACATCGGCCATAAACAGCTTAGATGGGCTAAGAAGAATTGTTGTTTTTTTTTACTAGCAAGGTAAAGAAAATAATGCAAACACATGATTGGCGTCCTAAAACTTGGTCTCATTTAATAAAATGAAACGTTTTTTAACTCACCAGAGAGAATGTAATCATTCTTGGAATCTTTGGTTTCGTTTAAATTCGTTCTAGAACGAAAAGGTCGCACTTTCTGCGTTCTAGAACGTCGAAGGCTTTTAGCGACCATCTGAAGGAGATTGTCGCGAGCGCGTAAGCTCGGCGGCCCACATCAATAAACTGGCCGTTGTCATGGAACCGAACACGTTCAAGGCACAAATCCTATTTTCTGGCGGATCAGACTGCGAATTGAAATGTTTAGATCTGCATATTTGACATAATACGATATGAATTCAACAGGTGGACAGATGGAGAGGTGTCAGAAGGATGTTTGCGCGAATATTCCCCACAACAAAACTCACCAAGCAGCACCAAACAGCTAACTAAGGTCACTGAGCTCCAATAATGGCTAATCGCTTTTGAAACTCACCGTGGATCACATAAATCCCTTTAAAATGTTGAGAAAGGTAAATTAATGAACGTGTTTGGAACTCAACCCGATTAAGCAGTTAGCTATGAGTTGGGTTTGGGGTCAGCCTGAGGCCACACGGGTGTTTTTGGTTTCCTAGATTGCACCTGCACTGCACAAACATGCAGGTCGGGGCCACGCTGTTACTTTACCTGACGCTGCCTTGAAAACAGGCGTAGTTGCAGGGTGAGCAATGGCCGCTTGTTAGCTTTGGATTAAACTAGGGTTTTCTTTTTAAGGTAGACTGATGATTTTCTGATTCATCAAATAATGCACTGCTTACAAGTGAGTTTCTGAGCGGATTTTATTGCACAGTGTGAACTTTTTAACAAAAAAAAAAAAAAAATCCTATTTGTGCGCATATTGGACAATTACAGTAGACTTGAGTAAACTCCCACTATGTTATCCATCTTGGCACACCTGAAATGAATCAACAAACTACACTCAAATCCACTCCATCTGCATATTTTGAAATGCTTAAACAAATGAGCATCAGTTTGGAATTCAAACATCAAGTACACTTGCATGGCTTTTCTGTCAGCCTTGATAGCCAAACAGCGAGGAAACCCTTCTATGTCTGACTTATGGCCAATTTCATAATACACAGTAACATACAAACGACTACGGTACATAAAAGAAAGTCCAATGCATAGTAGAAAGTGTGGCAAATAAGATCAGAAGAGACTGGTCCGAAAAATGATCACTTTGTAATATTTGTGCGTATATAAGCTGTAAAAAGGAATGTGCCGCTCACCAGCAAAGACACCGAGTCTTAAACTGACATTGGAGCAGTGAGCGGTCTGTAACATTGAATGAAATCTTAAAATAGCCAGAGAACTTTTTGCTTCAATAAATACATCATCAGTTGAACCACCAGTTTCTTTTGCATGTAACCTTTGAGATCACCAGATTTTCTTAGTGTTTGACTCAATCTCCTCTAAAATCTGTCCCGACAATGCATAAACACCTGGAAATGTCAGTAAGACGCTCTCAGAGCTGCTGTGGATAAAACTATCCCAGATGTTCCATCTCTTCGGTCACCTCCATTGCTCAACCAGCACACGGTGTTTGGCTCACAGCATCACCCTCTTTCTTTAGTCAGTCCCCCCTTTTCCTCCTTTGTTTCTCTGCTCAATGAGGTTTGGGAACATGGCCGTCCACATAGAAGTTCCTGGTGACTTTGGGCAAAGTGAGCTCAATGCCGTCCAGCTCCGGGGTGAGAATGATCTGACATCCCAGGCGGGAATTCTCCTGAAGCATGGGTGCCATGTCGAGCATGTCGTCCTCCCTGGGGACCAAAAGATGTGTCAACTTTCACCGAGATCCAGAGCAAACGGTTCAGATTCAGCTGTAACGTACCTCTCTTCAGGTTCTGGAAGTCTGTCGAGATGGGTGGAATTCACATAGACGTGGCATGTTGAGCAGGCCAGCGATGCCTCACAAGCTCCTACGGGAAAACATAAAGGGTTCTAATTATCCCAGCATCATACATTAGTAAAGTTGCATCCACCCTCACCTTCAAGGTCAATTCCATGTTTATGAGCCAAATACAGGACGTTGTCCCCAACTTTGGCCTGAACTGGAACTCTTTTGCCAGAGCGGTCAATATACACTACGTTGACCCTGGAGATTAGAAATGATAACATTAATAAACAAAAAACTGATTTTAGGTATACTTTTCAACTCAGTGCCTTGCAAAAGTACTCATATGCGAAACACACAGAAATGCATAACTGTGATGTTTGTGTCATTTGTATTCAGCACGATTTTAGGCAAAACTCAGAACTTTTCCTGCAGGTATTTTTGGTGTTTTAATGTTCGTCTGGATGCCGCCAGCTTTTATGGAAGGACAACAGAAAATCACTCTTAGACACGTCACGATACCCTCACTGTGAATCCCTCAGAAAAATGAACCCATTTAAATCCCTCCATGGGTTATACCTCAATAGAGAGCATTCATTTTATAGAGTTAACATTGGTTCTATAAGTGATCTGGACTGAAACAGTAGCACCACAGCACTTTTGAATTTTAATCATCAGAATACCGGAGCTAAATTATGTCAGTCTTCTTTTCTCCATCGATACGAGCTTCCTGACCGCTCTGTGCCTTATGGGGTAAAAAAACAAACAAAAAAAAAAACTGTGAAACAGGAGAACCGTGACATAAAAAGGAGCAACGAACTATTAATCTATAAATCAGTAGACAGGTCTATATAAAGATATAATCCATGATCCTGTCCCATATTTGTATGGCATTAAAAGTATCTGGAACTTTTGTTTTTCTTCTGAAAGCTCTTGTTTACACAGTAAATACCATTTGGGTGAAATTGTATGGATAATACTCTGCTGTCCCGCTCTCTTGAAGGCAGCACAGAGCTGCACCACCAGAAACTCACAGAAACATTGGAGAGAAGAAGAGTTATAATTGACATAGTTGGAATTAAACTGGCATTGTTGTACAGCTTTTATCTGGTCATTTTGTGTAATATTTAACAACTAGAAAATGTCACAGAACGAGAATAATTTTCCACGATGATTGGCTGCTGTTAGGCCTACCAATTTGAAGTTGAATTTCCTTTGCATTTTTGTTAGACGCCTGCAAAAATAATTTCTATTAGCATTGCTCTTTTGTTCTCTGGAAAACTACTTTTGACAATAATTCCAAAAAACAACTATAAAAATCAAAACATCAACAACATATTAATAATAAAATAATATTCACTGTAAAGTAGCCTACAAATTCTTTGATGGGGGCGGTAAGGTACTTGGATTATGGATAGGGGGGCACTGGCCCGAAAAAGATTGAGAAACACTGGCTTAGGGCACATAGGTTTCCATGACCCATATAAACAGAAAACAATATTTATAATAAGGCTTTTTAACATGTAATCATGTCCACACAAATACCGATAATGCTTAGCTAAAATGTGGACCATTATCACTGAAACAATGGAGCATTTGCAGATAACAAACAGTGTCTGAAAATTGGAAGTATTTTTTTTTTTTGATAAACCAAGACTGTGAACTAAAGTACATAATTCAAAAAATTAGAATGTAACCAATTCAAAATTCAAAATAGAACATTTTAAACGTTTTAGTGGGGATTTTTACTTGTATTACTGATTAGTCCCGGTTTATAGCTGTTATAACTCCACAATAAAAAGCCCTTTGGACTTACACATCATCTGGGTCTTCTGGGTTGGAGCTGCCCTCTTCAGCTTGGGAGAGACCTTTTTGGAAAAAGAAACAATAACTTCAGGAATCACGTAACTGTTTCATATCAACGAAATACAAAGAGGGGAATCTACAACTTGTTGCACAGATGTTGCATAAGTCTCATATAACAACTCCAACTGGGAAAAAGTTACACAAGAGCTTTTAAACAATGTGTGGTTTGAAGCCAAACTTTACAGGCATTATGAACAACGCATTATTCATGAGACAGGTTACTATTTATTAGATGTCCGGTTAAAAAAAAACACAGTTTATCTTCACAAATGCACCCTAAAAATTGTGCTAAATGCTGCTAGCAAGCTACACCACTCACATATACTGGTCTGTAAATGCCGATTTATCGTCCGGAGACTATCAAACGAGCCCCTCCTCTGAGAGCCGGCGGTGTTGTCGACGCAGCCCTTGAATCTGTACAAAGGACATGACCGACAGTCCGGGATAACTCTGGAGAACCTCAAAGTCAGTCCCATGCTCGACCTGGCTGCAACGGCCGCCGCCATGTCGGTGTTTTGGTCACATGGCCAAAATCAACCAATAGGAAAAGAGGGGAGCCAAGCGGCCGCTTTCTGCTGTGAAGCGCTTTTCTGACAGCAGAGGGCGCTACTGCACCACTGTCAAAACAGGAAATTGAGGCACTTGAAATGTTCAATTTCATTTTATTTTGTTGGACCGAGCAGTGTTAATTGATTAGTTAATTGATAAGTGAAAGGAAAACATTAATTGGATTTTAAAAGCTGATTGGTGTGGAGTGAATTTCTATTTGATTCAACTTTTCCTGCAAGTTTTTTGGGGCATGTCACAGCTCTAAACACATCTAAACACTCACAATCTTACAAACTTTTGTTTGCAAAATAGCTTATGCTTATGCCAATTGAATGGATAGAATCTGGGAACATCAATTTTAAAGTATTTACAGATTCTTCATGAAATTTATGCCCTGACCTCACCATGTCTATTTTAAGACATAATTATTCTTTGATCTGAACCATTCCAGTGAAGATTACCTGGATTATTTGTCCCAGGTTGCCTGTCTGTTAATCTGCCTGTCTGTTCCCACATCCCCTCAGCATGATGCTGCCCCTACTGTGCTACCCAGAGAGCTCAGAATGATAGTTTTAACCTACATATAGTCTTCTGTGTTTGCACCAAATGTTTAGTTTTAATCTGAACTTTATCTACCTGCTGTTGTGCCTCCACATGATGTGTAAAAACAACAACAACAACAAAAAAAACTTTTAACAAGACTATTTAGGGCTGTCTTTCAAAGGTGTCTTTCCTTCTCTGAACACTACTGCTATTGTCATGGCTTTTGTAGGTTTGCAGTTGTGCCATATTATTTTTATTATGAAATGATGGATTAAGCTATACTTCCTAAGAAACCAGAACTAATGTTTCATAACAACACCCTGCGTTACACTCTTCCACACCTTCACCCTGACCTGTTTCTGTGTTTTGTTTTCTTTTGTTATTGTCTTTGCCTTCATGATGCTATGTCTTCATTAATCCTATTTAATAGCCTCTGAGCGCTTCACAGAACATGGATTGCAGTCCATTCCACAATTATGGACTGTTTCGATTTTACTGAGTGGCTTTTGAACACAATTGATACCACAGGACTTTGCTTAGGCATGTCTGATTAAAACAGGTTGAATATGAAGATTTTTATTTGTGAAACAAGTCTCCCATGAGTGTCCTCTTCACATTTATACAAGATATTAAATTGGTCAATATTAAAATACATTGAAGTTTGTGTTCATAATGTGACAAGTTGGCACTCGAGGGACTGTTATTACTGAGATGATATATTCATACTTATTACACATGTCAAATAATTTATAGTTTTTATCTGTCATATTATTGGTGATGAATAGGTACTCAGAGCGAGTTATGGCAGATTTGAGCTTTTAGTCTTGCAGGTTTCTTTCACAACAAACCTTCAAAAACCAAAGATCTGACTTTCAGCTCCGACTCTCTGCCACTTCTTGTCTCACAGCGCAGAATGATGAAGCTTGTTAATCCAAAAGGTAATAATTATGATTCATCATTCATAACAGATATGTGCCTGTGGCAAAGTGACGATCCTTTTTCAATTTGATTATTACAAAATTCTTACAATTATATCTTCTTTAGAAATGTTATTATTAAGAACCACTTATATGAATTGCTTCTTCTATGAATTGCTTTAAAACTTGACACCATAAATATAATCAGCTAACTGGGTGAGAAATGCACAGACGCATCAAAACCACAACAATTTTGTGTCAAGCGTGTCTGAGGGGAAAGTGAAAGTGAAAAAAGACAAAAATAAAGTTTGAATATAAAAATACAATTTCCCTTTACTTACACATGAACAAACGCATTTGGCACGTATCAAAAATTAGTTACTTACGAAGCAGCATTCATTTCTCTTCAATGTGAAAGAGATTTGCCACCCTGTGGCGCTTATTATGTCGGAGAGAATTTTTTAAATTAAAGAATCAGTTGATAAGTGTACACATAAACACATTTTGTGTTCAAACACACTATAGAAGTACTTTGAAATTAACATTCTTAAGAATATTTACACTGTTATTTGCATAGTAGCAGCTTTGACTTGTCTAAACCTGTTAAACGTTTTGCCAATGTGAGCGAAAAGGTTTATGGTCTCAGTTCATTATTTCACTGCTTCTGAGCTGACAGTTTTTTTTTTTTTTATGTGAACAGAGGGCAGATAATGCAAGTTTATTCCTCTTTCAAATCCTTTTCATTCATGATTTCTTTTAGTTGTTGCATAATAAAACATGTAACAAATGACTGAATATTCACGACCCCTAACTTTTTTAAAACATTATTTTCTCTCATTTTGTAAACTTAATGATGGTGTACTTAATTTGAGTTGTACATGACAATCCAATGCAATAGAATTGTCTTGAAAGGAGTCATAGCTTAGAAAAACTAATAGTTGTCCTGTCCGTAGACGTGAATCTCTACTGTTTATTTATAATTATCAGGAGCTTCTTGGCTACTTCCCTGATTACTGCACTTTTTTTTTTTCTGTTTTCTGAAACAAATTAGTTTTGCAGGATTTTATTTAGTAATATCAGAGTAAAGGGGGGTTCAGAACCATTGCATAGAATACCATCATGATTTTTGTTTATATAAATGCGAGAACGTGTCGTGTTTCTTTTATTTCACTGTCACAAACTGCTCTCTGTTGGTTTATCATAAAGAATCTCAACAAAACGCATCAAGATTTGTGGTTGTAGCATGATAAAATGTAAAATACTTTTAAAAGATTCTGTGGAGATACTTAAATGTTATGTTGAAATGCAGAATTACTTTGAAATTACTGTTCAAAGTGGCTTAACATCTTGTTTGAATAACTTATTCAAAGTAGCTTAAAATCTTGTTTGAATAACTGCCCCATATTTGCATCCTTGACACGTCCAAACTTGTTGAAGATTTTCATTATGTTGCGAGAAAGGCTTTCACTTATGTTCATTCATGATTTGATTTCTATTATTTGTAGGTCAGATGACTGAAAACAGAAGTCTCCCATTCAATCAAAAAAAACAAAAAAAAAGAAGAAAAACACAAGCCACTTTTATACCACTGTGACTGATTTCATGTTGTGTCCTGTCTGTTTCTTGGCTTTAGTTTAGGGAGATTAAGGCCACTGATGTGTGAAGACAAATAAGTGATGTTATGACTGGAGACAGGTAAAGAGCCCTGGCTCTTTAATGCATCCTTGTCCTCAGGAAATAAGGGAAGTTGCTTTGAAAAAAACAACTAAACTGTGCCAATTATATAAACCATTATTAGGGGGGAGATTTATTTATGTTTGAGAGGCAATTCTTCAGCTTGGTTAACTCCTAACAACCTATGACCTCATGCTCGTGGATTCTCCCTAAGATTTAGCTTTCCCTTCATATCTCTGTGTAATTATCTCACAATGATCTGTGCACAGTAGGATCCGTAGTCATAAAGCAAGTTGTAAGCTGTGTACACACCTCCCATCTGGAACTAGCTGCAGGGGGTTCCTTCCATGTAGGTGATCATAAAAAATAAAAAAAAAAAGCAAAATGGGTCACTTTGTCAAATTTTTCCCTTTACGGTGGAGCCAAGTAGGAGTCAAACTGACTGGCATATAAATTCATCCATTTTATAGACTGTAAATCCACATAATGAAACACTATCAGACTTTTGTGTTAGTACGTTTTCTAACTGCCGCACACCTGAACGGTGTTACTGTCTAGGGATATTCATCTGTGTGTGAATTCAGGGGTTTTAACGTTTAATTGGGCCCTGGGTGCAGTTATATGAGTGACCGGGATACAAAGTGGCCTTTAGCTGCTCCTCAGACTCCATTTATTCCCTGATGACTATGTAGTACAAAAACATATGCACCCTCCTGAGAACCCTCCATAGGAAAGCTGAGCAGTTTATTTTGCTATCCTCACCGGCAATGCTTGGACATTTTCTCATTGATATAATGAGCTTGGTGACCCTCTGCAGACCATGTGCATACACGTGTGTTTCCAAAGCCAGATAACGTATGGAAAGTAAGGCATTTCCCCGTCTGTCCTTTGGGTGCTTTCAATCACTCCTGTCAGCACAGACGTTGTTGTTGTTGTTTTTTGCTAGCTTTACTTTAGCACTCACAACAGCACATTTGGTCCATTTGCCTTTTCCTGTCATGATTCATTTACACTTTGAATTTGCATTTTGTGTTATTCTTAATTATTTTTTTATCATGTTTTTTGTGTCTTGTTAGATGGTTCACTGATCTGTGTTTTCTCTGTGCATTTAGATTTTTTAAATAAGTTTTCCCTCAGCCTCCTCACTTATGCTCCCTGCCCAGCTGTAAACTCACCCATTTCTCACTCCAGGAAACTTTATTTTTTCTGTTTTTCTACCATACTGGTCATGTTGTCTCTTTGCCACTGCTGGTTTCCACTCTGTAGTTTTAAGTAGTGATTTTATTTCTTTTATAAACATCTCATCATGTGCCTGCCTGCCTCCTGCCTGAGTTTGACTTACGTCCAACACCAAATTATGCACTTTCCACCAAACTGCTCCGCATCTTATTAACAAAACCTTCTTGAGAACTATAATTGAGTACTCAAGATTGTCTAGTCTTGCTGATTCTGTAAGATACATATCAAGGAGAGTCAACTTCTTGTAATAAAACTTGCATTTTAGTTAATGCGACCTGGCAGCTTTAGGTATGGTGCATTCATTGACCAGAAACAGATCTTGAGTTTTCGACCATCCAGTTACTAGTCAGTGCTGGCTAAGCTGAAACCGTCTGTTTCTGGTCACAAGGCATTTTCTCTGTGCAACTACAGGTTTTCTCAAATGTCATTTTAAACTGACAAGATCAAAGACCAGAGTTGTTTATAGGATTAACGTCTGTGTCATTCATGACAGATTATCTGAATAAATGTTATCAACTCGTCACATCACTGTGAGAATGGATGTAAAGTTGAAAAGTTGGGAAACACCTTGGGCAAATCGTGGCTGACTGAAGAAGCTCCAAATATCACAGTTTTTATTTTTTTTTTTTAGAGCTCTATTAATCAATCAGTGGAATATCTATGACGGGAACATAAATATCCATCCATCCATCCATTTTCTGTCACCCTTCTCCCTAACGGGGTCGGGAGTTGCCGGCGCCTATCTCCAGCTGCGTTCCGGGCGAGAGGCGGGGTACACCCTGGACAGGTCGCCAGTCTGTCGCAGGGAACATAAATATCTGGGAGAGAATTAATTTATTAAGACTTTACACACTCACTGGTTATTTTATTAGCTACATCCATTCGAATGCTTGTCAACGCAATGGTGTCATTTAGTCACATGGCAACATCTTTATATATTTAGGGATCTAGGAGGTGAAGACAAGTTACTAAAGATCCAACAAGGCATCAGAATTCAGAAGAAAAGGTGTTTAAGAGACTTTGAACATAGATCTACATGATACAGATAAATATGAAGGTCCTTCAATGGCTATTGACATGTTTGTTGTCTTGTGCTTAGAGCTGGGCTGATTTAAAATGAGAGTTTCAATGGAGTGTATAATGGTTTTACTTTATTAGTCAGCTCTGAACAAATGCATCAAAAATTTAAAGTCAATAGTTTCACATGTTTTGTTTGCGAGGTGATAATGTTAAAACTACCATGTTGGATCTGTTGCTGTAATCCTGTCAGGAAGCTTGCAGCAGTCATGTTGTTGGATAGGACTTCAAAAGCTTCAAAGGAAATATACTCACAATGGAAACTATCCGAACTACCTGCAGTAACTCACTCCCACTTTATCTTATCGGTATCTTGATCTTGATGGTGGAAGCCTCAGCCTGTCCTAACCTGAATATGAGCAGCGTTGTCGTAACTCTCCTGCTCCCCTGATGAGTCACCAAACCCTCTGAGCAAAGGTAATTAGAAACAGGTTAAAATAATTGGCCCTGTGGCCTTTCATGCCTCATATGCGTGGGAATGCTTGTTTTTCAGCTCACAAAAATGGGAAGTGCACCGCAAATGAGTAAACACAAAAGCAGTCGGAGAGCTGGCACTATTGTAGGGAAAGCTGACTCCTCTACTTTAGGAGATCTTAATGTTCCTTCAACACTTTCACTGAGTTCTGTGTCAAACATTTAATTGAGAGAAGCCCGTCCAAGTCTTTCTGGGGGCCAAGCTTCTGTTGCTGGTAATTGATGACCTTCCCCACACGCTCCACTGAAAACAACTCGACGCTCATTAAGATGCTTGAGCTCTGGATGTTGTTTCAAACTGCGACGGGAGTGAGTACCGTCTGGCGTGTGATAGACGGCGCTGACCACTGAATGTTGACCTTTTACCACAGATAAAGAGAAGTTGAACGAAGAGGTCACAGGTTTAGCAGGTCAGGGACGTCTGACAAATCGTGTCAACAAATTTCCATTGTGAAAAGAAAGCCTGATGAGCTCATTTCTGGGCTTGTTTTTTAAAAAGGCAGCTTTAATAAAAACATTCTTTGTTTAAAAATAAAAAATGCTCTTCGGTCTGGCATGCCCGTCTGCCTTTGTGGTCCTCATCACTGACGGTTGGTTTTAGAGGTTGGTGTTTCTGTTCTTGTTAACACTTCAAAACGCAGGAATTTCAAAATAATCCATGGGGAGAAGAGAAAGAAGTTCGTGAGTTTCCTGGATAAAAGGCAAAGAGAAAGAGTTGTTGTTTGCGTGTTGAGGGAAGCATCACGAATACAGGAAAAAAAAGATATTTGTTTTTTTTTTCTTAGAACTGTACTTTCTGTCTGCTTCTAAATACTTTTACAAAGTCCTTAATAATTGCATTGAATTAATAGTAGTTTGATTAAACATGGAAAAATCTTCTGAAGTTGTAAAAAAAGTATCAATTTAAAAGTCTTTAACCTTTTGCTGTTGTGTATTTTACAATTAAACAGAGCTAAGAGGAAAAATATGAAAACATATTCACATCTTTGACAAACTATCATAAATAAAATAAAAATTTCATAGGCTAGTTGCTATTTCAGAAGGTATTGTGTTAGTCAGAAACAAATACACACTCATTTAATTCATTTGGAATATTATTGAAACGCTAACTTATTTATTAGTTACTAATGTTAATAGACATTTGACTATAACCAATGTGTGAGATTGTGACTTTTTTTTGGACGGAAGAGCATAAAGAATACATTCAAACTTGTGCTTGTGGTTTTAAAGTTGTATGGTTATTATCAACTTGCGTTTGTGTAATAAGATACAAGATTGATGGGTGAATGGAAACTAATTATAAAGTTATTCAAAGTTTCCTACCTCAGGAATGCCCTGCCAAAATACAGCAGGATATAACAAACTTTAGCCTCAGGGTTGATGGGTTGATGGTTGTATATCAGGAGGGACTCACAATTTTCCTGATTTCCTTATGAGATGCTGCTCATAAGGAAGTTCAAGCTTCTTTCCACTTAGAAATTATGGCTTCCAAGCTTGTTGGATGGCAGTTACAAAGTAATGGAAAAAACTGGCAATCACACATTCTAAATAAATACACGATACCAAAGAAAGCTTTAAACAGAAACTTATGTTTGTCATAATAGGAAAACCAATTACTCCCTTTGCTCATGTGTTCTGTAACTCTCTTGTGGAGCAGATTAATCTTTTGCTCTTGGTCTCATCTGTCATCCTGTTAGTTGGATTTTTGTTTGAGGTCTCCACATGTTTTTGTTGTTTCCATGTTTGCACTGCATACTCCAGATCCTGGTTCATAAAAGGGGGTCTTGGTTTCATGGTTCTGTGCCTTTGTTTTGATGTGACGATCTTTGCTGCGATTACTTCACTCAGCTTTACTTGTACATCCGGTTCTTTTCGTTGATTTCACTGCTCTTCACGGCTTTTTTTATTTGTCCTGTGTCTTATCTGGATCTGCTTCTTCTTTTTTTGTTAAATGTTCCTGACTTTATGTTTGCTGTTGTGCACTTACATGCTCTAAATGTAAATGCCAGAGAATGAAAAATTACGCTTTTTTTTAGCCTTATCATCTTGGAGAGCACCTAAGGTGATCAAGGGAAAATTTACACACTTTTTATTAATTTTTGTATGTCTTAATTAAATCTAGAACATTTGCACTTCAGACGTAACACTGAATGACCCTTCTACCGACTCAGTAATGACGTTTACTTGGTAATGTGCGCAGACAAGAAAAACACAAACCGATGCATGAAATGAAGTTGACCACATTATCTTGGGTTCATGCTGCCTACAAGAAATATACATTACTCTTCTCAGCTTTAACTTAAAGTATTGTTCCCTGTTTATTTGCTGAAAACCTGCTGAGCAAACTTCAACATGCCTATCAGTTGTTACATGCTATTTCTTAGAAATGGCCAAGCTTACCAGTGTGCATGCGTGTAAGTGTGTGTGAGTCCATATAACATGCTCCTGCTGTTAAACGCTGGCTGTAACTGACCCACTGTAGGCCAGAACTGATGCCTCTCTTGGGACTCTGAGGGGCTAGCTGTGTGCCAAACTGGGTCTGTTCTGTTCCACATAATAAGAGCAGAACTTTTCACTGCAGCTGTAAATTCTCTCAGCAACATATTTTAAAAATGAATGATTAGCTAGTAAAGGGCTTTGTGGTTGCAGCTGTAGATTTCACTTTTAGATGGCCATAGTTTAATCTTGTTTAAAGCAAGCTGTGCCTTGGTAACACACTTTGTCATGTTATAACCGCATACCTATACTTTCAAATATTTTATGGTAAATGTAGTAGACCAGAAAAACGTAGAGCATGAATGTGAAGTGGGAAAAAGAATACATGGTTACAAATTAAAAATGTATAAAAATAAATAAAAAGTGGAATGCAAATAAGTGCCACCTTATTCAGATACCACAAAATAAAATCTAGTGTGACCAATTGCACTCAGAAGTCACCTAATTAATGAAGTGCAGTACCTTTAATCAGCATGAAGTTCAGCTGTGCTATAAAGGCCTCAGATGTTTGTTACAGAAAATTAGTGAACCAATATAATGAAGAGGTTTTCAACATCTCAGATGTTTACTTGGCAAGCTAAGTAAAAGCAGAATCTAAGCGGGTCATGGTAACTCTGGAGGAGCAAGAGAGATCCACAGTTTGTCACTTAGTTCTCACTTCACGTTTATTGCAGGCTTTTCATGGATGCAGAAAAATAAGAATGGTCAAGAGAAAGACAGAAAAAGTCCCATTCAAACTTTTCCACAGTATTTTCTTCCTGACCATGAGGTGCTCCAGTTGGAAGAGACTGAAGGTTATCTTTTTGGTGAAAAACTATTTGTATATGGATGGCAGAAAATAAAACATGACAGAGGCAGCATTATTCTGAGGGGATGCCATTCTTTCCACTGACTTCTACTCACAGAGAGGAACAAAATATGGTGAGGCAAAAACTTCACTTAAATTACTCAGAACCCAACCAATAAATTTTGGTTTGTGGCTTTTTGGTCATTTTGTAATCAACCTTATGAAGGTCACAGGCACTAAAAAAGCTGTTTCAAAACAATTTTGTGTAATTACCCTGGTAAAAGCATTTATCATGAACACAGAAGCTTCTCAGAGTTAAAAAGATGGCAATCCTGGAAGTAAAGCTATTAGAGACTGAGCAAGACCTGATTTACGTTGACCAAAGGTTCAACATAAAGCAGATAAGCTAGTCTAAACACACAGCCAGGAGTACAACAAACTTATTGGAATATTTTTGTTAGTATGAACAGTCTGAACTTGAATCAGTTTTAGAATGTGTGGCAGTATTTAAAAAAAGAGCAATGGCACTCTCTCATTCTGCAAAGCTGGCTCAGACTTGCAATAACAATAGGTTCTGAAAGGTTTGTACTCATGGGGGTGAATAGACGAGCATGCCACACTTTCAGCTTTTCTTTCGGATACTTACATGGCAGTAAGTATTAGTAGCATATTGTTTGTTTCTTCTAGTTTATTCTACTTTGAGCAACAGCTATTGCTTAGGGCCAAAAACACACATGACATCTACCTGTCATCTCTACAACTACAACTCTGAATTTGCTCCCTCTGTCCCTACAAAATAGTCTTCTCTTACTATTTTAAATCTTCTCATCAGTCATTCCCCCTTTCTATGCCTTAACCCTGATCTCTCTTTCCCAAACCGCATCAAAACACAAGAACAATTTAGTTGTAGGAATCAGGCAGACACGTCTGCAGAAAATCCAGTCTAAACAGTGTTATCAGATAGCTGGCACCCTCACACAGGACACCAGTGTGTGTCCAGAATGGGAAACCTGGGATGTATTTTAAAATCTTTTTGAAGTTTCTACTTGTTTCTCTTTTAGTTTTTAGATAATTACTTTGAATATAATACTTCATTGTGAAAGTCTCATGTAAATCCCAAATGACGTAAATTCAAGTACGTGTTATCATTTTCCATCTGTATTTTGCATGATGGTGTTTTTGTGTGCTGCACTGTTGCTGTTTTGTCAGGACCTGACATCTTGCTGCACACCAGAGAACAATGACCTGACTCATGATGTGGCTTTGGACCATGAGTCTCTCGCTGTCAAAAGTCATGGTTCTCAAACTGTGGTTCATGTAACACGAGTGGTGCTCAGGCCCTTTAGTGGTTAAATACTCAGCTTATATATATTTCTATTAGATTAAATTATGTTATAGATTGGCACTAGAGATGTGACAAATTTCCAATCTCTCTTTTTGTACAGGTCTCACCTTCTGATTTTGTTTTTGGCCAGTTCCAATATCTCGCAGAAATATCAACATCAACAAAGTATTTTTGACAAACATTTTTTCACTTTATATGTTTAAATCTGTAAACACATAAAGTTTTTTGTTTCTTCCAAAGACCTCAGTAAGCTGTGACTAAAGAAATGCAAAAGTCTTTGTGAACAGGATTAGATTTGATAGATTTTTTTATTCTTCTTGTATCTGTACGGTTTGTGATGCAAAGTAGAGGAGGATTATATCAAGAGAAATTTGTAAAAAAAAAGAAAAAATTTTAAAAAGACGGAAAGTGTAGAAAAGAAGAGTCACACTCAGCCAAAACTGTTTCGCTCCAAATTCAAAAGAAAAATTGATGACCATATGAGCCTCAAGTGAAGCAGCTGCTTCACTTGAGGCTCATAAAAAAAAAAAAAAATCTCAATTTTAATTAAGATTAAAATTTGTTAGGGAAATGGGAAAATGACTTTTTATCAGCCTTTCCTTCAACATCACACCCTTTCTCTGACAGAGTGAATTTACTTTCTCCTCTATCAGGGGCCACATTGCACCACACACATACGTTGAACACAGGATAGGCAGGCCATGATAAAGGCCTGGTAGATGACAGTTGAACGGTCTGCTGTTCCTCTTCCTGGAATATGGAGAGCTGTGAACGCAGCAGCCTGAGGCCAGATCATGTATCTGCACAGGGCATCGCAGCAGCTCCTGTCACCATGCTGTGAGTTATTACTCCGAGGTTTTCCTCCCGACGTAGTCTCAGTCACACTGGCTGTCAAGCGGATGAGATCAGAAAGTTACATATGCTAATTATGAGCCCAAATGTCATGTTAACTTTGGGTTGATTTATACAAACTGTTTCTTTTTACAGGGTGGAATGACAATACCACAAACAACTTCTAACATTTTTTTTTTAAAACGTTTGGATTTAATTTGGAAAAGGGTGGGCAAAATGGCCTAAAAATCTAATTTTCAATTGTTTCATCTTCATTTCTTCCTTTCTTTTCTTAGAATGAAAGTACAAAAACTTGTTTTTAATTCAGATGTCTCTTTTGTAAGTTGATCTGAATTACAAATTCAAACAAACATAAGTTGTAAAACAAGATAGTTGCCCTGAGCGAGCTGACATCACACTAAATTACGGAAGCCTAAATAATAATAATCCTCATAAACATAGAATTTGATTAATAGATACATTGAATTTATCCCCCAGCTTTGATTTCACATAGGCTCTAAATTATAAATGCCACCCATCCTTTTATTTATTTATTTTTTTTAAATCAATATTGTCGGGAACGTCAGGTGAGCGGTGGTGAGGAGGCGATGAGGTGGAGGCAGGAAACCCAGGATGTGGTGAAAAATAATAATTTATTGTGAGGGTGCCAGCAAAAAACAAAGCTAGAAACACCGGACATAACACAAAAACACTAGAAAAAACTCAAACTCGAAACACTAGAAAACTTAAACTGGAAACACGAAGCTTGAAACACTAGAGAACTAGAGGAACCACGCACAAGAACTGACAAGGGACAGATTGACGTACAACGACGACAAGGACCCGAGGAGGAACACAGGACACAGGAGGACTTAAATGCACAGAGAGAAATCAGGGAAACTAGAAACACCTGGGGATAATCAAGGGGGAAGACAGCACAACGAGGAGGACTCAGGACACAGAAAACACAATATGGAACACAGACAGAAACCACACATGACAAATATGTTATAACTACTTTAAAATACATACATAAAAGTCAAACTCAGTCTGGCCTACATACCGACTATTGGTGTATAAAAACATCCGACTGCAACTGTCACAACTGTAACGTCAGAGTTGCTTTAATAGTCATTTCTTATTGTGTGAAACCGCTCAGAAACGTCCACCTGTCTTTACTCCTCATGAAATGGCATAAAACAGAAGGAGACACCTGAGGAGGTGACGCGTCACCATCAGGTGTGTCCAGTGATGTTTTCTGTGTCGGTGACTGGGCCCCACCACCATGCAGGTTTAGTCATCAGCATTCCACCACAGCATTACTCACATCAGATTGAAATAAACAATCAGTCACAAAAGAAATCGGCAGATGAATCCTCTGTCTACCATTCCCTTTTATATACACTTCGGCCTGTAATTGTTCTGACTCACTTACATCATCCTTGGTCTCTCAAAGGTAACACCTGCGACTTCAGTACGACATTCCAAATCTGCGTGTTCACACTCGTTGGTAAGCCTCTCTTGGTTGGTTCACTTGTCAACATATATGATGAGAAAATGCCCCCAACATGACAATGCAATCAGCAAAAATGCTAAATGTAAACAGATCAATGATAAATTTTAGAAAAACCTTCCTGTAAACACAGAATAAAGATATCAAATCAAAAGAAAAAGAAAAATCTGATAAAAAAAAAAATTGCTTTTACTGGAAGCCGAGCCGCAGGGAATCTGGCAAGTCTCAGTCTGTTTTTTTTTGTTTTTTTCCTTAACCAAAATTCAGCTAGTAATCATTTTTTTTAATTAATCTTGCAACACGTTCAAGGTTTCTGTTATCGCAGTGTGGTTGTGTTCGTGACAGGACTGCAGATGGGGGGACTGCTCACACAAAGATATATAGTTTAGACAAGTATAAGTAACTCAGCATGTGGAAATTCCCGAGAAAGAGTTCCTCACTAATTACAAAGGATGTTCTCAATATATCAAATACTAAAGCTTTCACAGTAACTGAGCTCCACTATTTCTCTCATTCAGTAACATTCTTTTATTTGAATGTGTGTTAATTTAAATGAGCCTAAACAAAGCTTATAGCATTTTTAGGTTTTATTCTGAATTGTTCATATGTGTGGCCTAAAGACGTAATATATTTGATAATTGCCATTTGTGTGATGTAACAGTTTAATGCTGATATGGAAGGTTTAATCTTCTCAACTCCTTTTATAGTAGATCGAGCGTCTTGAATGGCTTGTCTTGATTTAAATGTAACACATTTAAATGTGTTACATTTAAACTCAAAATAATCCAATAATCAAAAACACAAACACACAGAGTGATGTCCATCCCTATTAAAGGGTAGTTAACTCAGTAAAGTTTTGGTCATTTTCATTAAAACGATTTAACACTTAAAAATCTATGTAAACGAGTCAAAGAAGAGTCGCTCCAGACAGAATGTCCTATAGATAGATCTTTTGTTTGGGTACATAAGATATTACGTTTCCTTGCTGTCAGCAGTTTGTAACTTAAAATTCTCCACATCAGACCTTTCCTGAGCAAATGTGAAAGGTCAGCATACCAAAGAGGTGTCAGGCTGTTCCTCAAAGACATGAAGGTCAACTTAAGCATGTATGAGCAGATGTTTCTTTGAATGTTCACGGAATAAAATGAACAGTTCGCTTTTATGGGTTGTTTTCTTCCCAGGAGGTCAGTTGAAATTGAAAAAGTTGATAAGTAGCTGCTGTACTAGAAAGCTGCTACAAATTTTTATTATGCTTCTCTGTTAAAGTGTGAAGCCTTAAGGATAGGATGTAAGTGTGAAGCGTGTGGTTGGTCTCATTAAGCAAATGCCTCTTGGTGATTAACGTGAAACTGTAGGCTGGGAGGATGTATGCCAGTTACACAGTCTGAACTCCCTCCTGACTTCGTTACTCCCTTTCAGCTTATGATTACTCTTTTTCTCCTCCTGACTCCCATTCTGACGCCATGTTATTTATTGCTCCATGAAGGGACCTTCGCTGGAAAACCCCATTTAAGGAGCAGGATTCCACATGTAGCTGTAAAACCCTGCTATCATTTTTTCTGCTAATTGCACATCTCCCCTCCATGAATTTTTTTCATTAGCCATAAAACTGATAAAACTGTTACAAATTTTTAACAACCTATTTCAATCCTCCTCTGAACCTTTATAGAAATTCTTCTTCCCATATGTGCAAATCATCACATTTCTACGTGATGTTTGGTTATCTCTCCCTGTAGATTCCTTCTTAGCAGCTATTTTTGTATGCGCCTCATAAAACAGTCAAATACACGTGGAAATACTTCATCTTCCAAGTGGTTCTAAAACATCTATATCAAGTGCCCACAAAGCAAATATAAATGTTTCAAAGCAGCGCCGTTTTAACATATTTAAAAACTGTAATACCGCTTGTCTTTAACTTACTGCTTGTTGTGTTTTGTTCAATTCTTATTCTTTAACTCTGTACATGAACTTTTCCCTCATTAGTCAAAATGTGTTTGTTTCCAAGTGGAAATATAGCCAGGAAGTCTGTTAAAGTCAAATTTGCATCTAAAAAACTCAGAGAATTCTCCTTAACATGGCCTTAAAATCCAATATGGCTGCCACATGTTTAAAATGTAATGCCAGCAGCGTTAGTGTGCATTTCATTAATTCTCAAACACACAGTGTGGTGGAACTTTAGTTACTGAACATGTGCCAAATTTAGACTGCACAAAAGAAACATAACTCACTTTGAACCAAAAGTATGTAACTCTTGGTATTCAAAAAATGTGTTTTATTAAGTTCCTTGAGTTTGTACAAAATGACTCCTTATTAAACAGGCTCCTTGTGCATGGAATGACTTCCAGAACAAACTTGTGTTGAATTAATTACTGCAAGATATTAGCTTTAACCAGCAGTTTAATTAAAGTTTTATTGAAGCTTTCTGTCTTGAGAACCATATTTGTTTTTGATTATGGCAGTCACTGTGTTTGTATCTTAGCTTTGTGTATTTGTGCATACAATTCTTTTTAACATCGATCTCAATGAGGACTCTCCAGTAGATTTTGTATCTTAATGGGACATTCCTGGTTAAAGAAAGGAAAGTACGAAGGTTTGAGAACCTTAGATGACTCAGGACAACAAATTCACCCAGAGAATGAAAGGAAACAGAAGATTTAGACTTTCTATGGCTCACATAGGAAGTGTGTGGGTGACTGTGTCCATGTGTGGAGTTCAGTGGGTTCTGTCTGTGTGAGGTAAATCACTCTTAGGGGATGAATCTCGCTGCCCTGCACCTACACACCACAGTCTGGCTGACTGACACACTGTGGCATGGGCCCAATGGTCTCCACACATCTTTGCTTCCTGTGTTTTCTTTCCGACTAAATCTCATTGCTCCTCCCAAACGTGAGCTTTGGCTGTACCTTGCATCCCAGAATGGTGAACGCCCAGTCCTGAGAAAGGGAGTAAAGGAAGCACAGACCAGTAGAAGACAGGGAATGCTCATAAAGAGTGGGAAAAAACGAGAGCTGAGCGAGAGAGTTGGCCTCCGATTCTGTGACGCGTTGCACTCGCCAACCCAAAACCCACAAGGAATGAGATCGGAGGCAAAAGGGAGGAAGGGATAGAGAGGAAGGAGTAGAGGGGCTTAAGAAACAGGCTATGGATGCAGGGAGTCTCTAATAAGCAGAAAGCTTGGGTTTCTGTGGTGTCTGTTATGGCTCCAGTTGTCTAGGAGGAGAACTGAACAACACTTTGTTTACACAGAGGAAGGAGACTTAGCGGCTTTGCAGCTCATAGCATCTGTAATGATAGCTTGGCTCAGAGGTCAGTTTGCTTTCCCAGAGATGAGCTGACCTGCTGATTCCAAACACTCGCCATGGAGTGAATCGCAAAAGTATTCACAGTCTTTAAAACAGGCGCTTAAATTCCGTGACAAAAAAAAAACACTTGGTATTTTATTCTATGTTGCATGACTTTGTGTTTTGTGTTTATGATGTAAAGCACTTTGAAATGCCTTGTTGCTGAAATGTGCTATACAAATAAAATTTGATTGATTGATTGATTGATTGAACTACTATGCATTTCTATCATATATGTTGATAGAAATGTATGGGTTACATTAGGAGTCTGCAGCTTGGGCTTCTGGAGCCACAAGTGACATTTTAGACTTCCCACAGTGGCTCTCAATAATTTTGGCAAAACATGATGAAGAACAAACTAATATTTTTGAATATATCTATAGTAGCAAATGTAGTTTCTATGGAATAAATACATTGAATTTCTACAACAGAATGGTACTAACCAATTCTTTATGTAGGTTTAGTTATCTTGTCATTAAATTATTAATTTGCTTTTTTAAATACTTTTTCATAATTATCAATAGCACATAAGAAAATTATGTCTTTTTCTTTATCCTTAAAGATAAAGAAAAATTTCCTACAGAAGATATTTATCAAAAGGTACCATTTCACCAAAGGTCTTGTCAGATTTGTGACTGAATTTTTATGTATTGCAGAGTCCAACATTAAGTAGTGCCTTCAACGTTAAGGAAAATATGTGGTCTTAAATTTCTTCACAACTAAATGTCTAAACTAAGTGTTTTGTGTATCTGAATAGAGAAGCTGTGTGTCATTAAACTAGGGATGAAGACAGCTACTCTGTGGTTTCAGGTTTTTTATTTTATTTTATTCTCTGCATCTGCAAATCTGGTAGTCATACTGAGAGCAAGGTGGTTCTGTAAAGAACTGACTCAAGACTTCAAATTTATATTCGTGATCAGTGCACTTTTTTGGTCTATCACATAAAACCCTACCAAAATAATATGAGTATATAGTTAAAAAGTGCAAAAAAATAATTGTATGGTACTGTTAAAATCTAGACAAACCTAAGACCTGTTGCAGACATTTTTTTTTAATATATTGAAGAAAAAACTTGAGATTTCAAATAACATCTCATCAGATATATGGCTTTGAAGTATTACACAACTGAAGATAAAATTCTAGGGAAGTAACTGTCTCTGCAGCAAGAATGCAGGAAGCACTTTGTTTTTTTTCTATAAGGAATTTATTAGTGGGTTGCATAAAGTCACTTTAAGACTGTGCAATAACTTGTCTATCAACCAGCACTTTATAAGACAGACGATAATTTGAAGTAGCAGAAATGAATTTTGATGAGAGTGATCTTAAGGTAAACCAGAGATAATGGTAGAAAATGTACAGCGCCATTGCTTTGTGTTATGTCTGAGACAGTCAAAGGTCATTCAGGAGTTGTGTGACTCCCTAAACATTCAGCTTTAAAAATGTGCTGATCCACGCAGGAAAAGAGAAGTAATTCTGAGGGAGTTATAGCTGAATATATGGCTACAGTATTTCCGAACAGCTTCTGCCTGGACCGCTGTACTTTAACAGTCTCTGTTGTGTGTACACAGTCTGAGAGACATCCGTGTCAAACATGTCACAGCAGATGAAAAGTCTTGTGGCACTTTGACAGATGGTGGAATGGAAAAAAGGAACGATCATAAAAAGCGTAGCAATCTTTGTGCTCCACTTTATGTTTACACGAAGCCCGATGCATCGAGTTCTTCATCAAACTGGACGGGTTTTGCTCTGAGCAAGCAGATGTGTGCTACATCAGCAGCATCGTTAAACACAAAAGCCACCCCGATGAATGCGTCATTAAAAAAAAAAAATCCCCCTGATGGCAATTACCTTCTGCTCATTCTATGATGTGGAGAAACACCAATCCAGACTCGAGATCTATGCAGAATTTACGATTTGTAGTTGAGTTTACTGCACAGGGAGCAGTTAGCTGTAGAGATCAGAACCACAGAGGCCATAACCACAGGAGAAAACAAGTGTTTAAGTAAGCGCAGATGAGAAGAAGGACTTGTAAAACTCACATTGGCTGATGCTGGAGAGGCATTCACTCTGGGACAAAAATATTTAATCAAACTTTCTGAAATTAGAGTTGTTGAATTTGTTTGCATTTGTGTCTATATGCCCGAGTTTGCAAGAATGTTACTAACTTTAAAGCTGTTCTGAGAAGCCTTTATGTTTAACTGTTTAAGTATATAAAGTACTGAAAATTGAAGATGACATGTTTTGCTCCAGTGACTATAATTCCACAGTCCAACTGTGTGAAAACTTACTAAAATAAAATAGTAAGATTAATTTAGATAATCAAATTACTTTGGAAGATCGAAAGGGCAAAAACCCAATGAATATTCATATCAAAAACAATATTTGAATTAAATCTTACTTATTATCCATAAGTAAATGTTTACTTGTTAAGATAATGATGCATTTTACATAAAAAAAAAAAAAATTATTTGCCATAATCACATCTCAGATAGGGGGATTTGTCTACGGTTAAGTTGTGCGAGTTAATCATTCCTATTTAAAGGTTTAATACATTTTAAACAATGATTTCAATATTTAAAAATTATGTATTTCACACATTTTTGAGGTATTTCCAAAAATATTTATTTATTGTATTACTTTTTTCTATACGTGATCAAATATATGAATATTTATTTAATATCTCTTTTGATCTTAATACTTTTGGAAGTTCAACAGGATCAAGAAGACACGATTTTCTATAAAGTTTTATGCTCTTAACAATAATGGTCTCCATTTTTCCAACAAAACTAGGAAATGAAGCACTTCTGCACAAATTAGTTACTTTAGCTCTTCAAACACTCTTTGTCAGGGAATTTCTTATTATATTCCTATACTATAGCATAGGATTATATATTATAGAATGTAATTATTATGTGTCTGTTACACACCGGTTGTGAAACCTACTCAACCCACTCACTGCAAAATGAAAGCCAGAGAAAAGAAAGTGATAATGAACTTTCACCTACACACACACACTATTATCCAAAAACTACTTTCAAGATGTTTTTTGCTTGAGGCTTTTTTGTGGTCATGAGTAATATGAAGGGAAGTGCAAAACAGTTGGCCATACACTGTATCAATGCTATAGCATAATATTTAAATTATGGAGTTTCCATATAGTGATAATACTCACTATCTGACATTACAGGTTGAAAAATTACATTTGACTGACAAAAATTCACCAAGAAATTGTGAAGCAATGACTCATGGTTGATTTTTAACCCTGTAATGTCAACTGTATCATTTTGGGTGCAATTATTTCTAAGGCATTAATTGCATTAAGCTCCTTCTAGCATTAAAAAATGTCAAAAACTGGGTTTTTGCTTTTAATTATATACACCTACAGGGTGAATATGTGTAAGAAAGGTTTTTCTTTTCCACTTTCCTCAGCAGTGCAAAAATGTTTCCATGCATGCAGTCTCTTCACAGGCTTAGGAGTAAATGTTATGACTTCCTCAGAATGTCGGACTGAAGACTCGCCCAGGATATGATTTCGAGTTAAACGGTCAGATCATAAATTAGTTGAAAAAGTCCTGCTCCATTCAAATTGCCAAGTCATAATTTCTTCCTATGGCTTCAACACCTGCATCCATTATTTGTTATGCAAAAGTATTTTTCAAGTCAAACAAGTGAGATGGTTGTTATCACAAGACAATATGTTGAAGTGTCAGCCAAGCTCAGTGTGCAAAAATAAGCTTTCTGATTAAATCAACCAGCTTTCACCCACACAGTTGTGGTGTTATCTATCATCACTGCCAGTAAGACACTTGACGTGTCCTGAATGCAGCTGTTGATTTTTGACATAATCTTGGGCAATTATTTTCTGTTTCAGTGTAATTTGCTATTTACAACTCCTTCTGTTTCATTTGCACTGTACATCAGTGCAAATGATGTAAATCTGGTGTAAATTACGTCAGTCGCAGGACGAATGTTAGTTGAATAAAAAGTTGAAACAAAGTCTTCATCTGCAGTTTGGCACGAGCCACATGGCAAACATGTAAAAGAAAAAGCTCTGGTAGATGAAACCAAGATTAAACTGTTCAGCATGCATACAAGCAGATATATATGTAGTGACCTAATACTGCACATGTCTTTGGACACACCATCCACACTTTGAGAGGTCAGTTAACCATACACTCAGGATCGTGGACTGTAACAGAAAGCAGGAGTACCTGGAGAGAACTCATGCATGAACTGGGAGAACATGGAAACTCCATTCTAAAGACACTTGACTGGGATGTGAATCCAGGACCAATTGCTGCGGGGCAACAGTCCTAGCTGGTGCACCATACAGAACAACCATAGAAGAAAAACCACTGGAGGCTGCAAGTTTTGAGACTGGGACTGAGGATCATGCATATGAATAACAAAAACATGATATATACTCCATTCCAACGCCAGACCTAAATACAATTTAAAAAGCTGAAGTGCTTTGCATACAGTCTAACTGAGCTTGAGGTATTTTGCAAAGAACAATAGTGAAAAGTCTCTATGTGTACATACATACATACATACATACATACATACATACATACATACATACATACATACATACATACATACATACATACATACAACACTGACAAAGTAGCAATAAGTTGTAAAGGAGTTGTAAATAGTTTTCAAAGGGACTCCATGAAATGTTAATCTAAATGCCTTGGTTTTGATTACAAGTCAAGCAAATCAGAAATAAAATAAACTAGAAGCTTCAGAGCAGCTTTTCAGATCTCTTCTTTGCAATCAAGTAATTGCCTTATAAAGAAAAACATTTGGACGGATGCTGACATGAGAAACTAAACACGTGAATGAGCATCTTCATCCTGGCCGGGGCAGCTGGAAGCAAGAAAACTTGAGTCATGAGAAAAGACGTTTTGAAAGCTTGATCCGGCATGAACAGCCTGAAGACAGCAGCGACAGCAGCGAGTTTCCCTTGAGAGCGCAGCTGTCTGGCTTGGAGAGCATTTACTGGCAGCACCATCTGAGACAATAATTTGCATGTTATTAATCACAGGCCAGTTGCTATGAACAAGAAACATGCAAACCTTGTTGAAGTGTCGCAACCAAGCAAGCACAAAAATCCATTAAGTATTAAATCCTGATGGGGAAACTTTCATTTGGTTTTGTCTTAGTCACCCATAACCATTTGAATCATGTCACCACAAATATGAGTTAATCAGCAGCAGAGAAGCCTTTTTTTTCCCAGAATCAAAACATTATCCCTGTGGTGTTATCATTTGGACGCCTTGGAATGGACATGATCACTCAGGAGGATTTGGCAATAACAGACATGGTCTGATTTAACGAGTGAGTGGGCTCGTTTTGGATCGGTAAAATCACCAGGAACAATTATCCCTCATTTCTTGTGACAGAAACGTCACTATATCCCATCTGCTGCTTCCTCTGCTGTTGTCATGAGGCCTCTTTTCTTTTTTCTTTTTTTTTTTTTGTCTTGGCGCTGTAAAAAAAAACAAAAAAAACATCTGGAGCCAGTCACATCACCAAGGGCTCGCGGGTCCAGATCCTAATGGAACATGTGAATGTGTTTTAAAATCCGGCTCAAGCAGCTGTTGTTTGCTCAATTACATATTTGGCTGGAGAGCAGCATCATGCCGGCTGTCCACACATTCTAGCTTAAATGAGTAAATTGATGTTAATGTGGCACTTAAGAAAACCAGAGAATGAATATGGAGATGTGAGATTGTGGTTGAGGCGTTGGTAGAAGAACTAGCTAAATGTAAAGAATGAAAATAAGCTCGCTTAGAAGCGTATTGGGTGACTGAGACTGCTGCTGAACTTTGGTTCCTGACATTTTACCGGCTCTATTTCTCCTCATTGCTCCAAGCAGGGAGTTACTTGTGCATTCCCTTCCTTTTCAGTTTCCTGCAGAAACTTGCACGGTCACTCGTATTTTTAAAGATGCATGATAAAAATTGCATCTGTGGCATGGGAGCCCTTGGGCAAGAATCGAAACAAACAAGTATTCCCAGTTGGACAAATAAATAAACTGCCTTTCAACGCAACCTTCTTTGCTGATCAGTCATCCGAGCCGTGACAGCCAGGACAAGGTTAATAGAAACCGATATGTCTAAATTAAATAAAGTCAACTGGATCCATGACTATTTTTTGCAAGTTTTCTTTTGTTTGTTTGTTTCTTTTTACAATTAGCAAAATGCAAAAACATTTTTAGGAAATGTGATGCTATGGGAGCGAGAACATGGCATGAAATTGTCAGCTGTTCAGGAAGAAATGAGCCTTTGGCCAGTAGCCCTCAATAGAGACTTTATCTGAGCTCTTTGTGCTGCTCTTATTCCAAAATAATATTAACACAGAAGACTTAATCAGAGGAAACAAATGCTGTAACAGCTGGGTCAATGTCCAACTGTGTGTTTTCTTGCTTTATTGTTTTATTCATGACCACTTTTACAAAATGTACTTTGACTAGATGCCTAAAATACAATTTTCTTCTGTTTTGGCATCTGACCAGAACAACAATGTGGTCAGAGTTATTTCACAAGGTCAAATACGCTGAAAAATTCCACATTCCTAATTAGATTAACTAATTGCACCACATTTCAGAGACAAACATGTATAATATATATTGCACAAACAGCTTGTATTATTTGTATAGACAAAGTTGTCTCCTTATATTCCATACGTCAATATCCATTGCCTGTGCTTACTTATTTATGCAGGGTAGTAAAGGAGCCAGGCTGGGATTTGAATTTCGGATCTTCTTGAACTGATTCCAACTGTGCCACCATGAGCCCAACTGCAATCCCTGTTCCTGGAAAAAAGCTGTAAATCTTTGCACCTCCTTTGTAGCTATCAGTGTCTTGGCTGCTCCTTTCATCAACGTTCTTCTTGCTCACCTGGTCATTTCTTAGTAGGTGTATTGAGTTGTACCGTTCTTCTTCTACTGTCAGATGATTCACTGAACAGTGCAAAGCTCAGGATACTGTTTGATAATAAATAATAATAATACAATTTATTTATCATGTACTTTACATTTGCAATATCTCAAAGTGCTACAATCAATAAAACAATTCATTCAAGTTTATTAACATGTTTAATGTTAGTTACTAATGTCAAATATGTTTGTTAACTAATCTTATTTCTTGCTATAACCTGAGCCAGTGGGAGCATGTAGATATTCAATAGAAGGGGTCCCAGGATAAAACCTTGGGGTGCCCCACATGTGACTTATGTCCACTCTGGTGATCATAAGTCACCAGGGTAACTTCTTTATGTAAGATTCAAAGCAAATTAGTATTGAACCAGATAATGCTATACACATTTCTCCAGCCGCTTCACTAATATGTGATGGGCAACAGTGTGAAATGCTGTGCTGAACAGAACCAAAGCTGTGGTTCTTGCGCAGCCTGTGTTTATGTTTATGTCATTGAACACTTTGACGAGGGCAGTGTCAGTAAAGTGGTTCGCACAGAAACAGACTGAAAGACGTCAAAGCGGCTGAACTTTTTAAGGAAAGTTGTGGGTAGGATACCTAGACAGCAGGAGGAGCTTTTAAGTTTTCATGGTTGAGTTGCTGAAATTCAGCCATTTGTTATGAATGGGCATAGCATTGTTACTGGATTTGATATGGATGTGCAGACAAATCCTCTGATCTTTTGAATTTTCTTTTCAATTTCATTGCAGGCCCTGCTAGAGTGGCGTTCAGATGCCACAGCTGCAAGAGCGACAACAAGTCGTTTTCGTTTTTGATATCCGCAAAGAACGTTTCCCTACATTCTTTAGGTGAGAGACTTTGAGATCACAGCAATTAATCTATTGTTTCCAGCCTGGGCTGGATTGGTCTGTTTTTTTCATACCACCCTGTCAAATATATTGATGTTGTTTGTGCAAAAAGTATGTCATGTTCTTTAGATTCTGTTTGATTCTTTGTGTCCCATTTAGGTTTAATTCCCTTCACTTCTTGATGTGTCACACATGTTTTACACGGCCAATTTATTCTAGCTTTGTTTTCTTCTTTGTTCTTGTCCTGAATTTGGTGCCTCGTTGTTGTTTTATTCGTTGAAATCAGAAGGTTATTCTGCAGACTTTGTGGGAAGAACATTCTTGCCTTTAAAACACAGAGTTCTGGTGTTGATGCTGGCATGATCAATTGTGAGTGAGCTGAGTGAAGTGGTTTGTCCAAAAAAAAAAAAAAAATCCCAAAGAAAGAAAAGATGAGAGGGCAGGGAGGTGGGGAGGAGGGTCACTGACAAACCAGAGCAGGAGGGGGGAGGAGCAGCAGAAAAGTAAACTATGGGCAAGTTGAAAACCTTTTCTTAGAGACTTCTCTGAGCTGCTTTTTGAAGCAAATACCGAGCTGAAATGTGATGATTCAACAAAGTTGTGTCAGTCCTGCAGACAATTACTGTGGACATAAACTTGGAGAGGATGAAAGGGCACTTGCATTTTTTCCTCTTTTCTGTAACATGTAAATGTTTCAAATCTTCAACCACACTTTAATGTCAGGCAGCCAAAACTTGAAGAAGTGCAAAAAGCACTTCTGAAAAGTTGAGTTCATTTATGAATGGAAAGCAGCTTTGTTTACCAGTCTGGACCTTTGAGGCACCAGTTGCTCTCAAGAGTTTGGGATAAATGTGTCTATTACATTTATGTGGAGACGTCTTAGAGCGCTCTTATTTGCTCTATTGTTTTAGTTCAGCCACATTGGAGGATCAAATTCCTTCAAGAATTTTAAGTCGAGACTTTGACCAGCCTTCATTTTGATTCTGTATGAGCCATGCATATTTGGACTTGCTTGTGGGCTTTGGATCGTGATCCTTTTGCAAAACCCAGATAACAAGAGACTCTTCAACAGTTTTTGATAGACAGCAGATTTTATGGTTCCATTCATTACGGCAAGGTGTCAGATGGCGTTTTCTCCAGTTGCTTGGAGATCCTTAAGATGTTTTTTGGCAAACGTGAAGTGTGTTCCCTTTTGATCAGCAATTTTCACCTGGGAAATCTTCCAATGTCTGTTACTTACAGTTGGAGTCACAAATACAGAGCTTTACTCATGCAAGTCAGGCTTGCAGTGAAGAAGAAGTTCCGGGTTCTTTAGTATGTACACTGGTCACTGTTTCACAGTTCTACATTTCTGGATAATGACTCTTATTGTGTTTCATTGACGTCCCAAAGCCTAATAATGACTCTGTAACACTTTCTGGACTGATATATGTCAATGACTTTGTTGCTCATTGAGGCATGATGTGTTGCTTTTTGAGATCTCTTGGCCTAATTCAACAGACAAGGCAGTAATCAGACCTGGGAGTGACTGTGGAAATTGTACCAAAAAAACGAGGTCAAAGATATTTTCACTGAGGGCGTTGGTTGGATAGAATTTGTCCCTTAATAAATCACAATCAGTAGAAAATTGCATTTTCTATTCACTCATCTTTTAGTTATCTTTATCTGATATTTAGATTTACTTGGTTGTCAAGTAATTAAGTGTGGCAAAGATACAACAAAGAAGAAATCTAAAGTCAGAGAAGTATTGTTTCTTGGCACCAATACTCAAAGATAAAATATATTTTTTTTCTTACTTGGGATAAAATCTTGATGATTTATGAACAATGCTCTGCTCTCTTGTCGAAACAAACCAGAATGAAGGCTGCCAATGGGATTTTCCTGGATTTTAAAGACAGACTTGGCCCTGTTTTTGAATATTTCCAATTGTTGGTCAATGACTTGTTTAATTTAGCGTCAGTCATTTTCAATTATGCTTTTTTTTTAATGGAACTTCTTCACCGGCTTTCGTTTACATATACTTCCCATTCAAATCCTCCGTCCCCCTGAAATGCTCCACTAATCCTACGTCTGGCCGAGGTCAGATGAAGGTTTCCACATGACAATTCCCAGAGGGAATGTCAGACACCCAAAAGGAAACGTATAAAATCTGTCTCTGCTGGCTGGTTGGAATTTTGTATGTGTGTGTGTGTGTGTGTGTGTGTAGGTGTGTGTATATGCGTGTGTGTGTGTGTGGGTCTGCGTGCGTGTGCGTGAGTGTGTGCGTGGGTGGGTGTGCATGGGTGTCTGTTCCACATGTCAAAAACACATTTGCATATAAAATTCCATTTATATACAAACTTTTAACACGAGATGCCTCACAAAATACAGGCTATGCACAAAGTCTGCCGCGCTGTCCAGCAGTAAAAAGGTTTACAGCAGTGAGTGGAGACACCAGCTGCCCTTTTGTGAGGACTGTACGGTCAGACGTAAGCTGGCCGTTGGAGAGTCCCTGGGGACACATTCAGAGTCAGTGCGCTACCAAGTTGCTCGTATAATTGTGCTTCCGTAAACAGCGATCAGTGGGAAAACTAAAATACCCTCTCTCCTGAAAATCACCCAAACAAAACACCAAAATAAGAAATGGAGCTGAAACTTTTGAGTGGTCCCCTGGCCTCTGCAGTCCCACGGTGCTGATTGGTATGGACACACAACATCACGGATGCTAATTTTGGGAAGTGCACTTGGTTCCCAAACATGTCCCTTCAAATACTCTACAGCAACCTTTGATTTGATGAAACTGGTTTTCCTCAGTTGGATAAAATCACAAAAACATGCTCGAAATGCATGTCCCTGCATGCCACTTCAGATGCTTCGCAGTGGTGATATTTGAAAATGTTTTATCTCCTTGGTCTTTTCTCTGTAATTTAGACTGATATGTTTGATAATTCAGTGGAATAACACTGAAGCTTTGTACAGACCTGCCAACAGTCCCGTGGGAGCCAAGTGATGTCAGGATTACTTGTATCAAGTTAGCCTAGGGAATATCACCTGAATTAAAAGCCCTTTGTTGATGTACAGGGCCTTAAGAAGTGTTCATACACACTCGCCTTTTCCACTTTATTGTTGCAATGCACCTTTAAAGCATAAGCTATGCATTTTATAGGGATTTTATGTGACTGGCTAAGTAGTGGAGAATTGTAAAGTGAAAGGAAAAAGATATAAGCAAAGTAAACTATATGGAGTCACCTTTGGTTCCAGTTGCAGCTGCAAGTCTCTTAGGCATGTCTTTCAACTTTCCAGATATGAAACAGGATTTCTCATGGCTTTCTTTCAGCAATTCCCTTCTTCTTGCCACTTTTCCTTAAAGGTCATATTTGTGGATTGCATTTATGGACTGAACAGCTAGTTGTGCTGCTTAGAGACTCACACACCTGAAGCTATCAGATCAGGTTGTCCGCAATATCTCACTATGTTTGAAGTCGTGCCATCCTTTTTCCAATTTTTGAACGATCAGTTGAGCAATGCTCGATTACATATTGAATTATCACCAAATCCTGTTTTGAAATTCTACACATCTTTTTCCCCTCATCTATCTGTTGTGTTATTTTTTCCTTATAACACAATGTTTAAACTTTTGACATTACAGTTGGTTTTATACTGAGATTAAATAACTCAGTTGGACACAGTTTGTCTGCTTCCATTCAACATTAGAGTAATGTTGGGGGCTGAATACAAATGCAAGTCACAATTTTCAAACTCTTATTTTTAAATGAAAAGAAAAACATGTGTCATGATCTGTAACATAAACTATAAAAAAGTTTGTCTTTGTAACACCTCAAAATAGGAAATATGGGGCTGTGAATAGTTTTTCAGGGGAACATTTCACTGAAGCTCTAATTCAAACCCCCAACATTTGAACTTCTCAAGAAATTAACCACACGGTAATTTTGTCCCACAAGTGGCGATGGGTTGAAATAAAATGAAATCACTTTACTCAGAACTCAAGAATTTGAAGGATTCATTTAAGGGGGGAAAATCAAGAAAACCACAGAAACAAAACAGTTTGACAGGGAGTTTTGTTACTTCAGAGACTTTTTCTGGATTTCTGTTTCTACCGATTCACATTCTCCAATAGTTTTTCCTTAATAGATGGAGTCAAGCATGGCTTTGGAGGAACTACCCTCGTCCCCCCGGGGCATTCAGATGTATGCACATGCCTTTGAGTGAACAACTTAAGTGTGCAGGCTGGGGTAATCATCCCATAGCTCCTATTGGCTCAAAGCAAAAGAGAAAACATCAAGATTACACTGAGAACCATTTCAAATCAATTAAAATTCCACTTGCTTTCTCTCTTTACCAATTCCCAAAGAGGCCAGCTGGTTTGTATCTGTGTACAGTCCACCAATAAACTCAGGATACCCACTTTACTAAAGCCTGCACTGAACTTACACTTGAGCACAACGAAACAGAATCCAGCAGTTGCCATGCATGAGACCTGACATCTAATTGCTAGCAAAGGAACAAGCAGCCTAGCGATATGGTTTCTCTGGAAGAGGGAGTGATGTGGGGGCAACAAAAAGACTGACTGACACATACACTTGGATTCTCTGTAACCAAGGAAGACATTAAGGTTTCTGCTCTTAAATTTCTCCAAACCGCACATAATTGTTTGCAGAGGCTGAATGACATCAGAGAGCTGATTTTGCTAATGAGCTAGCTAAAGCAGAAACCAGACTACCAGAGATCATGCATGCAGCCTTTTACACCCAATGATTATGTTTCGTTTCTATTCTGCTTCGTTTTGTTTTATTATAATGACTCCATTAGAAATGATCTCAGTCTGGGCCGGAGTTGTCTCTGAAGATCTCACTTTGCATGCAAGGCGTCTTCAGATGTCATCGACATTAAAAAAAAAAAAAAAAGTGTAATCGCTTTGATACATTAAAACATCTCACAGTGAAACTGGACAAGACAGTTTCATTAGAATATGAAGCAAAACAATCTATCTTTAATAACACTTTTAATATGGCTGAATGTCAAATGTAATTACACCAGATGTAGGACATATGTTTGACTTGCATTCTGCTGCTTTGATTCTGTAAAGCACGTGAGCAGCAATGCTTTGAAATAACTTTGGCATGTAGTTGTGTTCTTTACACGCCTCCTTAAATAGAAACAGAACTGTACATGAAGATCAGTCTATTCAACAAACCCAGCATACTGGAGGATATGGTGTCAAGAGATCCGAATTGTTCTTTTGCAAGAATAATTTGACATTTTGCAAACTTTTAGGCCAAGTTTGATGGCAAAATTACAGACGTTCAGGTTTTTATTATTTTGTAAATAATGCATGTCATTATTTACACAATGATCTCTTGACTACACTATACTAAACAAAAATTGTCACACCACAATGCAATAATTTAATGTTCCAAATGTGTGTCAGTTTGTTTTGTTTTGGAAAACCATCCCAGCTTGGGTTGGAACATTCTGTTTGGAAAATATTTTTGTTTCCTCATAAAGTTTCTCAACATTTTTTGCACTTATTTGTCAGAATAATAATAGGTTTACTAAGTTCCTGTTTCAAGGTAGTTAAAAAAATGTTATCATTGAGTTAAAGTTCCCAGACAATAATTGGAGTTTCCAGCAGTTTGAAGCCTTTCCACATGTTGCTGCAAACTGCTTGGAGAAAGGAGTTTGCTAAGTTTTTCCTGAACTGCAAATTGTCTGGGTGGTGCAGAGAATGAAGAAACAGCAGCAAGAAAGTTGCACTTTTTAAAGCCATAGCTGAAAACACAAGCAACATATATGCTAAGAAACCAATAGCAGGTTTGCCACTTAAGCAGATGGCCTGACTGATTAACATTATCCTCTTTTTTCTCTATAAAAAGCAAAGGCAAGGCTTGTTCATTCTGTACTTTGTGCTCTTGAAAACTACAGTTAAATTTGCTCTTTTTTTTTGCTTAAGTTGATTAAAAATTGTTGATGTGCTAATCAGGATGTTTTGCCTCCAGAACCAACAATATGCAAAACTGAGGTCCTATTTGACATGTCACTACACTCATTAAAAACAATGCCACGCATTTGCCCTAAAACTTTGACTTTAAAGTGCAGCAAAATAACACCTTGCAATTTTTTATAACTCACTCACCAATTGTATTCCAGATGCTGAATCCATTCATGTATTTTCTCCCATTTCTTAACACTATCAAACATCTGGATTTTCTGAAGGTCTCCTTCAGTATGTTGCTTCAGCACTGGGCAATAGCAGCTTTAAGAAACCTACCATGATATTCTGACAAGAAGTCACCTATAGTGATGATTCAAAGCCATCATTTGTAAAATGTTTTGAGTTTTCTAATCCTACAGCATGACATGACTGTGGAAGTAGAGAACTGTCCTGGTACGCACTGTCTGCACCAGCCTATTTGTAAAAAGTGAATTTCGCTATCACACTATGTTTACATATTTTATTTCCAATATTTTCAAATAGTGTAATCACTTTAAAGCAGTAGGAAAACCTTTGAGTTAAGCACAACTTAAAAGAAATAATTCAATATTGTTGTTTTTTGCTCAGGTGGGTGCCTGGCATCGTCAGACTAATATTTTCACTGGGATCAGAGAACAGATGGGCACAGTTGTGTTCTGCTTTTGCGTCCTGTTATGATAGGGATTTGCTTTGGCATGTGCAAACCCTTGAGTTAGAATTTGAAAAGTTATCTTATAAGCAGTTTTTATGCCTTCTTAGGCTGTCTCAGATTTCATGTGCCAATGTAAAAGTTATTTTTATAAAGCGAGCTCACTGGCAAGAGCACATCAATAACATGGCAAAAGTTTATTTTCTTATTGATTTTTGTTTGAAGGAAAGAGGAAGGAGAGATCTGTGGACTTCCTGTTCTGATAAAGCAAGAAAAGCTCTTTTTTTATTGAATTTCTCACAAATGTCCAGATTGTTCTTGCTATACAGTTGTTGCATATTTATAATGCAACAACTTTAGAAGACGTCCTGCAGACAGGAATCCTGTCGGCTGAATGTCTCAGCTTTATTCTGAGATGTGGAAGTTGAGTCTTCCACATGAGTTTGATGCCATAAATATTGACCACATAAGTTAGAAATGTGCCATGTAGCTGAGACTGCATTAATACAAACAGTTATGTTTTCACTAGGGACTCAAGTGCTGCGACAGACTGGAGACCTGTCCAGGGTGTATTCCGCCTCTCGCCCGGAACGCAGCTGGAGATAGGCACCAGCACCTCTCGACCCCGTTAGGGAGAAGGGTGATGGAAAATGGATGGATGGATGGATAGGGACTCAAGTGTTATATGTGATGAAGTTAATTTTGATACACACCAGCACAACTCCATGTCAAACTCTGACCCCAGACCTCACTGCAAGTTTCTGGGTTTCTAAGCACATAGAGCAGAGTAAGTCCCAAAAATAACACACTGATGGGGATCCTCGGGAGCCTCTCTGTCTTAATGTCAGCATCATTGCAAAGGGAGGGAAAACCTTTGATTTTAGGCATAAATCCCAAAACGTAATTTGCAATAACTATATTGCAATTCATGCACCCAGAATAAGGTCTCAACTGTAAAAGCTGAACCCCACAAAATGCTGCAGCATCTCTCCATGGTGGTGCAACTGATTTAACTGCAAAAATAGATCGACAAGAGCTATGAGGAGGTGAGTTTAGGAGTTGAGTTTAGTCAGTAACTCCAGTACTGATTGTTTAAAATCTAAAATGTTGGTTAGTCATATTTAATATAAAATAACAATAATAATTTAAAAAAATCAACCAGTATTGTAATGAAAACAATGACCCTGTTGCAGTATCTTAGCTGGCAGGACTGCTTGCAAAAACTGGAAATAGGTTTTAGATTATTCAATCACTATTAGGGCCACATATTTCTCGCATAAACATTAAATGATGGTTTTTAATTTCAACTGCAATCCAAGAATGTCACAATCCAGGGTGTCAGTAATTTAGTTTTTTCAGAGACCTCTACGCCATCCATACTTTATTTACTTGTCTCTTAAGTTCCCTTTCTGTATAATCACACCAGTGCAAATGTGGAAGAGTTGTGGTTTTCTATGAGAAGAAAGGTTGCTGTTACTCACCTTAGGTGACAAGTGCTTTGGCACTGCTGCAATCCAAACAAAACTGTACAACCTGATGGTTCTGGCTCAGTTAAAGCGAAATCAATAGCTTAATCTTTCTCTGGAAAGGGACAAAATACTTTTCACACAGTATCTAACTCGGTCATCTGTTTTATCTGACATAGCATATCTGCTACAAACCTTAGCTTCATGAAACTGACATCAATAATTGGAAAAAGTCTTCCAACACTTGTTGTTGCTGACATTCTCGTTTTGATTTGGTTTAAAAATATTTGAAGGGCTAGTGTAAAATCTGACCTCCAACATTTCAACACTGAGAGAATGTGGGAAATACTCCCATTCTAGTCACACTAGGCTTTTTGTCTGCCTGAGTGATTAAGTTAGTGCTACGCCCAGGTTTCCTCTGATTGCTCTAAAAGCTTTTGCTTGAATACAAAGAAATAGAGCATATAAAACTGAAAATGACAAAGATACATTGTCAGGTCTGAGCTTGTCTTGGGCCTTTCTAAATGCTTATCAGTTGCTCTACATTTGAACAAATTATTCTGGGAAGCAGAGGAAGGTTCATATCCTACAGATCTGAGTTTAGTTTGTATTGTTACCTGTCTCAACTTCTCCCTTTTCTTTCTTTCTCGGTTATCAAAGTTACATTTCATTAAAGCTGCAAGGGTAAAAAGAGCAGAAATTATTACAAATAACACAGTGAACGTTTCACCTGGAACTTTATGGCTTTATATTTGTGCTCATAATGTCGTTGATTGCCATCGGGGTTTTGTGGAAAATCCGTGAGATCAGAGTTTATGTGCTTACATGTGATTAAAAGAATCTGTATGGACAAGTTTGTATTCAGTTTTATAATTCCTCTGCATTTAAGGTGTAGCTCTGAAATCTGTTTGGAAAGCTTTGGTCAACTCAAAAGCAGATCGTCTTTAAATAATAGCAAACTCTAATAATGCGGCCTCAAAGTAATCAGTGATCATATTGTTGACATGCTTTACTTTTTTTTCTGTTTTTTTTCGCTAAACTACAGCGTGTTTTACTTTCTCCTTATCTTAGTCTATCATCAATAAATTTGCATTGCTATTGAATAAAGAACAAAACTGCTTTGAGTTTTGAGTTGGCTTGTCAGTATTTCTGCTGAACTTGTTAAGCTTGGTGATCCACAGGGCTTCAGATGGAATCTGCTATGTAAGGAGCTCAGCTTTGATGGTTCTCTGGCAGAGGAATGATGGGAGTTCAAGTAAAACAATCACAGTCAGGTAAGTTCTCTTCAGTAGCTCTAATGTATTTTATTTACTTGCTCATATAGTAGAAAACTAAAGAATTAATTTTCTCTGAACTGAATAATATGTTTTTAATAACCTAATTTAATAACCCAAATGTTCCAGTTGGAAAAATACACCAGTACTTTAAGTTAGAGCTTTCTGTTCAGGTCAAACTTCCACTGGATGAATTAAATATTTAACTTTGAGTTTGGCAGTCTCATCAAAGTTATTATTCTTTCTCCCTGATATTTGCAAGTGTGTGTGTGTGTGTGTGTGTGTGTGTGTGTGTGTGTGTGTGTGGGGGGGTGTGTGTGTGTGTGTGTGTGTGTGTGTGTGTGTGTGTGTGTGTGTGTATTCTTGGGTGAAAGTGTGAGAATACGCAAAGTCTCGCTGACAAAAGCTATAACAGATGCACATTAGCCCTCGGCAGGCAGAGCTCATTGGGTGTCAAGAGTTACTTCTGGCTCTGCAGGAATGAACACATCATCTTGATGGTTGTGTGATATGGTTACAGCCCCGTGGAGCCGAGAGGGGTGTCAGTGTCAGACTTTAAACCCGGAATGTTCTCAAACCTGGATCTCATTAGGCCATGCCAATCCTGAACACATCCAGACGGCAGACACAGACCCCCTAATGGAACGGCAACACACAGAGAAAAATATTCCATCGACGATCGAGTAAAACAGCCACGGAGTTGAAAATAGAAACCACTGAATAAATATTGGATATGGGTTCAAGTGTCTGCTTTCAGAGGAAAAAAAAAGAGATTCCAATGAAAATAGATATAAATGCTTGCATGTAGGTCTTAACACACACTGGAGCAATCTCTGACTTCTCTTTTCTCCCAGGGGCCTTTTAGTCTTATCAGTCTAATTGGAGAAATAGGTGGCCATTTCCTGGGTTTTATGACTCATTGCTCTCCTCTGCATCTTCGAGAACACATCCAGCTGTTTCACGAAGCAAGACCAGATCACTTGTAGCCCCTTTCCAGAATCGACTCCTGCTCGCTCTCTTCTTTGAACTCATTCCCAAACTCATCCATCCTTCTGAGGCCAATACAATCTTAAAGCAAAGAAAAGCAGCTCTTTATGAATTACCCGATCTTGGCCACCAAACCACTGCATGTTGGCTGGAAAACCCAAATAAACAATACACTGATGAGTGGGATAGTTTGTCTTTGGTCATGCAAAGAAACTGTCAAGTAATTGGAGGAAATATTCCGGTGTGTATGAAAAGGTCTGAGGAGAGACATTTAAATCTTCCTAGTCTGGAGGATTGAGAAGAATTTTTTTTTTTTTTATGTTTATGGCAAACAACATTGAACTCATAAACTATACTGTGACATCATCTTTAATTCATGCACTGATGTGTAATTATTTTAATTATTCCAGACATCATGGCTGCTGTTTATATGCTGATGTGAAACTTTTTATTTTGGGCAACTCATGTCCCAGCTACTCAATTTGGGTTTGTGTTTCTCACTTTTACATACATTGAACAGAGTGACATTGAATGCTGCATTTGTATTGGCTAACTTAAAGAAATATTTTTGAGAATTAGTGAAATGGGATGGTGTTCACTGGGCTACGTTTGAGGTTGTTTCTTGTGACCCAAATCTTATAGTCACGTTTGAGCTGCAAAGTAATGTTGAAGCAGACTTATTGTAAAAGTTCAAATCTGATGATGATTTCAGCCAGGGAGTTCTCTGGAAGACGAGGGAATATGATCAATGTGTCTCTGGAGAGATTTCTGAAAATGTAAGATAATTAGAGTATTATTCGTAATACATATATTAATGACACAGGCTGGTTGGGTCCTGAAATGGCTAAACCAGATGTTGAACAGCCAGGTGCCGAGGCCTTTAAGTTCCTAGTCTCTGTCAGGAGACCGTTCTATCGTAATCTCTCAAAGACAAGCCGCTTTCCTGTGGTTCATTCATAAAGCAGTAGTAAAGCTGGCGATATCCTGCTCAAACACAAGCTTTCAGAAATCAAACTGGTTGACCCACCCTTGTCACCTCAGTACTTTCACTAAGCACAAAAGCATACTGAAGTGGTGTCTTAATCCTGCCTGGAAGTGTTGCGTTACGCCTTGGTTGGTTAAGAGATCTCCTGGTGATGTTTGTAGACAAAGGGTTGCAGACACAGGTAACAGTTAATTGATTTGCCATGTTTCTCCTTTGCACACAAGCTGATCTCCAGATTGTTTTTTGGGAGCCAGAGCAGATATGAAGGAGGACACAGGTGAGCTGACTGAGATGATATCAATGAATGTAGATCATTGAGAACACATCCAGCTGTTCTCAACGTCTCTTCCTGGTGTGAACCAGGAAGAGACTTAAGGATTTTGAGTTTGAACGACATTTGAGTCTAGCTACAAGCACAGTAAGGAGGAAGGTATTGCTACACTTCTAAGTATTCATCCAGGAGGAGTCTTCCTGTTTGTTATATTTATGTTTGTCAGGAAGGCTCCTCCTTCTTAACGCTAAAAATTACGGATATGTTTAGCGTTAACTACACTACTCCAAAGTGCTACTTTCAGGAGGTATTTCTAGTCAGTCACATTTTCACTTCCTTCATTGAACCAATTGCTAATCTAATTAGTTTTTTGACTCTGCCGCTGTTTCTAACAACAGGATTATTTGCACGTGAGCATAAAGTCCTGCAGAAACAGCCTTGGGAGTTCATAGATTGCAAAGGTAAAAAACAAAACAAAACAAAACAACAACAACAACAAAACGTTCCAATCAGGAAACATGGCAACACAACATTACAAGCCCACAGATCAGACAAGATAAGAGTGAAGCTGGTCCATTGTGTTCACTGTCAAACCATATGCAAAAGAAAATATCACAAACCACTGACATAAGAACACGTACAAATGACGACAAGACAATTAACAAATACACCTGAAGAAGATTAGAATATTGTGAAAAAGTTCATTCTTTTTTTGTTCCTCATTTTAAAAAGTATAACTTGTACATTACATAGATCTATTACACATAGAGTGGAATCTTCCATGCCTTTTATTTTGATGAAAATCTCAGAAAGGTTTTGTCAATATTAATTTGCTTACAGATGCCTAATAAGGCTTGGATATATACTCCTAACTGGGCCCCTGGTGACAGGAATTACGGATATGTTTAGCGTTAACTACCCTACTCCAAAGTGTTACTTTCAGGAGGTATTTCAAGTCAGTCACATTTTCATTTCCTTCATTCAACTAATTACTAATCTAATGAGTTTTTAGACTCTGCCTCTGTTTCTGTCTGGCAAGCTCTGTTCATACTGTGTGCAACAACCTCAGAAAGATGGAGATGTGTCCAACACTGAAACGGTGAGAAGTTGAACACACCCACTTCCTGACAGGGTTAACACCACAAACTATGTCAGAGGATGCTGTTCACCAAGACCATGGTGGTGATTATAAGCTAAACTTTATTCAAAAATTTTTAGACACAGCTAAACCACTGAGATCTACTCACCAGTAAACAGTTTTCACCACAGTCTCACAGGCGGTAACAATGATCGTAAACTGTAAACTGTTTACAGCAATCAAAAGAGAACAAGAAGAAGTAAAGATTTGAGTGGGTTCTATTTATTTATCTAAAAATATCAATGTAATCTCACTGACCTTGATGTCCCTGAGAGAAAAAATATTGAATTAAGAAGGAAAACTGTTGGCCACACACTCTATTGCTTTAAAACAGTGTTTGGACAGGCATGGGAAGGCAGGTACAGGTGGCAGGGAGCTCTCATCTCCAGATCCATTTTGTGTGAGTGATCATGCATACACGAGGATCCAAAGTGGATTTTGTAAGTTTAGACCAGCAGTGAGCTTCTGTAAATTAAAGTAGGTTTTCCAGGTTCGCTGTTTTAAATTGGTGAGAACTAGAAAGTGACTTTATGAGCCTACAGATTATCAAAAAAAAAAAGCTCAAGGAGTTTTCGAGACATAGAACTGAGACAGTATGCATCTAAGAGGCTTCATCACTGCATCCAAAAATGCAGCTGGGAGAATTTCTGTTCCTCTTGTCCTCTGAGAGTAAATATGTGAAGAGATGATGATCTGCATCTGGAGCAACCTCTCCTGAGGAGACAATCAGCTTCACAAGAATTATAGGCAGGAAACATCAGTTAGCCACACCATGATCATAGGGAATACATACATTTTCTGATTATCTTTTAACCTACACAGTTCAGGACAGATCAACATATGTTAGGTTTTACTTTAGGCGTCTTTGTTTAGGACTGTCCAGAAACATAGCTGTAAACTACAGTCTCAAGAGTGCAGTCTGCAGCTGTTCCGCGTTTGTGCAAGTACAAAGAAGAGGATGAGATGCAATCAGAAGCTTAGAGGAATGTTTTCTTATCATCGCAGACGTGGTCTGGACGTTCTGATTTGAGGACCGTATCGGGGGAGTAAACCTGAGGACTGACTGGTGATAGATTGCAGGGGGTCCACAGTGATCCGTTCTCAGAGAAAAGTTTGTAGAACTTGGCAAACAAAGACCCTTTAGATGATATTTCAAAGCTCTGTGTTTATGCATCTCCCTCTTAGGTGTTCAAATCTCTAATGAATGTCTGACAGGCTGAAGCTGTGACATCTGGAGTATTTTAAACTGTGACTGCGCTGAGGGGATGTACTGGTCTGGTTCAAGTGAGAGCCAAAACAAATCCTTAAAAAGTAAAGACAACAAAATAATGCCATAACGTATATGTCCATTTTTTTGAGTTATTAAGTGTGATTGGGAAGTTTTCAGTAGTTTTATAATTGATGCCTACTTTTGAGAGACATGTTTTGGCCAAGCAGATCTTCATGATTTAGAGATTTTGGTAGGTTAAATAGGTCACATGTACAGCTGGAACAGTTTGGAAATGACTATCACTACCTTGTTAGAATCACACAAGAAGTTTATTTTGGACCCCAAAATAAACTTCTGTTGACCACAATCACATATAGTGTGTCACAAATAGTCTAACAAGGTCAGCATTACATCTGCGCCCAAGAGGAACCAGCTAAGCTGAAAGCAGCTATAGTATTACAGCAGAGTGTGTGTGTGGCCATAAACATATTCTAGTTGGAGACCCATGTTTTCCATCTTCAGGGTTGACCTCCATCCACTTGTGAAAGTATTTACACTCTGAAATGTTTCACATTACAACCGTAAGATGTAGCGTCACATTGAAACTCACACATAAACTAACATGTCATCTAGAAAAAAGTGCTCTGCACAGAAATAACCTGATGGTGGCAACAGCATGCTGTAGGGATGCTTTTCTTCCTCAAGAGGGAAGCCGATTAGTTAAATTCAGAGGAATACTTACGCGAGACCCAACTGGAGTCGAGGTTCACGTTCCTTGTTTATATCAAAGAATCTATTTCAGAATCTTTTGCAAGACTTCTTTTAACGCTCTTCAACCAATCTGACTTTGAACTATTTTTCATAGAAAAAAAGGACTGTCATGTGTAAATCTGAAACATACCCCCACTATAAATGCTGCTTTTATTGCAGGGGAAGGTGGTTGGATAAATTGCTGACTTAGACTGTTTGAATACAGGGGAAGAGGGAAAGGGGGAAGCTAGATGAAGAAAAGAAGATTCCAACACAATTGGCCACAAATAATCAGAGATCAAAAAGGACATCATGTTTTTCCTGTTCATGCTAAAGAGTCCTATCTGCCTGTTAGACTAATCACCCCTATTCCCAGACTTCTGTTTCTTCACTTCAGTCTCTGATGTAAGGCCACTGCTTTTGTCACAACAGGATATTACTCTCTAATGACTATTTTTAAGAATCTCCTCCTACATGCACTGTTTCACATCTGGGAATGTTCGTAGGTGGAAAACACTCATAAATGGCCTTGAAAATACTCAGAAAGACAACAAGTAGATTCTGAAACAAGAAATTAATTGAAAGAGCAAAATCATGTCTTTAGTGATTATTTGGAGTCATTCTTGACTATGTTGAGTCCCCATTTCATTGTTAGGTCCTGGCATAAACATTTAGAAAACAGCCCAGCAGCATTTCTGAACTGGACAGTGAGTTAGCGCTGAGTGTTTGTTCTGAGATCCGTTCATTCATTGTGTATAATCGCTTGTCCTGGCCGGCTGGTGCCTGTCTCCAGCTGTTATTAGGGAAGACACAGGGGACACCATGAACAGGTCACCAGTTGTGGTGGAAGTGTGTTTAAAAAGTTTGTCTGTAATGAAAAAATAAGCATTCAGTGTTGAAGAAGTGACGAAGTGAAGAAGTGTTACGGTTCCTCCCAAGCCAGCTCCGATCAGATTCATTTTTTTTTGGAACCATCTCAGGACTCATACAAGCCAAACTTAGCCAGGTATCACGCACGGTGATTTGATTGGCTGCAGGTTGCATTCACTGACTGGCTCATGGATTTGAATCAACAACAACATCTCGACTAATATTTTCAGTCCGTGATGAAATCGCAGATTTATTGAATTCCATGTTCAAACCTTGAATTCAAAACCTTTTTATCAGTTGAAGCACATTCAACATTAACTAAACAGGGAAATAAACAAATATACAGAAAATTAAACAAAAAAACTGGTTACAAACGCAAAATAGCATAATCATAATGTAAACCAGCTGCTGAGCGCTCATGACGTTCCTGCTTATCTTTGTGCCTATATAGTAAGGAACAAACTGTCAGTGGAGAAACACCCAGCTTGACAAGAACTCAACCAGGGATTAGTGAGACTTGACAATGACAAGCAGCTTCTGAGCCTTTCATAAGGGGTAGATAACGTTGAGAGAATGTGATTTAATCAAGCCACAGTGTATGCTGAGAGCAGCAAAGAGAAAGCTGCTAAGGTATCAGTTTAATTTACGTGGTGAGCTTCCAGAGTGTTTAAAATTTATGTTTAAAATTTTGCATGACTTTGTGGGTGTGTTCGGGACACTTTAAGAAGACTAAATGTGCTTAAAGTACATGAGAATCTGATGTAGAGAGTTTTTTGCAGCAAGCAATGAAGCTCAGAAGTCAGAAAAACTGCTTCAACCGTCTTTGTTAAAAGATTGTCCATTTCCGCAGTTCATCACAGGGCAACACAGACACACAGAACGTATTCTGCATAGTCTTTAAGTGTTCATCTGCATTAAGTTTTCTGCTGATGTATTTACAGACTGTGGTGTCAGTAACTTTCAAAGCAGTCCACATATTTTATCAGCCCAGAAAGCAGCCACTTGACTCTGTCATGATGCTGGCTGTGGGTGAAAAGCACAGGAGGTATTGAAATTCAGAGAAGGTGTGACCACAATACAAAACAGTGAAAATCCTTTGTTTAGGTACAGTTCAGTCTCAAGGAAGACAGATGATCCCTCAGTTGAAACTAGGTAAAATCCTAACAAACCAGTTCAGGAGAAGGAAACCACTGTTTTAATAAGGCATTGCTGCGGTGTAATGTGTCAGAAAAGCATCCGGATTTCAGAGCAGGATTCCCATCTTAGAAAACACTCAGCGCAAGGAAAGTTAAGTCACAGTTGTTTCACATTTATGTATTTATATACAGGATCGTGTTGAATGATGAGGACAGCATGTGTAGCCTAAGGAACCTGAGTTTAGAAATATGAAGGAAGTTACAAAAAAAAAAAAACTTTTTTGGCTTCTCCAGCATTATTGTCACCCCTCACCTGCTTTACTTTGTCCTGATGAATCTTGTTCAGAGCTGACAGGCAACGTTTCACAGGTGAACCAAGGAGGCGTGTCAAAACATGTCAGAATCTTGCTGACGGGTTGTGGGAATTTGGATTTCAAAATAGCCACATAATTATTGCCAACAAAATTACATGTATGCAGTAAATGTAAAAAGAAAGAAGAAAATGTCACTTTTAACGGTTGCTGAGCCGGTTTTTTTTGTTTTTTTTTGTTACTTGTTTTTCCAGCTTTAATAAAAACGTGTTCCCTTTAGAAAATACTGGAAAAAATACACACTTAATTATGCGTTATCCAAGTATAAACAGCTGTCGCTTTTATCTCTGATTTTAGATCTTCATTTGGACAGATCTTCATCTCTGCTATTTCATAAGGATGGTTTAGACAAAGACTATCAAAGGCTGTGTGGGACCCTAAGATGAATTTGATTTATGGAAGCCTTCCAACTAACATCAAGCACCATTTGTCAACAAATATCCCATTCATACCATCCATGTTCAGACATTTATTATAGATCTGCATTGACAAAGTTCACAAGGCAAAGCAATACATACCATTCCAACGGTTTAAAGTGCTTTAACTGAAGGAACAGAGATAAAAACAACATTTGAAAACCTGACTTGTGCAACAATTTCATTCTATTGGTTCTGGAGCTGCATGGTTCTCTTTGATTTAAAGGTTATCACTCTGGATTTAAAATGAGGGAAACTTTCATTTCTTCTGCTAGGTTGGGTTCTTATCTTTAGAGGAAGTCTCACTTGATATGAAGATGTCTGCGAGTCAGTGTTGCCCTTTATCATCTGTTCCTGTTTGGCAGCAGGTGAGTAATATCTTTTCAGCTTTCACATCGCGTATATAGGTCACACACCTACAAGTTCTGCATTAAAAAGTCCAGAAAAATAAGTGGAACCGAAATCTAAGGAAGCAAAACCTGCTTGTGAAGTGCAGTGCAACACAACACTGAGTGAGAGCTAGTTTGAGAGAATGTAAGGGGCAGAGACTGTTTGAGTTAAGACCAACCCCCAGAGCCGTTGCATGTTTCAACTGAAGACTTCACTCCCTCTGCCTTGTCAGTTTAACGGTGACTAACTTGCCGCACATGTTTGGATTCTGTTGAGTGAAATTATCAGATGAATGGCAGGATAACCTCTGTACGACATCGCTTCCCAGGTAATACTTGCTGCAAAGCTTTTCCAGTTGGATTAAATATGTTAAAGACTTTATCATCAAAAACCTTTCCTTTAGAAATTCTTGTTATAGATGCATATTGATTATAGAACGACTTAAGTAGAAGAAAACTATGATTATTCTGTGAGCATAAGTTTTGGTATGAGCATAAAGAAATGTGTCATAATACTTTTGCATGTGAAGGCAACATCTCCTTCACTAGGGCAAGGCAAAATTGGGTCAATTGAAACATGAATACTACATTTTAGGTGTACTATAACGCAAAAGGTCAAAAATCTTCATTGTATATTTTCAGTGCTATGAGGGCTTTAGAGACACATTCACTTTTTATAATTATTTTAGGTACACAAACAAAATATTGAATGATTAAATGTGTAAATGTTAATCATTGGGGAAAATCTAGTCTCTGTTTTCTTGGATTTTCTTTGTTTTTTCTTTACAATCAATGGCAAATTTACGGCATTTTTCCAGCACACTGCATGCTAAAGTAGTCAGATTGAAAAATAGGATATGAACTTTTAATAAAAACCAAGAGAAATACAACCATGACTACAAACGATCATTAAACTCCTGTTAAATGAAATTGAAATAGTTTTAGAAATCTTTTGATTCTCTTCAAAGCCTATTTTTGTGTCATACTTTTGTTACTCTGCAACACCAGAACCAGCTGCAAATGTTATAGATCATTTTGGAATGGTTGCTGTCTAACAGTTTTACTGGGGCACACAAACCTCAACCATAACTGAAATGATCATAGTAATAGTTGTACATCGTCTTTTTCTCTTTGTCTCTAATATGAAAATATACCTCATTAATCCAAATAGAGGGCATATCTCGTCTGCTTATGAATTAATATGCAATGTAATTTAATGTTTTGATTAGGGTGACATATTTACATGTTCCTCTTTTCAGTTTTTCAAAATGCACGCATCTTTGATTCAGCTTTGTAAACTTTTATGAGTTAATGGTTTAATGCCACTACATTGAAGTTTTTTTTGTTTTTTTTTTATGTTTCCATAGTAATTGGAGCCCACAGCCAACCAGAGCTCAAGAGCACCGTCTGCTGGCGATAAAGAAAACATCTGCATCATTTTCATCAAACTTCTTCATTTACTGAAGACTCTTTCTGTTAATTTGTTGTTTCCTGCTCTTGCTGTCAGCTGCAAGTCAACGAAATGACTTCATAATCCCAGCTGCAGGAAGAGAAGGTAAAAAGCAGCATTCCACATGGGCGCGTCATGTTCTGACCCTGCAGGAACAAACTCTTCCACAATGATGGCCTCCACCTCCTCACCTTCCTCTTCTGACAGCTACTTTGAATTCTTCTGGGATTACCACAATAAGTCTGTCATTTGTAAGCATTACAACCACACTGGCAAGCTCAAGAATCGTGAGGAACTGAAACCTGAGAGCATTGTATTCCTGGTGGTGTGTCTCCTCATCATCCTGGAGAATGCAGTGGTCCTCATTGCTATTTGGAAGAACAAGAAGTTCCATCTGCCCATGTATTACCTGCTGGGAAACTTGACTCTGTCAGACCTGCTGGCAGGTGTCACCTACATGGCCAACATCCTGATGTCAGGACACAATACTTTGAAACTGACACCGTTGCTATGGTTTCTCAGGGAAGGAGGCGTCTTCATCACTCTGGCTGCGTCCATCATTAGTCTGCTGGCCATTGCAATTGAACGTCACGTCACTATGGTGACAATGCGTCCATACCACGGTGCAAAACGGGGTCGGATGATTGCACTGATTGCTGGAAGTTGGGCCCTGTCAGCATTTCTGGGGGTTCTCCCTATTTTGGGATGGAACTGCATAAACAGATTGGACCAATGTTCAACAGTGCTCCCACTTTATGCCAAAAGCTACATCCTTTTTAGTGTGTCTGTGTTCAGTACAGTGCTTTTGTCCATTGTGGTCCTCTATGCTCGGGTTTTCCGCATTGTCCGCACCAACACGAGGCGGCAGCGGCTGAGCCTGAAAGCCAGCATGAGAAACAGCCTCGCCAGGGTGACGCAGAAGTACATCGCCCTCCTCAAGACTGTCACCATTGTGGTGGGGGTCTTCATTGCTTGTTGGCTGCCCCTTTTCATTCTCCTTCTCTTGGACTTTTTCTGCCCCACAGGCCAGTGCCAGATGCTCAAAAAGGCAGACTACTTCTTGGGAGTAGCCATCCTCAATTCGTTCCTCAACCCCATCATCTATACTTTGACAAGCAAGGACATGAGGAGAGCCATTCTGAGGCTACTCTGTCAGTCGTGTCTCATGACCAAAGATGGACAGGTCAAGAAGATTGGGATGCCATTTATAGAGTGCAGTTTCAGTAAAACTGAGGTGCCTTCTCAAAAACTGGACCATGGACTGGATACAACCATTTCCTCAGGGAATGCAATAACCTCTCCATCCACAATTAAATCTCTTTATCCTAAACTTTTTAAGTCATAAAGATTGAAACTCTTGGATGCAGAGTGCAAAAGACTGTGAAAGAACCTTGCAGTGCACAAAGAAAATATTTCCAACAATGGAAAGAAAGAGGTCTGTGGGGTAAACCTGAAAACTGAATGAACTACAAATGGAGGCACAAAAAAGAAGACTTTAAGACTTTATCCTCCATGCAGAATTTAGCTTAAAAGACTGAAAATATATTTCCTTCTGTCTAAGCAATGTTAAAGTGTGTTTGAAGGTGGATTGAGTAAATTAAATTAACTAATTGTAAAAACCATGTTAAATATGTCCATGGATATAGTTCTTGGAGTTTAACATCACCTCCTTCTCTAGTGAAAATGGGTTTGGTCAAATTGAAAGCCTACACATACCAAAGATTAAAAAAACAGTTATAAAACAAAACTGGTATTATTTTATGTATTTGAATTCTTAAGGACTTTTTAAGACAGCACTTGCAGTCTATGATGCCTGCTTTTGCTGATGCTTGAGTTTCCGCTGGTTCGGAAACCCAAGCTGCATCAACTTTATTCGAATAAGATTTTTTTGCAGACATTGCCTGTCTATAAAGAGTTAAAAGAAGACTGAGAGATGACAGGAAAGAGGTATCTCACTTCTCAGTGACACAACACAATGCATTGGAGAACGTCGTGGTTTTATTGAGGGAGGAGAGGTGCAAACCAAAACCCCCTACACAACATTTTTGAAATGACTGAGTGCTAAAGTTTGATGGAGAAATAGTTGGTCTTTGGGTAAGAGTCCTATTCTTGTAAAATGTCACCCAGTCAACCGCAGTTCAATTGCAATACTGAAAGAAAAAGAGACATGAACATGGGAAAATGTCAATACCACCATGCTATGACTAGTGTGCACTTGTAAAAATATTATTGCTTTTTTCTGATGCAACATGCTGACAGTTTAACCATGACTGAACTTGAATCAGCTGGCTGGTGAGTGAGCACATCAAGATCTGTACATGTTTTTTTTTTTGTTTTTTTTCAATCAGGTGCGTCAGAATTTTATTTGAGAAAAGTGTGTGGTCGTTTAATTATTTAGGGTGTGGATGTATTCACTCTCAGATCCCTTATTGTACTGTTCACCTGGAACGTTCCTGCTTTTAATGTGAGGTACGCATTTTTAGAATGAAACCAGGCTGAGAACCACTTTCGTAGCTTGAAGGATGAATGTCATTTTTTATACTGAGATGTGTGTGGTGGACTTTCTGGGTTTCAGAACACATTTTTTGTAACATCTGTACTATAAATTATACCTTTTTGTAACAGTCTAAATCCAACATAACCTTTCTTTTCATAAAAGAAATAATAATAAAAATACATTTTAAGTGAATCCAAAGAGTTTGTGGTTTCTTTTCATTCTCTGTAACAGATCTAAATGAGGCTGGGTGTATTTTGTCTCGAGCGACTGAAGTTGTAAGTACCACAGGAAGTCAGGCCCCCGTCTCACATCTGTTAATGACATTGGGCAGCTCACATCACGGTTTGCTGGTCTCAGGCTGCCTTGAACACAATACAGCCCTCCTCTTATGAAACAATGAACATGGACCCTTTGTTATTCTATCACCATACACTGATGTAAGTAATGTCCCCAATTGCGAAGAAGAAAACGTATAGTAGAAATTTACCTCTCGATGCATTGAAAATCCTTTTTGTATCTTAAAAATCTGGCTTTGGGCTCATAAAGATTACAACACGTTTCACAGATTAGGAGCGTTATTTCCCATTTTTAGGTTTCATCTAAAAAGAAAGTGTTTTTATTGATCAACGTTTCCACAGACCAGTTACAAAGTAAATGTAAAATTCACTTAACAGAAACAAAATAACTTTAACTTAAACATTTGGTTTGTTGACATGAACAAAGTCCTGCAAGAAGAGATGTCTAACAAACCACTTAAGACCTTCACAGAATAGCTCTTTTTATGCAAAGGATGGATTTTCTTTACAAATCCCTTTATAGGTGATTTTTGAGGGCAGATGGTTGCAAGGATTTTATTTAGGGATAAGAAATTGAAGATTTGCTGTAGATTTGCAAAATGTATTTAGGGATAAGAAATTGAAGATTTGCTGTAGATTTGCAAAATGTATGGAACGAGTTCCCGTTGCATTCCATATTACTATAGATCTGAAGAAGTCTCTAACTGAAGATACAGTGTTGTTTGAGAAAGAGGATGCTCAGAGCTGTCTGTGATGATCTTCATTTCATGAAGAATCTTTCTTTGCACACTAATCTCCAGACGGAGATTAGTTATATTGTGACCAATATAATCACAATATATCAGCACCAACATCAGTATCAGCTGTTATTCATTTTTTTAACATGTCGGTATTGGCCCGATAAATCCAACAATCATAAACAGACATTTTGTTCATGATTGTTTTTTTCAACGGTGTCAGAAAAGTAAAGAAATATATCACAGCAATATTAGTTAGCTTATCACAATCTGTAACGACTCTGAAGAAACATATTTAGTACATTAAATTTCCCTAATTGACAAAGAGCTTTTAAATCAAACTGAGCTCAACAGAATTAAGCTACATTAAGGCATACATAGATTTGCAAGACCCAGAAGTTTTTCCCTTGTGTTGTGACCTAATTGTTGTCTAAAAACTTGGCTCTGTTACAATTTTTTTATATGACTTGCACCGGTGCAGATGTCCTCCCAGATGTTGACGGTATCCACCAGAAAAGTACCTGCTGATAGAGGTCAAGCAGTCAGGACTTCCCTCCAGCTGTTGAAATCATACAATAAACTGCGTTGGTCAGTAAAAGCTGTAGGTCATTTGTCAGTGTTGACAAGGGAGACGTACTTGGTTCACTGAGACATCTAACGTGACACACCTCATGTCAGAGCAGCAGCTCGCAGGACTTATAAATGCTAAATGTAAAGCTTTGGCGCCACCTATTGCTTGAAAAGGAAATGTTGCTCCACGACACCTTATTGACCTGAACTAGATTACATTTATGTTGTAATCTAGTTCAACTGATGCGTCAGCACCAGCCTGGGGCAAACTGACTTCTTTCATGCTGCGGCACTGTGTGGGAGGCTGTTCTCAAACATTTACTGTGAAGAGAAACACCTCAGGGGCAAGTTTGAGGTAAAAAAAAAAAAAATTACATAACAGAAGAAGTGTGGGTTATGAAATTAGTTATTTATTAAAAATATTGTTTAGTTTGGTGATTGATGCAATTAATATCTTGTTACAACTGCAGGGTTTGCTTTGCTACAAATTTGCAATAAACATTTATTTTTCATCGACAGTTTTCTTGAGTCAAGCAATAACTGTGCGTTTTCTGCAACTGGATGGGATTTCATCAACTCCCAAATCCCTGTGCTGCAGAGTTTACTTTACATTGAACAGTAAAGTTGAATGGGCTGCATGTTTTGACACTGCTTTAAGTTCTGGCTTGCTTTTCCGTCGTTCTGAGAATTCCTTCACAATAAAAGCCCTCGGAGTCGCGACGCGCTCGCTCTCCTTTACACGTCAACGGAGGCGGTCCTCGTGCGCTGGAGGCAGCTTTTGTTTTGAAGGCCCACGGGAGGCTCGGCACAATGCTTAGTCACGGTGAGTTACAGCTTCCCCACCCCTCCTCCTTCCTATGTGGCCACAGATCGGTACCATGATGGAAGAATTGAGCCAGACTACGTGAGTTTCCCTTCTTTTTCAGAAATACGTCGTCTCAGTGACACTTAACACTTTTGTGGACGGCTTTGATAAACGAGCAGGCGGTTCGTAGCAGAAATAGTTTGCGGCATGGTTTTGTTAGCATGTTTGTGCGGCTGCTGTTGCCTCACAGCCTTCTATTATTAGGGTCCTGCTGTCAGCTCTATTTCCCATTTTCTTGAATTTATTGTCCGCGACGTCGCGTTTTATCGCGACAATGCCGTCCCTCACAAACTCCCAGCCGCCTGTGTCGCGCCTGTTTCGGGTTTTCCACGCCAGCTCCCTGTGATATTTGGATGAAAACAAGCCAGGAGATGGTGACCTTTTTCAGTGCCAGGAGCGGAGCGGGGGTGAGCGGCGACTTGTGTGAAGGAGGGCAGGTAGATGGCGCGGAAACCTAATTCCGTTCGGGCTTATGTAAGGACTAGCCCCACTTCTGGGTCATGTTTTGGTACATCCAGTTCCACTGTTGGCTCGGGGAGAACTTCGCGATGAGTCACTGAGCGGGGACGCTCTTCTGTGGGTTACACAATGCTCAGTCGTTTTGTTTCTCTTTGACTCGTCACTGTGCGCTCAATAGAAACCCAGGTGACGGGCCGTTTCCTGCTGAAATGCACTCATTTGATTCAGCTCTGCAGGGGCTACGGGGTCAAAGTTGAAACTCATGACCATCACATATTTAGTTCTGGACTTTGACTCGGTCAGTCCTACGGAGCAGAATGCTTTAATCTAGTCTCCCAGAGTGTGTTTAGTTTGATCCATCTTCCGATCAACTCTGACCGACTTCCTGGTTCCTGCTGATGTAAATAAACCCCACAGCATGATGCTGCCAGCACCACCGTGACTCAGCATTTTGCAGCTCAAACGCTGAAGTGCTTTTATGGCTATTTCACAGCTCCTCTGGGTCACCGATGTCAATTCTGTTTACATTGTGTTGGAGCTGAACTTTATGCAGATTTATGAAGCCTGTCACAGTAACTGATTTTGCTAGACAATAAATTGTCCCAGAAGTTAATGATATTGCTGCTGTGAGTCCAATTTCAAGTAACATAATAAATAAATAAAAAAAAAACACATTTTCACAGATTATTTTTACACTGGAACTACAAGACATCTTAAATACCTAAAGTAAATAAAGAAAACATCTGAAATAACATAAAGTGGATTCTGAAGCAAAATTGGCCTTTAAAATAGTTAGGACCAGTTCATCAGGTTGAAGCATTTTGTTGTCCAGTCTTTCGTAGCAATTGTTGTTGCGAGAAAAACAATTGCTTATCGCAATAGGTTTAATAGTGATCCAAATTTCTTACCTGTTAAAGTTGGAGATTGATTTGTTCTTAAAGCCTGTCTGGAACTGCAAATAGAGAATTTGCATATCAAACATCAAAGACTGCTTGCTTTGCTCTAATTGGGTTCTGATAAGACTCATTTTCTCTCATCAAACTGAGGCAAAAATGTTTGTAGCCATTCCTCAAAGCTTGTACTTTTCCCTCGTGAAACTATTAGTAAAGTATGAGACACTGTCAACAGATCCGGGGTTGTGCATGAGAAGCCCATTTGTCATTCAGAAATTTTTGTACCTTGCACAGAGGGAGATGGAGAGAGGCAGCAGGAGTTGAGCAATATGTTCTGCTCTGAAAATGTTTTACTCAGAACTTTGCACGGGGAAAAGCACTGCGGTAAATCTGAATCACAACACGCTTCATATTACAGAGGCCTAACAGGCTGACTAACTTATGACAGGCTCTGCGTTGACCGTATGTCATTAATTGTCGACAGCAGAAGCTGCTCAGAGAAAACAAGCTGATCTGTGATAAGTGCATAGACATGCAGCTTATGGGTGCTTGTATGCAATGTAGCCTTGTTGTATAACTGACCTCTCACTGCCTCGTTGTTGCTTTGATTCTTCCTTTTCAGCGATCGACAGGCTGTTACTGTTGGCTCACTGTTGCATGCAGGTTATCTTCTGAAAAGAAGAAGTTAGAATCACAGAGGTGTGAGGCGATGATTTTAATGAATCTCTTCACAGCTCTAACCGTCACCTGTTAACTTCCACGAGTTCCATTTTTCATTCACTTTTAAAGCTGATTTCACTCAACATTTTCCATCCTAGCAATCAGCAGAGCTATGCAGTGTAAAACCCACTACCGTAGGTCATGGTTGAATTGTTATAATGTGTGAATTCAACTTTTGTTGGGGTTGTTAAACGTCCTTCCAGACATCATTGTGGTTGTGTTTTTGTGTGAAGCGTTCCTTCTGCCCCAGCCCCAGATAGACGGGTCACAGGACAGAGTAAAAACCAAGTCATGCTGGCCGGCTGGACTCGAGCCCAGTTCATGCCGAGCAGGACTCCCGTCTTCCTCCTTATATTCTGTTTGCAGTCACAGCCCTGATTATCACAGCTGGATGGTTTTGTTTCCAATTAATGTTTTTCATTTTTTATTGTTGAGTTGGTGCTTGAGTCAGTGGGTGAATCCAGTTATTTTTAAACTTTGTGATTGACTTGTTAATTATGCATTAAGGTCTGTGTTTACACCAAATATCTTCCTAAACCTTTGAATCTTTCCTGATGTTTAGTTTATTGACATGTGATCAACACAAAGTAGGTCAAAATATGTCAAGCACAGTCAGATTGAATAGTAAATTGCTGTGAACATCATTTTTCTAGTCTTTTCACTCATTATAAAGTGGACAACAGTTTTATAACGCAACCATACGACGAAGCCCCTCAGAGAACAGCTGGTTTTAAACTGATATCAATTTGTTGACCTCTGAGGGCAACTGTTTCTCTTCATTTTATTTGGGGGTGTCAAAGTTAACGGGGCTGGATATGAAAGCATTCCACTCTTGTCCAATTTTTTTCATATAAATGAATTAGAAAGCCTCCATTCATCAGTTTGAATCTCTTCTTCTTCTCTTCTCAGTTGAATTCCAGAGTTGGGCAACTCCAAGGAAAGCGCCTCAGGCAAAGCAGCACTGTCAGCTGTCCCCGCTCGGGTCCAAGGGACACCAAGTGACGCGTGTAACACATTTGGCATCTGACCCATTTGTTGCTGTTCAGGGTCAAAAACCTTCTGCCTAATCTCACTATCTGCCTCGTTTTCTCTCAGCCAAATATTAATTTTTTGTTTTTTTCCTTTGAAAGTGGGCCGCCACCTCCTCCTATTTTTGCCTTTAAGGAATGACTAAGAAGTTTATAATGAGCTCTGTGAGAAGTGGAAAGAAAAGCATGAGTGCGGCTAAAACTAACAGTTGAACTGAACAGGCTCTCTGTGAGTCATAGTACCAAGTTATCTGCAAAGTTACCAGAAGAATTCTGCCTTTGAAAAACTTTTACCATGTTGGAGCTCTATATAACTCCATATCTAGCACTGAGGAAAAACTTGGATCCAAATATCGTGATGCCTTAATGAGCAGTTGAAAGTCTTTTCTCTGGAAAAAGAAAATCAGGCAAATCTGGTCCCGTTTCCTGTCGCCGTCTCGCCCCCCTGCCTTTAAATCCCTTCTTTATTTCACCCGCGTCTGCATGAGGTGCAGGGATGCCGCATCACGTCGACCGCAGTTCATGATAGAGGTTTACGGTGGAGCAGAGTGGGAAGATAGGAAATGACAGAGTGCCTGACAGAATGCAAAGCGCTGGTGACTCCATCCACGCGCAATGGTCACCGCGTCTTCAGCTACACGTTGGAGAGCCACACCTCGGCCGCCTTTGCCATCATGAACGAGCTGCGCCTGGAGAAGCAGCTGTGCGACGTCACCCTGCGCGTGCGCTACAAGGACCTGGAGGCGGTGGACTTCGTGGCTCACAAAGTGGTGCTGGCCTCGTCGTCACCCGTCTTCCGCGCCATGTTCACCAACGGCCTGAAGGAGTGCGGCATGGAGCTGGTTCCCATTGAAGGGATTCATCCCAGAGTAAGCCAGAGTTTAATAGCACTGCTCTCTGTTTTAGTATTAGCCGGTCACATTTACAGTAACAACATAGGGGTTTTATGATAAATGAGGTGGCAAGAGCACCTCAACTATTCCACTTATGTGGTTTAACATTATCTGTAAATCTTAATTGATTTACAATCACATGGTAACACTGTGTGCAGCATAGGTGTTATTCTATAGAAAGAATGCAGGTCTGATCAGATGAGGTAAACATAGAAGCTAAAAAGTCAGCTTTTGTTTCACCTAGAAGTATGCTTAGTTTGCATTGCATAAGTCTTATCTGAATGAGTCAGAAAACCGCTTTAACTTTTCCTCATTTTGTCACATAAGGTCCACAAACCTCAGCGTACTTTATGTGATAGACCAACTCAGTCGTAAATAGTTTTGAGCAAAATGATTTCATTGTTTGTGACAATTAAAATCTCAAAAATACAGAGTGCACTTGAATTCAGCCATCATATATCAACCCTTTGGAGAACCACCTTTCACTACAGCTGCAGTAGCAGGTGTTTTTGGGGATGTCTGTGCCAGTTTTGCACCTCTGTAGATGGAAATATTTCCCTGTTCTTCTGTGGAAAACATCTGTTAACAGACCGGTTTTGCTGTTACTTGGTTTTTACAAGGCTGTATAAATCCAGAACAGCTGGATTTATACTGACGATAAATTACTCTATTTACCACCCAGAAGACATCTAAAAAAAATAGGTTACTCTTGATTTTATTTCTGGGTATCTGCTTACTGCTTACTTACACTTTTATTTGCAAAATATAAAACGAGGGCTGATGCTTTAACAAGTTTTAATGCAATTTTATTTATTCATTTTTACACACAGGTTGTAGTCAGAACTTTTGAATCCATGTTTCTTGTCGCCCTTAAATCTAACACGCAAGCAGCATCCGCAAACATAAAACTTCATTTCTGAACCAAAGACAAATTCAGTTTTGCTTCAAACACAATCCAAGAGTAAAGACTACTGTTGTGCTAAAATTAATTGGCCTACTGCAGAAGTTATTCAACCCTGAAATACAATCTCAATGCAAAACATGTTGCAAGCACTGACGTCCCCAACACTAATGTCAATTACCGCATTTCAAAAGAAATATATCTTCAAAGAAATTACTGGAAAGCTGCATGTTCATAACAGCAATTTTACCCATTCACCTAAACAACAGATTTAAAAGCAATAATAAATATCTTTGTTGTTTAACTTGTATATCTAGTTATTCAATAAATAAAACTGTCTTTTTAATTGAAAACATTGCTTATTTTGTTGAACACAAAGGTTTCTACTAGAATGTTATTGCAGTTAATTATTTACAGACCCTGTAACTAACTCTGAACTTTTAATCAACTCCCGCCACAAATAAAAACATGTATCAATTTTCTAAATCACATTTCCACAGTACTTGTATTGGGCTGTCACAAAAGGAATCCAAATAAAAATATTGGAAGTTTGTGGTTGCAGAGTTCAGTGGGTGAGAATAGTTTTTCAAGGCTCTGAACATGTGCTATGGTGGCTCACATACAAACAAAGGCACTGTGTGTGACTCATCAAAGCTAATCTCTGTTCCCTGTTGGCAGAAATAAAAGGAATTAAGCAGCTTTATTTTTCTTTTTTTTTTCCCTTTTTTGACCCTAACCCTGCCCCACTTCCCGCTCAGGTTATGGACCGCTTGATTGAGTTTGCCTACACTGCCAGCATCTCTGTGGGGGAGAAGTGCGTCATCCACGTGATGAATGGCGCCGTCATGTATCAAATAGACAGTGTGGTCAAGGCCTGCTGCGACTTCCTGGTCCAGCAGCTCGACCCCAGCAACGCCATCGGCATCGCCAGCTTTGCTGAGCAGATCGGTTGCACGGAGCTCCACCAAAAGGCCAGAGAATACATCTACATGAACTTCAGCCAGGTACGGCCAGAAGAGAAATGTTTCAGAAACAAAACCAGGGAGGTTCCCTTTCAGAACTGAAACATTAATGAAATGAAGAAGTGTTGAAGTTAAAGTTTAATGCCACTACTTACAATAAGCATTGTACTAAAACAGTGGAAGTGCTGTGTGATAAACAAGTTCGTACAGCTTTAGTTTGTCAGTAGTTTCTGTTTGAGTGCCTGCACACCTGCATGTTATGAGAATGCAGTGAGTCATGATTTTTCCTAACAGGGCTTTCTTAAGGTTGGAGTACTACTTACTGCAAAAGATGGGTTTACGCTTGAAAATAAAAGAAATAATGCAGTTTAGGGTGCATTTACACCAGACCTGCTGACTCTGCTTTAATCGAACTCTTGTTCATTTTCCTAGAAAGTTCAATTTGTTTGGAGAGGTGTGAATGCAGACCTAAAAAAGCTAACTCTGGTCTACCTACAAACATAAGCCTAAGTTCAGTTTAAGTGAACTCTGGTGCGATTCGAATGCTTATGTGGATTGAAGACCACTCCAGAAGCAGAAAGCAAACTGTATTGCACAGCATTTTGGGCAAATGGAACAAAAACAAACACGAGAGTCTTCAAACAAAAGGGTGAAATGGTTTATGATCTTTCACCAAAGAGAAATTCTACAACTGCTAGAATCTGCCAATACTCCTTTTTTGTTTACATTTTGTGAAGAAGGCAGTTGCGTCAGTTTCTTGTTCAGAGGTTTTTGTGTCGTTTTCTTCAGTTCTTGTTGGTGCAGCACCACCACAGGCAAGGGTGTTTTCTTTCGGATTCGTTAATCAAGGGCCCCACTCGAACCCAGTCTACCGGTCTATCAGGTGTGAAAACACTCTTGGTGTTTGTTCAGAGAGATGCAGCTCATGTTTCAGTGATCTCTGCATTGCTTTATGTCTGATTTGCCAAAGGCAATGGGGTGTCATGAAAGAATACTTCGTCAAGTCTTAATATGTCAGTACTTAAATTACAAAGACATTCCGACAAGCACTGGTATGGCAAAAATAAAGTATCTCTACTTCCTCTCCCAGGTTGCAACCCAGGAGGAGTTTTTCAATTTGTCCCAGTGCCAGCTGGTCAACCTCATCAGCCGCGATGAGCTCAACGTGCGCTGCGAGTCCGAGGTCTTCCAGGCGTGCGTGGCCTGGGTGCGCTACGACCAGGAGAACCGGCGACCGTACGTCCAGGCCTTACTCCAGGCTGTCCGCTGCCATTCCCTCACTCCCACCTTCCTGCAGGCGCAGCTCCAGTCTTTGGACTGGGACCCTCAGTGTAAAGATTACTTGGCTCAGATCTTCCAGGACCTCACACTTCACAAACCCACCAAAGCCGTTCCTTGCCGAACTCCCAAGGTACCGCAACTCATCTACACCGCAGGGGGATATTTCCGCCAGTCTCTCAGCTACCTGGAGGCCTACAACCCCTGTACAGGCGCCTGGCTGAGGCTGGCCGACTTGCAGATTCCCCGCAGTGGGCTGGCAGCCTGCGTCATCAGCGGACTCTTCTACGCCGTCGGTGGCAGAAACAACGCACCTGACGGAAACATGGACTCCAACGCGTTGGACTGCTACAACCCAATGAACAACTGCTGGCACCCGTGTGCACCAATGAGCGTTCCAAGAAACCGAATTGGGGTCGGCGTCATTGATGGCATGATTTATGCGGTTGGCGGTTCACATGGGTGCATCCATCACAACAGCGTGGAAAGGTGAGTAACTGAGCTTCGCCGATTGAAGTTGATACCAACAGGTGCAACGTTCTTCACATTGTGTTTTGGCGTGAAGCTTCTTGGCCCAACGGGATTTGATGTCATTATGTTTGAGTTTCTGTGGTTTGCTTCTGTCCAGTAGCTGATATTTATAGCACGGACTGAAGTTTTTGGTATGTAGTCTGCATGCTAACCTTAAGTAAAACAAACTTCCTGGAATTTATCTGGTGATGTTTCACTTCCTGTAATCTTTTTTTTATTTGCTCAAGGCTATTTATATGTCTTACTTCTGCAACACTGAATAGTATTGCTACAAATTTACAGTATTTTGGAAGTTGACACATCATTTAAAAAGGAAAAGAAAAAAGTTATATTGTTTTTCTCGATTTCATCGCTTGAGGCAAAACACCTGCACTGACCCAGGTACAAACCTGTCCTGCAGACATTACTCCAACCTTTTGATAAAAAGCCTTTCAAAATGATCCAACTGAACTTTTTCACTCAGTGTCACATTACAGATTACAGCTACACACTCACATTTATTTATGGAAATTTCATGTGACACAACAACATAAAGTATCGTCTAATTATTAAGTAGAAAAGATCAGAACATGGTTTTGAAATGATTTCATAAACAATCTGAGAAGTATGGTATGAATTTGTATTCCTCTTGACTCTTAACACCCCCAGAACCCACCCCCCAAAAAAATTTAATAGCAATTAGTTCAGTGTTAGTATTGATGTAGCTGTTAAGATGGAAGGTGCTTAATAAACAGAGCAGTCATAAAAGGCAACCTGCTAAAAGTTGCAGCATAAGGCTGATTATATTAGGAAAACATGTGACATGCAATAAAAACAATATATTTTCCATTAAATAATCAAACAGTACGTTGTCTGTCCAGCTGCCGGAGAGATATATATGTTGAGATGTTTCCTTCTCAACAAGGTTTTATTGAAAACATTGCTTTTTGGCTGTTCCCTCAACATAACAATAACTAAGTTGTTTCTTAATACATTTACCACTTCTTCACCTCCAGAAACGTTAAAGTTTCATTAAACAACAAGTATCACTGAATGTATTACACGACTAGAGTTCTGGAATATATGGTACTAAAACTATCTGATAATCATGATTATAGATTAGTCAGTTCTTCACAATATCAAATAGTAAATTTACTACAATTTACCTCTAAGCAAGACAGTGTGAACACAGAGCCAGAGCCAAAATAGAGTAGTTTACATCAAAGTATATATGTTTTGTCATTTACAAAATGTGTGCATATTTCTTTTGCTGGTCTGTCACATAAAATCCCAACAAACAAAAAAAATCTGTGGTTGTAACTTGATGCAGTATGAAAAAAAACATGTGCTTGACTCGCTCTACAAGGCACTTTTGTTCCTAAATTTACTTCTGCTTTGCTCATGAACAATAGTTCAGTTTGTGAATGGTACGTTATGACCGAAATAGAAATCAAATATTTAACTGAGTTTTGCCTCACTGTAAGTGTCTGTTTTAGGTATTTTAGCTGGAATGTGACCCAGAAGCAGCCATGGACATGTAGTGCAATCTTTAATCTCAAATATAGCTGTGTTTAAGGACAAAATGGATCCAAACCCTGGCACTAATCCAGGCACAACTCACAGAGCAAGCCAGTATCGCTTCGAAAGAGGAACATGTCCAACCTGTCTTTAATTGTGACGTAGTGACATTTGTGGAACAAACATGTGACTTATTGCAGAAAACTACTGATGTCGGTGGAAAGAAATGTTGAGCTCGTTTCTGAGAATGAGCCGAAAATTATCTAAAAACAGCACTGGAATGTCAATAGTTTACTGAAATAAACTATTTCAGTAAACTATTGTGACTTCTCACAAACATCTCAGTGCACAAACAGTCAAACACAGTCATGTGTTCACAGGTATGATCCAGAGCGGGACCAGTGGCAGCTGGTGGCCCCAATGTTGACGCGGCGTATTGGTGTAGGTGTTGCCGTGATCAACCGACTGCTTTACGCCGTTGGGGGTTTCGACGGCGCCAACCGGCTCAGCTCCTGTGAGTGCTACTACCCAGAGAAGGACGAGTGGAGGACCATGGCCCCCATGAACACTGTGCGGTCTGGAGCTGGTAAGGAAGGAGTAGGAGGGGAAAAAAGGAGGGAAAAACTGCTTTGTAATGATTAACTCTGTGAACTGAGAGTCTGGAAAGTTACTCAACTGGTTGTGCAATTTTCCCCACTTTGTTTTTAAAGATTAGAAACATCTGCCTGTCCAGCACCTTTGGTCTACGCTAACATGAACAGTGGGATGTTTGATTCAGACCAGATTGAGACTGGTGATGCAGGACATTAAACTCCATTTAAGGACATTAAACTTCCTGTCAGACTAAGTTCCTTCTAGAAATGTATTTTTAGTCTTGAAGTCAGTTCAGTTCAGTTCAGTGTCACCTCTGCTCTGTGCTTTCCCTTGAGCAGTGGAAACTGGCCGTGTCCATTCCTACAGTGTCTGGCATCACTTCCAAGTAACATGAAGAATTCACAAGTTATCTGCTGAACTTGTACACTTATCTTTAGAAAACAGATTTAACATGCAGTATGTTGACATATATAGTATAAGCAATACTATTTGACTGTTTATATTTTTAGATAATGCAATTTAAACTGAAAAGAAACAATTTTTTTCTTTTAGGTGTGTGTGCGCTGGGTAATGAAATTTTTGTGATGGGTGGCTACGATGGCACCAACCAGCTGAACACAGTGGAGCGCTACGACGTGGAAACGGACACGTGGAGCTCTGCCGCCTCCATGAGGCACAGGCGCAGTGCGCTGGGAGTCACGGCTTTACATGGACATATTTATGTGTTAGGTGAGTTGATCAGTGATTAATATTAGCCTGGAGAAATAACATTGTAGATAAGAGGCAATAATTATTATTATTTTAAAAATGTTGTTTACATGGACCGTGAGTCCTTAAAATATGTGCAAAACTTTATCAGAATCATCCAAAAGGTTGTTGGATATATTACAATATAGCCTTAAGAAAGTAGTGCATAACTGTGAAGTAGAAGCAAAAAAATATATATTCTTTTAATCTGATGAGAGGTGGGTATATTTGTATAGTAATTTTAGTGAACCTCTCTTCCAAATTAAGGACACCAGATTACATTTAATCTTTTAAATGGATTAGATTACATTTAATCTTGTGCGCCCTTAAGTTTGGGGTAAAGGGAGAAGAATATGAATGTATGCCACAACTAAAGTGAAAATAAAATAGATTGAACTTGAGGTTGTTGGGTGAAAACATTGGAAAAAGTGAAAAAAAAACAAAAACATGATTTAGTCTAAAGTATTAGACGCTACAGTCTTAAATCGTTTTCTAATGAACTCAAACTAAAAGGCCAACATCATCTTTGCAGGAGGCTACGATGGCAACACCTTCCTGGACAGTGTGGAGAGCTATGACCCAGAGACAGACAGCTGGTCGGAGGTCACCCACATGACATCGGGGCGGAGCGGCGTGGGTGTGGCTGTTACAATGGAGCCGTGCCAAAAGGGTCTGTCTCGGAGTCAGAAGACTGAGAGCTTCGAAGGCTCGATCGTCCAATCCGTCAGCTCCAATTTCAGCCAGTGTGGACCGTTTAGCTAAGGCACATGAATGTTTTCACATGCCCTAATACGTTGTTGAGCCGCCCTCATGTTTAGCTATGCTCTGTATAAAGTAAGGGCAGACGTGGGCAGAACACCACATCCTGCCTCATTGGCTTTAGGTGTTCAAAGAGGATTCAACACGAGTCGTATCTTATTGTTCGTGCGCTGCTGAATCTCTTTTGTAAGGTGGAAATTAGCAGCACTGAGCACATGACCCCTCAGTGCATCTGTTCTACAGCCAACAGGCCATGTTCAACCAGAAAAGGACTGCAAGTTGGCTCAAACACTCATCAGGTCATTTTTAAATTGATTGAATCTGATAGTGAAACTACAATAGGACTAAAAGTAGCAGGCAGTAGTATTTAAAGTGCCATTACAGTGCCTGGGGGGGCTTAATTATTACTATTGTCAGTATAACGTTTCCTTGGAGAATATCATACCTCTTAACATGAAGTCCATGCATGACAATGGGCCTCGTGCAAGAATGTTGTAAAGCTTTCCACAAAACATTTATGACTTTTTTTATTCCCAATATTTGATTAAGAAGTTGCTGCTTCCAGACAGAAATGCAAAATCTGCATCGAGTGAAGCAGAAACAGTTGGATCAGACGATGAAACACAGCAAACAGTAACTTCTAGTGGTTTTCCTTTTGTTTGGTAGCTCCCCTGCTGGTAAAGATGTGTGTAAAAAGTCTTTAAATAAATTCATGTTTTATTATAGCAGCACATTAAAGATGTTCTAAAAACAAAATCTGGATAAAGTACAAAAAACACATTAATAATGTAATTTACACTGCAGAAAATCCCTGCAAAATAAGTGTTGTTAAAGAATTTCTTTTATTCATTCTTGTTTAGGCTGATCATAGTTTATAAAAACTTGTATAAGAAATATCTTATTTCTTTGAGATGTAACAGGGACCCTTATACCAGTATAAGAATCCCCATATGTTTCGCCACTATTCCCAGTGAGCAGAGTGGTAAAGGGAGTAAAAAGAAAAAGCTCATTGTTGGAAAAGGGCAGCATAGAATTGCATATTAGGATCAGCATAAAATTCCAGAAGTGGTGACTAAATGCCAAATGGTTGGTTTGCCAAGAAAAGGTTTTTTTTCTGCCCTACCATCATACCAGTAGTTCTTCTAACTACTGGAGCTGCATGTTTGGGTCAGAACCGCTCAGTAACAAACACTCCTGATGTTCCAATGATGACAAATTTCTTCTAAAATTGTTCAGTTTTTAGATTATGGAATAAAAGATAAATTTATTCAAAAGCTTTTCACACATTTCTAATATTGATACCCCCAAAGTTTCCCTGTCTGTGTCTGCAGTGGGAGTGGGCTGTGAACACCAGCTGTTCTTTAGTCGTTAAACTCAGTTAATAAAAACAAGAAATGGCGTCACCATAGGGACAGTTCATCATCACCAATAGGACACTCAATTTTTCTTTGCTGTCAGTTCAAACAGGAATCAAACATCAACGCCTTAATAAAAGTGGGACAGTTGGATGAGACTGTTTGTATTGTATCTGGCGATACATCAACAGGCTACTAAACACTGTAAGTTTACAGTGTTACAACAACGACCTTCAGGGGAAACCAGAGTCCCGGCACTCACGTTACTGTTACTTTGACACCTGCCTCCTGCTTGCTCACCTTTTACAGCCTAAATCACACATCAGCAGCATTTTTGCTTTTCCTCTCAAGGCCCTGCAACAACTGTTTTGAAATGATCATGAACTAAACTGAAGCAATCCATGGATGCTGTTCCAGTCCTGGTAAGGACACTATCCACAACCTAAAATGACTTTAATGCTATAATATTTTTCAATGGAGCTGATGGATTGTGTGGTTTCTCCCTTTTATGTAACTAAGTTCTCAGTTAATATCAGCCTGGTGAATCTCACTCAGGAGAAGTTCTTGCATGGAGCCCATTGTCTCAGTTTGATGCTGGTTCAGAAAAATCAGGGCTGTAAAGAAACTGTGTAGCAGCAAATGCGGCCTTTTCTCTGTCGAGCCACTGGCAGGGTGATAAAATGTGAAATTTCAGAGAAGACTCGCGTAAACCGCGGTTTGATTAAAATGCAAGTTCTGACTTTGATTTGGAAAAACAGAAGAAAAAAAAAACGGAGCATATTGAAAGCCTGGATTCAAACATTTTACTGAATGTGTTTTTATATGTTGAAACCAGAAACACTAACCACTGACAGGACTGAAAAACCTCTGCAGACATCAGAAACAGAAGCGCCAATGTTTGAGCACTGCTGTGGACCTGTTGTACTAATGACAAGGACTTTCTCCAAGAAGCGCATTTGTAACAGCCATCTAAGCTACGGACATTTTTTTTAGAAATGTTTTGTACATTGAAAATCTGAATTGCTGTGTACAGAATTCCAGAGTTGATGTTTTTATTTATTTGTTCGGATCCTATTCTTAGATTTTCTGCTTGCTTTCCAACTGACATCAGCTTTGTATTAAATCAGACTCTTGATGTAGTATTTTGAGTAACTAGCATGTATTGTAACTCAGTGGCGATGTCTGTTAGTGCTAAGTTTGGGTGTTTAAAAAAAATCTTCACATTGAAAGGGACTGCTTTCTGTTGTCCATTCAGTAGTTTGAATTGAAATTAGAATATCCATCTGCTTTGTAAGTTTCTTTTAATGCAAAAGCAACTATAAATATATTTCTTATACTGCTGTGCTCTTTGTCTTTTTTCCTAGTGCTTGAGATCACTTATACCACATAATATAAAGCAAATTATTTAAGAAGTTGACCAAATATTACCCCTGAAAAGTTTGTAATGTATATGCTCTTTAATTTTTTAGTTTACTGTTTTACAATTCAGAACCAAAAGACCAAATGTTTTGATCCGGTTCTTGTCAGACGTTTTTATCTCCACTCTTCTCTTCTGCATTAAGTGATTAATTTCACTTTTAGTGATTTGATTGAGGCATTATTTTTCTAGGCTGGATTCTTTAGCTAGAAGTTCTGATATACCATTTTATATAAATTCTGGATCTTGCTGGGTCTGTAGTCTTTTGCAGAACTAGAAAACCATATCTAAGAACAAGTTCAGTTTTGTCACCAGTTTGCCCAGGTCTCCTAGAATGGCTGAACTGTCATCAATGAAAAAGATAATTGGTTGACATGTTAAGGAACAACCAAGGTTTCACATCACCAAAATCAACACCTTCCACACATGGATATACCAAGTGTCTTTTTTTTAATTCAGTAAGACACAAAATTAGCTACTTCAACAAAAAGTATGTTTGGGGGTGTTAGTTTTGTCTTAATAGCATGACCAAGCTGTCAAACAAGATGGTGGCAGTATTTTTCTTTGAGGTTTTGTTTCCAGATGTACTTGTGTTATGCAGAGGAGGCCTACCTCCAAATTCTTTTAACACCATCTCAAGTGGGAAGGTAGAAGGCTGAAATGATGATAGCTTTGGTTGGGCCAACAGGACAAGGTGCAAAACTTATTTATGCTGGATGGTTAAAGTGCTTAAGTGAATTGATGTTTGCAATGCCAAATGTACATTTACGTCCAATGAAAACATCTGGAATGATGACTCCTAAACCCTTTCTGACCTCAGAGCAGGAGATGAGTTTGAAGCAGCAGGAGACACTAGAGGGGGCCAAAGCTCTTTGAAGCAGAGCCAAGTCTTTTCTTTTTAAGGGCCACCAGTTTAAACATAGTTACAGATATAGACTATTAATGTTGGAAAATAGGTGTTTATCTTCTATTTAATGTGACTTAGTCAAAGTTCACTTGAACACAGTGTGCTGTAAAATCGACCACCCATGATCGCTAGAAAAAAAGCTTCCTGCCCAAATCTGGCAGGTGGAAACTGTAGACCATTATTACATGATCCAAAAGGAAGCATCCCATCGCAAGAGTCTTAGGCTGTAATCTCACCAAACACAGGAGCCCGGAGCAAGGCATCCCTGTAGAAGTAGCTACTCAAATGAAATGTTGGTATGAATTATTTGCAAGGTAAATATATACAAATGACAGGTAATGTAGAGGAAGTGCTTGACACAGAAGCAAGAGGTGTTTCATGCTATTTTCGGTTTAACAGCGTTCTGGGAATTGTACCACCAACCTTCATTCAAATTCAAACCATAGTGGAATTTATTAAGTTAACAGTGATTGTGTTACCTTGGCAATATGTGTATTTATTTATTTTATTTTATTTCATTTTATTAATTTTTATTTTACTTCCCAACACTTTGGCAGCGTATTGTTTACTGCAGTTATCACTGTATCTCATGTGGAAGGAAGCACCTTCACATAAAAGGGCTGCCTTTGAAGTCAGAACAGATAAAAACCTTAGACTTTAACTCTTGGAATCTGACTCATAATTCCAACATCAATAAAACAACAAACTGAAACAGTCCAAGAAAATATGTGGATGTGATACTACTGTGAACATGTTAAATTAACTGAGGCGTTACTGGTTATTAAAAGCTGAAGAAACTTGTATGGTTCACAGATCACAAAGTGTATTTCAAAGAATACTTGTTGTAGACAGAAATGGTCAGATAATAGGTAAAGAAATGTCTGGAGAAAAAGATATTAAGATAAAGGTCGGAAGGTCAGAGAATGAACCTGAACTTAGTCAGTGGATGTGGAAGAAAAATAAAGGTTTATGCTGCCTTTTCAATAAAGGTCAAAAGTTTTAGCTCTGTTTTCAAGAATCTGTGTGTGTCAGTCACACTTACACCAAAGAAAACTAGAAGAATCACATATCACAAATTTTAAAATGTGTTCAACAGTGTAGGAAGTGTGTAGCAATTCGAACTGAGATTATTCAACAGGTTTTAGATTTTAATTAGAGCTGGTTCTGATCATTAAACACAGCAAAGTAAAACCTTACTGTCGACTGATTTGATATGAATTCTATCTCCGCATTTAATTGGATTTTAACATTAACTTTATTATATTTCTCTTTTTAAAAAAATAAGATAAAATAAGACTATTTTTTCCATTATACAAATTGATGTCTTTTTAACACAACACTAAAAAGTGTTGGGAAGGAAGAGTGGGCTTTCAGGAGCCTGATAACCACATACATCAAGCAAAACTGGCCTGGAGGAAACAAAAAAGTTTGTTTCCGGTCTAGATTTTAACCTGCCAGGTGTGTTTGCTTTGGGAGTTTTGGCGAACCGAAGTTTATTTTGAAAGTCTGACAGGAAATCTCCTGTGACTCGTCGCTCACTTCACACCGGTGCGCTCACCAAGAGGTGATGAAAAAAATAAAAAAGTTCTCCAACTATCCCCGGACACCAACCGATACTCTCCGGACGCAGGTAAGGCGGACTCACTTGGGCGAGTCGCCGTCCGCTTTTACTTCACTTTGTGAACCCATAACGCGAAACTAATGTGAAAACTTCAGGAACAACGCAGCTAAGGTTATGAGCGCCTGTTAATCTTTGCAAAGCTTAGCCCTTTAGGGTGAATTGCTGAATAACTCATGGAAAGGCAGCTTAGATCTACTGATAATTGGATTGGATAAAATGTACTGTCATAGGTAAATTATCTGTATCTATTAACACTGGGGACTTGTAAACACATTTAAACCAAGTGCCTCATGTTATGTTTAACTATTTGCTGTGTGAGGGCTGATTCTTCTTGTCTGACTAGATTTTCCACTTTACGTCCACATTCATTCAGTCCTCATAAGCAAGGAGTGTGGTGTGGAGGTAGGCAGGGCGTTAATGGTCGCCCCTATGGACGTTCAGATTCCACCACTATGAAATAGGAGAATGCATGTTTCAATAGGTCGCAGTATTTGTTTATGATCAGTCTTTTTATGTCACCTAAATGGAGTGCTACTGTTAAATATGTATCACTCATTCCCAGCTCTGCATGTGGCAATATTTGCATCTACAAAAAATGAAATTCTGTTGTGTGTTTTTTTCTTTTTGGTTTTGATGTGCCAAGCCTAAGATTATCACTGGCCTCCTTTGAAAAACTTTCTAGCAGCACCCCTGGTCCCTACTATATTTATTCAAAGGCACAGACACTTAGCCTTTAGTTTTAACACAAAATCTTCTCTGTCATAACCTTGAGACTGGCTTGGCAGATGGTATCAATTCAAAGCCATGTTGACCTCCACTGTTCTTCCGTCACTAGAGCGCAGCAGCATGATCCCAGTGGGTGAATTCAAAAGCCTGGGGATTGAGCAGAACCCCCAGTTCCGGGTGCTGAAGCCATGGTGGGACGTTCTGTCAGAGTACCTGTGCATTGCAATGCTCATGATTGGTGTCTTTGGCTGCACCCTGCAGGTGAGGTATCTGGCGTATTACATATTTTTACTGCACGTTACCTAATTTCTACAACTTAACATTCCTGAGGAGTTTAATTATTAGCTTATTTTGTCGTGTTGTTGCACCCCGGAATGACGTGTCAGGATGTTAAATTCCCCACACACCCTTCTCTCTGTCTCAGTGCAAAGCATAAAAGTATGTGCAGTTTCTGACCTCCAAGCCATTTGAAAACACACCAAGCATAATTTAGTAACTCTGCTCACAGACAGACAGACATATCGGCTTAAAGATTTGTTTGTAACCGAAGTCGTCTTTTATTATCTTACAGTCACACTAAAAACTTTAGGAAAACCCATTCTTTCATTGTAGTGCATGTATTAATTGGGAGGAAATTTGAAAAAAAAAAAAAAAAAAAATCATGTGAAGACAAAATTGCTTGTGGCACATTTGACACCCCAAACGATCCTTTCGAACAGTGCGGGGTTGCCAGGGGGAAAAAACTCTATCTTACCATTACACTGTTCTAGGATCTTAACTGGAACCATCCGCTTTGGTCAGAAGATAGAAAGCATGGTGGAGGTTCTATGATGCTGTGGGCCTGTTACTCCTCTGAAGACACTGGGAAGTTTGCTAAAGAGACTATTTTTTATACAGTGACTTAATTTATGTTACATATGTTTATTTAATTGCCCTAATTTTGTAGAAATTAGGGAAGTTTTAATGTGGACATTATAACGTTTTTTTTTTTTTTATGTAGGGAAAAAAAAGCCAGGATTGATCCTGATTAATTTTTAAAAGTAATAAAATTGTTAAAACATCCAAAGGGGGTGATTGTTTTTTCTGTGTACTATAGGCACATGTTGATCAAAAGATAACAGGTAGAACTTCTCCAAAAACAGGTGTGGAAAAAAAAAATCTAATCTGTGTGGAACAGATCAGGCTTGAGATTCTGGCAAATGGCAAAGAGCAAAATTCTTTATATCTCTGTCGTTTGCAAACGGAGAACACACAGCAACCAAAGCACAACAGCTATACCTACGATGAGTTCTGACTTGGAGCTGCAAGCTCTTGCAATATATAGGATTCTTTACACAACATGGTCACTCTCTTGGCTCAGTCAATTCCAGTTGACAGGTTTACTGCCCAGTCATGTAGCCACAGGGTGGACAGGACGCAACCTCTTCCTTACTGAAAGGTTAGTTAATTATTTAGTTGACAAACATCTTCTTGTTCAAAATATGGGAGTTTCCAAAAATTAGGACGCTAATGGAACAATTTTCCGTACCAAAATCATTGTAAGACCTTATACGTTCTCTGAGCTTCTAACATTCAATGGAGAAATTTGTTAGACCTTAGGGCTTATTCCATCTTACTGTTTTTACCTAAACTATCTGTTGTTATCTGTTAACAAACTTTGGCACCTTATTTTAGTCACTGACAGCCTGCTGGAACTTTTACAAGGAGAAGTCAAAAGGAAACCTATCTAACTGATTCTTCAGAGACTCCTTGACCTACATGTTTTAACAGACTGAACAACACTAATGTTAAATAACTAAAATCAAATTCTTAAAAGAAATAATAACACAATTTTTACTTCGCACAGGGCCTCATGAATATTTATACAGCTTACAGAAGTTTGCAGGTTTACTGCAGTTGAAAGAGAGGAAATGCAGAAAAGCAGAAATCCAACAATTAAACTAAAAATGTGGCTTTATTTCACGTTATTAATAATTTGGGGATTTTATCAGAATGCATTGCCACACATTATTTATTGTAATCTTTTTGCTTTTGTTTCTAGATAATTTACAGAACATTTGTCATTTCATTCCCACAGCTAACCCAGGACAAGATCGCATGTCTGCCCAGCCATTTCAAGAATGACGGAGTAGACTGCAACTACATCCTTGACTACAGCAGTAACCACAGTGACAACCCCAACGTCACGGAGATGTTCGGTCGCAAGAATAACCTGGACATTCACCAATACTTGTTTGTCAACCAATATTGCTATGAGAAGTTTGTGCACTGGTATGCGAAGTACTTCCCATACCTTGTGGTGATCCACTCTATGATCTTCATGGTGGCAAGCAGCTTCTGGTTCAAGTTCCCTGGGACATCTTCTAAAATTGACCTTTTTGTCAACATTCTGAGGAAGTGCTTTGACTCACCCTGGACCACGAGGGCCCTGAGTGAAGTTTCAGAGGAAAGAGGAGAGGAGAAGCTGGTCAGTTTGAGGAGGAGCACCATGTCAAAGGATTTCAAAGACCACAGACCAGACGAGGAGGAGAGTATAGGACTTCTTCGCTCCACCTCTGTCAAGTCTAATTCAGAAAAGAGAGTCCAGGACCCCCAGTCTACTCCTTCCGTGTTGGACAAAAAGGAGGGAGAGCAGGCCAAAGCTCTCTTTGAAAAGGTGAAGAAGTTTCGAACCCATGTAGAGGAGGCAGACATCTTGTACCTGATGTATGTGCTGCAAACATCTCTCAAAGTCTTCAAGTTCCTTATTATCATTGTTTACACTGCAGTGCTTGTACAAAACATTGAAGTCATTGTGCGCTGTGATGTCCCTCCTGACCTCACTGGTTTCAATATATATTGTTGTAACCACACCAAAGCCCATCTTTTCTCCAAGCTTGCTTACTGCTACATCTGCTTCATAGGAGTGTATGGACTTATGTGCATCTACACCCTGTACTGGGCTTTCCACCGACCTTTGAAGGAGTACTCCTTTGAGCACATCAGACTGGAAACGGGTGTCAATGACATACCGGATGTAAAGAACGACTTTGCTTTCTTGCTTCATCTAGTGGACCAGTATGATGCTCTGTATCCTAAAAGGTTTGCGGTCTTTCTTTCTGAGGTAAGCGAGAGCCGCCTCCATCAACTCAACCTGAACCACGAGTGGACCAACAAAAAGCTGCGCGCCCACCTTTCTAAGAACTCCAAAGATAAGTTGGAACTCTGTCTTAAAGGACTGCCAGGCCTTCCAGACACTGTCTTTGAAATCACAGAAATCGAATCACTCAAACTGGAGCAAGTTAAAAATGTCACAATTCCAGCTGGTGTGGCAAAGCTGGATTCTTTGCAGGAGTTATCTTTGATCTACTGTCCAGCTAAGCTGCAACTGCTTGGCCTGAACCATCTTAAAGAACACTTAAAGGTTCTACGTCTTACTTTTGAAAGTTCAGAGGAGATCCCTCTGTGGATGTATACCCTCCATTGTCTGGAGGAGTTATATCTGACTGGTCCTTTAACTAATGAGGTGTCGAAAAGTGGCAACTTGGAATCTCTGCGAGATCTCAATACTTTGAGACTCCTCAGTCTACGGTCCAACCTACGAAAGGTACCACCCAGTGTCGGTGACCTAGCGGCACAGTTGCAGGCATTGTACATCCACAATGAAGGGGTCAAGCTCCAGGCATTCAGCACACTGAAGAAGTTAACAAACTTAGTTTCATTAGAGCTATCAGGCTGTGAGCTGGAGCGCATCCCAAGCGCTGTTTTCAGCCTGAGCAATCTACAGGAGCTAGACCTGAAGGAAAATAAGCTTTGCACTGTGGAAGAGATCCTGAGTCTGCAGCATTGTCAGCGTTTGGTGACGCTCCGTCTGTGGCACAATAAAATCACTTACATTCCTGATCACATCACTAAGCTGCACACCCTGGAGACGCTGGACATAAGCTGGAACAAGCTGAAAAAGCTTCCGTCTCGGTTGTTCTACTGCACCCGGCTGAGGCACCTCGACATCTCCCACAATCAGATCACATCCATTCCTTCAGAAGTGAACATACTCTCGGGTCTTCAGTTCTTTTCTGCTGCCTTCAACTCTCTAGAGTCTCTGCCAGAGGAGCTCTTCTCCTGTAAACGAATAAAAACTCTGATTCTGAGTAACAACTGTCTTTCGAATCTTAGCCCCAGAGTGGGCAACCTGGCCCAGCTTGTGCGGCTGGATATTAAGGGAAATCGGTTGGACTCTCTGCCTTTGGAGATAGGAGAGTGTCCTCTTCTGAGATGCACCGGACTGATAGTAGAGGACAGCCTATTTGACTTGCTGCCATCAGACTTACGAAAGAAGCTGAGTCAAGGCTGAGACTGAAAGCCGAGGATGGTGGCAAAATAAGAAAATCATGGTGGCCAGTTGTTTTCTGGCTTGCAATGAGGGCAGTCTTTTAATTGTGGACAAACATATGTACCTTTCATTAAAATGTCTTTTTACAGAGCTTGTTTCTTTGTTTGGTTTTTTTTTTGGATGGTTTGGGGAGGGGAGTCTGGTCCAGCTCAAACGAGTAGTTCTCGAAAGGTTTCCCTTTAACGCTAGCACAAAATAAGGACTCAGACTATGTTGTTTATGATATGTCAGACTATGTCAGACTATGTCAGACTATGTTAGTCTATGTTGTCTTTGACTGGGGAGGTTTGTGCTGATCCTGTAGAACAGGTTTTTACTGCCCAGAGAGGAGTGTCCTTCACTGTGTTGAGTCATGTTGCCTCCATTTAGGAGATGTAGAGAAAAAGGGGGGCCTCTGAGACAAACACCAATACACTTAGGTTTTAATGTAATTGTATCATTTCTTTAATTGTAGGTATGTGTTGTTGCATTAGAAATACAACCAAAACACTATTCTGACTGTTACTAATCTGAAGATCATAATACTAAAAGGTTAAATACAAAGATTTTTTTTTTAGTACATTCTTACTCCATTTATTAATCCATTGGTGGCGCTTGAGTGTATTGAAGGTCAAACTCAGCAACCCGAAAAACAATACATTTTTCAGATTTTTCTGTTTCTGCTTTGTGCCTTCCAGTCTATTATTCATGTTCTGACTTGCAGAGCATGACTGAAAAACAGGATCCTAGCAGTGAAATGAACAGAAATACCTCTTCTGTAAAATGTAACACTGATCCACCCGCGTGGTATTATATTATAGATTATTTGGGTGTAACTGAGGAGTTTGAACAACAGTAGCTGCACAGTATGTGCCAAATACCATCATACCAAGTAAATCATTACCCTGTCTTTTCTTTTGTAGTTAAGGGGGTGATGAAGTGTGTCACCAGTATTAGACAGAAAGTTGTGGAAACGTTTTAAGCAGTGTTAGATTAAAAAACGTTCTACATCTCACAGGGAACTGTTCATTCCATAATTCACAAAATAAATATTCCAGAGCTGCAAACTTACAAACACATGAGCAGTCACTTAAACTGATATATCTAAATACTCTGTTTACACAGTAAAACATGATGGTGGCAGCATCATCCTGTGGGGAGGATGCTGTTCTTCTGTGGAGTTGACCAAACTGGTCAGATCTGATGGGGGAAATGGATGGAGCTAAAAACAGTGGAATGCTGGGAGAGAATTTGCTAGAGACTGAAGCACAGTTTTTAAGATTCACTTTCCACGGTGGTCTCAGGATGAAGGTCTCATAGGTGGTTTTGATGGTCATGTTTTTGACATTCCCATTCTTGGAACCCTTGTGAGGATCGAGAAGCAGGATTTCTTTAATAATCTTAATTTGCTTTACAAAAAATAAGAATATGTACTGGTATATGTATTGGTAAAGCAACTTTATCAGACTCTTTAAAATGGTAGCAATCACTGCTTCTGTGATTGCTACCATTAGCACTCAGAAAAAATACAATTTTAGTGGGTTTAGTTATAAATTTCAAATTAAAATATAAATCATACTTAAAAAAAATTGACAAGTATTAATCATAAGTTGAAGAATTAGAAATGCCTTTATACCACTTGAGTTTGATTTATTCTACCATGTAAACATTTTAATTTGGATTTTTAAGCAACAGACCAATACAAAATAGTACAAAACTGTGAGGTGTTGCAAACCTGAAAATTGTGGTGTACATTTGCATTCAGTTCTCCTGAGTCAACGCATTGCAGTTACCTTTCACTGCAGTTACAGCTGCAGGTCTGAATACTTTTGGAAGTGGCTGTGAGTGAGCTGTGAATACGCACTTCAACACAAAGAACCAGCAGCACACTAACTGAACTGTCTCTGCTCTCTCTTCTGGTGAAGTTGGCTGGAGGAGGCGCACAGGCAAACAAAATAGCCATTGTGCCGCGAGAGCCCTGAGCACAAACAGCAGCAAAGTGCGCCTCGGTTACCTACAGTCTGTAACAAAAACAGGACTCTCATTCATTTTTAGCTTCAGAGCAGTTAGCTTTGTGACCTTTAACAGGGTTTTCTGGTTCTGTACATTCCCTTGTGGACTTTTCAGCTTTGTCATTGATGGGTCACCTTGAGGAAGTGTTAAAACACAAAAAAATACTTAAAAACAATCTCTTTATCAGGAATTTAAAAATAAAAATCAAGTGAATACTTCTCACATATACTAGAAAGACGCTAAAAATGGTAATCTGCTTTTTTTTTTTTTTTAATTCTCCATTTAAAAATAAATTAATAGAAAAGTATTTTTAACAAAAGGAGAGTTCAAAATAGATTACATTTTAAAAACGACAAGGAGGCAATGAGACTTAAAGTTCATAACTTTATTTTGTGCTATCTTCAAATATTAAAGTGAATAATGTCACTTTTGTCTTAAAAGTATTTATATAAATAACATTTCAACAAATCACATCAAATGTTGCTATTTACAAAGTCACAGGAATATTAATTCCCCTTCCAACAATAAATAAGAGTAAATTCAAAGTCCATCTAATTAAGAGAAACACAACTATGCAAAGCAATCAGGGTGCACCATTTCATTTTTGTAAATTAAAAAAAACAACAAAAAAAAAAAACATACATGTGTAGAAACTGTTACAAATCATACACACAATGGAAATAATGTAAAAAAAAAAAAAAATCACATAACACTGGAGGACAACTATCTACAAATGTGCACTCCCAATTAACAGGGAAAGAATGTAAATATAAGGTGCCTAAACTGCACTGTGCAAAAGGTGTCTACAGTATATAGCCACCAATCCACTGAAAAGAAGCTGCCAAGACATCATGTCCCGTCACATTTTAATGCTCAGTTACCAAAAAAAAAAAAAAAAATCATGTATTCAAGTCACCAGGTACAAAGCAAAAAAAAAAAGAGAAAAACAAAAGTGAGGTTTGAGTTACGCAGAGAATTAATTCTTACTATTCTTACTAACTGTGAATATGAGCAAAAAGTGAGTTCATCATATCCAGCTCACCCAGAGATCGGGCAACGTCTATTGCTGTTTGACCACTGACGTTGGCGTGTTTCAGGTCGGATCGTGGAGCCAAGAACTCCACGACATCCCGGTGGCCTTCTCGTATGGCGATATGGATGGGCAGGGCGCCGTTCTGGTCCTGGGTGTTCACTGATGCCCCGTGCTCCACCAGGACCTGCAGGGTCTCCAGGAACCCCGTCTGTGCTGCATCATGGACAGGCGCTATGCCGTGTTTGTCCTGGACATTGGGCTCCGCTCCTTTTTCCAGCAACAACCTTGCTACTTTGGAGTTCCCCATCATCATCACCTGGAAGGTGAATGCAGAGCACATAATTTACACCTTTGTGTAAATTGGTAAGTTATGCCGTCAAGGACGTCTTATTTTCTCAACTCTATTCAGTGCATTTACTGTAAGTATCAACATGTCTTTTTCACAAAATTTTAAATTTGTAAGTATATTTTCTAAATGTTTGTTCTTAATGATTGTATTTTTTTTTTAAAATGCAGCATTATAAGCTTAAATTAAATAAAGCCTTTATGTATGTATAGTCGTTCCAATATTTAAAATCACAAATCACAAGATGTTCCCCAATAACAACAACAATAATAATAATAATAATAGGTAGCTCTGAACTAAACCTTTTATTTGTGAATCCAAATATCTTAGCTGAAATATTACTACTACTACGTCGACTAACAATAAAGAAAAAGATCCTGAAAGCTCCAAATAATTTCACTTCTATGTAAATTTGTAAACCCAATTTGTACCAACGTGTTTCCATTTTATCCCTTTTTAAATCAACTAATTTCAAACCTTCAAGCAACTCATTTAACCTTATACCTGAATTGTAATGAGTGACAAAAATAAACTGACAAATATGCTCAAATACAGGGTGTTGCTTTTTATTTCCTGAAAAATAAATTTGCGCTGAAATCCACCTGGCCAAACCGAATTTACGGGTATGGCAAAAACATTTTCTTTATGGGAGTCAAAAACATGTTTTGTAATAGACTATGACTGTGACACCTTATATGGATGTCAGTGAAATGTGTGAGGCAACTATTATGCTCATGTGCCATGTCATGCCTTTGTAGTTTTCATTTGTAGTTACAGACTTTTTCAAGGTAGGAATTAAAGATGTTTGTACAGGAAGTTTCACAGCATGAGGAGTCCAGCATGTATGGAAAATATAGGGTTTTTTCTGGGGTGTTTTGGACATAAATACAACTTCCAGCAGTATGTGTATACATGGGATGCTTTGAATTATAAGTACGTTCCTTCTACAAAGAAAAAAAAACTGATATGCCATCATTTAACTACACAGTATCCAACATCAGACGTCTGTCTGCTCGCAGTCGGATCCCAAGAACCAGAACTACAAATATAGGAAATGATAAGCGGCAATAATTCTGTAAATTATTGGGTATTAAATAATAAATAAAAAAAAATCCATGACGCTGGTAATAAACAGACCACCCAAAATAAATGGAAAAAATATAAAACGTGAAGTAGGGATTTTGTAATTTCCGTTAACATAACAGGGCGGACATCGGAAACATCTCAAACAACAGCGACCACATAAATTTGTCATCGGTTCATATTACGGAAATAGTTCTGAAACTGATTCATGATATGCGAGCATAAATAATCACGGTGTTTACCTGCAGCGCGGTCCGGCCGAACTCGTTGGGAGTATCGGGATGCACTCTGCATTCCTCCAGGATCCTCTGCACCTCGTCGGCATTCCCTTTGGCTGCTGCCGCCGTCAAAGCTTTCCCCGCGTCCATCTGACTCAGGACCATTATACTCTGGGTTTCTGCTGCTGGAGAAGACACGGAGCAGAGTCGCATCAAAACGCAAAGTGAAATATTTCATTAAGACAGAGGAATTGGCAGGTTGTTTCGAAAAGCCGGGATGATAATGCCGGCTACCACTAGCTAACCTTACTACAGCATCCGGCTAACGTAACTTGTAGTTCTCCGCTGACGCCATATTACTGGGTTGTTGCGTACAGCTGCAACGCTGGGGCGTTTAAGGAAAATATACGGTTAAACCGAACTGGTGAAGGGAAATATTTGCCATCTCGACAGAGATAATTCATATAGACTGAATGTTAATAACAAGTAGCATCCGAGCTAAAGGCTAACGGTTTATCAACCATAAAGGTTTCTGCGCCTACCTTATTCAGTCCGTTGAGATACCGAGCGTCGTCAAGTCTCCACAAGCCGTTGCTTCTAGTGCCCAGTTATTTTTAAATACAATTCAAACGAGAAAAGTTTATCAACCTTTAAAAAATACATTTGCGCGCTGAGATCCAAATTGCGGCGTCCCCCTAGTCTAAAATTTACAAACATTGGAAAGAGAATACGCTGGCCAATCACAACTCTCCCAGTAGGCGTTGTTCGTCCATATACGGAAAAATGGGAGGAGCTATAACTCTGTTACTACGCTCTCGCAGTGGCAACATCAACATCTGACCAATCAGAGCTAGGAGCGAATAAAGCGGGCGATTTGTAAACGTTGGCGTCTTCAAAGGGCAGTTCATTCAGATTTCCATCCTTTGCTTCTACTTCTGCAGGTCGGAGTGACGGAAAAAAGGCGGGTGCGCGTTTGTAATTTTGGGCGGAATTTATCGACTGTGATTACACAATGCATGTCTGCAGGTGTGACAGAAATATCACCAGTTAAACAGCGTTTGACACATGCAAAACGAAAAAAGAAATGCACTAAAGGCCTCTCATAACAAACTGCCTTAAAGAAATATGTTTTAAATAATTTTAATGTATGAGTGCACATTACATTCTGAATAAACACATTTCATAAAAACGTCTTAAAACAAGAACATTAACATTAAAGCAGGTGATATTTTAAAACGTTTTTTTTTTTGCCCCTCAGTGCTGTTAAAAGTGATCTTTTTGCTCCTTGGAAAGTCATGAAGAATATACAATGGAGAATCCTTCAGCCTTTAGGTGTTGGTCCTCAGCTGGTAATCTGAATATGAAGAGAACAAATGTAAGGGCCAAAAATATTTTAAAAAAAATTTAAAATTATTATTTATATCGGAAGGGAACTATTTCAAACATTAGAGAACACTATAAGGAGTGCTGGAACTCTACCTCCACTCTGTGTGATGTAGCGCACCCAGGGTAAAGCCTGGTACCCGCTTTTTTCAATAATCTTCATATACCGAACCTGGCACAAAAGAGAAGAGTGTTATAACATGCTGTGGCAAGACTGCAGTGCATCATAAAAGCGAATAAAGTGAATTGAGTCACATCAGCTCCTACATGATCTAACTTGACTATTACTAAACATGCCTGGAAGCAAAAGAAAGAGGTAATTGAGTAACAGAGCAGCAGAGTGATATGAAAACCAAACTGCAAAAAAGGAGCAAAAGAACAAACATTTTCCATTTCCCGATCCATTTGATGCCCATGTCCACATGCTAGATTATCACATCATAAACACAATAAATGGTCAGACATACCTGAATGCCAGAGACTGTGAAATAGGGGATTTCAAATTTGACTGTAATAGGTGGTTTCCCCTCTGCTTCATCATTCTCTACACTGGGCAAACCAAAGTGAGCTCTCATAAGGAACTCCTTTCCTCCCTGAATTCAGATGAACACAGAGACAAATTAATCTTAGAGACAGATAACACTGGCAGTTTAATGTAAAGCAGTCAGCAGTGATTTCCTTACGGGGAATGACTTGATGGTCCACACCACCATGTTCTTCTCAGGTACATATTTAGCACTACCTGTGCTGGTTTTGAACTTGGGTGAGTCAGCATCACTGGGGACCGGGACCCTCACCTCCACATTATTGGCCACAGATTGCTTTTTAAACTGTCCCTTTGCCTAAAAATAGGACAATAAAGAAATAATCATCATTTTGTCCAACCTGAAACTGTCTCTAGGCAAGGACAGGCTCAGCTGCAAGGTGTGTGAAGGTGCTACATCCCAAGAACCCCGTTAAAATTAATTTAATGAATTGTCATTTATTATACATTTCCAACTTACAAGAAGCACACATGATAAAGAGAGAACAGAAGAAAATAGGCAGATATTGTTGCAATATTTGCCAATATTATCACCAAAAGATTTTCCAATATCGTGCAGCTCTCATTCCTAGGTCTGTCTGGATACTGGGTGTTGTCTAACCAACTGCGGCTTCACAGTAATTATACAGAGTGGAAATTCCAAGCGTTTTCTATTAGCCTCAAGGCAAAAGATTTCGCAGAACTGAATTTAGGGGTATTAACGTGAGGGAGCCTGAATAAGTGTTCATCACATATTTTGATTTAAGACCCAAAAACAACACATCCATTTGCATTTCGGAAAATTTTTGTGTGGATCCTTTAAAGCAGGTGTGTCAAACTCATTTTCGTTTTGGGCCAAATCAAGATCATGAAGGCTCTTAAAGGGCCGGTGGTGCCAGAATGTGCTGATAAAACCTGTTCACAAACTGTTAATGAATTCTTAAAATTACATAATATTACTGAAGATATTTTCAGTCCCTTCAGGATCTAATAATAAATCCGACTGTTTATTTACTCGCTGTATAAATCATGGACTATAATCATATATTAACTAAATTCTCAAGAAACTGGAGGGATTATTTATATAAATTGGCAGTAAACAGATAAAAACTGCATTGATGTGATTGATAATATAATATTTAATCACACTTAGTGTTTAGTCTAGTCTGTGCAGGGCCACATAAAAAGCTATGGCGGGCCGGATTTGGCCCCCGGGCCTTGAGTTTGACACGTGCTTTAAAGTGTGTGAATGAAATGTGACATAAAGTAAAAAATAAAAACAAGTAGAAGTGCAAGACTTTCCAAAATACCTTAACCATGATCTCAACTCTGCTGTGAGAAAATTTCTCAATGACTGACTCAATCCATATCAGGGGTTTCACCTGTAAGACAAAAGTTTTCTTACATTTTCCTGTAGCATACGTTTGTGTATATGGCAAAGTCGATACTGAAGTGTGTCATACATGCGTATTGATGCGATACGACATGAGTTCAGATTCTCCATCTGGAGGAATGAAGGAGATTGTCCGATCGCTTTCAAAACGGGAGAGACGGACACACTGATGAAACTTCACGTCCTCCATCACCACCGTCTTCCCCTTGTCACCTGAAAAACAACAGCCAATACACTTCCTCAGGATGTTCTGATTGAATAGCTTTATGACCCATGTAGATATCGCAGGGTGCATTCATACGTCCAGTGAGCGCAAAAAGAACGCGGTCGTTGAGGCCGAGACGCAGTTCAGGCATTCCAGACAGCATGGTCTTCAGTTTAATGCTCCCCACAATGTCACTGCTCATCACGCTCCCATTGGCATTTACCTGTTAAAACAATACAGTGTGAATAAAACATTTTAGTTTTATTTAATTTATTTTGGAAGTTGCATCAACTATTTAGTAAAGTAAACTAATTCATAATGCACTTTAGGGTGTGAACTGACATGCAAATGTTTTTGGATATTTAGGTGAAATACCATTTGCATATGAATGGCAAAGGCAGATTATCTGATTTTAAAAAATGAAGTGACACTAAACTGGAAAGACTGCATCTAGAGTCCAAAATGCCTTAAAATATGTGTGAGTCCTGTGTGATACTAGTGTGGAAAGTACTGGAAGTTTGCCTCCCTTTGGTTCAACTAGCAGTAGTAAAATACAGAATCCCTCTCTCACATCTACACTAAGAATCCCTTTCAAGATAGTTTTGCATTTTTTTCCCTGTTTTATTAGTTTAATAACCAACTGAAATCAAAAGTTTCCCAGGTCACTCCTCACAGACCTCTATAGCAAACCAAACCAATAAATATCTCAAAAGCTTTGTTTATCTAAGACCAGAGGAATTTGTTTTCAGTTTGAAACATTTTTTTTATTAATTTTTCAGGAAAAGATAACTGCGTCCCATTCTTCATCTTACCAGTACATTGATGGACTCAATGACGTCAATGAAAACCTCGTTCTTTTTGTATTTGATGCCCTCTGACCGCCAGGAAACAGCGTTGGTGACGGTGGTGGGGACCTTGCTCTTTGCCACCTCCAGCTTTGCACCTTCCTGGGTTATGTATCTGCAAAACAAAATCCATAGACATTCTGATACAAAAGCCATTTCTTCTCACTAATTTATGGATGAGACCTGTGAATATGCCTGAGAGTCTCACTCTTGCAGGATCTTGCTTTCGGTAGTCTGAGGGAACCCAAAGTCCATCAGCTCATCAAGCAGCTCATAAACGACAACAAAATTATCCTGAATGCTCTCTTCTTCCAGCTCTTTGAAGTATTCTGTGAACACCTGTGGAAATCACACAGCACATAAATGCAATGTCTGAAAGAATGTGAAGAACCAAGTTTGAAAACTGTTCGCCAACTTTACCAACTTTCCAAAAGAAAACTGTATTTTTTTCAAACAAGTTATTTGAGTTTTAATAAATATGTCTCACTTACCTCAACTATTTTGTAAAGAAATGAGTAAACGAGTGAAGCGTTTGAGTTCTTGTTGGTGGTGGCCACAACTGTAAAAAGTGCAAGTCAAGGATTATGCTAAAAATCACACTGTTGCCTATTGAAGGTGGGAATGTTCCATCAATATTAAAGTAGAATTTTTACTGGTCTCCCAAAGTTAAAATGTATAATGTACCACAGCTAAGTATGCTTTAAATTATATGTACTACAATCCGGGAAAGGATACGGTAAAGATTGCTGTGCTTGATCCACATGAAGTGAACATTGCCATGGGACAACACAGGACTGAGAAGTCCTTCCTCTTCATGCTGCATGAGTAAAGGCATAAAGTGGTCAATCTCTGCCATGTCCACATCGCCTTTGTAGTTACGACAAATCAGCACCTGAGAACAGAAAGAACAGAAAAACTGTTTGAAAAACAGTTTGGACACAAGTGGGCTACTATTTTATGGCAAAAATACTTTTTCAGATTTACTAAACAATTAAATTCCCAACAAGTTTGAAGTATCTTTCTGTTGAATTATTGAAACTGATATTACTGAATACACACACATAACATAACAATGTGCTAAATTGTACAATAGAATGAAAAAAAAAAGAAATAAAAATTTTACAGAATCTTGTATTTGGCCAGCTGTTTGACATAAGATTTTTTCATACCAATTCATTTCTCAGGATCCAAGTTTTACCTCTGTTTTGTTGCACTGCATCTTGCTGCACTTTATGTTCAACTTGTTGAACATAAAGTGTTAAATAAACCTTTTATGCTTATTCAAACATTTATTTAAACAAGGATTCTAATCCTTACTGAGCTAAGGCTCTTTTCTTTATTGAAGCATAAAAAGTAACTGATTTGGTCAAGATTAAAAGACCTAAGTATTTACCTAAAATCTGCAAAATGTTATATATATATATATATATATATATATATATATATATATATGAAATTAAACATGCTGCCAATTCAAAAAATGGCACCATTACTGTGAACAATGGCCCAACACGCTGCAGGGGACAGTTTCAAATACGAGCAAAGCAAATACTCATAAAACTGCCTCAGCTAAATTTATCAGACCAAATGTTGTATACATTATATTTTCAGCATACAAGCAAAGAAAGTCGCTCTGTTAGAGGCGTGTGTCATGTTGCATGTCCCGTGTGACAGAGGACAGACGTCAAAACAATGAAACAAAACCGTGACGCTGATGCTCCTCCAGTTGCTGAGAGGTAACAGGTGCTGCACGTTAGGTTGTTAACTGAATCCGGAAGTAGCGAGAAACGGCCACCAAATAGGTCTGTCGCAAGATTTTCATTAATTTTTAACGACGCCATCAATGTTTTACAGTGAAAGCAACAGCAAAACGGGAGTAATTTTAAGGTGAACTTTTTAAATTCATGCTGAAAACACGAACCTGCAGGAGAAACGACCATTAAATGTGACAAATTTTATCAGTCCCAACAGTTATCTTACCTTCCCTTTCAAATCCAACACAAATATTGCGGAGGCAGACATTCTGCTTGGTATACGACTTTACAGATATCAACAAACTCAGAGTAAAGTTCAGTTCGGTTCTTCAGCCTTCAGTTTGACCATAAAAAAGACAGAGAAAAGCATCAGTCCAGTGGGATAAGAGATTCCACCGTGGCTTTTTCCTGAAGCTAACGTGACGTGGTCTCGCGCAGGTGAAACATTAACCACCTCACCTGAGCGGAGGACAACTGGCAGAGGTGGCTGTAATGCTCATCAAAACCACTAGAGGGCGGCACCGGCACACATATTACACTGGAGGACAACGTTGCTGCTGACTTTATGATACCTGACTCAGGTAAATGCGTCTTAGAACATGGCGCTGCTTTCACGAACTTAAAGATACAACAACGAAAAGCTTCAAAGACTTCTTAACCGGTTGTTTTTACGCTTTTGTTTTATCTTATGCTGCTATATTAATGCATGTTCATAAATAAATATCATATTACTTGAAAATGGATGTGACGCACACTATGGCGTGTTTACCGTTCAGTGTCGTCATGAGCCCATAGTGTTTACATATACAGTGATTTGTGAAATGTCCCACGAACTTTTCTTTTATTTATTTTTTTTTAGATTACATTATATTGTATGTTATTGGACCTTTATGTGACAGACAAAGTACACTATGTCCCCTGCTGGATATAATTAAATAAAAATCCATTGCAGATAAATTCCCACCCAGTGAACAGAGTCCATCCAAAAACCTGAAGCCCAAAAGAAACACTAGACAGGTATCTGATAAATACCTGTCTGTTCAAAGTTCAAAGAAGAATCAGCTTCTAAAACAATATCATAAGAATAAATATCATGGAGCACCGTTGAATCCTTCGAAAATGGAAAGAGTATCACAAAGCTTCAAACTGAAAAATATGAAGTTGGACATCCCACTTACTCTTTGCCACAAATAATATTGGAGATATAGTGATCATGTGAAAAAAGGTTTGGATTAAATGACATTCACTGAATGTTTGGGTCTTCATGCAAAAGGTTGTGTGTGCTCAACGTAACTCTGCACATCACTCTCAGCACATCATCCTCAGTGAAATGTGGTTTTGGGAACATCATTCTGTTGAGATGCTTTTCTTTAGCAGGACCCGGGAATGTTGTGTGTTAGTGGATGCAAAAGACTTGAGACATTGGATCATCGTCAAACTCCAGTCTTTACAATGATGCTCACGTTCACATATTTTTTAAAATACATTTTTAAAAAGCAGTATGTGTGTTTACAGCTGAATTAATGTAATGTTATCGCTTCAAGGTTGTTGTGCAAATGATGTCCTTACGGTAGTGTTTTCTACATTTTTTCAAAACCAAAACAATTTCCTTTTTACGATTCTGATGTTCTTGAAAAGCTCATTACACTCAGCCACAATGAGATATATTGCTGTATCTCTAGGTACAAACATTTGTAGCACAAAAACTGACTTCAAAGTTTATTTTATTGCATCGGTAGATACAGACAAAGTTATCTATATGGCCCAATTTTAAATTTTATGAGAGCCTGACCTGTGGGCTTTGCCTTAAATCTAAAGAAAAAATTTCTACCCATATGGTTGGGTTCTTCTTAGGCCATAAACCTCTGTTATCCTTTCTGTGTTTATTATACCCAGATCCTGGCTGCTCTTTCTTATCAGCATTGTGTAGAAGAGCAATTACCATGAAATTACACATTCTGACAGGTTTACAATATGTGTGTCTCAAAAAGACTGTATGGTCCAGATGGAGTGCAGAGGTTTCCTGTGTCCCACTCCTTCAGTCCATAAGAGGGAGGCTCCTCTTATCAGACCACTCTTTATCTAATGAGTCATACTTTTATCTGGGCTGTAATTGACATACTGCAATGTTGTTCTTGCACTGGATACAACCGATGGTATATTAGTCTAAAAAAACTGCGTGGCTTGATTATTGACTTCATCTCAAAGATGTAAATACTCACTAAATTCACAGATAGGGTGCTTTTTTTCACTTAAAAGTCAGTTTGCAAATGTCATGGACAAATTTAAACAAGCAAGATAATGTTCTTTGTTACTTAGGAGTCCAGTGACCTACACTCTGCAACTCATAGTACTTCTCCATCAAGTAAAAATCCTTGAAATGAACATGTGAAAGATTTGATTAGTCTCTGATTTGATTAGGCTTTGAATGGTTCCTTAATACAAATGTTTCTAACAGTTACTTATTGGAGCAAAGATTCAGACCAGTCAGGTGTTGTTCCAGAAAGTTCGTTTTTCAGTCACTCCAGTTACATACTATCGTCAACAATGTTGAATGCTGAATGTGGAGATTCTTCTTAGCATCTCTGCAAAGACTTTAACGGAATCCAGAGTAAACAGGAATCATCATAATGTTGTACAGGCACAAGTGTGAAAGGAAGAAATTGTGACCAAGGATTTCTTTGTGAGTGAAAAAGATTTCAGAGAAATTAAACATGTCTTGATAACAGATTGTTTTAGGAGTGTTTTCCATGAAGGTTCTCACGAGCTTTGTGTCCTTCACAGATAAAATAGCCTCAACTTTTAGTTCACAGGGTATTAAACTGAGGAGTTTTTTTTTTTTTTTGGACAAAACCTATCAGTTGCACATGCTGTTCTCTTGCAGCAGTCACCCACCTGCTGAGGCCTCAGGTTTTCCTGATAAGACCAAACATGGGATCATTGTTACTTCTCATCAGGGCCTTTTGTCACATATTTTGATGCTGAACAATGGAGTATCGGTCCTCCATCATCCATCCTGTCTCCTCCTGCTGTTAATTTTTGAGGACACTCCCCTTTGCCTACGAATCAGTGGTGTGAGATGTGGCTCCACCCTGCTTCCGCCACCTGACCAATGAGAAACCCAACAATCCTGTATGTAAATAATCAGGAGAGGATGCAGATTACAACCTCCAGACAACAGGTGTCATTTGTCACCTCAGACTCCCAGGTAGCTTTCTTTATCCTCCTGGGTGCTGCCATTGATGGGCAAGTCAGCGATCCATCTCCCATTCTACTTTAATCTTTGGTGAAATACCTATTAACAAAACACCAGGTGAGTAACACTGTGAATTATATTTAAACATAATCAGATGCGATGGGCGTGGAGTATTTCATGCACAAATGTTGAACCAGTTCTGGTCAGACAGCATTCCATAGTTTTCCAGATGGCTCAACATGTCCCCAAACAAAGCCTGTCCTTGAAGACAAGCCTAAGACGCAAGCACATTTTTCATCAATCCTTTTTGTTTAAACACTGCTGTCACCTTTGTAGGTGAAGGGCTCTTTTCATTTGAATGTCACAACCAGTAATGACTCGTGCATTAATGGCATCTTCAAGAAACCACTACTTCCATCTCTATCCTCCACATAAAATTTTGTTAAAGTTTATTTAACAATTTAACATATGACAATCCTTGAGTTGTTATTATATATGTTTTCATTATTTAAATAAAGATTTCACATATTATAATAAAAAAGAACTAATTTGCATCAAGTGCAACAAATTCAGTCGAGCCAAGTTTATATATTACATTGGTCTCATGGTCTTTGTTCAGGGCATTAAATCCATTATTTTAGACACTGAATTTGAGATGATTATATAGTATTTAGATTCATTTAAAATAGGAAATGAGATGGGCAACCAATTGAAATATTTGGATCAGATGCCAGCATCATTATTCAGTCAAGGTAAAGGCGTTATGTTCGTAATCCATCCGTCCGTCTGTCCGTCCATAATCTTACACGCTTATCCGCAGACCCACAACAACTTGACATGCAAATAGGTTTTACAAAATTTGCTCCAACTTACATAGCATGACCCTTCTTTATCCCCAGAGCTTTTTAGACTAGGCATTAAACTTTTCTTTCTGATAAAGCTTACAGTTAAAAACAAAGGGAGTATACAGCCCAATCTGGGAGAGGAGGAATGCAGTCCTTGACTCTGACTCTCTCAGGCCTCATTAGGTTATCTAGTTATGCTATTAGAGATAGCATAAATATCTTTGTAGATAGTTACAAGTTTCTGCCTGGAGGACAGGCTGGCAACTTTTCATCACACTCATGCTTTCTTCTTCTACTTCTCTTCAATTTTCTGTTATTTCAATTGCTAACTTCAAATGTTTACGTCTAACTTAATGCACCATTTGACAACTAAGACCAATTGGAATGTTATGTGTGACTGAATTGAAATACAATTTTTTGTAAAGTGTCTTGAGATGACATATGTTGTGAATTGACTGTATAAATTGCTTGTGCCACCCTATGAAAGAAATGCACCCTGGGTAGTGAGCCGCATTGCCCATAAGCTGCCGCAGGGAAAAAAAACAGTAGATGAACTCACTAAAGTAACTTAATGCAGCATGAATGTCCCTCCTCTGCATTCCCCTTTGCATCTCCAATAATATGAACTCTGAATTTACAAATTTAATCGAATTATATTTTGTAACAGAATGCCTTCTAACACAAAAATACTTTACCTTCAAACCAGAAGGGAGCAATAATTTAAATCCCTTTTTGTAGTTATTCCTACTTAGTAGTTCTTCAAAGTCCTCAAACATACGTAAATAAACTGATGCTAAACTATTTTCTACTTCAGCCACTGCTTTTAGACCACTTAGAGAATTGCTGTTACTGCTCACCACCATCAGACATTAATTATGCAGGAGGTTTATTGAATTAGGGAGCGGGTTTCTCCTGATCCCAGCACATTTCTGACTTCTCTGACGAAACTGCTGCTTTATACTTAAATCGTTCATGGTGGTCTATCTGAAAAAACAACAACTTAAAAGTTCTCTAAAAACTTAGAGGTTTTAGGGATCAACAATTTGACACGCCAAGACATTTTAAATATTAATCAGATGAACTTTACTATGAAGTATAAAAGTTTGTCATTGTGATTCACAGAATAACTATGCAAAAGATAAACACATCAACTTAGAAATTACTTACTAGACACAAAATTAACCTTGTAAAGAGATTATATAAACATCCCTTTCTCTGTGTGCTCCGACCTTATGAAGTGTAAAAGTAACCTTGTGTTACTGACAACAGATTATGGCATTTTTGTTATCATTTTAATCGTGGGATTTCCTTTTCCCTGAAAAGGCTGTTCTTAAAGTTTTATTAAATTTTTCAGTGCGAGACTTTACACTACTGACAGCAGCTGAAACTATGACCAGATGGTATTTGTTTATTTTGGCCAGAGAGAATAAAAATCCCCATCCTGTGATAGCAGCTCTGCTGTTTGAAAATACAAGAGGAAAAAATTCAGATTGGAAAGTAAAACCAACCAACCAGTTCACGTTAAGGGGATTTTGTAAATGGGAACATAATGGCTACGATTCCAGGCAACCGAAGTCTAAGTTTAGACTTCTGTTAAGAGCAATGTTAAAATAATTAGCTTTGCCTGGGAAGGATGCCCCATTCCTGTCTGTTAATCAGCTAGTCCTATTGACTAAAGTAATAGACGGGTACTATTAGGACAAACTTAACATATTTCACAATCAGAATGCCTGGAATGACAATGCAGATAGGAGAGACTCCCAGATCTGTAGTGAATTATCCTGCGTTGATCTCAGTCATTTACATGGTTCTAAATGAACTAAGAAAACAGACTGATAATTCAAGCTCTTTTATTTCAAACAAAAGGACCTCCTCAAACAAAAGTGAACAAGGTGACGAGAACAAAAAAAAAAAAAAAAAGCTATCAGCTTTGCATCAGTTACAAATTTCAACATGTTTATTCTGCACAGAAAGAAAACATCATGTCGTTTGAAAAATATTGTATGCTGCATTTGAGGCTCCTTAGTTCCAGCCTTAGGAAGTCAGAAGTCTGCAACCAGCTCCGAATTTGAGATTTCACATGAGTGCTGTGCATGTGAAATATACTAAAAGTTTCACAAATAACATTTCGTAAGGATCTTTAGTGTTTCAGTGCACAGAATGAGGTTAGTTAAAACAAATTAAATCAGTATATGCATCTGCTTGCCGACTTCAACGCAAGTCTGGTGTACTCATTCCCAGATCAGAGTAATGACAATTTCCAGGGGACTCGAATGCAGCATTAATCCCACGATGCAATCAGGCCATCACAGTAACAGAACACAGGAACCACAATAAATAATCCGAGTCATGAGAGAGAAACAACATGCAGGGGAAAGAGGAACAGAAGATCTCTACATTTCTTCCGTCTACCGGAGTGTCATTACAAGGCACAGATGAACTGGCCAGTTCATCTGGCCAGCATACACCATGTATGTGTATGCTGCACCATACATTGTTGCTCTCTGGTGCAAAGTAAAGCATTAACCCTGATGTACCGCCTTGTATGCAAAACCAAACAACCTTTCAAAGCTTTCACTGACATCAGTTAAATTATAGCTGCACAGTGTTCAGGTCACCATTTAAAGATATTCATTACAGCCAGCTCGGAACAATTTAAAACGAGCCATAAATAAATAAAACTAGTCACATATTTCTTCGTTCTATTTACAAATGTGAGCAAATGGACAGCTTACAAAAATATTTACAACTATTTACAATGTTGCAAAAGGTAGTGGAGCTAAATTACTAAAAAACATTTTCTTCACTTTGGTTGATGTCAAAATGACTCAGCAGCTTCTTCATTTCAAAATGTAAACCACCTGTGGCTCCAACCAGCCGCAGCGTATTTGGTGATTGGACAAAACAAAGACAGTAGTAACGTTAAAATGTTGCAGATGAATATTACAAATTACAACAAAAGGCTGTTTAACATGGGAGCCAAATAAAATGCACAACCCTGGTTCCCGAGTGAGAAAAGGCCATGGTGTAGAAGGCAGAGGGATCAATAAGGCTTCAGATACATTTCTTCCAACTACTGGAGTGTCATCACAAGGCACACATGAACTAGTAAGACTTTACAGGTGAGGACTTTAGAGTCAGACATGCATTGCAGTGAAAACATTTGTTGTGTAATAAATACCATAAATGCAAGTTTCAGTAGGCTTTGTGTCAATTTGCCCTTTCCCCAGTTCTTACAGCCAATTTCAAGTACACACATTCTCATTCTGTCCCGTTTTGTACCTATAAACACGCCATTTCTGACATATTCACCTAAACATCAGTGTTTCTTGGTATTTTTCCAATTATTGCTTAATTTACATAAATGAAATTATGGCCAATTAAAAGCATACCACAAAAAATGTTTCTTTATCAAATGCAAAAGTTGAGTATGTGATAGTAATGACTGCAAAAGTATGAAATGGTGAAGGGGCAAGATGACGTGATTTTTGTTACTAAGTATGTTCAAGAAGCATCAAGAGTTAAAGCTCCCAGATTAGCATCATCTTCTGATACAGCATGTTGCTCTTTTACTTAGAAAGTGTGCCTGCTTGTACCCATGCTTCCGTTTTCCATAGTAGAACTAAGAGAAGCTCTTTTGCAGGCTTGCACGGCACAGTGCTGAGGTTGAAAACAAACCACAAAAGGAGGTCATTGGAAAAATGGGAGGGCTTGTGAAGCAGCAGGTCTTGTTTCCTCAGAGGAAAAAAAAAAAAAAAAAAAAAATCTTCAGCTAAAAATCTTCAGATCATGCAATCTCCATGTCATCCATGCTCACGATTTGCCTCTGCAAAAAACAAAAATGTAAAGGATTATTTAGAATTGCTTGTAAAGTTTCGAAGCCATGTGAAGGAAGCCGTTAACGGAGAACAACGCCGGGCTACCTCAGGATAGACGAAGCCGTCTGAGCCATTCCTGCAGATGTGCAACTCGTCCTCGGTGGTTTTCTGGTACACGGGATTGGCGAAATGGATGGTGTTGGTGTTCTTTCTGCGCCAGTTTCTCCAAAACAACACTGCTCCACACACCAGTGCTACTATGATCCCTGCAGAAGAAAGGAGGAAAATACATCCATGTCACATCACAAAAAAAAAAAAAAAAAACTGCCAAGATCAAATGTTTAAGTTTAATGTGGAATGGATAAAAGGTGGAACGTACCGAGTGGCAGAAAAACGTAGAGAGCAACAGGATGAGATGCAGGAGCTTCCTCTGGCATCACGGCTTTTTGGAAGCCTAAAGAAGAAAGCAAGAATATAGTGTGATGTAAAAATTGGGTTATTATTTCTTTTAAGAATTTGATTTTAATTATTTTAGTTATTTAACGTTAGTATTGTTCCATCTGTTAAAACATGTAGGTCAAGGAGTCTGTGAAGAATCAGTTAGATAGGTTTCCTTTTGACTTCTCCTTGTAAAGTTCCAGCAGGCTGTCAGTGACTAAACTAAGGTGCCAAAGTTTGCTAACAGATAACAGATAGTTTAGGTAAAAACAGTAAGATGGAATAAGCCCTAAGGTCTAACAAATTTCTCCATTGAATGTTAGAAGCTCAGAGAACGTACAAGGTCTTACAATGATTTTTGGTATGGAAAATTGTTCCATTAGCATCGTAATTTTTGGAAACTCCCATATTTTGAACAAGAAGACGTTTGTCAACTAAATAATTAACTGACCTTTCAGTAAGGAGAGATGCATCCTGTCCATCTGACAGGCTGACTGTGCATAAACCCTGTTCAACTGGCCCTGGGCCAGGAAACGACCACATTGTCTAGAGAGTCCTATATATTGTGAGAGCTTGCAGCTCCAAGTCAGAACTCATCGTAGGTACAGATGTTGTGCTGTGGTTGCTGTGTGTTCTCCGTTTGCAAACAACTGAAATAAAGAATTTTGCCATTTGCCAGAGTCTCAAGCCTGACCTATTACTATAGATGAGATTTTTTTTTTCCACAATAGTTTTTTTTTTTTTAACATAGCTTTTTATAGGCGTTTTTTCTTTGATTACAAATTTAAAAAGGTATGCAATTTGTCAAATATAACTCAAAGAATGAGTGGTTTATTTATTTATTTCTTCCTGTCTTGTAGAACACAAGTTTGGGAAAAAAAGGGAAAAATCTAAGCATCAACAAATTTGTGTTGGCCAAGATAAACTAATTAAAACTCGTTTTTGCAAGTTTAGGTAACAAATCCTGTATTTCTTGTTTATCCTCACACTTTCCTTTACCTTGAGCAGTGCCAGCAGGTTTCTGGGTGGTCTGGACAGATGAGCTAGTTGTGGGCATCTTAGTGGTGCCACGTATGGCTGGTTTACTGGCGGTTGTCTTTGGCATGACAGGCGGGTCAGGCCTGGCAGGAGGTGCAGCTGAGCACATGTGAGACATCAAAGAATAAGTTACTCTCAGCACAGAAAGATTGATTTAAAGGTTTTTGAATATTTGTGGAGAGGAAACATACCTCCCACACATTTCTTCATATCGGCGGCCAGGACCATGTTGTCTGGACAGGCACAGGTGTATTTAGGAGAGCTCTCGTTAAGCAGAGGAGCAGGAAGGCACAGGTGCTCACAACCTCCATTTATGCTGTTACCCACTCTGCACCAGTTTATGCCTAAAAGAAAGCATTGTAATGACATCAACTTAGGGTATATTTCAGAGATTAACTTAGAGATTTGGAGCAGACTTCTCATTTCCTATTTTTGAGATGATTTGAAACTACAAATCCAGATCTTTCATAAGAGGGTTAGTGGCAGCAATTCGGTTTGGTATGGTTGAAAAACAAAAAATAGGATTTCTCTTTGTCGCCAATGTTTTACGTTTGCATGTAAATGTTGAGGTGAATGCTTACTGATCGGCTGCTTCAGGTTGTGGTAAAGAACAAGGCCCTCTGGTTTTTGCAGATCAGTCACCAACTCATTGACGTCATTTCCTGTTAGGCGGTTAGCACTGGAAACTGTGCCACGGAAGGAGTCCGTCCAAAAAACTTTCTCCTGGTTTGGAGGAAATAAAACATTTAGTCATTTGTTATAAGTGTCAAACAATCCTGATTACTGTGAAACTGTTCAGGAAGCTGTGTTTTAATTAAACAGGTGTCTTCACTAACCTCAAAGACAGTCAGTGAGAAGGGATGATGGATGTTTTCTGCACCAGATATGATCGTGTGTCTGGTCCCTCCGTTAACATCAACACTGAAGATGGCATGCAGCTTGGCATCCACCCAGTACAGACGCTGGTTTACCATATCTGTTTACAGGGAAAGGGACAAATGTGGCTCATTAGACAGGGAAATGACATGCTTTGTTTCAACTCCGATTTCCATAGAGCTCTGTTTACCAAGGGTGATGCCATTGGGCCATTCGATGTTATCTGTCACCAAGGCAACACGACCGACTCCGTTGAGTCCACACTTTTCAATCTTAGCCTCCTCTCCCCAGTCAGTCCAGTACATAAAGCTGAAGAGGACACAGAAAAAAAAAATAGAGTTAGCAAAATGAGCTTGAATTTTTAAGAGAACCAAATCATTCAAAGGACATTTTTCTCACTTATTTTCTGGGTCAATTGTGATGGCTCTGGGCCTCTCAAGTTTCTCATCGATGAGGGTCTTCCTTTTGTTGCCTTCTGTAGTTGCCACAGAGATGGTCTTCAAGGTGCTGTCAGTCCAGTAGATGTTGCCATGGATCCAATCTACCACAAGGCCTTCTGGGGCTTCAATCCCATTTTCAATCACAACATTATGATTAGCAGAGTTGCTGGCCATGTCTATGTTTGAGCTGTGGGGAAGGAGACAACGGCATGGACTTAGAGATGATTGATTTAAAATGTGTGAGACAAACTCAGATAATTAAAATCCTCAAGCTAACCTAAAGATTTTCTTCTGAGAGAGGTCCGACCAGAAGATCTTCTTGTTTGGCATGTCCAGATCCAGAGCCACAGCATTTTTCAGCTCTGGGATCAGCCTGGTGTACTCACGGCGGTCCACTGTGAGCTCCTTGACCTCGTGTTTGGTGGTGAAGAACAGCGTGGCCACAGTCCCTGCAGAAAACACAAGAGAGTCGGGTTTAGCTTTCAGACAGGGCCATTGAGAAGGAAAGTATTGTTGAGGAGCACAATCTAGCTACCTGATTCAGCCTTGCACGTTTTGCTCACAGGATCAATTTGATAGCCGTCGTTGCAGTCACACTTGTAGCTTCCAGGCAGGTTGATGCAGATCTGACTGCAGGTGTCCGGCACCTCACATTCATCAATGTCTGCAGATGGATGAACACAGGTTCAATAAATTAGCATACTGATGATAACTCAGTATGCTAGTGTCCACTAAAGAGGGTCTCTCATTTCTCAGGTTAATCTATGACTGTCACAGCTTGGAGATTGGTGACTTTTTACACACTGGACCTTAAAAAACACACTTTTTGTACCTTCACATGTTTGATGGTCACTCTTCAGTCTGTATCCAGCAGGGCAAGAGCAGTTGTAGCCAATCTTAAGGTCATTGCATTGATGAGAACAATCGTTATTTCCTGTTGAACACTCGTTTTTGCCTGTGGACACAAATAATTATAAAACATGTCAGGTATTTCCTCATGGCAGCTGGGAGGTAACACTGCTGTATTGCCAGTTTGCATATATTAAAACTGTAGAGGATGTTTAGCCAGAAGGTAGCTTACCACACTCAGGAGGTTCGTCAGACTGATCGTTGCAGTCTCTGTTTGAGTTACAGACTTTGTCCATGCTGATGCACTCTCCACTACCACACTTGAAGTTGGTTGGACCTTCACACACATCATCTGTGAAAACAGAACAGGAACTTGACACTGCAGAGAAAACACCTTAGGACATGAAAACCTTTACTTCTGTTAGAAATCATAATGCCTCATAATTGAATGAGAGGCCCACCTGTTTGACAGTGCGCTTCGTCACTGTTGTCCCCGCAGTCGTTTGCAGAGTTACACTTCAGGGCTTCACTGATACAGACACCGTTCCCACACTGGAATTGACCATCATGACAAGCAGGCTGACCTGAAAAATTGTGCAAACTGCTAAGAAAATTGGACAACAATGGTAAGAGAGATTAAGTCAAACTCCAAGAGGGTCGACTTACTGCAGTTGAATTCATCTGACTGGTCTAAGCAGTCGGGAGTTCCATCACACCTCCACGTCCCATGAATACATTCCCTGTTTGAGCACTCAAACTCATGGGCGCTACATGGCGACGGCTTCGTCGACGTCTGCTTCCCCTCGCAGTTCTCCGGCCACTCGTCAGACCCATCCACACAGTCCCCGTCTCCGTCACATTTCCACAGCAATGGCACGCAAACCGAATTGTTGCACTGGAAGGACCCCGGGTTGCAGGTGGGCGTGGGACAGTCCACCTCGTCTGAGCCATCAGAGCAGTCCTTGTCTTTGTCACAATAGTAAGCCTTGGATATACACTGACCATTGCTGCACCGAAACTCATCGGTCTTGCATTCTTTTGCAGCTGTGGTGAAGCAAGGGGAAGGAGAACAAGTTAATGTGATGCTCAGAATTTCAAACAGTTCATAGTTTGTGTTGTAGGTAGACATTAGTATGTACACATTTCTTTATGGTAAACCTACGCTTAGAAAACTCCTTTTACCTACAGAAAATGCAACAGTTTAAGCACATTAGTTCATCTTTAAAAAATGACATTTTATTTCAAGTGAAAATGGGAATAATCATATACAGCTTTAAGCATTGCTTAAGTGTTACAATAAATACTCTCATAAACGTAAAGTAAGGTACAGATTACAAAAAAAACTTCAGCGATACCACAGATCATTTATATTTACCTAACATTTATATCATATTGCTGATAAAACAAACTCAAATTAAAGGTTAAATTTTTCTAATATGTATTATAGGGTTATATTTCTATGGTAAGTTGAATATATTTTATGGCTTTGCACATTTTATAACTTAGTGCACCCAGAGGTAGTAGATTGGACTGTATATCTTTCTAACAGCAATTCAGTTTATAGATATTATGTTTGTTTTTTAAGTTTTTGTGCCACTCAAGGCCTTTATTTGTCAGTAGCTGACGGGAAGAAGGGCAGAAACAGAAGAGGAAGACATGGAGCTACAATGAGGACTGTAGCCTCTGACACATAATAAACATGTTTTAATGGATAAAGTGCTTCCCTCAATTTGAATTACTTTTTTGCTTTGCTCCACTTCAAATAATCTCAGTCTTTTAATTATTACACTGTTCTTGATTGGGCTGCTTTTTGTTGGATGAATTTCCAGTAACCAACCAGATAAAAGAGTCTGTACTGGTGGGATACTTACTGCAGTTTTTCTCATCAGCCCTGTTGTCACAGTCATCTTTGCCATCACAATGCCAGCTCTTTGGTATACAGTTGTTGAAAGGCGCCCCACAGTTGAACTGGGACTCCATGCATGTTTTTGCCGCTAAGGAGGGAATCAATAATCAAGATTGACATTTCTGTGCATGGACACAAATAATGCATTTTTTTTCTATTAATTTAGATCAAATGAAAATACTCATGACAAGAAAAGCTAGCATACAGCAGACAGCTGTTAGTTCATCACTCCCATCGCCACAATCGTCGGTTCCATCACAGATCCACCTGCGGGTGACGCATCTCCCGTTTCCACACTTGAACTGAGTGGAGCTGCATGTGAAGGCTGCATCTGCAGATGACAAGCGATGGTAATATCACACCAGGACAAACCAACACATTACATTTACAGATGCTATCAGCAGTTCTAGCTCAGCTTGCGTCTCGTGCACAAAAGGTTCTTGCAGCAGTTTAAGCTGCGTGTGTCAACACAACTCATATCCTCTTAGAGTTAATGTTTGACCCAAAATTGTACACAATGAGACAATTCCAATCGAAGGTTCCTGGAGTTCAGATAAGGAACAGTGTGAAAACCGCTCCTTTCATTCGTTGCTTAACCCAGAGGAGATTACAAAATTACGTTAACATCTGACTCAGGATTAGGCAAGATATGGAGCAACACTAACTCTTTGAAGAGACCAGAAACAGAAGTATAACATCCAAGTATAACATTTTTTTTTTCAATTGTACATTACGACTTTGTGCAATTTTACAAAAACGGCACAGAAACAAGAAAACATTCTTTTCCGGTTTCCCTGTTATTAACTAAAAGGACAACACATAATTATAAGGTTATTTATACTCAGAAGTCTAGCTTTCCCAGTTTAAAGTTTGAAAAAATTAAGAGAAAAGTCCTAATTCTGAGTGAAGTCAAAGGTTTCTCACCAACCCCTACTTCAACATCCAAAATGGCTGCCTGTCTTGTCTGCCTCCATATTTCTTGTCTTGTATTTTTTGCTGAAAAACCCAACTGTTGATTGGTGTTATTAAGTCTGTCAATCAATTAAAAATCATTAACAAAAAGAGCATCATTTGTTAGCTTGTATTGGTGGTACTAAATAGTTCTCAAAGCACATCAATTAGCAGATCCCACAGGTCTTTCATTTTTGAACCAGAACTTAGTTCATTTGCATTTGATGTCCGTCCTGGATGAAGGTTCTGCAAATTTCTTAGAATTAAATTTAAGATATTTTGATATATTTTTATTTTGTGGTCAGTAGACCAAGTCAGTTGGTGAAGTCTTTGTTGTTTCCCTCATTTTTTTCCCACTTAGATTATCTTATGGATTGCTTTTCTCCACTTTCATAGATTGCCATAGATTCCTTTAGGTTCTCTAATGAAGGAAGTATCATTTTGTTCCTTAAACTATTTATGTTATTGCCTTTTTGACATTCAGAGAATATTGCTTTAAATTTCTTTATATTTATATTGCTAGTGATTAAACATTTATTCTAGTCCACTGTGTACTTGTAGAACAAACGCCTAACTTTATCACCAGTTCGGAAGCAGAGTTATTTTTTAACAAGGATGCGGTAGCAGTAGCCTGACTAACCGGGTTAAACTTTAAACGCTAATGCTGTCACACGGAAAGTTTTATTTCCAGCTCAAACGCCTTATCAGCAGCTGGTTATAAAGGCAACCAAAGTATCAGAAGAGCACAGGTGAAACAGACAGGGGCCTCTCTCATCATCCTTCTTCACTGTTTGCACTGCCTTTTTGGGCCCAAGTCCCCTGGAGGCTGGGCCCTTTGTCAGACTGTCCCTTTAAGACAATAGCATGGGAGGAGTTGAACCATCACACCACCAGTTGCTCATTGGCCCTAGGATGGCATTCCTCACTACATGCAACTCTACGAATAGCAGGTAGTCTGTCCAACTGCCAGCATCAGAAACTGATGAAAGAAAAAACATGAGACTGGTTTGACAGCTTCCTACAAGAAATGATTTCACAATGTCACCTTAACGCTTCGAATGAGAGGAATCTGATGTAGTAACATTTACGAGAAGGTTGGGTTCCTCTGATTACTTATTTCGGGAACCATGCTCCCTGGCTTCCCGGCAGGAAAGCCAGGGAGACTGCATAATGAAAAAGTTTCTAACATAAACTCCTCTTGTTCAAAAAAGTAAAATGCCTTCCACTCTCTTTAGCTTCATTAGGAATCAACTTTATAACACACCAGAAAAAATGGGACTACAAGTGGGTCACATTTGACATCACATCCCAGCTTCAGAATCGTGACCTCATCTCTGAGGTTGGGAGGAAACAGAAACCACTCCAGACTATGCTTCAGTTTTCCACTGTTAATCATCCCATCAACCATGATTAACTCTAATTCAAAAGTTCTCAAAGAGAAGTTTAGTCATTAAATTTTAGTTAATTGCTACTTCTGACAGTGACATGATGCATGTTTTCACACTTCCAGATTTAAAAGTATAGTACAGTATAAGTCAAACTGCCTGAGACAGTCCCAAACAACAAATGCCTTCTACTGACTGGCCCATTTGCAGAATGATAAAACAATCAAAAGCTGGACTTTGAATCACAAACCACAGGTAGGATGCTTCAAAGAAAGTCCTTCGTTTGCTTCTGAAGAAAAACAAATATAATCCGTGCTTAACTTTACAACTACCACACCTCACTACATGCCATGTAAGGAGGGATTTCTGCAAAAAGCCACTACAATCAACCTTCAGCTCAAAAAGCGTTTAAGGTGAGACCTGTTTGACGGCAGAAACTGGCAGAGTGGTTTGACAAGTCGCTGGGATGTTGTGGCTCAACAATGCTCCCCTGTGAGGACATAAGGCAGTCCTGTTATTTAGTGGCAAGTGCTTGCAATATGTGAACAGTGAGAACCTACACAAAGAGGTGCTTTCATGTGGTCAGGCATGCGCTCTGCAGTTAATAAATAACCAGCAGGTGCATACATCATGCTGGGCAAGTAATTAAGATGAGCTTTTATTGATGAGAGTGTACAGGAGTCATTGGGCGACGAGTTACTGATCCTGTTTGATGGGATGAAACCAAGCTGCTGACTAGTTCTGGATCAAAAATGGATCCACCCAGGTCTCACTTAACTTGGTGGATCGGGGCTGGGTTATGGGTTTCACTCACCTTAATTTGGGGTTTTCGAAAAAAAGAAGTTACAAGATTGATACATGTTTAGACTGATGCATTTATTGAATAAAGAAAATAATCAGACTTTTCTATGTATTCCTCCAGTCACGAGTCAGAGCCCATTAAGGGAAAATGAGCATCTTTGGATCCCTGGATGATAAAGTTGTACAGACCTAGCTTTAGGCATCTATCATTATGCTTAACAGAATAACCATTAACTTGGTTCATATGTGGATGAAAGTAGAGTTACTTTGGCCTCAGCCTGGAAAGAGTGACTTATTTTAGAAGCACGATAAACAGAAAGTGACGCTACATTAAATAAACCAGAGCCAGATTTATTTCTCTCTCCAGCCCCCTCCCCCCCTTCTACACACACACACACACACACAGAGGAAGAGAGAGACCATCTGGAAAATCCAATGACTAGAAATAAAGGCAGCAAAACAGAAAAAAAAATAGATTTGGGAAAATTCTTTGAAGAGAGCAGAGGAATGTGGGTGGATATCTGCATGAGCTGGTTGAATGAATCAACTGCACACAGTTAAGGACCGTTCACTCCTTTCACATAGTTCACCTTTGATTTTTATAAATCTTTAGCTAATCATAGGCAACATGCCCTTTCAGCATTATATAATGGATCCTGGATGGTTGTTTTTCTTTATCTTTTGCATTTTTAGTGTCTGGTGACAAATCTTACAAAAAAGAAAAACCTGGAAAATGTAAATAGTTAAGTCACCTAACCAACCATCTTATACTCCTCCATATTTTTTGACCATCTCTAAACAATAATCTGTATTAAAACCCATCTGTACTATTTCGCATACATACTGTTATTTTTGCTGTGTCATTCTAACAAAACATCCCTCCTGAATTAAAAGAAAAATCACGCATTAGAAGCTGCATGTTGTGAAAGCTGATGTCACATGAAATTGACTAAAAGGTTTGTGCAGTTAAGGCGAGGTGCACACTTTTCTAGCCACTTCCTTCCTTGACAACCGTCTATAAGTTTGTCCCGCCCCCCAGGAAAGAAAACAGCCAAATCCGCGAACCCGATTGGATGCAAGGTGCATTGGACGGCGGAAGCAGCCAATCACGGCGCTGTGCGTACGTTTCATTCAAACGCAAAACCTCATCGGGGTTATTTTCGCATAACTTTATCAGCCAGGCTTTCTACAGGAAATCCATCACAGTAAGAGCTGAAATTTAAAGTCAATTTCATTGAGCGATTTCAAGACGAGAAAAACGGTGTTAATTTAATGACATCCGTTTTCATTTGAAACAACCAGAATTAAACCGCATTTTATTGCCATCATAATGGGATTATTTAAACAGCATCTACATGACTCAGTATAACAACCCGCTCTCATTTCGACAGTGATCTTCCTTTATTCTGGATGAAACGCCTTACCTGTTTGAGCCAGACAGTGAATCAGCATCAACAGACACCAACATGCAGACAGTCCCTTCCACGCCCCGGTCATGTCCTGTCTTTATTTGTCCCTCAACAGAATGAAAAGTCAGCCTTGGGTAGCGCAGGGTGGAGCTGGAGGCGAGAGCCCAGGTTCAAGAGTGGACCGGGTCACAGAGTGGACAGCTGGGGTTCTGCGCCGGTAGAATCCTCTGTGGTCAGTGTCGCATCTCAGGATGGTTTAAGTAGCTGACAGGAGGGCGGGGCTTAGAACAGTGGTGTGATGTTAGAAATTAGGCGTGATGGGGACAGTGGGAGGAGCCACAATGTTGCTGCATCACTATCTCTTGTCGTCAAAATTTGTTTCGCGTACCCAGCATGTGTGTGTCTTTACACTTTAATTAGTGCAGTTGTGGAATATATATTTTGAGACGTATTGGCTGTTATATATTTTCTTGTTGGTATTTCCTGACTTATGAAGATAAACTCACAAAGACCAGGGTTTCATGTCTTTTTGTCGTTCTTCTCTATTTTGAAAAATAGAAAAGTCTGTTATATTTATGACTCAGAAAACAGGAAGTCATGGATTAGTGTCAAATCAATAAGCCAGAATACCTAAGTTAATGAATACAATCATATTTTTAAAAAAATCAAATTGAAAATGAATTATTTATTTTTTTTAATAAACACCATAATAAACCATAACATAAATAAACATAAATGTGTAAAGTGCTGTACCTACAATTGCATCATTAAGCCCCTCTAGTCAAAGTTCTCCCCATTTATTGTACAAAACTTATTTGTGGCATTTATCTATGGAAAACTGCATCATGTAATTTGTAAGTTTGATCTCGTTCATTCTGGTTTAATCTAAGCGCTGTAGGACAATCTCCATGTCTTCATCGTGGTATATTAACACCATGATGAGGAAGGCCAATGGCTGGGCTTTCTGTGAGTTTCTCTGGAGTGAGATTAGAATAGAAATAGACTGTAACATGCACATGCTTTCCCAAAATAATTCAACTTTCAGAAAAAGATATTATCTGAAGCTAAGGCATCTCCCTTCCAGACCCAGATCAGTTCCAGTAACTTCACCTGTTTTTGTGCTCTAAGATGTGTTTTGCGTCAGGTGAAAAAGGGGATATTTTGTTTTGCAAATGCTCTATTTGCTTTTTGATTAGAGCATTGACGCTGCACACACATTAATCAGGTTTTAACATCTTCAAGGTCTAGTTCATGGAACAAATTAAAGCAGATCTCTGTTTTTTGTATTTCAGTTTGGTAAAATGACATTTAAACTGATTATTCTGTTTATTTAGGCGCCTATTCATTTGAATATTTCCACTTAAATGAAAATCAAATCAAATGAGCTGCAGCTGAGTTGCTGGGAGGTTTCACTTCTTTGAGTGTGAATCTGAGCCCGAGCTCAGCTCCCCCTGTGGAGTCCGCTCCCTTCTGTAATGTTTATTGTCACACCTTTTCTCACTGTGATTCAACATTTTAACTATGTTTCATGACTCATAATCCTTTATGATCTCAGTAAGAGAACTGCTGTCATTTGTTAAGAATATAAGTTTTAAAAAAAATCTGGTTTTTCTTTTTCTGACAGGCATGTTGGGGAGGAGCCCCTTTAATAATTCACCAAATGAGTTGTTGAAAAAAAAAAGAAAAAAGACATAGGTGTGTGGTGAGTGGCCCTTATTCAAGTGTTGCCCAGGAATGAGCATCTTGAGGTTATCCATAAATGCCAGAATGGCTGCTGGGTTTCATTCCTTGCTCCATACGCTGCACACTCAGTCACACTGTAGCTACAACATGAATGCTGCAGTTTCACACTGCGTTAGAAAAAACTATTCGGAAGCTTTTTATGCCTGCAAAAATGACCATAATACATATTTTCTTATATTACTTTTGTGCAGCTGAAAGATGGTGTTTAATTGTGCATTCAGTTCTTGCTAAGAGATACCCAACTAAGAAAATCTTTGAAATAATAATAAACATCACAAAATTTCTTGCAAAATTTGGAACTAATCCAAAATTTCTTGCATAAGAAATTTTGTTCCATTTCTTATGCAACAAAAGAAATGGATTAGTTCCTCGTTAATAGAATGTGATGCTTGTAAATTGTCACTGTTTACATCCTCCACATAAAAAAGGAAGCTCAAACGGAAGTCTAACAGGAACAAGTATTTGTGAGCGAATGTTTTGAAAATGAGTAAAGACTCTGTGTTATGTACGGCATGTCCTCAGACATCTGAAAATCTTGTCGCATCTCGGCTTAAAAAATCTGCGCTGACACATTTAAAAAAATCCAGGCCATCAGGATAGTTTTGACGATAACGATACTAGCATTATCAGGAATGGTACATGAGAAACAACATATCAGAGCTATGAGCACACAGAAACACATCTCAGTATTTCCCTGGTGCTAGCTTTAAAATAATTGTTTGCTTTTTTTATTACTAAAAATGTAATAAAACTATGAAATATATCTACTACCCTACAATAACTTCCTTTAAAAGATAATGTATTGAAGAAAAACCTGTCACTATCAAACACAGAAGTGTAGAGCTAATAATGAAGCTGGCATGGGGAACTCAGCTCATTGTTCTCATAAGCCCCAATGGTTATATCCTTCTTGTTATTGGTGTTTTTCTCACAGAGTGATTCTAACAGAGGCAGGCTGTTATTGTAAATGTCACAGAGATAAAAATGTGAGCAAACACACGGACCAATAAATGATGGTGTGGACTTGCATCCCTTTTATAAAGCAGTTAAACAGGACAGATGATTTGTTGAAGGACAAAAAAATAATAATGATGAACGAATTAAGTCGAATAAACTAAGTTAAAATACTTTTTACCGATATCCCTAAATAGGAGGCATCAATTGCCTTCAAAAGTCTCCTGATTTGTGAATAGAGTCTGCTTCGGTGTGATTTAATATCATAATAAATTCAGATGTGAAAGGCTCAAAGATTTGTTAAAGAACCAGGGTAAGGTTCTTTTTCAGGAGACATGTGAAGCATTCATTCCACAAATTTGACTTTTGTAGAAGAATGGCCAGAAGAAAGACATTATTTGTAAAAAAAAAAAAAAACATAAGTAGTGTTTGCACCACAAAGAACCCAACAAACATTGAAGAAGGTTTTCTAGTCTGGTTACTTTTTGACTAACATACAACACTCCATGTCTGGTGGAAAACTGTGAATCCTGGTAATGGCGACATCATGATCTTTCCTCCTGAGAACCAGGTCAGAGTTAATGGATAGATGGATGGAGCTAATACAATAAAACAATAGTTTTATTGATCATGAATCTCTTTCACTTCTATTTTGTGGGTCAAATGCTGAAAAGTTTAAGAATGATCAAAGTGCGGGGCCTTTAAACTCAATTGGTTGAAAGTTTTTACTTTCAACTAATTGAGAACCTGGTGCAAGGATGGCAAATAGCTGCGCAACATGCTCCAACCAAACTGGCAAGTCAATGGAAACCAGCAGCAAACTGTGGTTCTTGAACAGTATTGAAACAAACAGAATGGCTCAAATTAAACATTTTAATTGGTAAAAAAAAACAAACAAAAAAAACAATTATTTCACTTCACATTTATGCAGCTTGTGTTGTAAAACATATCAAAGTTTGTGATGTGCAGATCATTCAGACAAAATGTAAACAAAGGGTCAAAGGGTCAACGCTCTTGCGTAGTGTAGTTCCAGTGAAAAAAAAAAAAAAAACATTTAGAGAACTAGTCAACTAGCTTAACGTGAAGCAAGGAGGCTGGGAACATTATTTCCTGGAAACCAGGAAACTGAGGTCTGTGGTTGTAATTAAAATGTTAGATCCCACCCTTATTCTGCTCATTCTGAGTCAGCAGATCTTTTGTATATCCACAAATATAAAAACTTTTTTGACTTTCACTTGATTAAAGTGAACTGTCAGAATTTATTTTGTGAAGTTTGACCGAGAAGTGACTAAGAAAAGGTGGAAGTAGAAAACATTCTCTAAGGAAGCTTGGTTTATACCTGCCTGTAGTATAAAATATATCTTTTAAAAAGACGAAACCAAGATGCAGAGAGTTGAACTTGCTCTCTGTGTCTATTTAAGAACTCCTCCTAGTGGAGAAACAGGGTCATTACATGTGATGGCTGACCTGTCTGTGCCTAAAACTAAAAGTTGAGCTGAAAAATGCGCATTTTAATAACAGCACACTATTGCACAATGTCAACAGTTTATTGTTTTATATAAGTATGAGCAACAGCGATACAGCACAGCACAGACACATGTTAACTCAGTGGAGGAAACAGTGATGCTTTGGTTCACTCTGGTTACTTATGGGGATGAGGAAAAAGTTACAGTACATGAGTTGCAAGCTGTACATACGTGCACTGACATTATACTCTATAAATAGTCTTCACAGTATATCCAACACCATACAGCCTCAAATGAGGGCATCACAAGCAGAGAGGAGCCACTGTCCCCCTGGTCCTTTGTCTTGAAAAGAGAGGGGGAAAAAAAGTGCAATCCCTTCCCCCAAACAGCTCAGAAATCCTAAAATCACTACGCAACAACTGAAGAAGAAACAATTAAAGCTACAGTACTCATACAAACTAAAAATTATTCAAGTCTACCATTAATAGGTAATCAGTAAAGCAGCAGCTGGGTTGTTTTTTATGCTGTAACCTCAGCTCCATTAAGCCTCAGTCTAATAACCCTGGTGGGTTGTTGAAAACGCCGCACCCACAGCAGCTTCGCTCTCCAGCTCCGACGACAACAAACACCTGGTTTACACGCGATCTGCTAATCCCGGTGGCTCCGGAGGGGCCAAACACGGCTGCAACACGTGGCTGAAGACTGATTCAAGGGTCCGGTTTGTCTATGTTCTCTGTTTACATTCATTGTTGTTGACTTGATTTTACTCCAATGCTCAACAGGTTGAATTCCTCGTGGAAGTGTGAAAATCCTTTTTTTTTCTTTTTTTTTTTTTAAGAAATTCTTCAAAAAAAAAATTCTGAAAACCTTAAATATTCGTTTGAGGACAAATAAAAAGCTTACACTTCAACAATCTTTTGTAAACTTCTGGGTAAACAGAATTTTAACTAGACCTTTCAATTCTTCTTCAAAAGCTTGATAAATCAATTATGAGCTTTCCATAACAGAATAACAATGCTGTATTTACCTCAATAAATAAAAAACAAGAATTTCAGTCTGCTGTGAGCAATAAAGAAAATATTTGTGTTGGTGGAAAAGCAGCAAAAACTCAATAACTATCATTGAATTAACACTAGAAGTGTGCACAATCACATGATATCAACTACAAAGATTAGAAGTAAAATAAATGTTTCACAGTTTTTGTGAAATTTGAATTAAATATTTAAATATTCCTATAATTAAGGTGAGAAATACCTACAAGTAAAGGATGACAAGCATAAAACAAACGAAAAACATCAAAACAATTAAGATCACATCCTGCTAACATTAGAAATACCAGACGACAATATTCTTAAAAGGATAAAAAAGAAACATGATGTCAGTATTTTTTTTGTAACTCATTATAAATTTTAGTAGTTGTACATTGCTTCCTCTACCACAGCACTGTTGCGTGCAGTTGGCACCATGTGTGCTTTCACAATCAAGTTCAACCCAACTCACCGGGCATCACCTAATGAACCAGGTTGGCGGCTGCATCCTTCTGCCGAGGGAAACAGTAAATAATCCCCCATTTAGACACGGTTATCCTGCTTGATGATTGTGAATCTCTTTAAAGAATCCATCTAAAATATCAGCATAATGTGTTTAGCTTCACTCATGCAGACTATGACCGATTTAAAGAAATGTAATCTAATATATAATATTTCTTATTGCAGTTGCAGTTTTCTAACCCTAGCTCTTTTCTACCTCTGAGTTGGGACCGATTTTCATTCCCTCCTCTAACGTCCGTCTCTTGGCGTCAGAAACGCCGTTCCTCATCCAGCCTTGTTGGTCACTACAGTTTTAAACTTTTTCACTAGGACTCTGATTGCAGATATGGGAAGATTTCAGCTGAGTGCTTATATTTTTTCTAGCCGTTTTCATCACCTATGAAGAAACAGCGAGCTTGCACAGCATGATACTTAATGTTTCCATTTTTTCAAGAGACGCTGATGGAAAAATACCTCGGTTTTATGTTATATTTATGCCCTGGGGACCTTTAAACAATTATTTCTTAAAACAAGATTTTCTACCAATAGATGTTTTCAAATTAAAAGTCGTAGTTTTCCTAATGTCTCACAATCAGATTCTGTAAGTGCCATAACAGATTCATTTATTCCCAGGCTTTTTCAGCTCAGAAATAATACTTAACTTGAAACTCATCTACTGTCCTTTCTTTCAGGTGTTGTTTGACTGAGGGTGGATGGAGCTGACTGGGGCTTGTTTATATGGTTATTTGTTGTTTGACTTGTTGGAAAATCCATTTGTGCCTCCTTCTCTTTAAGCTCCTGGTACAGTTCAAGCCTCTTCATCAGTGCCGCTGGCTGACCGCTCCTGAGAAACGGACAAGCAGGTCATTTCAGTCTGATTTATTCTCCAGACTAACTTGTCGCATTAAAAGAGGAGCATGCTGTAGGTAAAAAGTTACAAATTAAAAGTCATATCTACACTTCATCTTTTGTCTCTTCATAATTTCCCTTTTACTTTAAGTTCTCGGTTTTATAAAAGTGCTTTAACTTCCCTTGTTGTGCTGCACGGCCTTCGTTACCTCCTCCTGTTCATCCTCGGAGTCATCATCACTGACGACCGGTTTGGCCCGGGTCCGTCCTGTTCGCCTGCTGCGCCCCTTTCCTCGATCTCCACCTTTATCCTTCCTACTGAGGCGGATTTTCACTTTGACTGAGCGAGCTGTGTACAAATCACAGAGGTGGTGTTTGGAGTGGAAATAAAAGAAGGAATGAGCAGGACATTCAGACAGAGCACCGGTTCAAAAAGTCTTCACATCCACAGGACTCTATCAGTGAAGTTTTATTTACGGGTATCAAAGTGACATCGAATATAAATACATGCCTTACTTTTCAGATTCTAATTTGGAAAAAACATAAGAACCATATGCTATAATAACTCCACTTTGGATTTTATGAAAATATACTCTTAATACACTAAAGTGTGTTTGTCAAGTGCAGGGTTTGAACAGTTCAGTGGGTATGAATATTTTGCACGGCACTAGAACTCAAACAATGTCAATAAATAATTGAATACACTAAACCTAGATAGTAAATAGAAGTAAGTGAAAGTTTTTGCTTTGTTTGCACAGAGGTGCTCACATTCTGACTCCGATCCATCCTCCTGCTCTTCCTCCTCCTCATCGCTCTCCTCTCCCTCGCTTTCCTCTTCCTTCTCGATCTTCTGCCTCAAGCTAGTGAACACTGACTGCAGCACGATGGAGTCTTCGTATATCTACCGGAAAACAAACCGTTGTTATCGTGACAGCATGATTGATGTCGCATATAAAGAAGCGTGCCGGGGTCTCACCAGGGAACCCTCCAGGTTGAAGGTCTGAGCGTTTTGGAAGAGCAGCATGACGTCTCTCTCCAGGTCACCCAGACTGCGGTAGCGGTGGCTTCGAATCCTCTCCTGCAGGAAAGCCACATCATGCGAATCATGTTTAAGGGATTAGTTATTGTTCTCTCATTTTTCGGAGGATCGTCCCACCTTGATCTTCCTGAAGTCCACTGGCTTGCGGATCAGCTCGTAGTACTCGGGCAGTTCCTTTCGAGACGGCAGCTGGATGAAAACCTCGCTGAGCTGACGCCCGCTGGTGCTGCAGGAGATTATACCAGCAGGATGAAACAAACCAGCCTTCGTCCTCAATTAGTCTTATTTGCATTACAAGAAAATTTAAGAGAAACAGCAGTTACATTTACAGAGGAGCATCCACTCTGTATGCGTCACATCAGATCCAGCTTTGATCCCGAAGGAAACAGTTTTGACTTTGCAACAATTTTACTCATAAGCAGGCAAACGATTACAAAACATGTGAAAAAGATATTGATGAGGAGATTCTAGAAAAGAAGTAATATGCTGAAAAAAAAACTAATCTCCCTGTTGAGCTACTTTTCCTCACCTGTCTTTATATTTGATGACAGCATCCACTATTTTCCTCATTTTCTTTGTGAGACCCGGAGGGTTTGGAGAGAGTTTCTCAGCTGGTGGTCTTCCCCTCTTCCGTTGCCTCTTCCCATCATCATCCCTGTCGCCTCGCACCCGGCTCCCAGAGGAAGACGAAGGTCCTGGGAGATCCAGATCACGGTCCCTCTTCCTCTTTCGGGTTGTCTTTTTGTGACGCACTTCTTCCTCCATCTCTTCGAGTGTGCCTTCCTCAATTGCCTGAATAGGAAAAAAAATGAGTGCTGGCTTAACATATATGTCTTAACATCCCTAAAAAGGCAGTGACTCATAGACATTCTCTGTAAACTTTGTGGGAGTCTTTCAGAAAGCCACCTTGAGCCACTGTTTCTCTGTCAGTGAGTCGCTGTAGTCCACCTCCTTGCGCTGTCGGGAACCTCGGCCAAACATTTTTTCCTCCTCTTCTTCGCAGGTCAGGCGCTCAACTTCAGCATCGTCCTTCATGATCCAGGTGGGAAGCTCGTCCTCTTCCATCAGACGAGGTTTTCGCCGTGGATTACGAGCATCCTCGCGACGCCTGTCCAGGTCCATGCGCTGGGGGAGGGAGAAAAGACTGTCCTACTTAAAGATTTCCTGACTCAGCGTCAAAGTTCTGATTCTTACTCAGAGACTGACCATGAACTGTTCAAACTCCTCTTCGCTCCTGGCGATCATTTGGTTGACGGTCTCATCGTCCGGCACCTCGTCCTCCTCCTGAAAGCAGCAGACACACGTTGGCAAGAGCAGCAGCAGGAGCTCAGGGTGTAAATGAGGTGTTGCCGGTGCAGGCACACACATTCACGAGTTCTTGGCCCCAGACCTCGTCTTGCTCCTCGTGCTCCAGGATGGCCTGCAGGAAGGCCCGGCGCTCGTGGCTGGAGGATTTCTGATCGAACATGCCGGCCTGAATGACTTTCTGATCCACATTCAATTTATACTTGGCGGCTGCCAGAATTTTCTCTTCCACGCTGTTGACGGTGCAGAGGCGCAGCACTCGCACCTCGTTCTGCTGGCCGATGCGATGGGCTCTGTCCTGAGCCTGTAAGTCCTGCAGAGAAACATCATATATTCCCTAATTTGTCATTTTCCTGCAAAAAAAATTGGAAAATAAGCGCTACAAAAGTGATGAACATATGATGTGATTTTGCCTTTGACGTTTGGTCTTTGGTTATCGGTTTACACACCTGATGTGGGTTCCAATCAGAGTCAAAAATAATCACAGTGTCTGCAGACTGCAGGTTGAGGCCGAGACCTCCGGCTCTTGTGCTCAGCAGAAAAATAAAGTACTCTGACTCCGGGTCATTAAATGTCTTCAGCAGCATCCCTCGGTCTTCAGCCTTCGTTGTGCCTTATATGTAGAGAATTGGAGAAATATAACACCTGAAAATAAGCTGCACCTACTAACTCTAATAAGAAAACATTGTCATATATAAGCCGCACTTATCAACAAGTAAGGTTTTTTTTTCCTCATGTCTGTCTGTGATGTTTGTAAGTTATTGTAGTATTTGATTTAATTTGGTGTTTAATTAAACATTGTCACTTTCTGTCTTTTTAGGAATGTTTGTAAAGGATACTTAAAGTAATAATGTGGAATTCAGGAAGGATAGTCTTTTATGGTGGAGACTAATGCAGATCTTTAAATAAACAATCTCCAAATATTTGCACAGACAGATTTTTTTTTTTTTTTTACTTTTAATAAAATGCATACCTGTAACTTCCACAAATACGTACTGCAATGCTTTTTCCAGTGCATGTAACACGGCTACTTAGAAAAAAGGTCAGTAGCCTACCAGGAAAAGGTATTGGCCTCTATCTTTATCTTCCTCCTGCACTCTAAAATATGGCCCAGAATTTACATTAAAATGATCTAAAGGAGACTTTTGCAAAACATTTATCTTGCTTTGTCACACTGCAACTGCAAACTTCCAGGTGTTAAATTAGAATTTTATTTTCCAGGCCAAATTTCTTCCACTGGGAGGTGGAAGAAAAATGCTACTCATTTTTAAAATTATTTTTAGGAATACAAATCTTCAAAGGTTGAACACAAGAATGCACCACAAAATTTCAAGATTTTTATTTGCGAAACTATTAAAATTCTTTCCACTGTGCAATTACGCATTACTTTGCTATTTGATGACAGTCTTAGCTGAGCTAATAAGCTCTATCTATCGTAGGATGCAGCACAGAATAAATTTTAAGGGATTTTTCCTAAAAATGACCTCTCAGCTCATCAAATCAAAGAAGTAGAAGTGACTGGCAGATTCCATAGATAGTCCCTCTTACATTTGCAGGTTTCATTTTCCACAATGAATGCTTTGTTGTGGCAGAGAGATTTTTTAGGTTTTGATGGAGGTGGAACATTAATATTTTAAATGTGCATGTAAAGTCATCTGAAAAGACGGTCCTACCGTCCAGACGCAGATACTTGAAGTTGCGGTAGGCGAAGTAATCCTCCATGATGGTCATGAGGGAGGTCATCTGGCAGAAGAGCAGCACTTTGTGGTTCGTGGCCCTCAGCTTTGGCAGGATGCGATCCAGCACCTCAAACTTTCCCGAAGCTCGATAAAGGTCAGGACTAAAAACAGGACGACGTAATTACAAAGGAAAACGTTTGTGTTTTGCGAAATAAGAAGCACTTTCTCACCCTTGGACTATTCCACCAGAGAATCCTAAATGCTCAGAGAAAGATTCCTTAAAACACAAACAAAATATACCTTGTCATTTATTATTTAAGTTGATGTTTGTCATATGATTGACAGGTATGTAAGGTTAATTTATCTCAGCTTTACCTCAATTTGCTGGAACATGTACGGATGATTGCAGATCTTCCTCAGCTGCATGATGGTGTTCATCAGAGTTTTTGTGCCTCCTTTACCCTGAATTAGAGACATAACACAACATTTAATGCATACTCTGTGTGATCCTCGTTACGTGTCCTGACATAAAGAGATTCAAACTGTCCATAGAAACACAAAGACACCAAATTCTAGTCAAAATTTATCTGCGTCGCCATAACAAGACATAAAGGTAACTGAAACTATTTATTGCTTTAAGTCTTTACCTTCTTGTCTTTCTCGGATCCATCAGTGAGCAGGACCCCTTTGGCCTGCATGTGCCGGTACAGGACCCTCTGAAGAGCCGACATGTCGCACTTGATGACATATTCCACCTGAGGGGACGAGGAAAAAGTTGTACACATCATATATTCCTTTTGTGTTTTCCAGGTAGATGGCAGCCAAAAACAATAAAAAAAAAGATTTATCAATCAGACAGTGACGCACATTACGAGTTTTGATCAAGATGGTCATTGATTGTTTGGGGATTCACTCTGTGAATTTATCGGTAGGCGGCTTTAGACTTTTGGTTCAACTGATGGAGTTGAAACACGGCAAGATTTACTTGACCTCACTAAATAAATATCCTCCAAATAAAGCTTAGATATTTCAAAATTGGTCAGCGTGGAATCAATTTACTGCAATCTATTTGACACATGTTGACCAGAAAAAGTTGGCTGGATTGCTAGATTGCTGAGTCAGACTTCTCCTCATATATATCTGGAGTGTCTGTCTTGTACATGCTGAGGGAAGGAGCTCTTGCCTTTTCAGGAAGCTGAGCCTCTACTTCTTTCTTTAACCTTCGCAACAGGAAGGGGCGCAGCACTTTGTGCAGGCGACGAATAATCAAGATCGTCTCCTCCTCATTAAGATCCACCTTAAAAAGAAGAGGTTTGGATCAAAAATATGAACTCTAATAAATCTCTGCAAATTAAAATACTTCTACATGAAGTGCACACCTTCTCTCCAGTCATGGCAAACGGGGCGTTGAACCACTGCTCGAATGTGCTGCAGCTCTTGAAAATGGTGGGCAGCAGGAAGTTGAGGAGCGCCCACAGTTCAGGTAGTTTGTTCTGCAATGGCGTCCCGGTCAGCAACACTCGCCTTGGAGCGAGGTAGTGGGTGTTTAGGACCTGGGTCAGCTTACAGTGGTGGTTCTTCATGCGGTGGCCTTCGTCCACAATCATGTACTTCCATCGAATCTGGGGGGGTTGGGAGAGTGAGGACATATTTCACCGGTGCTAGGCCTTTTTAACATTGTTTTCTTGCTTATTATACTGATCCAAATCAGCCGAAAACATAAAGTGCTTTAAAGGACGACTTCCTGCCCACTTTGTCCTCATGATTTGAGCTGCCTGAGTCCTGAACCAGAACTCTGGCCTGACCCACCTGTCAGCCCATTCTGGAACCCTGTAAGACAATATGAATGCATGGCAGCATGATGGTCACAGAGGACAGGGGGGACAGGCTGTGTCAATGTGCGCCAGAACCTAGGAGAGAGAACTGAGACGCAGTAGAGCGGGAGGTCAGATTGGACTCAACACCTTTCAACGGGTTTGGGAAGTCAAAAGATTCTTCAATCGAGCATAAACAGCTGCATAGAAACTTATCAAAGGCACATGTAACTGGTGGGAGCTGCATTGTGTCTGCTTGTGCTTGTTGGTGCACATCCTTGTGTCTGTGTTTCCAACGTCTCTTACCTTGGCCAGTACTTGTTTGTCCTTGATGATGTACTCGTAAGTGGTGAGTAAAACATTAAACTTGCCGCTTCGCAGCTGGGGGACAAAGGCTCTTCTAGCAGCAGGAGACCCCTACAACACACACATAACCTCTACTAATGTGTGCAAAAGGTTACACACACGCTGAATATGGATGCGAGTAAAAACTCACTTTGTAGGACACTTTAACGACCGATGGCGCCCACTTGTCAAACTCATACACCCAGTTGGACAAAGTTCTGCCAAACAGATTCACCTCAGATTTATTTTAGCTATATGTTTCCGTTAAACTGCAGATTATATAAACGCCTTATCTTGCAAAGACAGACGAACTCACGAGAGGGGTACAATGATGAGGTAGGGTCCGTTGAGCCGCTTGTGCTCCATGAGGTAGGTGATAAGAGCAATCGTCTGGATGGTTTTTCCCAAACCCATCTCATCCGCCAGGATCCCATTCAGATTATTATTATAGAGAGAAACTAACCATTCCAGACCTTTAATCTGAAAGACAAATATGGTAATACTTGTAATGTGCAAATGCAGGTGAAACATCACTCAATAAATTTTACAATGTTCAAAGAGCTAAGTTTTTTTACAGGTCGTGACCTACAATAAAATATGTTAGAAGCAAGTCATATGAAAACACAGAAAGAACAAGTTAATATCAGCCTCGGATTTTCGAAAGGTTTTTCAGAAAAAAAAGACATCAGGAGAGACATTTTATTAAAAGTTGTAGATGCGTGTGTGAGTCAGATATATCTTTAGAAACATGGAGATATTCTCCAAAACTCCTGTTGGGATAATATATCCGTCACTGAGCAGGAAATTAGATATGGCGGCACCTGGAAGGTCTTTGGTACCAAACAAATGTAATGTGTTATTTTCCTGCACATTTAAGCCTCTGAGTTTTTAAGCATACACTGGTAATTATTTTAATATAAATGATGCAGTGGACGTTTTGATCATAAAATACCTAACGTTAAAGAAAGATCAGAACACCTCTTATATTTATTGTTAGACAGTACGAGAAATGTTTACCTCTGTTGTCTCCACACGGGTAACAATCAGAGCCGTAATAATTTAAAATCGAGCACAGGAAATGGAACCACAACTGGTAACTCAGACCCACTTCGCTGAGTAACATCCCACTAAATAACTAGCGTCAGCATAACATTCACTGAAACCTGCATTTGTAGGTGTTAGTGTTTACCTGATATTGTTTAAGCTGTCCATTTATCAGTAAAGTAGACTGTTTCTCCACCTTCTCTGTGACAGCATGGGCCACAGAATAATACGACTGGAGTCCTCGAGCGAACGCTGCACCACTGTACTCGTCGTCTACATCCTGTTTAGCATTTCTGTACATGACACCTAGTTAGCTTTGCTTTAAAAATATCAACTGGAAACTTATCTAACAGACGGTCAAAGCAAATCCACTCACTCAATGATATGCCGGACATCCACTTCTGACACGTCTTCGCTGTCTGGGTCCGTAATTTTCTTCTTTTCTTCCACTGGAGCTGCTGAAGGTTGAGGCTCCTCTTCTTCTTCCTACCACACAATTTTTGAATAGTGACGATGTGCAGTAAACTCCAGCTACATTATCATAACAAGTAGAGAGAAGCAACCCACCTCTTCTTCTTCCTCCTCCTCACTGTCTTCACTGTCTGAGCGGGGAGCGACCTCATAACTACACACACACAGACAATTGTCAAAATTAAGTCAACTGAAAAGGTTCTTTACATTATCAGAAAACACAAAAGCTCACTAAATAAACAATATTTTTGTTAAATTGTAGAAAGTTATTATATCAGGTAATGTGAAATCATATTCCTTTGGGGGCTTTTTAGAGTGAAACTTAAATAAAATCCAAGTAAAAGCAGACAGCTACTATGATAATGCAGAAAATATATAATAAAAATCAGAAAAGTTAGTGAGCAGACTGCATCTTTTGCGCATGCAGCATGTTCTACCCTGCATTATTTCCTGGTTTAGATTCTTCTCCATGTCTTTTTTCTCACCCAGGGTTCATCTCCAGCCATGTTTCCAACTGTCCAGCCTTCGGAGCGTCCACACCCGTCAAGATATTGCCGCTGTCCACATGGATGACCTTTACAGGCAGGTCACTCATCTGGCTCGTTTCATCCAGGGGCTGCAAGAGGACGTATGCCAGATCTGACTCTTCTTGCACAGGCAAGTTTTTTTTAAATGTCAGTGTACAGAATAAAATATGGTACAGTAATACACTCTCAAATCTGCCATTTATCATTATCTTTATTGAAAAGATGCATTGCTTTATTTTTATGCCTGCAATGTTTATGTTGTAAAAGTGCAGAAGTCTGTATCTCCCTTCGCCTCACCTCTCCATCCGGCCCAAGAGCAGGAGTTTGACCCTCTGCGTTCTCTAACTGCAGCACAAGCAGACACAAAAAAGTCATGAAACAATGACATGCAACTATTAGTGAACCGTTCCAAGTACTCTGCAGCAGCTTCATATAGGTTACTGGTAGATCAAACTTTCTAGAAACACCTTCTTCTTTTTCTTTTTCTTCTTCTTCTTCTCCTTGAGGGCCTGTGCAGCTTTGTGGGCTCGTACTAGCTCAGTGAGGTTAGCGACATACTCGTCAGTTTGCTGCAGCAAGTAGGCCAGGCGCTTATCCTTCTTCTGGTCAATCAGTTTACGGTAGCCCTCTTCATCTTCAGCCTGAGGAAACAAAACAGGTGCAAATGGGAGGGTCTGTATGCTGCTCATACATAGAGCTGTCTTGAGGGACAGGGTCTTGACGTAACGTTCATGAGAGTGTTGATAAAACACGAGAATAACATTTTCTATAGACGTTGAACAGTCGTTCATTCCAGTATCGGTGCAGAAGAACAGCTCACCAACGTAGCTTTCAGCAGTAACTGAGTTAATGTGCATTCTTTCTTGCTAACTTTATTGCATCGATGCACTGGGATTAGGTATAGATGACATAAAAATGGCCTGGGGACTAAATCCAGCCCATCATAACTTTTTATGCAGCGCCTCTACACTCTAAAGTAGATAAAGCTTTCAAGAAAACAGTTGTCAATGTCAATTTTATTTAAAAAGCACATTAAAACAGCTATTAAACGCACCAAACTGCTGCACAGTAATCATAAAACCATAACAAAATAAACACATTGGAATAAAAGATATGGGAAGAAAACAAAATAAATGAATCAGATCAGACAGGTAAATTAAAATGTCGAGCATTAAAGCTGAGTTTTCATGAGCGATTTAAAGTGTTCCACACTGTGAAAGATAAGTTGTTCAGTCTATTATTTGATCGAAGTGTTCTGGAAATGGAATGGTCATAAAGAAGATCCTGGTGATAAGCCGGGGCCAAATGATTTATAACTTTAAAAACAAATAAAATCATTTCAAAATCAATCTGATAAGAAAACTGGCAGCCAATGCAGAGAAGCCGATACTGTGGTTATATGCTCACATTTCTGAGCTGGAGGCTATAAATTAGTGTGTCTCAATATTTTATCCATCACATTAAAGCAGTTTTTATCTGTATTCTGCCAATTCACATCAATGTGAAAAAAGTTCAATGGTATTTAACTTAAAAAAACCTCATCGTACACAGAGACACCTACCTATTCATATTTTAACACTTTAAATGGTCGTTTTATCAATACATTTTGCCTCAACTGACTCTCCGAGCACATTCACGCGGCTCGAAATAGAAATGAGTTTGACACCCCTGCCAATGGTCATTTGTACGCCTGTATAGTGTAGTGATACAGCTGCCACTTCTTACCATAAGCCTCCTCATCCGTTCTTTCTCAATGCGCTCATTCTCCTTCTTCTGCTCACGCTCGGTGTTGGCGTGGTAGGTGGACACGGCTTTGGTCAGCTTCTGAATCTTTCCCGTTATGGAGCGGTGATACTCCTTGAAGTCTTTGGCGTGCTGGAGAATGCTGTTGAGGTACTCCTTGCGTAGACAAACAAAAACTCACAACGTTAAAGGAGCTATTGGAATAATTTTAACACGTGGCTTCCTGTTTCTCTTTTACCTGATGTTTTTGTCTGCGTTTGCGCTCCTGCTCGATCTTTTGCTGTTTCTCCAGTTTCTCGGTGATGCGGGCCTCCCGCAGAGACTGGCGCTTGCTCCGCTTGTAGGCTTTGGCATCCAGAGCAGTCTCGAGAGCTGTGTCACGTCGCATGCACACCACTACTTCTTGACGCAGCTGCGGACAGCAATGAACACTTGAGCATAAACTCGCCTCAGACACAGAAAAAAAAACACACACACAACTGTGATCCACTGTGAAGGAAAATGATGTTATCTTTACACCTGAAGGTGAAGATGTTTTAGTTCCCACCTGTCTCTGGAAGTTCAGCAAACGAAGAGCTTTGAGCTCTATTGTAGCTTTGGTACGTAGATCACCAGCCAAAGAACCAGGCAGGTTCTCCAATTCAGCAATGCGATGAGCAATACGAGCCTGTAACCTGAAAACGCAAATGACACACTGTCAGTTTCTTTGATATTCATCATTAGGCATATTCAGATTTGATCCCATCGCAGTCACAAATTAAACTCAACTCCTGATGTTTGTCGTTGGTGCACTTTGTGTTTTCATTATAAATAATGCTCTATTTTTGTACATAATTAGCACAACCATATGATAGGCCTAACACAACATTTTGTGGATCTATTGAAACTCTCATTGTTTATAGCGATATTCATAATAAAAATCTGCTTTGCTCAGACAAGCAGATTTGTCCATTTGTGAGAGATCTGCACAGAAAGCAGCTCAAACTCAATAGCAAAAGTTATAAAGTTATAACATCTAATTCTGTAAGTTTGCCAGAAAACAAGTAAGTTGAACCACATTAATATAAAATCAGTTATCAATGAGACATATCAAAAGTAAAAATGCTAACATTAGTGCTTAAGAAAACTGTCCAAGAGATTAAATAAAAGTACTTGTGATAATAGACGGAGGATCCCTAATGGAGCCTGATGTACCTGTACTCCCTCTCTTGCAGAATCTCCACGGGGTCGAGACCACAGGGTTTCTGGATGGGGGTAATGCGGTTCTGCTTGGCGTGGTAAGGCATCATGGGAGGAGGCTGAGCAGGCTGACCAGGGGACTGGGTCTGTGGGGGCATTACAGGGGAAGCAGCCGGGGGAACTGAAGGGGGAGCAGGAGAAGGCCTGCCCTGCCTGTGGGCTGAGGGGGGATCAATTTTTGGGGTGCGTTGGAGGGGGCCGCTGCATTCACCATGGGGCCTAAAGGACAGAGAAATAAGCAAAGGAAGGAAAACTTGAAGCCACGCCTCTGTAATAACAGCAAACATAAAAAAGTAAAATCTTAACACTTTGTATGCCATACTATGTTAAATTTGACATTTCATGTTTAAAAGATCTAATTTAGAACTGGTTATTTGCTGAGTTTGCTGTTTGGTTTATTTCTTAATCTAGATCCCTTTGGAGCGATTCATAGGTCAGTTTAAGGCAGATTAAGAAAATGAGATGACTAAAGAGATAAAGTGGAAAAGAAAACTGTCAGAAATTACTGTTAAAGACAACTTCAACATTTTATCCCGTTTATAAACAATGACTACAATGAGGAGGACTGTTGGGGGAAGTCTGATATTTTCCTACCACTACTATAAATAAGGTAAACATTCAGTAACAGGGTTCCGAACAGCTAAGGAAGTTGGTGCATTTTGTAGCCTGACAGAACAACTGCTAACCTTCGGGCCATGACTTGGAGGGTCCATTGGGATTCGGTCCTTGCATGCCAACTGGGGTCCCTGAAGGACCAGGGGGAGGCATGTTGGGACCCATCATGCCTGTGTTATGGAAAAACACAGACCATCTCTGGTTCAGTAACTGCATTTTCACAAAATTATTTTGAATTAGGAGAAAAGATGTGCAAAAGCTTGGTAGTTATTCGCACCTTTTCCAGAAATTCAGAAATATACACACACACAAAAAAAATCAATCAATCAAAGAGTACTCTGTATAAGCAGACTCACCATGAGGCCGGCTGTAGCTTGAGCCCATAGGTCCAGGCCCTGATCCAGGTCCTGTTGGACCACCTCCCGGTCCTGCACTAGTGCCAGAAACCAGAGTGGACATGGGCTGCTGCTGCTGCTGCATCCCTGGCATCGGCCTCTTTCCTTGAACAGCCATTTGGAGATGATCCGGCAGGGGCTGTCCACGGGCGAGCATCTTATACGCCATGATCTGGGCTCTGAGTTGGTGGAGCTGGTTTTGGTTAAAGGGAGTCGGCCCACCAGGACCTCCAGGGCCACTACCATCCAGGCCAGAACCGAGGCTGGGAACGCTGGAGCCAAGGCTAGGCCCAGGGCTAGGGCCAGGTCCAGAATTCCCTGGAGGTCCGGACCGGTTATTTGGCCCCAAGGAATGTTGATCTACATTGGGGCCATCAAGAGAGGCTGAAGCAGATCCAGAACCTGCAGAAGATGATGAGGAGGAGGTCGATGGCATAAGAGGACCGGATGGGGGGCCATTTGAAGCGACAGGGCTGGAGTGGTCAGAGCCACCAAGTGGAGAGTGGTAGCCTGGAAGGCCCAAATAGAAAGGCAAAAAGAAACAGTTTACTCACTGAGTTTTCTAAAAGAAGTAGGTCAAAAACCCAAACAATGTGTTCACAAATCTTCAAACAACCGCTGACTGGGAGGGTACTTGTATTCTTGCTGGAATTCTAGTGGAATTCAGTGATGTACATATCCCTAAATGTCAAAACAATGAATCATTACCCAACCCTCATTAAATACCGCCCAACTGGTATTTCAAAAGCATTCTTAGACAGACTCCCTGAGTTAAACCCAACACCAGCTGTCTAGTAGTAAACCTGGATCTCTTCATGATAGGAGGAATTATTGCACAGCAACGATGTGATTAAACATGCTTTTACAGATTTAGCTAGACTGAATTGTGAAATCATGATCATTTCTATGTAGTGGCAGGCATACAAAAAACAGTTTGAGACAATGCCTCACACATGCTGTAACAAGCAATAAGCTGTGCACCACTCATCTTCTTACTCAACCCCTCAGACATTGTTTCAGACAGCTTGTTGCTAATTTACCTTGTGAGTGTTGGTCCAGAGGACTGGGTGGAGGGCCCATGCCACTGTGCCCGCCCTGTCTCATCGAAAGCCCCTTCATCTGACTGAAGCGACTGTCATCACACAAGCTCTTCTCGTGCATGCCCTCCATGGGCTGTGTGGAGAAATCAAAACAGGACAGGAAGCAACGTAGAATACAATAAGTACGATCTGCAACGGTGGTGGAAGCATTAAGCTTTGCGGAAGATTCTGATCAGATTCAATGGGAAGATGGACGGAGCTGCAAACAGGGCAACCCGAGAAGAAAACTTGCAAGAAATAGGAGGAAGTTCATCTTCTCAAAAAGACAGTGATCCTACAGCCAGAGCTAAAACTGTATGTTTTACATATAAGCACAGTGATGTGCTAGAATTGCCTACTCAAAAGTAAAGACTTAATTGGGAATCTGTGGTCAGCCTTGCTGTTCCTCTGCATTCAGACTAAATGTAACAGTAATTATAACAGAAGATGAATTCACCCAGGTTACATAAACTTGCAATAGAATTGAGCAAAACTTTAGTCTCTTGACAAACAAAGCTGGTAGAAACAGGCTTGGAGAGGTTACTGCACAATGGCTTCTCAAAAATAAAACACAAAATGCATTTCTGTCCTGTTTTTCAGGACACGTTGTGTGAAAACAAAGAACGTTTTCACACAACGTTCTTCAAACGTGTGAAGAACGACACAAAGAAGGGAAAGTAACGTACAGGCAGCTACTTATTACTTGTAGTCAATAAAAAGAAACACCTGACAAACACTTTAAAACAGGCAATTCAGACAGCTAGCCTGGAAAGGAGGTCATAAGGTGAAACTATTTTAGATGATACAGGTGCATGAAAGACTTGCACATCTTCTATAACGTTGTCTCTGAATGAAGCTGCTCATCAGGTGCCACCTTGACCTGCACCTTGATCTGGTGCAGGTCAAGAACCAGAACCAGGGCAGTTCTGGTTAAGATAGCGTCGCTGTGAGACAATGTGTCCTGCTCTATCCAGAAAGCTGTTGCAGAACCTGAGAGCTTGTTGAGTGGAAGACTGCTGCATCCTGGGTGCACAAAGGATCGTAATAATAGATCCTTCCCTCCAACAGATGCTCCCAACAAACTCAATGAATTTTGACATTCCTACTGGTATTTGCGATGCTTCACTTTAAATAACATTTCTGCATGTATCTACACCTTTCTGTTGTTTGCACAGTTGTATTGTCACTTATTATAAATAGATCATTGTTTTCATGCACAAATACATGCATTTTGTGCATTTTTTTTTTTTATTATTATCCTGCTTCCAAACAATTGTTCTTAAAATAACAATGTATCTACCATCTTCAGGGCTAAATTGTTTGAAGTGATGAAGAGTAGAATGGGAACCCCGAGGTGTATTTTGTCCTTACTTTGTGCAAAGAGTGCATATTTTCGGGGCCATATCCAGAGGGTACTGGCTGGGAGTGTCCAGAGGAAGGAGGACCGGGGCTGGGCCCCATCATGCTGTGAGAGGAGCCAGGGGAAGGACCCGGGCTGGGGCCCAGCATAGCATTGGGGGAGGGGCCAGGACCGGGCGATGGACCCGGACGGGGGGTACCCCCCATGGGAGGATCAGGTGTTGACATCGCCCTGGATCTCCTGGGAGAAAGGGAGCATAAAGAGGAAGAAAACCTTTGCAAAAGTGGCCATTTAATATGCAAAAGTCATTAGGCCTGTTTGATATTTCTTAAGATGCAGTGACCCTGGAGCTGAATTGCCAAAACTAGCTGCGCATCTCTGTTTAATGCTATAATATTTAGAATCAGTCAATTGCAGAAAAGAGGGACATTTTCCAAAACGAATGTCAGATGTAGATTTTCCCCTGCTGCGCTGCACCAAACCGCCCGATGCCTGCATATGCAATTACAACTGCCGGCTCTAGCGCTGAACTTGATCCGAGCGTGGGGGAAATACAGTCAATTATGCACGCGAGCCCCTGCTGCTGAGAATTTCCTCAATCAGCCCATGGAAGGGTGTCTAGTTAAACATATATAAAAAAAAGGGGGGGAATGGCGGACTGTGCTTGTGCTGACTGACCTACCGGCATCAACAGGACAGGCAGCCTGGGCCGAATCTCTGCGCTCCCGACCTGATAATTGTGGGAAAGGAAAGAAGAAGCTGCGGTTGTCGCAATTAGTCTCCTCAGCCTCTTTGTAATCCGCCTTCGAGCGTTGATTTGTTTTACCGACGTGGCTCGAGCGCCCCCCTCCACCGCTCCTATGACCGAATGTCTAGTCACGGCCGCGCAGCAGCGCGCATGCGTGCGCAGCGGTCGCAGCGCATCAAGACAGAACAAGACGGAATTGAATCTGCTTACAGTCAACTTAACCATCATGATAACTACGAGGGACCGCAGTCTGAACTCCCAACCCAAACGACACCAGCAGATACCTGCTCCTGCAAGAATGCATCTGCAGCCTGGGCTGATTCTTCTTGCGTAGCTGCAAAAAATATCAATACGCCTTGAACTTCTTCATATTTTGTCATCTTGCAAAATAGGTATTTTGTCACCTGTTTTCTGGGATTTTATGTAGCAGGCCAACACAAATTAGTGCACATTGTGGAACCTAAATTATACTAGGTTTTCAAATGTTTTTCAAAAATAGAAATCTGAAACGTGTGGCTTGCTTTTTCATTTTAATTCCTCTACTGGTTGTGGCTTCAGCTTTGTTGAGAAAAGAAATGTCCCCCATGTTTCTTTGAAAAGTGGCTTGGTTGCAATGAGACCATGTGTAAGCATCACATTTACAGTCTTTCTCAAATACATTAAAATCGTTTTTGAAGGGTTCATAGAAGAGGGATGTTGTGAAGACTTTTTTAAGGCAGTGTTAAAAGGAGCAGGATTTTCTAAGAAAGGCAGAGGTCCAATTTCAAGGCATTCAATGACAAAGTCATATCTGACAAACACAGCATTTTATAACACTATAAAACAATTATTATGCTGTAAAGTGATTCTATGTGGCTGGAAAACATTTTTAAATAAGATCCAGAAACAGTAAGGAAAAAAGAAACGCAGGAATAAAAGAATAGGCGACTTAGAAAAACAAAGGACATAAAAAGGGGAGAATGCAAGAATATGCAGAAATAAACTATTGAAATAAAACTACAATTTGGGTATTGAGTGCAAAAGACAGGTGACATTTTCTGGGAAGTAGGTAAAGATAAAACAGCACAGATCTTAAATTATACAACAACAAAAAAAAAAAAGACACAGAAGGAGGATAGTGTTCCAGTGTTTGTATTTAATCTGGACAGCAAACTATCTAACAGTAGTAGTGCAATTTCTAGTAAGTGCTGTGGAACCAAAAACTCAACTCAACATGATCATGTGACACATTAACACAATAAAACCTCAACTTTGTTGATTAAGCAGAACTGCTTTGGGTTTTACTTTGAAAATGTATCCAGATAACGTTTTTTAAAAAAATGTTTGACGAGGCTTGGCCATTCAGTAAAGATAAATACCAATTCCTAGCAGCAAGAGAAATGTAACAGCAGATTTCTGGGAGAGTTTTATATTCCTGATGACAAATAATTAGGAAAAGTTCTAGGCTGTGGCTTTCTCAGAGACGCAAAAGTTTCACTGAAGATGTTCAATAAACTCTTGCAAGAGCCCAAAACCTCTGGGAGGTACAACAGCACTGACATCTAAATATATCAGGACAATTAAAGACAAATAACTTACACAAACCTTCCACACACTCACACACACATATTGATAAATTTTATAAATAAACTCAAAAGAGGATGAAACTTTTTTAAAAAGAAAAATGTGTACAGAAGGTGATATATTCAACAGGAATAACAATGGGAAGCTGCAACCTTAAGTATTGGAGTTTTAGATTTCTTTTTTTTTACTTTATCAAAGGGAAAAATAATCAGTCCTTTCCAGTTAAGAAGTCCAGAGAGAGATCTGAAAATCATCTTCCTCTTGCCAAGAAAGCAGATCAATCAACTGATTCATGTAGGAACAATAATATCTTTGAACCAAGGAGCTGTATCCTCTGGAACCGAGCCCGGATAAGTCTTCTGCCACCTAGAGGTGGAATGTGGGAGGTCATGTTCCTGAGCGGTTCACAGGAAGACAAACTCCTCACTGCTTCTTCTGTTGTTACTCCTGCTCAGTGTGTCTGGAGGCAAGATGTGGGCTGAGGGTCCACTGTGGTTGTTGCTGTTACCCTCATGTCCGTAGTCCTGCCCCGCCCCCTCGACGAAGGTGAAGATGGGGTATTTCTCCTTGGATGAGGACAGAGCCTGGACAGACGACAACAGTAAAAATAAACTCCAAAACGTCTACAAAATGCAACATTAGAAAGGGATGTGCTCTGGAGAGCAGTATGTCACATACAAAAAATATGCAGAGTCACATTATAAACATTTGATTACATTTGTAATGAATGTGAAATTAATGCTTAATTTAGTATATTTGGCGCTGACATTTTCCTGTAAAATTAAAAATGTAAACAAAGTAGCGCATAAGGGTGAAGTGGAAAGAAGTGCCAATTAAGTTTAAAACAATAATAACAAAAAAAACACTAAACCCAAACCTCTGCCTAATAGCCCAAAAAAGTTTTGATATACTATATTTGTTCTAAAATGCCAGACAAAACAAGCATAAATTAAAATGGTTGTTCTTTTGTTTTATAAAAAAAACTGAGATAAGTGGTAGGATTAAATAAGGGCTTTACTTATTCCTACTCTTTTTCAAACAGGAAAGTCGTTGCAAGCTTTTTCTTGGTCTAGTGATTACTTGTTTGGTTTAAAAAAACCCAGCTTGAAACAAATAAATAAAAAAACTAAAAGATTTTTCATGTGCTTTATAAGACAAAAGTCAGAGGCTTTTACATTCTCCCTGCTGCAACTGCAACAAGTTTGGTACTTTATGCATCTGAACTTGGATGTTTTTTGTTTTTTTTTTAAAGAGTATGTATCTGGTTTTTCGTGTTAGTAAAACTTGAGGCCCTTAAATAGGCAGGCATTTTAAAGTCTCACCGTGCCAACAGCAGCACATAGAGATTCAAAGTCCTTCTTGTTCTTGGCGTAGAAACCGATGGTGCAGCTGGGATCCATGCGGCTGAAGGGCATCTTTTTAGGGGAGCTGCAGTGGAACGACTGCAGAGTGACACACGGAGACACGTCACACAAGAAAAAGTCAACATGAATGTTGAATTCCACTATGCTAGATAAATCTTGTGATACTGAGAGCGAGGTGCACTGACACATGCAGACATGATAACAGACCTCTAATGAGAAGTCTGCTTGAGTGACATCGACAACCAGCTGGCAGAAGTGTGGGTCCAGATAGAGAAGCTGCTCATCTGCATGACACAAAAGGAAAACATAATCTGTCTTAAATTCTTAAGGTGAAGTTTATTTAGAGAAAAAAAAAAAAAAAACATTTGCTACATTTCAGCTTTGTCTTTTCTCTTATTCTAAACTAAACAAGATGAAGCATATGGTTTTCACCTTGGAAGCCAATGAAGTAGAGCGAGTGCTTTGGTTTCCCTCCAATTATTCCAATACAACAGTCCAGCTTCAGGATATTCTGAAATTTAACAAAAGCGTTTTCAGTACTTTTGTACTTCTTTTTATTTTAGTAAGACATGACTGAACAAGGAGTTGGTTAATCAGAATATGCAGACCTTGACACACTCAATGTAAGACGGGTTAAGGGTCTCTCCTCCGAGCCTGACAGGGACTAGTATGATGACAGACTTCCAGGCTTGGTCGGAAGGATCAGCAGGGCTCTGACTTAGTGACAGATCGCAGAGATGCACCACGTCCTCTTTGTATACTAGGATACAAAATCACATCATGGGATTAAAATGAGAAGAGAAATACGTCACTGTGAGTAGAAAAAAAGAATCGCTAACGCTTAGCTCTAATTCTCACCTGTACAATCCTGAGCAACATATACAGCTAGGTTTTGTGCCACAGAGGTTTTGGCTACTGCTTTCCTGCAAACAGAGGGAAAAGACTTAATCACTCAGCATCTCAAACCATCTAAACAGCTTCAGAACAATTTAAAACAGCATTTATCCAAACGTGGAGCGCTTACCGAAGAATATGCGCAACTATCGATGGGCCGTACCAGTCGCCAGCCTTCTTCCCTGAACTTTTGCCGATTTCCACCAGCTGGTGAACACCAAAAGGTGCTGGAGGCTGGTCTCCAAACCAGGTGATTAGCTTGGAGTGGATGGGCTCTGCCTGCTGGTCCTTTGCAGATTCAGGTCTCTTTCTTTGTAAGCATCTGGGCGCCTGACTGCTAGCTGGAATTTTCTCTGGGCTGCTGGATCCTCGCAAAGAACCGAAGGAAGGGATAGGAACCCCTCCAGCCCGGACCGGAGAACGAGGTCGGAACACCTCGAAGTCCACGTCGGTTAGCTGCTGAGCATCTGGCCAAGTCCAATCTACAGATTACAAAAAAAGCTTAAGAATAGTAACGTAGCAAAGTCTGGTTGATCTATAGAATACTGGTTTTAAATTCTAAAAAGTACAGAAAGTATTGAGACTAAATCGGTTGAAAATGTGTTGCTATAAATATGCTTTCTCAGGGCTGTAATTATATTACAAAGATATGAGCATAACGTGCAATCCACCCAAGAACTGAGCAGTTATGTTGTAAATACAAAGTTTAACTACGAATGACGTGTCAGCAGGATGCAATAAAGTCAACATTAACAACAAGAGCATTCCAAAGAAGATCCTGCATGACTGAACCAGTGCCAGGCTAAAAATTCTTCAAAAATAGTTTCTTCTCTATCAACCTCACATTTGAAGCTTAATATAAAGAAAATCAGAAGACTGAGATAGATCTGGTAAAACTCCCAGTGAAACTCCTGTAATGCTGTAGTTTCTACCATTTAAGGGAACAGTGGAGATACATGTTCCTTTCTTTTTATCTTTCCTGGTTGTGTTTGGTTGTTTTTCAACCAAACAAGGACTTGCAAGGAATACTGGTTGAAAACAATATCTGTCTGTGCCTGGCTGGTGATGTGGTTCATTTACATACACTTTGGTGAGCTGTAAATGCAGACGCAGGGCTGAGTGCAAGTGCAGAGGTGATGGAGCGAGTTTGTCAATAGAGTGACAAAAGTCAAGAAATAAATACTTCACAAATGATTATTAAAGGTTAAATGCACAAACCTCTGGGCATCAGGTGGACCACGAGCCCCTGAGCCAGCAGCATCTGTCCGCTGCGCAGCATGCAGCCCCAGCCACAGTCTGTTGTCCAGGTAGAGCCTTCCAGCGGGGGAAACTCCCTCCGGTAGGTCAGCCATATTCTGGACACAAAATTCCGACGGAAACGCTCCACCTCATCTGAGAACGCAAGTGGAAAAAAAAAGGTGTAAAAATAGCTAATAAATGTAGATTTTACAACCATTGTAAAGGAACGGCATTTTCATTAGCTCTGTTAACACATTCCCACATCACAAAGATCGCAGAGGACCTGCTCTTCTTAAAGTTTCATTTTCCAGAGTAACACAGTCGATTGAGCAAAGCTGACATTTTTCAGATAAAAAATAGAACAGCTGAGTCAGAGGATACGGTTATCACAGAGGACAGAAGGAACAAATACCTTCATTGTTGAGTAGATGAGAGTGCCCCAGAATTGTGACAGGAGATATTTTGTTGAAAGAGGTTTTAGTTTTAATAGTCCAACCTGAAAATGACAGAAAAAACAGGTGAAGGGTGTTGGCTCAGAAAACTCATTCTCCTGATTTCAACTTTGAAGCCTCTGCAAAGATGTAATTACACACCATATTTGACATTGTTCCATGCTGACATCAGCTTGGCCTTGACTTTGTCCATCTCATCGGGCTCTCTGGCTGCATCTCTGCTTGCATCTGAAGCTTGAGGCACTCTGAATCCAAAGCTGCCCTGCCGCTCCAGGGACGCCGGCCTTTGGCTCTCCACCTGCTCATCCTGCATCACTATCCCCACGTACTGCGCTGCGCTGGGGGAAACCGAGTTCATGCCGCCGAGCCCTCAAAGACGGATGCTGATGCTCTTCATTGCAACACTGAACTGAAGTGAAAGATATAAGGGACAGTAAATTAATATGCTGTCCTCTCTTGTTATGGCTCTTTAATAATAAGTTGTTTTTCAACAGCCAGTTCAAAACTATTTCACTTCCTAAGCTGTATTGTTCCATGATTTTAAGGCTACTTTATAATCATTATCTCTAGTTAGTTCAAATGTCAAATGTTTTTTTTGCAACATTTGATTTTTTTTTTCTTCTCTTTTAGTGTTTGATATAACGATGGTAATAATTCAATATGAACCTGTGTGGTTTACCAGTATTAAGCCAGATCATGACAAAAAAACTATCTATACATTTTGAAAACAGCAACATCATTTTTATGCAATTCTTACAAAAATAAATAGCTTTAATTGAGATTGCAGGGAGCATAAGGAATCAGAGCATTGCCCTTTTTAAAGCACTTACAGAAATGCTGACAGTGTTAAATATGGACGTTGTCAACAGTAACCAGGACTTACTGTTGACATTTTGGTCACACACATCTTCCGAAAGCCACAATAACTCACTTATAATTTGCCATTGGAAACTGTGATCTGACAAAATAGTTTTGACTCTTTCCTTGGGAAATTTATACAAGTAGTTAAATAACTTCTATAATTGAAATTGTACATCATTTAATAACGCTATTCTAAAACAGCAACAAAAAGAGCCAGATAGTGACTGTAAACTTGATCAAATTCAATTATCATCCTAAAGCCTTAAACACTGAAGGATTTTCTCACCCCACCCTGAAACTGATGAATAGTAGTTTCAATAAGGAACACACAATTGTGCAATTTTACAATGCTGGAAAATAGAAAAGAAGCACAGACGTCATGTGATTCCCATTTGACAACCGGTATGTCAGGCTTTTTTTTTTCAGTTCCACAAAGTCATCTGATCACAGTCATTTGTCAGCCATCCGGTTAAGGGTTTTTTTGTTTGTTTGTTTGTTTTTTACAGTCTAAATGATGAGTGTCAGAACAGCAAGAACATGCTTTTGTGAATGATAAAGTAATTACACTGTAGTAACGTCTTACGACATTGGGTCCAACAAAACGGACCTAACAGCAGGCTTTAAGCGGAGTTAAAAGTTCCCTCAGCTGAAGGCCTACTTACATGTCTCAGTTCTTGGTTAAGCAGGCCGATTTCTGGTCGCACATTCACTCATTTCGTTGCCTTCTTCGGTCCCGTCACTAAAACTAGCTGCCTAAATAAGCTAACTTTAGCACTGGACCCGGCGTTAGCTCGGTAGCAATTATGAGCACACAACAACGAACGCCATTATATCCCGACACACTACATCACATCTCAGTGCAGAACATGTTTCTCCTCAAGACCCCCAGGTTAATTTGATAGTTTAAACCAGAGTGATACTGTCCGCCCCACTGTACAGCTCCGGCTTTGGGGTCTCTCTCTAGCTGTTACTGTATCTACTTCCTGTTATCCGTTCCTGCTGCCACACGATTGGTTGAAATAACCGTTGCGAAAACGCTGATTCGCCGTGTACTTCGTCTTTGTGAGCCCTCATTGGGTGATATTAACTACGTTTTACTTTGTGACCGGAACTAAAAATAAATATATATATATGTAACGAACAAATTTCCTGCTTCAGTATTTGCAATACAAATTATATAACATTCATATGTTTGGATGAAGCATGCTGCACAAAGCAGCCTCACAATAATCAGTTGTGTCTTACTCTTCATGCGGAATGTGTTACCAATTGTATTCTCAACAACTATCAAGTAAGAAACATTCCCCACCATGTATGCATAATATAAAAAGCTATTTAAAAAATTAAATTAAAAATTTTATTTTTTAAATAGCTTTTTCTGGGAAATGTAATTTTACTATCTGTACGTGACAGTAATCTAAATGAACAGAAATACCAGCTTAAAAAAATCTCAACGTGTGGAAATTTTATTGGGGCCTGCCATAGAAATGTATGGCGGGCACCCATTGTTCTTCACCTCAAAATAACTGCTGCTTTCTACTCCCGTTAATGCGGCCGATACCGCTGCGTGCCCCCTCATAATATATATATCAAAACGTGCGGCTCGGTCCCGGCATTGGAGCTGTTACTTTTGTTGGCATTTCGAGTAAATGTGGTGTCATAATTAACAAAAAACGAGCCAAATTCAAGTCAAAACAAAAGACTAACTGACACAAAACAGAGTCAGTTACACTCAAACTGATAAAATTCTGTCTCCCACTGTCTGACTCATAGGCGGCAGAGGATCCATTTCTATAGCAACGGAACACACCATGGCCAGCTGATTAGGACTACAAAAACGCATCACTGTAGTTTTTACTGTGGCAGTAAAAACTACAGTGCTTATATATGTGTGTGTGTACAATTATTTTCTTGTTTGTTCTATGCAAAAGATGTTAGGTTTAGAAAAATTAGTTTTTTTACAGGACAGCTTTATAGCTGCTGCAGTGGCCTCTAGTGGACATGACGCTAAACTGCAGCTCTCACTGCTTCACTGCTCCTCCAAGCACATTGAAAAAGTATTTTGTCAGTTTTTCAAACATTTTCAGCTGAGAGTAAATAAGCAAAGTTTTAAAAGTGTGAGGCAAATATTGTAGCATATCATATAGTGAACAGAAGCCCTCCGATCACCATTAACAGCATTTAATGATCTTGGCCCAAAGTCTGAGAAGCAAAACCGAGAATTTCGTAAGTTGCAAATTTTCTAGGAAAAACCTCATTTCAAAATCCCCAGAAATTTTCTAAGATTAATCTCAAAATTTCAGTTTTTTCTAAAATATTTTTTACTTTTCAAACTCAGAATTTTTTATTTTTTTTGTAAATCTAAAAAAAGCTTGCTTTGGCGGAAACTTACTCCTATTTTTATTATGCATAATATGTAACAGTATGAAACAGTAGATTAGGAAGGTGATATAAGAAATGGGGCACCAGCAGTTCTGTGATTTTCCAGTTCGCCTCCGTTTTGTGTGTGCAAAACCTGTAAAATAAAGAATGACAGGACACGGCTCCACATTACCAAGACTTTACTTCACAGCTCAGTGCCCTGCAACCCCAGACTAACACAGGCTCCAACATTCAGCACAAGTTTGCACCAAATCTAAACAGGAATAACGTCCTCTCATGGTTAAACCCTGTTTTTCTCATGCGATCAAGAGAAGAAGGAAAAAAAAAGAGGCCTATTACCAAAACACTGGAACACAAGGTTAAAGACTCGGGTTTACTATTCGCTTGGCAAGATAAAAAATAAAGATGTATTTCATGGAAATGATTCTGTTATGTACAATTTTAGAGAATAAACAAAATAAACCCTCAAAAATAGAATGTTTAAAGCATGCCCAATGTCACACTACGAGCGTTTTCTCTTGGAGTCCATTCTTTATGCCAGAGCAAGTTCAGTTTATATTTGGGAATCTTTGACATGCCAACATAACTCGGCGCTAAATCCACTCCAATTTGGCTTATTTATGGAAAATAAGATGGGAAGATCTATATTAAGTCACTTTTAATACAGTTTTCCCTGTACAGATTCAATGCATTTGTGATATATTTTACCATGCAATGTGAACCAAGCAGAGTATTGTCGACAGAAGACTAGCATAGTTGTGGAAAGCTAGGAATACTTTGTTATGTGAGAATATCTGAAAACGGGGGCCATGACTCTCGGCTGGAGGAAGAAGAACAAGTTAAACCAGGGATGAACCAGGGAGCAGCAGAGGCATCCGTAGCACCGTGGCAGCGCCGCTCCTGAACCACAGTCAGGAAACTGGAAGCCCAAATACAGTTCAGTTCGCTGTCCTTCAAAAACGTAAAATGTCTGTTTCCATTAGATGAATTTGAGTCTCTTGCTGTGAAAACCTTTGAGATGTAGCTTGACTGGGGACTGATAATACACCAACAGGCCTCGGATCGGAGTCCCTCTGTATTATCTAGCAGGCACCGCCTTTTCCCTGGTGTTCGCTTTAGCTTTAGCCCCGCCGGCGGGTTTCGGCCTGGGCCTGGCAGGCGCAGCGGCTGTGGAGGTCTGCACGGTGGCTTCCTGGGAGGCGCTGCGACGCATAGTTGTTGTAGTTCTGGGGGGCAGCATGGGGACAGTGGGGGCCCGAACCGAGAGGGGCTGCCTGGACGGGCACGTCCTCTGAGGAGAGGGGCTGTCAGTCCTGCAGTGGGTGGAGCTAAGGCTGCGGCGGCCTCCCAGCAGGGCGCGTAGCGGCATCCGAGGGCTGCCATGTGAACCGGAGACGGCCGAAGGACGAGGACAGGAGGAGGAGGACCGAGATGAGACGGGCTTAGGTTTCTTTTGGCTGGCGAGCCCAGCTTTCTGACTTCTGTGGAGAAATGAGCGCATATTAAGTTATTCACACAAATGTTGCCTGGAAAATGTAATTTAATTAATCAAGAAAATTGTTTTGGTTTTAACTCAGAAATTAAAGTTCATGACGTTGATTTAACAATAAGAGACAAGTTCTATAAACACAGTTTTTTTAGTTAATTAATCTTGAATTGTGAGTTTTAACTCAATGCTGCAATTTAAACCAAATAATTATTTCACAATATGCAAGAAAAAAACAAAACGGGACACATTTCTGCGTCATTTTACTCACAATATCAAGTTAATATAACTACTTATTTTACTTTAGAATAATTTAAATTCTTGTTTCAAATTTCATGAACAAAATTTCTGATCTGATGATGAATTTTACTTAATTTTACTTACTGTAAAACAGTAACTTTTATGTTGTGATATTTCGGTGTTATTTTATTGTCATATTATTCCACTATTATTTTTTTTAAAGTGCTACATAAATAAACCTGACGATGCTAAAGGAATGCTAAAACCTTAAGTTTTTTAAAACCAGTTTAAAAACCCAGGTTTTTAATTATTATAATTATTACTTTCTTTATTTTTTCAGCTAATGTGTTTGTTTTATCATTATGTACTAGAATCACCTTTAGCTAAAAGGTGCTACATATTAATGCCACAGAGAAAAACAGACTTACCCGTTGATGACAGATGAAACTCCTTTTGTATTTTTGGCGTCTGGCAAAGAGAGCGGAGAGGCGGCAGAAGCAGCAGCAGCGCCCCCTGGTGGTCTATTTAAGGGGGTGACGGGTCGAGGGATTTTGCTCCTGCAGTCTTTAGCGCTTTGCTCTTCAGTCGGTTTGAGACGCGAACTCCTCCTGGACTCGTCCGAGACATGCACGTCCTCCTCCGACCCCGTGGTGGATAACGTCTCCGAAGCCCTCCAGCGCTCGTCGTCCCCTGACGACAGCGATGAAGAGGTGCCGGACAGCATCCTCCTCCTCATCCAGCGGCCCTGTTGCTTCTGGACCAGCAGGCGCGCCAGGTCCAGCTGCCTGGCGCGCTGCTGAAGCCGAGCCCGGGCCGACAGGGAAGAGGACTGCTCTGAGCCCGAGTCCTCTTCAGAGATTAGGATCGGGATTCTGCTCCGGATTCTGGCCTTGGAGCCCACTGACGGTTCTGACCCAGCAGGGCGAAGCTTCACCGCTTCCTCGCAGGAAGATAACTGCTTCTTTGCTTCCTGGGACGGATCTTTACGATCATGAACCGGTGAGGTGACCTTAGAGGAGGAGTCCACGGACATGGGAAATGCGGCTGATGGGCCGTTTTCGGTTTTTGGTTGCTTAGCCTCAGTACTGGGTTGGTCCGGCACACTTTCCTCTCCAGCCTCCTTCAACAATGATGCAACTTCCTGCTCCTGGCTGTCAACGTCTGCAGCCGATTCCCTGGTGACGGTAAAGACTTCCCGGTCACTCTCCTTGGCGGAGTGTCCGTTGGAAGACATGACGTTGAGATGTGACGTCTCTGCGATGTGAATGAAAGTGCGCTCGACTTTGGTGAAGGGCGGTGACCCCGGAGCGATGGGAGTGGAAGGCCTCAGTTCTGAGCGGAGGGCCGGTGACAAGCGGCCCGTCTCGGACAGTTCAGGCTGAATCCCCTCCCCGGTCAGTAAGCGGTCATTACGAGAATTTAGAGCGTTTGGCGTGGCCAGCTCCCCCTCCAGGACAGCCTCCCCGCCGCAGGGAGACTTGCGAGTGTCTCCGGGCGAGAACAGAACCAGGGTTTTGGACGCGTCCTCCAGATCCGGGTCTGCATCAGCAGCCGACGCGTGCTCCCTGGGGCCCCTCTGGTCCTCCGCCATCAGTGTTGAAGGCGCAGCATCCTGGCTACGCTCGGTGCTTTTCTGACTCGCCTCGCTGTTGGACTCGCTCTTGGTGACGTCATCGTCCTTCGGCCCAAGAGGTTCCGGTACCTCTTCGTCGGGCGTGGCGAAGCTCCTGCGCTGAGGCAGCGTGCCGGTCAGCATGACGGTGAGAAAGTCGGCCCTCTTGGCTTGCAGCTGAGGAAGGATGTGGAAGTGCTCCATCTCATCACCCTGAGCTTTCGTTCGATAGTCCGGAGAGGACGGAGACGGGACGTTCTGCTCCGTGGGCGACAACACCTGGGAAACACAAACCAGATTTTATTACAGTTTGAATCTGGACTCAAAGCAACTCTGACCAGGAAAAAAAGGTCTGATATAGATCATAAAAAACAACACTCGTTTGTACACTGTAAAACATTTGAGTTAAGTCGAATAAATTCAAGGTTTTAGATTTTGAACCTAAATGTGAGTTTGTGAAAATAAACTTACAGCAGTAAATTCTGTTAACTTTTATTAATTTTGTTAAACCTCCCAGAGTTTAATAAACGAGATTTTAGGTTAACACTTAAAAAAACTGAAAGAAGAAAAAAGACAGGAGTGGGAACTATTTCCCAGAATGCTTAGCGGCTTGTTTCTGTATCCTGAGATGGAAGTGCGTTACATTGATCTGACTCTGGTGTTTTATTAAGGAAAATGTTTATTTTAGGAAAATGTCCTGTTCACACTAAATGTTTCTGAGCCGAATTCATTGAGATGTTTAGTAAAATTCATCATCAGATCAGAAATTTTGTTCATACAGTTTGAAACCAGAATTTAAATTATTCTAAAGTAAAATAACTATTTTAACTTAATAATGTGAGTAAAATAATAGAGAAATGTGGCTCTTTAACAAGGTGACAGCAGTTTTTTTTTCTTGCATATTGTGAAATAATTATTTGGTTTAAATTGCAGCATTAAATTAAAACTCACATTTCAAGATGAATGAACTTAAAAAACAATATTTAGACAAATTTTCTCATGTTGTTAAATCAACTTCATGAACTTTAATTTCTGAGTTAAAACAAAACAATTTTCTTGTCGACTTAAATTGCATTTTCCAGGCAGCAGGTGGACTTTCATGTTCAAGTTAAACCACCTGTAAATGTTTTACAGTGCACAGAATGTCAGCAGCTCCTTTAAAGGAACAGTACGTAACCTTTTGACACATCAGGCTCAAGAGACACAACTGATATTTACAGAAAATACCAAACAGCTCAAGTCATCAGTTTGAAACGTCTTTTAAAAATATAATCCCGGTATAACTTCACAACAACAAACAGAGACAACGTGCCGTATCACCTGGAAAAATGAAGAATAAAAATCTAACTCCAGCCAATCCATTTGCCACAGAACCATTTTATTTTCATTTTGGTTGTACACAAGCTTTTTCAAGATTGTCTAGATTACATACATTGATATAAAAGGCACAAAAATGCATTGCAGAGCTTATCTTTAGCACAAAGTCTAATATCAGGTGATTTTCAAGTGTTTCCCCTCATAAAGATTCATCATAGAGCCTGTACATATATATACTAAACCCCGCTACCTGTCATGCTATTAGAGTTTAACTGCAAACCTAATTACTGTCTACATTTCTGTATATATGTACACAGTTTATTGTTTGGGTTTTAAAAAAGTTTAAAATACATGCTTTACCTGTAAATTATACAAGCAGTACTGTACAATAATATTGTGATAGAAAACAAATGCTTATACATGTTTTATACAACTGAAAGACACTCACGGATCATCGCACCAAACAAACACGGAAAGCTCTTCGCTCTTCTTCTCCTCCACAAAGAAACTCGACTTTTATTGCAAAAACATTGACGGGCCTTTTGAGCGGCTTTATAAAATCCTTTCAGGTTTTTATCGTCCGTTCAGACGCATGACAGCGTCGCCTTCCAGGCTCTTTTAGCCCCAGCAAGACCAGAAGATCTTTCACAGTAGAAACGACTTCCTAAAGTACTTAAATGCAATTTGAATAAATAAGAGGAACAATTCAGTGTGAGGTGAAGAGATTTTGTTTGGACTCGATCTAATGAGGAACTGGTGCTCACTTCTATAGACAAGACAACTTTCTCTTCCTACGGTCGATATTTATACAAAGACTCCCCATCAAAACTAAGAAACATTTATTCAAGAATGCAATAAACATTTTGATTTCATGTCTATAAATTATGTGTGTATTTATGCCAGTGTTATGGTTTGGTTGGAGATTCAGAAAAAAGATTTATTTACATCCCAAAACAGTTCAGTCAGTTTAGATTGACTTGTTCATAGTTCATAAATAAGTACTGAAATCCTGGATTTCTTTATACATTTATTTATTTTTATCTGACAAATGCTGCTTAATAAGCAAAAACATTTAGTTTATCGTAACAACATCAAAATGAAACTCAAATTTTAAAGCCCTTTTTCAACTTTAGCAGTGGTATACTTTATCTAGGCCTGTCACAATAAACAATAAATCAATTAATTGTATGATCAATCAAAACAAGTTAAGTAATTATCTTATTTGCATGATTTGTTGTTTTTCTCTTTCTATCAAAACCTGGATGACAAAAGTCGTAAGTTTGGTGCTTTGGTCTCAACCAGCACGTTTTTTGAAGGACGATTTTGTTTTCAGAGACTTAATAACTAATTTAATTTGTTTGTTCTATTGTTTATTTTGGAAATGTTCACTAAAATTTTAAATTTTATCATCTTAGAGAATGCGTGACTGCATTATTATTCCTTTACCGTCGTACTGCTTGAAAATTGTCTCAACGATATCGTTTATCGCAATAACTTCTGGGAGGAGAGAATTTATCGCGCAGAAAAATTTGTTATTGTGAAAGGCCCAACTTTATGACACTGGCAATTTTATTTATTTTCTCGCTATAATCTAAATTTTAATGACATATATGATTTATGCAACAGCTAGCCATTTTATTTGACAATAAGGAACAGTTTAGGAAAACACATTAAGAGAATCGTTAAGAGAATTTAAGTTATTTTTAATTATTTTGACCACAATAAATACAACAGTGGAGTATAAAAGATGTGACAAAAGTCAGTGTTGGACCAAAATGGCTACTCCCACTACCTCTGGGCTCAGCAGTTCTGATCCGTGAGTATCTACTCAAGTAGTAGCTATTTACAAAAATAATAAAAGAGTAAAGTAAAATATCACAGACCTCCTGCGACCAGAGGTTAATATTCAGTGTGTTTGTGTTGTCATTACAGTACAGTGCTGATTGTAGTCATTTTACAGTCAGAAGAGTGTGACGCACAAACAGATCACAGGTGGATCTCATGCAGAGTGGTGACAGTCAGCGGTCAGTCTTTTCATACAAAAAACTGTCAGAAATGCAGCCTATCACCTTTTTTTTTTTTTTTTAATTTATCTTGGTGTTATCAGCAGGTCAAGCACACAGGAGGCTCCTCCGGCCCGTTAGTATGTCAGTGCGGCTCTGCTTTAAAGACGATAAGCGATAATCGGTGACTAGCTCAGCACAGTAAATCAATAATTCAGCTAGCAAACAAAACTAGGTTCCGAGTTAGCAGCTAGTCCACTTTGTACATTCTCCAAGAGGTTGCACTATAAAATTACGCAAAGTATAAAACAGGCAGGGCATCCTGAACTCAGCGTGAAGCAGCAGGACAACAACGTCAGGCGATCTCCTCACCAAACTGGTGCTGCTGTGAGCATCAATAGACAAAAAAAGCCTTTAATACAATTAACAAGCAAGTGGTGCATATTTAGCTAATGTAGCCCTTTAACATGGTGAGAAAGCAATAGTTTGGCTTTCATTGCACAAAGTAAATATCCAACCCTGTCTCAGGAAGTCATGTTTTGAACTTGTTCAAGTCACGTTTTGGGATCACCTAAAATGACACCAACAATGGCAAACCAAAGGCTGCTGCTTTGGAAGAAGAAGACAAGAAGGTCAAGCTTCACTTCATTTTCCTTCAGTCAATGAAACGTACAGAAAAAAGATAAAACATCTGCTCCTTTCCTAAAGATCTGCTGTTGCAACATGAAGCCACGGTTTAAAGGAAACAAATCGCTCTGCGTAGTTTCTGGGTTTCAATAAAGCATCCAAATCTAAGGTTACACAGGATGATCTGTTGTTGCGGAGTGAAGAATTAAATAAGCTAAAATAATCGTGTTTATTTGTAATAAAATCAACCAAGTGAAGCTAATTGGAAAGTGATGACAGTTTTGGGGGGATGTCGCAATCCTACCTCAGGTATTCAGCTCCATGAAAGTATTTTCAAATGATCAATGCTGGAGTTTCTGATCAATATCAGTTCTTGATATCTGTTGTTGGAATAGTTTGTGATTTTATCTCAGCCACTCCTCCACCAAGCTGTGCAGGTTTCATGGCAATTTTTAAAATGTTTTATTTATTTTATTACTTCATTGCAGGCCATGCTCATTGCTTTGTTCACAGTGAAACAGCGGCTGTAATAGCTGTTGCGGTTTCCTCCAAATCCAAACAGTTATCTGCAGCGGTGGGCACAAGTCCTATCAGTTTCATACTTAGCGTTTTAGCATTTTTGCAAACTTAGCTAATCCTAAATTAATTTTCCCAATTAAATTCTTAAACGCTAAGTTGATTGGTTGTTTTGCTAAGTTTCAGTTGAATAAAGTCTAAAATTATGTCAAAGTTGTGGTTATCCACTGTTAAGAATGATGTAAGCAGACATGCTCTTATTTTGAAGTGGGTGTAGACTGTTTCCTCTCGCCCTGCTGTGGTCGACTGGCCAAAATCAGAAACAGAATTAGCAATATTCAACAGTGAAAAAACTGAAACCAGAGGGAAAAGTCTGTTGCAAATAATCATTTTATGAAGCACAACTATTCAGGGAAGTGTGGGATAACAAATTAGATCTTGTTTAAGGCCAAATATAGTTTTATTTTTCACAAACACATTCAGGGCATTGATTTTAATTAAAGTCTGGACTGGGAGACACTATTTGAAAAGGTCTAAAATCCCAGTTGATTAATCTAAACATGCTTCATCTTTAATAAAAACAGTTTGTCTGAATTAATTCACAGCAGCGAAATGTTTCATATCAGTTTGAAAGGGGGAAATGAGCAGCAACTGATGACCCAAAACGTTTCTCTTGAACTCATTTTGACGGAGAGTTCAGGTCTGAGGAAACACAAAGAAATGATGAATGGATAAAATGACAACTAAGTCCTTTAAATATAAGATATATCATATTTATATGTGGAATATTAGCTTTAATAATGTCACAGATATAATTTATTGCATCAGCTAATTGCATTTATATAGTGAGCCCGTCTGTCCCAACCTGATCCCCGAGTCTGGCCTACTGTGATAAAGTGCAAGAGTAATGTTAGAAAACAGTGATGAAAAAGGAAGCACAATGGAAGAAAGAAGATATAATCTAAAGAAAATTATTAGAGCTACTCAAAACTCACCTTTAAATACGTTTTAAGATACAACAAACCACTGCATACTATTTACAAAGCAGGTAAACCTCCTACAGATCTGTCAGAAATAGAAAAACATAAATCACTGGTACTACTAAACGACCCTATGGAGGTAAATACCAAAACATTTACAGCAACTCTAACATAAAACTAACTGCATTTTTACTTATGCCTGAAACTGTGTCATCTGGAAGACTTGGATTTAACTCAAATGCAACAGAAAAATGTGACTTGATGGAAATGGGTAGGAAATGAAGCAGCGTTGCTTTTCCTCCTATTGGTTTCTGTTTTGATATTTTAACTTCTGAAATGACCCGACACACAGAAAATTAACACTCCTTATTAACATTTAGTCACTTTTGGTAATCAAAGCCTAATCACATCATAAAATACCAGGAGATATATACCAGCTGCTGTAGCAGAACCCTAACCCTACAATGACAACGTTTGCAGATCACAATGATGCTTTTCTTCAGTGTTCACTTTATGTAGTGTGTTAGCGCGCTAACACTAATTATTGTTTCACTGAATTGCAAACCAACCAGGACAAATTTAATGTTATTGTGACTCAGTAATCTCACTGGATATATCAATGAGGAAAATCACTGGATATATCAATGAGGAAAATCATATCAATGAGGAAAATTGCTCTTTATTTTGAAAGAGCAAATTTCAAAATAAAGGAACACTTACAAAATAACTCCCAAACATTCAAAGACCTTCCATTTCATTAATTTACTCGATGCTAACCCAGGTGATGATGACTTGCTATATTGCCAGAAATATTCACTCAACTACCCAAAGTTGTGAATCCAAGGTTTCCAATCAATTTCTTGACCAAAAGCACATAAAACTCAGATTCTTCAAACAGTTATGAGAGATGAGGTTTTTCTGAAGACCTCAGTGAACTCCACTGAGTTCAACCTATTTGAGAAAAGTCCTCACTATTAAACCCTCAACTTTCAATGCTGACCAACAGAGAATGGCAGCAACTCGGCCACAGGGTGATGATTCATGTCAAATCCCAGAATATCAGAAGCTGCAGAAACCTTGTTCTGTCCTTAGATTAGTTCAAGAGCAGAGGAGGGATTCCCATGCAGCTGCATCTCAGCCTCATATTATCAGGAGCAACGCAAATCTTCAGGTACAGTGGTGTAAATAAAGATGCCGCTGCACCAAGAGCCTCTTGGTTATAGTGTAAGGAAAGTTTTATGCTATGGCTTACGGAACAAATTTAGGGTTTGCACCTCCCTGGTCCCGTAAACCTATGCACCAAAGTATAAAACAAGCTCCACAATGATCCATGGATTAGAGAGATTGTAACATTAGTTATATTTTCAGCTGGTGCAGTTTGTTTTCACATTGCATTGTTAAATGAACCAAACCATTTGGAAGAACCAGTTCCCCTCATCGCCTGTGGTGGCACTGCACCAATAACCACTGAAGGAAGCAACACAAAAACCTCTGAAGAAGTCATGAGAGCAACTTCCTTCTTCACAAAATGTAAACAAAATGGCATCAGATTTTAGCGATTGTGAGGTCTTTTTCATCTTTGGCGAATGGCCACAAACTCTTTCTTCCTCTACCGTGAGAGTCACGCGTTTGCCTCGGTTGTATTTACCCAGAATGCCCTGCACTATAGTCCGCTTCCTGTTTTTGGAGCGGCCTCCGGTCCGCTTGCAATCACATCTGCATTCAAACCATGCAAGACTTCTCTTTAATGAAACCAAGACCTACATGTTGAGGCGGACCAGAGTTTGCATTTTTGTTCTGAATCAGTTTGAATGCGGATTCGCACCTCCCCAAATGAACCGGACTTTCTAGAGAAGCAAACTAGAGTTTGATTAAAGCGACTGAGCAGGACAAGTCAGGCGTTCTAGTTCAACATTAACATCTGAGGAAACAAATGCATGCTGAACGTTTCCATAAAGAGACTCCTGAGCCTCGGAGAGAGCATCCCAGAAGAGAAAATGTGGTTATAGGTTGACATCGTATCAAACATTGTGGCATTCAAGCAGATACTTTTGGCAATATATTTTATTTCAGAGTTATTTTCATTTAGCAACCATCACAGGTAGCACCTGGCAGTGGGCTAATTGCTCCTAAACGTTCTGATGGTAGAAGGTCAACACTTCTGCTCAACTTTCCACATCTCAGGTCCAAGTTTCTGGTTCTGCCCGGCCAGACTTCAACACAACTCATCCAACGTGTTTAAACACCAACAGATTCAACGCAAAACCGCGTTCTTGGCGTGCGTTCCTCTTGACCGACAACTTCACAATCATTCATAACAAAACCTCAAAACTCGTCTGTCTCTATCCTTCTCTATCTTCCAATAAATGCTACATTCTGTTTCCAATCAGATATTTTCTTTTACATTTATTTAAATATCACATTTGTTGAAAAAAAAAATAATTCACTTAAGTTAGGTTTTGAAATTTTGAGTAAAAAGATGCTGAAGTTCCCCTGCTGTACCAGTAGGTGGTGATATGGATGACATTACTAACATAAATTCAAGGAAAAAGTATCAGAAAACTAAAAGAGGCTGCTTACTCAGATTTCTAAAACTTCCAGTTGCAAAGACGATGCATTACAAACAGCTATAATACAATTTTTAAAAATGTCTGTTTGGAAAAAATATCCAAGTTAGTTTCGGGCCAATTTCTTTAAACTATTATAGAGACACTTCTTCATGTTCGCACTGCAACAGCTGGTTGATTAGGATTTTATTTTCCAACTACTTCTGAAGTATTTAATACATGAGACGCCAGTGCAACTTCTACAGTGATCGGCTGAATCCTCTAAAAAAAACAACAGGATAAAAAAGAGATAAAGTCGAACGTTAGCAACAATACCTTCACAGTAGAATATCTATCACAGGATATCTGAAACTTTCTACTGCAGGACGTTTTTTAGGATCGTTTGCTAAGACTAAACGGCCTACAGAAGAAAGAAAGGCTCCTTAAACAGAGGTTAACGCATTAAACTGTCAGCAAGCCTTTTGAAAAACAGACATCTCAAACAACAGACGTAACAATCAAAGTGTCAGAAAAAGGAAGCTATCACTGTAAACTCATCAGTGTATCTAAAGTAAAAAAAAAAAAACAGCACCAGCCTCCGATACGTAGTCCCTTCCGACTGCGAAGGTACCATGTAAAATAAACGGCTCATAAAAATAGGCATTCACATCATTCAGACACAGCCGGCTCTACGTTCGCAGCCTGTTGTCACAGCACACTAAACATATCTTGCAATGGAATTCAATTTAAAAGAATTAAATGCAAAATATGTTAATCACAAAACAAACTATTATTTAATCAACAACTGCAATGCTAAATGTCTGACTTATTTTTAATATTTGTATTCATTTTCTAAATTGTTTTTGCAAAAAGTCTGAGATTGTGTCAAACTCGAGGCCCGGGGGCTGAATGTGGCCTGCCGTCGCTTGTTATGTGGCCCTCCAGGCTCCAAATTACGTCAATAAGTCCCTCCAGTTTTTCACAAATCCTCAAAATTCACACAAATCAAATGGTCTCAAAATTGGTCAGAAACGTTGAGTTTAAGAGACTGCTGCCTAAATCTTACTTGATATGAAGTTGTAGTGCGTAAGTATAAAGATACGGCGAGTAATAAAATGCCACATTTAACATCATACGTTAGCGCAAATATTTCCAAATAATCACAACAAAATTTGTGATTTTGATTGCAAAAAAAGACTAAAACGACCAAAACGCTGGAGGAACAGCTGAATAGTGATTTTTTTTAACAGTGCAATTCAGATTTTTGAAATGGCCCAAAATGACACTGACACCCTTGTTTCAGACTATTCACTGGTTTGGACTGTTTTTATATTTATTCTTGTTGTGGAGTTACTGAAGTTATGAGTTGCTTTTACTTTGAACATATATTATTTAAACTGTATTTAATGCCAGTGTATAATCTCCCACAATAATTAGTTGCTTTAAAAAGGATTTTGTTTTGTTGCTTTGTGTGACATTTTTGTTCTGCTTCACTTTCAGTTTCTAAGATTACTGTAAATCACCTCCTGCACCTTCAGACAGACGTTTTCCAAACAGTTCACTGCTTTCACACTCAACATTTAATGAGGCAGGAATCAGGACGAGACACTGGGAATACTGGGTTTTGTGCAGGTGAAGACAGGATGTGAAGCAGCAGCAGCAGCGTATTGCTCTGTGAGCGAGATGGCGAGACTCCAAGAGTCTTCGTGCAAAAGCTTGATCGCTGGGACGACCTGCATACCTCTACGATCGCTCCTCCGTTTTAGGCAAAAAAAGATGACATAATAAAAAATAATAATAATTAAAAAAATGCACAAAAGCTGTAAAGCTTAACAGTCTCTTAGCAGCTCCACTCGGTTTCAGACTCCTCTTCTTCACAAAACGGGAAGTCTTCAGTTTCACATTGTTTCCACCAGTCTGCCAGGTCTGTGGCGAGCGCAACTCCGGCGTTGCTGAGTGGCTTCTGGAGTTTATTGCATGAAAAATATTCTCAATATTCCTCCAATCCTCTTCTTTTTCTTCTTGAATAGAAAAAAAAAACAGTTTCTAGAGCTACGTCTGTGTAGATGTATGAATCTCTGTGTTTATTAACACAGCTGTACCTCTGGGTGTTGGTGATATGGCTTGTATGACCTTCCAGTGTGCTGCGATTTTATTGGTTTATGTGCACATTCATGTCTGTGTAAGATGTTACAGAGCTGGCAATGTGGTATCTATGCAAAGATCCAAAAAACTATTTTTTCTTGCTAGCCAAATGCTCTGCACTTCTCATACATTCCCTACTCTTGGCATGGGCTGGTCAGTGGTACGAAAATACATCATGGTTTTAGAAAGTTACAGTCTTAAACCTGCTAACATTATTAAACCTTAACTTCCCTTTAATGCCAGAGAAAGTGACAAAGTAGAGTTTCCCAAGGCTGTTTGGAGCGCAGCGTAAGATAAGTTTTTTTTCTTGCTTAACAGAAAAACAAATTCAGTTGTTTGGGTACATTTCAGGCTGGGAAATGCAGTCAGGATGTAAAATCTGAAGAACAAACCAGCTAATATCAGCTGGTGATACTGATGTTAGTCTATAATGAGCAGGAAAGCAAATATGTATGATCTTCTACTCAATTAGAAGTAAAAATTGCTGCTAAATTTAGTTGGAGGTTAATCTACATGAGTCTACGGATCAAAAATAAATATCATCTGTTGATGATCAGTATATAACATAAATGTAGCAGTGGTGTCATTTTTTCTGTTTTAAATAAAGTATTTTGATTTATTATTTTAACAATAAGAATCTCATTTTGGATCAGAACATTAATTAGTGTGGTGGTGAAATTAAAGACAACTAAACACAAAAACACTATTATTTTGGACCATTTTCTTGTAAATTAGTGTATTTTGGGAGTTTATGTTTTTTTTTTTTTACTTTTTCCTTCTGTTTCCGTTACAAATGTATTTGTATCAGAAGTCACTTTAAATGATGAAGCACCTAAGAGTGGCTAAGTTCAGCCCCAGGCCCAAAATCCTCTCTGACCACTCCTGCATCTCTCTGTTTGTGTGCTCTGTTCGTCTCTGAATCTATGGCTGTACACGTCTGTGTATGTTACATGTCTTTATATATATGTGTGTGTGGGTGTGTGTGTGTGTTTTGAGTCCATTTCTCAGTCCTCTCAGCTATTGTTGTTCTTGTTCATGAGCCTGGCTAGCATCTGTTGCAGCTGCGACCTCGACACGTTCAGAACCGAGTGCCGGCTCCGTGGGCTGCCAGGCATCGGCAGAGTGCCGGCGTGCCGGCGCCGGGCCGAGGCGGTGGCGGATGTGGCGTGGGCGGGGCTGCTCTCGGCCGAGCGGCTCCTCTGGATGAAGCTGCCTCCGGCGTGGGGGTACTGCTCCGTCTCCAGGGTGGAGGAGGAGAAGACGTAGGAGGCCAGCCTCCTCAGCTGATTGGGCCGCGCTTGGTGTCTGTCCTCCTCCAACTGCAAACAGACCAATCAGACAGAGGGAGGAAGAGGAGGTTAAAGAGTGGAAATGGACTCTTTTCATATTAAAAACACTTATTAAACAGGTTGTTTTTGTCTCCTCCCCCTCCCTGACAGGCATTAGACATGAGAGAGCAGGTGGATGCTTTCACATATCTAAAGCCTGCAGCTGATTGGTCAAAGGTGATGTGGGGAGGAGCCTGGGGAGAGAAGCTGAGGGGATGTTGGTGTAACTCTGGCTCTATCTACAGTTGCTTTTCATAATTACTAGTTAGAAACTAAAGAAAGCTCCTAACAGGGGGGCGTTTAAGCGTTTTAGCTGCGATTAGTCAGACTAGCATCCCTTAATCTGAAAAAATAAAAAAGTTCAGGGAAACATTTCTCCCACAAAGAAGCACGCTAAAGGAACAAAAAGTCACCAGCACAAGCATTGCACACACTGTCTCACTAGTCTACGACAGCCTGAGCCTCGACAGGTTTCGGCTTTTTCGTTCTCAAGGAAAAGTTACCACTGAAGATGCAAACAAATCAGGGAACTTAAAAGAGAGAGATGGAGTCATCAAGCACACAAAACAGACACACAACAAAGGGAAGAGGGGGAAATAAAAACTAATGTCTGAACATAAGAAAAAGGAAAAACAGAAACGGAGTGAGAAAACAGAGGTACAGGACTAGTCCTAAACTGTGCTTACCCCGAAACATCACTTTATTTCTTCTTGTGTTGATCCCAATGGCCCCCTCGCTCTTTTCTTTGTCTCCTCAGGTGAGTCAAACTTGACATACTGTGTACTTTTAAAGCGATAAGTTGGGGGCAAAGGCATCAGTAGTTATGTGGAAGGGGGTAAAGAATTGGAGAGGAGGAACAAAGAAAAAAAAACTGTGGTCCTCGATGGTTGGTGGCAGACGAGCTTGATTATGATCTAGTGTGACAGTTGGCCAAACAAAAAGGAAAACGAAAAAAAAAAAAAAAATGAAGCAGAGCTTTCTAACGGACCTGTGCACACATTTTCATTTTCACACTGGCATAAAAACATCCAGCCTTCAAACAGCAGCCACCGAGTATGGAGGACCAGATGTGCCGATAATTAACTGAAAGAGCGCATGATGGATGGAGTCAAATGGTGACATAAATTTACAAGTGAAACTAAATGATAAAAATGGATAAAGAAACAAGAAATCACCACACCCATGAGGAAAATCCTGCAGAAGGAAAATAAAATGGAAACACAATGTGAAATCCAGGTAAAGGTCATAGAGTATCTGGCGACACGCATTCCTCGTTCCTCCAAAACAAACTCTCCAAATACAGCGTCACACAAAAATCAAATTCAGAAAAATGCAGAAAGAAAAAGAGGAATATTCAGTAGATTATTAGAATATGTTCTCCGATGAAGTGGGGTTTTTTAGTCAGACTTAAGAAGAATAAGTCTGAAAATAATTTTCATATAATTGTATTAAAAATATTTTTATTAATCTATTAGATTTTAATCTTGAATGTGTTTTCATGAGCTGCAAGCAAAAACTTAAACGGAAATAAAGGCTTGAAAACCATCTACAATTATTAATCTGTGATATTTCACCAAGTGAACTGAATTATTTAAATAGATTAACTTTTCAATTTATAGACTATGACTATAAAGCATGAAAATCCATTTTTCTTAGGTGTTTAAACCCAGTTTACGTCCAGCTGACCTGATGAAGCCGGAGAACCACAGCAGGCAGACGAATCCGGGCCGATTAAAGCGGGTTTAGGTTATAAAGGAATATCTTAAATGCTACTCAGAGCAACAGGAATATGAAACTTCCCCACAAACCCACCAAGCCGTGGCCGTCCACTTAAAGCCGGGGTGTACAAACTTGTCAAGTCAAAAGGACTCTAGGGCCAAAAGAATGTCATATCTATAATAAACTTGTGCTGTAATTTATTTTTACTTACTTGATAATGTAAATGTTTAATTAAACAAATCAAGGAGTCAGATTTTTTTTTGGTGAACAGAGATGTGTAAACTGTTTTGCCCGATTAAAGGAAATATTTGTCAGGTGTTTATGGGGGAAAAAAATGGCAAAAATTGAGTCACTTTGGGGCAATAACAGAACAAGACTTAGATCAATCTGTGTCTGTATATTTAAAGATGGATACTTATAAAATGGAAACCAATAAAAAGCTCCCATCTGTATCAAACACCTATGCTGGGGAGCTAAATTTGTGTGATTCTTGATTTGCAGTCAGAGGCCGCCCAAAATAGGTTGATGGGCCACAAAAGGCCCTCCTTCCACCCTTTGAACACCCCTGACATGAACTGACAAAGAGACCATTAATCAGAGAAGCAGCCAAGTTTTGTCCAAATCCGTCTCATTATGACAGAAGGGCTCCATTAATAATCATTTTATTTCTTAATTGTTTCAAGTTTTTTTTAAAGAAATTTGACATTACTTATTAATTAACATTATATATTAATGCCAATTAATATATAACGTTAATATTACATATTACATAAAAATTGCATGTATTATGTTCTGCAATTTTACATGCAATTATTAGCATGTATTTGCATCTCTAGTCTGAATGGTAGGTTGATGTATTTAATAATAACAACAAGAAAAAGCAACATGCTATTGCACAACATAAAGGAAAAAAAGAAGGTGATTAAACAGTAGTTTCCAATTTGTAAACTATAATGGTTCAATAATTTTCACTTTGTATTGATAAAATGAATAGAGATAGCATATTAGCATTAAAATCTAACAGAAATTAAAATTAGATAAAATTGTAATTTTAGTGTTTGATTCTCAGAAAAGAAAAAATTGAAATAATTCACTGGGATGTGCTTTTTCTAGACCAAACACAGTAAAATTCTGCTCAAACCGTTGGCAATGGTTCTTTATTTTTAACTTTTTTTAGTGTAAAGTTTGCTAATTTATTCTTTTTATAGTCTTTGTTGATCATTTTGTGGTTGAAACGTTGACAATTATTCCCTCTGATTTTGGATGCTGTGCAGCTGGAAGGATTTTTGGTCTTAATGTTTTACCTTTGTTGTTGTGGTGGATAATTGTGAAAACAGTGCAACATCTGCAAGCATCTAAAGAGCCCAAATAATGTCTGAACTACGACCTCAGATCCCAGACGATTTGAAACGAAGGCTTCATGGATGCAGAAGGGAGAGAGAAGGAAGTTTAAATCATAATGGGCGGCGTCATTTCCCTGACGTCTCTGCCTGGTTTTCTAACCAAACGGCCAGTCAGAGATTTGAGGAAGAAGTGGCAAAAGCAAATGAGATGGATTAGCAGTGCTTTATAAGAGCTGATGGTGTCATCCAGGAGATAGAGCCATAGAATATTATCTCTGGTGTTTAGAAATTGAGCTGTAAGCATATCATTACAGTCTTCAGTCAGAGGCCTCTTCAGATTGGTTGCAGGACTGACTGCTACCAGAGATCCACAGTGACTCTGTGAGGATCCTTGGCTGACATAAGCTACACCAACATTTACTTTCATTTTGGGACAAATAAAAATATTTTTTTAATTTAAAAGGAACTGAACTTTCTTCATAACGTTTCGTTCAGTTCATCATGAACAATATGTCTTTTTTTGAAACGTTCAAAACAGTCTGATTAACAGCCTGATGTCTTTTTATTTAATAAATCTCCTCCATTTAAAAAAAATAAAAAATAAGTAAAATAAATAAAATTCCCAAAATTTGTGTTTGCATTAACTGTGATCTGTTCTCGGTCCAAATCTTTGTTTTAATTTAAAGTTTAATTCAAATATATGTCACATCACTTTTTGAGAGGAACAATTTCATCATTACAGCATAATTAAAACCGTAACTATAATTATGATTTCACATTCACCCTTACAACCAATAAAACACTCCAAAAAAATCCATGGTTATATTTAATACAATAAATCACTCAGATCACACAGACACACTTATTTCCTCCCACCAACGGCGCTCAGTGTTTTCATCCAGTGTCATGTTGAATGCACGTTACGGAGCAGGTTTCATGTCACAGAACGTTTCCACGCTTTTACTGGCACAACTACACTGTAAAACATTTGAGCCACTTTTAGTTGTGTCTACAAATAAATTTAGTGAGTTTTAGATCGTGAACCTAAATTTGTGAGTTTATAAAAGATAAACTTACAACAATAGGTTATGTTAACTTTTTATTAATTTTGTCAAACCTCCAAGAGTTGAATAAAGTACGTGTTTTAGTTTGCCGTTTAATTTTAATTTCCCAGAATGCTCAGCGGCATATTTTTGCATCCTGTGTTGCAGAGTGGTATAAATGGAAGTGCGTGACACGGATCTGACTCCGGTGTTTTATTAAGGCAAATGTTCATTTTTAAGGTCTGTTCACACTAAATGTTTCTGAGCAGAGTTAATTGTTATGTTTAACAAAATTCATTATCAGATCAGAAATTATGTTCATGCTATTTGAAACAGGAATTTAAGTTATTCTAGAGTAAAATAAGTAGATATTTTAACTTTATATTGTGAGTAAAATAGTAGAGAAATGTGGCTCTTTAACTAGATGGCAGTTTTTTTTCTTACATTTTGTGAAATAATTATTGGGTTTAAATTCCAGCTTTAAGTCAAAACTCCCAATTCAAGATTAATTAACTTAACAAACAATCTTTAGACAACTTGTCTCTTGTTAAATCAACTTCATGAACTTTTATTTTCTGACTTGAAACCAAAACAATTTTTTTGTCGACTTAAATTGTATTTTCAAGGCAGCGGGTTTCATTTTCAACTTAAACCACCTTCAAATGTTTTACAGTGTTCCAACATCAACTGTGAAAAGTTTCAGAAAACACAGCAAAGCATCGTCAGCGTCCACAAGCTTTATCACAGCGTCCCAGACGTCCTCACATCTGGACAGTTCTTATGAATCACAAGACTCTAAGACACGAACCAGCCGCACCAATCAGGTTAACATTTATGCTCATTATGCAAACAGCAAACACACAAATAATTTTACTGAGTGGATTAGCATTAGTTCACTACATCCAGGTCCTGTCTGTGTGTGAGTTAAATCAGTGTTAAAAATAAGCTAAAATTTCATTTAAACAGACTTCAGTCTTGCCTTTCTTTGCATCTGTCTTATCATGTACGTTTTTGAGACATTTCATACCAATATGAAGGCACATTCTTGGTGTAGTAACGTTCAAACAGAGAGCAAAACGCTAAAGAAACGCTCTTCCAACTGTTAAAATACTCCACAGCAGAAATACAGCAACAGTTATTCACACCCCTTGCAGATTTGGGCCTAAATAAACTTCAATTTGACATTTCCTGCATTTTTCCTTCTGACTTGAACCTGATAGAGAATCTGTGGAGGGAGCTACAGATTCGGGTGATTTGCAGCTCATTGCTAAGCAAACATGTCAGAATACCTGGGGAAACATTCAAGAAGCTGGTCACCAATTATAATAAAATCCAGTTTCTCAGAGACAGTTTTCTCTGAAAACTCAAAAATTGAGAACAAACTGCGAAAAGGGTCAAAAATAATCAATGGAAACAAATCCTTTGGCTTTCAGCTTTTTTCCTGACATAAGGCCAGCAGTGAATAACACCAACATTTACCAATTTATGAACAGGCCTGTCCAAAACTAAAAGCTGCTTTTGAAAGATTTGAGATTAGAAGATAATAAGCAAGCAAAAATAATAACCATAAAACTATTTTTGGAGATACAGTAACTTTCTGAAATCTCCAATAATTACCTGCTGTTGTTTAAAAGAAGAGGAGCACTGAGGGGAGTGTTGCAGATGATCTCTTCTTTTTGTTTAATGTAAAGATACCAATTTTTTCTTTTTAAGAACTATAGTTTAAAAAGATGTAAGAACTATGCTCATTATTTAGTATGAAAGTAGAGAGCTGTTGTTGAGAAACAGGGTTTTACTATTTAATAAAAAAGACAAAATGATCAGAGTTCATATTTTAAACTGACCTTAGCAGCTCATAAGTGAATGCAGACCTTTACTTTAACCATGATTTAAAGAAAAAGGCTGCTAACATTTCCAAATACAATACATTCAAGACATTCAGAAGTTAACTGTAATGTATTTAGCCTTCCTGTTACCTGCTAAAAGTCTCTCTGTGTAGCAGCTTAAATAAAATCACAGGTTTCCTTCAAAATGGCTTCCATCCTCAACTAACTTTAAGGCCTTTCCACACAATAACAGAATCCACAACGAAGAGTGTTATCGTTAGAGCAACTTTGTAGTTCATGCTGGATTCACTGATCGTAATTCTTTTTTTATTTTGAGCAAAAAAAATTGCCTCATTCTGTTTACAGGTTGACAAAAAAATAATCATTGTGCTAGCTGGTCTGCAAACTATAACGGACAATCCGGTGAACGCTCCATGTGTGTGTGAGGTGCGTTCAGGTGCTAAACAGAGCTGCGTAAAGCTGCAAGCACACTCCAGCAGGAGTACGTTGGCTTCTCATGGTTATGGTAGTTTCAAAGGACAATTCCAGCTTGAATCCAGATGTTTTGCTTTATATCCCAAAAGGAAGTGGGTTGTCTGTAATGCACTTTCAGCAAGGGAAGTTTTTTTTTATTTGGAAATTGCAGAAAATCCATCCCTGTTTTTCTGCCAAAAAACTGAAATTCTGATCACAGAAGTAGCTAGTTTTAATTAGTCTGTAAACTTAATTTGCTGCTTCATATGTAATCTTATTTAGGGAAACAGCAAATGTTCTCCTGCATATTAAAATGATAAATAAAATGCAGGTAGCGTGAGACATAAATGATTCACAATGCAGAAGATGAAATAATACAGCCAATCTGCTGATAATTAGCCTGATAAAGCATTAATGTGAATTGGCTGGATGAACCTCAAGGTGCCAAGACTAAATACTTGTAGAATAAATTTGACAAAGTGATAGAAAAATTAGATGAAAAGTTTAAAGCATCACTTATTCACCCTCCAATAATGTTTAATTCTTTTGACATCTTAATGTTGAATCTTATGTATCTTATTTAAAATTTCATTTGTAAAGCAGGTTTCAGCTTCTATGCACCACAAATATGGAACAAACTTCCAGAAAACTGCAGAACAGCTGAAACACAAAGTTCCTTTAAATCTGAACTAAAACTCAACCTGCTTAGCGTTGCTTTTGAAACAATAAATTAAACATTGACCAACATATGTGCTGTGTAACAACGGCCCTTGACCAAATGTAAAAATGTTTACTGGTTTTCTCAGTTGTTAGCTGTATTCTAAGACTTTGTATTTTTGTGTTTTTATGATGAACTGCCTTGTTGCTGAAATGTGCTATACAAATAAACTTGACTGACTGATAAAATATTTTTGCCTTCAATTGGATTATGAACCAGATGGTAAAATTAAAGGACAAAACATGGGAATTAGCAAAACGTAGCATCATGCTGGATTTGTCCTTTAACTGCATGTTGGAAGTGGAAAAATGAGTCGCGGTGGCTGCAGCGCCTCACTACGACAGCTGCAGCGGTAACGTGGGGCTGCAGCCGATCGCTCTGCTCATCTGTCCACCCCCAGCGCATGCTGCCAGATTCTCTCCTCTGATTGGATGACTGGGTCTCTTACCGGTCTCTGAGGTCCAGTGGGCTCCGACTCTCTCCTGCGAGGGCGTCCCGACGGCAGTGAGTGGCACGGTGACTGAGCCGGGCTCCCGCCGCTTCTTCTCGACGCCTCCTCTTCCGTTAGCGTGAGCATCCCGCGGCTGCTGTCGCGGGTGTGAGTTTTGGGACGGACCACCAACTCCCCTCCTGCAGGAAAACCACATGTTGAAGCGTTTTCTAATCCGTCGGTACCACTTGCAGCTCAACCTCTCCCCTACCTCAGGGGTCTGAAGCCTTTACGCTGCAAAACGGGAAATTTCACCGAAGAATCTGGTTTCTAGTGCAAATATTTTAGCACACTTGAAATAACTTTTCATCTAAAAATGGGAGTTTATTTTAAGTTAATAACTCAGATTTTTTCACTTATACCATGGGAAAAATGTAATGTTATGAGTGAAATAATCTGCCAATCCTTTTATCTGTAAAAGCAAAATACCAACATAGAACTTGATAAGAAGCTCATGATCTCAAGTCCAAAGTTCTGCTTCATTCTTCTACTGACTTTATTCTCGTAATTGACAGAACAAACACTAATTCTAGCCTGGCCCGAATCCTCCGTCGTAGAGTTGACATGAATCTAACATCCAAATAAACAAACTCATCAAACAAGATGGCGGCCTGCGCGTGCTGACATCACTCTGAACTACCAACACGTGACACAACCCTTTCATACTTTTTAGCGTGACTTTGGAAAAGGGGACTAATTTGGCAACATTACCTCCAGCCCTGAGCCTCCTCCTCTCCTCCTGCTCCTCCAGCGGGCGGAGCTCCTCCGGCTCCTCGTCGGTGGTTCCTGACGTGGTGGGGTGGAAGTCCCGTAGCTCCGCCTCCTTGTCGATGATCACCCACTCTTTGCTGTCAAAGTCCTCCTCCTCGGCCAGCGGGACGGACCGGATGAAAGCGTTGCTGTGCGCCTCCTGGTCAACAGAAGCCACCGACACCTCCTGGCGCCCACTGGCCTGACGGTCACCACGGCAACCGGGGTCAACTGAGAGCATCTGAGCCGGCTGGGAGGAGTAAACGTGACGAGAAGGAGAGCCCAGCATGTCCATCCTTGACCTGGAGGAAACACAAATCATCATGTGACTCTGATGTGTTTAAGGTTTAATTATTTGATTTAGATCAATTGCAAAATCACAAAATCTTAACTTTTACCTCAAACAACTGGACTGTCTGATAAAAGTTAAAAATCTGTTAAAATATGTTAACATTTTTACAGGCGTGCCTGTTTATCAGACAAAAACAGTATTTTTGGCCTAGTTTCCAGTTAGAATATCTTTATACACTTGAAATAAAAAAATAAAAAAAACTTATAAATAACTTTCAGCAAGATAAAGGAGCTTGTTTTACGTTAATAATTCCTTACTATTGATTTGAAAAAGTACTGGTCTCACTGGCAGATTGTTTCACTTATAACAAGATATTTCAGTCATTTTTATTTTTTCTTGCAATATTTGCATTGAATTTCCACAAACAACCGGATGTTGCCACTGGCGCAAACCACAATCAGGAAGACGACAGGAAGTAGTGGTAGGATGATGTTTTTCACTGACATGATTTTAATTGCGTTTCTTATCTAATGGAAATTGCAAATTTGTATTGTTTTGTCATTAGCAGAGTTTTGTGCACATTTGTAATGGAAATGCAGCTTCAGTCTAGTTACCTCTGTCCGTAGCCATCGACTCGGCCTTCAGCAGCAGACAGGCGGTCAGATTCTGGGCTGTTGACCCGACGGTACCGTAAAGACCGACCCTGACCTGTCGGTGACTCCGGGCCTCCTCCTCGTACTGGCGACACCGGACAGGCGCCTCGCCCCGCCTCGTCTTCCTCAGCTCCCTGAGAAACAACATGAAGCAAACAAACAACAAGTTCAATTATTCTGAAAATCTGGATTTGTGACAAATTTCAGTAACTCAGCAGTAGATAGAAATATTTGAAAACACTCTAATGGAAAGTATACGTGTAAAATTAATAGCAAAACTGAAACCTTCAAGGCCGTTTGGCCACCTCTGGTGGACTACCTGTCCAGTGAAGATGCAATACAAAAATAAAATGTCCACAAATTTGTTAAAATGTAAAATTTGTTTTTTTATTTATTTAATTTTAGAAAAGTTGCGTATTGCAGCTTTAGAGGAGAACTTGCCTTTCACTGTAAATACTAATATCTAGCATGTTCTTATTTAATTCATTTATTTATTTGATATCATTATTTTTCTTTCTATAAGCTTCTGCCATTACTACACTGGTTCTGTTTTGTGTTAGTTTTTTTTTTAAATAAATAAAAAGGTGTTAAACAAAAACCAGGCTGTAGATTCAGACCTTGTTAAGGCTGATCCTGAGTCTGTTGCGGTTGAAGTCTGTGTCCTCCCAGGCCTCTCCCGGGTCGCCGACATTCTGCTGCGTGGCCGTCTCTGCCGGAGGCCGGCTCGGCGGCGGAGGAGGCGCGTTCTCCTGATCGCTGAAATGTTCGTCCCGCAGACCGTCTTCTGTGTTTTCTCTCTGCGGATCTCCAGGAACCGGCGTCACAATGGCTCTGGAGCAAGAAACGGACCCAGGCGACATCACAAAAAGTATCTAAGAAACTAAAAGAAATGCTTCTTTTACAAAGAAAATGCATTCTGTAAAATATTCAGCTTAAACTGAAACTTCCCGCACTTTTACAAAGGATCCTAAACATTTCTTAGCAACTTCCTAGCAAAGGCTGTATAAAGGTTTCTGTGATTTCAAGTAAACATTTAATATTCAATAAAACCAGAATATGAAGAAAGATTTAAAAGTGATTAACATAAATACAAGAAATTACTCATAAGAAAAGTTGTTATGGGTTCAGATGTTTCTTACTTTCTAACATTATTTTGCATTGCTCTAAACAGCGCCCTCTAGTGTTCAATCTGCACTGCTCTACACAGCCTTTTGAATTATAGTGCAACATTCACATTTTACTTGTTTTTAAGTTTTCCGTTTAGGTTTCTACTGCTTCCAAAAACAGCCCCAAAGACAATCCATACTTTTCTTGGTTATAAGTTAATATTTTGTGATGTCTGGGAAATGGGCCGTTTTGAAAACTTCAGTTTGCTCTCTTAAGAAGATATTTCATGTTTTAAAATGTTTTTCCAGGTAAACTAAAATGTTAGGAGGATGGATAATTTATCTGATGCAGAATCATCCAAGGATTTAAGTTTTTTGAAGTTTTGATTCACATTCAAAAATTATAAGAAGGAATATACTGGCCTTAATTTGTATTATTAAAAGAACTTCTGGAAAGCTAGCTAAGTACAGATAGACATTCAGACAGACAGATCTGTCTTACCCCACGATGGCTGCAGTGGGCCGGGTATTGTGCTGTTGCTGAGTGGAGGCACTGGTTGACAGCGTTGCATCACTTCCTCCCTTTTCCCAGTCGAAAGGTTCGTTCTCTGTTATGATTCGCTCCTTCATGCTGTTCTCAAACACTGACATCAACAGCTGGAAGATAATGAATAAGCATAAATCTGTGTTCCAGTGCTGGTATTGCTCCCAACAGTCCAGTCATGGATGCTCCTGCAGTACCTGGTAGTCTGGTTTGGTGTAGTAGTCCAAGGCCTGGACGTGATCCAGGAAGATATTGAATTCTGAAGGCATGTGTTTGAGCAGCATCCGGTGGTCGTAACGCTCTTTAATCTGACCGACTTGTTCCTGAATAGAAAATACAACATCAGCTGTTTAATTCCATGATAGAGCTGCAGGATGAACATCCAAATTTGCTGTTTTGTTAATAAACCTCACTCCTTTATGAGTAAACAATTTGTTTAGTTTTGGGTTTTTTTTAATAAAAGTGGTGTCTTATCTGATTTTTGATATTTTGGTGAAATTCATAGATCACAACTGAATCAATCATTTCAAATGATGCTTCTCTGATCCGATGGCTTTAAATTAACAATTTGACAGCAGAATAATGTTCTGCAAGGATCATTCTTGGGAATGTGGTAACAAGTTTTAAGTTTTATTTTCTGTAGTTGGATATTATTGCTCACTGACCTGCTGCCTGCCTTAACCAGGTAGAGGTGGATGAAGCACCCCAAAATTTTGCTCAAGTGAAAATAAAATCAAACTACTTCCGTGTTGTTATTGTTTCTGGAAGTTGTTGTGTGAATGGATGAGTTGTCGTCCCGTTCATGAAAAACCCTCTGACCTTGTCTTTGATTTTCCGCCACGGCAGCTGTCCAACAGCAAACTCCACCAGCATGTAAAACAGGGACCACAGGTCGTCATGGCGACCCATTTCCTGAAGACACACCAAGAGGCATTACTCAGAAAAGAACTGCATGTGTTCCTGTTGGGTGAAAACTTCAGGGTCATGTTGAGTTTATTGTCAAAAGAAATGCTGTTTTCATTCAGCAGGTTATTTATTTATTTAACCCTCCCACGGTGCGACGCTCAGGAGGAGAGTAGCAAACGATGTCATGGTCGGACAGCAGGGGATCTGCAGGGGTTTGTCCATCACTTTCCAAAATCACTCCATTAAAAACAAACAAACTTGTACAGGCGCACACAAGGTCAGTGCGACCACCAGATGTTTGCTAACTGCTGCTGGCTAGTCTGAAGGATCTGAGTGGGGAAAGGGCTACCCTGTGAGGCGGACGCTCGAGATCCAACGAGCCACTTTTCACAGCTGAATGGTTGCCATGGAGATTAAAGGATTTCTCAAACGGGCGTGAAAGAATCAAAACCATACTTCAGGTAAGGTTTTGACGAGGGAATAACATCATAACATGATGAAGAGCTCTAGAAACGTTGGTTTTATATAACAATGCCTCTCTAATTCAAATGCTAAAATTCCAAAGTCGAATGAGGAAGCAGGAGAGACTGACCTTGTTCTTGTGGGCATTTACTGAGGCATAGCGGACCGTTCCTCTGAAACCTGCCACAGTCCTCGGCTGAACACACAATGAAACAAAGTGAGTCAGGATTCAGGATCAGCAAATGTTCAAACTCACCAACCATCATTTCCTTTTGTTCCACATACGCCAAACAGAAGTTAAAAACAAAACTCATCTAAAAATAAACGTTGTACCTCCTCAGAAATACTCAGTGCTTGTTGTGGTTGAACTGAAATGGGAAGATTTGCTTTAGCTCAGAACATCGACTGAACGCAAACTGCATGGCACTCTGGCTTTATTTATCAGTTTGTCCCAGTTTCACTCAAACTGGGACAACCGACTGAGTTACAATCGCAAACATCAGCAAGGAAACCTGAAGACTGACAAGCTTGATATTTTATTTTGAGATTCAGCCAATTAATCCTTAAAGATTTAAATTCTCCATGGAGTGCATGATGGTTTAAAATATGTAATAGTTCCTTCCTTAAGAGACTTTTTTCAGAAACTGCTTATTATGATAAATTATTAATGATAATTACCACGAGGACGGCTGTAAAAAACCTTTATAAGTGCTGCTGTTTTTACTTTACAGAGACTGAATTGACTAAAATTGGAGTTTATAAGTCAATTCAGAAATCTGAGCGGTAGATAGAAAATGGATGAAAATCAGACCAAAGTGTCACTTTGGGAGGCATAGAGAAAGACTTTTTATAATGTTTTATGTCGTAAAACATTATAAAGTAATTGGAATCCTCAGAAGTAAAATATAAAGGCACTAATGGTTTTAGGCTCTATATTATGATTTTAAATTATTTGCTTTGTGTACATTTCAAACTGGAATCAACTTGCTTTGTTTTTTTGGCGAGTTTAGATAAAATAAAGGCCCAGTGTTTGTCCCTAAAGGTAATTCTCTCACAATAATAAGATAAAATGAAAGAGTCCTTTCCTGGTTTGGATTTATGTTCCAGATGCAAACAAATAACTTTAAAACCAAACCAAACCAAAAAAAGATGTCCTAAAAAGGAGGCTGAAAGGCGGGTCAGACTGAAACTACACAGCCTCCAGTTTAAGAAACTGACCATGAAGTTCAATTCATAAGCAGAAAATTATACTGCTTATAATTTTCTGCAGGGACACAAGCTAACAAGAAGGTTTACATATAAGCTCTGCAGGCAAGCGCTGGATCCACGTCTGCATCACTTCCAAATGCAAAGCTGCACAAAAAGCTTAAGTGTGTGTTTAAATGGGCCGGAGTAAAAGATAGCTTCCCCTCCAGTTTTCCTTTCATTTGACTCAGAGAGAGCACGTCTCCTGCAGCAACTCTTCACCATCCAAATAAAATACGCTTGAACAAACAGTGTCGAGAAAAAGTACTGGCTCCCCTACAGATTTTTCACACATCAATATTTTATTTTAACTAAAATAACTTCAGTTGCTGGCTAAGCTTATTGGGAACTGCAGCTGGGTGTCACATCGCTGTTTAGAAATCTTGGCCTCTTTCATTGGGGAATTGTTTTAATTTAGCCACATTGAATGTAGCTAAATTTTTTTAAAGAAGAACCTAATAAATGATCTTTGGAAGCATTTATTAATATCTTTAAAATGATAGCGGCACAAACCAGCACCTATCTTTGTGCTAGATATTAAAACTAGTTAATTTGTCTGCAGCTTTTAAGTGTGTCAACAATGGAAAAACCTAAGAAATCAGAAGAAACTAAACACCTTTTTACAGCTCTGTATTCTAACCATCTGTGTTGTTCATTTTGTCTCATAAAAAAACAATCAGAAATCACGAAAGTGGATTTTTTTTGGTTTAGCCCCTAAATGTCCAACCCATATCATAGTTTGGACAAGTGGTAAACAAAGTAATCTATGACTGATTACGACTGATTTTACCTCCAGAATAAATACAAATAATTTATATTAAACAATTTAAAGCAAAATAATTTTTCTTTTCATATTCAAGTTTTAATTTCTTGGATTGCTGGAGAAGATGCTGCGACGCCTCAGTAGCTATAGAAACCACTCACATCCCTGGGGATTCATGGAGGTGACGGAGAAACGGGAGGCATGCACGTCAAAATCATAAGTCCAAAGGAACTGTAAGAAAAACAAAAATAACGCTGAAACATAACATAACCAAAATGAAACACAGTCCACACATACGAAGCAACAGAAAAGTCACAGAACATAAATAACAGCTTAAAAAAAATGCAACAAACAAAAACTTGATGACTGGTGATCGACAAAGTTTGAGCTTCTGATCGCTCACATAATGCGAAACTTTCTGAATTGAATCTTTATATGGAAACCTGTGAACAAATGCAAATTGATTACTCAACCAACAATTTACTGCATTCCTATGGTGAATATTCATACAAAATGTTTTAAAAAAAAAACTGACATTTTACGATTGAAAACCAATATTTCTCAAGTTAGAAACTGGAAATTCATCGTAGATTATGGATTATTCCAAGTATATTGAATCCGGATCCTGGTCAGAGCGTTTTAAAATAACTTCCTGTTTAGATGGCACTGTTGTCCTGCAGAAAGGTTTGGCTGCAACTGACAATTATTTTTGTAATGCATAGATTATTCCAATGATCACTTGGATAAAAAAAAAAAATGTATCACTTAAGCCTTTCTTATACTGCATTAGAAATACATTAAAAGATGCAACAGATAATTAAGTTCCTTTTTAAATAAAAATTTTCTTGGGTAAAATGCAATGAAGTAGCATTTTTTTTATGTATACTTGATCATCTGTAGTGAAGGATGCATCTTCAGCAAAACATTATTTCTATAATGTGAGAAGTTGAGCCCCTTCTGCCCGACTTGGCATCAATACAATGTAGGGCTGATTTGTTGATTGTTTTTTGGATTAACTGACTAATAATTGGATGGAAAATTGTGCCTAAAAGGAGATTATCTTTACAAAATTTGGATCAAGTGAAGCTAAAATCATTCCACTTGATGCATTTTGGGCTCAACATATTTACAGGTAAATTCTTTTTCATTTTAAATGCAAAAAGTAAATATAAGTCTGTAAAAACCTTAAGAGCCCACTGCACTGAAAACCTTCTGGCTATTCCACCAAATATTGATTCCTGAACTCTTCCTGAGTTGAAACATTAGTTTTGTTGTTTCTAAATGAACATGAACTTGTTTTCTTTGCAGCGTTCAAGGTCTGAAAGCGCTGCATCTTTTTCATTATTTTGACCGTTTGCAAATAAAAACAAAAGTTTTGCTTGGAATTTCAAGAGACATGTTGCCAGTAGTTCATAGAAAAATTTTCCTCAAACAAAAACCTATAAAGAGTAAAATCAGATAAATTGACCATCTCAAATGGCCTCTTCATTTTTACAGAGCTGTATGTTGCTTTGGCTAAATTTTTGCTCTGAGTGTGTTATTCTTTCAGCAAATGGCCCTTTTTGGTCTGCATACTCAATTAACGATTGATCGATGACTAAATTAGTTGATGATCAATCCACTCTGATTAATCATTTCAGCCCTTTCAGTAAATGTCAGCAGATGTTTTAGTTCCAGCCGAGAGAAGAGCCGTTTCCATCAGTTAGGCGCCCCTGACTGAGCTTGATGAATGGAGGAGCCGGAGCAACAGAAGAAGGACAAAAATGGGAGAGAAACAGGAAGAGGAGAGATTGACGAGTAGAAACAAGAAGGAGAGAGAGAAAGAACTGACTCAGCTGTAGGAAGAGCATGACCGGGGAATACAGGACGGGCGGAGGGAGGGAGGCAGGAGAGACCAGCATTCAAAGTCTCGCCCAGTGACGCACGCTAACGCATCAAATATTCATCTCACTGCTGCAACAGACGCAACACAACACTGCAGGACGAGCGATGGAAAGAAACGAAGAGGGAAGGATGTGAGGGAAGAGGAGGGGTGGCGGCTGGAGGAAAAAAAAAAGAGGATGAAGATGGGAGAAAATGAAATGGAAGAGGAGGAGGAGAGCAGCAGAGGAGAGGGAACAGTAGATGGATGCACCTCACGTACTAACTGATCTAAAAATAACTCGCAGTTCAGTCTGATAGAAAGAAAATAAACGAGAGGTGATGTGGAAAAAGAGTCACTGCAGATCAGAGGGAAACTACTAACTCCATCTCTTCCTCAAAGTCAGTGAAAGTGTTGAGACATTCGAACATTCAGCTCGTTTTCTTGTTTGTTTTTTTTTCTTTTCAGTAAACCGTCTGAATAATCCCTGGCACTTGGTATTGATCCTAGAGATTCACTGACACACAGGATGTCAGGCAGGACGAACGAGACAGTAATGTGATGAGATGCTGCACTGCAGCAAACACACCCACTTTACACACAGGGAGGGGGAATGTTCCTTTAAAATATCATTAAATAAATTAATAATTTAACTCATCATTAAAGCAATGGAAAGCCAATGGCCAACTAAAAGTCAATCTGGCTTTTACATTCAGCTTACTAGACTACTTAAAAGACACGGAATTAATTGTTATATATTATTATTATTTTTTTTTTACATTTTGATTTATTGTCTAAAACTAAATTTTAGATTAGAATTTCTGATTCTTTCTGTTTCTGTTACATTTTCTTAGAAATGTGGTCTTACATCTAAAACAATAGCATGTAAGAAAGAAAAATATACATTTCAGACCCTAAACATAACATATTTGCAACGTTTGCAATAATTTTACTCTGTTAGTGAAGCAATAGAGACGCTTTGGTCGGTTGTGTTTTCCATGAATGGGGAATTCAGTCGATGTGATGTTCCAATGCTTCTGCATGTAATCGGATGTTTCTGGTGAATTTAACACAACGTGGACCTGGAAGGAGTAATGCACGTTTCCTCCAAACCAACAATTTTGATATTGACATCCTCATATTACAGTATACATCTTAAAGCTGCAGGAGAAAGATTTTTTCTGTTCCTCTCACCATGTTGTGGTTTTTTGCAGTTTGATTTATTGTCTGCAACTAACATTTAGATTACAATTTATGTTTCTTTCTTTTAAAATACTATTAGTGATGCTGTAGACATGAAGCTGCAGTATGCAACTTTAAACATTTTTTTTTCTTCACATATTTGTTGACATTGTCAATATGTCGTGACAGTTTGTTATGAGACAGACAATCTGAAAAACAAATCAAACTTCTGCATTCTTCCAGTGCTAACTAGGAAGAACCAATCACAGCCAGGAGGCGGGTCTTAGTGCTGTCAATCACAATCTCATGCAGAGAGATACTGCAGCATCGCTCTCTGCGGCGCTGCAGTGGCCACAGATGATGGTTTGTTTATCCACCATTAGCGCATTTAGTTGGGTGTGCATGAGGTTGATTGACAGCACTAAGGCCCTCCTCCTGGCTGGAGAAGTGATGCATTTTTGCAGACAGCAGCAGTAGCTCAGGGAGAAGGTGGACTAATTTGATTTTTTTCCCGATTATCTGTCTCATAACAAACTGTCATGATAAGAGTTTCAATAAATGTAGAAAAAAACTTATTTTTGTAAAAGTTACATACTGTACCTTTAAGTATCTTTTTTAGGAAAATATTTTAATGTCCCACAAAATTTGTGATTGCACAATTTATTAAATTTGACCTCCTTAGGAAAAACATAAAAAATAAAACAAAAAACTGTATTGTTTGCTAAAATCTCTGAAAATAAGACAAGAAACAGAGCTAGAGGTTACTGTAAAAGTACTTCCAAAGATCCTTCCGGTTTAGTTAATGCTGCCCAGGGAAAAAGAGAAAGATAAGATTATCACGGTTTCTTACCGGTCGAACTTCTCCAGAGGTGTTGGTGTATTGACGCGCCAAACCAAAGTCCAGCATGTAGCACTTCCTGTAAGTGGAGGGGAGCCGGCCCATCGCGAAGTTTGACTAGAGAAGACAAGAGAAAAGATTAATCACATGTAGATTTGACGTCTCAACATGACTGCAAAATCACAGGGAAATATGTTACTTTTAAATGAGATTGTGATTTTGTTAAGACAACTCACAAAATTTCATAGTTTCTCTTTTATATCAAGAAATAATTAAAAAAAACATTATATTTTCCATCAAGTTTAGTTCTGCATTTATTCTTAAGAAAATAAAATGTAAGTTTTTTTCAGTGTAGCCATTCACAGCTGTAGGTAAATTCTTCACGTTTTATGCTGTAATGAAAATATTTGATATAAAAACTCAATTAAATCTTCAATTTCATTAAACGTGAGTTGTGATCTATTTCATGATACGTTGGTTTTTGGCTTTTTTGTGTTTTACTGATGTACTTTATTTATTCTATAAATCTTGCCATATTCAGTTCATTTATCTGTTTTCATTATTGGTTTAAAGGTGTTGCTGTATATTGATACATTTCTCCAGCGGTTATCTCCATTTGCTCCTCCTTCATCCAAATAAAACGTTAGAGGTTCTCAGAGTTTTTACAAGAATCACCTCAATGAACCCCTTCCTTCCTGCTTCACTTTCATTTGATTTAATCAGTAAATGTATTCCGTTTTTACCTCGCAAATGATCATTTCCAAACTTTCTGCGGCCCAAAAACGAATGGTTTAGGACTGATGGAGACAAACTGAATGCAGTCTGAAGAAACCCCTCAGGGTTTTTTCCTGCATCCCCTAATCTGGCATTCCTAATCCTACCAGCCCAATCAGCACTGTCCTCCATCTTTTGCTCCAGTTCTCTTTGTTAATATGCAAATTGAATCAGAACAAAGGTTCCCAAATCCTCTTAAAAATTCCCCTCTGTTCTGTCTTTGTTTGGCTGTTTATAGCGCAGCAGATATTTGAAGTTGAGAGGAGTTCAACTCATTTGGAAACTGGCAAATGTGCTGAAGACTTAAAACAAAACTATCCAAAAAGGGTTTTATTAAAGCTACAACAAATACCTAATTACTGTTTCCTTTTATTTAAATGTGTGAAAGAAAGATATACATGAAAGCTCTATTATGTAACATTTACTAAATACGTTTTTTACATATTTGTTGAAACTGTCACTATTTTAAAAACTGCCTTCTTCCAGTGCTAATTAGAAACAACCAGTCAAAGCCAGGAAGAGGGTCTTAGCGCTGTCAATCACCCTCCATGTGGCGCGACTCATCCCTCCATCATCTTATTTTTTTTCTCCCAAAAATAAGGAAAGGAGATAAAATTGTCTGGCCGATAAATCGGTGAACCGGTAGTTTTACAAGCATGTGAAAAACATATTATTTTCATTAAAAGTTACATGCTGCAGTTTAAACCGATAATAATTAATGATCCATTCCTCATGACATACAAAACTTGATCTTCATCTTCCTCACTTTGCATTTCAAACCATGACAGCCAGCCTGTTGTTTCTGTACTTTTAACATAAGAAAGCTAGACGGATTACTCAGATCCAAGGCAGTTTGCCTCACGTCAGATTTGGTGATCCCATCTCTGTAAAATCTGCTTACCGGTTTGATGTCGCGGTGCAGGAATCCCACTGAGTGGATGGCTTCGATGGACTCCAGGATCTGCTTGCCGAGTCGCAGGGTGGTACTCATGGTGAAGGTTCCTCTGGGCTGACTCCTCCGCAAGTCCGCCAGGTTACGACCCTGAAACGACACAAAAAGAGGAAATCAGACTTTCTCACGAGCGCGAGGCTCACAAAGCTGGTCGTTTTAAAGTACCGGAGGTTGGAAATTGGCCTAAAAATTACCTGAAGCTGCATCACCACGTAGTTAAACTTGTCATTTCTTCCACAACCAATAAATTTACAGACGTGGTTTTTACCTAAAAAGAGAGAGAGAGAGAGAGAACATTATTGAACGCTTTCTCTAATACCACACAATAATAGGAACAAATTATAATGTCCAAGACTCACTGGATTTTTATTTAATCACTTCCACACTTTGTATTCATCACAAGCTTAAATGCGAAGGAGGCAGAATTCATCATTTCTATTTGCATATTAGAGCTGAGTCATTCTTCTAAAAAAATAATGTCACCAGCAAGCAGCATCCTCAGACAGACAGAGACTCTCACTGAGGATCATCAGTGGGTGTCGTCGTGCATTAGACAGCAAGAAAGACACCGACTTTCCTCAAGATTGGTTGGAATGACAGCTAAAACAGACAACATGCTGGCTTCCTTTGAGACTTTAAATGCTAAATAAAGTTTTAGGTTTTAATCATACAGTTAAATCATTACTTTTTCATGTGCATTCACTGCAAAGACACAAATTCTGTCCGTATTCTTTGTTGTGCTTAAAAACAGTCATACAGTGAAACAAAACTGGTCTTAAATTTAAATAAGAAAAGGAATATGGTGTTGTTATTTCTAGTGACTATTCTATCACTGTCAAGATGTGACAAGTTGTGTCTTCCATATTTTTTTAAGACGTTAACTGGATGTTTCTTGTAAATGAATCATAATGTATTTAATTATGGTTGCCTATGGATGCTTTTATAGATTCCAATAAGCTGGGAAGTGTCCAATTTAACTAAGTACAACAATGTCGTATGTAGCTACAATTTTTTTGTTTCTTCATCTTCATAAACCAACTATTCAAATTCTCCATGCAAAATAGATTCTGGCTAATCGAAAAATAAAGATAAAATTAGATGTCCTCTGTTCGTTTTCTGTCATGTTTTCACGCATATTAACTGTGTTTACTTTGTGTGTTTTGTTGCTGCTTCTTGGCCAGGATTCCCTTGGAAAAAAGTTTTTTTTTTTTTTTTATCTTTTTTATCCCAATGGGATTTTATCCTGGTACAAAAAAAACAAAAACAAAAAAAAAAACAACTGGATTAATATTAAAAATGTGCTAAAAATGAATTCTAATTACTTTACAGGCAGCATTAACATTGACGATGCACTTTCAGAGAGAAAAGAAAATGAGGTTTATTCATTTGATGTTAAATAATTCACACAAAGTGAGAGTGAGAATATTTGCTGTGACCTGCTAGAGATGGCAGAGGGAGAGAAACTGATGGACCATGAAGAGTTGATCAGTCCAGCAGATTAATATGCCTCTGTGACAAAGTGGAGGCTACAGGAGTCATCACTAACCCACCCAGCCAACCACGTATTGCCCTATCATGTGACACAATCAACACTTAGGTGATATAACATTGTTACGCAACATGCGTCACTGTTTTCTCAGCTATTATAAATCAGTATGTGGAAGAACTGCATAATTTGGCTTTCAATGGTTTTATAAATCATGCTGCATCAAAAAAGATTAAAAAAAAAGACAAATATGTGTAATTTAGAATAGAAATCAGATTAGTTAAGATATTCTGTAACTGAGAGCTCAATGTGATTTTTATTTTTTTTTTTAGATTTCTGTCCCATCTTGTGTCTTCTAGACCCAAAGGTTGTTTTGCACAATCATATAAATCCTCAATAGAGGAGATGAGGTGATGTGTGCCTCAGGGACTAGTTCTTGTCCCACTTCTACTCTCCATTTACATGGTTATTTTTAACCTGCTGATGGCGTTCATTGCCATTACCATATGAACAAAGATTAAATACAAACAAGTACAGTCACATTCATTAAATTTGAATAGGAAAGAAAAAAAAAAAACACTAAATAGATTAATTACACACAGCCCTCTGCTTACTATGATGATTTTCAGCTTACAGCTGCTGGAAACTCCACATTTAAGATCAGAATATTATATCACACCAATAAAAATCCTAGTTAAAGCTGCAGTAAGTGTCTTTTATAAAAAAAAATACTGTATGTTTTTTACATACAGTATGTGTTAAAACTATCACGATATCCTGACAGTACAGTAGGAAACACATCATTTTGCTTAGAATAAAGTTACAGGGAATAACAAAGAGGAGAGGAAGTGGAACTGCTACGTAAACAGTTTTCAACCACTTCAAAATAAGAGAATACATATAAAAGTTTGACTGGAGTTAATAATTAAACTTTAATACAGATGTTGAAATTTATCCAAATTAAAGTTTACAAAACTGCTAAGAAAATTAGCACTTTAGAATTTATTTGGAAAAATTAATTTATGGAAAGCTAAGTGCGCTAAACATTTTCAAAGGTAGCTAACACACTTAACAAAAAATTAGCTCCACTAATGGAAACATAGAAACTAGATATATCAAATTATATATATATTACGTTATTTCTCGTTCCCTGGAATGATTAAAATTGCTATTTTCAAGTATTTACAGTAGGTGTTTCACATGATGGAAAACAAATACGAGTTAAAAATGTGTCAGCTCTCACCCTGCAGCTTCTTGAGAACTGCCACCTCCATCTTCAGCACCTGTTTGGGCTGCTGGGCCGACTCCACCTTTAACGCCACATTTTCCCGTGTCAGCAGGTCCAAGGCCTCGTAGATCTCCCCAAACCCGCCTCCGCCAATCTTCTTCAGCTGCACACAGTGACCCAGGATGGAGACAAATAGATCCACATTCTCTACCATAGCGAAAATATGACACAAATGTCAGATGGAACTAGGGCTGGGCGATATGGATTAAAAATACAATCTCCAATTTTAATTTTAATTGACTTATTTTATTTTATTTTTTTTTTGCTTGGTTTTGTTTTTAAGAAAATAAAATTTAAATAACAGAAAATATTTTCAAAAAGTGTATTTTATTTTAATCATCCCTTCTGTGACGATTAAAATGATCACAGATTATTGAAAATTATTTTTGTTTAATTACAAAAACATAATATTGACACAATAAAGATGCAATTTCAAATGGAAAACTGTAAAATTCTGAGAAAAAAGTTAGATCTGTGAAAAAAAGTTATTTAGAGAGATTGTGCATAAGTAACAGTAGCACTACTTTAACTTACTGTAAATAAAATTTTTGATTAAAAAATCTTTACTTTTGGCTCAAAGTAAAAAGTAGCCGTTCCAAAAAATATTAAAGTAGTAGTGAAAAAGCATTTGGTAAAAAGTCTACTAAAGTGTAAGTAATAAAATAATTTAATGCTTAAGCATTTCATAATCAGGTGGACCAAAACATAAAGTTATGTGGAAATTTGGGTATTTTAGGTACCAAATTAAAACTAATTAGTACAAGTAACATAACTACAAAATAGCAAAATCAGACAAAGCAACTGTTTCCAGATCAGTTTCTTTCAAAATAAAATATGAAAATTTTATAAAACCTGCAGGTGTGTTTCTGTGTCTTGTGAATTTTAGGTGAAAATAAGTTTGTTCTACATTGTGTGACATTGCAGAAATGTTACTGAACTAAGAGAGATTCTTCATAGTAAAATTACTCAAGTAAAAATAAAAATACTACTCATTAAATCTTTCCAAAAAAGTTACTCAACTAAATGGAACTACATGTTACTACCCAAATGTGTTTATAATCAAATTGTTTAAAGTGGACAGAGGAAGGCAGATGTTCTTGCTCACCACTTTCCATCGGTCCTTGACCATACAGTTTGGCGGCAGGATGTCGGCCTGCTCGGACGTCCCGTTCATGTTGCCGTTGTCCTGGAGGCCGGGGACTAGGCACTGCATCTGCCAGCTAGCCAGAACTCGAGCAGCTCCAAGCTTAAAAGAGCCATTTATCTGCGAGGACAGGGCAGGAGGTGAACAAGAAGAAGGGCGGGCAGGAAATGCAAGGCAGGATATTTTACCATCTTAAACTGGGAGATTAACCTGCAGCTTTTCTCCTGCGAGAAGTATTGACCCTTTGCAACTACGTCACTAAATCGTTCGAGGCGCCATGATGGACGTCGGAAGTGAGAGACGGTAGTATCGAACAGAGCAACCGGAACCTGTTTTCCCAAGTTGTTTTTGCCAGTTTATTTTTTGTGGCTTCTTTCTGTGCGAGTCGTACTAATTTGTCTGTGAACGGAACACACCTGGTTGAGGCTCATAGATGCGGTATTTACAAAAGTTAGAAACAGCTAGCTTAGAAACCGACCCCATACTTCCTCCCTCCTGATTAAATTACTAACCGTGCCTCAATCCACACCACGTGATTTATGTCACTACGTCATAAACAGCGTTTCCCTTTACACCGCCGCCGGATAAAAAAACATACAAAAGACGAGATGCTAACCGGTTATTGCCCTACAGGCGAGGCTATATGACGGCGTGGCACTGTCTCCATGGTTACAGTGCCGCACCGAACGTTCGGCGCCTCCATGAAGCAATATTTGATATGTTTTCTAATCATACTTGCTTACAAAGTACACGAGCGTTAATCTTCTTGTTTTGAAAAAGTGTTCGCTGTAAATCTACGATTACACTGAGGGCTGTCAGTCACGCCTGACGGCCGCTGTATCTTTCCTCATTAAAAGTCGTATAAAATGACAGGTTCGGTTTGCATCCTTGTCTGTTGTGGGCCTGACCACACAATGCCCTACGACCATTTTAAAAACAACTAAATAGAAGCGATATCAGGCCACAGATGTCAGTTTTCAGACGAGCTTTAAAGGAGGCTTTTTTGACGTCCGTCATGGCGGAGTGGGCGGTGTTCTGGAGAGCGTGACGTCACGTGCAAAGGGCCAATTGCAATCCAGTAAAACAACAAGCATTAGATATGGCTGACTGCTATGAGAAGCCATTCTTGAGCTGGATCAGGCTACAGGCTGGTAGGAGGGTTGCAGTTGGCGTTGTGGTGAAGGGAGGGAGTGTGATGGTATTTGCAGTAATTGCAGCAAATATCATTTCTGCAAAGGAAGCAGCTGGACCCTTTTGGCCTTGAACTGAAGCCAATCATCGAAAACCAGAACAATATGAACCAACAACATCCACAAGCATGGCACAGGGACACGGACCCATAAGGCCCTGAAGGGATTTGAACTCCATTACAGGCGGTTAAAACGTGTTTAAGCTGCAGCTAAACAGTCCAAGGAAGAAGCTCTCCAGTTTCCTGACAGTTATTGTTTCATTTTAAGCTCATTGCCAAAACTACCAAGATGAGGAAATGATCGGGATCCATCGCAAAGAAATTCTTTCGACATACAGTGAAAAAAAATGAAGACATCTGCATCTTTATTTATATTTGGTATTCCAAAAAGAAACGTGAAAAAGTCATGGTTTTAATCCAACGGTTCAAAGTTATTTTAACATGATGCCAGAGAAATTTACAGGAGTTTTCTCTAGATTTATGAATCGTAGAAAAGCAAAAAAAATCCCCCTCCCCCAACCGTTGTTGCACACTTCTAAACAACTGGTTGAAATTAGGCATTTACGCTTAATCCTCTGTACACTCTAAAACAAACAAAAAAATAAGTAAATATCTCTAATTTATGGTAAAATCCCAGAATCTGTGGTTGCCAGAAAATTCTGCCCATATTTTACCGTAACTTAAAGTGTAGCAAGAAAGCTTGATTTTCTTTAAATATACCACAGATTGCTAGTTAGCTTGATTTAAAAAACAGAAGCACCAGTTGCATCAGGAAATAACATTTAAGATTACATGATATAGCCCAACTAATAACTCTATATAATATTTTATATATTGGTTAATTTGTAGATATAAGAACTTGAAAGTTACTGCTTATGTAAATGTTTATTCCATATTTTATATCAATTTTTCATTCAAAATTTCTGACAGTACTTTTACTGAATCTCATATAAACTGATGCCTCATGGGATGACAGACACCGCTCATCGACTGCGATTTTAAAATCCAATATGGCTGCCACACACAAACACACTGATAGCTCAAGAAATGAGCAGTTTATTTATGCTTTGGACCGTTTTTATCTCACTAAATCCCTATTTTTTTTCTGAGCAGTATGGCATTGTCTTATCTGTTTTCACTGTAAAAGCGTTCTTACAACCAACCCATAATGCACCATTCCTGGGTCTCCTTTAGTTGGTACAATGGTACGGTAAACTACCATTGTAGTTCAAATGAACTACTACCAACATTTTTGATGTGTAATGATGGAATTTGGCAAAACGTAATGCTTCAGTTGACTTTGTATTTTTGTGTTTTTATTATGTAAAGCACTTTACTCAATCAATCAATCAGCTTGATTGATTGAGTGATTAGAGTAGAGCTGCATGCAACACACAGGAGTCCATTGACTGACAGAAAAACGTCACTGCTTACGACAAGTAAAGGGAAATTAGCGCGCCATGTTTGAGGTCACACTGGAATAACGTAGCACCGCTTTCACAGTGAGGGTTCAGTTAGCAGATTAAAAAACCTCCTGAACACCATAAAATGACGTAACAAACCTCACCGAACCACATCGCTCAGTGGAAATGGGGCACTAGTAACTTTTGTTAGAAAAACACAGATGATACGCACATATTTTAATTATTATTAGATTGTCCTGCTAATCCTAGTTAGCCACTGAGACCAATCAAATAAAACTGGTTTTCCAGCTTATAACAGATTGGTGTCACCATTTCAAGATCTGAATTCAGAGGGAAATGTAACAGCTAGCGTTAGCTAACCACGTTCTTCATGAGAGGAGAGTAAATCTGGAAGCAGCTCTGCAAGCACACGTTCGAATCAATATTTCCCAAATATGTTGAACTGTCCTTTTAGACAAGTAAATACACTGAGGGCCAGTAGCAACTATAAGCATTGGGTTATATAAGGATTTTATTTTGAAACAGTACATCCTATTGAAAACAGTGAAACAATAGAGGTTTGGATCATTTTACCAATTTTTTTTATTGTTTCTAAGAATAAAATAGATAGTGTTGACATAAAACAGCTGCTACTGTGAAAATAAAAACAAATCTTTTATGGTAAAATGGAAACCAGAACCCAAAAACATTTTTTTGAAAGAGCCAGCAGTGACTTCTGACCGGGAAGACGAGCTGCAAGGTGCTGAAAAAATATCTGCTCCCTTAAAGGATCTAATCCCAAAGGATTCTTCGGTTTTTGCTTTTTTATCACGTAAAGATGTTTCGGCTCATCAAACAAATTCTAAGATTGGGTAAAGAAAACCCGATAACAAAGAAGGGAGAAAGATATCCAAACTAACTTGGCCTCATTGTTCAATCTTGAATTAACTGAGTAAACTACATTTTTCTGAAATGATTACTGGCTGATCTGCAGATAAAATAAATAATTTAAATGCAATTTCTCCCACAGCTGAACAATGTCATCTAGCAACATATATCTAAACAAAATATATTGGGTTGACTTTAATAGACCAGTCAGAATAAGCAATAAATCAGTTAATCGCAGAAACTAAAACAAGCTCAATAATGTCTATTTGCAAGATTTATTGTTTCTTTCTAACAAAAACTGGATCAGAAACATTTTCAGTCTGGTGTTTTGGTCTCAAACAGCCTTTTCCTGAAGAACAGTTTTGGTTGCAGAGAATTCATTGTTGTTGTTTTGTTTATTTATTTTGGGACATTTGAAATGTTGCAGTGCTCATTGTTCATTAGAATTTAAAGTTTATTGCTCTTTCAGAATGTGTTCTTGCATCATTATTACTAGAAAATGGCCTCAAAACAACAATATTATTATCATAATGACTTCTGGGACAATTCATCATCCTGAAAGATTTGTTATTGTGGTAGGTCGAGACATAATACACAAAACATAAGAAGACAAAAACCGTAAGTCTGAAAGAGTTTTTTACAGCCAATCTAAAGAACCAAAACACAGTAGGAAGTCCCGTCCAAGACTGTATAACTGTTCATACTTGAAAACATTTCTGCAATATGCAAATTCTTAAGAATTAATACAAGTTTTTGCACCTAAGATAACAAAATCTGTCGTCAGAGCAGTTACTTTTTTAATATAAGGTCAGGTTGTCCTTAATAGCTTTTATCCCTTGATGAATGGAGTCATCCTTTTGTATTTGCTCAAGTTATCCTTATCAAATATTAATATTTGTTTGATGGTCTGAAACACATAAGCATAACAAAAAAGCAAGAACAGAAAAATTCACAGCCCTCACAGCAAATGAATCCAGGTGTCTTATAGTTTATTTTAAAGAAACTCCAGATTAGGTAACTGTCTGCTCCACACAAACATCAGAGCAGCTGCTTTCTGACACTGGGTTAGATGTTGCAGTTGCAAAGTGATTTAATCCCAAAGGATGCGATTATTCTGAACTAGAAAAGCATGAAAACTGTTCATCCACTCGATTGATTAACTAACATCAGCTGCGTTAGTCTCACAGCAGCTGTCTACCATTTGCCTTGGTGTTCTCCAGCCAGTTATCCCAAACTAAACTCTACGTGTTGCTCCTCTTGGACATTCATATCGGCCATGAATGGTTATCAGCTTCCAGTGAATTTGTGGGGGGAACCTTAAGTTCGAAATGATGCATGTCAGTCCCCAAACCATGCTGTTCTGCATGCAATGCCCAAGCCGTCATCAGTGCATGCAGAGTTGTCAGGCGCGCTACAGGGATCATATTAGAGGGTTCTCTGTATTTCCGGTCTGACCAGGCCTCTCAGAGGACTGGAAAGACTGCAAAGGAAAAGAGGAGGCTTCTCTGTATCTTCAGTGATACAGTTCATTAACAGCAGTACCAAAATCGCCAACAGATACGCAGCCACCAGCAGCTGCAACACTGGAGATGCAGTGAAACCTGCTGCAGAATTCAACACGCTGCTGAGACTCCAGTCACTGCAGAGGAGAGGGACCACTAAGTCTCCCCGAAAGCACAGCAACAGTCTTACATAACTGCAAACACATCAGAATCTGCTGTTTTACTTGTTATATAGATGGAAAATAGGTGGATATCACAAAGTACTTCAGAAACTGATTTGAGGTGTGCACGGCCACCAATAATACAAACTCATTAAAGCCGTTGGTGAGGTTTTTTTTCTTCAAAATAATTAACGTTTTTATAAAACCTTTAGCGGTTTTTCACCATTTGTTTATATGGAAGACTATTACATATTTTCACAGCTTACATGGACACTGAAGCAATGTTGAAATACCACCTGAAATGAAAAAAGTAAACATATTTGTATGCTTCAAGCATACAGAAATGTTTGCTTATTTTAGGCTACAAAAATTTGTTTTTGTTTTTCTTAAATTTTAACGTTAATTTTGTAATTCCTGCCACTTGCTGCAGCATGTTGTATTTTGAGAGCTGTGAATACTTCTTTTTCATCCAAGAAATACAAAAAATTAAACCAAAAACATCCGTATGTGATTAGCTTTATGTTCAGAACACAGTTGTTCTCATACTTTGCATGTGAAAGATATCAAATGTTGCATGATTTTTGGCCCTCCTGGCTCTCCATACGTGAGCAGGAGACCCCGAGTTGAGCATATACCCAGAGCAGATGTGCATCAGAGTCGAGAGTTTAAATGCAACATTTGTGAGTTTAAATGCAACCACAAGAAATTATTGTTTGCCTACATGTACATATGCGCTCACGTCAGTCTCACTGCACATAGATTCAGTTTTTGAGCAAAACTGGAGGAAAAGCAAAGTGTTAAAACAGCAAAATCCTCCATGGGTGTGATCCAAATTAACTATCAATTAATGTAACATAATGCACTTCTATATGCACAAATAAAACAGCATCCAGCACTGATGTGTAAAATAGAGGAGGAGGCTTAGTGGTCCAGCAGCAGTAAACTACGGGTTGTAACGGGACCTCAGCAGCAAATCAAAGTGAATCATCCTGACAGACACCTCCTCTACAATCAAACCGCAGTCTGGTCTTCTTCTCTTGTCCTTCATCTACAAATCTATCAGTTTATCATTGTGGAGGAGAGGGTGGGATGCTCTGCCAATAGCCGAGTTGTCATCATTCCAGTTTTGATCTGAGAAAGTCACTCAGAGCTCACCATAGTTCTGAGCTCCTGGAAAACCTGATGGTTTACAACAAATCCTGAGCGGGAAAAAACCCTTCCTGTTCCTTTGTCACCCTACAAGCCAAAACAGAGGGCACAGTTAACCATCAGAGGATGAGGAGAGCGAACGCACCGACCGCCCGTCTGTCCTCGCTTCGAAATGAGGCAGAACAGGAAGGGGAAGGACTTCATAAACAGAGTTTACATCTTTAGATCCTCAGAGACCAAATGCATATTGTCAAAATAAAATAAAATGGTATTCATTTAGTTTTACCATGTAATGCTAGATTCACCACAAACCAAAACTGTAAGATTTTAAAGCATTGTCTAAAAATGTCTGAATATGAGGCGTTTCAGATTTTTTGTTTGTTTCCTGTCATTCAATTAGCTGAGAGATTTATTTTTTAAAAGCAGTCTCATTACAGATAATTAGTCAAGAATTGCAAACTACCGCATGTCACCTCATGTTTATTAACGTCAATTTCCTGATGTATATATATTAACATATTCAGATGTGAAATTAAATGATTTCAGTCAGGTGATTGACATTTGCTTCTGCATTTAAAATCCAAAACATGCAATTTTAGTGTCATCCTCAGAGATTAAATCCACAGGTTTTGCTGATCAGGAAGGATAAAATATATTTCAGAATCTATAATATTTTCACTTAACGGTTTCATAATTTTCCAGAATAAGTTTCATAGATGATCCTTTCAGTTTTTATGACAATAAGACGTCGGCCACCTGAGCTTGCTTCCCATTTGACAGTGAGGTAAAAATCTATTTCTCTATTTTTCCTGGCATCTATAAAACTAACTAATGTGGATTATTCCAGATTTAAATAATTTAAATGACAGTTTGCAACCATTATTCTTGTAATTTCACAACATTTTAAAGAACTAGAATATCAACACTAAACTGGATTCAGTTCCATTACAAACAATTAGCATCATAAAAAAAACATGATGGCCAAATTAAAAGATTTTTGAGAGGTATGAATAATTTTGGTTTGACTAGCTGAAGCACTGAGACTCCAACCAAAAACTTACATTTATAATTAAAGTGATACTTGCAATTTAATACTCAGTAAATATTGCGTTTTTTGCAATATCACATTTGCGTACACTTATACTGCATGTGACAATTGGCTGCATTTGATTTTATTTAGGGATAGCTGGATGAAAAGGGGGCTAAACATCAAAAAATTCAAAAATATTAAGCTTTTTATTTGTAATAACTCATCTTTTTTCTTCCACTTCACATTTTAAAAAAAAAATCAGATGAATAACACTGAAGTTTTGCTTTAATGTGACAAATTGTGGATGAGTTTAAAGGCATTTTAAGGATATAGATTTAGTTAAAGTGTTTTGCTCGTTAAGTAACTTTAAAGGCTTGTGACATTTCGAACTACTGCACAAATGGCACCATTCCAATATAAAAGCATCTCCTCAGCTGTTTATTCACCTCATGTTTCGTCTTGAAGTTGGTTTATCACCTCATTTCATTAAACTGTTATGTTCGTTAAGTAGTTTTGGAATTGCAAAATAAGATTAATTTATGTAAAAGAGACATTTCTGTCTTCTGCTGCCTCAGCAGTTCGACTAATAATAACCGATGTGACAAAATACTGCAGTTAAATCCTGAACTGAGATTGACTTTGTCTTTTGTTTTTTTGCATTGCAGTAAGACGATTTGCAAACTAAAAGCTTATCTGAGCCAAATTGAGAATTTCATGGTGAATCTGCCATTAGACGGAGAAGAAGAACATCAACAGTTTCATATCTGTGCCTGAAAACACGTCAGTCAGGCGTCTGGCTCTACCTGAGAGCAGAGAGTTACACCTTTATGACAGCATTCAGAAACAGCCAGTCACCATTTTAAAACCACAACATCTTAAGGTAACATTAATGAGAAACAATATGTATATATAGCACAATATATTAGCTTCTAAAAACAATTAAAGCAATCTTACAGAAAATGAATCTAAACTAAGGGGGAAAAAATGAAGAATTTGATCATTTCTAATGTATTTATTAACTTTATTTTGAACCTTTTGCTGTCAAAAATTATCCCCATATTCCCTCATGTCTTTTTTTATTTGTTTTCATTAAAGGAAATCATAAAACAAATCATCTAAATTAAATGTTTGCAAGATAAACAAAGAGATACATGCTGCTTGCCAATTTTTACATTAAAATGTTAGCTAATAAATGGCTGTTTTCTCTATTTATCTACGCTACATCTGTGTTTTTAAACATTAATGGCACAAACAGCAGACACATTTATTGGTCCAAGGGTAATAATGTACAAAAATACTTAGAATAAAACTATCTTTTACTGCAGAAGCATATTTTCAAGTGCAACATACAACCTTCAATTTTAGAACATGTGTTGGTGGGGAAATAAAATGTAAAATAAGAGTTTTTAACAGAGTTGTTGATGAAATTTTAACTAAAAACTGTTTTTGACAGATGAGAAATATATTTTGTTGGTTTTTTTTGCAAAAGAAACTGTTCATATAGTGTTAGTGTGGTGCAAGGGGTGAATATATGGAAAAGTACCGCACGTCCATAATGAAGCATGGTGGAGGATGTGTGATGTTGCGGGCCCTGGAGCGTATATGGCCTCAAAAATAACTCTTGGTGAAAAATGAGAAAAAAGAAAAAACTTTTTTAAAACATATCCATTGTAAAATAAAATAAAATAGCAACATCCCCTAATAAAATGCATCCATCCTACTTTTGTCAATGTTTTGTCTTTTTCTTTATATTAAAACCAAACCAAGTAGGAGTAAAATGCATAAAATATACATAAGATCTTTCAGTATTTCTCAAAAATATAATTTGGCTTTTTTTCTTAAGGCCATCTAATACTTGTGGCTCTAAACCAGCTTTATGTAACCAGACTCTTTGGATTATGAGGATAATTTGTGAAAACATGAGATTATGCTGCTGCATTAAAAGATAATCTAACTAAATGATTTTTTTACACATCTTTAACAGGTCTAATAATAAATGTGCAACATACAGAAATAGTATTTAATATTCCTGCTCTCTTCCAGCAGGAACAGGAGTTTTTTTTATTTTTTTTATGAATGAGATCTTTTAATTGGCTCTTCAGAGTTTCGTATTTTTTATTTTTCTAGAATTGTTTTTGAAGTTAAGAGCAAATATTCAGTATGAATGAATAAACAGAGGAACACTTCCGCTCTGATCCAGCTCCACACCGCAGCATCCCTGCATCACTCTTTATTCAATCTGTCCTCTCTGCAGTGCACAGTCATGGGTCCCCGGCGCGCATGCGCACCATTACACCTTACCAATCAATACATTTGGCCCGCACTGGGCCACGTTATGAATTACAGCAATGCAAACAGCATCATCATCATCATCATCATCGTTTTTAATCCTGGGGGTGTGCAGGTCTCACTTGGATCTAAAGTCCCTGATTATTCATTTCACTTCAGTTGAGCCGACACGTTCCCCACAAACACCCGCTTAACGCTATAAGAGGTAGTCCGGGCCAAAACCGGTCCGGATCGGGCCTACCTGGCGCACCGTCCGCTCCTTTTCCGCCTTTTGGGAATCTTCATCTGGGATTTTACTTCGGCACAAAACGTTCTGGTCCAAAAAACCCACCGTTCCTCTAAGGAGGGGTCGAGGTCTGGGCCTCAGACTCCCACAAGACTAAATCACCATTTATTTCTCCTCACACAGGCGGGCGACCAACCCGGACCGGGCCCGTCCAACAAGCCAGGCGTCCCGCTGCAAGTCCAGAACCAACAGAGTCCACAAACAAACCGCAGGTTCTGCTTTCGTCCCGGACTCATCCGATGCTGCTGCAGCTGAAAATGATGCTGAGGTTGAGGAGGAAGAGGAGGAAGAGGAGGAGGAGGAAGAGGAGGGGGAGGGAAAGGGCGGAGGATGATGCGAAGTGGTTCCTTCCTCCTGTTGGACCGGATCCGAAAGGCTAATCACAGGAAAAGCCGAACCGGAGGACCGGAACCAGCGGACCCTGGGCGGGCTGTCGGGGCGGCGAGAGTCTGTACGGATCTCCGGCTCCAGCCTGTTTGTCCGCACTGCAGCTCTGCCTCCAGCAGCGTCAAATAGCCACAGCAACCACAACATCCGGCGGGCTCTTTCAAAATAAAACTCCCTCTGATCGACGCAGCCATCACAACGTAAAGGTTGATCAGTCCATCGAAACTCAAACACTGAAGTTTAGTCTTTGCACTGGGCTCCAAAATTTAAATAAATAAAAAAAAAATCCCTAATTTATTATTATTATTATTATTATTATTATTATTATTATTTTATTAGGTATTTCTTAATAAAACCTGTATGCCATTTAAACATATAAAGAGCTTCAGACTACTGCCTTTGTAAAAGGAAAACAGACAATTTCATCAGTTATTTTCAATTTTGTTGGCCAAATTTTTAACATTTTTGGATTGTGGTAAGGTGACGATCAAAATCACTTTAAGGGCCACAAATGGCCACACTGTTTGGACATGCCTGACTAAACTGATTAAAAAGATAAATAAACATGATTCTGTCAAGCCCCTAGTGCAAAATTATTCCCTGTGAGCTTTTTTTTTTTTTAAGAAAAAAAACAACATAAAACTTTAATCAATTTTATTGGTATTTAGTTGATCATATATCAACTAATTTACAATCAACTAAAAATATTAAAAATGATACATGGTTTTGATTTTGATTTTTTTTTTTTAAAGAAAATAAATCTGAACTTTTTGCACAATATATAAAAAAACTGATTTTTGGATATAATTCTCAATTGTCAGATAAAAGGCACCTTTTGAAAATAACATATAAGCCAGTATTAAGGATACTTTTCATTAAACCTATATTTCTGTAGCTGGTAAAAAAAATATACATAAAGTAAAATTTAAGTCGTATTTAACATTTACATAATTTTTTAGCCAACTGAAGTAAACATTGATTATTCTATGAAATGATATCATGTGCCTGTAAAACACATAATATTTAATATTAATATTTAGTTAGATCAGGAAGCCTGCAGATGGTTAAAAATACATCAGCAAACTTAGAACAAACCTGATCCTTCCCACACGCTTTCAGTTGTTTTAAAATTAAATCTTCCTTCAAATATAAATTTTTCCAGAAAGGCAGAGACCTGCCATCTGATCCTCACTAATATTGACTTACAATTATCTGGGAAGCAATGAGGGCAGCTATATTTCAAATAGTAGATATGGATTTCATGGCTCGGATTGCTCCTGTTCTTCTGAGATGACAGATTCTTCACAAACACTAAACTAAAAAGGCACAGCATTCGTTCCATGCAAAGTGGTCTTTCTTGTACATATTAATTTCCTTCTAAATGAAGGTCCAGTGTGGAAAATTCTTCAATGAGTTGCCAAAACAAACACTGGACAGATGATGCATTACCAAATACCAAGCAAGTCTCAAATGATGCGGAGTTTGCACTTTCACAGTAAAAACACACAGTTTACAAGCACAATCACAAAAAACAGAAATGTTCAAAGTAAGTTAGGCTGCTACCACTAGCAGCTTAAGATAAGATATATCCTATCTTTACACATTGAAAATACTCAATATTTTGTAGCACCATCTTTCTTTGCAACTGCAGCAACAAATTGCCTTGCAAGTGTCTCCAACCGCTGCAGAGAGTCTACAATTCTGGCTGGTTCTTGAAAAAGCAACTTCAGAGCATCAATAGACAACCAAGAAACTTTCAACACACTTCACTTCCTTTCAGCGACGGTTTTCCTCCATAAAGGCACAAAATAACACCTGTTTAGAGAGACTAATTCATCTAACTATGGAAAGAAGCCAGAGATGCAAACTGAACGCAGAAAAAAACCAATGATTCTCACCCAGGACTGCAGAGCCAATTTGTAATTGTGTGAGCAGAAAAGATAAGATAAGAAGGATAAGAACATTTCTGTATTTTATGGATGAAAATGACAATAATACATAGAAGTAACAGAAATAAAATCAGCCAAAATATTTTTTTTTCCCAAATCAGTTTCTTTCAATAAAAAGAACATATAAAACTGGAACAAAAACTGCAGGTGTGTGTCTGTTTCAGGTGAATTTCGGTTAAAACATGTTTGATTTTCATTCAGTGGATAGAAAATCCAGAAATTTAACTCAAGTAAAAGTAACCATATTTCATATTAAAATAACTCAAGTAAAAGTAAATGGTTCAGCGTAGTAAAAATACTCCTAAATGTAATTTTTTCTCCAAAGGTTACTCAAGCAAATTTGTCTGAATGGACGTAACCATTGATGAAAATCTGTCTAATAGTTATAAGAGAACATTATTCTACACTTAAGACATTTATTTCACCCGTCTACATTAAATACAATTACATAAATCAGTGTAAATGCAACAATGACTTTTCTCAGCCGCTGGGTGAGGCATGAGAGTCTCCAATGTCCCACCCTGATTTAACCTCCTGAACGCCTCCTCCTGTTTGGGCCCGTTTGTAACAACGTTTACTATCGTTAGTCTGCTGGTTCATATTTTATTTCACTAAAATAGATTCGTCTCTCTACACAATGCTGAATAAATGGTGCTCTCTTCTCCCTGCATCCATCCAGCCTGTGGCCTCACACACACACACACACACACACACACACCCGGGCGCGCACACACACGCTCACACACTCTCCGGTTTCACTTTTTTTAGATTCGGGTTCAGTTCAACCAGCTGCTTCTTTTAACTCTTGGCTGATTTATCGCCCTACCTGAATGTTGCTATCCGTCCGGAGAACCGAGCAGCTTCCACTCCCTTCGCTCCATCTCTACAGCATCAGCACCGCACGCTTCCTCGGCGTCCCTGTGTTCACAGCTGTAGCTCTAACGCGCCCCCTGCTGGAGGATTGCTTCCACTGGAACTCTACTTACTACAGGTCGTCATGTGCACAAAATATGTGCGCATTTTTTTTTTATAGCTCTTTTATTTTATTGTGCTGAAATGTACATGTTATCATTAACTATATTGTCTTCCCCAATTCTGTGATAAATAAAGTAGATCTTATACATTTTTTTTTTTTCAATAATTCAAAATTACAACTTCATAATTGACTCAAATGTGAATTTTGGCAAAGACATGACTGTCTCAACTAGCCCTGTAATAATAAGCAATAAATCAGTTAATTGTATTATAAATTAAAACAAGTTTGATCATTTCCTTTTGCATGATTTGTCAAGATTTCTACCCAAAAATGGATGACAAAATCTTCAGTCTGGTACTTTGGTCTCAATTAGCTCTTTTTTAAATCACAGTTTTGTTTACAGAGTCTTCATAATTAATTTTAATTGTTTCTCTTGCGTTGTTTATTTATTTTGGATATTTAAAATGTCTTCCAGTTCCTTTGTTAAATGTTTATTATAGCCTAGAATGTGTTCTTGCATTATTGTACTGTTGTTATGATGTTTCTTGAAAATAATGTTTTTATCATGACAGGTCCATTCACAATTGTGAACCACAATAATGAGTTAGATGAATCTTTAATATTAATAGATTTTGTCATGAGAAGTGGCAATAATTAGTTCAACAACTCTTGTCCCACAAACCGTACATCACAAATGTCTTCATGAGATTCTGTTAATGTTTGTGTTTAATACATTCAAGTTTTAAAAGTGACTAAACACAAGCAATAAAATAAGTAAATAAATGTTTTCTTCAGTTTCAAAATACTTTTTGGGTCCAAATTTCTAAATCTTTATTTTTTTTAACAGATTATGGCTCCAATTTCTTTTGATATAAATTCACTTATTTTTTTAATTTGAAATTCTTTTTCATTCGTTTAATTTTTTTCCTCAGCAAACTCTATGGTCAGAGCTGCATATATTTTGCGTGGTGTTCCTCTTCTGGTCCACCGGGTGGCGCTATAGACAACTGGAAGAAACTATTAAGGGGCGAGGAAGGTCCAACATGGCGGTGCAGGTTCAGTTGAGTTGTTTGGAGAATTTTCCCGCACACATCAGTCCTCTGGATGTTCTGGCCCTGAAACCTGACCTGGAATCTGTTTTCCAACATGACGCCAACCAGCCGACCATCCTTTTCACCCCGAACCAGCCTCAGCTCTGCGGCAGGACGGGTATTTTACTGCAAGTCCACCCGACCACCATGGAGGAGATTAGCTGCCTAACTGCCGACAGCGAGTCCGGGCTCCGCGTCCGCTTCTTCACCAGCCAGTATTTCCTGAAACACTATCGAATCCAGCGGTGTTCACGCGCCGGAACGGTCAGGCCCCTGGAGCCGGTCAGCCTGGACAGGGTGGTGCTCGGAGCCCGCAGCAGGCCGAGCCTCCTCTGGGCAGGAGGGGAGCAGTTCACCGGTGGACTGCTGGAGCTCTGTCACCTGGGGAAGGAGCCGCTGGCCCGGCAAGGAGACCCGCTTCTCCTGTCCCACCATCCTCTGTTTGGAGACGACATGGGCCAGGTGAGACTCTGAACTGATCACTGCCCATTTAGATTCATGGTGTTGGATTAACAACGACTGACATAAGTTTGTTTTTCTTCTTTCTGAGGGTTTCAACCTGAATGTAAAGTCAGGGGAAACTGTCCGGGGATGCAGTAGTGTTTGTCTAACACATGTAGCTGAAGCAAAATACACAATTTCTGGTTGTAAAGTGACAGAATGTGGTTTTCATGTGAAATGTGCGATAGGAAATAAATGCATCGGCCCTAACAAATTTAGGGAATTTCTGCCAAATTCTCTAATTTATTGCCTAACTTTCTGCCACAAAATGTGAAAATTTATGAGCTCCAAGAGTCAAAATTTGCAAGAAAAAAAAAAAACTCAGAAATTGAGACTGAGCTCAGAAATCTTCAAGAAAAACACATGAAACTCTCTGAGGACCAAAAGTTTAAGATTTTTGACTTTTGAAACTCAGAAAGTTTACAAAACTTAAAAAGCACAGAATATTTCTGGGACTAAATTAAAAAAATCAAGAAATGTTGATTAATTTCAGACGTTTTCTAGAAAAAAACTTGGAATTTTTGTCACATTAATTAATTGTTTCTGGGGAGCTTTTTGGTAGAAATTTACTTCCTACTGTGTCATTGTTCAAGTAAACCATCTTGCAGCGTTTCACTCATCTGAAGCATTTCCCGCTCTGTGTTTTGCAAGGTGCAACAGCGCCTCCTGGATCTCCTGGTGCTGGAATGCAGCCCAGTGAAGCAGGGGAGGATCACGGCCAACACCTCTCTGGTCCTGACTGACTGCTGGGACTGCGCGGACCCTCCAGGCCCGTCGTTGTCCTACAGATCTCTCGGACTGAGCGTGTCAGACTTCGCTCATTACGCCGACAGCCTTGGCGGGTCTCGGTCTCTCCTGGACAACTGGAGTAGTCTGGGCTCCGGGCTGCCGGACGTCCTGCAGGCCTTGGAGTGCAGGTTAGACGTGCGCGTGGTGGACACTCGGCGATGGTGCTGGATCAAAGGCCAGCGAGGAGCATTTGTGGACACAGACAGCTGCGTGTTCCTGAGCAAGCGGCTGCTTCTGAGGCTGGGGGTGTTCAACCATGAGTGGGTGAGGTTGTCCAAGCCTGCAGGGGGCGGCAGAGGGCCAGGGGAAGAGGTCGATGTCAGAGCTGCCCCCTGCAGAGAGCGTCTGGTCTTTGTAGCAGTGGTGGATCTGAGTCCAGAACTGACGATCCATGACGATGTGGGTTTCATCTCATCGACTCTGTGGTTCAACATGACTGAAGGAGAAACGCTTCCCGTGAAGGGCTGCTCGCTAAGGATGAAGGTGCATTTAAAACACACTTTAAGCTGCTCAGTAAGGATGTGTTCAAACTGCAGGTCTTAATTCTGAAAGCAAACGTTTTTTTACGTGGTCATTCATGCTAATAATTAACCCTGGCCACAATGAGGCTTCGGTCTGAACCGGTTTATGTTCCCAAAGCAGCGAATGCACAGAATGTTGACGTCACAAAACAGCCATTTACAGAAGTTAAATGATGCCATGTTTAATGGTGACAGAGACGCTCCACTTTTTGTTTTAGCATTAAAAAGCTGTAGCAGCAACCAAAGAGTTGTCAGTGTAAACAGTGGAAATGTTCCTGTAGCTTCATCAACGAGATAAATAATCAGCCAAGTATGAAAACATCACGCACCAGGACTGCTGCAACGCACTGGAGCCAAACATTGAACTCCTCTGGAGAACTTGACTGCTTACTAAGGAGGTAATGAAGTGATTTAATTCAGGTGTGTTGGACAGGACAGCAGACCTTGGGGACGTCTGGCATCAGCTGTGACTGAATAGATTTAAATAATTCAGGGATTGAAAAAATAAAACCCTAAAAAGGCAAAACACTTTGTACTGCTATAAAACATGCCATTTTCTCATGTACATTTACATCGTAATACAGGCCTTAAATTAGGTTCTTAACGGTTTTAAAAAGTCTTCTGACCATTATGCAGATACCCCGACTAATTTAACTGGAAACGGTTGAATGTTTAAAGGGCATTTGTCTTATTTAGGTCTTTGTTTGACGAGGTGTTGTTTGCTCTGTTGCATCAGAGGTGGAAATCGGCTCTTGAAGATCTCGGGCAGCGCTCTGACAGTTACTGCCACTCAGCTTCTCTGCCGTTTGCCACCGAGCTTCACATCCAGCCGGTCAGCTCTCCGCAGCACAGCAACCTCAGCTTCCCCGACATCCTGCTGGCCGAGCATTTCTCCACACCACGGTGGGTTGCTGCAGGTCTGCCTGGCGGTCCAAACGCCTCCGCTTAATGTAATCTGATTAACTGTGTGGGAAAGAACCAGGAAGGCATTTTCAAGAGAAACGACTTCACAGAAAGTTCTCTGTTTCTTTTCTCTAACCAGTTTGTTGTTTCACAGCGTGATTTCACAGGGAGACATCCTGACGGTTCCTGCTAAAAACCACCCAGAGATGCTGGAAACCAACACGGATGGGATTCGCAGGTACAGCGCATCTGTCTGCACGTTTGCAGTTACGGCAAAAAAAGAACAGAAAACCTCCCACTTTCCAACGAAAAAAATAAATAGATAAAATTATCAGGTCTTTATCAGGTTCATTCAGTTAAATCTGACCTCAATTTTACAAAACACACATAGCAGATTAAAATATTTTATGATGCTATTGTTAAAACCATGACTAAAAAACATTAACTACGTAATTATTATGTGACTGTATGCCTGTGATTGCATTTCAAAGCATTCATTGCCCCACAAACACAAATATTGTTCTTGTAAATTTAAAGAACTCACTTAAACAAGTGTGATTTATGTCACTAAGCTGCACAAAGTAACTACATGTAGTCATATTTTTGAATTTAGTGGTGTATTTTGATGTCAAACAGTGGAGAAAATAGTAAAAATAAAATTTACAATAACACCTTTTGTTTTATAAAAAAAAAAATCATTAATTAAAATTTATTGAGACGACAATCAAAATTCTTTAGAAATTTTTCATAGTCAACAATACAATAAATGTAATTGTGAGCCATCATGAAGCCCAAAATGTAAAAGCTGTGCATAGAAATCAACAACTCTGAAATTCAAAAGATCTGGAGGAAATCCAGGTGTGCATTAAAATCACGGCTGCAGTGTTTGTTAAACTGGAGTTTGGTAATCATAAACAACCAAATATTAACTAATGTCAATTCGGGATGTTTCAGTTCAGGCAGACGTGATTTTGCAATAATAAGTTGTGCTGACTCGTTCTCTTCAAATGGAAAACGACCCTTTCAAACAAATCACCAGCTGTTTTTCACATACAAATGTGCACAAAACTCTGTCAATCTTCCACTGACGTCAAAAAAAACAACAACACAATTTTGCAATCGGCATGTTTTCATTAAATAAGAAACATAAATGAAATCACACACGAAGGAGCTTGTTCATGCAATAGGACATGGCGCAGCATCGTCCGCCAACCGCTTCCTTTTGTTTTTGTCTTTGTGGTTTGCACCAGTGGAAACGTCCAATTTTGATGCAAGCAAAAGAAAACCCCCGAAACATTCCAGTGCCAAAACTTTTTAGCGAAAAAAAGAGACTTGTCTTTCGAAAATGGTGTGTTTCCAGTAAGCAAATTTATTTTCAGATTGTTGATGGAAAATCTATCGCGAAGTCTTTTTCTGATCGTATTTGTGCTTTGACTTCTGCCAGGTGTCCGGTTCTGTACTTTAAAGTTCGGAAGGTTCTTCCATCTGCTCCAGGAGGAGGAGAGGCTCTTCTGGCCTATGTGGCTCACACCTCACTCTACATGGTGAACATCTGCTTCTATTTAGCGTCCGAACTCAGAAACGATCTGAATCACGGCTCCAAAAACAGCATTAGCAAACCCGCAGAAAATCCTGCAAGATATGTGAAAAAACATTGACTGTGATGTGATTTTAACTGGTGTTTTATAATAATGATTGAAAAACTGATTAATAAACAGGTGCAAATTTAGGATTAAGAATTTTTTTTTTTTTACTTTACTTTGAAAAAATACTGCTATGCAACACTGCAAAATCTAGTTTCTATGGCAATAAATCTTAATACACTTGAAGTAAGACCATATTCAATTAGATACAGGAGCTTGTTTTATGTCAATAATTCCCTAATATTGTTGAAAATATTCGATCCACTAGATTATTATTTTATAAGTGAAATAATCTGCCAATGAACTAGTACTTTTTAATCAATATAAAATAATTATTCACTTAAAACAAGCTCCTATATCTTTCTGAAAGTTACTTGTGAAGAAGTTCTGTCTTATTTTGATATTTGCACTAAAAACTAGACCACATATATTTGGTAAAAGTTTGTGTTTATGCAGTGAGCACAACTTTCTGTGCATTTCCTTGCAGTTGGTATATATGCCTCCTACTGAAGCGAGGCCAGAAACTGCACTTTTATTCATTTGGTGTCGGTGGTAATGAATATGCTTTAAATGCATTAATAGGGAACCTTCACCAACAGCCCTGTTCCCTGCTGCTGTGTGGATGAAGAGTCTCTGTGGAGCAGCCTGGCTCCTTCCGGCCTCAACAAGACCGTCGACCTCCTCAGTGACCTCATCCTGCCTCACCTGCAGCACAGGTAACCAGTGATGTCAGAAAGGCGTTGCGTTAGTAAAACTGAGCTTGAAAATGCTTAAAAAGTGCTTGACAATAGTGTTTGAACTATGTAAATAATAAGGCTTTTATATTTGCCGGCTCTTTAGGAGGAACTAAGACTAATTAGTGTTCATTGATTCGGTTGTAGACAGTCTCTGTCTGCTTGCACCGTCCTCCTCCACGGTCCTGCAGGCAGCGGAAAGATGACTGTGGTCAGAGCGGCGAGTCGCAGACTCAACCTCCACCTGCTGAAGGTGCAGTTTAATGTCTAATTTCGTGATTGGTTTTGTTGATTTTCTTTTGATTTTCTTTGCTATTAAAGTTTGTGATTTTGCCTTAGAAATTTTTGCAAGGAATTTCTCAGATTTGACACGAACATATTTCTTTTATTCTTTAAAGAACTTAAATGATATCAATCTCGGACTGTGAAAAGAAATGATTTTGATTTTTAATTCAAAACACATGAATGTTTAACAAAACTGCGGGTGTGTTTCTGTGTGGTGAATTTTTGGTTAAAACATGTTTGTTCTTCATTCAGTGGGTAGAAAATTCAGACTTTTTACTCGGTTAATAGTAGAGATGCTTCACAATAAAATGACTCAAGTCAAACTAAAAAGTACTACAAGATAAAAATACTCAAAAGTAATTTATTTCAAAAAAGTTACTGAAGTAAATGTAATTAAATGTGACCAGTAATTAGTCCAGCTCTGCTTAAACCCAATGTTTTTGACCGGTTCCTCAGAAAATGTTCAATAAACCCACAATTACAAACGTAAAGAGAACAAATTTGTTTATCTCTAATGAAATAAAATAAAATCTTTATTTTTTTTTTTTCAAAAAGTTAAAAAAAGATTTTTTTTTAATAAAATCTTATAATGACTTTAAACTTGAATAATTCATAAATTATTTTGTGTGTTAACAGTGGCACAGTTGGTAGCACTGTTGCCTTGCAGTAAGAAGGTTTTGGGTTCGATTCCCGGCCCGGGGTCTTTCTGCACGGAGTTTGCATGTTCTCCCTGTGCATGTGTGGGTTCTCTCCGGGTTCTCCGGCTTCCTCCCGCAGTCCATAAACACGACTGTCAGGTTAATTGGGCTTTCTAAATTCTCCCTAAGTGTGACTGTGCGCATGGTTGGTTGTCCTGTACTTCTAGTTTTTACAAATTATATTTGTGTGAATTTATGCAAAACAAAATGTAGCGTGGGTGTGTCCTGCTGCTTAAAGAAGTCATTTGTTGTGTGTGTGTGTGTGTGTGTGTGTGTGTGTGTGTGTGTGTGTAGGTGAACTGTGTGACTGTGTGTGCAGACACTTCTGCAGCTGCAGAAGTGAAGCTGTCGTCGGTGTTCCAGCGAGCCAACGCGCTGCAGCCGTGCATCCTGCTGCTCAGAAACCTGCAGCTCCTGCTCAAAACTCCAGGAGCTGCTGAAGACAATGGCCGGGTCAAGGCGGTTCTGTGCCAGCTGCTCGGCAGCGCCCCCGCCAGGTCAGTGGCTTAAATATGACGATTTTATTGGGAGAAAAAAACAGACACACACAAGATGTCGGGGTATCTTCCATCATCTACAGGTGCAGTAAGTTGGAATATCAATAGAAAGTTCATGTATTTTACATGCAAATTGATTTAATATATGTATTTATTTCTGATGATTTTCATTTTTATGATGTTTCAAAAAAATTACAGAAGATTAATAGCATTTTTTGTGAATGAAATATAGGTATGGCTGGACAATAAATCAATAGTATACATCGCTACAGACGCATGATCAATATCCATAGATAATACGTCTGATGGAATAATCAATAATTCAAATGAACTTTGATCCAGAATCCCACAGCATTCTGGGAAATGTAGGCAGAGGGGAAAGGCTTTAACCGCTCAAACTACTCACTAAGCAAAGTTTGGTGGCATCAACTATAACTCACTCGCTCTTTGGTTGCCTAGCAACGACCTGTCGAGCAACTTGCACAGCAGCGGTTTAAGGTTTCGCCTCCGAGCCTCATAACTGCTGTGGATAAAACCAAAATGGCAGCATTAAAGATATTTAAAACAAAAATCTAATCAATAGTCATCAATGTCGGCGCATCGTGATACGTTTTTCTTCCATGTCCGTTGAATCGATGCAGACAGACGTCAGGATGAACAGAGTTCATGTGTTGTTGTCTGTGTTTCTGTGCCAGTGTGGTCGTTGTGGCCACGGTTTGCAGAGCTCAGGATCTCTCCACGGGCATCATGGGGGCATTTGTCCACCAGGTGGCGATGGAGAGCCCCACAGAGGAGCAGCGGCTCGCCATGTTGGTCGGTCTGAGCAAAGAGCTTCATCTGGGGAGAGACGTCAACCTGCAGCGACTGTCCAAGCTCACCGCAGTAAGCATTGACCTTTATCTGACCTGTGACTTATTTGGGTTTAATAAGATTTCTAAATTAAGGAGAAAACTCTCTTTATTTCATTTTGCTTTTTGTAAACTGAAGTCTTTTCTGTGGAAACAGAGAGGTTGCTGGGTACTGTAGTTTGTAGGGAAATGAAAACCCAGACATAGATTTTCAAATGGCTTGAGGGGTTAAAACATTAGTGTTAATAATTCTGGGCCCACAGTGGTCAGATTGCTCCAAACACAAATTTGAACAGGGATTCACTCCAGATTTTCTCGTCTTCTCAGGGTTTTGTGCTGGGAGATCTGAGCGCTCTTCTGACTGAAGCTGGCAGAGCTGCCTGCAGGAGGCTGATCCACACCTGGTGAGACTGAAGCAGATTAGTGAGCGTAGATTTTATTTGATTTTGTTGGTCGCTGTTCAAAGTGTTGTTTGTTCAGTGGAGGCCGGCCGCAGGAGGACCTGTGCTCCAGCGGAGTGACCATCATGAACCAGGACTTCTGCTGCGCCCTGGAGAGGCTGCAGAGCGCCCAGTCCAAAGCCATCGGAGCCCCAAAGGTGACGCCGTGCGCCTCAGCAGAGCTGCTTTCATTATTCTGAAGCCCACTGAGCTTTAAGTCCCTCCTGTTTTTCCACAAAACTGCTAAATTTATACAAAATCAACCAATCTCCACATTGTTTTCTGACTGTACTGCAAATTTTCTCAAAGTTGCAGCCTCAGCCTTACTCGATGCCAATTCATAGTCCGTAACAAAAAGTCACATTTAACGTCAGTCATTAGCGCAAATATTGTAAAAATTCCTTATATTTCTAAATTGGCACAACAAAATCTGTGACTTTGATTACAAAAACATTAAATCAATCATAAAATCCTGCAGAAACGGCTATTTATTGATATTTTAACAGTTTAATTGGTTTTGTCAACACATTCTAGCACAGCCGCCCCTTTAAGAGCGTTAAAATGTTGGATTCGGCCCAAAATGAGCTGAATCTGACAGACTCCATAACTCTGAACGAACAGATCCCCAACGTGTCCTGGGAGGACGTCGGAGGGTTGGAGCATGTGAAGAGGGAAATCCTGGACACCGTGCAGCTTCCTCTGCAGCGTCCCGAGCTCCTGTCTTTGGGCCTGAACCGAACCGGGGTCCTGCTGTACGGGCCGCCCGGTACAGGAAAGACCCTGCTGGCCAAGGCTGTGGCCACCGAATGCGCCATGACCTTCCTCAGGTGGGTTTGCTTCACGAACCAGGCGTGAGCTTCCTCTTTTTCTTTCTTTAAATGCTGTTTAATTGTTTCTAAAGCTGCAGTTCTTTTCTGTTTCAGTGTCAAAGGTCCAGAGCTCATCAACATGTATGTGGGTCAGAGCGAAGAAAACATCCGAGAAGGTTTGTGTCTCATCTGTAAATCAATTATTGAAAACAAGCTGGATAATTTACATTTGCATGATTTATTGTTTTCCTTTTATCTCTGGTGATTTGGTCTCAATTCGCCATTTTTTTAAGAACAGTTTTGTTTACAGAGACTTTATGTTTCATTTTGTTTGTTTTATTGTTTGTTTATTATTCAAAATATCATAAAATAAGATTTGAAGTTTTTTTTTTTTAATGTTTTGGCATTATAATGCCATTCATAACATGATAATACTTGAAAATTGTCTCAAACAGCAATATTATTGTTTATTGCAATGACTTCTGGGACAATTTATCAGCAAAATGGGTGATCATGACAGGCCTCGTCTCATCATTTGATCAATACAGCACCGTTTATTTTGTATTTATTGAGAAAATTTGTATCATTTTAACCTTTGTTTATTTTTTCAAGACAAATTCCTCATTATCCAGGAACGACAGCTGAAAAAACAACAAAAACCTTATTGTGCGTTGCTACCAACTAAATCAAATTTAGACATTTCGCTTGGAAGATCTTGATGGTTGAAGGGAATATTTGTCGAAAAGGAAGAAATACTTTGTTCTTTTTTTGCATTTCAGTTATTTTGATTCATGCGTCTTATCTATTTTATTTTTTTTTTTAAATGGCTGCTTTACAGCCGATTGTCCAGATTCTTTATAATCATGTTTACTTTTACGATGCTCACTCATCTGTCCCATCTTTGGAAAAGCTTGTCACAGTCTATCTGCCTATTTTCTGTCTATTTTGACAATAATGTCATATGATTCTGTTTAACTTATCAGAAGGATCATTGTTTTTATCCGTTTTCTGTTTAAGACAAGAAAGTGGGCCATGTATTTTTTCCAAATGAGAGAAACAATCCAGGAGACATCGTCAGGCCCAAAGACCTTTTTATTTTTATATCCAAATGTTTTGAAATGATTTATCTGCTTTGGATTTATTCGTTTCACATTTTAAAGACTTCTAAGTTGTCTGGTTAATCAGTATATTTAATTCATTTTTGCAGTTTTATGTGATCTGGAGGTTTCATCCTTTGGTTTGTTTGTGTTCAGTTTTCCACAAAGCGCACTTGGCTGCTCCCTGCGTCGTCTTCTTTGACGAGCTGGACTCTCTGGCGCCCAACAGGGGGCGCAGTGGAGACTCTGGAGGAGTGATGGACAGGTGAGTCTTTCTGGAACCTTCTCTCTGTGTTCTGCTTCGTGACATGAATGAACCTGGTCTTCTGTCCTCCGGTCAGAGTCGTGTCTCAGCTGCTGGCTGAACTCGACTCGCTGCAGGCGTCTGCTGGAGTTTTTGTGATCGGAGCCACGAACCGTCCGGATCTGCTGGACCAGTCGCTGCTCAGACCCGGAAGGTTGGAAAGAAATAAACAAATAAGCCATGACAGTGTTCATAATGACGAAACCTATTCAGATTAAATAATTAATCGATTATTGAAACAATCGTCAACTAATTCAGCGATCGATTCGTCGCTAACTGGAACACACAGACTCGAACGGAAGGCATTTTGCTTACAATAAAAAACATTTTTCAGAGCAGCAACTCAACCAAAGCTGTACAATATATGTAGACAGATTTGCATTTAAGATGAAAGAACTTGTGTGTAAAACCGTTTTACCAAAAACTCCAGTTCAAACTTACTAAAGCAATGATGCATTTCAAAAAGGAACTGAATTATTTATTTATCTGCATCTTTTACTTTATTCTAAAATTTTATTAAAAAAGCTGGGGTGGTAAAAATGAAAAATATGTAGAATGTTCCTTTTTTATGCGATTAATCAAATAAAAGACAAATTTCAGATAACCATTTCATTTACCTTGGATGCAAAATGCGTGTAGTTTTTATACATCTTTGACCGAATTACTGCTTTGAATAAGTTGTTCTTTCAGTCAATTGTCTTTTTGGGGTCTGTTAATTAATTAAAGACTTTAACGCTCGGGTGATTTTTTTTTTTTTTTTTTCATCTAAACTTTCACATTTTGTTAATTATAACTGCTTTTTTTGAAAAAGCAATAAAAGGGTAAACAATCCAAGGGGGTGAATAGTTTTTCTATGCAGATGAAGTCTGAGCGTCTCTTGTGTCTGTGCAGGTTTGATAAACTGGTGTACGTTGGGATCAATGAGGACCGCGTCTCCCAGCTGCAGGTTCTGCAGGCCATCCTCAGAAAGTAATAACTATAATAAATAAATGTCTTTATCTGCAACATCAACTTCTCTGTGCAACGTTTTAGGGCCATCGGAGGTAAAAAAAAAAAAAAAAAACAGAGAGGACATTTCTGAGTTTAAAAATGTTCAAATTTGATTGAAAAAAACTCAGAAATTTATACATTAATCTCAGAATAATTTTAGAAAAAAAAAAAAAAAAAAAAAACATTCTCAAGTTCACAGAAACTCAGAAAAAAATCTTTTGGTGGAAATGTACTCCTTTTTATTTACTTTAGGAGATTTATTGTCATTGTACAGTATTTTCTCTACCTTCGTATTAGTGTAAGTTTTGGTTCTTTAAGCTAAAATAATAATAATTAATAAAAAAACAAAAAAAAAACAGGCAAAGCCAGTTTGAGTTGAAGTGTCTTCACTGTGTGTTGAGGTTCCAGTTGGATCCGGCTGTGAATCTGCAGGATGTGGTGGATCGCTGCCCGACTCACATGACTGGCGCCGACCTGTACGCTCTGTGCTCCGACGCCATGACGGCGGCCATCAAGAGGAAAATCCTGCAGATCAACAGTGGTAAGAACAAATAAATGGCTTTAAAATGTTCTGGCATTTTTTTAAGATAAGAGCTACACCAACAATAACAATGTATTTTATTTGTTTTTTCCTTTCTCATGTCCACATTTTCTTTGCCTCTGTCCACTCTTTGTTGGTCAACATCAGCAGTTATTCCCTAATAATCTGTAATCTCGCCGTTCCGTCCTCCAGGTCTGGATTCAGAGGACTCTCCTGTCCTCCTCTCTGCAGAGGATTTCTCTTCTGCTCTGAAAAACTTTAAGCCTTCTGTGTCCGAAGCGGAGCTGCTGCGGTACCGAAGCATTCACCAGGAACTCTCTGGACAGTAGAAAACCTCTGTGAGGCGTTTCATCAGGTGTAGCTGCTAAACGGAACAATAAGACGACGAACGAGTTCTGAGTTGGCGATTTTCACCGTTTTTATTTTTCTAACCTGTAAATGACACGAAGAAAGAAGCACAAGCTAATAAATCAGTGCAAAGACTTGAAATACTGTGGATTTCTCTTCTTTTTATTTTGATTTTCTGAATGACTTTGAAATGAATTAAATTTCCATTAAAATGTCAAATTCAGAGAAATAAATGGTTAATATTTTTGATACTGATATTTGACCATTTTAGTTTTTGGAAGCGTGAGGGAAAAATACACAACGGAAAAGTTTTTGTTACGACAACTTGGCATTAACCAAGAAATCATGATTTCACAAAAATCTGTTGTCAAAGTATTACTGGTTAAACTTTAGCTTTAATAACATAAAGCTACATAATTTTTAAAAATTGTGAATTCTGTATTAAAAGTGTCATAATTTACAAAATGACACTTTATGACAAGTCATAAATATTCATGTTTATTACAATCTTATTCACAACCCGTTAAAGTGTTACCTTAATTTTTAGCGAAGATTCTTTCTTAAAAATGTGCTGCATTCTGCAGAAAGGTTAGACTCACAACGATTTGTAATACGAACAAAATTGATAATTTATTACAAAATATAACATCTGTTGTCAAGAAAATACCAAACTTCACAGTGGAGTAAAACTCCACTCTAATTACAAAAATATTCAATTCAAACAGTGTCCTTGAAAAGAAAAAACAGGAATAATGGCATTTTTCTTTTAGACGTCACTATGGAGCAAAAATAACAAAGCTGCAAATCTTCAACATAACGACACAAACTGCCAGAAAGTTACAGGATTTGTGATCTGTACCAATTTTAAAGTAAAATGTTGAACAAACTGAACTAAAAGGTGACTTTAAAAAACAAAAACATTTGTTTTATACAACACGAGACTGCAACAGTGTCAAGTGATGCATCACAGAAATTAATGTGCACATCAGTAACAACCTGTAAATTACATTCAAAATGTACAGAAAGATAGTTAAATTTTTAAAATGTTCGGACTTTTGGAAAGTCCTTCAGTAGAAAAAGTCGAATATTTCTAACTTTTAAAAACAAAAGCAATTCAAGATTTGTTTTCTAGCAAAATTTGAATTTAGTTTTTATCAACAATGGCCTTAATACTAACTTGTAATCGCAGAAAGAGGCATTTCTCTTCAATGATAAAGTTTAAGTGACGGAATGAGCTCTCATGGTCGGAGTGTTGGCTCTTAAAAGAGCCTTTGTTTAGCGGATGTCTGAGGGATGCAGTTCACTTCTTGGCTGCTGCCTTCTTGACTTTGGGCTTAGCGCTCTTCTTCGCTGGAGCTTTCTTGACTGGAGCTTTCTTGACTGGAGCTTTCTTGGCTGGAGCTTTCTTGGCTGCTGCCTTCGTAGGGCTCTTAGTGGCCTTCTTGGCCGCCTTCTTAGGGCTCTTCGCTGCCTTCTTGATGGCCGCTGGCTTCTTGGCCTTCTTAGGAGACTTCTTGGCAGCAGCAGCAGCAGCAACAGGTTTCTTGGCTGCTACTTTCTTTGGCTTTTTGGCCGCCGCGGGTTTCTTAGCTTTAGCCGCGGGCTTGCTAGCTTTAGCCGCGGGCTTCTTCGCCTTGGCATCGGCCTTGCTGCCCATCTTGAAGGAGCCGGAGGCCCCGGTACCCTTGGTGTGGACCAGGGTTCCTTTGGTGAGCAGGCTCTTGATGGCGGTCTTGACTCTGGCTTTGTTTTTCTCCACATCGTATCCTCCGGCGGCCAGAGCCTTCTTGAGGGCGGCCGTCGACACGCCGCCTCGCTCCTTGGAGGCGGCCACGGTTTTCACGATCTGCTCACCGACGCTGGGGCCGCTCTTCTTGGGCTTGGAGGCCTTCTTCTTGGCCGCTTTGGCCGGAGCGGCGACGGGCGGTGGAGCTGGAGCTACTTCTGCCATCTTCTGTTGGCGACTCAGCGACAGTCAGAGGAGGAATGAGAAACCCGGAGCGGCGCGCTGCACTTAAACACACCATGAGAACCGTGGAGACTCAACCGAGTCCAGGGGCTCCTCGCAGCAACATGGTGGCTTCTGTTTGTGTTTTCTCGTCGGCATAAAGCGGCTGAAAACTCCGTGTTGGAGCATCGCTGAGGCCTGACAGTGAAGCGGCTCCGTGGCGGACTAGTTTCTCTTCGCCTTCAGCTTCTGGAAACCTCCGAGGCTTCCTGCTCTTTGTTACCGGAGCCGAAAAACTGCTCCGATTCGCGGCGGAACACGCGGATAATCGCCGTGTTTTCCGACCTTTCTCCTTGTCAGATCCCGCCATCCTCATCAAACACCGTCTGGTCGCTTCCTGACATGTTCATGCAAAGCCTGAGAATAAAAACAAGCAGCCGCTGAGTCTCAATCCGTCCTGAAGTGAAGATATTGCAGCAGCAGCAAACACACTGATGATGGCGTCTCATGTCGCTGCCAGGCTTCCTAGCAGTAAATCAAAGCCACTTTTTCTGCTCTCAACCCCTGAAATCAACACAATCATAACTATTATAACTAATAACTAATTATAACTGCGCTGTGACTGAATGTTGGTGTCTGGATAAAGTATTTACTTTGTCAATCAGCGCTGGGCTTTACAAAGTTAGTCTGAATCAGTATTTGTGTTTTTAGCTTCCTCTGAATAAAATGTGACTTTAACATGCAATTGTTTTGCTTCTTAATTAGCTCTAGTTTAATCTTTTTCAAATTAAATTGCTCCGTTTTTATTACATCCTGAGAGAAAAACGATGGGCTTTAATTAAACACAGATTGGATGTAAGATTTTGATTTTCAGTCCAAGTAAAGTCGACAGCAAAACAAAAGTTAAAGCTCAGGAGGAAACAATAACTAGAACTTAAATAACTTTCTCCTTGGAGTTTCAGAACATTTCTGCACTTTAACAATATAAGTATTGTTTATAAATAAAGCAATGGCTCAATATTCAGATGGCAATTATAAGAGCTGAGTTTTTAAAATGAGGTTGCACTGGACTTTATTCATGGAGGAATGAAGACAGTTTTTATTTGTAAAACACTTTCAAAAGCTTGCATCACTTTCCTTCCATTTCACAAATATTTGTTGCTTTTACATAAAAACCTAGTGAACAACAATGAACATTTAATATTGTATTGTGACAATATGAGAAACATTCAGAGGATGAAAACATTTCAGTTTTCATGAATTCAGGATCAAAATCATTCTAAGATTGTTTTCTAAGAAACTGAATTTCCCCACGATGGTCCACCAGAGAAATATTTATATTTTATTCCAAAACACCTTATTGAAATGTCATCTGCCAGATTGGTGGATTTTCAAAGCAAGAGTGAAATGGAAAAGTTTCATCAAGAAAAAAAATACAAACTGAAGGAACATCCAGTCCAGCTGTGGAGAACATTGCTGCAAAACCCCCAAAGAACTAAAATCAGAGAATATGGGGCAACATTCATGCTAAATGGATGCCACAATTCTTAAATAGTAAAGAAAAAACATTGTAAAAGTTTCTGTACACGTTTTGTGGCCTTGTCTGTTGCAGCCAGAAGGATCACAGCATGGAAAGGTTTGGAAAGTCCTGCTATAGGACGAGCAGCAGCTCTGTCCTGTTCTGATGGCTGGATCTTGATGTGCAGGTTCAGCACAGAGCAGAAATAATTAACCCCCTGCTGTACTTTGTAACTTAACTTTCCCTTCAGTTTCATTATTCTAATCCCAAAATACTCCAATGTAACATTTCATACAAGATACTTTTACCATTTTACATCTTCACTTCATTAAACTGAAAGCCCATAAAAATAGCACAGTATTTATTCAGAGCCTTAAAGTTCCTGTTCAGCATCAAAGATATAAATGACATTTTCGAGTCAATGTTTCACGCCAGCTCAAGCTTCTCCAGAACAGATGAAAGTGTCAGGATCAGCGCTCTGCAGACAGTGTGGGTGGCTCTTAAAAGAGCCTTTGGGTTGAAGCAACTCCCGCAGCGGAGAGTTTACTTGGAGCTGGTGTATTTGGTGACCGCCTTGGTGCCTTCAGACACGGCGTGCTTGGCCAGCTCGCCGGGCAGCAGGAGGCGCACGGCGGTCTGGATCTCCCTGGAGGTGATGGTGGAGCGCTTGTTGTAGTGAGCCAGACGGGAGGCCTCGGAGGCGATGCGCTCAAAAATGTCGTTGACGAAGGAGTTCATGATGCTCATGGCCTTGGAGGAGATCCCGGTGTCAGGGTGGACCTGCTTCAGCACCTTGTACACGTAGATGGCGTAGCTCTCCTTCCTGGTCCTGCGCTTCTTCTTGCCTCCTTTGCTGGCCGTCTTGGTCACGGCTTTCTTGGAGCCCTTCTTGGGCGCAGACTTTGCGGGTTCAGGCATTTTCTGTCAGTCCAAACGACAAGTGAAGCGCAGGGGCTGGGGAGATCGTTCTTATACACAGTGCATGTAAATTCAGCTGTAGCGTCCCTTCACTCTGATTGGCTGAGCCGTTCAGCGGGCTTCCAATGAGAGGCGGAGGATCATTGGTTTGAAAATCCCCGCGCGCGCAATTTAACAACACAGAGAGAATGTTAAAACCCGGATGAAGAGGTGAAACTGGATTATTGCAACATATTTACGGATGAAACTGAAGCAACACAACACTGTTTACCCTCAGACAAACTAAAGACACAATTTCATAGTGCAACAGTTAAAAAATTTATTAAGATTGAGATTCTGCCAATCAATTTAATGTTTTCTCATCATATTCTTGTTTTGTGAAAAAAAGTCCACTTTTCTTATACTTTTATTAAACAATTATTTCACAAGGAGAATCCTGTGAAGATTAAAAATCTCTTTACAAGAGAAGACTGGTTATTGCAGCAGCACACAGAGATACCAGAACATTCCCATTAAAAGCAGAAATAGTTAACGCCGTCATAAATAAATCAATTAAAAGATTGCTTGTTAGAAACATTTAAACGTAGAGGATTGCTTCTCAAAATCATTTTTTGTCACAGGGGTTAAACTCTGCAGTTACACAACACAGGTTTATTGGAAAAAAAAAAAAAAACTGAATAGTTTCAGAATCATTAATACCTTTTTCATAGCAAATATTAAAAGGACCACTTTCACATTTAGCTTTGCAGAATTATCTTAGATCAAATTTACATAGTCGTGACTTTATAATTATCTAAAAAGTTACATTTTCTTTTTTCTGTAAAAGCTTTCACGCTGGCCTCATTAAAAGGCCAGCGTTTCAAGTAAATTTAGGTTTTGTTTGCGTTTCAATTAATGTATATGTTGGGATTATTAAATCATTTCATTAAACGTAGCTAACCGGTGTTATGCAGTCCTGAGTTATTTAACACAAATTTGTACGTTGTTACTAGTGTGAAGTACTGAGAGATGTAGTTTGGTCTCATGTCCGCTAGGGGCTGCTGTCGCAGTTGTTACAAGTCTGCCCTTTCAAGACATAAGGTTTCTGAACCTAAGGGGTAACACTAACATCAAAACGGTTATATTGTTCCTTCCCTTTGCAAATGCCATTTCCAAGGGTTTTAAAACTTTACTTATTTACTCTGAGCTGAAAATGTTTGAAAAACTAACAAAAAACAACTCTTTCAATGTGCATGGAGGAGCGGTGAAGCAGTAATAGCAGCAGTGTAGGGTCATGTCCACTAGAGGCCGCTGCAGCAGTTGTTATAAATCTGTCTCGCCAAAAAACTAACTTTTCTAAACCTAACAACTTCTTTATGCTGCATAGAATGAACAAGAAGTGTACAAATATATGCATTAGTGTCACATTTTGTAAATGATGTGTATATATTTACAGCTACACCAAAGAAATGGTCTGTTATCGTTCTCGCCTTCCTATTGGAGTAAAAAGACTCGCAATAAACAAATGCTCTTGACTATCGTTGATTGTTTTCAGCTTGATGTGACTTGTTTATATGAATTTAACGCTTGGAACAACATAATTTATTAGTATTTCCCATCTTATCCAGTGAGTATTGCTAATATTGTCTATAAAATAAGAAAGGTTTGGAACCGTGAGTTAAAGTGAGGCGAGTCAGAATGACTTGTTTTCCTCACCAGTTATGTGGTATCGCTTCTCGGCCTTTTGGCTAAGATCAGTTTGTAGTTTCTGTTCTCATCAGTTTAATATCTGATATGTCTCCATTGGGGACTGTATATTGAATTGATTTTTGGATCAGGGAGTTGGAACCAGGGCTTGCCTTTTCCACTCCACGCATCATCCTGGTATTGCAGTATTTCCAGGAATGGTGCATATTCTGGTTTGTAAAAAGTGAATATCCTCTTAATTAGGAATAGACCTTGAACTTCATATACAAGGATAAGTTCTCCTGTGTAATTTGTAGTATGTAACTTTGAAAAATGTTTATCCTTGTTTATTTTTACACATCTGTTCCAACTTACAATATTGTGACTGTAATATAAGACAGATAATATGTGGAAAAGGTCAATATAGACTTTCTCTCAGTGCTGCTATTGCTGCCTGGAAAAATGTGTTGCTCGTAGTTAATGACACAATGTGCTAATAGTGGATCAACAATTCACCATCACAGGAAACTAATTTTCCACTGTTTCAATGAACTTGGAAGCATAGAGAAAGGAGGAGACTGTGAGCAGCTTGTACACTGAGGTGATTGTCAGCCCAAGTCCCTCCCCATGATTCTGATTGGTTGTTTCCGACGAACCTGTGTATTTGTTCAGACCATAGGAGAATGCAAAGGAACTTGATTTTGTCACATTACCTGTCTTGTATTATACTGTCATGACATAGTGACGTCTATAAAAAAATTAAAATAATAAAGATCCTTTTTTATACTCAGCAACGGTTGTTAAAACCTTCAGTGGATTTCTACATAGCGAGAATTTCTATTGGTCAGAAATAATTGAACATCTAAACATAATAGTGTCTACCTTCAGAAAGAATGATTAATTAGCAAAGACGAACTTTTTTTCTATAGAGACTGAACGTATTAAAGAAGCTCTTCTAAAATTCACAACCTTGACCCACATATGATCCTGATTGTTTAAAAACATTTACAATTTAAATTAGCCTGGAAGACGGTTTCAATCAACTGTATGGCAAGTTGTTTTAACATTTAATCAACAGTCGTATTTCCTATGACTCTCATTTCAGGGTCACCAGCCACCCAACATTCAGTAGTTACATTGATTTGACACAAAAAACAAGCAACAGGAAACTTTTGGGAGTGAAACTAGCTGCCCTTTGCCAAGCAAGACAGGAAGCCCCATTAAAAACGACCATTTCCTCTGACTAAAATGTGAAAACGTCTTCCAGTTGTCAATCACAAAATGGAAAATGTGATGCTCATGCAGATTTATGAAAAACAAACAGACACTCAAACCTTAACTTCCTATTTTTAACTCTTCCCCTTTTATATACCAAGTGATCTACCTCTTCTGGAAATCATCCCACATTAGAGATGAGTAAAACAAAAGAGTGAAACTACAACAGCAGCTGCTAGGAACAGTATATGTTGGGAATATCTATTCAGAAACAATGTCAGGTAGCCTGTCTGTGGAGCCTGGCAGTGCTAAACATGTTCACTTTGAACAGGACAACAGGGAAAGCATGGTGGACATCTACATGAGTACAGAAAGCCTGCGAGTGTACGACAGCCCCTGGGTGGAGGACACGTCGCCAAACCTTTCTGGACTTTCACAGACTCAGTCCAAAAGTAAGAACGCTTCTGATTCTGTGTAGAAGCTGCTCTACTGCAGCAAAAACTAAATATTCCTTGATGGTTTTTGTCTTGGTAGTTTACTTTAGATACATGTTTTAAGGTACTTACTCTCTGTTCAGTGTCTTTTGGCAGTGAAGGGTCTGTGAAGAGGAATAATTTCAAATGGGCCTGTGTTTTTATGGGTGTGGTGTGTTTGCTCCTGCTGGTTGGAAACATCTGCCTTGCAGTCCAAAGTAATTCTTCTTTTTTTTTTTAAATGAAGTAAAAAAAATACCCAAAGTTGTATGTTTACCATATGATGGAACATCCTGCAAGACTATTTATTTTGTTTTCCTTCTTGTTGCAACAGAGACTCAGGAACAAAGTGACAAAAAGGAGCTGGAGAAAAATAACTCTGATTACAAGAACCTGAATAAAAAATTAACTATTATTAACATTGAACTCAGGAAAAAGATAGACTTCTTGTGCAGCAGGTCCTGCGGTAAGGATCCAAATCATGAGACACACTACAGTGATCACAATATATTTGTTTCTAAATTCTCGGTGGATGTCTATGCTGTTCACAAGTTGGGTTAAAAAAAACAGAGGAAGAAGAACAGAAAATGTTATTGTGATGATAAAAGCTCTTTAAAAGGGTTTTAGCTGTAGATCTGTGGTTCCTCCTGTTATACAGTGAATTGCAAACTTTCTTCCTTTCTCATTTTGGATTAAATAATAAAATAATACAGTGACTTTCCCCCTCAATGTGTTTTGGAGCATAACAATCTTTATTTTGATCATATTCGTCTATACTATCCTTCTATTCATATCCTTCAGCCTGCCTCCATTTCATACCCATGTAGTGGATATTACTTTAAATCTCTTAGTAGAGTATTTTGAAGTTTTGATTATTTACTACCTGACTCTTCCAGGTATCTTGTCCCAACCAGTTCGACAACTGAAGATTTAAATACATTTTCTGTAATTTAATGTAGGGAAATGTGTTACCACTTACAGGCACTTGAAGTTATTGTGATAATAAAAGGTAACATTTCCATGCTGTGATTTAAGCACACGTGTAAAAGAAAGATCACATTTTTTGCAGTGGTGAAATCAGCCTGAGTGACTTTCTCTGAAACCTCAGACGCACACGTTAAACCAGCTTCCTTCTTTTGAGGGAAAGTGGAACTATACCAAAAGTGACCGACGGAAAAATCCCCCAGTTCAACGGCACCACTTCTAGGAAAAAACTAAAAGTAATCTAAAATTTTACTATGTTTCCTGCCAAGAGGAGAGGCCAGGTGAAAAGAAAACAAAACTCAGAGAGAAAGTACAGAAACTTAAGAAGTGGTCAATTATAAATGGGTTTTATTCATCCTTGAAGTGTTTTATTTAACTTTACTAACTGTTCTGTTAGGCCAGTAATATCCTGATCATGTATTGATTGAGTTTTGCTATTAAATACTTAAATTGTGTTGAAATTCGATCTGTGGTGAGATTTTATTTGATCAGGTTTTTTTGGTGACCTAAAGCTGCCAGATCATACAGTTACTCTGGAAGTAACAACCTAAATCTAGTTTCCAATCATTAATATTTTATCTGTGTCACACAGGAGAAATTGAAGACAACTGCTCAAAATGACAAACTGAAACCAGCATATCATCAACTAGAACAGTATGTATTTAAAATTGAAGCTTTTTTGTCCCAATTCTTGGGAGTTTTCGTTTTTGACGTGTGATTTCTGTTATATGTTTTTGATATTTATTTGTTTTTGTAATATGTGTTCTTCCGGGTTGATCAGTTTTCATAATTTATTCTGGTTTCTCTAGTTTACTACTCTTAGATTTCTCCCTTTCTGTTTTCTCTTTTTCAATTATATTTATTCTCAGTTTTGGCATTGTTTGTCCCTCTCATGAAAACAAAAAATTATAACCTCCAAAATAAGGAATTTATTGTAACAGTGATAGAAATCTACTCTTTTGCATTCGCGTTTAAGAACCTTCAATTTTCTATTTGTGAAATTTGGGGTTTGAAAAATGTGTTTCTCTGTTTCAGGTGAAAGAACAGGAGATAATTTACATCAACTACGGAAATATTTTGGATTGGGACTGAGGCCTGCTGTTTTTGGAACAATTTCCACGTCACTTACTTCCATTTTGTGCCAAAACAAACCACAACAGAAAGCACAAAGCTCCTCTTCAAACCTGGAAAAGTCAGGAAACTGACCAAAACCTGCAAAAGTATAGAACTGTCCAGAAGCCAACTGTCCAATATGACAGCTTCCATTTTTGCTGGATATGAGGATTTTCTTTGAATCTCAGTTTCACAAGTAGAAAACAAAATGTTGCATTAGCACCATTACCTTTCAAATAAATGTGCAATCTGTGCAAAACATTACAGTATAATAAGCTGTGTACCGATTTCATAAAAAGTCACAACAGTAACTGTAACACTCAAAAGTCACTTTGACATTAAAACGTACTTCAGCCAATGAGATGGTTCAACCATTGGATTAAACCCAAAACAGTTAGCCATCTAGGTATGGTGAACATGGTTTTCTATAGTCATAAGCAAGCATCAGAATGGGCAGAAAGGGGAAGTAAGTGAAAAACCAAAGTGGGACAAACTCACACAGACTTGATACCATCTTGGGAATGTGCCTGGCCTCTGTGAGGAGTGTTTGATAGGCTCTTCTACTGGTTTAATGCAAAGAGACAGTCGCCTCCACAGGTACTCAAACTGTTTTAGCAAGATATAACTCAGAAAACACTACTAACACACAATTTAAAACTGCTAATGGTCACTGTGATCATTGAGCATATCCATTGGGAAGTTGCTCTGGTTGTCGAACTTGACTCTGGAACACAATGAAATTTGTATTGATTTAATTTCCAAATAAAATTTTTGACTTCAGTTATAGAAATACAGCCTTCGGTGCAATTTCCTGTTTCACTGTTTTCAACTTCATCAGATTTAATTTGTTTGCATTTATTTTGAAAATTACATATATATTCCAAAGGAACTTGAGCATCACAAATGAAGCTTACTAGTAAAATATCATTATCATTCATAAAGCCAAGAGGGGAAAGTATTTGATGGTAAACATTTGTATCACAACAAAGACACAAAGTAGGGCCACAACAAATGTTTTCGGACGCGGATGGATACGTCTGTTAGTCGCCGCCTCTGAGGTCATTTCCGCCTCGATGGTCCGTGTTTGTGAACCGGCCGGCATTTTCTTTTCGCCCGGTTCTTCCAACACCTCTATCGCTCATTACACTTATAGACCGACTAACAACATTTTCACTTAATTTACTTTTCCGCAGCAGTTTTCTAAACAATGCCTGGCTTTTCAGACAGAGACCGGGGCAGAGATAGAGGGTAACGTATCAATTTGTCTTCAGTTATTGTTCTCTCTGTTTCGCACCTCGGCGTTCAGACACTGATGACGTCGGTTTCACGGCCGTGTTTTCTGCCCACACAAACAAAAAATCATGGACGTTTGCAGTCGTTATTGATACCTGGTGACTAAGCGACATCCGTGTAGTAAATCGTGAACGTTGGATGACCGGTGGCGCGCGCGCGGCTCGGAGGAGCCTGGAAAATATTCACCGTTTGGTCATCGGAGCTAAAATGGCAGCAAACGGCGGCCTTGTGTCTGCAGCTGATCGGCAGCCTCCACCGTTTTCTCTCCGGCCTTGTGACGCAGTCTGCCCTTATCTTGCGGTCGTGTTTGCAGGGCAAAAATGCCTGTCAGACGGGCTAATTTCGTCAGTAATTGTTCTCAATCTGAATGTATTTTTACTGGAGGCAAAATGACCCTGCCTTAATTCACCGTGGTTTTAAGTAGGTCACCATGTTGCATCCTGGTCAGTTTGTTCGGTACATCCAGTAATAACACCAACGCAAGACCTGACCTCATTAAATCCCCCCCCCCCTTCCAACCACTTATATCAAGAAAATGACATTTACACTACAGATTGGTGTTTTGTTTATTTTGTTACGTAAAAAAAACCTGACTTAAAAATAGCTACAAGCTATTTCCCGACGAAAGGCGATGAAAAGCAGGTTGACAGATCAAAATGTTACTCTTTTCCATTTGTTTATATTGTTAAAAAAAAAAACAAAACAACTATTGACATAATTATCATAATACGCTCTCATTTATTAAACTAGAAAGTCTTATCAATGAGCTACTCCCATAACAGGTGAAATAAGGAAGTACTCTGAATATGAGAGCTGTATCACACAAACAATTTAGATCTACTTTGGTGAGAATGAGCTTTTCAATCAAAGTGTGCACTTTGTCTCTGATCCACACTGCACTTTGCTTTAATTCAGCGTTTCTCAGCGAGAACATTGTGTATTGGTAAACACAGAAATAAATCCATAATGGCGTTTCATCTGTATTTATTAGAAAGTTGCTGTGCTATAAAATTAAGGTTCATACAAATCTGGTGAGTCTGAACAATAATAAAGCAGACTTTAAAAATATGGATTGTGTTTAAAAATATGGATTGTGTCATAGATTGCTTATCACGGATTACACCAACAGCAGGGACTGGGTTTTGGGCTTTGAGTTATTTGGCATGAGAGCTGGATGATTTGCTCGCTCTTAGCAACTGTGGAAGGTCTCCCAACTGAGTGGATGGGCATCATTAGTAAAGCTGCACAGTATATGGAGTTGCCATAGCGATGTCAATGTGTGCAGCATCCCACTGGCAAAGGACTGCCAATATTTTTTCCAATGCATTCAGACTCTTCATATTGACGGCATGTTTGGCCAGTTGGATGAACTCCCGAACCTGAAGTGTATTTTTACGGCAATTTTTAAAATATGTAATAATAAACACAGAAAAATGTCGGGCAGCACTTCATTCGAAGCGGTGTGTGTAAGACTGACATGACAGCAGTCATGAACATGAAGGAGTCTTCATGAATGTTTATGACAGCTGGCATTCGGAAAAGAATGACGCATTCGATGCAAAGATGACATGTTTAATTTACGTTTTATGCAAATTTTAATAGAACTTTTTATTAAAAGGGGCATTATTGACTAAATAATGCTACATTTTCAGTTTTAATGGACTTTTAATGCAACTTTGCATTAAAAGTGCAATTATTTACTGAATGACACTTCATGACAACAAGGGTTCATGAAGATTCCTTCATGTTCATGACCGCAGTTTGACAGTTTCGTGTCAGTCTTCCGCACAACCCTTCAAATAAAATGTTATTCTTTGCTGATGTCGTCTTTGCAATTTTTAGCAACAGTTTCACAATTGAATATATTTTTTCTGACATGCAGCTTCAAATTTAGGTTTTGTTGAAACGGCAGATAAATGTAGAAATGTTTCCGACTTTGACGGGAACGCTCATGTTTTTTCTTTACGGAATGGTTTGTTTGTTTTTCAGGTATGGTGGCGGCCCTCCTCGTTTCGGTGGCGGTGGAGGAGGCAACAGGGGAGGCCCTCCTCCTGGAAAGTTTGGAAATCCCGGAGAAAGGCTGAGGAAGAGACACTGGAACCTGGATGAGCTTCCAAAGTTTCAGAAGAACTTCTACCAGGAACACCCGGACGTCACACACAGACCTCTGGTGAGAAAGAGATTCGTTTCAGAGTTTCTCATTTACCTCTGCGGTTTGTATTTTGTAGAAGCAGAGTGAAAAGCTAATTTTTCTTTTCCCAATTTCAGCAAGAGGTTGAAGAGTATCGGAGAAGCAAAGAAGTCACAGTGAAAGGCAGAGATTGTCCCAAACCGATCGTTAAATTCCATGAAGCTGCTTTTCCAAGTGAGCCAAAACGTCTCCAAACAGGATGACATTATTTACTCTGAATATATTCAAACGTTCTGCTGCACTACCAGCAATTAAACGCCAATATCCCATTTTCTCAGGCTACGTCATGGATGTTATTGTCAAGCAGAACTTCACTGACCCGACTCCAATCCAGTCCCAGGGGTGGCCAGTCGCTCTGAGCGGCAAAGACATGGTGGGCATCGCTCAAACTGGCTCTGGGAAAACCATTGCTGTAAGTGATCGCTTCTTACTTCCTTCAAGTACTTTTTTCCCTTCTTACGTGCAACTTTAACATATTTAGCTTAGGAATGACCATGCATTGGGTGTTAAGCATCTTTTTTCATTCAAATGTTTTAGTATCTTCTGCCGGCAATTGTTCACATCCAACATCAGCCGTTCTTGGAGCACGGAGACGGACCCATTGTAAGTACGCCTTGAGCTGTTATTGTCTGTGATGTTTTTTGTTGTTTTATAGGAACAAAGAGCTTTAAAATTGAATCTAATGGTGTATTCACATTGCAGGCTTTAATGCTCAGTTCTGATTTTTGGTGAAATCTGAATATTTTTGCATGGTTGTTCACGTTTCTATATGGAGCTCTGGTAAAAAGACCATTGTACTGAACCTCCTGGTTATTCCACCAAATACTGATTCCACATTTCTCAGCGAGAACATTGTCACTGAGTTAAAACATTAGTGTTGTTGTCTCTAAATAAATATGAACTTGTTTTCTTTGCATTATTTGAGCTCTGAAAGCACTGCGTCTTTTTGTTACTTTGACCATTTCGCAAATAAATACTAAGTTTTTTCTTGGAATTTCAGAGTCTTGCTGTCAGCAGTTCATAGAATGAAAGAAACGTATACCTGTAAAGAGTAAAATCAGTGAAACTAATCAGTTTTTTCACAGCCGTTTATGTGACTTATGTTCTCCAGTGTGAACTGGAGATGACCTGAAAGTGTCCCGTAGAGGGCGCAATAACGTCACACTTACTGAGTGAGCTCAGTGATTGTGGAAGTTCATGTGGATGCTGATGGTGAAGCACATCTTATAATTTTAAATTTGTTATTCAACCGGAGCAGAACATTAGCAACTTAATCCTCATCATCATCAGTCGTGGCTGTTTTTCTTCCTTCTTGCTCGTTTCAGGATGCAGAATAGTGACGTTTGTCAAGTATGAATGACTTTAATGTCAGATGAATGTGACCTGGCTGTTCAGACTCGGGTCTCCTTTTAAAAGATCAGATATGTATCTGATTTAGGACCACATATAACCTGGGTTGTATAAAAAAAAAAAAGTTATTTGTGCTGTTCAGTTGTGAAAAAATCAAGGACAGGTTGCATTAAGTCAAAAAAAAAAATCAGTTTTGGGTCACTTCAGGCTGCAGTGTGAATGAAGACTAAATGTCAACGTCAGCTGTGTGTGACTGAAGTAACTGACTGATGATGTGGTTGATTAGCTGAAGTGATCCTGTTTTCCATAGTGCTTGGTTCTGGCACCGACCCGGGAGCTGGCTCAGCAGGTGCAACAAGTGGCTGCTGAATATGGGAGGGCTTCTCGTCTCAAGAGCACCTGCATCTATGGTGGGGCACCAAAAGGACCACAAATAAGGGACCTGGAGAGGGGTAGGCCTACTTTGTTAATGCTATGACGTAAACACAACTCGTCTCTGTTTTTATTGATTACTGTCGTTGTTTTTGTTGAAGGAGTGGAGATTTGCATCGCTACTCCAGGCCGTCTCATTGATTTCCTGGAGTGTGGTAAAACCAATCTGCGTCGTTGCACCTACCTGGTGCTGGATGAAGCCGACCGCATGCTGGACATGGGCTTTGAACCTCAGATCCGCAAAATAGTGGAACAAATTCGAGTGAGTTTGCCTTTCATAGAGGAGACGGTTAGCTTTAACATAGATGCATCACTGCCAATCAAGAAATAAATGAACTCCTCAGCTTTATTTATTTATCTGTAAGTAGAATTTGCATTATAATAATTTTTTTTTATCAGCCTGATCGTCAGACTCTGATGTGGAGCGCCACCTGGCCGAAAGAGGTTCGTCAGCTGGCTGAGGACTTCCTGAAGGATTACGTCCAGATCAATATTGGTGCATTGCAGCTCAGTGCCAATCATAACATCCTGCAGATAGTTGATGTCTGCAATGACCTGGAGAAGGAGGACAAGTGAGTAAAAAAACTGAGCTTTTCCTCCGATGAGGCTGCAGTTCTTAACCCTTACTGGCGTTAGAGTCAGTTCTTAACTGATTGGATCAAAGAAGCAGGATGCTTTTTCTCTCTTACTTGATCCTCTCTCTGTGTTTTATTTTTTAAATTTTTTGTGAGGGACTCTGGTGCAAGAAGACAGTTCAACCACAATAATATGTATTGGAGTATCCCAGCATATAGACGCTGTAATATCAGAACCCAGTTTTAAACGGTTATCTGTGATATCCATCAGTGATGGAGACATTTTCAGACCAGTATCTAGTAACACCACCTAGTGATACAAAAAGATAACCGAGACGTTCACTTAGTCAAAATAAAGAGAGGAAGGGATGGCTGGCTTCTGTTATTCTATCATTATGCTATTGCTGTGCATTGTTTTTACTGCTTAATTTTATTAGTCAAATCAAAAATTAAACAAAACTCTGGAGTTGTAAACTTGGCCTGTTTTAATCGGCTATTATTTCAGTGAACCCGGAGAACACTGGCCTGGGATAGATCCAGATCTCTGTGCTGTAACCAGGGATTCTGTCTTTGTGGAAATTCAAAGAACTGCTGCTTACGCACTGAAATCGGTCTCATTTGATGAGTTGGTTAATAGACGAGCAAATGGACCTAAAGGAAACGAGTTATAGCGCCCTCACACCTGCTTCCCATCATATTCCTGCAAAGATTATTACTGTAGATCTGATCAGTTAAAACTTTATTTTCTGCTTTTTTAAGGTTGATCCGTTTGTTGGAGGAGATAATGAGCGAAAAGGAGAACAAGACCATTATCTTTGTGGAGACCAAGAGACGTTGTGATGAACTTACCAGGAGAATGAGAAGAGATGGGTGAGGATTTATAGCTTTTCCAGCTGTTTGGTTTATTTTAGGCAAAATTTGCTCTTTTTTTTGTAGCTTATATATGAGAATAATTTTGAACCGCCTGAGTTAAAGGGTTTCTATGTTATCTGTGTCTGTAGGTGGCCAGCAATGGGTATCCATGGAGACAAGAGCCAGCAAGAAAGGGACTGGGTTCTGAATGGTAAGGCTGTATTTTTTCTTTTTCTTTATTTTTTTTTTACATTTCATCTTAAATGTTAAGATGAAATGTTATAGACAATGTCTGTTATAGACAATGTTTTTTTGTTAATGTCACCATATCATGACTGTATAATGTGAGACAGATAATCTTTGAAAATATCAAGCTCCTCCCTAATCTGACATCGATTAATAGATTGATACAGAAAACCAATCAGAGCCAGGAGGAGGGTCTTAGTGCTGTCAATCAAACTCATGTACGAGTTTGATGTTGAAGAAACCCCTCTATCTACTGTCATTGATCGCCATGCTAATTAGCCTTAGCATTCATGCAGAACCAGCTGTTCATAAGGGTGATTGACGGCTAAATCCCGCCTCCCTGCTGTGATTGGTTGTTTCTCACTCGGCAGTGTATTTCTCTACTGGGAGAACACGGATTATCACAGATTATCTGTTCATACTATATTGTCAGGACATAGAGACAGTTCTAACAAATATGTAGAAAAACATGCTTTTAATCAAAATTACATGCCTCAGCTTTAAAGCAATAGAATATAAACTGTGCCCAGATTCATCTGTTGGCTGATTGAAACTGTTGTTTGTTTACAGAGTTCAGATTTGGCAAAGCTCCAATTCTGATTGCTACAGACGTGGCCTCCCGTGGTTTAGGTCAGTATGCCACTGAGTTGCTCCACTTATCAGTGTTTTCCTTATTTTAAAGAAAGTTTTCTGCTTTCTTTAACTTCTCTATGCATTTTCTGAGTTTTTCCTCACCTTAAGGTGCAGTCTTTGTGGCAGGCGCTAGGCATGACAGTCCCAGGCCTCGAGAGGGAGAAGGAGGACATATTGGATTTGCTCCACTGGCTTGCCACCCAGTGGGCCTAGAGAGGTGAAAGCTCTTGTGTGCCAGTGATCTTCAAAAGGCTGCGTGGCTAAGCCTTTCTCTCTGATATGTCGTTGAAATACACACACGTCTGTTCTCTGTCCATGGATTTCACCCAACAAGTATCCATCCAGCTGGTTCCAACTCAAACATACGAAAATATACATATATGCTCGATGCTGTGACATTGGCCTTGCATGTGGTGTCAGAGGTTACAGTTACGCAAGTCACTTTGTTTGAGATTTGGAACAAACATTATCTCCAGGCACTCGTTTCATGTAGCATGGGGGTCAGCTTGTCAAAATTTGGCGGCTGGTTTGTTTCTCGTGCTGGATTTCGTGAAATGGAGAGAGCAGTTTTGAAATTTTTTTTGTCTCTGAAAATTGAGACCTGGCACATGTGTTGAGGGGCTAGTGGGAACATCTAAACAGAGGAGAATGAGAAAGCTGAAAACCAAAGTTCCTCCCTCGCCTGCGTTTTATAGTCATGTCGAGACCTGCCAACGAGAGACATTTTCTCAAGTGAACACTGGCTTCTTGGAAGATCTTGCCTCGATGAAACTGATGAAGTGGGGGGAGGGCTTTACTTTAGCTTGCATCGGAGTCCCGCAAGGGTCATTGCTGGGACTCTTGTTTGCGGTTTGAAAGGGTCCCGTTTTTTAATTGGTGCATAGTCTAGTTTGTCTTGGCAAGACGTGCAGTGCGGCCTTTAATATCAAGGTTCTTATGAGAGTGTACTGGGGAACCTGCAAAAATGTACCACTCAATGGTCCTATATTGGCTCATGAGGAGGTCCCAGTGCATATGGTTGGCCTAACTGCGTAGAAGCTCCTGGATGTCACTTGACAATATGTGGGGGATTTCGCTGCATTGGGAAAGGACTAGTGAATGCATACTCCTTTTATGGTAAGACTTAAATCAATCTTTACTCCCTTTTGTAGTCAAGGGAGACTGTCTTTGACTCTTGATTAGGGTAAGCAATAGGAGTGTGCATCGTTTCTCTCTTCCCACAGTAGTATTCCCATGGAATAGATGTTTACACACTCCTGTGTTGCCTCTAATCTCTTTCCTCCACAGCTAAATAACCACTTTTCTCCCTTTAGCGTTGACAAGCTGCTAACTTTTCCCTCTGATCTGGCTGTTGTGGTGTGCAAAATCCTGTGGCCTCCTATGTATTGTTTTGCCACACTGCAACACTTTCACAGATGTGGAGGATGTGAAATTTGTCATCAATTATGACTACCCTAACTCCTCCGAGGACTATATCCACCGCATTGGCCGCACGGCCCGCAGTCAAAAAACGGGCACAGCCTACACCTTCTTCACCCCCAACAACATGAAACAGGCCAGCGACCTGATCTCTGTGCTGCGCGAGGCTAACCAGGCCATCAATCCCAAGCTCATCCAGATGGCAGAGGACAGAGGAGGTAAACTAAGACAAAAACTAAATTACACATTTACAGCTCTGGAAAAAAACTTGAGCCGCATTGACAACCTGGTTATTCCAGCAAATAATGATTTCTGAGTTGAAACATTAGTATTGTTGTTTCTAAATTAGTATGAACTTGTTTTCTTTGCATTATTTGAGGTCTGAAAGCACTGCATCTTTTTTGGTATTTTGACCATTTCTCATTTCCTGCAAATGTTGTCAGTAATTTATAGAACTAAAGAACAATGTTCATTTTACTCAAACATTACCTAGAAAAATAACATCAAAGAAACGGATCATTTCAAGTGGTCTCTTAATTTTTCATAGCGCTGTACTTGTCATTAATAACTGGATTTGTATTGGTCCAACAAATATAACTAAGCTGATATTAACAGCTGTTTTGTTGCTAATTGTGTTTCAGGAGAGGGAGGGAAAGTGTTGGTCATTTGTTCAATGATGTGATTGATTGCTGGTTTGTTTAACTTTCACAGTGTTGGAAGGATAGGGACGGTTATACCCTGGATGTAAACTTCTGAACTAAAAAAAAGAAAATTTCTGTATGTCTACATTGCATCTTCAAATTTAATGTATTCATCACTGCCTCTTGTTTTGTCCTCCACTGCTGCAGGTCGCGGACGGGGGGGAAGAGGTGGCTATAGGGATGACCGTCGCGATAGGTATTCAGGCGGCAGAAGTAACTTCGGCGGCGGCTACAGGGACAGGGACGGCGATAGAGGGTTCGGCAACGGGCCGAAAACTGCCTTTGGGGGAAGCAAAGCCCAAAACGGTGGGAATTACGGAGGCAACAATAGCAATTCTAGCGGTAACTATGGCAACAGCAATTACAGCAATAGCAACGGACAGGGTAACTTTAACGCGGCACCAAACCAAGGCGGCGCCGGCGGCTTCGGTAACCAGAACTTCCAAGGCCCCCCTCAGTTTGGCGGCATGCAGAGGCCCGCTCAGAACGGCGTGAACCACCCGCCGTTCCCCTTCAACTCTCAGCCGCCGCCACAGAACCAACAGCCACCGCCACCAATGGTGCCCTACCCAATGCCGCCGCCATTCCCTCAGTAAATATTGTAAATTCACATTATCAAACCCCAACACGAGTCTTGAAATCTTACCGTACAATTCTTATATTATTCTTTGCATTTGTTTAACGTTGTTTTGCTTACAGCATGGTTGGAATTATTCAGTAAACCCAGATGAGTAAATGGGATCATAAGGCTCCCATAGTGTAAACATGATTGCTGCACTTTTCCTGGACTGTATTTTTTATTTTTTTTTATTTTTTTTTTTTTTTTGTTACATTCCTCAGTAATTTATTTTTACTAGGTAATCCTGTGTTTTCACTTTCAGTTTAAAGTGATGTTATGAAAATTGTATCTGAAGGGTGCCCAGGGTCCCTTTTAAATAAAAATAAGAAAATCCAATCTTTTCTGACTGGTGTTGAATATTTAAAGGAGTGGGGGGTTTATTTAGATGCTTTCCTTTATGTGTCGGGTATGTGAAGGGCAAGAGAAGGAGACATTTATTTGCAAATTGCACATTAAAAAGAGGATCACACACACCACAGTTTCTAAATATTAAAACTAGTTTGGCTGAAATTATTGCTTGTAATTTTTTCAGGTTTTTTTTATTCAAGATTTCCACTAGAATGTAAACTGTTTCTGATTAGGCTGATTTATTTGTAAGTAAATGGATCAGCAAAAGCAACACTAGCATAACATTTAGTCTTCTTGTTTTTCTCACTAGAGTTGCCACGAAAAGAGAAATTGATTCAATAGGGACAGTGACATCTTCAAAGAAACTTCCTAGCCAATTGTCTTTATTTTAATCTCATGAGCTAAAAATATGCATTGTTATGACATAAAAATCAAAATGCATAAAGAAACAATCTGAAACGGCCATTTCAGATTAAATCTTTGACATTTTTTACTGAATAAAGGGTTGATAACCTTTACAATTCTAAAAGCTTATGTTCAATGTTCCACTTCAAAATCTAAACAATCATACAAATACAATAGGCCTATTGCAGAAAACCAGGACACGATGTTGACACACACAGTCTAGTTTTTACATAAGTATTTTATTAAGTATATTTTAATAATTTGCTAATTTTACTTATAAAATAATCTGAATATTCACAGTATTTTTTACTGTGGACTATGACTGGTTAATATGGTATCACTTGAACTAATTCGAGTTTACTGATTATAAAATATGTAATAGAATAATTTTAACTGCAGACAATAAGTGTTATTCCGGCAGAAATTATAATAGTTTTATTAAAATATTGGTTGCAATACATCCAGTGAGAGCGTTGGAGCGTCTTCTCGTTGCTTAGTAACCAGATTCTCCCACGTCGTAACCCGGATGTTAATCATTAAGTTCCGGATCTGGGAAGCACGCTGTATGTATCTCCATAGATACTTGACCCTCATGTAGTTGTTTTGTATGTTACAAATGTTTTTTTCGGATGTCATAGCTGCATTGGCCGTAAAAGGCGTAAATGTTGCGGTTTGTGACGCCGCTCAGCTTCGCGACATTCGGAGCTGTTTTCGGTTTGTCAACCGTAAATGTTTCCTACGGACATTCAGTGACTCTCCACCTTCAGCATGCTGACTCTGAGCGCCAGAGTCCTGTCACAGCTTACAGCTCCACTGAAGAGCGCCAGAGGACATTGTGACGCAGCACCGCCCGATGCTTTGGACCGGGTCCGGACTTTACTGCAGCTCTGTGCGGACAGATACTATATTTCTCCAGGAGAGAGCAACTCGGAGCTGTTCCGGAGAGGCCGGAGCTGCAGCTACGGACCTCTGGGCGTGGAGCTGAGGAGGAACCTGCTGCAGCAGTGGTGGTGCTCGGTGACCGGGTCCAGGGCCTGGGTGTTCGGGGTGAATACTGTGAGCAGCAGCCCGGACAGAGGAGCTGGAGGAGCCCGGGTTATTGAATCTGAACGTTTCCAGCAGATACTGGATCAGTCCGAGTTGAGCAGAGAGCAGCTGATCCAGAAGCTGAACAGGCTCCTGCTGAGCTCCCCGTCTGTGAGAACAAGTTTACTTCAAGGTGGAAAAATGCGTCTTCCTGTAATTATCATACATTTTGGAAATTTGCCCAATATAGATAGAAAAAAGGAGCAAATTTCCACCAAAAGAACTAAAAATTTTTAGATTAAACTGTTTTTTAAATATCTGTTTCTGAAAAGTTGAAATTTTGCTAGAAAAAAAATTGAAGTTTATGAGTTTTTAAAATAATAATAAAAAGATGCCAGAAATTACTGAGAAATTTTCAAATTTATCTCAGAAATACTCTTGAACAAACCTGAAAATTTGCTAGAAAAAACAAATGTTGAGATGAACTTAGACATTTTCTAGGAAAAATTGGAAACACCTGAGTTTGAAGAGTTAAAAAATATAGAAGAAAATGAAAAATTCTAATCTCAATGTCAGAAATGTTCTTGGACGAAATTTCTAAATTTGAATAGTTTAAAATCTGCTAGAATTTATTTCTTCTTATTATTATTAATCTCAGAAATTTTCCAGAAAAAACTTGGAGATATCTGAGTTTGAAAAAATTTATTTTGCTTGAAAAAACTGAGACTTTTAATCTTGAAACCTTCTGAGCTTTTTACTAATTTTTGGCTGTTCAAAATCAGAAATGTCTAAGTATTTTTTTGGAAAATTTCTGAGACTAATCTAAAAGTTCCTGTTTTTTGGTGAATATATAAACTTTTTTTCTCTTGTTTATCCATCTACAATGGCCCTAATACGGCGCTGTAAATTTGTGCTTCCAGGGTTTATTGCATGCATAACTCCCGATGTGTTTACAGGAGCCTTGGAGCAGTTTGTGCCCTCTATGGAGATGGTGAACAAAAAGCTTCCCTTTGGCCTGGCTGAGTCCGGTCTGTGTTTCCAGCCTTCTGATGGCTCTGGTTGGTGAGGCTTCAGATACTCCAAATCTCTGAAATACTGCCCAATTATTGAATATTCTATCAGATGCCTTATCTTCTAATATCACAGAATACGTTGATGTTGATTTATTGTCCAGCCCAATGTTGTTCCCTCGGATGACAAGTTCAACATCCTTAAATTTATTTCACCTGTGGCTGAGAACCTACTAGACGAATCAACAAGTGGATTTTGTGACTGCACTTGTGGTTTTAATGAAGTTATCAGAGGAGTGGTTTTGATTTGACAGACCCATTTGTAGCTCTAGATTAGAAAGGAGGGTTTTCTGGTTGTGGTTTCCACAAGATGTCAGGTGTCTGTTTAGTTTGACTGACTCGTTTCTTTCTTCCTGCCAGCTCTGCTGAGGTCACCCAGACGTCTCTGGTTTGGTTTTGCTCTCCTCGCTCTTCTTCCCAGTGGCTGGATCACTGGGCCCGCCTCAGGCTAAAGTGGTGGAGGAAGGTGAGTGTTGACAGAAACTCAAGTGAAAGAGACGATGGGAAAACGTCCTGCTGAGAAATGAGTTGAAATAATATGAAAGCAGAAATGTTTAAATTTATAGGAAAACCAGACACTATTGTATGAATTTAGACTTTTCAGAATATGATGATGATGATGATGATAAAGTGAACGATGGAGGAAAAGGTTGTTTTTTTTTTCCAAATATTGGTGTCCAACTTACACGATCGTGATCAGATTATTTTTGCGTTGCTCTTTTGTTGTTTCAGACTTTATCAAATGTCATCCATTATGTTTTGTCATTTCCTTTCAACCCGTCCAGTTCGCCTTGTCTCCCTCTGACTTCAGCAGCGCTGAGGTGCCTGAAAACGAGCTTGAAGAGAAAACGTCTCGTGGGGTGAAGATCTTGTACAAGTTTCCGTGGGGCCTCGAATCCCTGGAGACGCTGTGGTGCCGAGGAGACGCAGAGCTGCTGCAGGCGCACGAGGGCATCCGCACCAAACTGCAGGTCAGCCTGAATCTTTTAGTCCCTCTTTCTCCCCATGTTCTTCCATGTTTCACTCGTAATTCTGTGATGCAACCCAAATAAAATCTAAACTGAAAGACTTTCAAATCACGCGAGTCAACATTTAAGTCAGAACACAGCATAATAAAGGTTTAAACTGAGACACTTTACAATTTTATGCCAAAATAAACTAATTTCAGATGTGAAGATCTTGCTGCAGGTTTCAAAATAGGCGGATAAGTGATGCCAATAAGAGGGTAAAAATGCAGAAAAATGTGAAAGGATTCAGCTGGAAGAACAACTAGCAACTAATTACATGAAATTATGTCATGCCTTAAACATGGTCAGCTGTACAAGGAATGACATCATTTTAGGAAAAATCTTAAAATTTATGGAATACTAAGTTTTTTTTTTTCCTTCTTTTTTACTCACAATTGTTATGACAATATAAATGTTCTCTTTCTTACTATCACAATATTGGATGGTCAATGTTTTGGGCTGTACAAGTGTGTTAAGATATTTGCACTATAAACTAGACTTAAAATACTTGGTAAGATTTTCTGTTTTTGCATCTTTCCGCCATTTTCTAAGGTGAAGCTGAAGTTCATCAGAAAAAAAGACTGCAGGGAAATATTTTAAGTCCATCATGTTAAATTCTTATTTAATTCTGCCGTTTCAGATAAAATGTAACCATTTTCTGACTTGCTGCTTGCGCTCCAGACTCGAGACGGTCGAAAGTCCGTTCCCCACGTTGTGTCTGTGAGTGGCAACATGGACCGCGGCGCGATGGCCTTCCTGTCCAACTCACTCCAGCAGCTCAGAAGAGAAGACGGCAAAAAGAGGCTGCAGCAGAGAAAGGTGAGGCTGCAGCAGCAGAGAAAGGTGAGGCTGCAGCAGCAGAGAAAGGTGAGGCTGCAGCAGCAGAGAAAGGTGAGGCTGCAGCAGCAGAGAAAGGTGAGGCTGCAGCAGCAGAGAAAGGTGAGGCTGCAGCAGCAGAGAAAGGTGAGGCTGCAGCAGCAGAGAAAGGTGAGGCTGCAGGAGTAGAGAAAGGTGACGCTGCAGCAGCAGAGAAAGGTGAGGCTGCAGCAGCAGAGAAAGGTGAGGCTGCAGCAGCAGAGAAAGGTGAGGCTGCGTCGCATCTCACCTGGAATGCTTCTCTTTTTAGTGACCTCCAGTTTTCTGTTTCTGTTTTAGGTTTTAAAGCTGCATCCACTGTTGACTCCTGTCAAAGTGGCTTTAGATGTTGGCAAGGGAGCCACGGTGGAACTGAGGCAGGTCAGATCTCTATTCTGCTGACCTTTGATCCCGGAATATGAAATTATCTAATCAGCATGCATCTGAAAAGGAAGAATGTCAATTGCTTGAACATTTATCGTAGATCTGTGAAGGCCTTCTGCAGGAGTTTCTGGAAGCTAAGATCTCTGCGTGGCCTGGATATCTTGAAGCTGTGCCAACATCATTAGAGCTTCTGAATGCCAAGTAAATAAATGCCTCTTAGTGTTGAAATTTCTTTCTGTTCACTATCAGGAGAAATGCAGAAATTATGGATCATCACTTGTGTTTTTCTGTAAATTGATTCCAGATACGATGAGATGGGCGTTCTCTTCACTGTGGTGATCGATGAAAAGACTCTGGAGAGTGGCCTAGTGCAAGTCCGCAGCAGAGACACAACCATCAGAGAGACCATGCACATTTCAGAAATTAGAAACTTTCTCTCTAAATATATTTCTGCTGCTGACAAATTCTGAATGTGTGGAAATCATGATGGACTTCCCTCTCAGTCCCTTAAGAGTCTTTGGCTTTAAGTCTGGGACTCATCTGAAAAGGTTAAAGAGACCATTTGGAAGTAAAATGTTCTTCGCTTCCAGTTGATGGTTGATTTGTTATGACAGATAGGATGATCAATGAACAGATGACCAGCTAAGGTCAGAAAATATGCAAAGTAATTATTTCTCAGGGGAAATTATGACATTATATGAACATTGTTACATTACAGAATGCAGTATGACCTTTTTGTAATCTCAATAAAAACCTGGCTGGATAATAAACTACATTATCAGCCCGTTTGTGGTTTTTCTGCAACTTTCACCCACGATTATTTGATATGTGACTCATCTTATTGATAATTTAATCAAAATTAAGTGGAAAATTACATCATCAGATCCCGTCAGCTCTGTCGTTTCTCCATTTGATGTACATTGCTTGCAAAGTATTCCTACACTTTTCACATTTGTAGGATTACTACTAAAAAACTGTATTTTATTTGGATTTTATGCAAACTAGGTGTGCAATTGTGGAGTGAAATGAAAATTTTCTTTAAAAAAATTCTTTACATCATAAATAATTTCATTAGTAATTTAATTATTCAGTTGCTGTTTGTAGAGAATCCAGAAATTTTATTCAGTTAAGAGTATCAGAACTTACTAAAATTAAAAAGTACAGTAAAAGTAAATCTTGTACTATAAAGTTAAGTAAATATATCTAAACACGTTGGAAGTCGCGCAAGACGGTAAAGTACAATTTCTGTTTGCTTCTACGTCTTTAAATGCAGGCTAGGCCCCAAATCTCGCGAGATTAACACATTTCTCAGCCCTCTTACTGGGTCTGCTGTTGCTGTGTGATTCAGATTAGCTGTTAGCTTGCGGAGATGACCGCGGACAAGCAGATCGAAGCTAAACTGTCACCTACAGAAGAAAATAAAGAAAATGTACAAGAGGGACAACTGGGTTTGGAAAGTATCCTTCACATTGTGAAGTTTCTCATCGGGGGGGTTATTTTTTAATGAACGAAACTGTTTCCAGTTCATCAAAGCTAAGCTAACGTTAGCTGCTTGGCAACGCAATTGAAAGGGTTAGCTTGGTTAGGCTACGTGTCATTTGACTAGCCACGGTGGACATGAAAACGTTTTGTTTTTAGCATCGCAGAACTTTGAATAATCTATTTAAGCAGCAGATATTTTGTCTTCTTGTAAAAAAACAAAAAACAACGTGTCATAGAAAAGTGACGCTGAAATATGGAAGATAAAAAACGTCTTTTAAGTGTCATTAGCTCACTGTTGGTTCATTCATCTGGTGCCAACGCTGCACACGCATTCAGGCTTGATCGTGTTACATTTGTCTATATATACATATACATGTGTACAGTTTGTCTCTTAACGCTGAATCGCAGTTCTTCAAATCATCAAGGAGTCCCAGCAGCAGCATGGCCTCAGGCATGGAGACTACCAAAGATACAGGTGAGGAGCCAGACTACCTGTCTGGGTGAAAACTGGCGTTCAGGGTCACTATTTAGCTCACTTTCTATTCAAACTGCATTTATAAACTTAGAAAAAATATGATGGTTCAATGCAATCAGAGGAGGTAGAGAAGCTAAAACTTGTACTCAGGTTGGAGGATTTGGTTAAAAAAAGGCTACTTTGAGTAACTGAACGCAACATTTTACTTTAATTAGTAAAAGACAAAAAACTTAACAATCTCAAAATATAAGGTTATGTACAAATTCAGATATTTTAAAGAACAGTTACAAGGTAAAAGACATATCAAATTCAGGCAGAAGTTTCTCAGCATGAAGCTGTTAAGCCCAGTAGTGCAGTAAAGAATGTATGTATTTAAGAATAGAATAGTTCCAGTGACAACATGGTGTTTATTGTATTCATTTGAGCTCCAAAAGGCACTGCAGATATTGTTGTATTGTCTCTAAATAGTGTTGTTTGAAACTGAATACATATTTGTCTTACTTTATTTCAGTGTAACTACCTTTTTTTTTAATTATTATTATTCTTTGCAGGGGCTACTGCTCTCGTAGGCTGCGCCGCCTCCGAAAGACTCTTGGCTTCAAGATGGGAAACAGACACAAGTTTGTTGGAAAGAAAATCACAGTGGAGATTCTTTCTGACAGCAGGTTGGTAACGGCTGTCAACTGGTGCAACACCAGTTAATTTAGTCGCAGCTTTTGGTCATTAAATGTGTAATTTTTAAAGAAAATAACAATATGGTCAGTTCTTAAAGGGGGTATTTTATAAAATCGACTTCATTTCAGCTGAATATGATCATCCCTCATCAAAAACATACCCGGTGTATTACCTTGTTCTTTCATTCATGTTTGAGAAATAATTGAATCTCCTGTTGCAACCAGTTAGGTGTGTCTCAATGCTTGTTTTCACAATGCGTCTATTTTCACAAAGCAATTAAAGAGAGAGAGGCCAGATACAAAGCAATTTCATTTAATTTATGTTTGACATATGAATCTTTTTTAATAACAGCTAAAAGTAATAGTTTCTTAATAGCGCCGTTTTGTAGCACAATGTGCCTGGAGAATATTAATAATACCGCCCCTTTAAATTGTTCTACAATGTGTTTTATCAAGTTATTATAAAATCCAGCAAAAAATACATTTTCTTTGATTAAATAGACACGTTGCAATTTTTACTACAGTTGTAGCAAAAGTTGAAAATAATGCTGAATTTGACCTTTGATTTGCATCAAACCCAACTTTAAAAATTCCGCCGTTAACAGTTTACACTTATTACTGTTACTGTTCAAAACCTTTTGAAATTTAAAAATGGCAAAATTCTGCCATGAAACAAATGATTATTATTATTATTTTCAAGTAACAGCTTATTTCTGGACTTTAAATTTGTTTTCATGTGTAATTCTTTTTATTTTTTCACATTTTTTTAGAGTACAAGAGTTCTTTAAAAAGAGATTGAATGAAAAAAGTCGATATAGAGTATATGTTGGTCAGGTTTCCATTATATTATCTCAAAACGGCAACATACAACCAGTTAACACCATGGACAGGTGAGTTATTCAGAATAATTGAGCAAAAATACATTCCCTGATTAATGTAAGCACTGACAACAATTTAAATTTAGCTTTGAATAGTTGCTTTTTCTTAATTTATCCTCTACCATCTGTGGGGTCGCATTAAAAGGTCCAGGAAGTTGCAACAGTTTAACAAACTACTTTAGCTGTTTTCTTGCAAAGTTTATGTCCTTTGGTAAATGAGTGCATCCACCAAGCCTCCCTTCATCCCTGCAGGTATCTGTTGCTCGTTGTGATGGAGGCGGAGCGTGCGTGGAGCTACGCCATGCAGCTGAAGCAGGAGGCCAACACAGAGCCGAGGAAGAAGTTCCACCTGCTGTCTCGTTTACGTAAAGCCGCCAAGCACAGCGAGAAGCTGGAGAAGCTCTGCGAGAGCCCGCGCGTTGACGCCAAGACCAAACTAGAAGCACAGGTACGTTAAAGACGACCACCTGCTAACGTTTCATAACACTTTCATGATGAAAGGGTCTGGAATAAATTCTGAAAATAAAGGTTTTCAGCCACCAAATATAAAGTATCTTGTACTTTTCTCTGAATTAAAAGTTCCCTGTATTCCTCTGGACCTTTCTTTATTTACTTGTAAACGGAGAGGAATAAAACGCTTTTCTGCCATTGCTGATCTGTTTGTTCCAGGCTTACACCGCGTATCTGACAGGGATGGTTCACTTTGAGCTGCAGGAATGGAAACTTGCCATGGAAGCCTTCAACAAGTGCAAGTAAGTTTAAATCTAACTTTACTTGTCTGGGAAAAAAAAAGGGGTTCATGTTTAGTTACCTCTTGGATTTATGTCAATAAATGCATGAAGAAGAGTGAAAGTAATCTCCTCTGTTGTTTACCAGGACCATTTATGAGAAACTGGCCAGCGCCTTCACCGAGGAGATGGCTGTTCTGTATCGCCAGCGTGTGGACGAGATATCCCCCAACATCCGCTATTGTGCTTACAACATAGGTGACTAACTCTCCGCACAGCCTCAGGTTCAGGTGAGCTCGTTGTTCAGAGGTAGAGAGAGTTTTCTAAGAGCTTTTCACTGTGAACCTACAGGTGACCAGAATGCCATCAATGACTTGATGCAGATGAGGCTGACCGGTGGTGGAGGGGGCATGATGGCTGAAAAACTGGAGGTGATGCAGCATTAAGCTTTTTTCTCTAAATTCATTACATCATCCGTTTTCCTTTATATTTCTGAAAATGCATCTGACTTAATAGTTCTAATCAAATGTAACTTTTGTTGCTACTGATGATGTTTTCATTCAGAGCAGCTCATTCTGACACGCTTACGCTCATTCGATATTATTTCTCTTTAATTTATATAGTTCTGGTTAATCACTTATTAACAAATTTTACAGATAGGTTTGTTTGCTTACTTCAGAAACAGGTTTGATTTGGACATCATAACATGTAATAAGTGTTGTTTCAGCTGCTCTTTGCTTGGCAACAGTTTTCTGGGCACAATTCACAGAACAGATCACAAATCTCAGTCAGGAATCTGCAGCACAAACAATAATTGGCTGATTTATGATGTTATTGTGAAAGCCCTAGAGTCATTGGATCAAAACAGTATTGATGTCAAACTTATTTATGTAGCACACTTATAAACATTTGTTGACCAAAATGCTTCAGTTGCGTCCACAACAATAAAACAATAAAAAGTACATAAAACAGAGTTCAGACTTAAAACTAATCAATCAAGTGGCTCCATACATAATCTTGGGCGGAGACGGCAAATGCGTAATTATCTCTACGTTTTATTCTTGATCACAAGAATAAAACAATAGGGGAAAACAATGAGGTGTATGTCCTGGAAAAAACAGATTTGTAAAGTTGGCTGGTTTTAAAAAGAACGAAGCGCAGTCCATACAAACAGAGTTGCCATGACAACGTCACAGATGACGCTCCCGCTGCAGGTTTTGGGAGTTGAGCTCAGTCATCATACGTTTGAAAAGTCCTTTAATCCGAGAGTTGGTGTTTATATTCAGAGTGTTTTGTTGCCCTCAGGCTCTGATCACTCAAGCAAGAACCAAGCAGGCGGCCACCATGAGCGAGGTGGAGTGGCGCGGCCGCAGCGTTCCCGTGAAGATCGACAAGGCTCGGATATTCCTGCTGGGTCTGGCAGACAACGAGGCCGCCATCGCTCAGGTGAGCCTTCTCACTCGTGAAAACGCAATACGTCTTAGAAGCGTGATGACCTCACCGTTAAATACACAGACACCAACCTTTAAAACGCACTGATGCTCTTAATGTTGCCGGTTACAGAAAGTTGCTGCGGTAGAAGAAAATCCGGTTCACTCAGCCGCAGACCATGAAACATTTAAACGTCAGAATATGAGAAAAACCAAAAAGCATCAGTTTAGGTTTTATAGATTTAAAAAAGTTGAATAAAAAAAACCGTGTGATGCTTGTTGAAGACAAAAAGTAAATAAAAAGTAGGTCCTGTAATGCCTCAAATTAAATATTTCTAAAATGATCATTTAGTCATCATTTTAGTGCCAGTATAAGGGACACCAACATCAGTATCGGCTGGTCTGAGCACCAGTTTTATTTATGAGCCTAAATAAAAATGAAACTCAATATTAACAACTGATATTTATTTCCATCTTGCCGTTGCCGTCTTTTTTCAAAGGTGTTAAAACAATGGAGAAATGCATCTAACGTTATCAGCCATAACAGCGATATTAATAACGGATATCAACATCAGCCCAAACTTTCATATCGGTGCTTCACTAATTTGTGCTAAAACTGCTAAAATCTGCAACTAAATTTAGTTGAAGCAAAATTTGAAAGAACATTCTGCTGGTCATTACACAAAATGGCCACCAGGGGGCTCACTTTGAGATGTTTCTCTTCAAAACAAATTCTGGCGAGTAGAAAAGACGCATTCATTTAAATTAAAACAATTATTACTTTTTTTATTATTTATTCATTTATTGTTTTTGTAAGTATAACAAAGAGAAGAAGATGTTTGAGCTGACGACCTTTAGGTCCATGTTCATCGTCTGTGCAGAGGGCATGTAAGGTCATCCAGCAGGTGACCTATTGAGTGGCTCATTAATGACAAAGTTTAGTTCAGTCCCTCTCTCATTTTAAGTTTTTACAAGGACGCGCTGATTCTGTTTTTTTTAACTCCTGATCCCAATACAGATATCTGAGGTTTAGTTCGTTGGACATTTTTGATTCTGGAACCTGGAAGTCTGCGACAAATGGTAGCGACTAAAATCAGAATCGGCAGATCAGGCCTTTTAAAGATTGGCCAGACAACTGCAATCGGCGGACCTCCATGTTGCAAAAACAATTTGATCTCTGAGTGTTTTAAACTTTTGGATTCTGTTCTATGTTGATAAAGTTTGGAGCACTACTGGCCTTCATTATACGCAGTTCCTGAAACCAGCAGTGTGTGGCGCTGTCCTCTGCCGTGCCGCCCGATCCGCCAAGTATTCCTTCCTCTCATCTTTTGGCCTTTCCTGTCGGCTCACCTGTCACACCCGCCGCCACTCAGCTCTCTGGCATGTCGCGTCTCATCATGCAGCTGCATTCTGTGCATTTCACAAAGCCACACCCAGCAGCAGATCTCTGGACGGAGATGCATCGCGTTTATTTTCCACAACAGATTTCAGTCTTTGGGAATCACCTGTTGCATTAAAATCTATCATGTTGAGCTCAAAACGTGAGCCGAAGCTCCTTTATCATGATCGCCGTTCTACGTTTTTTAAAATTTTACACATCTAAATTATACTTTATGTTACAGTGTTATATCAGGCGTCGCTTCCCAGTAGGTAACAGCTGAAAAAGCCTCTTTAGGGTCAGAGAACATGAGGTCAGGCCTTCAGACTCCTGTCTGAAGTGAAGAGCCTCTCCCATCTCCCAGCTGATCGCGTCCAGCCCGACTCTGAACAGGACGTCCGACTGGTTCAGCTGGTCATGCTGGGCTTCAGAAGGGTGTTGGTGAAAGTCTGCAGCTCAAAGAAACGTCACGATCCTGGGTGGATTGAAGCAGCTTTTGACTCATCCAGGAATGTTCGAGTCAAATCTTCTAACCTGTTGCTTCCTCTCTATTGTTTGACCCCGGAAACATGAAAATCAAAAAAAACAAAAAAAAGACATTTTGTCAACTAAGAGTTTCAATGAATTTTTAATAAGGAGCAGAAACCTTTTGTTTTGAAAATGATCTGGTTTTACCCAGTTCTGGAAATAGACGAATGCAACTTCAGATTCATTTTATTTACCGAAAACAAAACCCTTACAGCAACCAGGATTTGGTGAAATATTGTAACCCTATAAGTAGCTATAAAGCTACTTTTATAAAATGTCTTTATTCTTCCAAGATTATGAGGGAAAAATAGGCAACAATTTCTTTTGTTTTTTATTTTATTTTTTTTATGAAAGATCTTTACTGGTTCGTTCCCAACTTCCCAAAAACCTCTGCTTCTATTAAATAGCCTGTTGCTGTGAATCAATTAATCGCTTTATTCATTAAAACGAGCTCTATAATTTCCATAATTAGTTTTTTTCTCTTTTCTCTGTTTTTACCAAAACCTGGATAAACTTTTCCATCTGGTTTTAACCCAGTTCTAAAATTAGACAAATGCAACTTCAGATTTGGTTTCAAATGGCTAATTTTGGTTAGAGACTTTATAATTCATTTTATTAGTTGTTTTTATTTATTTTGGACATTTAAAACATCTTCCAGTTCCAGTGTTAAATGTTCCTTAGAATTTAAATATTTATGTGCAAATGTGTTCTTGGGTTATTATTCCATTACCGTTATATTACTTGCAAATAGTCTAAAATCAACAATATTATCTATAATCGCAGTAACTCCTGAGCTTCTGCTTAAACGCTTAATGAAAACTGTAAATGCAAAATAGCTACCAGTTTAATATAAGTTATTGTTTATAACGTCACGAGAAGCTGCAGTAACTGGACTCCAGTTAAATAAGTTTGCCTGAATACGAGAATAATAAGGGCCTCATTTCCTCTTTTATCTGAGCGTTTGTCAGATTTTCTGTGAACTTGAATAACATTTCTGTTGCTGTGAATCCTGAAACTGCGCTGCGATGTGCAGGAATGTACGATGAGCCGCCTGGCAACATACCTGAAGCTCATCACCGTCACATTCCTGCCTTTACTATTGCTTCATTGTTGCAATCTTCATACAGTTACAACTCTACAAACTCCCTGTCCTTCAATATGAACAAATATAATGAAACCAAGCCTTTATGAAGATGATCTGGTGTCATTTTGGAGAGGTTTGTTCTGTTGTCCTGGAGATGAACTCTGCAGGTCTGGTGTGGTGTTTTTGTTGCGCAGGCCGTCAACGAGGAGACCAAAGAACATCTGTATGAGACGCTGCTGGCCGAGTGCAGAGACACCATCCAGGCCGTGAAGGAGGAACTGAAGAGCGAGGCGGTGAGCGGCGCACTGAGGCCTTACGGATCTAAAAACTGAGGCCCAGCACACAGTGGAGATCGTTTAAAAACTCAGGATGCGGTTTGGATATTCAGTCGTTACTAAAAAGTTATTAGGTGGAGGCATACTTTACCTGAAACCACAGTGGAGCAGATTTTCCTGCTTTCTTTCATCTGCGTCTAAGTTTGTTGCTACTTTTTCTGGATCCTAGACGTCCAGAACTTCTAGCTTCTGATCTTCTAGGTTTAATCGACCTTCAAATGTGGATTAAAAATGCCAAGGCTACATTCACACTGCAGGCAAATGTGACCTAAATTTTCATGTGCTGATGTTTTGAACTTTAACCTGGTGCAGCAGATACCAGCCTTTTTTTCTTTTTCCCAGGGAGAATCTGCTTTAATAAAAGTTTGTACTGATGTGTTTTGGGCCTGAAGTTGGTTTGAAGTGTGTTGTTTAAAATAAATGTGGAAGAAAATCCAAGCGATACTTCTTCTGTTTGTAGAAACAGCGAGAGAGGAGCTCCGATAATGAAAGTGGGAAAGTGTCCAACCTTCAGTTTCTGCACAGGTAAAAATCAGAGGCTTGCGTTTCAGTCAAAATGCTCACTTCACTCATGGGTTTGTGGGATGTAAATTAACGTTCACACAATCCTGAGATCCCCACTGTACGCTGAAGTGTTTGTGTCAATATATTAAACCCGCCGTAATGCGTCGGTGTAGACTGAGCCCAGCCTGGGAACACTGACGATTTATTTTTTCTCCTCATTTTCACCTGATATCCCTGCTGCTGCTCTTCTTCCCCAGTTATCTGACCTACATCAAGCTGTGCACACTGGTGAAGAGAAACGAGAGCATGGCTCACACTCTGCAGGCCAAACTGAAGGAAACGGGCGCCGACGAGAACAAGAGGGGCCCCCGTCCACAAGACCTCATCCGACTCTACGACATCATCCTGCAGGTCCGTACCAAAATCAGAAATATTACGTTTCCACCTTAGATATGACTGTTCATATCGGCTGTTTAATGGTCGTCCTTGCTTGCCTTCAGCCGTATCTGCTCTCTCTCTCTCTCTCTCTCTGCAGAGTCTGGCTGAGCTCTCCACCCTGCAGGGTCTGGAGGATGACCACACTTTCCAGAAGGAAGTTTCCCTCAAGACTTTGGTCTACAAGGCCTACAGGTTAGGTTTTACAGTGTTTTTGTTTCAAATTTCTATTAAAATCAATCTTCTGCAGGAAAAGCTTCGTAGATTTTAACTTAAATCCTGCAAAATCTGATTAGTTACAAACTTTATAACATTTACAGCTGAAACAACAGTTTGTGATGAATCGGTTATTAAAATTATAAACTAATTCAGTTATTGATTAATTGGTAACTTGTGTAAAACTCAAAAAGGCCATTTAAAAAAAAAAAAAAAGAAAAAGGAATGTCTCGCTTAGAGCAGCAATTAAGCCAAAAGATGAAAAAGAAAACATTGTAATTATGTTTTACCAAAACTCTTCAAGTTGCAGATTCAGCTTCATCTGGTTTAAATGATGCAAAATAAACTTTCATTAAGAACCTTTTTCTATCAGCTCATCAAAAAATCATCAACAGATTAATCCCAAACTGTATCGATCCTAAACTGTGAGGTTTCAAGTGTTTTTTACATCCTTTGCTACAAATGACCAAATGTTCACTGAAGTAAACATTTATTCAAAAGTAAAGACATTTTATTATTTGTTTTAATTTTAATTGAATTTCTAATTTTGAGTGAAAGGTCAAGATTGAATCTGCACTTTACCTTTAATCTGATTAAAGTGCAGATTTTTCCAGTTATCCAATTAATAATCAGAATCATTGATAAGATAATTTAGCTGCAGCTTTAATAGTACTAATTGCTTTAAAAAAAAACAAACCACGGTGATATTTAGTATTAAATGAGCTCCTGTAGTCACAGCAGACACACGTCTCTGTTTCTTCAGATGCTTCTTCATTGCTCAGTCTTACGTTCTGGTGAAGAAGTGGAGCGAGGCGCTGGTTCTGTATGAGAGAGTGCTGAAATATGCCAAGGAGGTCCAGTCAAAGTCCAAGAGTCTCAACAACAGCCTCAAGGTTTGTTCATAACCAGCATCTTGTCGTTTTTCTTTGGAGATCTTTGTAAAAAACGCCTTTCCGAACGTTTTCAGGATCTCCCTGACGTCCAGGAGCTCATCGCCGAGGTCAACGCTGAGAAATACTCACTGCAAGCTGCTGCCATTCTGGGTGGGAACTCCCTTTACAAAACCATGTTTTTCTACATGGCTTTATGTTAATTATGCAGATTCATTCCTTTGTTTTTGATGTAAAATCCTGAGGAAATGTCATTTTTGTTTCAGACACTGATGAAGCACCTGAAGTGAGCTCTCAGCAGCAGGTGAAAGACAACACGGTAAGACGGTTCGCATGTTAGACTTTCATTTCTATAAAAAGTGCTGCATGACAGTTTTACAGTGCCTGATAAAACCTATCGTGTCTAATTTTTATTTCTGTTCTGGATTTAAAATAAATTTGGATTGTTAGTGATTAATCTTGTAAAGATTCAGAATTAGGTTGTGTTTCCAATAACAGCTTTTTTTTTTACCATGTATTGTTACAGTGAGTATTAAATATGTCAGTTTACCTGCAGACTTCAAACAAGGAGAATCAGAGACGCGGCAGATCTTAGCACTAAGACGTCTTAGTGCTAAAATAATTATTTCATTTGTAAACTAGCAAAGTTTTATAATCCTGTACATTTGGTTTGATTGAGGACAAAAGTGGCAACATTTGGTACGTTTTCAGCTGTAAAATGAAACCTGTAGTTGCCCCTCCTCTCCTGTGGTGGCGCTGCACCAAGAACCACTGAAGGAAACGAGACAAAAACCTCTGAAGAAGTCAAATTCCTTTTTCATAGTATGTAAGCAAAAATGGAGTAACGTCAGATTTTTGCAGTTGTAGGATTTCTGTTTTTTTTTTTTTTTTTTGGTAAATGAGCCAAAAATGAGTAATTTCTCCCGCTAGCACCAGACATGCGTTTGTTTTGGTTGAATTTACCCAGAATGCCTTGTGCTACACTCTTCTTCCTGCTTTTGGAACAACCTTAGGGACCACGGTTCACATTTTTGATCCGTATCAGATTGCGCGTTCACACCTCCCAATAGTAACCGGTCTTTCAAGTCAAACAGACCAAAGTTCAGCCAAAGCAGGTGAAGGAAGACTGAATTTGTAATTGTCTTTATGCGTCTCTGGAGGCTCAGATCCGAGTCCATTCTGTGTGTAGTGATGGAGCTTCGTTCTCGTGTGCAGTAATAAATGAATGTTCTCCTCAGCCTCTGTGTGAACACCTGGACAACTTCCACCTGGACAAGACTCTGGTTGGGAAGCATCCCAACCTGGTCCAGTTCCCGCCGGAGTTCCAGCCCATCCCCTGTAAGCCTCTGTTCTTCGACCTCGCCCTCAACCACGTGGCCTTCCCACCGCTGGATGACAAGGTGGAGCAGAAGGGCAAGGGCGGCCTGACCGGCTACATCAAGGGCATATTTGGCTTCGGCAGCTAAGCCGAAGAGCTGAAGGCGACGGGGCTCCAGGTCGATAAAAAAAACGTGCCTATTTTTCCCAAATTGGTGGAGTCTGCAGAGTGAATCCGATCTTAAAACTGAGACCATAGACGAGCTTCAAGTAGCAATATGACCCCATGTTCACCTGGATTCTGTAAAACCGTCAGAATAGACCGGATAGTTCCAGACATCAGTGTCTGAATATCCATAAATCCAACAGGTGACTCTCAAAATGATCTTCATTTCCATCGTTTCTTTAATGGAAGAGCCAGTATGAACTGGTGTTCACACCTGAAACTTATAAAAGAGTTATTGTAGTGCCCGTTTGATAGATCTCAGACTGGCCAATTCATTTAACTCTGTTTCCTCTTGGATAAATTGGACCCATTAGATCAAGAAATATGATTCAGAACCAGTCGGCCATCTCCTATATATCCCATATTGGAGATATTTAATGAATACGTTCAGTATTGAGTTATTAAATATGAAAGGGTATTTTCAGATTTTCATTTCTTCTGATTTCAGTTTGTTCATATTGATGACATTGGAACAGTGAGAGCTAATCGGTTTTACCATTTATTAAAAGGAAAAATTCAGCTTTGCTTTTTGATTTTCTTTGGATATTTTCCCAGATTGTTGTAATTGAAACCTTTCTGGTCTGGTTAGGTTTATGCAGCAGACTCTTAAGTTTGGTTGTGCTAAATTGACTTCAGATCAGACTGAATCGCCCTGATCATATTTTCAGGGCTTCGACGCTCCTGCCAGAGTTTTGTTTTTACCTTCAGCGGACATTAAGCCATCAGGAAGGTTTTAGCAGCCTTTCCATCATCACACCGCCACGCCTCATAGTATAAATGTTTTTACTACATGAACAGCATGTCTGGAAGTTCAGCATTGTTACAAACACCTGTTGCTACCCATTGTTCTTGTAGTAGAGAGCAGTTTTTCCTCCTAATCGAACCTCCTGACTTCCTCTGCTCCTTTCTGGACCTGATTTCCTTGTGATAAACTTAGCAGATGAGTTTTTTAATGACCTTCATAAATCTGTGTTGCTGGTCTTTTTTTTAAACGCTTTTGTTCTTCTCTCATTGTTTGTGTTGAAGAAGTAAGATGGACTCCTCTCCAGTAGCAGGCACCAAAAATCTCACCAAGTGTTTTCTGTCTAGTTTCTAGTGCAAATATTGCATTGCCCTTGTATTACAATAGGAGCTTGTTTTAAGTAAATAATTCCTTAATATTGAAGAAAAGGTTCTAGATCCATTGGTAGATAGATTCACTCAGGTCACCAGGGAAATGATCTGGTGCTTTGTCATCAAAATTAAGGAGTTATTGACTTGAAACAAGCTCCTATGTCTTGCTGAAAAGTTAGTTTTATTTCTAGTGTAATAAGATATTTGCACTAGAAACTGGACCAACATCCCTGGTTAGACTTTGTGGCTTTGCAGTGAAGAGTCTCTGTGATTGTTGGAAACATCTGAAAATAATGATGGGAATGTTTTCATTTTCTCTCCAGGCTCACAAATAAAATATATTGGCACCGAAATCAATTTTCTGATTCTCTTTTTATGTTGATAAAAGGAGTGGAAAAGTTTCTGCGCACATTTGTTATGGAAACGTAGATAATGAGACAAAGCAATGAATTAAATCTGCCGGGTTTCCCGAGATGAAATCTTTTTAATCTACTTTAAATAATTATCTGAATCCACGGTTTGGGTTATCAAATCTGATCCACGGTTTGATAACTAGAATCAACTGGATTAAATGTGATTGGATTTAAGTTCACCGAGATGACGTGGTGAATTGAACTGACACAGAAAAGCAGAAAATGTCCAAAACTTCAAGCCTGAGGGAAGTTTGGGAAAACAAAAAAAAAGTCATCAAAGCAGCAGGTAAAGAGTTCAGAGGTGACTCAGGACTTTTTGATTATTTAATTCAATTTGTGAAGGAAGGAGTGCCTCAGCATGAACCTGTTGGGATACAGGGAGTGTGAGAATGAGCGGATGCTTGAGCAGGGTGTGTGTATGTGTGAGTTATGGTTTACATTTGGTTCCTGCATCTAAAAAAAATATTGCTCAACTCTGTCACCTTTAACCTCGTCTCAGAAACAGGGACGGATCAGAAGCCAGAATATTTACCCAGCTGCCCTTTCTGCTCTTCAGAGCCGCCATATTTGACAGCAGAAATGTGTGAAATATCTTTAAGGAGAATATAAATGACACTTTTCATTCAAATAGTTTTAGTTCCTGTTGCACAACAGTTTGTTTTTTTTGTTTTTTTTACAGAAATCTACCAGATTTTATCTAAACATTTGCCACTAGTTGTGCTCTGGGAACCTGTCAGCCATTTTGAAGTGACACACCCTCATTTGTTTCTGTTTAATTTTTTTAAACGCCTTTAAATCGGGTTGGGAGTTTTGAAACATGTTGCATTCTTTTCCATCTCTGATTTCTGCGCTGATTTTCTTCTTCTGGTCTTTTTAGGTTGATAGTCAGTTATTCTTGTACACATTTTACAACTTTATCAACCACCGTGAGAATTTATTAAAATAAAAAAATGAACCTTCATAGCAAAGTAAATCTCTGCAGCCTTTACAAATTAGAGCCGTTTTTGCCCTCATTTCGGAATAATACTGAATTAACTCATTTAGAGACGCCACTGTTGCATTATTGTGAAACATTTTAATAAATATCTACTACTGGCAATGTAGTAATTTTTGAAGAATCATTCTATTTTCTGCAAAAACACAAAATTGTTTTTGGTTTAGTTTTTATTGCAAATAGCACAAAACTAACTTACAAGTAACTTCTCATTAAGATGTAGGAGCTTTTTAAAGTCAATAATTCCTCAATATTGATGAAACAGTGAAAGTTATAAGTGAAATAATCGACCAGTGGAACGAGGAATTTGAACTCTTACTGTGGGAGAAATATCTTTGTCATCAGCATTAAGGAATTATTGACTTAGAATAAGTTCCTATTTCTTACTGAAAAGTAAAAGTAAGTCAGTTTTGTCTTATTTTAAGTTTACGAAGATATATTCCCTAAAAACTAGACCTAAATGAGTTTGGATTTAAAATAAAACATAAAACATTGACAAAATACAGTTTCTTATATGAGACATTGAGGCCATTTTTATTCCGTTTCTTTCTTACATTTGACTCGTGACCTCTGACCCCAACTGAAGAAGGTCAGGCCTTCATTTCTTCAGATGTTCGTTTTGATTCTGTCGTTTCTTCCTGGATGAATCGTCGATGTGTTTTTGGATCATTTTGATTGTCCAGCCACGCCTGGTTCTCCTCCGGCGTTCTGGGTTTCTGACATTTGTAGGCGATGACTCACCGAGGCTCGCAGTGCGAAACACAAAGTCTTTTTGGTCTAGTTGCTAGTGCAAATATTTTACTACACTAGAAAAAAAACAAAACAGTGGCGGACTTTCACAAAACTAATTTACACGTAACTTTTCAGCAAGACAGGAGCTTGTTTTAAGTGAATAATTCCTTAAAATTGTTTTTAAAAAGAACTAGTTTCACTCATGACAATACATTTCCCCAAGTTAAAAGTGACATCATCTGCCAGTGAAACTTGTGCTTTCTTTTCAATATGAAGGAATTATTGATTGCAAATAAGGTCCTGTATGTAGCTGAGAGATTGCCAATTAGTTAACAAGCTACTCATCCAAAGCGTTAAATATTAGTTATACAATATAACCATAGATAGAGGCGACAGAGAGAGAGAGAGAGATCTAAGTGTGTTGTAATTTAAATCCAATTTCATTGGGAAATCCCAAATTTATAATGTAAATAAATAAAACCTAAATTAACAAGCGTGTACATGGAGATTTCTTAATCTCTAAATGAGTCCAGAGGAGATTAAATTTCCTTTACTGATGGTTGTTCATTGTGAAGTGTGGAAGTCACAGATTTCCTGTGGTGCATTTTGGTATCATCAGTCTCTGGCTGAAGTCGCCCGGTTCATTAAGACATTTCATTAGAAACTAGACAAAAAGATACGTCTTGTTTTTGAAGTGAAGAAATTTCAGTGCATAAGTAGTGGGAGAAAATCCCCCCAGAAAATACATAAAACAATGTCCAAACGATTTGTATAAATGAGGTGAATAGAGAAATCGTCACAAATCAACACGTGGTTCCGCTGACCACTTCCTTCACTGTATTTCAGAGTCGCCACAGTATTACATGTAGTATCTTAGCAACATTAAAAGTATCTGTTTTTCCAGACAGCTAAACACACCCAGGGAGCCCAGCTGTGAGGCTGTGAGGCTGTGAGGCTGTGAGGCTGTGAGGCAGCGAGCGTTCGCTCCGCGCACAAAGCTGCCCGGCTGCATTCCTCTCCGTCACCCTGTTGCCACAGACGCCCTGGATGCCTGACATGTCTCAGCTGTAGGTGTGAAGCGTCGGCCCGTTCGCTGCACACGGAGACCCGAACCTCCTGATAACGGGATGACCTATCGGCGCCGGCCGACTGCTGACTGAACGCACAAGATGTCAGCAGAGTCAGGAAGTAACTAGTTACATCACTCAGTTACATTCACTTGAGTAACCATATCTGGAAAAAACGTAGTTTTTGGAGTATTTTTACTATAATCTACTTTATACTTTTACTTGAGTATTATGAAGTATCTCTTCTCCTACTTGAGTAAAATTTCTGGATTTTTTTACCCACTGAATAAAAAACAAGACATATTTTAACCAAAAATTCACCAGACACAGACTTGCAATGTTTGTCAAAGTTTTATGAATTTTGTATTGAAAGAAACTGATTTGGCAAAATTTTCTTTTTTGCCTGAATTTGTTATTTTTTGTTACTTAAATGAACATGAATTGATTTCAATATCAGTTATTATTGATATGAGTTCTTATTTTGTCCATTTGACATAAAAAGTCAGATGGACTTTTATCTATTGGTTCATCTGATTATGTAATTAAAAAAACAAACTTTTTTTGCTCTTACTTGAGGCATTTGTTGGACAGAAACTTTTTGCTTTCATTGAGTGAAAATATGTTGAGGTATTTCTACTCTTACTTGAGTAAAATTTCAGTTTTCTCTCCCCACTGAATGAAAAACAAACCTAAAACTCATCAAATACAGACGCACTCCTGCAGTTTCTATTAAAGCTTCATAGGTTTTTTTAATTGAAATAATTGACTTGGATTTTATTATTTTTTTGTTATGAATATGAGTTATTGTCATTTTTGTCCTCAAAATACCTAAAGTTCCACTTAACTTTATAAGTTAAGTGGAAATTTAAAATATTAAATGATTGATAATTTGATCAGTTAATCAATATTTGACCAAATATCTTTTTACTTGAGTCATTTCTCGGACGTCAACTTTTTACTTTTACTTGGCTAAAAAAATGTATAAGTAATTCTACTCTCACTTGATTACAATTATTTTGGTTCTCTGAATCTTACGCAACAGTGTCATTTTCAGAATCTTAAAAGTGTGGCATGCATGTTCAGTGTTTGGCACGAGGCTCCCCTCAATATCTTGGTCACTTTTTGGATTTAATCTCAGCTTTTAGGATTTATCTGTGCCAGATTAGGAGGCAGACATTTACTCCTCTTATTTTAACAACCCCAGTTCTGTCACATGCAAGGGGGACAGACTGTAAACAGCAAAGTCATACCACAGATTTCCAACTGAATAACAGGCCTGGACTTTGACTGGGCCGTTCTAACACAGAAATATGTGAATGCTAACGCTGCACATCAACCTAAACACATCATTTCTTATCTGACAAGAGCAACTTCTTTCAAATGTCCTCTAAAGTATCTGTGGCAGACGTTCTCCATCAACCCCCTGAGGCCAGAAACAGAAAGTCTTCATTTATGCTGAGGTTAAAATACACACAGGTTAAATTTACACCCTGATTCAGGGATTTCTGAGGACCGGATTTTATTTGGGGTTATCAGATTACAAGCCAAAGCCAACACACTACTTTTGAAAAAAAAGTTTTGTTCTCTTTCCACTTCAGTTATCAGTAACTTGTTTTGGTCGACCACAAATATTTTTAGAAGGCGCTGCATAAAACCCAAACACTATTAATAATCACAGATTATTTTAAATTAAACTGTGCTGTTTGAGCTGATCCATCCATGTGGTCACTGGGTGAGAAGTGGGATGTTTCAGACTATAATTCACAGTAAATCTTATTTATATCAGAGTTTAGCTCAGCATGTTGGCCCATTCATGAGCCTAATTCAGAATTATTCACTCTGACTCTCCTCTCTTTGCTTTGTTCTCACAAAAACAATAGATTTGTTTCTTAACATCTGCAGAAATCTAGCTTTCCTACATTAACCCTTTAGTGACAAATTTATCGTCTTTGATACAATTATTGACCTAATAAGGTATTTTTGTCAAAAATCCGCTGTATTGAGTAAATATGTTGCATACATATATATATATATATATATATATGTATGTATGCAAATAAACACATAGAAATTGTGTATATATTTAAAATAGTTTGTGTTGTAAAAGTCTGATGTATTCATTATGAAACAAAAACTAATTTAAAAAGCAAGGTGAGTGAAAAATAAACTTTTTATAAGATGAAACAGATAATACTTAATTTCAAGAATTTTCTGACAATTATTTCTGCTGTCAGGCCTTAAAGGTTTAATGACCTGTGTTTCCTACCTAAGATCTGATGGAGTGAAGAACCTCAGAGAAAAGGAAGGAGGAGAGCGAAGAACAGGTCAGTCTGGTCCTCCTGCACCGGGCTGATACCTGGGCGGCGGCACACCTGTTGCCCTGGCTGGGAGGAGCCAGCGGCGTCAAGCCCGAATATGGACTGGTGTGTCACACTGCCGCTGTGTCTGTTTGAGAAGGACCAGAGGAAGAGGAGAGACGCAGAGCGAGGAAGACAGCGACGAAGAAGGAGTACGAAGGAGAGGGAGACGCTTCCTCTCCACCTCAAAGATGTCCAAGATGTTTAAGTCAAAGGACACAAAGAGCTCCAGCAAGATGACCAAGTGAGTTTTTCCTCTGGATAGTAACTGATCAATACAGAAATGGAGGATATCTGTGTGTTTATTTCATCTTCTGTCCTTTATGGACACTTAAGGAATGTTTTCTGCAGCTTATTCTGGGATGGGGCTCAGAAAGGCTAAAGAAAACAACCTGTACTTTTTCTTCAAGCTTTCTGTATCTAATGTGAAATTGAAATCCCTCAGCAGTTGTGATGCAAACACTGATCATATGTATTAGTGAAAGAAAAGCAGAGCAGTAATGCGTAAATATCCCTGCAGCCTCCGGAGAGTGGCTGGCGCTGATTGTCTTTCTGCGTGAACAGTGTGAGGCGTGTTTTCTGATGGAAACAAAATGTTCATATTTTATTATTTCTATTCTGCTTTCCAACCTCACAAAGGTTTCTACCTGCTGTGATGTGAACTGGGTTGGGCTGCTTTCCTTTCTCCTTAGTGGGTGTTGGTTCTCCAGCAACACCCACTGGTTAGTTACTGGTTCTCCAGTAATTAATCACTTCTTTATCATCTCATGATCGTTCTTCAACCACTGAACTTTAACCTTTATCATTAAAACCAACACATCATCCTTTAACAATACAGCTAATAGTTCTGTGCCTATAGGTAACTGTGTATTTCACACTGATGATGTTGAACTGTATTTGGTGTTTTGCACTCTAGCTCAGTCTTATTTCAGCAGGAACATTACGATGGATTAAACTTTAATCAATCAATAATGAGGCTTGAACACAAACTGAAGCAACTTTGTTCTCGTTGTAGGACCTCCAAAGTCAAAAAACTTCCCAATTATCTTCGTTTAGTTAGTAGTGCAAATATCTTATTACACTTAAGATAAGACAAAACTAACTTACAGGCAATTTTTCTGCATGATTTAGAAGCTTGTTTTAAGTAAATAATTCCTCAATATTGATGAAAAAGTACTAGTTTATAAGTAAAATAATCAGCTCACTAGTACTAGTACTTTTTCATCATTATTTAATAATTCCTGGCTTAAGACAGGCTAGTTTATGTCGCTAAAATGTTAATTGTATTTTATTTTTTTACTTTTTTAAGTGTAATCACTACAAACTAAACAAAAATACTGCATACATACTATATATATTTTGTGTTTTTGCAGTGTAGAGTATCTCTGGACATCAGCTCTCAGATGTGATGGAATCACAGCAGTGTGTGTGTGTGTGTGTGTGTGCGTGTGTGTGTGTAGCATCTCTCTGTTGCATCATAGACAACATGATTTAGCAAAATCACATATTTCTACAATCCACAAGAGTCACTTTGACGTTAAATAAACTAAAACTCCAACATTTTTTGTTTAGTTTTTAAAAATGTTGCGAATCATTGAAGAATCTGCCCTTGTGAGTGAGGAGGGGAAAGTGAGCCGAACCCAGCCAGGGAGTGTTTGCTCTACCTGATTTTCTAACCTCACAACTACTACAGCTAAAGAAATGCAGACCAGCCCTTCTCAGTTATGTGGCTCGTCTTGTTCTCCCACCTTCAGGCACTTTAACTTCCCACCCACATCCATTCATGAATGCTACAACAAAATCTTATGTTTTTTTTTTTTTTAAAGTCATATTTAAGTAATCATGGATTTAAATCCAACAATTGAGAAAAACTTGTATCTTTACATTTTTTGCATATTTTCCTATTGCGTTTTTTTACCAAGTATTTTTGTTCTAGTTTCTTGTACAAATTTCTTAGTAATCTTGAAATAAGACTAAAATTCACTTTTCAGTATAGGAGCTTGTTTTAAGTAAATTATTTCTTAATATAATTTCTTTTTAAGTGTTTGATCCACTGACAGATTGTCACTCATAGCAGGACATTTTAACCCAGGTTATAAGAGAATTAATGCAGAACTGTACTTTTTCATTAATATGAATACACTTAAAACAAGCTCGTTTATCTTGCTGTAAAATTGCTTGTATGTCAGTTTTGTCTTATTTTATGTGCACTTGAAACTAGACCAGAAATACTTGGTAAGATTTAATGTTTTTGCAGTGTATAGGGAAACACGATGCCATTGGAAAACACAACAACAACCCAAAAAAAATATCACTGAATCTTAAGTTATGCTAACTGGATGCTCACCTCTGCATGCTGGCTGCTTGAAAGTAAAAGTAAAATACATCCCATGATTTATTTTCTGGTTCATTTGTCTAAAAGAAGAAAGAGACAGAGTATCAAAATTTCTTCCTAATTACACACATCTGATCCCAGTATATGTGAACAATTCACCGGGTTTGAGTAAAAAAACAAGGGATTTGAGTTTGATTACACTTTGCTCTCAATAAAGACATTTAAAATATAAAAATATATAGAAAAGCTGATAGGAAATGAAAAGGGTTTTTTTATGAAAAAGGAAGACAAAGTTGAATTAGTGAACAGGAGAGCAGGAACAGAGACATGTCGAAAGAGACACACAATGATAATTGTGATAATTTCCACACATGTAGACACAAAACACATTTTTCTCTACACTAACATACATGGCAACATGGGAAATTATGTGTAAGCAGCTTAACAAAGGCCTCACTGTAATCCATAGTGTTTGAAGTTTAAACTCTTTGCACTGAATCATGAATCATGGGGGATCCTGAACCCGTATTTGAGGAAAACCCACATTGTGTGAAAACAGGAGGAACCCTTAGGTAGTTTCTGCAGCAACGTCTGAAGGCGTGAACCGTCACTATGTCTCTCATCCAACTAGCAAGGATGCCAAACTGCTGCCCTTTTATAAAATAACACTAAATCATTTTTATTTTTTTTCACCAAGTAGGTCATTGTATTGCCTCTATGCATCAAGTTATTTTTACTGATTTTATTTTTTGTTCCACATCACTTATAATGGACTGGAACATGAAACTGCATAGAGAAAAAGAAGAAAATGAAAAAATAAACTCAAGCAAAAACACACAGGAGTGAAAGTATTTCAGTCAAAAGATAAGAGAAATGAACATTTGGTTTGCATAATCTGTCAGATGCCTCCCAAAAAGAACAACAGAGTAAGATCTGACTATGATGCTTTGTTACTAAAGAATAAAATATGCCAGAGATATTCTGTGTCGTCCCACGATGGAGAAGTTTAGCTTGAAGGTAAACAGAAGAACGTAGATTCAAACTCAGGTCAAATTAAAAAAAAAAAAATACTGTCACCAAACCGTGAAAACCACAAACACATTCTTCTTACTTGTGTCGAAATCCTGCTCTGTCCGGGCGGGACGGAAGCGCAGCACCGACCTTGTCCTCATACCGGCTTTTCCTGCTGAGTGAGCGGAACCGGTGTCGGTACCGGCCCGCAGAGAGGCAGCGGCGCCTCGCTCCTGAGCCGGAAGAAACGGCAGCCATTACACCCGAGGCTCGTTTGTCTTCTTCCTGAAATCAGTTGCCGTGGTTTCTGTTGCCATGGTTACGTCCGGGCGACCCGTTCCGTTGATTTATTGCAACATTTCAGGTTAATAACAGCCCACTGATTACATTTCTGGACTGAGATGTCTGATGTTGTTCCTGGGATCTGTTGTAGCCACTGCTCCAGTTTGGGGGTGACTGCCCCGAGGGCCCCGATGACCACAGGCACCACTGTGGTCTTCACCTTCCAGGCCCTCTCCAGTTCCTCCCTAAGGCCCTGGTATTTCTCCAGTTTCTCGTGCTCCTTTTTCCTGATGTTGCAATTGCTTGGTATTGCTACATCTACCACAACGGCTTTCCTCTGTTGTTTGTCCACTATGACAATGTCTGGTTGGTTCGCCATTACCATTCTGTCTGTCTGGATCTGGAAGTCCCACAGGATCTTAGCTCTGGCATTCTCCACCACCTTTGGGGGTGTTTCCCACTTTGATCTCAGGGTTTCCAGTCCATATTCTACACAGATGTTTCTGTACACTATGCCTGGCACTTGGTTATGTCGTTCCATGTACGCTTTTCCTGCCAGTATCTTGCACCCTGCTGTTATGTGCTGGACTGTCTCAGGGGCCTCCTTGCACAACCTACACCTTGGGTCTTGTCTGGTGTGGTAGATCTGGGCCTCTATTGCTCTGGTGTTTAGGGCCTGTTCCTGGGCGGCCATGATGAGGGCCTCTGTGCTGTCCTTGAGTCCAGCTTTTTCCAGCCATTGGTAGGATTTACTGATATCAGCCACTTGGGTTATTTGCTGGTGGTACATCCCATGTAGGGGCTTGTCCTCTTATGATAGTATCTCTGGCACCTCAACCTCCGTTCCCTGTTGTCTGAGACATTCACTGAGCACATTGTCTGTTGAGGCTTTGTCCCTGATGTATTTATGGATCTTAGTTGTTTCGTCCTGGACAGTGGTGCTCACACTCACTAGTCCTCTTCCTCCTTCCTTGCGGCTCGTGTACAGTCTCAGGGTGCTGGATTTGGGATGGAACCCTCCATGCATTGTTAGTAGCTTTCTAGTCTTAATATCTGTGGCTTTTATCTCCTCCTTTGGCCAGCTAATTATTCCAGCAGGGTGTCTGATTACTGGCAGGGCATAGCTGTTTATCGCACGGATTTTGTTCTTGCCATTGAGCTGGCTTCTCAGGACTTGCCTTATTCGTTGGAGGTATTTAGCTGTGGCTCCTTTCCTTGTGACCTCATCGAGGTTGCCATTTGCTTGTGGTATGAAGTTATTGATAACAAATGCTTTTAGACAAAAAATCATCCTTAATCCAAGAAATTCACAATTATTTTCTGCATAAAATGATGCTGTTCATTTGAATGTACTTTGTTACATTGCAAGACAGGGACAAACCAGAAGAAATTATGTGGCATATTTATAAGTTACTGTTTAATCAGTGATTGTTGGTGTAATTTGAATGTTTGTAGTTTAACTGCACTCTTTTTGTCTGCAGGTCTCAGTCCATCACTTCAACTAAACTGGTTAAGAAGATGCAGGAAGGCTCTGACGAGGTGGTGAAAAATGTCCTCCAGGCTGAAAAACTGCTGATGCTGGTGAGAAGGAAAACATGCTTCAATATAAAGCGGTGTTCAATATAAAGATCTTTTCATCTTTCACAATCAATTTCTGTTTTTTTTTTTTATTATTATTTTCACCCACCAGGATGACGAAAATGACAAGAAAGATGAAGAATTTGAGCACAAGGAGGAGATCAAGCATATGTTGGGCATCGCAGAGGGCCTGCTGGAGAGCCTCTTTCTGGACATTGCAGCACTCAAGGCGACCAACCACTCTTACAGCGCTGCTATTGAGGCCGAGTGAGTGCATGAGGCAAAAACAAAGAAAATTTGTTGAGCTTCAGTTTGATAAGAACACATAGATATCAGTTTACTGCAAATATACAAAATGTTACTATTATCGCTCTAATTTCCAGTGCAAATGTTTTAGTGCACTTTAAATTAGACAAGACTAAACTACAGTAACTATTCAGTAAAATCTAGCAGCTTGTTTTAAGTATAATTACTATATTCCCATATAATTCCTAAATAATTTCACTAGTAAGTTTCACTTTTCTAGTTAGTAGAAAAGTACTAGTGGTCAGAAGTGAGTTCTGTAAAATTTCTAGAAAAGTAAAATTTCTATTGAGTTGGTTTTATTTTATTAAGACATTTGCTCTAGAAATCAGACCAAAAATATTTAAGATTTTTTTGTTTTCGCAGTCTGTTCTGCCAGTTTATTTTTACGTTTCTTTTTGTCCTTGTTTTTCCATCCAGCATTCACAACCTGCACGACCGATGGTCACAAGCCACAGCTGAATATGTCAGGCTCTATGAGCAAATTGAAGATGTGTCTCTGATGCCCAGAATTAACTGGGAGCCTGTTTTTGCAGACAAGGAAGTAAGTTCTAACCACTTCCTCCAACATTAAATGAAACATCCATTTATGTTTAATGATATTGCTTAAAATGAGCATCTATTAACTGAGTTCTTGTGCTGCTTATGCTGTCAGAGAGCGCTGAGCTCAAATGAGTACGGCCCAACGCTGGCGGACCTGGAGAAGCAGATCGCTGCTCAGAACATCTTGCATAAAGAGCTGGAGGCTTACAACTCGCAGCTCTGCGTCAGCTCTGCTGGCAGCAAGGTGCGCACCAAAACACACTTTCAGGAAGCATCTCCATTTTCCTCTGTCTTGCTTTGAGACGGACAGTTTACCCAGCATGTTGCTGCCTTGTCTTCCAGGAGAAATACACGCCATTGAAAAGGCAATATAGCATTATGCTGGTGAGTTGATTGTTTCAAAACCAAACACATTCAGGTTAAAATGGAGCAAGAGTGTTGTTTTCTATTTAAACTGCAAAAACACAAATTTCTGTCAATTAGTTTTGATGTCATTTTTTGTGCAAATATCTTAGCATACTTGAAATAAATAGCTTGTTTTCAGTCAATAGTTCCTCAATATAGCTGAAAAAGTACAGGTTCCACTTAGAAAACTGTCGTTAAAACTTTAAAAGTGACACAACATGGTTGATTTGTTTAAGAATCTGCACACTTTTGCAGCCAGATTATAGAAGCTTTCTAATTTTATTTGTATTTACTGATGTTATCTTTATAACTGAATTGGGCTGGATATTTCTGAAATTAAACGAGCATAACGCTTGGAGCTAAGTTTAGCCAATACACAAAAACTCAGAGCAGTGTATACGGCTTAAGAGATTCACTGTAGAGCTGTACTGTTTAGATTAAGATTAATGTTTATTTAAGTGAAAGGAGAGTATTTAAATGAAGCTGTTTTCCGTCAGGAAAAATCCAAGCTGCGCAGCCAGTATCTGAGCAGCCTCTACCAGCACACGAGAGACTGCAACAAGGAGATGACCTTCCTCCGAGAAGAGCAGGAAAAGATCAAGAAGCAGGACTGGAGCGATCAAATGGCGGATCCTACTGGTGTTCGCCTGCAGTATGAGGTCAGAACTGAGTTATAGGGAACAAAATGGGTTTTTGACTGTCTCATTTTTTTTTTTTTTTTTTATTGCAAAAACAGAACAAACATAAACAACATATAACACTCTTAATTACAAACAGATACATTTACAACAATAAAGGGCTTTACAGAACATTTTTTTACAATATTTTTTGACTGTCTCATGTATAGCTTTGACCCTTTGCACGTGACGTCACGCTCTCCAGAACTCCACCAGCTCCGCGCGTGTCTAACCGTTAGTAACCATGGAAACAGTGTACCGCCGTCATGTAGCCTAGCAAAAAAAAAAATGGTTAGCATCTCGTCTTTCGTACGTTTTTCATGCTGCTCCGGTGTAAAAGGAAACGCCGTTGACGACACAAATAAATCATGTGGCGCGGATTCAGGCCAAGTTGGTAATCCGACCAACACTTTCAGGAGGGAGGAGGTACGGGTTCGGTTTCCAAGCTAGCCGTTTATAACAGTTCCAAACAGCTAGCTTAGAAACCGAACCCGACTTCTACAAGTAGAAGCCACGAGTAAAACCGGAAAAAACAACTTTAGAAACCAGTCATAGGCGTAGGAGCCGGGGAGACGTGTCACATTCGTCCCACCCAATAATTTCACCGCAGTTGGCAAAAATTTTGAAATCTTCCACTCGCGTGCTTTTATTTTGAAGGCGCATTTTATATCTCAAATTTATTTATTGACATAGTTGCAAAGGGCCAATAGTTTGTCTAAACTAAACTTCTTGTAGTAATCTTAGACTTTTTGCTTGGAATGTAAGTAAGCTCTTGTCTGCCTAATATAAATCAAATAACCATCCTATTCATGTTGAAAACAACTTGTAATATTCTTTCAATCAGAACTTCAAGAACAAAGAGCTTTTGGATCATGAGGGCAAAGTGAACAGACTCCAGGATGAGGGTGAAACGTACATTTCCCTGAAACACCCAGCCAGCCACCTAATAGAGGTATTTGAAACCAAAGATTTTATCTAAATTAAAACTGTTAAGTTGACTGGGAATTAAAACCAGATGTATTCTTTACTCTAAGGCCCAAAACACAGCGCTGAAAAACGAGTGGCAGAAGTTCCTGAACCTCTGCATATGTCAAGAAGAACATCTGAACAATGTACAGGAATTCAATAAGGTAGGTAAAGTTTGTAAAAGCACAATATGCTACACTGTAAAACATTTAAAGGTGGCTTAACTTGATATTGAAAGTCCACCTGCTGCCTTGAAAAATGCAATTTCAGTCGACAAGAAAATTGTTTTGGTTTTAACTCAGAAATTAAAGTTCATGAAGTTGATTTGACAACAAGAGACAATTTGTCTAAAGTTTAACCTCTTAATTTTGAATTGTGAGTTTTAACTTAATGCTGCAATTTAAACCAATAATTATTTCAAAAATATGCAAGAAAAAATCTGCTCTCACTTAGTTAAGGAGCCAAATTTATCTATTATGTTACTCACATTATCAAGTTAAATAAACTATTTTACTTTAGAATAATTAAAATTATTGTTTCAAATTGCATGAACAAGATTTGTGACCTAATTATTAAACATTACAATAAATTTTTAGTGTGAACAGGACATTATCCTTCAGCTTTAATATAAACATTTTCCTTAATAAAACACCAGAGTCAGATCAACGTAACGCACTTCCATCTCAGGAGACAAACATGCTGCTAAGCATTCTGGGAAATAGTTACCGCTCCTGTCTTTTTCTTCTTTCTTTCAACTTTTTAAAGTGCTAACCTAAAAACTCGTTTATTCAACTCTTGAATAAACGAGAGGTTTGACGAAATTAATAAAACTTCAACACAACTTACAAAGTTTTCACAAAGACACACGTTTAGGCTCAAAATCTAAAACTGGCTAAATTTATTTGATTTAAAGAGTAGAAGACAGTAGACACAACTAAATGTGTCCATACACAGTTTTACAGTGTATGGACGCATGTCCTAATTGTCCAGCTTGTTTTTATAAGTGATAACGAGTGAATGTCCATTTTCCAGTACCAAATGGACTCTCAGAAGCTGTCAGAGACACTGAGTCAACTGAACAGCTCCATGAGTCCAGAGTCTCTAAAGAAGAAGAGCAACACTGAGTCGCTGCTGCAGCTTCAGGTGAGACAATGAGAGAAGAAACAGGGTTGAGACTTATATAAATGTGACTAAAGCTGTTTTGGATTTACTTGTTCTAGCTTGTCCCGCAAACCTGCCGCCAACATTGACGTCCAATATCAAAAGGAATTGTTTTTGTCATTGTGAATGTACCAATACAAATACTTTATACTGCTGCACATTCATTTACTTCCTAACCACTGCAAAAACACAAAGCCTTACCAAGTGTTTTTGTTCAGTTTCTGGTGCAAAAATTTTAAAACAGGACAAAACTGTTTGTATAGGATATAAGAGAAAACAATTCATTAATATTGATGGAAAAAAGTGCCACTTCCATTGACAGATTACTTTACTAACATCATGAGAAATGTCTTTTGTTGTAAATGAAATAATCTCCCAGTGGAACTCGTCTTTGTTACATTAGTGGGACTTAAAGGCATCCAACTAAAAGCCAACTGGACTTCTTCTCTTGTTTATTGAAGATAAACACACATTTTTACCTAAAATGCAATAATTTAGCGTTCCTTTACTGTATGTTTTTTCATTTCGATCAAAGGATGCATCTGCAGCTAAGAATTACATCTAACGTCAAAACTTCAGCTATTTCTGCTTGACTTAGCATAAATAATGTGAAAGACTGATCTATTGATTGTTTTTTAATTACCCAATTAATAACTTGACAGAAAGAAAATAGATTTTCTTTACAGAATTTGAATTGGATGAAGCTAAAGTTATGCCACTTGAGGAGTTTTGGGTAGAACATATTTACGCACCAAGACGGGTTTTTTATATCTTAAATGCAACATATATTTATTATTTCATACAGTTTTGGCTTAACTGCTTCTTTGAGTGTGGTGTTCTTCCAGAAATCAGCTCTATTGTTTTTTGGCTTGTATGCTCAAGTTAATGATTAATCACGTAATAAATGAGATGACAACTTTTTAATTAAGGGATTCGTCTGATTAATTCATCAATTTTTATCCTGGAGAATCCTGGATTAACGCAAACAGGGATGCAGCAACCATTTTGTGGCAATGCTTTGGCTTTCCTAGCACTAGTAGAGATTTCTTCTTTAGAAATATGAGCTAAAATGAACGATGCATTTTGTGACGTGAAGGAATGTGAAGGCCGTTATTAGGCTTAAAAATGAACACAAGTAAATGATGTCTGAGCGAAGAAATAGCAACAAAAAAAAAATCACCTGTCCTACAAGCTTACTGCCAGATGACAGGGTCACCTCAGAAGACACAAATTAGGATTGGGTTAGGACATTCTTCCTCTGGATTTTCACGTGGCTTTGTTTCTCTCCAGGTGGAGGAAAATGCTGTCCAGGCCGCGGAGCAGCAACTGGCCAACCTGAGGCGAAGGAGTACAACTATTCCTCCTCTGAAGCTGCGCCGCACTCCCACCCACAAACCCATCACGTTGCTGTCCCTGTGCGACTGGGAGACTGACAAGGTGCAGCCCTGACCTCCGTCAAATACCTCAGTAGTTTCTAAACGGTGGATTAAAAACGTCTTTACAATTCATGAGCTGTGTTTTACAGTGTGTTTCCATTGTTATCGCTGTGCAGGGTTCTATTTCAAGAGAGGAAAGATTTACCCTGAAATCCTTCTCCGACAACTACAACTGGAAAGTTATTTCTTCTGATGCAGCAACTAAAACCTTCCCTGCAGTTTGCTTCACAATCCCACCTCCTGACCCAGATGCCATTGATAATGTTAACCTGTAAGTATAGCTGCCCTATATTTGATGGGGATCTGCTAGGCAAAATTAACTTTTTGCATGTTTTTATGCTTCAAATTGGGTTTCAAGTGTTTGCAAAAACCAACCAACCATTTTGTGGCAATAGGTCCATGGTTCTTGGCGTCTGGAAAATGAGCTGTTTCAAAAACCTTCGATGGGTACTGCATTGTTAGCTAGCAACCCAAGCAGAGCTCCGACATGTTTGGCCAGCTGGTTTTACCGCCGTATGGGCTGTACAATGGCTCCTGGAAAAGACAAGTGTTTTGTTGTTGACTTCCCATTCAGAAACCACTTGCTGCATTCTTGTTGGTTGTGCAGAAGGCTCCACTTGTCCTTTTCAAAGATGCACAGTTGTACATCTATTTGCAGCTATTTTCACATGCAAGTGTAAGCGTGTGGAGAGTAGCAGCTTATTAGGATTTAAAGTGACCAGAGGCCCTAAAAAGAGCTCAAGAGAACGCAACTGAGCAGACTAAAATCTCATTATCTAAAAATGATTCTGTGCAAATATAATGAACACGATTTGTGTAGCCCATAGACCTGTCCCAACCTGTTCAGGGGAGCATAATAGGTCCCAATATGACACTCTCCATTTTGTTCTCGTCTCATCAGTTTGGGCAATGAGCTTGCAGAAACCAAGAGAAGGAGAGCAGCCCTGGCAACGTCCCTGAAGAATAACAAATCAGAAATCTCTCAAGCTCAACAGTCAGGTGTTTGTCTTTCACTTCTTACCATCATGATTCAGATGTTTAATCTGTGAACAATGCCTCAGTTTCTATTGAAATCAGATCAGTCAGAGAATAACTTCACTGTTTCATCACTTAGCTCCAGTTTCTTCAGCTCCACCAGACCCCAAACTGGCAGCTGTGGCTCAGGAGCTGAACCAGCTGGACTCTGACCTGGCCAAAACGAAGCAGGGCATGCTGAGCCGTCTGCGAACCCCGGTGAGCTGCACCGACCCGACCGGAGAGCTAGCCAGGAAGCTGAAAGAGCAGGAGGTGAGTCGACACAAACACTGACGGGTTCAGAGGGAATGAAGTCCTGGTCACTGGTTTCATTAGAGAGCTCTCACTCATTGGTTTCTCTTTTCCTTTTTGGAGGTTTAAAATAAAAGCAGGGAGAAAAAAACATCATAATTCACACCATTATAATTGCATGTTTTTATTGATTGCAACAACAACTTAAAGTAAATAAACATGACATGGAATTATGTCATGTTTAAAGGATTTTGTTAAAGAACTATTCTCTGGAGGTATACAATAAATAAGAGGTAGAAGTGACAGATTAAATTAAGTGCATGGCCTCAACTAACTAAACTGGAACGTGGAGCTGGAGATGCACCTGAAGACCTAATCAGGTGAGTAGCTGGAAATGAGGAGATTTAAAACAGCTGAGATAGGAAGCAAACTGATGAAGGGAGAAACAAAAGAACGGTGAGGGAAAGGAAGAAAACCCTGAAACTAACTTAGAAAGTCAACATAAAGAGACAGTAATTGACTAATATTTATAATCCAAGAAATAAATACAAAGAGGAATCAACTAAGACCAGATTTGGGAAAATATATATATGAAAACCAAAAACACAAATAAAACTACAACACCTGAAAAACGTGATAGCCTGCATTTGCACCCAATGATCTACATCTGTTTTCTTTTTAAAGTGTTTATAGAATTTACAGTTTTATAGATGATCTGATCGGTCACTAATTTATGCTTCATACAGCAAACTGCCAAGACGCTGAACGCTCTGGAGCAGCAGAAACAGACAGCCCAGGCTAACCTGCAGCCTTTGCTGTCCAAAGATCCCAAGGGGACTTCTTCTGGACTCCCGCAGAAACTCAGCGCCGCCAATGACAAGTACGACAACCTGACCAGGCTGTCGGATCTCTACAATAAAAAGTGAGTCTTTTCTAAAGACAAGGAAACGCTTGCACAAAAGGAACAGTCATTAAATCCAATTTGGCTTATTTATGCAGCAGCAATTCAAAACAACACTTCATAAGACAAGCAGATGTGATTCATATCCACAGAAATAGAATTAAAGAAAGTTAGAGATGATCTTAGTTGATGGAAGAGACCATGGGTTCAAGTTTCATCCTTCTGCTTAGAGTTTCTGTAATTATTTTTCATAAAAACTGTTGAAACAAGAAATTAGATAGTAACATTGTATTTTTTAGTGATTTACACTACTTAATTCTTAGTAACCTAAACACTTATTAAGCCACACACAGATATAAATGACCAAATTACATCTTAATTTGTTTTAAAACTAATATTAGCTGTGACAAGATAGCTATTAGTGAACTAATGACCAATAATTAGACATTTAATTATATTTGATATAAAGTTCAAAATTCAAGTAATGTGTAAAACAGGTAAGTTGGAATATGTACAACATGGGGATGATGCCCCACAAGAGGTGAGTGTGGTTGCAGTGCGAGATAACAACATTTTCTCCAAAGTCTCTCTTATTGTTATCTAAGGAACATGCTCACATATAGTGTTTTCACAGAAATATCTGCTAGTAGTTTGAAGAGACTCGTAGTATTTAAAACTATGATGATATGAAAAAATGTTACTTTAATATAATTACATTGAAACAATTGTATCTGTGATTATCACATGAACTAAAAACGTAAATCTGTGTTTGGTGGTGCTAAATTTGACAGCTGTTATGTAACAACATCTATTTGATTCCCAAGTTTATGTTCTGATTTGTTGCCCTAGACTTCATCTATCTTTCCTCTATTTTATCAGAGCAAACGCGTCTCTGAACCTGGAGAATCAAATACAGAAGGTCGACGGTCTTGTGTCTGGATTCGAGAGAGACCTGAGTGCAGATGGTCCAATTCCTGATGTACCAAATGCAATTCAAGCCCGAGCTGAGGATATTAAGGTGAGTAAAATCACACAGATACGTGTTGAAAGGTACAAATCTACCTGAGAAATATTTTAACTGGAGTGTCATCTTTGTTGTGCACAGCGCCAGAAGCGGTCTGTGGCGGCTGCCCAGGACGACATGATAAAGCTGAATCAGGATTTGGAGGCGACTGAGAGCTTGTGCAGCTCCCTGCAGAAAAACCACCAGGAGTACTGCCCTGACATCCTGCGCCAGAGGAATGATGTCAAACAGTTGCAGAGTCGCTACACAAACGTCGCCAATCAGCTGAAGGAAAGGTACGGTAATTACTTTAACACAGCGGATACCAAACATTTTCTGGGCCCCCCCTATGGATTACAATAAAATCCCCCCCAAAAAGTAAAAAAAAAATCAACGAGGCACACACGTCGTTCAACCAGACATAAACCTATACCCATATTTTGTTTTCAAACTCCGCTGAACTTTATTTCACACTTCAGGTTGCAACAAAACAAACTACAAACCATCTTTTCAGTGAAACACTTTTGTTTTTGATTCATCCATACCCCTCCTGTGTCCCCCTGCAATGGCGTTGTGCCCCCACTAGGGGGCGCGCCCCCACACTTTGGGAACCACTGCTTTAACATACAGTAATATATAATATAAACATACTGCCTTAAGTGACTAACTGACTCCGCAGAAGTTAACACAACTTACACTTGTGGTTCTTTTCTTAGGGAAAATGTGCTAGAAGAAGCTTCAGTGAAGCACAAGGACTTCCAGAACACATGCCAATCCCTCAACTCCTTCCTGGACAACCTGCCGACAAATCAGACAAACTCCAGCGATGATCTGTCCCAGCTCACTGCCAAGCAGAGCTCCCAGAAGGTGAAGAAAGAACCAGGCAAAAGTAGGGTAGTAATAGGAGCAGGAGTAGAGGGAGCTACTTTTTTATTTATTTATCTGAAAGTAAATACGATTATTATCTTTCCAAAAATAAATAATAATAAAAATGATGACCTCTAGTGATGATAATGTCACTTGTTAAGGGTAAATCAAAACTGTTGCCCCCTAAACCGAACAACAGCCCAATCTTGGCCAACTCTGCGGAGTTGTTTGAATACATACATCAGAGAAATATTAAACATTTGCATCTCCAGAATAAATCACTCCAAAGCATTCATCAGAATAGGTGGGTTTGTTTTTAAGGTTTTGATCATTGTTCCCTTCTGCGTTGTTGTTCTGACCTCCTGTTTGATGTATTTTTAAGGTAATTCCTGGGAGCGGCCATGTTACCACTGCCAGAAGTGGTGAGATGGGCGCTCCCAGGAATTACCGAACCATTTTAGCACGTCTTACCAGAAGTGGTAAGATGGCCACTCCTGGGAACCTTCACCATTGTCCATGTTTTCTTTGTTTGTAAACAAAGGCTCTGATGGTGATTCACTTTTGTTTCAAATTCCTAGAAATGTCATTGTAACTCTTTCCAGAATGATCAAAGTTAGTGACTCAGTTTTTTTTTTATTTTTTTTTATTTTTGATTGTCGTCAGATTGGAACATGATTGGTCCCTTTTTGAGATCTTTTAGGCAAATTTTCAGACAAGCCAGCAGGACGATGTGTTCTGACTTGGTGCTATATTGAACTGAATTTGTGATTTGTGTTGTAGCGAGTGGTGGATGACCTGAAGCGCAAGGAAGAGGACATGGAAAGAGTGGCTGACCTCTCTCAAGACCTGCAGAGTCTACTCAATGTAAGAACAAAACAGAAAATACAGTGTTTAATATTTACTGTTTAAGTTATTAGTAATTTGAGTTATGAAAATGTCAACATTTTTTGTCTTTGTAGGAGTATGAGGCTGATGTTGACAAATACAATGGTACACTTGAACAAGCTGGCACAGCAGTTCCAAAGAAGCCCCAAATGTTCACACTGTGTGACGCCGTCGACAAAGAGGTATATATGGTTTTACCACAATGGGGTTTTTTTATTAAAAAGGTTTTTTTATTGAAAAACTTTTTTGTTGCAGGAAAGAAATCTGACAAAACGTTATGCTGAAGCAACATCGCAAAACATTCAACGGCAAAAACAGCTGGCCTTGGCAAAGAATTTAATTTCACAGGTAAGAAAGTCATAAAAATACATTTAACCCTTGAAACTGTAACTGCTTGTTAAAGCTCACCTGAAAATAAAATTATGAAGTATTTAAATATATAACAATTTGCCTTTTCTATCGCAGAGTGAAGAGAAAGTGCAAATGGTGGCACAGCAACAGGTGCAGCTTGAAAACCAGCAAAAAAGTGCCTCTGAATTAGACAGTCTGTTTAAAGAACTAGAGGAAGAGAAGGAGAGGACAACCCATGCTCAGTCAGAGCTAAAAAACTACAAAACCAGAATGATGTCACTTAAGAGCCGCAGAGGAGTGGAACGTGTTGAGGAGAAAGAAGTACTGCAATACTACCGGGATCCTAAACTGGAAGCTGATCTGGCAGAACTGAGTAAAATTCTCAATCAAGAGGCCCTGAAGCGGGCCTCCACGCAGGGAGAGGTTGAGCTCATAAACAAGAAAATCACTGTCCTGGAGGAAACCCTTAACAACAAAACCCCTAAACTGCTAACAAGAGAGGTGACTGAGTTTGAAAAAGACCCACAGCTGGATATAGAGGCTGGAAAGATAAGAGATGAGATAGCAAGGATGAGAGATGAGATCAGAGTAAAAGATGGAGAGCAGATCCAAATGAAGACAGAAGTTTCTATCCTCCAGCAGAAGAGACCAACTATCAAAGAGAGAGTGGTAAAGAAGGAAGTGGTTAAAGTAGAACAAGATCCACAGATGTTGAAAGAATTAAAAATTTTCCAGAATGACATTTCTGATGAGAACAACAAGTGCAAGCTCCTCAATGATGAAATCTTTCAGACAAGAAGTCAAATCAACGCGCTTGAAAGAATGATCCCCAACATTCAGCCTAAAGTCATTGTTAAGGAGGTCAAAAAGATTGAACAAGACCCTGACCTCATCACTGAGTCAGCTAAGCTGCGAACAGTTGTGGAGGATGAGAGAGCTGGAAATAACTCTTTGTCCCAAGATGTGATGGAGCTACACAAGCGTTACAGAGAAGTTCAAGACTGGAAGCCAAGAGTTGAGATAAAAGAAATTGTAAATGAGATATACCGGATTGACCCGAACACAGAGGTAGAAATTGTGCGCCTCCGCAAAGAAATACAGGATTCGAATAAACAACGGGCCGATCTGGAAAAGGAGATCAGGCAGGTCAACACTGATCTGAATGCCCTTCGTTCAGAGAAACCCAAAGTAGAATTCAAAGAGGTTACCCAAGAGGTGGTGAAAGAAGAAAGAAGCCCTGAAAACGAGCGAGAGATCCAGAGGTTAAATGATCAGGTGAAGCGCCAAGACAGCCTGTGTACCTCTCTTGAAGTCAAGGTTAGAGAATTGCAAAAAGAAAGAGATGAATGGAAGGCAGAAAAGTCAAAGATAGAGACCCAACTGGTCAACAGAGAATTAATAAAGTATGAGCCTGATCCACTGCTGGAGAAGGAAGCTGATCGCTTGCGAAAAAAAGTGCGGGATGAAGCACAGCTGAGGCGAAGCATTGAGGAGATGGTTTTTGACCTTCAAAACAAACTCCTCCTTTTGGAGAGACAGAAACCTGAAGAGAAAGTTGTGGTGCAGGAGGTTGTACGGCTTCAAAAGGATCCAAAGCAATCAATTGAGCACGATAGGCTTAGCAGAAACCTGGATGAACAAGTAACAAAACGACGTCAGCTGGATCTGGAGTTACAGCAACTAAGAACAAAGTTAGAAGACAAGGAGCGCATCGTAAGAGAGAGTGATGAGCACCAAAAAAGGATTCAAGCTGAATCTGAACTTAGAGAGATCCGACTACGCATCACACAATTGGAAAATGCCCCACCTCCTGTTGAGGAGAGCATAGTGGTTGAGGAAGTGCTGAAGGTTGAAAGAGATCCAAAACTGGACAGGATGACAAGTGGTTTACGGTCTGACATGGACAAGGAAACCCATGATATCCTACGTATTCAGAGGGAAATTCGTAATCTCACTTTGAAGCTTGAGATTCTGCAGAAAGAGAAGTCAGGTGAAAAGACAGTGTATAAGGAGGTTGTTCGTGTGGAGAAAGATCAGGCTGTTGAAGCTGAGAGGGATCGTCTGAGGGAGCAGGTGTCTCAGAACAAATTTGCTAGACAAGACTTGGAGGATGAAATCAGGCGTCTCAATGACAAAATCAATTTCTTGGTGAGCACCAAATCTAACAATTCAAGAGAAGTGACAAATCTTAGTAGGAACAAAGATGCTCTGGTAAAGGAAAACGACGACCTCACCCGAGAACTCAGAACTCTTGAAGCAAAGAGACACGACACAAGCCTTTCTTTCCAGCAACAGAGTCGATTGATGACTGAAAGAACACAGATGAACAGGCAGAAGAGTGTTAAGATGGAGTCGGATGTCCAGCGACTGGAGAGGCAGATCTTGGACGAGAAAGATAAGATTCATGATCGAGACAGCACAATTCGTGAGATTCTGATGTACCTGCAGAAAGACGAACAGTCAGATAAAAGAACCAAAGAAACCAATGTCTCGACCAAAATCACCATTTTGGATCCAGAAACTGGTAAAGACATGTCTCCTTATGATGCCTACCTTGGGGGCATCATTGATCGCCAGCAGTACATTCATCTGCAGGAGCTAGAATGTGATTGGGAAGAGATAACGTCCAGGAGTCCTACTGGAGAAACATCTGTGCTGCTGGATCGCAAGAGTGGAAAGCAGTATCCTATCAAAGATGCTATCAAGGAAGGAAGGCTAACAGAATCTGATCTGCAACAATACCAACAAGGCAAACTTCCTATCTCTGAATTTGCCCTTCTTGTTGCAGGTGACAAAACCAAGCAACCCAAATTCACCTCAGTCACCCAAACACCAAATTCATCTGTTACCGAAACACAGCCAATTGCTGGAATAATGGATACATATACAGACACCTGCTTTACAATCCGCAATGCCACCTTGCGCAAACTGATCGACCCGACCACTGCCCAAAGACTGCTGGAGGCTCAAGCAGCAACAGGTGGCATCACTGACATCAGCAACAAAGGAAGATACAAAGTTCACAAGGCGGCACAAAGAGGCCTTATTGACGACAGCCAAATCCAACGGCTGCTTAACGCAGAGAAAGCTTTCACTGGAGTTGAAGACCCCATGACCAAAGAGTGTTTGTCTGTGGGAGACGCTGTTCAGAAAGGCTGGATGCCAAAAGATTCAGCTATTCGCCACATGGAGGCACAACACCTGACTGGGGGGCTGGTAGATCCTGCCACTGGTCGTAGAGTCACCCTTATTGATGCAATTGGATCCAAAATGATTGACAATTCTATTGCAAGGAACATCCAAAACGAGACAGCCTATAGCAAAGATATTGTGGACCCTATAACAAATGAGAAAATCAACTACAAGCAAGCTCTGGATCGTTGTAGGAAAGACCCAGCAACTGGCTTACCAATGCTACCCGCCTCCTCCAAAGAGTCAGGCTACAACTCTTCAACATATGCACATTTCTAAAAATGTTCAAAGCTTTCTGATCTGAAACATATTACAGAAAAATGTTGCTGTCAAATATCAAAAGTGCATGGAGAATTGATTGTATTTACAAGATATATTTTGAGAAACTTCCAAATCTTTTGCCAGAACAAAATAATTGCTGCTGAGTTGCATTTGTTTACTGAAAGGTCTCATGTGGGTGTATTTGTTTGTCTTCGTTTCATGTTTATGATTTAACTGAAGAAGATACATTTTGTTTTCTTTGATATTTTATTTGGTTGGGATTTTGGGACTTGGTGCAATACTGTTTGCTAAACCTGAATAAATTTCTTTCACTCACTGTTAACTTTAAACAAGGTGTGATTGTTTCATAATATGTGAAGAATTACATATCAATAAAATTAAGTTATGATGGTTCAAGACCACAAACTCTTTATTTTGTAAACGTTTTATTTTAACATAGTTGAACTCCTTTGTCGATTAAAGTTTCACCTGCTACAGTGGAAAGAAGCACAATGCTGAATTTGAATGAATTGACAAAAGTATCTCACACCAAAGCATCCTTCTTGATTATTCTGACAGACCCAAAAACCAATGTTGTTTGTGGTGTTTGTATGTTATGAATAACTCTTTGTCTTAATCCACATTACCAAATAAGACGAACCGTCTGAAAATAAAAAAGAATTATGGCCAAACAGTCATTTATTGCTTTATGGATACCTTCCTGGTTATGTGAGGTATTATAGAATGATCGGCGGGAAGAGCTACACACACGTTCACATAATAAACCACTTCTCTCTAACACAATGTTTTAACTTAATACTTAACCTTCCAGTTAATGCACTTCAACAATCAAACTACGCTAGTAATGTTCAACTAAGCTACAAAGTAAAGAATAGACACTAATGTCCAAGGTCCTTATCTCCCCTCCAGAATACAGCCAATCAGTGCCAAGAAAAATTAATGGCACTTTTTGATTGGCTGCTTTGCAAATGTTTGCCGATGCCACATCAAGTAGCATTGAGCCTCAGTAGTTCATCTTCCAAAGATGCATTTTCTCTAATAAGTAAGGTTTGTTTTTCTGCAAATATTTGATGTTGTGTTCTTCAGAATAAATCTGCTAATAACGAATTAGGGAAATCCACTGTCATACAAGTATACATGTGGGTGATTACCAAATGCTACATCTTTTCACTCTATCAGTAAATATTTCAAATGTAATCATTTCAATTGAAATATTGAGCTATATTTATATCTGCTTTCTAACATTTATGGAATGGTTCTCACTCTTTGGACTTGTTATGTCCCCAATCCAACAAGTGATAAGTGGGAGAAACTTGATGCATATCAACATTTCCTAAAGAGAAAGTCACTTCCGTGGCTTTATTTTATTTATAACAAAATTTCAGATCAAAACCCATTTATCCTCAAATTTGCAATTTTCACTTAATAGTGTAGACTCATAATGAAGCTTGGAATCTGTATTAAAAGTCATTGTTTGAGAGACACTGTCAACTTTCAATCTTGGGGCCAATTAAGGGCTAGTGATGAAAATGTAGTCAGAAACACATTTTATCTGTGAAAGGCACTATATAAATACAGCTTACAAAATATAATCATATGGTCTTAGGCAGTGAGAAAACCCAGGAAAGGACCTTCAAAACATGGACATTTCTCTGCTGAAAGCCCAAAGCAGGCATTAAGTCAAACAAGCAAAAAAACAAAATAATTACTGAACAGTGCAATGGCTGGAGCTGCTGCAGTGTTGTTGCCATTAGAGCTAAACAACAGCACAGCTAAATTCATAAAGACAATGATCAAGTTACAGCTTCAGATTATGTAACTTCAGTTCATCATTCCTGCCCATGAAGAAGCTTCAGCGCTTCATGATGAAACGCCGAAGAAGCACAATGTTTACACTAGCAACACAGTTAAGCATAAGGGCAAATATCACCTTACCAGGAAGAGGGAAACGTCTGGATGCTTTCTCGTTAAACTTCCACTTATTTTAGCATTTCCGAGTATCCAGGAGCATCCATGTTGTCAGGAAAAAAATGCAAGCAATGACAGTTGCTTGAACATCCTTCTAAATATAGCTTTTGCTGTTTGTTTTTACTTCGTACTAGTTGCTTCACCTAAACTTGAGAAACCAGCAGAGAATAAGAATTAATTACATTACTACAAACCCTAGGAGACAATTTAACAAGCACAGTATTGTATGAAGATTAATGGTTATATCTTCCGCTGAGCCTGGATAAAAGCAACGATTCAGAGAGACAGTAAAGATACGATTCTGAGCAAAGATGCACCAAGAAATAAGATTCCATCCTGTATGAGACACAGGGGTACTTTAGTGTTTCTCTGTATCCTTGCAAAAAGATTTCCCACTACGGAGTTTTAAAATCGCAAACAGAGGAAGTAAAACTTTAATTCGACATTTTTAAGATGCCACCAAAAGGCATCTCCAGAAGTTTCAACATATTGCAATTATTATCTTTCCCTGAAGTCTGAGCACCGATCAAAGAAAGAGGTAAATGTCACAGAGGTGGTTAAATACTTTGACATTATGGATTGTCTTGGTTGATATTTCTCTTCAATCCCTGCTTTACTTTTTGTGTAAAGTAAGCCAGGAAGATTGAATGAATTAACTTTGAGTACCTCCCTGGCCTTAAGAGCAGTCCATCTTCACTTCTAGAGCTGCATAGGCATTTACTAAAACGTTGTAGTTTGTTTGTTAGGATGGCGTCTTTTTCTTTTTTAAAGTAATTTAAGTGAAGGCCAATTGATAAGAAATATACTGCTCAAAAAAACAAAGGGAACACTCAAACAACACAATATAACTCCAAGTACATCAAACTTCTGTGAAATCAAACTGTCCACTTAGAAACACTGACTGACAATCAACAATGATTTTTGTTGTCGACACTCAACTTTGTAAAGGACAAAGTATTCAATGAGAATATTTCATTCATTCAGATCTAGGATGTGTTTTTTGAGTGTTCCAGTTATTTTTTTTTTGAGCAGTGTATATCACAAATAACACTTTATTGCCATTGTTTTTTTCTAGCTTGAAGTTTGAGAAATGCTGGTCCAACATCAGACAGTCATGGACCCCTATGAACAGGAAAACCACGAGGAGGAAACAGTGTGAAGAACAGGTCAGTCGAGTCTCCTTCCACAAGGAGGATACCTGCGTGTTAACACGCCTGTTACCCTGTCTGGGAGGAGTCAGCAGTGTTTAGAGCTATGCCTGCTCATGTGTCAGTGTGTTTGTGTGTTTTAAAGAACAACCAAAGGCAGAGAAAGAGACAAAGTGGAAGCTGGAGACAAAGAAGCAGAACGACTGAGACGGTGAAGCTTTCTGAGGATCTCCACCTCCTCCACAATGTCAAAGTCGAAGAAGACCAAGGACGGCTCGCTGAAGGGCTCCAGCAGCATCAGCAAGTGAGTTTTTCCTCTAGATAATTAATACATGCGGCTCTGTATTAATTATGATATGCATGTATTCCAGTCATGCTGTTGTTTTCCAGAACGCGAGTGTTTCGTGTTTCCTGAGCGTTAACCCGGCGTCTTTCTGTTTCTCCGATTACTTAAAGCCACCGGCAGAAATGTTAAAGAAAGGCAGTGACTCTGAGTGAAGTTAGTCTGTAGGGATGGAAAGTCAGAGCCTGACATCATGTGTGCCCACGTTAAAGGATCAAGTAGCACAAATAGAAGAATATCTTTCAGGATTTATCCATCTATTGTGGCATTGCAGAACCAAGTGGAGTGTTGCTGCTGTTGTTTGGGCATCTTGTGGGTTAGTGCATATGCTTTCACACTCAGGAAACTCCCTACAATCTGTGCAGCTGTTCTGGTACAAAGACTTCAGCTAAGATTACTGTGAGGGTAAGTAGGTAGGAGTGAGGTGGAGTTGGTCTTTGGATCATTACCACCACCTGCTCTTATGTTACTCCATGCAGGCGCCACTTACTTGCAGGGAAAGCTTAAGGTTTGGTGCAACTTGGCCAGCAGGCAATGAACCACCAATCAGAATTCACAAGTATTTTAGAATTGGATTCAAATCTTTTACTTCCTCCCTCGTCCTCAGGGTAGGTCAGGGTGAAACGGCGTCGGTATCAGTGAACAAACTGGGGCGTCTGGGTGTGTCGATGTTTGTTTCCACTCATCACAAAAACAAACCTAAATGTTAGGAATGCTCTTTCCATAGGCTTCATTAGCGTTGCCTGTTATTTGATAGCTGGCTGATCTGTCTGATGCTTGGTGTGAACGGCTGAGTTTTATCAGATCCGACTCGGTAGAAGAGCTTAAAATATACTATTTGTTGCAAGAATCTCATTGTCCTGAGCCAGTTGAAGAAACAAACAGTGGATTTATACATAGGACTGTCAAGATAACACATTTTGCTATAAATTGTCCTGTAATTTATTGCAATAAACAATAATATTGTTGCTCTGACACCATTTTTAAGTAATAAAACGGTAATGATAAAATAATGCAAGAACACGTTCTGAAATATCAATAGGCTTTTCATTCTAATGAACATGTAACACTGGAACCGGAAGACATTTTAAATATCCAAACAAAATAAACAAAGCAACATTCATAGTTACATTTATTCATGGTTACTGTCCTTTCTTGGACGGGCTTTTATTGTTGTGCTGCAGTTTTGCAAGATTATTTTTTCTTAAGGGAGGCTAATAAAATTATCTTAACAGAAACAACAAATAAAATTAATGATGAAGTTTCTGTATACAACATTGTCCTTCAAAAACAACAGGGGTCGTTGACACTGAAGACTCTTATCATCCAGTTTATGGTAGAAAGAAAGAAAATAGAAATGTAATTAATCAAGCAAATTAAAGTTATAGAGTTTGTTGTAATTTATAGTGCGATTAATTAACAGGCTGAACTGGGACCAAAAACTAGTCACGGCGGCGCACTATAATTTAATTACAGGGTATATGTGCATCTCATCTTATTTCAAGTATTAAAATAAAGTGCAGCAACCAATGTCCGCTTTGCCTTCCCCATAAGCGCTAATGGCCTCAGCTTATGCTAGCCGCTGTTGCTACATCCTCTTCTTCTTCGTCGTCTGTTGGCGGGTGACATCCAACGTTTACATGTTTTATCGCCATCTATGTGTGCAGGAATATTGTTCTTATCTACCTAAAATAAATATATAATCCAATTTCCTCTAAAAACAATTGTTTTATTTGTCTTGTCATGTTTCCCTCTTAATGTCTCCACACCATATTTTCTTATTTCTTGATTTAATTTTTGTCTATTTACCTTATATTTCTCACAATAAATTATTACATGCAAAGAAGTGCTAAGCTGATTATTACCTGTTTGATGCTTCTTCTTCTTCTTTTCGAATAACTGGTGTCGGTTGCAGAGCTAGCATCAACTTACAAACACATTGTCGCCACCTGCTGGACTGGAGTGTAAGGTTGTCGTTACGGCTTCAGGATCTCACAGATGACTACAAGTTGCGCATATCCCAAGTTTTAAAAGCAGGACAGACAAACATCACTGGCTCCCCTTCACAGGGAAGGCAACACCATATTGTTGGAAAGCAGTGAACTTTGGAAAGGGTGTTTGCTTTCACTTTGAGGATGTATCACGCTCCAAATATTTCCTCTCGCAGAGTTGAATTTCATGGAGTTTGAAGAGGCTCACAGCTTTGTCCAAGCCAGGTTTTTCTGTGTGTTGCTGTTGCTGATGGGGAGGATTCAGTTGCTTTGTAACCAAAGTGACTCAAACACCAAGATGGCGGATGCAAGTTCTGGGAGAAGTTTTCTCCAGAGATGTACTGGGATGAGGATTTTGGGGTATTTTAAGGGGAACGCTGAATTTAAAAATATGTTGCATCTGAACAACTATGGGAAGATTTTGTGTCACTGTAACTGGAGTCAAACAACCAAAACAATGTCCAAGAATCCACCAGTTAAAAATAAATACTAAACCATATTACTCATATTGTATTGTAACACAATGAGCTTTTCTTCTTCCTTTCTTCTGTGTAATTAATCGTAAATTACTGTTGTTATTTTACAATCATTATTATTTACTTTTACTATGTTCTTGTTGCTATTTAACACAGATTATAAAAAAATTATAGGGTTTATATATGATTATTCTGATGCTGTATGTCCAGTTGTTATTTACAATTGTCCTTATTATTATTATTATTATTATTATTATTATTATTATTATTATTATTATTATTATTATTATTATTAACTTCTTCCTACACCTTTTCAAACAGAAAAGAAGTGATAAGCTGATTATTTTGTTCTTGGTTCCTTGTTTTCTTATTTTTAAAAACTTGTGTGAAAAAGACGTATAAATAAATGAAATGAAGTCCAGTAATCTGAGTCAGACTAAGTAGGGCTGAGAAACACTTGAAGAGGTTCGGCCTCTAATTGCTCGTCCTGGGAGGTTTGGCAGTGAGACGTCCCAGAGGGAAAACCCAAAACCAGCCGAAGGGATTTTATGTCCTTTTTGGGTCGGAAACGCCTCTGATTCACTTTGTTTACGGTCCCTTTGGTATAAAGTTCAACCAGTGGAAAAGATGGTTTAGTCAGAAAGCTGTTTTTACATTGTATCCCCAAAACAACACATGTCCATTATTTTATCTTAATTCATAAATATGAATAAAGTCATACATTCATGACTTTCAATGCTTAACTTGGTAAACTTAGTATTATATTTTCATTTTCCTTACTTTGGAATCTGAATCATGTTTCTTTTTGGTAGTTTTCTTCAAACTCAAAGAAAAAAAACACCAAAATATAAATGGAATATTATACCAATAAATTAGTTTCTATTTCATAAAAATAGTTTTGAAGTGAGGAATTTGGTCAATAATGAGCTTTTGGATTTTTCTGGTTGTAACTTGCTGAAGTTTTACATACTTATCAGTTTCATGTAAAGCTAAAATGCTCACACAGTGACGTGAACAAAAATAAAAACAGTTTCAAACTACTTTTGTCATTCATTAAAAAACCCTGAATGATATCTGTAAGAAAGAATAAATGTTGACATCTTCCAACTTACGCCCAACCAAACCTGCTCTTCGTCTTTTCCATTTACTGTTTCCTACGGACTAGAAAAGTCACAACAACAGTGTTGTGAGTCATTGTTTTAGAAAACCGGGTCACTTTGGCGAATCTCAGACGGATGATTTTGAAAAGGCTGAACCAAATGTCTGCTGGTTCATCTGAGCTTGTGATTTCCTCCCTGCAGGACCCAGGCAAGCAGCCTGGCTCTGCTGATCTCCAAGATGCAGTCAAACGCCGACCAGGTGGAGAAAGACATCCTGAAGTCAGAAGAGATGCTGGCTGTGGTGAGAAAAACCAGATCCATACAGATCCATTTAGCTGGAACAGTCCTGCAAACGACATCTATTATCACTAAATGAAACACTTTATGTAATTACACACTTACAGGTAATGAAAACATGACATTTAACATGAGAACATGACAACAAACCATTATAGAAATTATTTTTAAAACAGAAAAGTTACAATGTTCTAGTTCTACTAGCAGATTATTTCTTTAAAAACATGTGAAAATGTCTTGTTATAAGTGACCTAATCTGACAGTGAAACTAGGACATTTTTAAATAAATATTAAGGACTTATTGACTTAAAGCAAGCTCCAATTTCTTGCTGTAAAGCTACATGGAAGCTACTTTTGTCTTATTTCCAGTATGGGATGATATTTTTTTTTACCAAAAACCAGACTAAAAGTATGTGGTAAGATTTTGTGTTTTTTTATTTTTTACTATTTTTATAGTTTTCACTAAGACTTATTCAGAATCCCTTATTAAATTAGTTTTCATTGCACAGAAAAGCTTCATCTAAAATCCAAAGCTTGTTCAGTTTATGTCCCACAAAACTGCCACGAAGTATCAAGAAACATGTTTTAAATCCAATTATACATGTTATCAGAGTTCATGTCTATGGTTTGATCCATGATTAATACAAAAAAAAAAACATTAGAAAACTTATTTTAGCATGTTTAAACTGTCAGTTATTATGGTAAATAAACAAAATATATCTGTTTCTCTGTGTTGTGATTTTGTCAGGATGCTGAAAATGAGAAGAAAGACCTTCCGTTTAAACATCAAAAGGAGATTTCAACCAAACTGAGCGAGGCAGAGAACCTGCTGAAGGATCTGTTCCTGGACATCGATAAAGCCAAGAAGCTCAAACACCCTCAAGCCAAAGAGATTGAAAATGAGTGAGAACATCGGATGAACTGAGCTGATGTTTAATGACAAAGAACTGATTCACAGACATTAGATTTCCTCCATTTAAACTGAAGCATCCAGAGCAAAACATAAGGTAATAAATGACGTCATTTGGTTGATATTTTACTGTTCTTTGTGTGCCTCTCCAGTATCAGCCACCTTCATGAGCGGTGGCTGAAGGACTGCAGCTTCTACAGAGACGTCTACGACCAGATTGACGACGTGTCGCTGATGCCCAGAATTAACTGGGGGCCCATTTTGATTCAGAAGCAAGTGAGTGTAGAGAAACCATCAGATCTCGTCACAAGCTGATGGCGATCTTTGAATTTAGGGCTGCGGTATAAAACTTTTACAAAAATAATCCATATTTATTAAATCTGTCATCAAAAGAGTTCATCTGTGAAAACATTGATCTCTACCACTTTTTCTTCAAGCTATTATTAGATTATAGATAAAATGGCTGCACCCTGTTAAAAACAACAAAATAAAGCCAGGAGGAGTGGCTTAGTGGTGTCAATCACCGCATGTACACGCTGCTCAATGTGCTAATGGCGGTTACAGGAAAACCGTTAATGTATGCTAACTAGCATTAGCATTCATTGCAGAACAAGCTGTAGCGTAGCAAAAAAAAAGTGGGAGCAGTGCATACACTGTAAAACACCAAAGCTGCATTTAGTTGTGTCTACTGTCTTCCACTCTTTAAGTCAAATACATTTAAAGTTTTAGATTTTTACCCTAAATGTGAGTTTGTGAAAGATAAACTTACAGCAGTAAGTTGTTAACTTTTTATTAATTTTGACAAACCTCCCATAGTTTAATTAACTCGAGTTTTTAGGTTAAAAAACTGAAAGAAGAAAAAGACAGGAGTGGGAACTATTTCCCAGAATGCTTAGCAGCTTAGCGGTTTCTGAATCCTGAGATGGAAATGTGTTACATTGATCCAACTGGTGTTTTATTAAGGAAAATGTTTATTTTAAAGCTTGAGGATAATATCCTGTTCACAATAAATGTTTCTGAGCCGAATTCATTGAGATGTTTAATAAAATTTATCAGATCAGAAAATTTTGTTCATAAAATTTGAAACAAGAAGTTAAATTATTCTAAAGTAAAATAATTTTAACTTGATATTGTGAATAAAATAATAAAGAAATGTGGCTCTTTAACTAGATGACAGATTTTTTTTCTTGCATTTTGTGAAATAATTATTTGGTTAAATTGCAGCATTAAGTTAAAACTCAATTCAGGATGAATGAACTTAAAAAAACAATGTTTAGACAACTTGTCTCTTGTCGTTAAATCTACTTCATGAACTTCAATTTCTGAGTTAAAACCAACACAATTATCTTGTCGACTATAATTGCATTTTCCAGGCAGCAGGTGGACTTTCATGTTCAAATTAAACCAACTTTAAATGTTTTACAGTGCACAGGAGAGTGATTGACAGCGCCTCCTCCTGGTTCTGATTGCTTGTTTCTGACTGCAGTTAGCCCCGAGAGGAGCTTGATTATTTTTCACAGATCATTTGTTTCACGCTGTCACCACATAGAGATCATTTGACCAGATTTGTAAAAACATTTTTTTTTTTTTATTAACGTTACATCCTGCAGCTTTAAAGAGCTGAGATACTGTGACCAGGTTTGAGCGTTTTCATGAACTGGGCTGTTCTTGTGCTTTTTGCTTTCAGAAGGAGCTGAATGCAGAGAAGTTCGGCCCCAACATGGCCGACCTGGAGAAGCAGATTGCTGCTCACAGCATCCTGCATAAGGAGATCAAAGCTTACAGCTCCCAGCTTTGTGTCAGCTCTGCAGGCAGCCAGGTCGGCAAGCTTATTTCAACTCAATACATTCACTGGCAAAGTATTCAGACAAATTTCACTTTTTCACATTGTTGCTTCTTATAGCCACTCATAGAAGAGCTCCACTGCAAAGTGAAAGAAAAATGACAATTTTTGTGTTTTTTACAAACAAAAATCCAAGAAACTGAATTATCTGAAATTTGTTTTTGCAAAATGACATTGGATTGAGAATAAATGCTAACAAGTCTAGAGATTCTCAAATGGACGTAGGTCTCTTTAATACAGGAATTTTCACTACAAAGCCTGTGACAAACTGCAAACTGTCTTTCTTTCAACATTAACTCTACCATAAAAACCAGATTTATGAAGCACGTAAATGGATTCTGGACTCTGTGGATCTTATTCCTCTTATTCCTCTCCTTGCCGTGACTGTTTTACTTGACTCTAATTTTAAATTTGCCTGAACTGTTTCTGGATTTAGATTGAGATTAAATCACAAATTGGTGATTCTCTCACCAAATACCAGCCTTCCAGATTTATCAACGTTTCTGACTGGAATATGTCAAAAATGTAAAAAGTTAAAGGAGTAAGAAGACATTTGCTGCGTCCCAGTCGTAGTTGAAAATGGGAAATATGAGAGAGAAATATCCAGTTACGACTTGTGAGACAGACGTCACAATTCAATATGGCTGCTGCTCATATCGAAAGTAGTAAGATGTGGTGGAAATGTGTTTATTTTGCAACAAATACATGTAAGAGTGCATCTAAAATCAATGTTTTATGCAGTAGCTGCAACAATAAACTGAACAAATTAAAAGTGATGTTTTTAATTTGTTTTTATAAAAAGCTTATAAAAATAAAGCTTTTTAATTTTCTTCATTCTCAATAAAATCATGATAGAGACAATTAATGCAGATTTGGTTACTGTCTTTTTTTCTACAGGAGAAATATGATGTCTTTAAGAAACAATATAACAACCTGCTGGTAAGTTGCTTTTTATTTGTTATTTTAGGTTTAGAGTCAGTCTGGTTTTTACAACACCCTATTTTAAAAAAAGGAGGAATACATTTTCACCCAGAAATAATCTCAGAAATTCTGTAAAAAAAAATAAAATAAAATAAATAAATAAAAATAACTTTCTGAGTTTGAAAAGTCAAAACTTTGCTGAAAAAGACTCAGAGATTTCAAGAGTAATTTTAAAATGTTCTAGAAAAACAGAAATTTTTGATTTTGAAAAGTTCCAATTTTGCAATAAAATAAAATAAAACAAACTCCCAAAAAACAAGGAAATATTTGAGTTTGAAAACTCCAAAAAGTTTTTCTAGAACATTTCTGAGATTAGTGTCAAAGTTTTTTTTTAGCAATTCCTTTTTTTACTTTCCTTGTTTTTTCTGGACTGTTTTTTTTTTAGTGTTTTCTTATTTTTCCCTAAATATTTCACAGATTCCTCTTAAAATTTCGGAGTTTTGTTTTCTCTTTCTGACACACTGTCACTGGTTTTAGAGGTATTTCATGAATAAAAATGAAAATGCAGCCTAACCTTTGAGATTTAGTTTTGTTTTTGCTTTTGTCTCTGAGGACAACTCCAAGTGGCGGCGCCACTACCTGAACAGCCTCTACGACTACATGCAGGGCTGCTGCAGGCAGCTGAACTTCCTGGGAGACGAACAGGAAAAGATCAAGAAGCAGGACTGGAGCGATCAAATGCTGCATCCTCCTGACATCCGCAGGCACTATGAGGTCAGCGCAAACCAAGACTTGGTTTTAAACTCTCTTGCTGTTTTATTAAATAAAATGATCACTTTTACCCACCTGTAGCACATTCATATGCATTAGCATCTCATTTTAACGGTAGATGTAAAAGCTTTGACTCGTTCCCAATCAGAACTTCAAGAACAACGGCCTTTTGTTCCATGAGAGTGAAGTGAACAGACTCCGGGATGAAGGAGAAAGGCTCATCGAACTGAACCACCCGGCCAGCGAAATAATACAGGTACTGAAGTTACTTTGCTCGCTGTAGGATATGTCTATGTGCTGCAAAAAAATATGTTACATTTTAGTGCAAAATCATTCTCAGATAAATACATTTCAGTTTGCTCCCTTCAGAATGAGACGTTTTTACTCTCATAAACGCAGAGTTGAGTTTGAAGCCCTATTAAAATGTCCAAGTGACAAAATGTACACTGACAAAATGTAGAAGTGCTCCCTGAAAGATAAGTTAACAAAACACTTGTCTTTCACAGCGGTAAAATCAGCTGACCAAACTGGGTTGCTAGGTAACGAGGCTGGCCTTCACTTGGGCTTATTGACCCTTTGCAGCTACGACACTTAATGATTCGAAGCGCCGTGATGGATGTCGAAAATGAGTTACTGATGGTCAGACACCTTCTCCATAATACAACATTTGATATCGTTCTAATCATGCTTAGCTATAAAGTATGCGAACATTAATCCTCTTGCTTTGTAAAAAGTGTTCGCTGCAAATGAACTGTTGCACCGAGGGCTGACAGTCATTATTTATTAACGGCTGCTGTCCATAATTAAAAGTTAATAAAATGGCAGCTTTGGTTTTCCCCCCTGTCTGTGCCACGCAGCTCCCTACGACCGTTTTCACTGCGAAATCAACTAAATAAAACAATGTTAGGCACCAGCAGAGCGTTTTTCGGCAGGCTTTCTGACCACATTGGTTGTTTTGACCTCCATCATGGCGGAGTGGGTGGAGTTTCGAAGAAAGTGATGTCACATGTAAACTTAATTCTAGAAAACATCTGGATGTTTTTGTTTAGCGTTTGGGTTGTTTCTAGAAGCAGTCGATCCAATTGGAAGTGCAAAAATGTGCAAAAAGTAGACTTTGCATTAAATATCCCCTTTAAAGATTTCACCTGAGTTAAACTTTAATATTGAATGTTTATTAAATGCTGTCTGATTCTCTACTTTAAGGCCCAAATAGAAACGGTGCGAAACGAATGGCAGAAGTTCTTGAATCTCTGCATTTGTCAGGAAACGCATCTGAAAAACGTGGATGAATTCAAAAAGGTAAGAAAAGATGGTAAAAGAGTCGCAGCATGGATGATGGAAAACACATTGCCAAATGTGTTTTTAGCTTCTCTCAAACCACAACATGAACATGTTTGCACCATTTTGCCCAGTTTCAAATGGACACGGAGCAGCTGTCAGAGACACTGGCTGAACTCAGCACCACTTTGGCCCCAGAGTCCGTCAGGCAGAAGAGCAATTCAAAGACACTTCTGCAGATGGAGGTAAGATTAAAGCAACAAGGTAAAGCAGGAATGAAAAACTCTCCTTTATGCAACTCTAGGAAGTTTGACAAATTAAGTTTATAGTTCACAAACTCACATTTAGGCTCAAAATATAAAACTGGCTTCATTTATCTGACTTAAAGAGAAGATAGTCCATACACTATATTTGTATATAGTGTATATATTTATATATAATGTATATAAATAATTTGAAGGCAGAATTTGAAGGAAATGCAGAAAACAATGTGATTGGCCAGATTTGAAGAAAAGTTGTGATCACTGGTGAAAATTACAAGTCAGTGCAAAATTTGTGAACAATCAGTGAACACGACTTTCTGGAGGGATTGTTTGGTACATCGATATAAAAGGTTGTGCTTTTTGTACGACTCGTTAGAAGGCAGTAGGTTGTGGTGAAATTAGGCCCAGTCACAGACAAAATATGACAAGTCAAGATGAAAATACAATGAAAATAAAACTTATAAAAGCAAGAAATGGGCGCTCAGCTGATGAAAATCAATAGATAACTGGCTCTGCTTCTCTTCAGGGAGAGGAGAAGACGGTGCAGATCTGTGAGCAGCTGCTGACCGACCTGAGGAGACGAAGTGCCACCATCTCTCCTCTGAAGCTGCGTCGCGTTTCCTCCAACTCTCCCGTCAAAGTGAAGTCGCTGTGTGACTGGGAGACTGACCAGGTCCAAAATTATTTTTTATTGCATCGTCATTAAGCAAAACTCACAAGACTGAGTGCTGAGATTCTGTCTAATCGTTCAGTCTGATCTATTGTTTTCAGATCATGACAATAATTTGACTTCATTTTTCCGCCATTAGGCTTCTCTGTCCAGAGGGGAAACGTTCACCCTGAAATCCCTCTCTGACAACGAGAACTGGGACGTAATCTCAGCTGATGGAGAAACCGAAACTTTCCCAGGAGTTTGCTTCCTAATCTCACCTCCTGACCCAGACGCCGTTGATAACGTTGACTCGTAAGTGATGGAAATGGAAAGTATTGCTATTAAAACATGTGTTATTCTCATATTCTCCCTGCGTTTGTATTTTCAGTTTGGAGAGTGAGCTGGCAGAAATCAAGAAAAAGAGAGCAGCTCTGCGGGAGTCCCTGAAGAACGCCAGATCAGATGTCTCTATCGCTCAGCAGTCAGGTGTTTGTCTTTCTCTTCTTTTAATCTGTTTAATCTGTGAGCAGATTAAAATACCTCAGGGTCCACAGAGATCAAGAAGAGTTTGTTTGTATGGCACAGTTCAGCAACAAAGTGCTTAAAAACATTATAAAGTTATTATGTTAAATGAGAGGAGTCCCAGGATTGAACCTTGAGGTACCCCATATGAGATTTCTACAACGAGAAATTACCATCCCTGTTTTTTAGGTAAGATTAATCAGAAAATAATTTTACTGTTTCTTCACTCAGCTCCAGTTTCTTCAGCTCCACCAGACCCCAAACTGGCAGCTGTGGCTCAGCAGCTGGACCAGCTGGACTCTGACCTGGCCAAAACGGAGCAGGACATGCTGAGCCGTCTGCGAACCCCGATGAGCTGCACCGACCCGACCGGAGAGCTGGCCAGGAAGCTGAGAGAGCAGGAGGTGAGTCGACACAAACACTCAGCAGGGATCTGACGATATTTAAATTTAGTTCATGGGGAGAGAAAAAAATTAGCTTTAGTTTCATAAAGTTCATTTTGTTGCTGATTATGACACTTAAATTGAAATATCTTCACAAGCTCATTTTGAGGAATTAAATTTTTAACCATACATTCATATTGATTTTTAAAAAGTACTACTTCCTGTGTTATTATTATTTCACTTATAATATGACATTTTCCCATTGAAATAATCTGCAAGTGGAACTCGTACTTTTTAAAATCAAAATAAAAAATGTATTGACTTAAAACAAGCTCCTATATCTTGCTGAAAAGTTACTTGTTAGCCAGATTTCTCTTATTCCAAGTTTACTAAGGTATTTGCACTAGAAAATCGATAAAATACTTGATATAATTTTGTGTTTCTGGAGTTCGGTGTTGCATCCAAACATGTTCATGGAAAGATGAGTGGAAGGAAAAACTGCGCTCAAGCACCTTCAGAGGACTGTGAAGCGATTCACAAGTCTTCTAAATCGTATTTGTTTCATACAGCGAGCTGCAGAGGCACTGAAGGCTCTGGAGCAGCAGATTCAGACCACAGAGGCCGACATGCAGCCTTTCCTCTCTGCTGAGTCCAGCAGCTTCTTGCCTGGGCTGCCGCTCAGACTGAGTGCTGCTCGCAGCAAGCATCAGAGCTTAGCCGCTCTGGCGGATCTCTACAGTAAAAAGTAAGTTTTTATTATTAGTAGTACTTAGAAAGTTTAGGCTTTTGAGCTTGCTTTTTAGATCACAGCCTGCTGTGTTTAATGTTTCTCTCAGAGCGAAAGCGTCTCTCAGCCTAGAGAGTCAAATTCAGAAGGTGGACGATCTTCTTCGTGGCCTTGAGAGAAACCTCAGTGAAGACAGTCAAATTCCTGACATACCAAATGCAATTCAAACTCACACCGAAGACATTCAGGTGAGGATATGTACAAACATTCAGCATGACCTACACTATGTTGGATCACTATTAGCTTCTGCACAAACTGCAATGACATCCTGGGAAACCTTTGCAGTTACAAGGGTTTCTTCTAATAAGGCTTTCCATCAGTTTTTGGAGTCTTCATATCTGAGTTGTTGTCGTTTCCTCCTATTTCCGCTTTAGATGACATTAACAGTTGAATGTGGGATATTTAGGCTGGACTTTTTTGCACAGACAAGTTTGAGAAATCCATTCTTTTACAAATGTTTGTAGAAGCAGTTTTTTGCATTACTTGACTTTTAAATGGGACGTATTACATAAAATTTATATTTTCATGTATTTTATTGTACTTTCATTTTGGTCACAGTTGCTTCTGAAAACAGCCCAAATGTTTTTCGTGCTTTTTATTGCCCAAAAACTGGCTGTTTTTGTTAATGTTTTTTGGTGTTTGGAAGATGAACCATTTCAAAAACCTCCTAATTGTCAAGACATGTTAACAATTTACCTTGCAACCCCAGCAGAGTCCAGCACATTTCGTTCTACCGCTTTGTGCTGTACAATGGCTGCTGGAAAACACAAGTGTTTTGTTGATGACTTACCATCCAGAAACCACTTCCCCCATTCTTATTTGTTGTGGAGGAGGCTCCACTTCTGCTTTTCAAAGACGTAGCATTGCATAATTGTGTGTCTGTTTGCAGCCATTTTCACACTCGAGTGTAAATGTTGAGTTGGGGGATTTAAAGTGACAAGACACTATATAACAACTCAAAATAGAAATGAACAGACTAAAACCTCACTGTCTAAGAATAATTTTGTGGAAAACAATGTAATGAACATGTTTCGTCTATCCCATAGAAACATCCCAACCTGTTTAATAAAGTACCTTTAATTACCTACAGCTGTGGGCAACAGGTACACAGTTGGGGCAACTCAAAACTTTTGTCAGTACAGTGTATATTTTATTTTGGACGTCCCCTCTATTGTGTTTAGCGCCAGCAGCAATCAGTAGCAGGGATCCAGGATGAAATGACGAAACTGAATCAGGATTTGGAGGCGACTGAGGAGTCGTGCAGCTCCCTGCAGAAAGGCCACCAGGAGTACTGCCCTGACCTCCAGCGCCAGAGGAATGATGTCAAACAGCTGCAGAGTCGCTACACAAATGTTGCCAACCAACTGAAGGAAAGGTGAGACAAACCCAGACCAGTTCAGTTCAATTAGCCGTATAGTGGGATTTGTTTTACCCCAGGATGGCCTCAAGTTTGATAGTAACGAAAATTGAAAGAACATTTAATAAATTCTGCGTTTACTTTTAAATATTGCTAAATGTCTTTTAAGGGAAAAAAACTTAGTGCTCTTAAGAAGAAATTTATCTGATAACAGCAAAGACGTGTAGAAAATAATTTAAAAGAAATTTCTGACATCCTTTAGAGAAAACCTTTTGCAAGAGGCTTCGTCAGCGTACCAGGAGTTCCAGAACCTGTGCAAATATCTCCACTCTTTCTTGGACGGCCTGCCAACAAATCAGATAAATATCAACGATGGACTATCGCAGGCGACTGCTAAGCAGATTTCCCAACAGGTATGAAAGACCTTAGAGACGTACTCATCTGAAAAACTTTCACAGAGTTTAACTTTTTCCACCTTTCTGCAAATTGTTAATTGAATCTCTTTCCTCAAAATTCTACATGCAAATATCTAAATTTGGAAAAAATGTTTTTGGGAACACAAAACCAAGAAATTACATTTATGTGAATGTTCACATCCTTGCATGATACTTTGTTAATCCATCTTTAGCAGCTTTTACAGCCTCAAGTCTTTTTGAACACTTTCAATACCGATACAGATATCTGCGGTTTAGCATCGACCGGCATCGATCTGATACAGAAAAACAGTTTTGAATGAATTAAAACATTTATCTTTTTAATTTAATTACACAACTCTACAACAGTACATTACTTAAAGCTTCACAAGCTTGGTCAAACATGTAAAAATGACAAAACTTGAATTTGTTCAGTGCAATCAGGAGAATTGCAACATAAATCTGGAACAAACTCCTAGAAAACTGCAAAGCAGCTGAAACACTGAGTTCCTTTAAATCAAGACTAGAAACCCAGCTGTTGCTTTTGAGCAACAGCTGGGTTGCTCAAAAGCAACCCAGCTCATTGCATAATCAATGCAATGATTATGCAATGATTGCATAATCATTGCATTGATTATGCAATGTTTAATGAATTAAACATTAAAATGGCTAATCATGTTTTTTCACTTGTTCACAATATGGTGTTTAATTTAAAACTTTGTAATTTTGTGTTTTTATCTGTTGAACCACCAACAGCCAATCTGAAATAAATAATAAACTGAATCTGATTTTAAAAAAAACAACAACTATACCTTGTAAAAAATAAACTGCAGCAAATCTTCTTTCAAATGGTTCAGAAGGTGAAATTAGAAATTCTAAAAATAAAGTAAAATAAATAATAAAGTGTGATGTAGCTCAGAGCACAAAGCATAGAGTTAGACTGAATAGATCTGCCCAGGTGAATCAGTGTCATCAATACCAGATCTATAATTTTTTTCAACATTGGGACTGATACAGTTATCAGTATTGGATCTATATGTCTAATTTCCTCTAAATATGATGCTTTTCGTTCACAACGAGTTCAAGCTTTGTCTCAATAGACCAGAGAATCTTGTTTGTCCTGGTCTGAGTTTTGAGCCTGATTGCAAAGTCTGTGAATATTTATTTAAATATGATTAATAGGTTTTGTATTATTAATACTTTTCCAAAACACTCAAACTTTCACGATGTCATAATTGGGTATTTGTGCGTAGAAGATTCAGAAAATAAATTAATTTAGTACAATTTGGAAAATGTGAAGCACGACACATAAAGAAATCATATTTGTGCATCATTTAAATGAGTTAAATAGTATTTAAAGGATTGATGCAACCTTTCTCAATTCACAGAAAGTGATGAAGGATCTGCAGCAGAAGGAGGACGACATGGACGTAGTGGTTGACCTCTCTCTAGATCTGCAGTGCATTCTCAGCGTAAGAACAACACAGGAGCAGAAATGAACACGTTTCACAATATCATTCAAATAACCGTTCACTGTCAGGCAAGACAAAGGAACTAATCAGGAAAGGTACCCTCATGTTTTCCACTATAGAAACTCCATAATGGAGCTTTGCTATTGCATTCAAAGTATGAAATGGCATTTATGATCGGAGAATAAGAAAAACATTAAACAGGAACATAATCAGATTTATAAACATTTAAAATTTTGAATGTTGTTAATATCGTTGTCATCAAGGATTTTAGCATCTATAATGGTTTGTAGTTGTATTTTACAGAGCTGCTCAGACTAGGAACATTTCCCCGTTTGGAGCTGAAGTACTTCACTAATAAGTATAAAGTCTAATGTTTACTACAGCAGGTTAATTACCTGTGTTTGTGTCACCTCACCTTGTTTATAAGTCGTCTCCCCCACACTCTGTCCCAACTCAGAGAAACGTATGGTACACTTTTTAAAAGCATTTCAGTCAAATCCTGCATTAAAAATGAAACATCATAATTTTTTTTTTTTTTTTTTGACTCTGAAACAGTTTAACTCTGAAATAGGAAATACAAGAAAACAAAGGAACTTTTTAACCCAACTTCTTCCTCTTTTCTTTTTTTTATGCTTCAGTTCAGACAGGCTGAAATGATCCATTCCTCTTCGCGCTCGGATGTGTCTTTAACTTTTAAAGTCGGAGGAATAAAATATGTAACATTTTTATGCCTGCAGGATTATGAGACAAATGCTAATAAATACAACGGTACACTTGAAGATGTCGGGATGACTCTTCCAAAGACGACCCAAAGCCTCACATTCAGTGACGCTGTTCAGAGAGAGGTAACATTCAGATTGTTTTATTTATGTTTTTTAAAAAGAGATAAGAATTTGATGAAGTATCTGTTCATCACAGGAAAAAAAATTGATCAATCGCTACACAGAAGCAACAGCAGAAAACGCTCAGCGTCAGAAACAGATCGATTTGGCTAGAAAGATCATTTTTCAAGTAAGGCTTAATGTCACAAATTTGTCAACCTTGTCTTTGTTTTGCACTATTTATACTATAACCAATCAAAATAATTAAGCTACACTGTAAATCATCTGGAAATGTGTACTTAAACCTGCTTAAAATGTTTTTGTTGCTGCAGAATGAAGAAAAGGTTCAGATGGTGGCACAGCAACAGACGGAGCTTGAAAACCAACAAAAGAGTAGCTCTGAATTAGATGGCTTGCTTAGGGAATTAGTGGACGAGAATGAAGTGACAGCTCAAGCAGACACCAAACTAAAAACCTTCAAAAACAGGATTAAAAATCACAGAGGTGTGGAGCATGTGGAGGACACACTGCAGCTCCACCGGGATCCTAAACTAGTAGGTGATCTGTCTGACCGTAGGAGCAAACTGAACACCGAAGTCCTGAAACGGAGCTCCGCCCAATCAGAGTTTGAAACAGGAAACGAGAGACTCGGCGATCTGCCAGACTCCATTAAACAGACAAACCCCAGAATGGAGACTGAGTTTAAAAGAGATCCTCAACTGGAAGAAGAGGCTGCCAACATGCAAAATGAGATCGGAAGGACAAGACATGAAATCCAAATGACGGAACGAGAGCAAGCCCAAATGAAGAAAGAAATCACGATTCTCCAACATATCAAACCGCCCCTGAAAGAGAGAGAAGCGGGAGAATCAGAACCAGATCTAGAGATTTTGAAAGCATTTAAAACATTTGAGACTGAAATTTCTGATGAGAAAAACAAATGCAGGATCCTCAATGATGAAATCTTCCAGACAAGAAATCAGATTAACACCCTTGAGAAGCTGATTCCCAACATCCAGTCTAAAGACATTGCTAGAAAGGTGGAAAAGATTGAACAAAACCCTGAACTTATCGCAGAATTCAACAAGCTCCAAACGAGCTTGGAGGAAGAGAGATCTGAAAACAGCCATTTGTCTCAAGAAGTGATGGAGCTGCAGAAGCGCTACAGAGAAGTTCAAGCCCAGAGGACAAGGTTTGAGGTGACAGAAGTTGTAAATGAGATCTACTTAATCGACCCAGATACAAAGATGGAGATTGACCGCCTCCGCAAAGAAATACAGGACATAAACATGCAGAATACTGATCTAGAAAAGGAGATTAAGCAGGTCAGCACTGATCTGAATGCCCTTCGTTCAGAGAAACCCAAAGTAGAATTCAAAGAGGTTACCCAAGAGGTGGTGAAAGAAGAAAAAAGCCCTGAAAACAAACGAGAGATCCAGAGGTTAAATGATCAGGTGAGCTATCTGGACAGCCAGAGTACCTCTCTTGAAGCCCAGATTAGAGAGCTACGAAAAGAAAGAGATGAATGGAAGGCAGAAAAGTCCAAGATAGAGACCCAGTTTGTGTCCAGGGACTTAATTAAATATGAGTCTGATCCACTACTGGAGAAGGAAGCAGACCGTTTGCGCAGGAGTGTGCGGGAAGAAGCACAGCTGAGGCGAAATATTGAGGAGATGGTTTTTGACCTCCAACACAAATACCTTCTTTTGGAAAGACAGAAACCAGAACAGAAACTGGTTGTCCAGGAGGTTGTACGGCTTCAGAAGGACCCAAGGCAAACACTGGAACATGACAGACTCAGTCGGAGGCTTGATGAAGCCGTAACAAGACGACGTCAGATGGATCTGGAGTTACAGCAACTAAGAACAAAGTTAGAAGACAAGGAACGCATCGTAAGAGAGAGTGATGAGCACCAAAAAAGGATTCAAGCTGAATCTGAACTTAGAGAGATCCGACTACGCATCACACAATTGGAAAATGCCCCACCTCCTGTTGAGGAGAGCATAGTAGTTGAGGAAGTGCTGAAGGTTGAAAGAGATCCAAAACTGGACAGGATGACATTTGATTTACGGTCTGACATGGACAAGGAAACCCATGATATCCTACGTATTCAGAGGGAAATCCGCAATGCCAAATTAAAGCTTGAGATTCTGCAGAAAGAGAAGTCAGGTGAAAAGACAGTGTATAAGGAGGTTGTTCGTGTGGAGAAAGATCGGGCTGTTGAAGCTGAGCGACGCCGTCTGAGGGAGCAGGTGTCTCAGAACAAATTTGCTAGACAAGACTTGGAGGATGAAATCAGGCGTCTCAATGACAAAATTAGTGTTTTGAGGAGCACCAAATCTAACAATTCAAGAAAAGAGACATCTCTTAGTTTCAACAAAGATGCTCTAGAAAGGGAACACGACGACCTCACCCGAGAACTCAGAACTCTTGAAGCAAAGAGACACGACACAAGCCTTTCTTTCCAGCAACAGAGTCGATTGATGACTGAAAGAACACAGATGAACAGGCAGAAGAGTGTTAAGATGGAGTCGGATGTCCAGCGACTGGAGAGGCAGATCTTGGACGAGAAAGATAAGATTCATGATCGAGACAGCACAATTCGTGAGATTCTGATGTACCTGCAGAAAGACGAACAGTCAGATAAAAGAACCAAAGAAACCAATGTCTCGACCAAAATCACCATTTTGGATCCAGAAACTGGTAAAGACATGTATCCTTATGATGCCTACCTTGGGGGCATCATTGATCGCCAGCAGTACATTCATCTGCAGGAGCTAGAATGTGATTGGGAAGAGATAACGTCCCAGGAGTCCTACTGGAGAAACATCTGTGCTGCTGGATCGCAAGAGTGGAAAGCAGTATCCTATCAAAGATGCTATCAAGGAAGGAAGGCTAACAGAATCTGATCTGCAACAATACCAACAAGGCAAACTTCCTATCTCTGAATTTGCCCTTCTTGTTGCAGGTGACAAAACCAAGCAACCCAAATTCACCTCAGTCACCCAAACACCAAATTCATCTGTTACCGAAACACAGCCAATTGCTGGAATAATGGATACATATACAGACACCTGCTTTACAATCCGCAATGCCACCTTGCGCAAACTGATCGACCCGACCACTGCCCAAAGACTGCTGGAGGCTCAAGCAGCAACAGGTGGCATCACTGACATCAGCAACAAAGGAAGATACAAAGTTCACAAGGCGGCACAAAGAGGCCTTATTGACGACAGCCAAATCCAACGGCTGCTTAACGCAGAGAAAGCTTTCACTGGAGTTGAAGACCCCATGACCAAAGAGTGTTTGTCTGTGGGAGACGCTGTTCAGAAAGGCTGGATGCCAAAAGATTCAGCTATTCGCCACATGGAGGCACAACACCTGACTGGGGGGCTGGTAGATCCTGCCACTGGTCGTAGAGTTAGCTTATTGGATGCCATTGAATCTAAAAAGATTGACATTTCAACAAAAAAGGATCTACAAACCGGCGAACACTATGTCAGAGATATCATTGATCCTATCACAAAGGAGAAGATCAACTACAAGCAAGCTCTGGATCGCTGCAGGAAAGACCCAGCAACTGGCTTGCCAATGCTACCCGCCTCCTCCAAAGAGCCAAGCTATTCTCCAGGATACTGCTCAAGATATTTCAATGTCTAGATTCACGTGCAATTAACACCATAACTATCTGATATCACCAGGAGAAGAGAGGAAGAGGGAATAAATGAATCAGGAGGTCAGGCATCAACTGGGAAGTCTCCTGAGGAGACTCAGTGGCTCTCCTGACTCAGTAGGTGAACGTCATTGCCAATTTTGGGCCCTAAACATATTTGGAATTAAATTTAGAGTTAAGAACAAGTAAATTCATCCAAGGCCATGATGATTACTGCAACAGGTCAAATAATCTGTGCATTTACTTTGTGTGGAGATGCAGTTGCTTACAGTTTCAAAAAGAGCATATTAAACGCATACAACTTAAGCATCCATTCCTAACAAAGAATGAAGATGGAGTTACTACATAAAATGCATGACAAAATGCATTGCAAAGTTTATTTTCCTGTCAGTTAATAAGGTTTGCTGGGTGAGTCCATGAAACAAGCCAATGAAAAACGACCAAATCTTTTCAACTGTATTCCTTTGTCAAGGGACAATGCACATTAATCAACATCATATTATGTAAGTGTGCCAGAGTTGGCTGAATAAGATCATTTTCATAGAAAATAAAAAGCTAGCAACACTCATGTTTGTTAGAGGTTATTGTATTACAATGCATCTGTCTGCAATGTAATAGTGATGATGCCTTGTGGCATCTGGATTATTAACCAGTTGAATATGAGGCTGCACATAAACTTCAAAATATCTGGAAGCGGAGGTCCTGAAACTTTTGTTTGAGGATTTATTCCTGTAGTTGTGTTTGAGAGATTGGGTTACTTAAACCAGCTGGAGCTGCCATGAGCCTGTTGCATATTGAGATTCACAGTCAAACCAGAATCTGGACAAACACTGATTGCTTCCATGCGTAGTGAAAAGCTATAAAATATACCAAAACATTAAACAATTGACGGATGCCATAAATGTAATTTGCACCTTTGCTTGGCTTGGTGAGTTGGGGTGTGTGTAACTGCTGCTGTTGTTGTTTAGTACGATTATTTTAGGTTTTATTTCTGCTTCTGCTGTTATAACCTGGTAGATTGGTTTCAACTGTGGCCTGTATTGTTTGCTAGCTTAACTGAGCCTGCTGTTTCCTTTATGAGGCCTGAAAATTAAATTGTGAATGCCAACAACTGAGTGTGCCGACAGTTGGTCGATCTGAGTTGGCTATTGACTGTTAATAAGCTGTTCTCTTTTCTCCAACTGCACACAACTAATTTATGGTTACTATTTTTTGAGGTTGTTTTCTGAACTTAGTAATAAAATATATAATGTGTTCTGCTTCTTGTACTACATATGTATGTAGTACAAGCATGTCCATATACAGTATATATGCTTCTACTAGATATATATATTAACTCAGGAGAAGATGTACATTATAAAACTGTTTGTGAAGTTGCCAGGATGATTGCTGTTGAGTTGCATTTGTTTAACCAAGAGTCATGCATAGGAATATTTGTTGTTTGATCCCTTTTGGATCAAAATAAAGTGACCAATGCTGCATAAATACTGTTTATTGTGAATATTGCTGTGTGATTGGGGATGTCGGGGCATAATATTATAGATTGATTTGATTCTGTGTTAATTCTTTACTTAAAACGTGAAATTGTTCGATATTTTATGAAGAATCAGATATGATTAAAATTAACTTATGATGGTTAAAATGCATTTGCCTCTTCACTTTTTATTATGTGTTCTGCTAAATGCATCCATTCATCTATTGTTAAAACTTGCTTTTCTTTGCAGGTTTGTAGAAACAGAAGTGATCCATATAGGTACAGGTGGTAAACAGATTTAAAGATCATTTCTATGCAGGTGACATCAAGCTGACATCCTTTAAGGCCCTGATTTTCTGAATTGAGGTACAAGAACTCCTGGTGGTATTTTGGCTGTTTTCGATGGCACTCAGAAGAAATTCTAACCATTTTAAAGTTAAATACTAAGAAACATATTCCAGAATAAGACATCACCCATTATGTTTCATTTCGTTTAACCAGGATATTATTTTTTTATTACAAATATAAACAGAAATATACCTGATTATGACAGTAGAAAATAGAAATAGAAAATATTCCTAGTTTATTTCCATCCACATAATGGAGGTAAGTGAATCTGCGACTTACATATAAGCTTTGGCATAACATTTGTTCACAAGCTGTGAAATGACATCGAGGGAACTTGACTGACTCTTAGCTTCATTGTCCCAAAGTAACTGATAAAGATAACATGGGTACAAAAGTCTCTGAACATTGCAGATGACATCAGGGGGAGGTTACATTATCTTGTGGTGATGTAACCTCCCCCTGCTTGCGCTCCCTCTCGGCGAAGAAGCTCCTCTGCTCAGTGATAGCCTTCTGCAGAAGTGCAGTGTTTACGCCGTCAACACAGTTCAGCACACGGGCGCGAACCATCACACCGACACCTGCACACGAACGGATGTGGGTGGGTCAGTTTTCAAAACTTATGATCCAAAAAGCCATTTTCCCCCCAGTCCAGCTAAATAAAACAGATTTAGAACTGCAAATATTACATGATCTTTTGAAAAAAAAAAAAAAAAAGACTTCTTATAATTTCTGAAAAATATCTACTTAAGAACATTTGTTATGTTTCAAGAACCATGTTTTTAAAGAAAGACAACATTTTGAAATAAAGTGGACTGATACATTTTCTTCTATGAGATGTTGATATTTGTGGAAGATGCAATGAAAAATTATTTATTTAAGTTGTGGGTTCAATTCCAGCTTCCTCTTGGCACAAGTCAATGTGACTAACAGATTAGAGTACAGAATGTCTCCAAAACAATCGATTTCCAATCAATAGAAAGCTGTTGGTATAATAAAAAGATTAATTTAAGCATAAATATGCAAACTTTTGGGCTTATGTGTATGAATGTGAGTTTAGAGAAGCTAAACTAAATGAAAACTCCAAGAGAAATCACAGAGGGATCTTTTACCTTCATACATGTCTGTCTCACCCAGAACCAGGTACTGGGCTCCAATTATTGGGTTAAATGGCTCAACAAACTGGGTTTGGATGAACACATGGTGTTCTTTGGAAGCATGCTGGGATGTCAGGGTGGCTCTGGATTCATCCGGCTGATAGCAAACAAGTCTGGAAAGGCAACAATTTCAGGTTACAAGTAAATAAAAGCAATATATCAAGATATAATGTTGGTAATTTTCCCTGCAGCCAACCCAGGTACACCCTGACTGATTTTAGCCGACCATCCCAGCAGGAGTGGACATAACTATAAACTTATGGGTGAGACCCGATACCTGCCAAATGTCCGAACTGATTCTCCTTCTTTCATTGAGTTTACTTCCCAAGGAAAATGAAACACTGCGGTAGGAGGAAGCATCGACATGTTTACTAACTGTAAAGAAGTCAACCTATCACAGAGCTCTAAGGAAAACACTTCCGGGACGTGTGTCACGTATCCATACGTAACCGTCCCCACCTCTCTGCGGCTGCGCAGTTGACACATTAACAAGGTCCAGTCGTTAATCGAGCACCTTTACTTATTATTCAACACTTTTTAGCTAACTTCTCGCCCGTAAAGACGAAGTTTTCGCTCTATTTATAGAGCCATGAATCCTGATATCACACGAGAACGTCAAAATGCTTCGTTTGACGTCGAAAAGCTGACTAACATTTTGGACGGAGGCCCGGAAAAGACCAAAAGAAGACGACAAATTGGTGAGCTTGAAATGTTGCTTTTACAGCTGCCGATGAAGACATTTACCTTATTTACTGCAATTACAGGCTGCGACATTAATTTGAACAGCTTTTACTTCAAAGCTTGCAAAACATCTTTTGTCCTAAGTTAAGGTTATTTAGAAATATTTCTCCAGCAGGTCCCATGAAAAGAGATTTTTTTATATTATTTTGATTTACATTTTTCACAGCTTTAGTTTTATCTACCAGTTAGTTTTAATATTTAAGTCAGGCTGCAGCAAGTACAAGTAAAAATCATTATTGCCAAGGTTAAAAGATCTTTATGACTCAATAATTCAGTTGTCAAGTCCATGTTTAACTTTCTATTTTTTCTGTTTTTATTTTTATTCTGACTGAATAGGCCTTGCAAGTTGGTAGCATGTAGCATGTCTTATAGTACAGCAATCTTTACTACCATAAAAGCTGATTTATTATCAGTTCAGCAAAACAAAAGTGTTTAGAGCCAGAAAAAAATCCAAGACTCAGAAGAAAAATAGACATTTGTTTAGAGTTTTAACTTTAAGAACAAGTTTTTATGTTTAGTACATTTTCTTCAATTCTTCTATAAAAAAAAAAAAAAGTATTATTTAGAAAGACATGAAAATGCCAAGAAAAAAAAACAGCTGATATTTTAAAGAACTGAGCAGCATTTCCGTTTAGCATTTTTGGTCTCATGCTATGAAGATATTTTGATTCATTTTGTAGTTTCTTTTTTTTTTATTTTTCTTTTCCTATTTCTGAACATTTTGAACCAACGGGAGATCAAATTAATTATTCCCTTCCTCCCATTAATAAAATCCATCAAAACTCTAAAAACTGTCATCAGACAGTATTATTGGGCTTTTCTGCACTTTTTTCAGTTAAAATTAGACGCAGATTAGGAAGAAATGCTCTGACTTATATAAAAGGGTAACATTTTAGATCACAGATAACAGTGCTGTACAATATTTGTATCCTTGTGAACTGTTTGCAGGGCAGAAAATATTGTGTAGTATATTTCAAGGCTTATGAACTTCTATTTTATGTATGATTGTAGTATTTTGATCCTCTGGTGTTCACACTGAACACAGTGCCCAAAATGATAAAGGTAGCAGGTGATGGGAGCACAGATGAGGAATAAACAAGTAGGAATATTGTCATCACATTATTTACCAATGGAACAAAGAAATGTAGATTTATTTTGAAGCATTTGACCTGAATGCCACTGACGAAAGGAAAGAAAAATTTCTCAGTTCTCTGTCCTCTATTTGTGTTTTTTTTTTTGATTCTCGAGCAAACGAAAGTGACAGCAGGGAGAATCATCAGGAAAATGAAATAAAATAATTGAGACAAATAACTCTTGACTACAAAAGCTTTTTAATACTGACACCAACTTCAGAATATAAATATGACAACAATTTAGTTAAAATTAACATTCAAAACCACTATTTTCCTTAAATTTGACAGTAAATTTTTAAATTTACTGTCAAATAATGTACAAAAGTAAAAAATGATCCATTAGATTTGTATCACCATACTTAAAAAATACTCCTAAGTTTCCTTCTCTCAGCTGTTGACATGTAGTTTAATATTTTGTTCGTCTTCTGTAGAGGAGCTGGTTTTCAGTGACCCAGATTTCAACGAGGACGACCCAAACTTCCTGTCTCGCAGCGAACGCTATGACCAGGCCGTTCGAAAAAGCGCCCAGATGGTCCTGAAGCTCAGAGAGTACGGCATCGCCGACCCGGAGGAAATCTATCACTACAAAAGGTAGGCAGACGGAGAACGATGCTGGCAAGAAAACAATTCTCTGCCGTCTCATCACTGTGATAAAGTGACACTAAGAAGTTCATCATTAACCAAAAATTGAAGCTCTCAAAAAGAAACGCTGTGTCTAGAGTTGACGAAATGTCAAACTACCTCCAGTTATCTGATGTTACTCTGGAGGAGGCCATATTGTTGCTCACCGGGTCCTTAAAATCCTTACAATTTACTAAAATTAAACATTGAGTTCACAAAAAAAAGTTTTGTAAATTGTCAGTTATGGTGTTGACACATCATATTTGTGATGAACAACTTAGGAATAAAACAGAAGAAAAAACCAAAAGAATAACATGACAAAAATAACAAGTTCTGCTCCAGGAAAAGGGATTTTACAGACACCATCCACCTATTACAAAGTTTAAAAAAATAAATTTGACAAACACCAGTTAGTTTAGTCAGATATTTGAAAAAAAATTATATTTTTGTGTATAGTTTATTCAAATTTTATGCTTCATTTGTTCCTCTTCTCAAAAATCACTAAGCTGCTAAAATCAGGAAACAATAATAGGGGTGAAATAGAACCCATTTTTCAGGAAGTTTAATCATCTTAGTCAGAAGGTCAGTTTTGCAGTCGCCATAACTAAATCAGTGGTTGCTTCAATTTGGTACATAATGGACAGTGTAGAAAAATGACTGTGGAGTCCTGTGTGGGTTTGAAGCAAACAAAAGTCTGAGCAAAGTTCAGAAGAGATTAAAAGTATGTCAAAGGCTGAGCGGCTGCCAGCTTGTACCGCCTCTACAGTGAAGAGTAGAGAAGTTTAATCAGTGCCAGCTAAAGGATTCATGCTTCAACCTTTTCACATAAATCACGTTGCAACCAGAAACTTTCATCTATTTTATTGGGATTTTGTGGAACAAGTTGCTGGTTTGCCATTTTTATCAGCTAAATAAAGCTATTTTGGAAACGCAAAAGTTACACAGCCTTGTGGAAAAAGAAGGATTAAACCTCTTAAAAGAATATTTAACTTTGAATAAATATCTACAATAGGAAATGTGTCGATAGGTCACTTTTACCTTCACACATCTTGTTTAATATCAGTTAATGTGTGTGTTGCCTGTTGATTTATCGAACCTGAACTTCAACTCCTCTTCATCCAGTATGGTTAGAGGGAACCAGCAGGATCCTTTCGGGCTGCATGTTGTCATGTTCATCCCAAGCCTGCGCAGCCTGTGCGACCCCCAGCAGGCCAAGAAATGGCTGCCTCTGGCTGCGTCCTTCCAGGTTTTGGGCACATATGCCCAAACTGAGATGGGTCACGGTCAGTCCTGGCTGTTGAAGCTAAATCATTTACTGAATCGATTCATAAGGCCCTATTTTGACGTTGAAAACTATTTTTTTAAATGTAAAATCGATTGGTACCAATGGGGAGCGATGGAAAGTTCTTGTGCGTGTTTGACAGATCTGAGTTATGTAGACGAGGGCGGCATTTTATCTGCTAATAAGAGATGATTCTCTAACAATATGCTGTCTTAAAATCCTTCTGCACCTGTCGAAGAGTTAATAGTGAACTAATTATCATAATGTAGTGCCAGTTTTCCTCAGAGCCTACTACCATCATCAGTTAGCTCAAAAACTTCCTCTTATTTACTCTCTTTCCTGTATTATAATAACTCACAATACTTCGTCTGCTCTGATCAGTGTCTCCTAATTGATTTCCATCTTTTACAAATCACAGAAAAATAACAAATAATTCACATTAATAATAATCTAAGCCTTCCTAGTCTTCATTTGGATTGCCTGCTGAGATCCATGGCAACCAGAGATTATGGGCTGTAGAGGGTAAACAGGCAGCATCGTGTAATCGGGGAGGCTAATGAGGCCTCTGAATGTGCAGCGCCTGCCTGCTTTAGGTCCGAATCGAGAGGAAAAGAAGCAACTTCCATGTGTTGGACTGATGCTCTGGTGTTTTGTAAATGTTTTTGCTCTGATTTAGGACCAAATCTCTGACTCATTCGGACACTGAAGGGAGATTTAAATGGAACAGGAAGGAGTGACGTTTGAATAATGGCAATAATTTGCTTGAATCAACTATATGCATGTCAAGCTCACAGGCTGTTTTGTCTTCTCTTTTCACTGCTTTCCTCTCTGTCACCTTGAACCATGCAAATCATTCACATTTCTCCTCTGGGGATAAAAAATGTGATTCTTTTCTGATTCATCTGCTTAAACTTTCTATGGGATGCCTTCCATCCTCACACCGTTCTCCACATCCTTCCCTCCTGCTCTCCTGTTCTGTTTGCCCCCACCCCGTCTTGCGCGGCCTAGTTGTGTGCACCCCGGCAGGCCATCGCCCTTGGACCTGCATTTGGCGATGTTCCTGCCCACCCTGCTCAACCAGGCCAGCCCGGCTCAAATGGACCGGTTCTTCATGCCCGCCTGGAACCTAGAGATCATCGGCACCTACGCTCAGACCGAGATCGGCCACGGTAAAACGAGAACGGAGCCGCCCAAACCGGCAGTGTTTTTGTTAAAGAAGCGATTCTCAATCAATTAGTGATTAGTTTTGATAAAATGTTTCTGTCTGATCAGGTTTTTTTGAAAACAAAAAATTAATTTATGGATTTAAAGGGTGTTATTCTGTTGCAGAAGGTTTTCTAGTTTTTTCATGAAAAAAACTGGACAAACTACCAGTTTAGAAACATTATTTAGTTATTAATGATTTTTAGCTGCAAGGTTTATGAAAGGTTCAAACAGGTTCCAAGATCTATGGTTGATTTTTTTTTTTTTTTTCAGGATTACTGTTTGACAGTAAAATATTTCAGCTCTGAGACTGACGCTAAAACAAATTTTTAGCTTGTTGTGGCTTTTGGTTATTGAGAAAAATCCAAGTTTGATTTACTAAAGCTAGTAATCTTCTGTCTACAGCAACTAAAAACTGAAACTAAATGTTTGTTTCTTCCCTTAATTTTTACTCTAATACTCCTAGAAATGTATCCCTGCATCTAATGCCTCGTTTAGAGGAACCGTCTTTCCTCTCCTTCACCTCGAAGTGTTGGTTAAGGACTGGTGTTTACCTGTGACTGCCGTATCATGGCGTTTAATTCTGTTAGAATTACGTTGATCTGTCAAACACGACAAGCTGTGTCACTCCTTTGTGTTGTACCTAAAAACTGAATTAAAACTTTGAATTTAAAGAATTTCTAATATATTTTTTGGGATAATTTGAACCCAAGTGGCCTTAGCAGGTTGTTATACTGTCCAATGTGAAATGTATTACATAGAGATGCACGATATTATTGGCATGGTATCGGTATCGGCAAATATCAGCTGTAAAATTTTATATCAGACATCAGCCATCAAAATAACTCACTGATATAAAAGTCATTTCCTGGTTTGTTTTTATGTGACAAACCAGTGACAAACTTTCTGTTTGAGAGTTGTCATTGTTTTAGAGAGCAGAATTTTACATTAAACATAACGCAAGTTCAAAGTGTTGTATCATTTCCAGCCTCCTTTTTAGTGTTTGTGTTTTTTTTTTTTGTTGTTTTTTTTAGCAGGCTAAATTGGCAAAGATAACGCAGTAGTGTAATTCCACAATAGAGAAAGCCATATATTTTCAGTAAATAAATATAGGAACAAGGTATCGGTATTAAATGAGTTTTAGTATATCGGCATGTCGGATATCAACCAAACATCCAATATCGTGCATCCCTAATGTTCCATATTACTGTTATTTTACCAAAGCTCTGTGGGGATTTATACGTTTTCTGGATGCAGGCACACACCTCAGAGGCCTGGAGACCACAGCCACGTACGATCCGGCCACACAGGAGTTTGTGTTGAACAGTCCCACCGTCAGCTCCATCAAATGGTGGCCTGGAGGACGTAAGCGCAATCACAGCCACAAATCTGCAGCCTGATAACCTCAGACTCCGATGGTCTGGGCTTTCAGGCAGAGCAGAAATCATCCCCTCTCTGTCGTCTCCTGTTCCAGTTGGGAAGACCTCCAACCATGCCATCGTTTTGGCCCAGCTGTACAGTTTGGGAAACTGCCACGGTCTGCATGCGTTCATCGTTCCCATCCGTGATATGAAGACTCACGAACCTCTGCCGGGTAAAACTCAGTTTGTCTGGATTCTTTGGACGTAGCGATTGTAGAAAATCCACCCGTCTCTCATGCTCTTTTCTGCTTCTCTGCTGCAGGAATCGTAGTCGGCGATATTGGCCCCAAGTTTGGCTTTAACGAAGTTGATAACGGGTTTCTGAAACTGGAGAATGTGAGGATTCCTCGAGAGAATATGATGATGAAATACTGCAAGGTAATTTGATTGTCCTCCTGAAAAGATATTATTTATAGAGATCTTGAAAACATTGAAACTCTGTTCAGTTGCGTCGACTGAGATTTTCCAATTTACAATGCTTCTGGTTGCTCTTTATTAATGGAAAATAATGTCCATTAAGGATTTTAAAACAGGATAGAAATATTCTTTAATGTCCCGAGTTTATATGTACCATCAGCAGCTTCAAGATAAATGCAAATTTCAAATTCAGACTAGAGGAAAAAAATATATAAAAATTGAATAAGAGATTGTACAGTGAGGGGGAATTTTATAATAAAATATAAATTTTTTTCTGACAGGAATAAAATCATCATCTTTTTTCCAGACACATAAAATGTTCAGAGTAAAAAGATAAAACAAACAAATATAAATAGATAAAATAAGAACCAAAAAATGTGCTTTTTGAGTCACAAATAAATGGTCTTCACACTTAAAGATGCAATTTATATATGTGTGTTACATAAAAGAGATGTATAGATTCATAAAAGTATATATAAATGCATATATAGGGAGATCTAGATGGATAGATCTATAGATATTATTGAATGAGAGCTAAATTCTCTTCTACTTATTGTTTTTACCATGACTTAGGGTTAAAATATTATCAAATTATAATTAATTATATGCTTTTGGACAAAATAATGAATTTTTTGTTTTTCTTCAGATTGATACCAAATGTCAGAAAATTAGCGTTGTTGGCACCCTGCTGTTTCAATAAATCCTTAAAATGCTGATTCCAGTAAGTGGCAGTAATCCTGAGTTCAAACTGGGGATTCTTTCTCCACCAGGTGGAGCCGGACGGGACGTACGTGAAGCCGCCCAGTTCCAAGCTGACCTACGGCACCATGGTGTTCGTCCGCTCCTTGATTGTAGGCGAGTCGGCCCGCACCCTGTCCAAGTCCTGCACCATCGCCATCCGCTACAGCGCCGTGCGCCACCAGTCTGAGATCCGGCCGGGGTCGGTCGACACACTGCGGCACACACTGCGGCACACACTGCGGCACGACAGTTTCACGCAGAAATCACTTTAACTTGTAATTTACACACAACTGGGAATCTGCTTTGATCGTTTTCTAATCTTGAAAAACATTAGGGGAAAAAAAGAAATTTGAAGATGGGGGAAAAAATCTTTGATTTTCCATATTTTTATCTCATCTTTGACTAATTATACTTATTAAATGCAGTGGTACGTAATTGTATTGTTTGGCTTTTATTTGTCTGATTGAACCTTTTAACTGTATTATAAATATGATTCAGCAAGACAAGCAGAGATGTGAAGAAAAGACTCAAAGTTCACATCTGAGCAAAACTGGCTTTTTAAAAAAACATTTGCGTTGAGTTTGAAAAGTATTTCATAACATCAACATTTTTAGCTTTATGTCAGCTTATAATGTTATTTCTTCATCAAAAACACACCTGGAATTGCTTTGATCCCTACATCCATGTTTGGGGGACTCATTGGATTACTGGTTCAGGATGCCTAAAGGCTTACTGGCACAAAGCGCCGCCTATTTACCCGAAACACTTCCTCAGCTCCTTCAGACTAGCCAGCAGCAAGTAGCAAAAACCTGGTGGAACTGTGCATCTGCTAAGCTCATTGTAAATGCAGCTTCTCAGTGCAGACTTAATGGATCAGCATTTGTGATTTCAAGGTGACAAAATTTACTTGATATAATATATCAAGTAACATAGCTAGTTGAACATGCTGCAAAATGGGGCTTTGTGCTTGGAAAATACATTACACCTCTTTAACTAAATTATTATGATTAACTTGGGGTGTTTTTTGGCTTTAAATATGAATTATTTTAAGTTTGGGTACTGAATCTCCACCTGGAGCTTCAGGTTCTTAGTGTTTTTTATTTTCCAAACTGGATCAGGAATCCTCAGCACGCTGCGGGAAGTGGAAATTGTTCCGTGTGTTTGTGTCTTTTTAGTTGTCTGATTTGTTGCCACATCGTCCAGCAGAGGAAAGCCTAACCTCTGTGTTTCCAATCTGCAGAGAGCCAGAGCCTCAGATCCTGGACTACCAGACGCAGCAGTACAAGCTCTTCCCTCTGCTCTCCATGGCTTACGCGTTCACGTTTGTCGGCCAGTACATGACCGATATTTACCACCGGATCTCTGAAGACATCAACCAGGGAGACTTCAGCCAGCTGCCCGAGGTACGGACCTGCCGGATTACTGACCTTTAAATTTAAGGCTTGTGTTCAAAGAAGTTACTGATCTACGTTTGGTTGGTGGTACAATAGTTAGGCCTCTTTTGTTTAATTCAACATAAAACACATAACTTTTTGTGCCTTTTCAAGAATCAAATACAAAAGGGTGGAAAAGTTTCCAGAACTCTGCAAATGAAATGTGAAGCGTTTTAGTGTGATAAATGTGGGTATTTTTATTCAAATTGCATTGTGAATGGGAGCTTTTTTAGATATTTAAAATAAAAAACAAACCAATGCTTATCAATATTGCCTAATATGAAATGCTACATGATTTGTAGCCCAGTCTTTATTTGTAATTGTTATTGAAATTGGGGGTATTTTTATTCAAATTGCATTGTGAATTGAAGCTGCATTAGAGATTTAAATAAACGGGGTTCATACTTGAAATCAATTAGGTGTTGTCCCTGCAACGTAGAATACTCTGACATGACATAACTAATAATGGTAATCAATTATGTGTAACAGTGAATTAAAACTGTCTTCATTATTATTTTCTTTTCTTTTGTTTTTATCTCCAAAGTGTGAAGGTGGAAAAATCAGAAAACTTACTTTGAAAATGATTGAAAAGTGCTTGAATTTTACTGTGAGGAAAAATGTGTGCGAACCATGAACCTCATCACTAATTTATCTTTAAGTATTTAGTAATATTCAATATTTAATGAGTGTCTGACCTGGTTTTCCCTCTGCTCTGCAGCTACATGCCCTCTCTGCGGGCCTGAAGGCCTTCACCACCTGGGAAACCAACTCCGCTATCGAAGTGTGCCGCATGTCGTGCGGCGGCCACGGTTACTCCCGCAGCAGTGCCTTGCCCGATATTTACGTTGAGTTCACCCCAACCTGCACCTACGAGGGCGAGAACACAGTCATGATGCTGCAGACTGCCAGGTAAAGCTCCCAGTCTGCCTGGGTTGAGTTTGACACAAAAGGAGCTGGACGCAGAAACAATCCAACCTTTACCACGGCGGCTGGTTTTATTTTTTGTTTTTTTTTCTGTAAAGGTCAGCAGATCAGTTTCAGAAACCTGTCAGACGATATTCTGTCTTTGTTTCCCTTTGAGGATCCAGAAATGTTGCCCCTTCACGGGAAGTTCATGCCTGAACGTGGCGTTCACATTGAGGGAACAAAGAGTGAAAGGGAGGGAGTGAAATGGGAGGCTCAGTTTGCAGTGAGATACTTTTCATGTAGATACTTGTGGCTTTCTCTGTTGTGTTTCACAGCCCTGGTGTTTCAATGCAAGTCAACGCTTCTTATGACATTAATTTAAGAAGTGTCAACACCGCAAACTGGGTTTGACGTTGCAAACAGCCCATCCCTTTTAACACGGTGTACAGATCCAAACATGCTGCACTGACTACAACAGATTAATTCTTTGTTAGTCCAAGTACAGAAAAAGATTATGGACACTGGAAAAAACCCGTCAGAATTCTGATCTTAATATCAGAATTCTAAGAAAAAGTAAAAAAAAAACAAATAAATAAATAAAATAAAAATATAATTCTGACTTTTCTCTTTGAGCTTTGACATTTGCTTTGTCAAAATTGTCAAATCTGAATTTTTGACTTTTTCAGCAAAGAAAAAAAAAATTCTGAATTCTGACTTATTTCAGAATTCTGGAAAAGTCTAAATTAAATTCAGACTTTAATTCTGAGATTGGGGATGGAATTTTGAGATTCAGGTCAGAATTTTGGGATTCCAGTCAGAATTTTGATCTTTTCCAGAATTTTTTTTTTATTTTTGTCAGAATTTATCTTTAATCTCTTTCTTTTAAAATCACCTTTCTAAGAGTTATGTTATAATTTGGATTTTTTTCAACATTTTTGACATCCCAAAATTCTTTAATCTCTGATTTAAAAAAAAAGATCTGCGATCTAAATTTAATATCAAAATTTTGAGATTGAAGTTAAAATTCTGAAAAAGAAATCTGAATTGTGATTTTTTTTTTCCCAGAATTTTGAGATTAAAGTCGGAATTTGAAAAGCAAAATTATTTTTCTCAGGATTCTGAATTTAATATTTGAAAGTTGACTTTATTCTCATTATTCATGGATTAAATTTTAAATATTTTTTGCTCTGTGGTCATAATCCTTTTCCAGCCTCTTCTAAGCTCCTGTTAAACACAATAAATATTTTTCACCCAAGTTTTTTCTGTTTAGACAATCTCATTTAGTAGTTCCTCAATTTAATTTTAAGCTTCATATCCTTGTGTGTGAGCATCTGCGATATCCATGTGTGCAGGTATCTGGTGAAGAGCTACCGCCAGGCTGAAAAGGGCCAGCAGCTGAGCGGCATCGTGTCGTACCTGAACGAGTCCCAGAACCGGAGGGTCCAGCCGCAGGCCGTGGCCTCCAGGCGCCCCCTGGTGGACATCAATGACCTGAGCAGCCTGGTGGAGGTCTACCAGCAGAGAGCCGCCATGTGAGTCACAACCTCCACTGAGCAGAATTACCCTGGATCAGTGCAACGCAAAGATGCAGAGATATACATTTCCTTTTAATGCACAACACCAGGGGGCGCTAACTTCCTGTTGACTGGAAAAGTAAAGATTAACTTTTATCATCCTCAAAGGGGAAATGGAAGAACCTACAAATAAAATCTCAAAATAATAAATGATTAATGTAATTATTACTTACTTACTCAAACAAAATAAAAATAACCTGCCAAAATAAAGAGTGAATAATTTCTTTTTATTTTTTGGCATGTTTTGAGATTAAAATCGAAAATTAAGATTTTTTTATTTTTTTTTTTAAGTCTGACTTTTCATATCTGAAATTTTATTTTCAGATAATAAACTGTGAAAGTAAAATTCAGACTAAAAAAAATTATTGGTAAATATAATTTAATAAATTAATTATAAAAGTATTGATAAATTATTTATTTGTTTTTTTCTTTTCCACTTCTATTCAAAATATGTGAGCATGTATTAGTCAAAACAAGGAATATTAGAGAAAAGGAAAATAATAATGCAAATTAGAAAATAACTCCCAAGATTAAAAGAAAAATAAATCCTAACCCAAAAATGTTAAACAATTTAATTTTACCATTTTATGTTTTGTGTTTTATCCTAATCCTACATGTATTCTTTTTAATGTTTTTTTTTTTATTAGTTTTGTTGATGTTCATTCTTTAAGTGGTTATTATTGTGTAGATCAATGTTAGAATATATTTGATTTTTAATTGATAAAAAATAATTTTTTTTCTGAATGCATCAAAGCATACATCTGACCTGGATTTTATTAAAATACGTCACTCACTATATCTTTATTTCCACCACAGGGGGTAAAATTTGTAATTAAATAACATTTTTCCATTCGATGGTATTTAATTGGCTTCAGTCCGACGCACCCGTACTTCTGCCTCTATTGTTTTCTCGGAGTAAGATGATATCCGATTACATCACTGCATGCTGCTCACTTTAGTCATGTCTAAATCCATTTGCTGCGAGTATCAGCTGTGCTGAGCACAAAGAGTCTCTGTCAGCCTGTCGGAGGGAGACCAAACGTGGTGCTCTGCTTCCAGATATCAGACGAACAAAACCCAACTAAAGGAGCAGGATCAATGCAGAAATAAGCATTTATCCTGCTCGTTTCTGCAACATATTTATTCATATGCAGACAGCCCTAGCATGAGAGCTGTTTTGAACTTTGATTAGTCCAGTATTTGATGGTGTTGATGTATTTTATGGTGGACAAAATAATTTAGAACTGCTTGAGTTTGACCTTTGGAAACATGTCAGAGGCCTGCATAGGCACAAAGGTCAAACTTGGATGCTTCATTTTCTGTTGGGATTTTATTCGACCAACTCAAAGTAGTTCTTCACCATGAAGTAGGCAAAAAAGGATTAATAGTAGTAGTAGTCCAGTAGTAGATCAGACAGATTGAATGGAGAATCGGGTCTGGATCATTTTACACATGAATCCAAACCATTCGGTTGTGTTGTGCTCCGTTAAGGCAGGCAGCCATCGTCTTGGGAACCGTCAGAATCCTCCCATACGCTTTCGATTTTAAGCTTGGTCTCCAGGATGCAGTTTGCGCTCTGGTGTTTTCTAACAAGTCTCTGAACTGTTCCTAAACAGACTGTGATTAAATTATCTTCAGATCGAATGCAGTTAGGAGAAGATTGCATTTATCTTTGAACACTTACTAATGGAGGTTTGTGTTTGTAGTTTAGTTGAAATGGCGGCAAAAAGCATCCAGCAGGAGCTGCAGCGCAGGAAGTCACAGGAGGACGCCTGGAACAACAGCGCTATCGACCTGGTCAGAGCCTCTGATGTAAGTTCATGTCTGTCAGTTTGTAGTTTAAAGAAATTTAGAGAATCAACTCTCCAGCTGGCGCTGATCCAGAACACTGCTGCTGAGGTTCTGACTAAAACCGGGAAGGTAGAGCACATCAACCCAGTTCTAAAGTCTCTTCAATGCTCAGAGAATAGACTTTAAAATCCTGCTGGCAGTTTATAAATCACTGGACAGCTTAGCACCACAATACATTTAAGATCTGCTGTTGTCATAGGAACCTTCCAGACCTCTCAGGTCTTCTGGTTCTGGTTCTGCTCTGGATCCCCAGAACCAAACGAGGAGAAGCAGCATTCAACTTCTATGCACCACAAGTCTGGAGCAAACTTCCAGAAAACTGAAAAACAGCTGAAACACTGAGATCCTTTCAATCCAGACTTAAAGCGCAGCTGTTTAGAGTAGATTTTGAAACATAATCAGAGGAGCATTATCCAACATTTTAAAGTGTATAGATACTTTTTAACTTTGGCACTTGGCAAAATCTAATGTTTAATTTATGGACTATGTTTCTTTGACTTCATATTTTTGTGTTTTTATGATGTAAAGCACTTTGAACTCCCTTGTTGCTGAAATGAACCTGACCGATTGATTAAATTATCGTGAATTAATTTTAAAATATAAACATTATTCAACAAACATAATTTTAATATGCAAATGAACTTTTTCATATTCCTCTATTTAAATTTTGAACCAATGTGTTGTGTCCAGATATTTTGCTATAATCGTTTTTTACCATTTTCCTAATTTTTGTTGGGAGGAGTCTACATTGACTGATTCTAATTCCTGTAATTTGCCTTGAACACTGAGTTTTCTATCCTGCATTGTCTACTTCATTTATTGCTCCCGTGTAGTGATTAGTTTTCCCTGATATCGTTTCTCTTTAGGCCCACTGTCACTATGTTGTGGTGAAAGTCTTTAATGACAAGCTAAAAGGCATTGGGGACACAGCAATACACTCTGTGCTGTCAACGCTGGCGCTGCTCTACGCCATGCATGGAATCACAAAGAACTCTGGAGACTTCCTGCAGGTACGTTAAGTTTCCAGTTTTCTGACTGAACACAGATCTTTAAGAAGCCTGACCTTCCACTTCCGCTTGTTTTTATGTCCGAAAAGTTGCTAAATGTAGTGACTTTTGTTAGATTGGCAACAGTGGGGTGACTCTTGTTAACTTTTTTGAATATTCCACACTACAAAATAAGTAATAAAAGTTTATTTAATTTATGGTGATATGATACCTGATATCAGCACAAATATTTGATACAATATTTTCAGCGTTGTTACTCAAATATCACTGCAATATCACTGTTGTTTTGAAAGTAAAAATCTGTATCTGCTAGTAAAGACAGTAATAAACACTCAGTTCTGTGAGATTTCTACAGATCTAGGGTCAGGAAAGGTGTAGCTAGCATAGCTGCAGACCCCACACATTCTGGACACAAAATGTTTAGACATTTACTCTTATTTTGGTTATACACAGCGCTATTTGGACTAATTTAACTTTGTCTTCTCTTGTTAAAACAAGAGAAGACATGACGTTTTAACATGATGTTAACAGCTTAAGAAAGAAAGCCAACATAAACAAGAAAAAAACAAATCTTTTTATCTTCCTCCAAATTTTGTATATTTATATTTGAAATGTCTACATCAAGAGCAAAGTGAAAAGTCAATTTTTTGTTTTTGTGCACAAACGTAGCTAGTAAAGCTGATTCTGGTAAACATTCGCAGGCTGGGCTGGTGAACGTGCCCCAGGTTCTGCAGATTTCGGTTCGTATCAAAGAGCTTCTGTCCCAGCTGCGACCCAACGTTGTGGCGCTGGTCGATGCCTTCGACATCCACGACAAGAAGCTGAATTCTGTCCTGGGTCGATACGACGGAAACGTCTATGAGAACATGTTCGAGTGGGCTCGCCGCTCACCTCTTAATGCCACAGAGGTAAAAAAAAAAAAAAAAAGAGACCAGCCATCTCACTCTGTAAACTTTAATCTAAGCAATTAGGTTATCAAAAGTCACAATTGTTGGGGAAAATATCAAAATTCTGGCTTATTTTCAGAATTCTTTAAAATTTTTGAGAATTATCTGAATATTCTCAGAATTCTGAGATAAAAGTCTGCATTCTGAGATTAAATTCAGAATTTGCTGAATTTTCCCTGAATTTTGAGGAATAAAAGTCTGAATTCTGCGTAGAAAAGTTGTAATTCTGCAAATTCTGACTTAATCCCAGAATTCTGACCTTTTTTCTCAGAATTCTATAAAAATTCTCACAATTTTATTTTACCCAGAATTCTTAGAAAATTCAGAGAATTACAAGAATACTTTTATTCTCAGAATTCAGAGAAAATTCTTTGTTGACTTTGATCTCATTACTCAGATGGCAGGAAGAATATAGAAATAAAAACCAAAACGTTTTTGTATGATTACATCCATGTTGGTTTTTGATATTTGTGGATTTTCCCCTCCTTTACTCTTTAGGTCCATGAATCCTTCCAGAAGTACCTGAAGCCACTTCGGTCCAAACTGTAAGTGGATGAAATGGACCTCCACCAACGACTGGGAACCTGTAGCTGCACAAACCTCCTCTGTAATGACTAGTTAAATCAACCCTGTGATGGATTTCTCTGCTGGTATTCAGTTTTAGCACTCCATCCATGTCAGTTTATCTCAACAAACACGCCGAAAGTTCTGGTAGGCGGCAGATAAAACTCTGGAGCGTCATGGTGATAGGAAAATACACCAAAAATGTCTTTCATCACCAGAAACAGATATTTTTAAAACAAACAAAGAAGAAATGATTAAGAGTACATGATACGTAGTTAATGATTTTAATTTAAATTCTGCTGATAAGATTCCTATAACAAATAGTTTATGAAAGTTTGTCGTGTTTGAGACAGAAAATATGGAAGCTTTTTTCCATTTATCAACTGATTTCCATTGTAAATATTGCACATTGCTTATATATATATATTCCCAAAACTAGAGAGCCACAAGCATCGTTAGCTTGGAGAAAGAGTCGATCCAACCTTTCTCCCTCTCTGAACGTCTCCTCCTTTCCTCTTTGAACTTTGATCAGCTTGAATTTGTTGGCTTTCCTCCAACATTCCAGTTAATAAAAGTCAAGATCAATGCACAAATAGCAGGCTCACCAGAAGATAACAGGAGAACAGTTTGATGCAGAGAATTAAATTATGCACTTTGGAATCATAGTTTTAGTTCCCCTTTTTTCATTTTTATTTAAATTATGACTGATCCTGTGTGTTTGAAGATCACAGTTTGTTTTGATTGGCAGCAAAGTATCTCCTGTACAAAAACAATCTTTTAGGAAAACCGTTTTGAACTCCTGACAACAACAAAAGGTGACAGAAACCACTTTTTATGCGCAGCATGGAGTCTGTGCATTAGTATTATCCCTCCCTACCATGTGGGGCTGACGCATTAAGAAGTTGCACATCTGGATAGTTTCATTTTTAAAGCTGCTGCTTTTAACAGGACAAGTTTCAGAACTTTTTAAAAAAATACTTTCACTTTGCTAGGTTTTACTTCACCAATACCAGACTAATTCTTGTTTTGTGCTTCTGTCAAAGCAAACCGAATGAAATTCTTTTTAATCAGCAGTCAGATTGGTTCTGTAGCTGTAACACTTTGGTATTTTTGTACAATTTTAGGATGTATTAATAATTTGCTCTAAAGATTAACTTTTAAAACTGATTGGTGTATCAACATGTGCCTGATGAAATGTTATTTTCATTACCTAACAGGAAGGTGTTTTTGCACACTAGTTTCTGTATTTTCACAAGTGGTGAAACCTGATTTCAACGACGATTATCGTCATGTTCTGACTAAACTGTTAATTTCATGCATTTAGATTTTTGTGAGGATCAAATTATTTTGTGCTAATCTAAAATGTAGTAATTTTAAAAAAGAATGTAATGAGAGAAACGATTGTATTGTTTTTTTCTGACGCTGTGTAGTTTATCTGTTTTTTGATGAAGTTTGATTTACACTTGTAATACTGTTAGAATTGAATCAATAAAAATGGTGTAACAATGTGTATGTTTTAATGTTAATATTTTTATCAATATTTCTGATCAGAGACTAGGACTGCACTGATTGCAATTTTCTGACTTATTGACAATCTTTAATGGTATGCATCTTTCTAGAAAATTTCAGATTTTTTTTCTCCCCAGAAAATGTGTAACTTTTTAAGCTCAGTATTTTTTCTTTAATGCCAAAACTGATGATTTTTTTTCCTAATGTTTTTGAATATTTTTTTAACTCTGAAATTTTCTAGATATTTTTCTAGAAATTTTCAGAGAATAAGAATTTCTGACGTTATTTTTTTATTTTTGTCTATGTAATGACCCCAAAACGCTGTGGTGTTGTGGGGCCCTTGAAAGTCCCCTGGTGAACTTTGTGTGGACCGCCTCTGGTCGTCCGTCCCAGCAGTAGGAAGTGAACGCAGCCTGGCAGCAGCTCGGTGCATATTTGTGTAGGAGTAGCTCCGGCGGGTCGTTTCCACACGCAGCTCCGGGGTGCTGGAGGTGGTTGGAACCGACCCAAGTAGAGACTCTCCCCCTCTGAAGATACAACATGGCTCCGCCTCCTCCTCGGAGCTCCGCTCGCTGGAGCTGCATTGAAGAAATAAGGATGTCGGAGGAGAGAAAGAGGGAAGTGTGTAACACTCCACTTGTCACAATCTAACTGTAGTTTTTTGGACATTTACCAGCTGCTCATGAATAAAAAGCTAACTACTTTTGCTCTGAGGTGAGTAAAACACTTAAAGATGTTTGGAGTATTTAGCAACTGACCGGCAACTCGTCGTGTTTTTCTGTTAAAGTGAGCAGCAAATGTTTTCTCTGGGTAGAGTGTTGAGTAACCAGGTTCAATGTGAAACCTTCAGTTTTACCTCTTAGTTAAAGTAAAAACAAGCTAAAGGTGGTTCGGTTCTAACTGCCCATGTTACCCCGCCGCTGTTCGGTTCTAACTGCCCTTGTTACCCCGCCGCTGTTCGGTTCTAACTGCCCTTGTTACCCCGCCGCTGTTCGGTTCTAACTGCCCTTGTTACCCCGCCGCTGTGAAACGAGCTGCTGGCATGCCTCGGCAAGCCCTTTGTTCCTCTACCCGCCCGTCCAAACCCAAACACGTCCAGTTACTCGTGTGAGTTTTCCATCTGCTGCCCCATTTAAAGTTAGTTCTGGGCGCCATGTCTGTCATATTCCTTACACCTTGCTGCCCTCCATCTGTTCTCCAGGACTGGAGGAGGTTATGTTTACATACACTGCAGACACACGACGCGAACCGAGCTGAGACTCTCAGCTGAATGGAGACACAAATTAAAGTTATACATTAACGTTTTCTGTGACTAAATAGACCCTGGAATGTTTGTATTTCAGCGTACCAGTGTGTGAGTCGCAACGGGATAAAAATAGCTGCTGTTGTTTAGTGTAATTCCCCTCAACAGGTCATTACTGTGAAGTCATCTAATTATACAGCAGTTTTGTTGCTTTTAAAGCACCTGCCCAGCCTGGACTATGTTAATCAATCAAACTTGATTTAAATGTAGGTTGTAACCATTACAGTGTAATGTAATGGTCACAACTTCAACTTGTTTTGCTATTTTCTTACAATGTGTTGAATTAAAATAGAACGTACCTTCCCAAAAACAAGTTGGACACGCCCACTTGTCTGGCATCGGATGACGTCACAAAAGGCAACTGATCGTTAAAGGACATTGTTTGTATATATATACTTTATTTATCTGCAGGTCAGTTTAGAAATCTGTCTTGTACAAACGAATTGTACAAGATGGAGTCAAAAATTTGTTAAACAAAAAATCAATTCAGAAGTTTTGAGAATTATCTCAGAAATTATACTTTTCAAAATTTCTGAAAATTTAAAGTCAAACATTATCTTGAAAAAGCTCAGATATTTAAAGATTAATCTCAGAAATCATCTAGAGAGAATCTTGGAAATTTCAGAGTTTGAAAAGGCAAAAAACTGTTGAAAGAAATCCAAAATTTTAAGATTAATCTGAAATTTTCTAAAAAAAAAAAAAAAGAAACTCAAGAAAATTGCTGAGCTTAAAAAGTATTAAACTTACTGGGGGAAAGCATCAGAAATTTGAAATTTTGGGATTTGTCTCATACATATTCTAAAAAAAAAACCTTGGGAAATTCTGAGTTTGAAGAAAAAAATATTTTCTAGATTTTTAAATTTCAGCCCCTCCTTCTTCCATATAAAATCTGAATTATGAAAATCGTTTTCCTTTATTTCTCTTGCTAGTCAAGTATCTCAATTAATTCTGGAGATAATCATAAATAATGAAGTATCATATAAACTGCTTCCCTCTAATTTTATAACATATCGTGAGTCTCTTTTTGGTCTTTTGCCTCCTTTCAAGCGTTTAATTGAACCAAAAGTGACACATGACTACATTCTCTTACAGTGGACTAACACAGAAAATTTCTTAAAATTATAAGCTGTAAATGAGGGGATTAAAAAGCCTCTGGATTGCTGAGACATTATTTAATCCTAGAAATATTTAGCAGGTAATAGAAGGCTGACTTTGTAATCGCCTTTATGTGGCCCTGAAGGTTCAGGTCTGAGTCCATCAAGCCTAATGTAGTTGTTTTCTGTAGTTTGAAGCTGTGTGTTGACTTTTATTTGTTCAGAATCTTTGAAGAAATCTGTTAGTCTGTTAATGTTTCAGATTTAGCGCTGAATTTTCACAAAGCCGGTTCACGTCTCATCCAGATCGGCCACTGAAATGTTTTCTGGGATTCTGGAGGATTTAGGGCTGTAATTGTGACACTAGTTGTGTGATAGAAACACATTTCCTTTACTTTTTTTTTGTTCTTTTCCTTTATCACAATGTACCCACTATTTTAAACATACATAATGTGGCAATCGCAGGCCGTGAATGGCCATCCAACAGGTTACGTATATTACTTACTGGGACTACAGTGCAGGGCATTCTGGGTAAATATAACCAAACCAGACCTGTGTGTCTAGCACCAGTGGAAGAAATGACTCATGGTCTTTTGCAAAAGACATGAAATAAATGCTAGAATCACTAAAATTTGACGCCACTCCACATTTTGTGAAGAAGGCAGGTTTTGTTCAGAGGTTTTTGTGTCGTTTCCATCAGTTGTTCTCGGTGCAGCGCCACCACAGGCGCGGAGGGCAGCAGGTTTTTCGAAGGGTTTGACGGTGCAGTGTGAATGGATACCACACCAGCTGAAACTGTAACAAATGTTGTAATTTTGGTCCCCAACTGACCCAAATCTACCAGGCTGTCAGGTGAGAGAATATTTAAAGTTTTCCAGTAAAAAAAACAAACCTCAATTGGTTTGGTTTTTGTACCTCTTGTGATGTCATGAACCCATATTTGGGTCAGTGTGCTGTTTGAAAAGATTTTCATTGGAAAATTCAGAGGGGCAAATTAACACTTCTTTGTAGATTTGTTAAAGGGAATGTCAGATGTTCCTCGTTGTGTTTGGGAGTGCATTTTAAAAGCATTAACTAAATAAACTTAATTTCTAATGTTACTTGTTTGCTATATAATTATAAAAAGTAGCTAAAAAAACCACATAGGTTTATGTTTTATCTTGGTGTTCTCACAGAGGAAATGTGTACTTTCTTTTTCCTCCCACAGTGGCATTTGTTTGTTTTATTAACATTTGTGTCTGAAAGTGGGTGGTATTGTCAAAATGATGGCTGCTGGTTCTGCTGCCGCATTACTGTGGTAGTTGTGTGATATTTTAATGTAGCAAGTAAGTAATAATGCCTGCCTTTCACACATAAAAATCAAAACAGCTTCAAAAGAGCAATTAAACAATTAAAATATAAATATATTAGTGCTGAGAAAACAGGTAAATGAACTTTGAGGTCAGTTTCTTTCTTACGCATGTGTCTAAAGACACAGAGCAGAAAAAAGCGTTATGGAAACTGCATTGTGAGTATGAAGATGACAAGTGATGCTATAGCCTCTCGGATCTTTGCAGATTCATGCATATGTTTTTGTAACATATGCATGCGCAACATCAAGGGAGATGTCAAAAAGAAGAAGTAGCAGAACTTGAGCAAATTCTTGTTTGTTTTGCAGCTGTGGTGTGAAAAACTTGCTTTCGGTGCGTCTTAATATGGCGATGTCAATCAGGAAAGTCCTTCGCTGGTGTGTATTTTACCACAATGAACTTGTGTACAGTCATCAAATAAACTAACAATGTGACATGACTTCCTTTAAGATTAAATGTTGATTAAGAAAAATAGAACTGCTCAGGCTGAGAAAAGCACACCTCAACAGCCTGTTGCAAACCTTGAAATGACTTGGTACAGAAAAAAACCTTTTGGTTTCAGATTATCCATGATAACAGCTGCAGTAAACGTCTTAAAGTTGTAACTTTTAGTTTCACTTAACCACAAAGCAGATCTGTATCAGTTTGGACAGTGGAGGTTTTTGATAATCAGAGCTCAACTTCATGAAAAACAACTTCTGCACTAGGATTGTATCCAAGCATGTTGTAACTTTGTACCTTTTGCTACATGCTAATTGCAACTGAGTTCATTTCTTTTGATATTTATTGTTGAATGAAAATAAGTGGGGATTTTTAAAAATGTTGTCTCATCTCTATTTGTGTAGGTGAATTTATTGCATATATTTGAAGCTAAAGCTTTATTTCAGTGCATGGTATCAAAATTATTAGTTTATATATTAGTTTTCATACCATTTCTTAGTATTTTAGCCCAGCCTTTGCCATCCTTTGTAATTTCACTCGATTCTCATCTCCCTTCTCTGCTCCGTCTACGATTCCTCTCATTGACTTGAATTCCTTTGGTATAATTTCAACCAGGCCAATCAGTGAACAGAAGAAGTTGTGAACAATAAAGTTGATTTTCTGCGCTGGTTTAGATTTATAGACTTTAGTTTTAGTGATGGCGGCGGAGGAAGAAAACAAAGCCGTTCAGTCCGTTTTAGCCAAATATTTAGCATTAAACTCCAGAACTTTTCACTCTGTACTGTAAAACAGAAACTCTATATGAAGCCAAATGTTGAACAAAGGGCTGTTTTTTATCAGTAGTATTGCCTTTTATATTGACTGACTTGAGGCAATTTTTCCACAATTTCCTCTCAATAATTTGCTGAAACTTTGGCCCATTTTCCTGTGAAACTTGCGCAGCTGAATGAAGTTGGCACGCTAAGTTGTTCACACACAGTTGGGTTGGTGTTTCTCGGGGTTCAAAGCATCCAAATATGACTAAGGTTATTTGCTAAATTCAGTTTAATCAGCTGACATTTGCATTTTCAAACAATAATTTGAATTTTGCTTTGGAATTGTGGTTCTTCCTCACTGACTGGCATTTAGCCATAAAGTTACGTTCAGCGTTTTCAGATCTGTCGAGTTTGACCAACAGACCTCCAAGATTGGGAACGTCAACATCATAATATGTTATGTTTGTTTTATTCATAATAAAGTTGTACAACAAGCCAAACATTTTGGCTGGTTGGAGTGAAGGAAAGAGACTTTGTCTTTCAAGTGTTATAATCTCCTGGCAGAGCTGAAAGTTATCACCTCCTACTGGTGCAGAACAATGCCTTTGCTTTTTAGTTAAAGTAGTACAAACATTTGCTTCAGAGCTGTGAAGAACTGCAGTACATATTTGTTTTTACTGGAGTTATTTTATTTATTACGTCAGACACCATATACTCTTAAAGCATTTCTGTTTTGTTTTTTTTCCAAGAGAAACTTTAAGTTCACTATTGATTTATGCTTTGCAAAATTACCATAAGTGGTTTATTATTTGTAAACGTTTCTAGCAATAATCTCATATATAACTGTTCATTATTTTTTTAAATAAACTTTAACTTGATTGTGCTGCAAACTGGCACATTGTTTCTTGAAAATACATAATATCCGCCCTTTAACAGCCTTTGTATGTTTGGTGTGTCAACTTCCCCTTTTACAACAACTCTATAAGTTTCCTGCCAATGTATCAGTGACACGATGGTCATTAAAGTAGGTATTGGTATCTTTGTCAATATAAGCAGGTGCCAAGTCCTGCTTGGAAACATAATCAGCATCTCCATAAATCCTGTCAGCACAGGGAAGCATAAAGGAATTTTATGGTAAGCTATAACAACGGTTCCTTTCCTTAAAAGTCCGAAGTTACGCTCTTGCTTCAACACAACTTCATTGACGGCTGGAAATGAGCCTTTAGTCTGATCCAGGCGAGTTGAACTGGCAGATTATCTAAAATCATGCACTGGTGTCTTTCTGATCGCAGATTTACAGTAAACACCAAAACCAGCAAGTAAAGAAGAACGTGTGTATACATAACAAAGAACAAAATCATTTGTTAATTGCTACTTTTCTGTTTGAAAAGGAGTTAGAATATATGAACACTTATTTAATCTCACCACTCATCTCAATTTAATGAAATGTATTACCTGCTGACTCACTAATGATCAAAAAATTTTGATTAAATTAAATAAATGTTAACTGAAGTTGTTATAAAAATGATATGTATATTAAATATGACATGACAGAAAATTAATTTAACACTTTAAAATGTTGTTTTTGTCTCTTTAAAAACTCCTGCTCTCTATAACTCTGCATGATTTTATACTACTAACATGTTCAAAATAAATAAAGATTATTCCCTGAGGATATGGTGATGTTAAACTTTATGTTTCTAATGCCTGCTGTCCAAATGCATCCAGTACAGTTTAAAAACAAGCAAAGTTGTTGTGCAACATCGTCACCCTGCTGTCAGAATCAGATCGTTGAGCAATGCGTCGCTCTGATCACGCAGCCGTTTTCCTCCTGTGTTGCAGCCGCTGTATTTGCCTTGCATCAAATTACGACATCACACTCATTTTGCAATCCAATATTTCCTGTGGAGTTCACAGAGGTCACTGGTTTACGTCCCTAAGGGATCAGAGGATAACACTGGTGTTCGTCCTCAACGTGTCATCTTACGTTGGGACTTTTACGGTGATCACAACGGGTAGAGAACAACATCTATGCCTTGACTTGACTAATTATTGCTTTAAAAGCAGTAATTTTTTATCCTTCCACTTAACTTTCCGCCAGTGTGCTTTCACACAGCTCTTTATGAACATTTATTTATTTGGTCTTCTGAGATATTCAGACTTTCTCAGAAAAACTACACTGACCTGTTGTGACTCATCCAAATCGCTCTGTGTTTAAAAATTAAAGTTTTCCTTTTGGAATGATATTTCAAAGAACGTAAGTAACTTTTGAGAGATGTTGTGATACGTTGAGCTGGGCCCGTATTGTTCGCTGTTCGTTGTTCCCAGCAATGCTTTGGGTTTGGACAGAAACTGGGTGTTTTTTGTGGTTAAGCCTGTTTTTGAAGAAGTGGTCATGTGGTTGTTATTTAAAGTCCTGAACCTGTTTTAACCTGAAACACTCTGTCAGAAAACTATCTACAATCTACAAAGACTTGGAGAGCAACTGCACTCAGAAAGAAATGGTGCACTTATTGTGTCTGTGTCCGTCCCAGAAAAAAATGTAGTTGTTTGTATTGGTTGGACCTTTAGAAAAGGAAACATTCATTGTCTATAACATCGGAATGTTTTATCAATTTATCCCTAGTGAAATGAACAAACACTTTGCTCTTTAAGTTAATGGATCTGAAATCAGGATAGTAAAGTGGCACTCAGCAATCTGCAGCGTCATAACACACATTTCGTTTTAATAATGATAAATAAAATGGCAGGTTGTGCTTATTAACTTCCCTGTTCATCCCAGTCTGTTTCACTTTGAGCTTTTCAGCTTGTACTTATTTTATGCCCTCATGAAAAACATACCTGGAGTGTTGCTTTGATTCTTTCATGCATGTTTGAAAAATCCGTTAGCCTCCATAGCAACCATTAAGCCATTAAAAACTCCTGGTAGGACTTAGCCCCGCCTTCGAGGCGCAGCTTCTCCTCGAAGCTACGGTTTCCAAACTTCTAGGCTTTCTCCTCACTGCAGTGGTAGCTCCTTCAGACTAGCCAGCAGCAATTAGCAAACAGCTGGAGTGACACTGCTGCTGAGTTACTTCTCAATGAAACCCTGGTAAAAATGTTCTTAGAGGGTCAATAGAGGAGCCATGTTGTGATGAGTTTCAGAAGTTTTTAAAGAGACAGAGACCCAACTTCAAAGTCAAATTTCTTTTAAGTCATATTTGATAGTAGGGGTGCAACGATTTCAGTTTTCTAGCCAATCACAGATTACCCATTTTTAAAACGCCTGACCTGCCGATTACAATTTTGACCCATAAAGTTTTTTTCCTCTAACATGTTGCTCGATATGTGAAGAAAGTTGTTTCTGGAATGCTGCTTCGCCCTGTTTGATTCTGGGTCTGGGGGACCAGAACCAGAAGAGCTGAGAGGTTCTGGAAGGTTGATACCACAGCGGCAGATCTTTAATGTGCTGAGCCGCTCAGTGATTTATAAACTACCAGCAGTATCTTAAAGCCTCTGATCTGCAGGGAGCTGCTGCAGAGTTGTTCTTTCCTCCTGGAGGACAGAATGTCTTTACTCTGTTCTGTCTGGCGCTGCTGTCAGTATCTGACTGTGAGTGAGAAACACAATGCAAGCTGGGAGAGCTAACAAGACATTCTGCCATGAATGTCTCAGATTAGCAGTTTGGATGTCACATTGCGACATATATGCATGACGTGTGTGTTGATGCGAGCGCACGCTGTAGTTATGTAGGTCGGTTGTGAAGGACCGAGAGGAACTCTTGGCTTGGGTTCAAGGCCGTTATAGCGGCATGCAGTGACGCATGTTTGGGCATGCAGATTTGTGGAAAAAGGTGCAGCTTTTCTTATTTTGGACCTGAATTCTGTCTTTGTGCAACACATGGATCCATTTTTGAGTTTCAGAGACTGTGTTGTTTTAAATCTACAACATTGGTTCTTTAAAGGCATCGCCTAAAAATACTGGAGTGTGAGGAGGCGGTTTCCTCTGCTGCTCTGTCTCCGAGCACAGAAACAGGCTGGTACCAAATTCAGTCGGGTCAGCTGAGTCAGAACTTATTTCTTATGTCGGCCATCAAGGGTTTGAATACTATAGTATTGAAATATTCAGTCAATAACTGTGAAAAAAGATGAACTTGAAACGTATTTTCTCTTAACTTAAAAGTTGTTAAACTGTAATGAGTTGAAGTACCTGGGAAAAGTTGGTATTATAGATTATTGCAATGAATCAATTAATCTCATAAAAAATTACATTAACTCTATGACTTCCATTCTGGTTATCAATATTTATTTAGGAGGAATTAGTTTACAGACATCATAAACTGTTATATTAATAGTTTTAGTTGTGTGCGGTTTTTATTTCTGTCTTAATTATTTTTGGTTATTGCATTTTTTTTTATATTTAAAATGTTTTTGCCAAATTAAAGTTTATTGGTCTGTATTGATAGTGAGGATATTATCAATATATTACTTGAAATTTGTCTTAAAACAACATTATTGTTTACCACAATAATTACATTCAAATTAAATAAATAAAAAAAAAAATACTTAATTGATCCCAAAAGGAAATTAAAAGTTCTTGAGACGGCTGTGGGCAGGAAAGATCTCCTGTAGCAGATTGTGTTACAACAAAGTTGAAGAAGCTTCTGATTGTAACAGTTGGGACAATTTATCATGACATCCCAAAATAAAATTTCACCCTTAAAACACTGGTGCTGCTTAGAAATTTAGGCACAGTATGAATTAATCTGCACTCCCAGTTTTGTTTGAGTTGAGCTTTAAGCAGAAATCGAGTTGCTCTTTGTTTAAACTTGCCGTCAGTCTTTGCTTTGAAGGTTGTTTTCCTTGGGATTCATTCATCAAGCGGTGACTAATGAGTTTCCAGAGTCGTTTTGCAGGTGACAGAAAGCAGAAAGCTGTTATGACATCGCCTCAACTGAGCAATGTCATAACTTTTCACAGGCTGGTTTAATAATGTTTTTAAAGTTTTTACATTGTAAAAAAGTAAGTTCCCAAATGCTTATTGTGCTACAAGGCAGTCTGAAATGCTTAGTCTAACAGCTCTAGGTAAAATATATTGGCAAGAAACTGGTAGATTTTGTCCCCTTCTCATCCCTAATTAATGCATAATAAGCAGTTATTAATTATTCATAAAGTGTTTAGAGTTAAATAACATCTCTATGAACTATTTATTAGCCATCTATTAGGGCGGTGGTTCCCAAAGTGTGGGGCATGACCCACACTTTGCAGGGGGTCACAGGAAGCACTATTGATGAAAAAAAAAAAAACAGTTACACAAAAGTGTTTCACTGTAAAGATGGTTTGTAGTGTGTTTTGTTGCAACTTGAAGTGTGAAATAAAGTTCAGTGTAGTTTGAAAACAAAATATGTGTGTAGGTTTATGTCTGGTTGAACAATGTCTGTGTCCAGTTGATTTTTTTTTTATTATTTTTTTATTTTTGTGTCTTTTTTTGGGGGGATCTTATTGTAATCCATAGGGGGCCCAGACAATCTTTGGTGACCACTCTATTAGGGGGAGTCTTATTGTAAAGTGGCATAATTGTTATCTTGTATGCAGTTTTCCAATACAGTAAAACTTTTTAAAGGCATGTTATTTATAAATTGGTGCTGAATTCTCTTTATGATTGATGAAGGCAGAGAGCCAAAATGCAGATGGTGAAGATTTATTTAAATTTAAACAAGACTGACATGGAGAAGAGTATTCACCAAACTAAGATGTAAAAACACACAAGAATCCCAAACACTATCAGGACAAATGCTGAGTATTGTTGTTTACATTTTTTCTCTTTATGTCAGGCAGAAGTGGTTTTGTTAGTATAAAGTTTTAAATGTTAGTATAGCTGTATTCCAGAGTCAGCCACAGAGATAATGAAAATAAACATTCTTTCAAAATTTCTTTGAATCCATTGTTAATATCTGCATTGTGCCATGATTGATCCTTCAGTTTCAGACCTGATTTGTTTGTGAAGTAGTACTGGTTTGCAGTGCTGCTATACCCTGCTGCTCTTCCTCACCGCGCCTTCTGCTCTCTGCTCGCTCTCTCTCAGCTGCTGCTTTTATCGTCCCGTTTTCACTTTCTACATCCAGCGTGGTGTCCAAACCATCATGTGAAGCTTAATCATAGGAAGTTGCTTGTGTGTGTCCCAGAGAGGTTGGGCGTTTGAATCAAATGGTCGTTTTTCTTCTCTGGCTTTTGGTGAGATCTGGCTGCCGGCCTGCAGACCGTCCAGCTCTCTCTCACTCCGTCCCTGCTGGCCGCCCGTTAACAGCTTGGGATCCCACTGAAAGATTGTTAAACAAGAGGGGGTTTTATTGGGATTTAAATTTTTGAAAAAAAAAAAAAAAGAGGAACAAATAGACAAACCAATACTTGTTTTCCATCAGAGAGTCATTTTGTATCTGTGACTGCTGCTGTGTTGGAAAGTAGACACAGGAAAAGCAACTTGAAACTTTGACTATTTTCTGTGTCACTGATGGATACAGTAAAATCTTTCAGCTTATTAGACAGACATACTTGAACAGATAAAGCCCCACTAACACAAATTATAATAATCCATAACTTTTTCTGTAAACTTTCTAATTTATATTCTGCTATATTTATCGAACATAAATCCATTGTGTCTAGCTTAATATTTGTGTGGAACAAGTTCTAATTTACAATTATGTGTTTCTAGGCCTATAAATTTTTCTGGACGATAAATTTTTTCCAGACGATATTGCGATAAACGATGTTGTTTTGAGACACATTCTCACTTAACTTTAAATTCTAATGAACATTAAACGCTGAAACTGGAAGACATTTTAAATATCCAAAATAAATAAACAAAACAGAAACAAAATTGTCCGTCAAAAAAATGTCTAATTGAGACCAAACCGCCAAAATAAAAACGTTTGTCTCGCAGTCTTCAGTAGAAAGAAAGAGAAAAAGAAGAATGATGAATTATGCAATTAATTGATCTATTTCAACAGGCACTTTTTAATCATTTTATGATTAATAAATCGTTTATTTATTGTAAGAAGTTAAAAGGACACTTTGGGTTTTTCAAACTAACTTTCTGTGAAGTTACTGTAAATATTTCACTTACCTCTGGCAGACAGATATCATTTGATTTAGCATAAAACTAATAAATAGTGCTGCTAAGTGTTTTTGGATCAATCCCATTTTAACAAGGTTAAATCTGTGAGCAACAGCACCATGCTTCATTAGTCACATTAATCATGTTCTCTGTCTCCAGTTTTAAGTTGATTGCTGTTTCCTGAATCGAAGAACTGCTCTTTCCTGATTAAACTCTTAGGTTGTGTGACAGGCTGTTATTTCTCTAAATCCATTAAAGTCTCAGTAATGATATGTTTTCGTCCACAGGAACAACCAAAGATTTTGTTTGGCTAAAAAAAGTGCAACTAACATGACAGATATATAAATAAACTGAAATAAAATGAGTCAAACTTTGGACTATATTCTATCAAGGCAGGGAGGTCAGTAACATAATTTTTAGTTGTATTTCTAGCCACATAATTATAACACTCACCACTACCAAATACTGAAAGTGATTTGCTTGTCTGGTGGCTATGTTGGCTTGTAATGTATCCACATCCATTTTCTTTTTCTTTTTTGAACAGTAAAACGCAAAAACGACTATAAAACTCTCCTATTTCTTCTTCCCACTATTCTGACCTCTGAAAATCTGATCTAAGCCTTTAAAAAGCCTTCCTTTGGTGAATTGTCATTAATTATTTATGTTGTGAGTGCCGGCGGTGTCAGGACAGTTTACAGTAAAATTGGATTTAAAGGTTATTTTTAAGCCATAGATATTTTAGCTGGCTTCTCATATTAGCATTTGGAGTATTGCTAGATATAAACAGCTTCTCTCTATGCGTATTTCCCATGTTGAGTAGGTCAAATCTATTCTTAACCTAAAGATTAAGACATTCCCACATTCAGCATATCATTACAATTACAATAGTAGGAGCTCAAAAGAACGCAATGGAACAACTTTGATGAAGTCCAAACTGGCCGTTTATATGAGGATACATGAGCTACAATTTTTGGCCCATTTTGAGCCAATTTTCCAGTCATGAAACAACCTTTGGGGTTGAACTAAGTTTGTGTGAACATAGATGTCCAAATTAATCAAACATTTCCCTTTTTACCATTAGTTTTACTCCAAAGTCCGTCAATAAAATGCTTTAGTGCAAGTTGTGCTTTGTTTATTCTGTTTTTATATCTTTATAACTGTTTTTCTGTTTATAACTCTATTTCCTTAAAAGCCCAGAACAAATTTTGAACATACTGACAATCTTAGCTTAGCAGCACCTGTGTGTAACTAATATGGCTATCAGCTCATTTGTTGGATGTAAAAAAATATTTAAACGTAGAAAAAATAATTTAGTTTTTTTGTTTTGTTTTTGTTTTTAGCATTTATTTCTTCTTCTCCAAGTTTAACCAGACTGAAAAATACTTAAATTGACATAAACAAATCATTATTCTTCTTGATAATTGTAGATTGGATAAAAAAGCTGAAGTTGTTTTCAATACTTCCAGTGGACAGAGCCAGAAGAGGCGATGCAGCTTTCCATTGTAGCCACACAGGCTAACCCGTTAGAAAAAAACAAGCGCACCCCAAAGGAGATTGGCTCCGCCCTGAGGAACACTGTCATTCTATTGGCTGGAGCAGTTGCTAGGCAACGATGCCTTTTCAGTTGAGAGAGAGTGAAAAGAATTTCCAAAATGGCAAAAAGACATTTTGCGTGCAGAGAGAAAGAACAAAATCTGAACATGAAAACAAAAATTTTAAGACCAGACCATTTTTAAAACCTTCCTCTTGAATTAAAAAATAATTATATTTCTGTTTTTATCAGTTAAAATAACTGTGGTCATACAGGACACCATGACTTTTGATTTTCTTGATGATGTCAAATGCAAATCTTTCCAAACTTGTGAGGTTGCCTCCCACATTCCAACATGAGCTTTTTAGCTAAATATTATTGCTAAAACTTACAGTCTTACACAGAGCTGAATGTTTGTGGAAGGTGATGAGTAACTAAACAGGTATGTGACAGCAGTCAGTATATGAGAGCAAACAGAAGAGGACTGAGAAGAATGCACAGGAGTTGCTAAATAAGTCAAGATGTGTTGTTAATATTAATACAGTCCATCAGAAAGTCAATACGAGAGATTGTGAATGCATCAATCAGCTTCTGGTAAATGTGGCCCTTTTTCTTTTTTAGATGTTTGAACACTTGTGCTTAGTTCCTAAATGATGATGGCCGCTGCTGCAAGGTGTGAAAAACACTTGACATGTCTGAAGGTTGCAGCACATCATACTGTATAGCATCCTCAGTTTCGATTATTTGATGATTAGAGCAGCGTGTAAAGCATTGATGCATTCATCTGATATATTTATTGAACATGAAATATCTGCAGCTGGTTTCTTCTGCCTTCTTTTGTGAAATCAGGAAGTCAACATGCATGTATGTTTTGTACTGCTTGGTCCTTTATGATATGGACATGTCCATATCATAATGGGGACATTTTTTGACATCAGTATAATGATGGTGTACTGATAGCAGCCAATCCTATTTTACATTAGTGCAACAGGAAATGTCTTCATCTATACATTAGTTCTCATGAAAAGTTCAGTATTCAGGACTGTTTTGAGGATCTGATGAAGCAGTTTATCTCAGAGCCGCTCCCCCATTTAGTCTCAAACTACACCAGACCTTCATACTGCTGTCATCTAAGTATGTTGCTCAAAAATAAGAAAACTTGTTCAATAAATAAGAAATCTATCGTGACAGCTATTTCTGTTAATAGCTGTGCTTTTACAGTGTTGTTTTAAACACACCTCTACATGTTAGGAAGAGTCAGTCCACTGAAGCTTGTGAAGTAAACCAGAGGAGTATTTTTAATGACTACATTAAGGTTCATCATGAAATTCTGAATAATCAGCAGCAAAGAAGACATGCCGATTAGATCGACTGTTGACATGTACTGGGCTTTTTTCAGCTTGTTTGACCCTGACTGAGGTCTGGCCTGGAGGAAACTTGAAGCCTTTTTTAATCACTGAAGGGACCATTCGTAGACGGCGTTGGGTCTCATTGACAACCACTTTCTGGTTTGGCGCTGTGTGATAGAAAGCCACAGAGTTCACTAGTTTCAGTATCACTGCAGTCAGTGGTGAAGTGGAAAGAACTGCTGGGCCAGAAGGACTTTATTAGATAAAAATGCTAAACTAATTTCATTTTTTTGCTGTTGCTTGTTTTCACTCTAATGTGGCATCAACATCAACTCACTAAAGCTTATTTCATATGTTTTCCAGCCATATCTTCCAATCCTAATGTGTACGTAGCAAGATTTACCATCAATTTCAATTGATGGTAAAATTGCAGTAAGCACAGATTTTTACACATGGATGCTTTCAGATTGAATCTCAATATAGGAACATCCTAAAATAGGAACATGCTGAAATGAGAGTTGGCTGTAAAGACCGTTTTATCTCTCAGACATTATCAACAAACAAAGTCTACTCCTCCTATTCTTTCACTCTTTCCTCCTCTGTTGGAAATGCAATATGCTGTAGAATGGATTTAAAGATTTAGTGATAAACTGATCACAAAGCTCTGGCTTGAGGAATCAAGGTAAATGGTGAGCAAATGAGTCTAACTGTTGAGGATGAATATTCATAACAGTCTGCCTGCTGATTGTTTAATGCATCATCTTTTGTTCACAGGAACAGCTATGGCCACTGTAGTAAACGGACGAATGTCAATACTACTTGTTTTCACGTATGTATTTTGTGAGCTCAGATGGACCGCGTCTCGTTTCTCTGCTAAGTAAAGGCCTGAAGTGGAAAGAAAGACAAAAGCCTGAACTTGGCAGTCGCAAAGCTGCGCTTTAAAAAGGATTGCTGATTTTCCTCCATGTAGAAAGCAGCAAGCGTGTGCTCCTTACTGCTTTGAAGGCGGATAGTGTTCATTCTCATCTATTCCCTTGGTTCAGAGGTGTGAAGAATCCTAAAAATACACAGTGAGTGGAAGAGACTTGTTGTCTGAACAAAAAGCCCTCGTCAACATCTCCATTTTGGTTTAGTTTTAGTGTCTTTAGTAATGAAGAAAATTGGAGCATGGTTGTTCTTCTTGGTTTTATAGTGCTAATTTAATACCTCTGACTGAATCATCACCATTCCTCCTTTAGGTTTTACAGAGGATTATACTGGGTTGAGGATGGGAATAAACACATTTCCCGTTCCAGCAGGGAGAGACTGAAACCTGGTTGCATGCAGTCATGGGTCTGTGACGTCACCACTAGCGAAGGATGAATAAGCATCCAGTGTTTGAAACTGAAAAACTGTGTGATGTGTTCAGATGACACATTTTGGTTTCATTGGATTATCAAATTAAAAATGCTAAAAGTTTAAATTGTTCAAATAGGTGTTTTTGTTTAAGCAGGGATAATCTGCTGTAATCAAATCAGCCTCACAAATGCTAAAAAAAAATTCAGTCTTTGACATTGAATTCTTCATTTTGGAGACTGAAGTTTCATTGTAGGGCTGAACGATGTATTTGAAAAACATATCATGATATAAGCTGTTCATATGAGACGTTATTGATAATTAGTGATTGTTTTATGTTTGTAAATATCTGAAGTTCTGCCAAACTGGTTGCGTGACCTTTCCTCTCTTATCCAGAGTTTTCATTACGCCGTCGTTTAACTTTAAGCAGTTATGAGGAACAGTGGTGAAACCTGAAACTGCAGCTGTGGCAGTTACTCAACAGTTCGTTGCTAGGTAACAAAGAATGAGCGAGTTGCTAGGTAACCAAGAGTGAGTGAGTCAGTTGATTCCACCAACTTTGCGGTGAGAGGTTGAGCAGCTAAAGACTTTCCTCTGCCCACATCTCTCAGAATGCTTTGCGGTTCTGGAGTGGAGTTCAATGAAATTATTAAATATTTGATCAGATCTATTATCTATTGATATTGATCATGTGTCTCGCATAATATATAGTTGTTATTATTATATATTGATCAATTGCCCAGTCCTATTTCATCAAACATTATTTAACAGTGAAGAACATTAACAGTTTAGATAAACAGAGTTTGTTTTCAGTTCTAATTGAATCAGTAATTCACTCTGTAATCCAAACATCACAACATCAAGATGACTCTCAAAAGCCATGGGAAATATTCAGGATTTAAGACCATTTAAGACTTATGACCTCTGGACTTTACAGAAGTAAAGTAAGGCTTGTGAGCTAATTTTAAATCCGAACAGGTTGCTGGAAATGCAAAGAAAATTATCAACCACTTTGACGACATTCTTTTAGGAGAATGTCTGCTATCACCTTCAGGCCTGACATTATACTGTCTCCAAGTTCAGAATGAGTTGCTACTGTAGGTCCTTCATTCATTCTACTATTAGGTTGTTGTGCTTGAAGGTTTTTGTTGTTTATTTTGTCTGTCTTTGTTCAGCTAATTTATACTTTTGGTCAGTAGATGTCTGTTGGACTGGTAGACTGTAGTCTACCAGTCAAAATTTGACTATAGTCAAATTCTGCATTATTTTAGGCCATGTTTGTAGTTTTTTTTTTTTTCCATAGTTAGCCAATTTAAGCTAAATGTTAGCAGGTTTTATTGTTACTCTGCACCATTTGAATGTTTACAACTGAAAGAGTAATATCTCATCACTTTCATACTAAAAAAAGAAGTATTTGGTGATTTTATGTTTGTTCACTCATGAATTCATCATTTCAGCAGTTTCTACACAGAAACTGAGTCTGAGTTCCCATTTGTGTCTGCACTTGTTGCCTCTTTGGTCTGCTAGTTGCAAAACTCTTCCTGGAATAGAAACAAAGTCACAGTTCCTGAAACTGTAATGACAATGAAACTGCAATGAAAAATATAGATGTATAGAACAAATAGTTTTAAGCTAGTTACTTTTATATATTAGATGTAGAATTTGTAAAAATTGTAATGATCCTTTTTATGCTCTTAAATATGCAGAAATAATGTGCAGCTTCACTTTGAATCTTTGGTTCTCTGTTATTTTTTTGCCGTATTGCCCTGGGGAAAACAGTCTGCACTACAGAAGCATAAAGGTTCCTCTATGGATGCTAGCAGCAGGCTATCCAGTGTCTGTATTGATAAATTGCGCGCAGCAGCAGCAGACTCTCTCTGCCACTCCAGCACTCTGTCCATTAGCCAAATTCCTTCTATTTCATTATCTAAGTGGGTGGGTTGCTGCCTCCCCCGAAACCGCAGGCTGGATTTCCCGTAACCTCCTCTCTGCCTGAAGAGGACTCAATCAGCTCTGTGTGAACCTTTAATTATTTAATACGCACAACTGGAAAAATAAATGAAACAATAGGCCGACTCCCACTGTGAAGCGGCTGGTGAACTGTAGTTTTTGAGTCATGGGTCATAGTAAATGTCAGGGCGTGCAGCCGTTCCTCCGCCCTGTAATGGCAGCCGGGCGATCTGAGCTGGGCTCGGATTTCTGTGCTGCTGTCGTTCCTGTCGCATGCAGGCCTGCAGGCCGTCGCATTGATTTCTGAAACCACAACTCTGGAGGCCGTCGACTCGGGACCACAATGGGCTTCTTAGCAAGGCTTGTGATTTGGTGGGTTCATGTTGGCTTTGCTTCCACTTGAAATACTTTATTTGTTACCATGACAATGCAATCTGAGCTGCAGGAATTGACTGGCTTGGGTGTGCTGAAATATGTACGTTTGTTTTGATTCTGCTCTTGAGCCGTCGAAGTAATTCGTCTTAAATCACTTAAGCAGCCGGAGCTGAGTAAGGCTTTTTTCTTTTTTTTTTTTTTTTGGTGTACTTCCTTCAGTAAAATTGCGTTACTCAATTTGGTACATTTGGATATTTCCTGTCAAAACCACTACTGATTAATCAACAGTGGCTTGGACAGGAAATGTTCAGCAAGCAACTGGCTATTTTAATCCGTTTAATCTACAGTTCACCGATCTTTAAACCTGCCGACTTAGCATTCGTCTCTCACAGCAAAGCAAAGGGAACAGGAACTGATTTTTAGACGTTTGCAAATGTAGAGAACGTTAGTTTCACATTGTTGCTCATGTGTCCACTGATCACCGATCAACCAACATCAGGGGACAAAGGCCGATCAATTGGTGCACCCTAAATTACAGTTTTGACTTCACTTTTTTGATACTTTGACTTTTAAGCCTCATTACTTTACACTTGATCTCAGCAGAATTTCATCAGTCAGTTAGCTGGCAAGTCAAGTACTGAAATTGTTTTGTTTTTCGTGTGTTTTTCTTTTGAAATGCATAAAAATTAAAAATCAATCCACAGAATAGACACTTGTGTGTTTGTTTTTGGTTTCATAAAAAGTCTGAAATATTTAAGACAAATGCTGTGATGCGTAAGTGGAGCTAATCTTGCATATTCATTTTCTGTTGGATTCAGAACTTGCTTTCAAACAAACTGCACCACTTTTCTCACTTGTATATTATTCTCCTTAAAAGAAAAAAATAAATAACTGAAGATTAAGATTTGAATTCAGACTCTAAAGAAAACTGAGTTAGGGTTAGGAAAAACCTGCCTGGTCTCTGCTATCTGGAAAATCAATCGTTGACTAATAAATCATTATTACAGACAACTGTATGACTGCTTACAGTATAAAAACATTTAATGTAGAAAAATATCAATTTCAGCCATTTGACTTCCACACAGTTTAACATCTGTTCAAGACATTTTATTGCTACATAATTCAGTTTAATACTAGTAACATTATTGAGTAATACTTTTAAGACCAAATAAAGTCTGCATTCTTTTTAAGTCACTTTCCCCACATACTGTTATATAATTTACCATCCATTTTGCTAGTTAAGATGGCCACAATATTGCTTTTTTAAAATTTATTTTTAACATTTTTCATTCTGATTTCTGTGTAAACTCAGTTTAGCTCATTTCTCTTTTTCTGTTTTGATTTTATGGATTGGCCTTTATTTATTTTACCTTGTTTTTTAAGACAATAACTGAAATTAAAATATTCATTTCAAGGCTTAAGAAAATGAACAAAAATTGTGTCAATTTTTAAATATTGCAATTGTTTTGATTCAGTAGTTTTATATCTTTTTTTCCCTCATTTTATTGTTTTTACTGTTTCTCAAATGCACTGTAAAATATATAGGTTGTATCGAATCTGAGTGATTCGAAAAGACATTTCCTCTTTTTTTGTAACACAAAAAAAGAGGCCCTTTTTTCATAATTTTGGTTCCTTTTAGCAATATTTTCTATGTTGTCTGAACTTGCTATGTCTTGCAGTAAAAGCTTGTTAACATTCTTTACTGTTTTTCTGTTTTCAGCACTTTGACACAATGGATCCTCAGGTAGAGGGCGAGCCGCCTCCGAACGGAGGACAAGGAGACAGTCGTCTGAAGAGCAAGAAGCCTCCCAGCCTTACGATAGCCATTCCTCCGCCCAGCGACACCATGTCCGCCGATTCTGCCCGACAGGTAGGCCGAAACATTGATTCGTCATTACACTCCAATCTCTAATGTTTTGCTAACGTTTGAGACTCACCATATTGAAAGGGAAGACGGTTTTCACAGAGGAAATTCTGTTGCTTAGTTGGGTTAATCCAGTGGTTCCAGTCTGGAAATCCCACAAGTTCATGCAGGACCACAAACTCAACCTGAGCCATGTGTTTAAATTATGGGAGAAAGTGAGAATATCAGGAGAAGCCAATACATGTTAGGTCAAGGTTCTGCAGCATTTTCCATCCAAAAAGTCATATTTTCTCCCTGCTCAGCTAAATAAAACACATTGAGAGCGACAAGTGTTTTATAACCTTTTAGAAAATTATATCAACTTTAGGAAGTCTGTTTTTAAAGAACCATTTTATTTCAGTTTCAAGTCAGGCTGCACAATATGGCTGGAAAAATAATCGGGACATAAATATTTCGATATTGATAATTATAGAGTTTTTTTTCTTTGTTTTGAATATCTGAATGCTGTCAAGCTGGTGGTGTGATATTTCCTCTTTATTCCACAGTTTTCACTCCGTGTTGTTGATTTTTTTTTTTCAAGCAGTTAAGAGGCACAGTGGAGAAATCTTGTTGCTCGGCAACCAAAGAATGAGTGAGTTGCTAGGTAACAAAAGAGCGAGTGAGTCAGTTGATTCCACCAACTTTGCTTAGGCCCTTTTTACGCGACAACAATTTCTGGTGGAAACGGAAGAGTTTTGTCGTGTTTGTGCTGTACATCTACATGAAACCACCACAGATTGAAAACTGGTTCCAGTGGTTCTGAAACGTACCGGTGTCCGTTGTCTTGCAAAGAGTCACTGGATCTTTTCTGTCAGGGAATCCCGAGCTCATGCATAGTACGACGCAAAACATAGCTGCGTCCTATAATCCACAGAAGAAGAAGAAACTACTGACAACGCTGGTGTTACTAAAGTTGGTGATTCCCCATCAGATACGGTTCCCTCTGTGTCTCTTCACCTGGCTGTTTACAATTTAAAAAAGGGAGCACAATTAGCTGTCTGAAGCTAAATAATTAATTACATTAACAATGAATTAGACAAGTGTTCATTTTGAGCCAACCAGAGGCAGAAATCTGATTTTGAGAAATAAAGCTCATCCTACACTCTGCAGCAGAAACCTTAACCTTTCTATTTTGTACTTTTAAAGGACATTTTGTACCTTTAAAAGTACAAAATGTCCCCAAGTCGGGTAATCATCCAATTAATCAGTTATGAAACATGAACTGAAGTACGGTCTGTACCGAATGTCCAGCGGCTGCGGACAAAAGAAACAAAGTAAAACAATGTCGCTACTTTTACCTGAACAAATGTTTCTATAAATGCCAGCTTGGGAGCATGCTGGCTCAGCAGACCAGAAAGAAGGTTAAAAACCTAATCAAGACACATTTTATGCTTCTTCTACCTTTATTTGTGTTGTGCTCAGCCAAAGTGACTATTTTAAAGCCGCCTGGCAGCTAATGATCACAAAACGGTTCGTTTTCCCCTCTGCGCCGCACGCACACACAACAAGCAGGCAGTGGATCAGGGTTCAATCGTGGAAGCTACAGTTTAACTACTTCCTAAAGTAGCACAATTAAGATGTAAATGTAGTGTGAACTCATGCATGAGCCTCAAACTGTTACACATCCACTCACTCCACCCTCAACTCCCACCAGCTTGTCGATTGCATGATTCTCTGCGTTGCATCTATTGCGGTTCTCAAACAATTTCAGGGCTCGTTTAGAAGAAACTGATTGGACCATAGAAGCTTCTGTGTGGACAACATCATCCCCACCATAACGTTCAGGAAAATCCTGTCAACAGCCATCAGCATCTACAATAACTCTTTGAAGAATTAATGAGTTTCAGCATTTTGAATTTTTAGAAGATTTAACTTCTGTATGATAGCTCTTGAATCATGTGTTCATCTTTCTTTGTTTCAATATCATAGAACGGAAAGATGCCCAAGATTGAATCTTTTATGTTGTAGCTTAATTTATTTGTTCAATAATGACAAGGTAAAATATATCATCTGCTTTTGTAAAAATGACAATTTTCAATTTGTTTTACGGTCTGAGGCGCTAAACTTTTGTTTTGAGAGTCTAATTTCCCATGACTCAACTCAGCTTCTTGTGTATTTTTAGGAGGCAAACATTCAACCTGAGATGACCTTTCATTGCCTCATTTCTGCTTTGTTTTGCTCAGCCTCTCAGACCGTCGCTGAAAAAGAGCGTGAGCAACCGGGGTCCTGGTTCGACATCCGACAGCTTCGCTGGAGGCGACGATGGCGACTTCTCAGCCAGAGACAGAAGGTTGAAGTTTGGAAGACAAACGTCCCTTTCACAAAGCATCCGAAAGTAAGCTGCTGGGTATTGTGTGATGCTTAATGTTTTTACAAATTATTGCAGAAATAAAATGCTGCCGTTATTGATCCTTTGCAACAACGTCACTGAATCATTTGAGGTGCCGTGACGGACGACGGGAGTTTTGAACTGAGCAGCTGAAATTGTTTTCCGAAGTTGTTTTTTCCAGTTTATTCGTGGTTTTTACTTGTTCGAGTCGAGCTAATTTGTGTGTGATATAACAACCCTGTTTGGGGCTCACAGACTGCAGTATTTACAAGCTTGAAACAGCTAGCTCAGAAACCGACCCGTTCCTCCTTGTACAAAAGACGAGATGCTAAACAGTGCAGCGCTGTCTCCATGGTTACGATCCCGCACCATACATTAGTCCTTCTCCATAGAGTTATCAATGTTTGATAACTTTGTAATCATACTTACATATAAATTATTTAAACATTAATTTTCTTACCTTGTAAAAAGCTTTCACTGCAAGTTGTTATATTGACAGCTGCTATCCGTCGCCGCTGTATCTTTCCTCATTAAAAGTTAGAAAATAAAATAACAGGTTTGGTTTCTGTCCTTCTCCGCGCAGCATCCTGTGACCAGTTTTAAAGTAAAATCAAATGAATAGAAGTGATATTTGGTTACAGATGTCTGTTTTTAGAGCAGCTTTAAAGGAGCGCAGTGGTTATTTTGACATCCATCATGGCGGAGTGGGCGGAGTTTTGGAAAGCGTGAGCAAAGGGTCAATATTTCAAAGATTGCTTAATCCACTGTAAGGTCTTGGAATATTATAAGGTTTTACAATGTCAAGTAGGCATTCAGTATTACTGAGTGTTCACCAAATGTCTGTGTTTATTTATACCTCTGGCTTTCAGAAATGCGGCTGAGTGGTTCGGCGTTGGTGAAGACTGCGAAACGAAGCAGCAGCTGTGGCACAGGAAGAGCCTGCGCCACTGCAGCCAGCGCTACGGCAAGCTAAAGGCCCAGTACCGGGAACCAGACACGGCATCCACCTTGGACCAGAACCCAGACTCACCAGCCACCAGCAAGCTGCCGAGGGTAGGCTACTGCCGTCGCTGTGTGACTCGGCGTAACCTCCATTCAACACGTTCTGCAGCTGAGTGCCAGCATTCACAAAAACTCAAATGGGATGAGATTTTACTCCAGAGATTCCCTTCTTTATAGCATGGAAACATTTAATCGGATTAATCATAACGAATCCATTACTGAAAAACCTATTTAAGCAGTAATTTAGTGGAAACTGTGGGGGAAAAAAATAACATTTTGCTTTTAGAATAAAGGTATAAACCATTTTAGTCTGTAAATATGTTGTACTTTTTAAATGTATTTCTAATATTGTATAAATTATTTAAAGTGATTAAATTAAAAATCTGCAGAATGTGCCATTTTTCTTTTTTTGATTAATCATCAGAATAATTGATTAATAAAATAATCATTAGTTGCAGCCCTACTTCTTCTTTTGTCTTCATTTTGTGTTGAAATCAGATTGTGGACCCCCTGGCCCGAGGCAGAGCTTTCCGTTACCCAGATGAGATGGACAGTTTACCCAAAACGCCCCACACGGTCCATGGGGGCCCCTTCACGCCGGGGGTCACCTCCCTGAGCTCCTTCACCAGCCAGCGCTCCGGGTACGTCCGCCTGCCCAGGCGGAAGAGGGAGTCCGTCGCCCGCATGAGCATCCGAGCTGCATCCAACCTGCTGAGGGTGAGCTGCACTGCAAAAGCACAACATCTTACCAAGTCATTTTGGTCTAATTTCTTGTGCACATATTTTCTTACACTTGGAATAAGACAAACTGAGAAAAGAGCAACATTTCATAAGATAAAGAGGCTTGTTTTAATTAAAAAATTCCTTAATATTGATGAAGAAGTTCTGGTTCTGTTGGCATATAACTTAACTTATGAGAAAAATGTCTTGTTACAAGTTAAATAATCTGCCAATGGAAATAGAAAAACAATATTAATGAATTGTTGACTTCAAACAAGCCTCTATCTCTTGTGGAAATTTTTTGTCAGTTTTGTCTTATTTCACATTTTCTAAGACATTTGCAGGAGGACGTAGAACAAAAATAACTCAAAACAACGGCAACAATGGGAACAGTCACCATTTGTCTTTGTTTTCTTTGTTCTTGTTTGACTTCAAATTTATCTCATGACTTCACTTTTAAAACTGGATAATAAACGGTTGGGAAAAATCAATTAATCGTATAATAAATTTAAAGGAGCTTGATCATTTTAATTTGCACACTAAAAAAAGAAAACAGGTGATTCAACTGATATACAAAAGTAAATTTATTGCAAGTAATCAAATTTAGATTATCCAAGAAAATATACGATTAAATAATAATTTGATTACATGTAACAAATTAAAGTTTTAAAGTTGGATTTCCATTCTCTTTTGTTTATGCATAATTGTTTGTTTTCCTCCTGGCAAGCAGGAGAAACACTAGTTATGTTATTCAAATGGAGAGGTTTTCTAGTTAGTTTGCACTTTTTCATTTGCTTTGCCTTTTTTTTTCTGTCTGAGCCTAATCAATAATATTTTTTAAAAGGTAATTTTGTTTACAGTAACATTATAATCCATGTTTTTCATGTTTTGATAATTTATTTTGGATGTTTTAAAATGTCTCCCAATTCCAGAGTTGGTGTTCTTAAGAAACTAACCTTTGATTATTATGTTTTTTTGTTCATTGTTTTGCCTTTAACATCATTTTACTTTAAAATGGCCTCAAAATAATAATATTATTATTTATCGCAACAATTTCAGGGTCAATTTATCGTCTATAAAAGTTTGCACCAGCCCCTTTATACGTCATCCGACTTGTTTCGTGGCGTTTTTTCTCTTCAGGGTCGTAGCGGCTTGGCAGATTCACACGGCGCTCGCGGCTTCCCCAGGAGGAGCTTCGTCCCACCCAACTGGATGGACGAAGACACCGTGGATTCAGCAGACACCACCTCTGCATCGCTTTTCTTCAGCAAGGTCAGCAGCGACCGACCCAAATACTCCGTTTGTTATCCTGTCGTCAGTTTCCTAAAACTGGAGTCACCTTTGTATCAACTCATCTGATCTTTTCCCGCCCTGCGGCCTTGGATGTGCAGGTTGATGCTGAGATGTACTCCATGGCGGATGATGTGTTTGAATCACCTCCCATGTCGGCCTCTCCCGCATCCACAAAGACGTTCCCCAGCCTGTGAGTTAGCAACCGAATCCAACGAAATCTAAACCAAACCCCTGACAACTTACCTGAAACTGACCACCTGACCTGAAATTACACCCGCAATACCATCAACAACATTTTAATAGACACGAGCTGAAATTAAAATCTTTGTTCCTCCGAATGAGGAGGATGGGGCTGTTTTGTGAATGTGACTGGCCTCAATAAAAACATGATCAAGTTGTTTTCAGTTATTTACAGACTCTGAAAGTTTGGATTCCAAGCTTACAATATATTACAGTGCAACACAGACAACTTGACAAGCTTCTTAAAGAAAGGAGGAATAATAATAATGATGAATAAAAAGCATTTTTTTATCTAAAAGGAACGTATCAAGTCATAAAGGTTCATCACAATACAAATAATACATAAAAAGATTGAATAAAATTAAGAATAATATGACCAGTTTCTGCATATTTGATTATCTAGAAGCTTTCAAGGTAGTAGACCCTATTATTATTATTATTTATTATTATTGTGACATACGGCATACAAGTGTTGGAAATGGGTGTAAATGAAAGACAATAATAGGGAAAAATGGGAAAACAGTCCAGTGTGGTTCTTTAGTATTTGTAGCGTTGTAGAAAGTAATTTTTAAAGACTCGTACATTTTTACGCTGTCTGGTATTTCATTCCAGTTGTGAGAAGCTTTCACTGAAAATTAGTTCTGGCAACTAAATGTTAGTATTACCTGATTTTAAAGAGATCAGACATGATAACTCAGTCACTTCATAGAGCTAATAGTTAGAGATGAACGCAGAGATGGATACAAATTGCAATACCAGTTATTTTTAAACGTGCAAAAAACATGCAGTTCCTTTTGCACAGATAAAAACCAAGTCCTTCAGTGTCTGAATCTGAGTATTTTCTCTGACTGTCTGCAGTAAGGACGTCTCTGTGAAGACCCCCGTCGCAGCGCCTGAAAAGGCTCCTCCTGCTCGCGGTCGCCGCATCGCCTCCCAGGTGAAGCACTTTGCGTTTGACAAAAAGAAGCGCGACTACGGCATGGGCGTGGTGGGCAAATGGTTGAACCGAAACTACCGACGCAGCCTTAGCAGCAACGTCCAGAAGCAGCTGAACGACTTCCACAGCCACAGGTCAGAAACCACGCAGCGTTACTGCAAACTAAATGATTGCACTAGAATCGGTTAACTGGCACAAACTTAGACAGTTTTGTTAGCAATGCTAGTAAAATAAATCAATTTTATTGCCGCAGCATAATCTGACACTGAAAAGGTAGAAACATTTTACTTTTTAAACTATTTGTGTTTTTTAAAAAGCACAAATAAAGTTGAGGCCTTGGAGAAAAATGGTGCACCGTCTATTTCAGCTTCCTCAACATCTGATTCACTGGAAATGGTTAGAAAATAACAAGTCTTTGTGTCACATAATGATTATACCCCAAAGAGACAAATAGTCAACAATTATAAGTTCCTAGAAGTTATGATGTACTTAGATTAAATAAAATGTGTCTTATTTTAGTTCCAGTAACTGGTGTTTGTTTTAGAACAGTTTTCTAAATCTGGATTTATTCTCTCCTCTGAATAAAAACACTCAAACTAAATGTTGATTTTTCTGTTTTTTAGTGTGAAATGATGGCATTATAATCATATATCTTTATTTCAATTTTTTTTCACATATCTTCCAACTAATTAATCAACATTTTTGAGAAACATAACTTGATGAAACTTGAATTTGCAGAGAGATTATTAAATAACGTTAGTTCTTTGCTGGTTTGTTGTAATTTCCTTCTCTAATGTGACATTTAAAATGACTGAAACTACATTTTCACAGTTTTAATCTCTTTCTGTTTCATTAAAGTGATTTGAGACTTTCTGTCATGAATTTCCAGGCCCTACTTTACCTACTGGATAACATTTGTCCACGTCATTATCACACTGCTGGCCTGCTGCACTTATGGTTTTGCCCCTGTGGGGTTTTCACAGCACTCTAAAACTGAACTAGTGAGTGAATTTTCTTTTCCCCAAAGCACTGGGAATAAGTTGTGCTTTAAAACATTATTCAACGATATTACAGGGTTTATTCTGTTTAATTGTGGCACTCTATCGCCCCCTACAGGTACTGAAGAACAAAGGCATTTATGAAAGTGTAAAGTTCATCCAACAGGAGAACTTCTGGATCGGACCGAGCTCTGTGAGTCTACAGCTTTGCTGTGCTTGGTTTTCACTCCACACCCAGGATGCATTTGATATTTACAGATATTAAAATACGAGCATCTGCCGCCTGAAATAAACTCACAGTCCAGAGAAACTCAGTGTGACGTGTGAAGTGAGATCTTTTTGTTCTAGTGCAGGTTTCCACCATGATCATTCCTCACCATGTTTTTCTTCAAAGCTGAGAAAAAAATGTTTCTGAAAAAGTGTTTTTTATAAGCATAATTTTTCCTGTAGGGTTTTGTCTCCTGAGTTCAGCACATTACTAATGTACTGCTAAAAACTAGTGATGTTGCTGACATTTGTTCAGTGTTACAGCAGCTGGCATTTGCCAGTTATTTCAACTGACAAATACGACCCAAATCCTGCTTTTAACGGTAGCCTGAAAGGCATAATTTCCACCTTTTCCTCCACAAAAATAACATGTTTGTGCCTCTTATAATTTGGATTCAATTGGATTTGTATCCAATTTAATGCATCTGCAGTCTCAACGGTCATAAAACTTTGGACATTGGTGTGAAACATGCATCATAATTTGTTGTAACCGCAGATCTAAATTATAATTAATCAATAATTATTATCAATTCTCCAACGAAGATCATCGTTATAATAGTTGTGCTCTCTTTTTATTGGCTTTTTTTCTTTTGATCTTGTGACAACACTGTTGGTTCCCTCAGCTGAATAAATGTTGATATCGATCCATAAACAGCTTCATGATCATTACTTTTTTCTCCTGAGTGCTTTGGGGATGTAAACATATAAAATATGGTCAGCCAGGCAAAAAAATTCTGATTTCAGCAAAACATCTGGATTTTCTATGTCGATCTCTCTGAGTTTCTTCATTGATTGAATTATGATGTTTCGTTTTATCTTCCAGGAGGATCTAATCCACCTCGGGGCAAAGTTCTCGCCCTGCATGCGGCAGGACAAGCAGATAGTCCAGATGATCCAGAAAGACAAAGATCTGGAAAGGGAATCTGGATGCTGCATTCAGAACGATAACTCTGGATGTGTGCAGACACTCAGGGCCGACTGCTCGGTATTTTATTCACGACTTTCCACACAGTTTCTCTGCTGTGATGCTCTTTCCCGAAATACTGATTTACCTTTATCAGATGACCAAGTGTGGTAGATTTTGTGGTGCAATGAACAGAAAATTATTGTATTTCACTTGGTAAATTACTTGACATTTGTAGTTTTAAGGGTTTTTTTTTTACTCCAAAAATTGATATCTAAAGTAATTGCAAGTTCCAGCCAAATATATTTGAGGGGAATTAATTTCTCTAGATTTTATTTTAGGGTGTCGAAGTTGAAAATTATAATAAATTTAGATTTTCTTGTAACAAAATTTCAAAAGCAATACAAGCACCACGTTATGTTGCAAGATGAAGCCAACAAAATACATCACCGTTGGTGTTCGTCCCTTTCTACAGAGTGTACATGTTTTTGTAGAGTTTTAGCTAAACGTTTGAATAATTCCACGCAGGAGACGCTGGCCACCTTCAAGACATCTAATAATGAAACTACAGACCGGCCTTCTGGCGTCGTCTGCCATCAGGATCCCGAGTGAGAACAGAAAATGTTTCTGCTGCGACTGACGTATAAAAACACAAAATGCTGGTTGACTGAAAATCTCATCTGTTGTGTTGGTAAGGGTGTGTGAGGAGCCAGCCTCGTCTTCGCCTCACCGATGGCCAGACGACATCACCAGGTGGCCGGTGAGCAAATGCACTGATGGTTATGAAATAACCTCATACATTGTGGTTCCCTGTTTAATTTAAACTAAAGTTCTTAAAGGGAAAACTTAACTTTTCTGATCATTTCCTTTGGCAGGTCTGCACCCAACCCAAAAAGTTCAACAACACAGGCCTCAAACACATGGACTGCACCATTAAAGGTCGACCCTGCTGCATCGGCACTAAGGGCAGGTGGGAATCATTAAATACAATCCAGGCTCCTCCCACAATCAAGGACCTGAACTGACAAACACATTACCAGCCACACAGCAGGGGACTGTCACATTATCCATTTATTTTCTTGCTAATTGTTAATTAAATCAAAACAGATCTCCAGCCATTTTTAATTTGAGAAAATGTGTCGTACTGTGATTTTTGTGCGCCTCACCATTTTGTCTGTCCCTGCTGCAGATGTGAGATCACAACCAGGGAGTACTGCACTTTCATGCATGGGTACTTCCATGAGGAGGCCACGCTCTGCTCACAGGTACTGAGTGCAGCGACATGTGGTCAGGGGAGGCAGAGCCTCACCTGCCGTCATGGAAAAATAATATATAACGATAAAATAATTTGTATCGCTATTTTCACCCTGTTGTTTGAACTATAAAGTTCCTATTTTTTATGAAGTAGTTTTGAGTTGTATTTTAACGGGTTTTCCCTTTGCTGCGGAGCACAGCAAGAAATTAATAATGTCTGCATGTCCAAGTTTGATTGAGTTAAAGGAACTATTTCACAGCGGCAGCACGGCTATGCATGACATGTAGAAGTCTTGTCTTTTTGCCCTCCAGTTGTCCACATGCGCAAAGTTTCTTTATGTGAACAATAACCTGCAGGGGGGCTGTATTTGTAAATCTGATTATGATGAAGTCACTATCTATGAACCTCATCGCAGGTCACTGACTGTGTGTGTCTGTGCTTCTGTTAGTGAGATAGTTTTGTTTCTGATCGCTGTTTTCTGTCGCAGGTCCACTGTCTGGCTGATGTCTGCGGTTTGCTGCCCTTCCTGAATCCAGACATTCCCGATCAGTTCTACCGGCTCTGGCTTTCCCTCTTCCTCCATGCTGGGTGCGAATCAAGCAGACCACCAACGGTCTTTCACAAAATAAAACCACTCGTTTGATTTCTGGAAGCTAAAGGGGACCTACTGTGCAAAATTCACACTTTGAATGTTTGTTGCACTTATTATTGTGAATCTGAATCTTCTGAAAACAACCACAAAAAAAAAACACCCATCTGGTTTTTGGCAATAAATTCAAAAATTTTGGTGAATGAAAATGAAAAACCTCCAGAATGTAAAGTAGCAAATCATCAGGAGCTGCACTGTTACCTAGCAACCACAGCAAATCCTGTTACAGTATTTGGTCAGCTGGTTTTACTGCTGTATGCGCTGAACAATGACTGCTGGAAAAAAACAAGTGTTTTGTTGTTCACTTCCCATACAGAAATGACTTGCTGCATTCTTACTGGTTGTGCAGGAGGCTCCACTTGTGCTTTTCAAAGATGTACAGTTGCATATCTGAGCATTTATTTGGAGCCATTTTCACATGCGACTGTAAACGTTGAGTTGGAGGCGTGGCCAGCAGCATAAAACAGCTGAAAATAGGCAGAACTGATCAGACTAAAATCTCATTAGCTAAAGAAAATATAATGAACGTGTTTTGTAAAGCCCACAGATTAAAGGAAGCATGATATGTCAACTTTTAAAGATCCTTCAGAGCTTTTGAATTCAGAATAAATTGTCTCACCTTAAGATGTGTGTTTTGCAAACAAGATGAGACTTTTGAGTCATTTCCTACAGAGAATCTTTCTACTTAAATAATGAGGATATTTTTGGACTCTGGCCTGTTCAAACAGGTGAGCAGTTCACTCACATGAGCTCCATAATACTCAGAGCACAAGGGAAATCCCTCACATTCACGTTTACCCATTTTAATTTGAACAAGCAGAACAAAAGAGCTTAGTGATCTGAGTGATTTAAGCAACCATAGCACATTTCCTAACAGATTTCTCTCTCTCTCTATGTGTGTGTGTGTGTGTGTGTGTGTGTGTGTGTGTGTGTGTGTGTGTGTGTGTGTGCGTGTGTGTGTGTGTTCAGGCTCTTTCACTGTGCCGTGTCAGTGGTCTTCCAGATGACCGTACTCAGAGACCTGGAGAAGCTGGCAGGTTGGGCCCGCATCTCCATCATCTACATCTTCAGTGGCATCACCGGAAACCTGGCCTCCGCCTTGTTCCTCCCCTACAGAGCCGAGGTGAGCTCTCCGCGTGCAAAAGGTCACACAGCCTGACCGTGACAACGCGTCAGCAGCTGCCTTTCCATCACATTGTGATTTAACTTCCTGTTTAACGGCGTCTCTTGAAAGCCGAACCTGCCAAATGAAGAAATGTGACGTTAAACAGAAACATTTGCTCCTTTTCATATTTATTTGTAAAATCACCTGAAGATATTCTGTGAGATTCGTTATGTTGTAACAAAAGGTTTGTTAGTTACGTCCTGTAATCACTTAGATTAACTCGTTACTACGTTCATGATGAAGCTACACCACTTGTTTGGGAGATTTCCTCTTTCAAAGTGTCTGTCCAGGTGAGCTGACGGAAAGGAGAAGCTGTTCTGTTAGTTCACAAGATTAAAAAGTGAGAGAAAGTGTCAGTGAGCCACGTCTCTGGATAAGTAGATTTTCTCATTAGTAATACAGTTATTTTTGTTGTTTTTTTTTTAACAAAAGGGGGAAAAACATAAAATAGTAATAAAATTGGCACGTAGAGAAATATCAGCCCTGATTATGGGGTTTTTACCCTAATGCGAGGTTGGAAAGCCCACTTTTCTTATTAGGAGATTAGCCTAATGCCTTTGTGTGGTTAAACAAAGGCCAGTGCCTCAGTGCTTGGTGAATGGGATTACTTTTTCAGTTTAAATAAAAACAATTGCAGCAAAGTCCAGCCTCGTCTGGGTTCCCTCAGCTCCACACGTGTCGATGAAGAAGAAGTTAATCCTGAGATTTGTTCCCTCTAAGATGCTGTTCAACTTAAACATGGATTAGATGAAAAACAAAAACACGTCACTTTATCGATTCTGTAAGCACACAGTGACACGAGAGCCGGAAACCTCGGCACCCAACTGTCCTCCTCCCTGACCGTCCCGCCGGTCTTTAAATACCAGCAACGACCCGAGGAAGCACATGCAACACTCGACACATGCCGGTCAATCCACTTAAAGAGGCGCTTTAAGTGGATTATACTGTCAGCGTTAAGTCATGAAGCCTTATAGAAAAATAACGCAAACAGCAACACTTAGGATGGCAGGAGAGTGAGTTTAGATTCGTCAAGGATCTAAAATAGATGTAACGTTGCTCCATTCTTGTTTTAAACTAGAACTGGAGAAATATCTATGCCAGTTATCCGTGTTTTAATTATTACATTAAGTAATGCGGAACAGAATACCCTCTATTGTTACTTTGTGGCTACATTCACACTGAAAACCGAACGCCCAATTCTGACCTTTTCACCCCCAAAAATATGCAACTTTTATATTAGAAATTCATGTTTCTAATAAATATTAGAAATATGTTTCTAATTTATATTTAGAGATAATTCAGACGTGTGTCCGATTGTTTTCAGTGTCAGGAGTCTGAACGGTCTTGGCCCATTTTATCCAACTTTTTCATCATTGATGTGAGAAATGTGTCACATTTCTGCATCAGCAGAAACCAAATATGTTAAATCAGAACGTAAGTGATGGCGGGAAGTTATAAATCTGAAAAATCTGAGCGTATAGAGCGTCACAGCACACTGTAAAACATTTGAGCCACATCAATCCAACCGTTGTTCTGTTGGGTTGAGCTGCATCTTTTACTCAGATTGAAATTTTTACTCTGAAACCTGTTTTTTTGGTATCTGGTAAATAAGCTGCTTCAAAAACCTCCTGATGTTTAGTCGCATTTGACCGGCCCTGCACTGTTACCTAGCAACGCCAGCAGGTTTTTACTGCTGTGTGCGCTGCACAATGGCTGCTGGAAAAGACCAGTGTTTTGTTGTTGCCTTCCCATCCAGAAACCACTTGCTGCATACCAGTTGGTTGTGCAGGAAGCTCCAATGATGCTTTTCAAAAACGTACAATTGTATTATTGTGCTTTTGCTCTTTGTTTGCAGCCATTTTTGTCTCCTAAATTTAGAGTTTGGGGGTGTGGCCAGCAGAGTTTATTTGGATTTAAAGTGACAGGACGCCCTAAAACAGTTAATAGGCAGAATTGACCAGACTAAAATTTCATTATTTAAGAATAATTTTGTGCAGAAAATATGACAAACATGTTTTGTAAAGCCCATCCATCTATACTAAACTGTTGAAGGAAACATGAACTCTGAAGCAGCAGCTTAGCTAGCATTTTACCCACCGTGACTCCATTCCTACCGCTGACTGTGAATGACCTTTGCCCTCTGTGAGTGGATCATGTCGTTCCGTGTGTCTGCGGCGTGTGGGTGGAGTGCCGCGTCTCTTTTTAGGCTGCTAGTGTTTAATGTGTTCACAGATCACCCATCTGATTAGCCGGCTGACCAGGCCAAGCCTCCAAACTCGGCGCTGACGTCACGTTAATCTGCTCACCTTTCCTGCCCGACCCATTCTGCAGCTCTATCCCAGAACCGTATCTGTGCCTGAGGCACGCTGCAGTGTTGCAAAGCGAAGTGGGATCAGTATCATTTTTAGATGCATTTATTTTATAAGTATGCTGCTTTTCCTGGTTGGAAAAGAAAAGAGTCTTTGGAAACGGTTCCTGTTTGACTGCTGCAACTCATCTTGAGAAAAAAAAAAATAGGATCATGTTTTTTTTTTTTTTTTTTATTACAGGTAATACCTGATACCAGTAACTTTTCTCCAAGTTCAGTTTGCTTAATTTACTTAAGATTCTGTCTTAAGAAGTCAAATAAAAAGTCAGAAGCTCTGATTCAGCTTACCTTGTGAATTATTTTTCTAACTCGGGTCTCACAGTCCGAGTTAGAGCAATGCAGGCGCTACTGATGCTCTGTGGGTTTTTCCACCAAGCCAGTCACTAATTAAGGCCTGTTGAGCTAAAACTGGACTGAACTTTTCAATCCTTCTCTCTCCCACCAGGTGGGTCCAGCAGGCTCCCAGTTTGGACTCCTTGCCTGCCTCTTCGTCGAGCTTTTCCAAGGCTGGCAGATGCTGGAAAAGCCGTGGAAGGCCTTCCTCAAACTCCTGGGCATCGTGCTCTTCCTCTTCCTGTGTGGCCTCCTGCCGTGGATCGACAACATCGCCCACATCTTCGGCTTCATCGGCGGCATGCTGCTGTCCTTCGCCATCCTGCCCTACGTCACCTTCGGCACCTTCGACAAATACCGCAAGCGGATCCTGATCGTCGTGTCGCTGCTTTTCTACGTGGGGCTCTTCTCCTCCCTGGTGGTTTGGTTTTATGTTCACCCCATCAACCTCCACTGGCTGGAGCATCTCACCTGCCTCCCCTTCACAAGCAAGTTTTGTGAAAAGTATGACATAGACCACAACATCAACGACGTGGTGCACTAATCTTCAGGTCTTCTCTCTGCTTTGAGACAGTTTGCTTCCAGGTCTTCTGTTTTGTTTCTTGACAATCAATGAGGTTTTATCTGAAAACTGGAAGCTTCCTCTCTCCCCAACCTGCTGAACTCAATCCAGTCCCCAGGCAGGTCTGACACGATCCGATCCGGGTTTTTAATTTGTTCACAAGCAAATAACTCATCAGAATCAAGAAAATACAGTTTGATGGAGGTTTGAGACAACAGCCAAGATGGGAGCGTCTCCGGTCTGCAGCTGCCATCCCTTTAAATCTGCTGAGAGGAATATGAAATTCATCAGGACTAACTCCTGGTTTCGACACTACAGAATGAGTCTGTGGTTCTACTTTTCCTTTTAGAAAGTAAAAAATGTTTAAAAGAGTTTTTCTGCCCTTTGTATGACTGCAGAGTGGAGAATGCTCCGATGGCGTCCACGGGTAAAGGGCTATTTCACTGTTTTTGGAAGAATTTCTGCATTTCCTTTTGAAACTCATTTTATTTTTAAACCATATGAATATCAGTGTCAGTGGTGGCAAAATGAATTGATAAAGCAACCCAACAAACTGTTAAAATATGAATAAAAATCTGTCTCTGTATTCAATTAGCACTTCTTAGAGTTAACATTGAACGTCTATTTATATTTCTGTAATTCGGGAATAATATACAGATAAAAACATATTTGATTTGATTGATGAAGTCATATTTCAGCCACTATTGGAGTTTCTTTTTACAAGTCTGGAAAACTTACGCTGGGTCACATTTAGCACATAAATCTGTCCATCTTGTTTTTCTTTACATGTTTTGGGGGATCCTTGAACTCTTTATTGCATTTGTTCCTGTTGTTTCAAAAAGGGTAAATTTACAGGTTTTCACCACCTTAAATGCGCTTCTGTTCTCTGCAGCAGCATTTTATTCTACCACCTAACACTAAGTAGCATTTAATTCAGAACGAGGGGGGAAATGTGCAGTTTTAATATTTTTTTCCACAAACGCTTGAGAAACGTGTCATGCAGTTGTTTTTAGATCCCTTTACTCTGCGCCCACAAATAAAGAGCCATTTTTTCTGTAGAGTTCAGTTCATTAAAAGGGGCAGTATTATTTAAAATTACATGATTTAAAAAAAAAAAACTTATATCATGATATAATGTCACCTGTATTGTTTCTTTGATTTGTTTATTGCTTTAATCTCCTGGCAGTCATTCATGTGTGAATACAACAGGAGAAACTGAAATAGGCCTTTTCCCAACTGCTGGATCTGAAGGAGCTCACTAATCGAATGCAGACTTCATCATCGTAAACATAATATGCTCCTTGTTTTACTCTGCATATGCATCTGGAATAGTTGGTCTGAAACCACTTTCTGCCTTAAACCAACAGACGCCTCACTGATCGTGGATTTATTCATCTTAAAGGCAAACTGTGGCTCCCTTACCGAAGAGACTTACTTCACAAGCTGCTTTTTTATGCTTTCACAAACGTTTCGGCCCCATAATCAGCCCTCAAGCTCGTCATGATTATATTTATTTTATAGTTAAATTCTACACAGCTTCTTTTTGCCTAATCAGAAAATTTTTTTTTTGCCACTGGTGTAAGAGGATTCGCCGCCTTTACACTCCAAAACACAAAGTTTTACCAGGTATTTTTAGTCTGGTTTATAGGACAAATATTTTAGCACACTTGAAATACAAAATTAATGCCAATATTGTGATATTTTGTGTATTTTAATCCTAAAAATTACTGGGGGTTTTTTCCAGGCAACTGTATGGCAAAGCATTGATATCACAATAAATACAATATACTCTTTAAAAAAAATCCTGTTTTAAATAGTCTTTAGGACACCACTTACTTAAAGAAGTATAATTTAAACTGTACATAGTAACTTTATTTTCATTGTATTTTCAAAATTGCTATTTATTGGTGCTCTCGTAAAATAGCATTTCTAATAAGGGTCAGTTTTTATCGTCATTAATTGACATCGACTGACAATAAATCAAATGTTTCCCTATAAATAATAAACAATACAGTAAATTTCCAATCCTACTCATAAATACTTTGTAGGATGTAAGAATTTGTTTCAAGTCGATCGTTTCAAAAACATTCATGAAAAATGACTATAAGTGAAGTAATCTGCCACTATAATTAGATATTTTAATTTATAATATTCCTGCATTATGAGTTTCATCAATATAAAGGAAATATTTCACACTGAAAAGTTACTTGTAAGTTTTTTCTGTCTCATTTCAAGTGTACTGAGATATTTTCCCTGAAGCCAGACCAAAGATCCTTGGTAGTATTTGGTGTATTTCCGTCCCAGTGTCTTGGCCTGATCGATCCGTGTTGCTGTTTTATCGGCTCCCTGACAATGTGAGCAAAGTCTGGGTAAAAACCCCGACAAGTGAAACATTTCATCTGTTTTTTTAAGTATTTGGTTAAATAAAGTGTCGGCCTGCAGCTGCTTGAAAAGCTGCGTAACGTTGAGGAGGATTATAATAGTCGGTGAGCCTGGCTCACTGATCAGCTGGTATTTATGAGAAAACGAGTCATAAACCTGATTCAGTATGATTTTTGTTGTTGTTTAGGAAGCCTCCTTACTGTGCCTTTGGATATTTGAGCATGTCAGCCATGATGAATGAAGCTGCAGTTCCTCTGCTGTTTTATGTCAGGACCAAATCATTTATTGTTTTTCTTTTTCTATTTATTTGAGGGGAAAAGGGAATGTTTCGATTTAACCTAAGGTGATGGCCTTGATACTGTTCTGTTTAGCTTCACTTTTGATAAATCTGTAAAAAATGTTCACTTTAAAGAAGCGATGGTAAAATAAACACTTAGATATACTTGACTCTGGTTTTTTCTCATAACCTTTTCATTGCTGTCAATTAGGGCTGAAGCCATCGGATTAATCATGATAAACTGATGGAAGTAACTGCCAATTTAATCATCGATTAATTAACTAATTAATATAAATATTATATTTCATTATATTTCATACTCTATATTATTCTTTTGCTATTCAATTAACCAGGTAAGTAAAAAACTGTATAGATAAGTGTTTCCAGTTTTTGCAGTCAGAATAATCAATAAATTGATCAAATAATTTCTCATTTACCATAACATAATCCGAACCTTTTACTGAAAATCAGCTTTTGTGTGGGTTCAGAACTGCTCAGGTTTCACTGTTTAAATCCTCATTGTTGTGAAAAGTATTCCTCTTTTCCAGATGTCGTCTAATTTTGCTACACCTACATGTTTCACAATGGCAAACTTAATTTTTACCCCTTACATTTCCTGCAATCTTCACCCAAAACCGCATGCTACTGGAAGTTCTGATAAAATCTTCGACAAATTGACAAAATGTTCATCTATAAACATTTCCACACAAGAAAACAAATTCAGAAAAGTCAGAAAATACATTTTTTTATACTTTAAAAATTGAACTGCATAGCAAAAACATCCCAACTCCTGAAGTTTTAGGAGGCAAATTGGGTGAAAAAAAATAGTTTTCTTCCATTATGTGATTACATAATTCTTGTTTACGAGCGTTGATCTGTTTTTATAGACGGTGTTCACAGCTGATGGGTAAACAGACTGACAGGATGTTTGCTAACAGGAACACAGATGGGTTAAAGAAAAGTAAAATACAACACATTGACAGCTGATATCACTCATCCATAATTACATTCATCATACAACTTAACTTAATTACTTTGGCAATGTATTTATGCTGTTTCAATACTGACGTTACATTTTACAGCTCATCTGTTACAGATTTGTAAAATGTTTTAAATTACATAATCTTTTATAATAAAATAACTTGAGTTTATTCTGTGGAGAAAAGTAACAGTAAAATGGTTTTTAACCAACTCCACTGTGGACGGTTGGTTGCAATGAACGAGGCGTTTACTGTCAGGCTTTTTCCACGTCTTTTTCACGAGTGCCAATAAATTTGTTCTCGCATATAAAAGTATAAACCTCCTAATGTGGCTTCAAAAACCCAGCATTCAGCATTTATGTTCCGGTTTCCAAGGTCTGAACCACAGCTGGGCGATAAAACTGAAAAACACGTCCCGATATGACGGTTTCATATCTTCCTATCACTAATTGATTGTTTTGTTTTAAATATCTGAAATGCTGCCAAACTGATGACGAGGCCTTTCCCGCTTTATCCAGTTTTCACTTCCTTATTTATTTTTTTTAAGCGCTTGTGAGGCACACGTGGAGAAACCTTAAACTGTTACTGCTTACTCCACAAGCTGTTGCTAGGTAACCAGAGTGAGTGAGTTGCTAGGCAACCGAAGAGCAAGCCAGTGAGTCGATTCTGAGCCATTAGAGGTTGAGCGGCGAAAACCTTTCCTCTGCCTAAATCCCCCAGAATGCTGTGCAAAAACTCATTTGGATGTATTATCTATTGATATTGATCACTGGTCTATCATGATGTGATAGACAAGTTTTTATTGTTATGTTTTTTTTACCCAGTTGTGGTTCGAACCATAACAAACTATTTAGAACAAGGAGTGGATGAAAGAGAAGGCCGTTAGCAGTTCGTTAAATGTCCGGCATTTTCTTTCAGATCAAATGTTTGGCTTCCTGAAAGATGGAAGCGGCGTCTTTCAGGAAGATGGCGCTCGTACTCTTTGCTCCAACGGCAACTCCTCTCTCTTCAGCACAAGTCTGGACGGTTTCCAGGCATGAACGACGAGTCCAACGATTGCTGCTCTTTATGGCAGCTCTTTGTTTACAGCTTCACGAAGGCTCTCTTCTGACCGGCTGCTGAACATTTTTTCCCTCAGAGATTAGAGGGAAATCCCTGCTCCACTCACATGCCTCCACTCTGCGAGGCTTAAGGAGTGTCAATGCATCCTGTTTTCGGAAACGTTAAACCCAAGCCCCATGTCCTTCAGCATCCACTGTTGCGCCGCATGAAGGCGTGGCCCCTGACTGGGTAGAACATCTCGGTGAAGTTGAGGGGTCCCACTGTGATCTCGGCGGGGCCCAAAGCCTTGAACCCTGACTTCTGGTAGAAGGGAACCAGAAAGTCCTCGCACATCAGAACAGCGCGTCGCACGTAGGGCAGACAGCGGAGGTACTGCAGGTAGCGCCACATCAGAATTGAGCCCTTCCCCTGTTGCCTGAAGGTCCGGTGGACGGCGAGGACGTGGATGTGGACCGTGGCTCCATGAGGCTTATGGAGAGTCAAAGCATCCTGGAGAACAGAGAGACAACAGCAGACATGTAGGATTATGTAAATAAGAGAGAGAACCAGAACCGCCATCTTGGTAGGCAAGATCAAAGCATAGATGAACCATGGCTTCGACACCAACAAAAAAGACCAAACTGACACTCTTCACCAGCGTGCAGGAGAAAGACATCAACAAAATCTGTGTTGTCAGGATCGATCGACCCATAAGAGACAGAAAATGGAAACATGTCAGACGATGTGGACGAGCTACTTCTGATCTACTCTGATATTGTTCACTAGTGAACACTCTTGTGTAAAACAGGGTGTTTACAAAATGGAGGATTGTCTGAAGTCCACGGACACGTACGATCATTGTTTCAATGGTTTTGTAAAGGACGTACAAACTCTTTATGTGAATAACAAGGTTCTCACTCTATTGTTCTTTTTTTGTTTGTTCTTTGCTGATTGAATTGGATATTTTGTAGATCAAAACCTTTGACTGGTAGTAAAATAATGGTGGTTGTGTATGAACAAATCGGTGAATAATATATATAAACAACAATAACAATGATCAAAAATCTCTTTCAGCCTGTGTCTCCAGAAATATCTCAGTTTACAGTCGCTACACTGTTTCTTGTTTTCCCGCTCAGGCGGCCATTTTAGGCGCGCTTAGCTCACCGTGGTTAGCCTCTCCTGGTCCCACAGAGAGCCGATGATGAACGCCACCAGCCGGCCCTCCTCAAACCAGCCGAGAGAAAGCTCGGGGCACAGCGTGAGGAAGTGACGCACCTCGTCCAGGTGGAGCGGACATTCCCCGGACACTGAGATGAAGGCTGTGGGTGGAAAACAATCGGAGAGAACCGTGAGGGAGTTTTTAAACGTTAAAACTCTTTTCACCTCTAGCGTGCCGTTCCTTAGCAACCACGTCCTCGAACGTGCCGTTCCTTGGCAACCACTCCCTTTAGGTTAAGAAGCTTAGCTAGCAAGCTTGACTCTTGCATTACCGCTGTGGCTAAAGCTGGAGATAAAGTTAAAAAGCCTCAGAAGCTTTTTCAACCACAAATCTTAGAATATTTCTTAACTTTTATTGAGCTTAGATGTCAGGATTAAGGTCCAAAAGTCTGGTAAGTTTTTTAAAGCTGCAGTATGTAACTTGATTTTGCCTTTACCTTCTCCCTGTTGTCCTACCGCCATCTGCAGAATTAGACCGCTCGGAAACCAATCAGACAGGAAGGGGGGGCATAGAATTGTCAATCGCTTTGTACATATGCTGCTCACACCCTCCCCTTGCTTTCTGCTATATTAAAGTTGCTTCCTCCTAATGGAGCCTGTCATCAGGTTAGTTAGCATAACTACGAATAAACAGTTTTTCGTAACAATAAGTAGTGTAGTGCATGTGCTTTTTGGCTTAAATTGAATATTTTTTTTAATATCTGCAATGGACGTCGTGTGTCACAATTACATTTTGCAAGAGTAAAAGGTGTTACAATCAACCACGGTCCAAATTTAAATAACTAACATTTATCACTTCTAAGATTGCCTCTTTTTTTTTGACTATATGTTTGAAAACATATAGTTGGAGTGTGCGTAATTGTTATCTACTGGATGAATCAGACAGCAACCTTAGCGCAGAGACTCTAAAAAGCTGGCTTTACCTTCTCTCTCTATCTCGAACACGCTGATTGCGTCCTCCGGGCTCAGGGAGCGGAACTCGCTGGCCGGCAGCGTGTGGCGGCGGCCCTGCGGCACCGGGGAGCGCACATGGTGCAGCGGCTTCATGAACGGCAGTGCGCCCAGCACCGACATCCCTCCGGAAGCAGGCAGAAGACGCTGATAATACCACTTATAAGTGTTGTATTCGCGCCCACTCCTGAACAGCAGCTTCGCAGACGGATAGTTTCCTCCACGCGTTTGCCGGACTTGTGCGTAAAGACTGAGCTGGACGCGGCGCGCCGGGAGGATTTATATCGGTGCGCAGGGGCGGCTGTTTCTAATCCCGGGGTTTGAGCTGGAAGCCCAAAGCCTCCTTTCCTGGCGAGCAGGTTGAACAATAAACATATTTACCGGAGGTCAGCAGGGGCAACCGTGTGTTTAAAATGATCCTTGTCATGCCTCAGAGTTAGATTCCTGGATCATATCTAATTAAGCTTTTTCATCTGTTAAAGATGTGACCCCAGGTCACAGGAAGACAGCAGATATGTGCATTAATACTTCAAAGGGATAAACTGTATTTTTCCCATCAATCTTGTGACACAAAACAGTCTTGATTTCATCTCTGCTGGTCTTACCTAATTAGGAGCTCTGCAGGACTTAATTACATGATCGTATTTTTCTGTAGGAAACTTTCAGTCAGCTGAATGTTGCTCCTTTAAGCTCAGTTTATGCTGATTTATTTTCCAGTTCTGTAAGAGGATTACAGGACGTGTAGGAGTTTGTTTGTCACCTCATCAGCATTAAAAGAAAAGCACTGATCTTTCTGGACAAACATTATTTATGTAAGATGTGGCAAATCCAGAACATTAGGGTCATGCAAAAAAAATAGGTCAAAAGAAAAATAAAGTGAGTCATTATGTAAGCAAAGATCTAAAATAATAATAATTATATATATATAAAAAAGGTGTATTTCATCACTTTAGCTGATTTCAATGCTTCACTATGCTCCTGGAAGTTTAATTATATTCTATCAAACATCTATTGTTGCTCCAAACTATGAGACAGTTCAGCCCGTTTTTAATGTAGAGTCCATTTTCAAATGTTGAAGGAGTCTCAAAACAAAAGTAGAAATTAATTTTTGGTAATATTATTTCACACACCAATGATCTTTTGCTGACAGGCTGCTAAGGCTTAATGAGCTCGAAAAGTGCTGTGGCAAACTTGTGTTGGATCCTTTTTTTAAATCAAATATTTCTATTAGCATTCAAAATTATTTTTGAATAGTTGTAATATTATTTAAATATAAAAAAATACAATTATACAAAAATATTATTATAAATTATTTTGAGTAATTGTAATATTATTCAAAAATAAAATAGGTTTCTAAATTATCTGAGCACATGCATTCTTCTACATGTTTTCACGTACAATAAAATGTGTAAAAATATACGAAGTATACTGAGAAATTCAAAGGAGAAAAATGCAAGAAGCATTTAAAGGAATAAATTAAGTTGGAGTACTTAATTTATTGCATGCTAAAGAATTTTGTACACAAGGAACTGAGATAGATAGATAGATAGCTTGTTTTTATTTCCTGTTTGTTTTAAATCAACAAATTTGTGGGCAAGTGGGGTCCAACAGTGCAATAAATTAAATCATCAAATGATTGCATTAGTGCTGAACAACTTTTACATTTTTAAATGAATATTGAAATAATTATATGCAACTACTTTCCAATTTAAATCATTTAACCAGTGCTGTTTTATAAGTTTTTCATACATAGAGACAGTTATAGATTGCTTTATATACGCATATATTTAAATAGTAAAAATATAAGTTACTCTCCTGTAAATGTATTGGAGAGTGTCTGTTTTGGCGAGCTCTAAATTTCTCCTTGACATAGCAGCGATGTGGTATAAAATGGCACACTTTCAAAATGATTGTCCTCGCATTTGTGTTTAATGGCTCCTCTTAGTGGTGGCGAACGGTACTGCGTGATGACGCTCCTAACCGCTACATACCACGTATCCCCTCCGTCGCTACGTAAACACGTGCACCTCACTGCTTCCAGTTTCAGCCCTTTCACTTCACCGTCATCCTCGCGCTACTTACATCACTCCTTGACAACAGCAGCGATGGCGGAGCCCGTAGCATCGGATGCGGCGGCGACAGCAGCAACGGGCGAAACGCACACGGCTGCATCCCCGACACCCGGCCTTTCTCCCGCACCGAGCCCGGGTTCGGAACCTCCATCCATGGCTCTGTCTCCCACGGCAGACGGCTCGCAGCGGCTGCTGTTCTCCCACGACTTGGTCTCCGGACGGTATCGCGGCTCAGTCCGGTACGGCATCGTTCGGATGATTCACGGGGAGGAGGATTTTAACTCGGATTCGGACCTCGACGATGGCGGAGGGAGAGGCGGCGGCGGCGGCGGCGGTGGGGGCGGCGGCGCAGGAGGAGGAGGACGAATCCCCGGCGGTTCGGATACTGAAAGTGCCGTGGACACCCCGAGTCGGCCTCTCGGTAGGGGGTTTGTCCGCGTGCAGTGGTACCCCGAAGGAGCCAAGCAGGACATCAGAGAGACAAAGGTACCACCGGCTTTTGTTTTAACTGCTTACACTGGCAACGGGCGTTTGTTCCAGCATGATGCTGCTCAACGCTGACCAGTTTGTTCTTGTGTTTTTGCTGGAGGTAAATCTGCACAGAAGTCAGTCAGGGATAAGGTCCCCCCTAATCTGCCTGCAACTACAAACCTAGCTCGCTAATTGGCTAGCATGTAAGCACACAAGCTAGCTAGCAGGCTAGCTGCCTTCCTCTTAGCTAAACAGTTTTATTTTCGCTAAGCTAAATGTATTCAGTAAACAGTCGACTTTGTGCAGGCGTCCATGTTTCAGCAGGTGTCCAGCTTGTAAAATCACACCTATTGGTCACATCATCCTGATCCCAGAGTTCCTCAGCTGGGTGTGACCAGGCTATTGTAAACCACGATGTGAGGGAAATCTGTGTTGCCATAAAATAGGAGGTCGTGGATGGAGACAGAGCAGAACACTGAGAGGGAATAGCAGGTCCAGACTTTTATTCAACCTTACCAACAGCACAGAACCTAAAACCTGGGGCCCTCCTAAAAACCCACGAAGAAGAAAAAAACAGCTCCTCTTAAAGGAACAGCACAATTCCTTAGCTATGGAACATCTTTAGTAAATAACTGATCGTGTATGAAACCATGTCAATTGAAAAGGACAAATAAATCATCTTACACTATGTAGCAAGAGATGAGCAGTTACTAATAAAACTGACTGTTGAAAATTGGTTGAATGGACTGAACCAGCGTCACACAGAGGCAGTCAACATCAGAGTTAGTGTTGACATGTACTATTACGAATTGATTTGGTTGTTTACATCTCTGTAGGTTCCTTAGTAGCCAAGCATGACTATGGTCTCCGGAGGAACCTGGAAAATAATGCACCGATCTATTAATCGGTTGATCTATGCCTTGGTTTACTGGTTTATCATCAAAGATGGACACAAAGTAATCGTAGCATTTTAAAGACTAAAATAAAATCAATAATACAAAATGCATAACATCATTTAAATGTTAGAACATGGTCAAGTACTTCCAGTTGCAATATGTGATTTTTTTTTTTTTTGTATCCTCTTGACTTTCAAATGGATCAGCAGATATGAAATAACATAAAATAGTTTTTGTACAAACTGGAAGTCTCATGTAGGTTTTTGTCGTTTTTAGTTAAAATGTGTTTGTTTCTCATTTAGTGGGTAAAGTATCCAGGAGTTTTACTCATGAAAGTGAAGCTTCATAATGATATTAGTCAAGTAAAAGTGTGGTGTAGTAAAAGTAAATTCCCCAAAGTAAATCTTTTCACTAAAGTTACCCAATTAAATGTAATTATTTGCTACTTGTTCTAGTTCTGATTGTGTTGCCTGAGCAAATCTTGTCATTTATTATTTGAGAAGTAGTCTCGATTCAATACAATATCCTCTGCTCACTTCCTGATCGACATGTTTTAGTTTGTGTTTTCCTTGTTGCTAATTAAGAAAAGGGGAAGCGTTAGTTTTTGTTTGTGTGCAGAAGCTAAGACTTCCCTCCACCAGTGGAAGAGTCAACAGGTTCAGAGAAAAATGAGTCTGGAACAGCTGAACAGCCTGCTTTCTTTTTCTGGATGGCACCAGAAGAAGCCTGTTTAAACTCTCAGATCTGTTTTTGCACTGTTGTGTTTTTTCTTTTTTTTTTTTTTTTAAATGGACGAGTAAAGTTCTGGTTGGTCATTCAGCCTGTCATAACAAAGGTTTACCAGTGTTACTCCAACAATACCATTTGGACACAATATGTCCTGCAAAGGCAGCCATCGAACCATTACTGTCCAGTTGTGAGCATCCAGAACTCACTTTTTACACAGCAACTTCCTGTTTGCTTTGGCCCCCAAATCTCAAAGGTTCACAGAACATTTGTGGCTTTGAAAAAGTTTTATTTAGTTGGATTGAAGAGAAAAACACTTCTTGAATGTAAAGTTTGCTGCTGCACTATTGAGGTTGAACTTTAATAAAGACAATACCCAGAATAGATATAAGGATCTTTAAAAAGCCTGCATCTCTAATGTGTAATTGCAGTTGTCATTGTCAATTTGGTCTTCCAATAATTCATTGGTATTTATAGATCAAGCTAGTATTACAGGAGAGTTCCTCTATGGAGGCATGATTTGGGGATACTGAAGGGGAAACTGTGTTGCACGTTTGAGAGTTTATTTTCAGACGTGCAGTTCTGCACAATTTTGCGCTGGACAGTCTGGTTTAACTTGAAGCTCTACAATTTGCTGAGCTGATAACTTACAATAAAATAACAAATTATTACACAACATTTGCAGCACTTTCATTACATAAGAAATGTTTCTCAGTTTATGTGTTTCAGTTTGTCTCTAGTCTTTTGTTTTCATTCTGTTACTTTAAAACTTTTAGTTGTTGCAAATTCTGTGGGTGTGGCCACTGAAAATGTTGCTAAATCATTAGACATGAGGATTATTTCCTGCTAATAACGCCCGACTGCTAGCCTGCTTTAATTAGCTATTGTATGCATACCATACAACCAACAACTGACGCTTCCACAGTCTGTTATGTAAGATGAGTTGGTGTGGTTAGAAATTAGGACACCTGAAAGGAGCACTAACTTAACAGTGTTATGAAAGGATTTGCTGTTATTGTGTTGGATGATCGTTCACATCACTTGGGATTTAAGCTGCAGTGGAGGGAAAAGAAAAGCTTTTCACAGACAAATCTGCTTTGCTCATTTGCATATCTTAGTGATAACTTTAACAAAGAAAATCTGTTTACGTCGGATTATAGTGACATTAGATGGTGAGATTATAATACATGCCTCCTTTTCATATTAAGACATAACTTCAACCTGTCCCTGGCCCGCGCCGTGGTACCGACCTGCTTCAAGTCTACCTCCATCGTCCCAATTCCCAAGAATTCCAACCCGACCAGACTCAATGACTATCGTCCGGTAGCCCTCACTCCCATCATCACCAAGTGCTTGGAGCGGCTAGTCCTAGCACACCTCAGATCCTGTCTACCCCCCACACTGGATCCCCACCAATTTGCATACAGGCAGAATAGGAGCACAGAGGATGCAGTATCCATAGCACTGCACTCTGTCCTTTCCCACCTAGACAACAAGAACACTTATGCCAGAATGCTGTTCTTAGACTTTAGTTCAGCATTTAACACTGTCATTCCATCACAACTCATTGCCAAACTCACAGACCTCGGCATCAGTTCACTCATGTGCAACTGGTTGCTCGACTTCCTGACCAGTCGACCCCAACACGTCCGGGTGGACAATCACTTCTCATCCACCATCATCATAAACACCGGAGTGCCACAAGGCTGTGTGATGAGTCCCTTCCTCTACTCTCTCTTCACCCACGATTGCAGACCTGTCCATGGCTCTAATGCCATCATCAAGTTTGCTGATGACATCACGGTGATCGGCCTCATCAGAGACAACGATGAGGCCGCCTACAGGGAGGAGGTGGACCGTCTGGCTGAGTGGTGCGACAAGAACTACCTGCAGTTGAACACCGAGAAGACCAAGGAGCTCATCGTGGACTTCAGGAGGAACGCTGACCTCCACCCACCCATCCACATCAAGGGAATAGCGGTGGAGCGTGTGAACAGCTTTAAGTTCCTGGGAGTCCACATCTCCGAGGACCTGACCTGGACGACCAACTGCTCCAAACTCGTCAGAAGGCGCACCAGCGCCTCTTCTTTATGAGGACCTTGAGGAAGAACCACCTGTCCTCAGAGATCCTCACCAACTTTTACCGCTGCACCATTGAGAGCATCCTCACCAACTGCATCACAGTTTGGTACGGGAACTGCTCTGTCTCCGACCGGAAGGCGCTGCAAAGGGTGGTGAAAACTGCCCAGCACATCGCCGGGGCATCGCTTCCTGCCATCAATGACATCTACAGGAAGCGGTGTCTGAAAAGGTCCGGCAAAATCACCAAGGACTTGACTCACCCTGCACACACACTCTTCTCTCTCCTGCCCTCTGGGAGGCGCTACAGAAGCCTACGGACCAGAACCACCAGGCACCGGAACAGCTTCTTCCCCACAGCTGTCACGCTCCTGAACGCCTCCTGACACAAACTATAAGGACTGTCCCCCCCCCATCCCTGGACTGTTCCCCTCACCCACATGCACATACAATCTTTATATAATCTGTAAATCTAATTTCCCATTATTTAATCTGTATCTAAAACAACTAATATATATACAATCCATTCTTCATATTCCTGTATATTCTGTATAATCTGTGTAATTTGTATAGTATGTACATAAGCTCTCATTTATATTTATATTGTAAAAAACATTTTATTTATAGCACGTCAATATTCTCTGTTTATATCTTCATACACCTGTTTATAAATATTTATATCATGTATAGCATTTCTGGATAGATGCAAACTACATTTCGTTGCTTGTACAAGTGACAATGCAATGACAATAAAGTTGAATTCTATTCTATTCTATTCTAACTTGCTGTAACATCTATGCCATTTTGTTGATGATGATTTTGCAACAAGATGGTTGGTGCAGGTTGCTCACATGTCAGTTCACTGATTTCTGATCTTAATAACTTTATTTTCTAGTTTTCTTGGAAAAGAAATTACAAATATTTTCAAACGCAGGGTTTTATTTAAAAAAAATTGTGACTTAACCTGAATTGAAAGTCCAAATAAGTAGAAGCTGCAGAAAATGTTTGTCAGATGAAAAGGCAACTCTGGCATCAGTTTGGGATCTGAAATATGGAAACCCAAGAAGTGCATTGGTGGAAAAAAAAAAAAAAAAAAATCCAGATTTTGCAAAAATTAAATCTTCTAAAACAGAACATTTGATCAGTCGATCCATCTCCCTGTCTAAAGTCACTTCTTTGCTCTGCTTGTGTTGCTTGTGTAGATGGTTGTGAGTTCAGGTGAGTTGAGACCAAAGCAGAATTTCCTGTGTGGCAGCAGCAGCTTTTCTATGGGTGGAGCAGGTGGAGGGAGGAGGAGGCGAATGTGGTAATGAAGATAACAGGAACGTCGCAGTGGGTGCTGCTGACAGAAATGGGCTGAAAGGGAACGTAATTATGGTTGAGAAATATGGGTGAGAGAAATGGGAGAGGGAACAACTTGGAGTTCATTACTAGTAGTAGATGCAATCGACATCTCCAAACTATCTGGAGAAATGTAATGTAATAGATAAAAATGGGAAAATCCTGACTGAATCAGACAGGCTGTTTGGTACCAGATGGCTGTTATGGTATTGTGCTGGCGTTTGCTTTTTGAAATGGTATCACCCACCTTCTGTTCTCTGAATCATTTGTTGGTTTTAATCAAATCCTGGACTTATTCCTATTTTTATTATATTCTGTTACAACTTTCTTTAAATTAGCCAAACTATGACGGCGTATTTGGGCCGTTGTAGATGGAAAACTCAAAGGAGTGAATGTCCACCAAAAAACAGAGATTTTGAGATTAAGCTAAAATTTTCCAGAGGAAAAAAACTTGAATTTTTGAATTTCCAAAGTCATTGATTTGCTGGAAAAACTAAGAAAAGTTTTAGATTAATCTAAGAAATTTTCTTGAAAATTAGGGTTTCCCCCAGTGTATTATAAGCCTGGCGGGCCACCAGGCTTCACTTGTGTCAGCACCAGGCTAAGCATCGCTTATTTATGTATTAAGTCTTTTTAAAATCTTTCTCTTTTACAAGACATTATAGATGGTGTTCAGGTATTTATCTTCCAATCTGTCAATAAGACGATTATCAAGTGATATTTTAAAATGTCCTGTCAACTTAAAATATATTTTATCTCAAAAACACGACGGGCCGCTGGATGAATGACTGCCGTGCCACTCAAACTGGGCTTTGCAGGTTTTGTGGGGGAAACCTTGGAGTTGAACAAACTAGTGCAACATGGAGGACAAACAAAAGTCTTCTTTTGACTTTGTTGCACCAGTTTTGTCCTCCTGTTGTCTTGTCCCTCATTACCCAGAAGCGCTGCGCCCTCCGTCTGCTGTAGTCTTGTCCTTGTCATCAGACTTTGAGTCGCGATGACGCAGGATTTGTTGGAGGTGAGGAAGTTTGAGACACCCTGTTGTTTTAGATTTAGCACTTTGTGTGAAGTACAAACTTCTGAATTTAATACTTCATTGATATTATCCTGTTTTTCTGGAAAGCAACCAAGACCGATTTTTTTTTTTTTTTTTTAAGAGTTGTCACTTAATAAAATGATACAAGTTAATGGTGCAGCATGTTGACTGGAGTCAAACATAAGAGTAGATAGAAAAATGTAATAAATAATAAGCTTTCTGATCAAGAAAATGATTGGTAAAAACCTGTAAGCATGCGTAATTCACAGTCAGCTGTGACTCTGCTTTTTAAAAAAGTCAACAAACTTTCAGCTGACGGGATGCTATGGCTGGATTATCTACACATGTACCAGAGAGAATGAGGAACATGTTCAGAGCAGCGTCCAGTGGAATGGGTCAATAGGATATCTGTTTATTCAGGACAGGAACTAGTTATGTCACCATATGGACTAGCAAACCATTGGGATTTACGTGACTCATTGTTTTGTTTAAAACTCACTCAGACTTGAGTGCCTTTTCTCTGCTAACAGAGAACCAGACCTCGTCATTTGGATAAATTATCCAGAAAAGAATCTGCTGACTCACATCTTCCCTAAATAAACAGAAGTTTTCCATAACTTACCAATGTTCACCCAGTTTTCCAGTAACCGGATCTTCCTGCTACACCACTAGTCAGGTTAGAAAGCTGGAAAGTTTGTGCTGCACATCCTTTTATTTGTGCACTGAAACTATGAGAGATAACCGTCATTAGTCGTTACAATTGTGTGCAAAACTCTGTCAGTATTCTACTAATTTTGAAGAAATATATGTGTTTCAATTGCAGTGTCTCCATTAAATAAGAGATGCAGTTAAAATCACGTGAATAATGTGAAATGTCATTAAGAACCATGTTGCTCTATCATCCTCCTTCTGCTTTCTGTCGTCTTCTTCGTCTTTTCTCTCAGTGGTAGCATCTGTTTGTTGATCAAGTTACTCATGTGACGCAAAGTGTTTTCATAGCAGTTTTACAAAATACACTTAACTTTAATATGGCCAAAAACAGCCTCAGCCTAGCGCAAAACTTTTTATTAAAACATTTATGTGTTTTTTTATTTTTATTTTTATTGACGTGTTTTAATTAAACACATTTATTTTTATAATTCCAGTTTGTATCTATATGGTCAATGAAAAGGTGAAGTATTTATTCATAACGTTGTTTATTTATTGTGTTCATATTCTCATTTTTGCTGTTGGAGAGAATAGTATCATCACCGACTGTAATCACATTACAGATGTTGTCACCCTACACCACAGCAATGTTTGATCCATCTCTAGCTTTTATTACACCCACATCCATCAAACGTAACGCGTCACTCTGGCTCATTGTTTGAATAATGTGTGCATTGTTATGAAGAATGCAGCTTGCGTGCATGTTTACATTCTAGGAAATGTGTAGATTTGTGTCTGAATGCTCTGAAGAACGACTTCAGTGTCATAAAACCTAATGTAATATGACAAATAAATTCTCTGTGTTAATAAATTTTGCCTGTTTGTCGCCTGTATAAAGTACGCTTCTGGTTCACGATTGATCTCAAAACACTTATTGTGTGTCTTAAGTTGAAGTTTTCAAATGCAGAAAAATAGCTAAATAAAACATGAAACGCATACAGCGGTGCTCTAAATAAAATTAATATTTCTGTAGGTTTTGTATGTATTATCTTTTTTAAATGGACAATTGTCTGATAAAGATTGCTGATGTTTTAGTATATACAGCTCTGTAAAAAAAAAAAAAAAAAAGCCCGCTGCACTGAACCCCACAGAAAACCTCCTGGTTACTCCATCAAATACTGATTTCTGAACTCTTCCTGTTAAAACTTTCTTTGGATTATTTCTAAATGAATATGAAATCGTTTTCTTTGGTTTTTGATTTCTGAAAGCACTGCATCTTTTTTACTTTAACCATTTTCTGCAAATATTAAGTTCAAATCGATTATTCAGACCACCAATTATTTCAGCACTAAATATTATTATTGAAAAATAATCATACATAAAGGGCTGAGCTTTTCACCTTTAATATTCAAAGGATTTTATTTAAGCATCAGCCTAAATACACTAAAGGAATGTTACGTTTAGGCAAAAATAAAAACTATAAAAATGAGAATTTCATTTCTTATTTGTATTTTTTAATGCATTTCTTGTATTGTGTAGTCAAATAAAAAATGTGGCAATTTTTTGTCATAAAAATTGATCGATTACTCAGTTACTAAAATAACCATTAATTGCTGCCCTACATGACAATGAGCTCTGTACTCCAGAGCAGCATCAGATTCACATGCACATTATGATTTGGACCAAAATCTCTGAGGAATTTTTCTGACATGTTGTTGAATCAAATGTATAGAATTAAAACAGCTTTGAAGGAACAATGGGCTCCGATCCCAAAGCAGTGCGAGGTGTATATTAAAGTGGCTGGTGAGTGTAGCTGCAGCTGTAATGACACATTCACAGTTGGGTCCAATAATACAGTAACAGCTCATACTCACTTCACCAGATATAATTACGTTCTGGCAGTAAACGGATACCGCTTTGAGAAACCAACTTCTCTGCTGCTGTGCTTTATTATTGTGAGATTCCATATTGTTGTATAATCGAGTTGTGAGTTCCAGTAAAAATCTGATTTTCTATAACTGATCTTCTTCTGCCTTGTTATATGGGATAAATCGACGGCCTCCGGTAAACTCAGCCCGTTAGAGCCGCCGCAGAGGGATGCAGGAAACTCCTATTCGCTATAAACCTGAAATGAAGTCACTAAATCTGTCGCAATAAGCATTCAATCAATTCATTCATGATTAATTAATTATTTCCACTTGCATGATTTACCATTTTCTTTCTCTTTCTATCAAAAACTGGATGAAAAAAATGTTCAGTTTGGTGTTTTGGTTTCAACTAGTCCATTTTTTGATTTTACAAAATCTCAGTAATAAATTTATTTGTTGTTTTATTTATTTTGTGTATTTAAAATGTCTTCCAGTTCCAGTATTAAATGTTCATTAGAAGTTAAAGTGTATATGATTATGATTGCATTATTATGCAGTCACCATTGTGTTACTTGAAAATGGTCTCAAAACGACGATATTATCGTTTATTGCAATTTATCGCCCATAAAAATGTAACTTATTGTAACAGGACAAGTAGGCCTATCACAATAAGAAATAAATCAATTAATTGCTTGATAAATTAAAATGAACTCAATCATTTCTATTTGCATAAAAACCGGATGATTAATTAACACCCAGTCTGGTGTTTTGGTCTCAACTAGCCTTTATTTTAAAGGACAATTTTGTTTACAGAGCCTTCATAATTAATGTTACTCGTTGTTTTATGAAGATATTTTAAATGTCTTCCAGTTCCAGTGTGATGAGAACTGGAAGAATATGTTCATCCAATATATTATTTGAAAAGAGTCTCAAAACAACATTATATTTTATCACAATAACTTCTGGGTCAGTTTATCGTCCAGTGAAATTTATCGTGACGTCACTTCATTACAATTTCACATTTAAACAATTTTATCCTCCTCGATCTGCTTTCTTTTCCCTCGTCTTCCTCTCTACACCTTCTGTCACGTCTCCATTTTACCCTGCTTCCTTATTTATTACCTTCCCCACTCAGCCCTCCTCCCAGCCCATATTCAGCACCTTCCTCACCTCTCAGCGCTCCAGCAGGCCAGCGCTGATGTAATGTGCTGCTGACTGGCCAGTTGTCCAGCTCCTTCGATAATGGATCCTCCTCCCGCTGCTCGCGCCACACCGGCACACATACAGGGAAATTATTATAGATTCTGCAATGACTTGCCCCCATTCCTGTTTCTCTCCGTCCTCCATCGTCTCATCCTCCCTTTTCTGCCTCTGCAGTATCGGTCCTGCCCATTTGGGAGACGGTGCACTCTCCGTCTACCCAGTCGCACCCCTCCCAAACCTTTCTTACTGTCACTACCATCTACTGCACTCTTGTCTATTTCTGGCTCTTGCCTTTCGTGTTTCTCCGCTCTCCATCTTCCTCCTGGGATCCGTCTTGATTTCCTACTTGTTGGACAGGCAGCTGCCTCTTCTTTACTTTCTTCTGTGCTTTTCTCTGACCCCTCCCTTGCACCATGTCGCCATCTTCTCTTTCTATCTTCATGTTTGTTTCTTGGCTTTACCTTTTTGCTAAGCAGAAGGTAAAGCCTTCAACAATTATTCTAACGATATGTTGGATTAAAGAAATTGGCACATTATGGAAAATCTTCATGTAAGCCTCTTTTGTACAATATTAGAAATACATTTGCAAAAAATGTTTGCGACAGAGAGTGGGGTTATAATTTAAGAGAAGAAAATAAAAATGTTTTAGAACAGCCAAATAGAGTTTTTGTTTATCTGTGTGTGGAGTAGGTTTTAAAAAAAAAAAATATAAATTTGCTTAAAAAAACAGCTTAAATAGGAGCTAATTGTTAATAATTAGTTGATTACTAAATTAGTTGACAATTATTTCAATAGTTGATTGGTAACAATTAAACAAATTGATCACTAATCCACCTTATTTTTTGTATCATTCTTGTCTCTGTCTCTTATTACATGTTTCCTGTTTTTGAAGTGAGCTTGTTCTATTGGTTGATATTATACAGTCAGGAGATTGCTCAGTAATAGACAGTCTGTGCCATTAGTCCTCTCGTCATTTCCCTTTGGACTTTCTGGATAAAAGGCCTTGTGCCTGCTCTCTCTTTAATAGAGCTTTGCATCCTTCCTGTGTGGTCCAATCAATAGGCTTCAGTCAGACTGCAGGCGGCTGAGAGGCATTCCTCTGAGATTTCTGATTCACATTTATGCACACATAAACACAGGCACAAATAATTTGGCTTTGATTGGAATTGGGTGACAAAGCAGCGAGGGGGACTGCATGATGTTCTGTTGTAAAAAAAAACCCAAAAACCCTTTTCAGAAAAACGTTCATTCAAGGCTTGAGGTGGAAATGTGTCGGACGGAAAGCAGTTTGTGAGTAAATGTGAGATAGGGAGAGCTAAACATGTCATATTAATCACATGATAAATTCAAATGAGATCAGTTTTTTCCATTTGTTTTCCTCCTGTCTCAAGGGTGTCCATATTTTTAGTTTTAATATCATAATGGTCTGTATGATTTTCAAAATTAAAGAAGATAAAGTTGCCAGATTTGTTTATTTCTTTTTGTAGGAAAGGATGTTATTCACTGTCGATCCAACATTTAACTTGGACTTGCACATTCTCTATCTTTAAAGAAAATAATCTGGTTTTCAAATTCCTTTGGACTTGGTTGAACAGATTTATTCTGTTATAAAAATAAGATTTGGGTCGCTTTCTTTCAAAATGCTTGCTGTATTTAAAAAAAAAGAAGAAGAAATCAGTCGGCTTCTCAGGGTAATCCAATTATTAATCAGTAAATCCAGAAACTGATCATCATATTGATGTTAAGTCCAGCAAAGAGAGTTTTTCACGTTAACGTTAGAAGTATTTCTTTTTTTCTGCAGATCCGTCCTTCGCTACAAATAAGCAAACGTGCACTTTAGCATGTCACTGCATGATTTGCATCTTTTCATATGTTTCTAATATTATATAAAAATATTCATAAAATGTGCATCTTTTTTTTATCCAATTAATCATCAGAGCAAGTGATACAATAATCATTATTTGCAGCCCTATTATTGTGCCAGTTCTAACTATATCTAGATCTCAACAGTAAATCCTGCTCTTATTTTCCTGCTTCACTCTCAGCGGTTTGATTGGTCCGTTATTGACTGAAGCTGAAAGAGGAGACTTCTTTTCGGCCTTATTGCATTGTAGGGAATTGTAGAGAAACACCAAGATGCTCCTGATTCCCGTTTAGTCCATCAGCTCATTTCTCTCTTGCTGTCGTCTGAGTCAGCATTTTCCAGCACACATCATAGTGCAACGAGGGGAAATTAAACTGTCCAAACACATGAATGCTAACATGTTTTAAGCATCTCTGCCATCCAGCAATAGCTGATGTGCTCCTGGTTCAGCGTGGAGCTGAATCAATGGGCTGTTAGGGCTGAGAAACTTGATGCTTGTCATAGTACATCTATAATTAGTGACAATCAACCAATGTTCAGTTTCCTGTTTGGGTCTGATCAAGCCAGCTTTGACTATCCTGACGTTCAGAGTTATTCATTTATTTTTCACAATGAAGAAGTAAAAGTTTAAACCACGCAGACAATATGCGTTTGGTATGAAGGCACAATAAGGGTGCCTTCATACCAAGCCTGTTTAGTCTGTTTTGATCAAACTGGTTCGTTTGCCTTGAAGGTCCGTTTTGTTTGGGGAGGTGTGAATGCACAATTGGACTCTGATGCGAACCAAAACAGCAAACTCTGCTCTACCTACAAACCAAAGTCTCGGTTTGGTTAAAGTGAACTCCAGCAAAGTTTTGCAACATGTAAATGGAAAGTAGATTGGAGACCGCTCCAAAAGCAGGAAGTGGACTATACCGTGGGGTATTCTGGGAAAAAACAAACAAATGTGTGAGTCTAGCGCGAGAGGGAGAAATGCCTCATGGTCATCTGCCAAAGACCAAAGAGAAATCCTGCAACCGTTAAAATCTGACACCACTCTTAGATTGCATTTAGTGAAGAAGGAAGTTGTGTCTTCTTCAGAGGTTTTCATGCGGTTTTCTTGAGTAGTTCTTTGTGTAGCGCCCCCGCAGTCGAGGAGGCGAGCAGGCTTTCATAGGGTTTATTTCGTTTGACACAATGCAGTGTGAAAGCAAACTGCAGCAGCTGAAAATGCAATAAATGTTGCAGTTTTGCTCCACATGAAAACTGTAAATGTGTGTGGGTGTGGAGGGGATGAAAGTAGTTATTGAATTTTTATTACATTTTGAAAACTACACAGGTCTTGACTTTGTCACCAATGATCCAGTATCCAGTGTCTGTTTGCTGTGTGGTGGCTTGTTCAGCATAAACCTCTCACTCCCGATCCAAATAGAGTTTTTTAACACCCTGAAATGATGGAGCTGCTGTGCATCTGCATGTTGGGTGAATTTGTCCAAATTGGGTCTGTGCTGTTATGTGTCCTGCGGTTCTGTTTTGGTCCAGTGATGAACAGGAAGCCTGCCCACCTGCCTGTTTGCTGCTGGAACTGGCTCCAGATCCTGTTGACAGTGAAAGATGCAATGCAGGTGCAGAATATCAGGGACGCGTTTTTAGCAGTTGGCATTTCAACGCTCAACAATTAGAGTTTTAGGTCAGTACTGAAATAAAACCCTGAACAAGGTTTAAATAACAAGAAATTTTGTTTTTGCAGCTGGAGTTGGAGTCGCTTTCAAACATTGCTCATTTTACTCCTTTCATTCTTATTCACATCAGATGATTCAGATAAACATTTTTTTTGTCTACTTATAAACTACTGTAAGAAAATTTAATTTTTACTTTCATAAATAATATCTACCAGCAGAAGAGCATTAACGGTGTATTCACACGAGCCCTGCTTTGCACGTTTTCATCAAACTCTAGTTTGTCTAGAAAGTCCGATTCGTTTGCTGAATCGAACTCTGATGTGGAACCAAAAACACGTGAACTCTGGTCCACCTTCAAACCTCGGTCTAAGTTTGGTTGAAGTGAACTCTGGTGCGGTTTGAGTGCAGTGTAAATGCAAGTGGATCGGAGACCGTCCCAAAAGCAGGAAGCAGAATATAGATCAGGACATTTTGGGTAAATGCAAACAAAACAAACAGGAGTCGTGATCTGGAGGCAGAAATGACTTGTGGCTTTTTGCCCAAGAGAAACCACTGTATTTTTGATAACATTTAGGACATAAGGAAGTTGTGCACAGTGCCTTCTTTAGAGGTTTTTATGTTGATTTTCTTCTCTAGTTCTGAGTGTAGCGCCCCCACAGACGAGGAGGTGAACAGGTTTTTCAAAAGTATTTAGTTGGTTTGACACAGTGCAGCATGAAAAGCTGAAAATGTAACAAATGTTGCAGTTTTGGTCCCTAATCGAATAGAGTCTACCAGACTATTTTGGTAGTCTATAAATAGGACCAAAATAGGATTGGTCCTATTTTATAACTCAACTAGACAGTTGGTAAAGTCTTCAGATTACAAAAAATAATAATAATTTAATACTTGAATAGAATGGAGCTCATCTGTTTTTACATTAGTGTTTTGTACTCTATTAAGAGTTCAAAAGGGAATATGCACCACAAAGCAGACATGCTTGGATGTGAATTTGCTCATTTTAACTCTGAAGAGGGAACGTTGTGTGTGTTTTCCTAACCCTGTTTACCCCATGTTGGAGCAGCTTTTTGATCCTGGACAAACTCTTATGAGGATAAAATATCTGTCCTGTTCCGGAGGAACAGATAGAGTCTGCAGCGTCAGACTGGGACTCTCTATCAGCCGATGACTAATCTTAAACGACCTGGATCAGTATCCAGGTCCATATTAAAATATCTTAAGTGGGACATTCCTAGTAGAAAAACACACTGAGGATGGTTTAATGTGTGTGCAGTGCAATGTAGCTTCTTCCCTTTAAAATACTTCATCTGTGCTGCTTGTTACTTCCATGGTTCAGATTTCCTCTTGTTCTGAAGATGAGAGTGAATGACAAGTGAGCCAGGAGTGGAAAACCGCCTGAGCCAACAGGCGTGGCCTCGAGCTGCAGTTTGCTGCAGTCTCTTTCTCCTTCCTCATTGTGCTGCACCTGAATAACGACTCATGTAAATTAGATTGGGAAGACAAAGACAAATCCTGGCCTCAGTTCTTGTAATCAGTCTGGTTTCTTCAATGTTATCATCTTGGTTGGAAAAGCAGACGTGGAAGTTTTCATCTCAAACCAAATGCCAAACACTCTCCTGCTTTTACATGTGGGAGGCCACCACATCATGGCTGCCCACCTTCCTCCTCATCAGGGCACAGCTTCATTATTATATTATAATATCATATTATAATCCAGGTGTGGCTGTCTGTGGTGACAAATGGTTAAAGTGCTCTTTATCATCCTCTCCTTGACATGGACAGCCACTCTCTGTTTATCCATTTTTTTTTAGGTTTCTCAGTTAAGTTACTACTGCAGTTATTTAATATTTCAACTTTATTTGTAATTAATTTTGTTAAAACTGTTTTAGAGAAATAGTAATGTTAAACATAACATTTTGGGTTATTAAAGGATATTCTGGGTAAAAGATCAATTTACTTTTAAAGTATAGAAGCCCAGTGTGACATGGCGTTTGTTTTACCCTTAGTTCCCCTCTCATTGGTGGTTCAGCGCCGTGTGATGAGTCCTCTCCCTAAAGCACATGCTCCGATGTAGCATGAGTGTAGGAAGTCCTCATAAAATGATCCTTTGTCTGTTTACACGTCAGACAGAAGTGACCCATATTCAGTTTTTCTTTTTCTGCGAATATAATATCTGAAATACTCCCAAACTAGTCGGTGAGCTTTGCTGATTCATCCACAGTTTTCCACTCTGCGTTGTTTTTTATTTGTAAGTAGTTATGAGGCTTGGTGGCGAAATCTGAAACTGCTGCTGCGCAAGTTACTCAACAGGTTGTTGCTAGGTAACCAAAGAATGAATGAGTTGCTAGGTAACCAAAGAGTGAGTGAGTTAGTTGTGCGTTAGTGAAATAAATGAATACTCTGTCAGATGTATTATGTATTGATGCTGATCACGTCTGTCACAAGTTATGTTATTGATTTATTACCCAGTAATGTATGTTATGCAAAATCAGTTGCGTATCGAATTGTTTTTAAAGTATCTGCAGTCAGCACAGAACCAGGTAACCAGGTCGTGTCACATTATATCTGGCTTTCATATCGCTAACGTGAGACATGCATCATAATTCTGCACCGGAAGAAGCCAAACACGGTTAATCTGGACATAAACAACAACTGAAAACTATCATTTCTCTACAGAGGTAGCAGTTAATTCTCCACGAAATCACTCGTTGTGCTTTCTTCTTTTTGTATCTTCTTTAGTCTTATTATGAAAGACAAAATGCAGACAGTGGTGAAAACACTGTCTGCTTCCACAGATGGCGCCGTCCATTATTACGTCCATAAAAGGTGCACTGCTGTTTTCCGCTTTGGGTCCGAACCAGGAGGACCAAAGGACTTTCCTGGTATGAAAACTCACTCATACAGGATCGTAGTGATTTTGAACTGCTGTTTTTAACCATTTTAGTGTTGATCCTAAATAAATCTTACTGCTCAGGAATAACCAGAAATTTTATTGATTTGATTTGTGTGTGACAAAAATGACATTTGAAGACTGATTTGTTTATAACCTTAAAACATTTTGACATCTTAGTCATGAGGTAATTCAAGCAAACTAATGCAGTGTCCTAATCAAATCTAGTAATAAAGCAATGTGAGCAGAGTGAGTTGTAGGTTGTAAACATTAGTTTAGGAAAGGTCTCTAGTTTGGTTTCTTCCAACTGGCTCTTTCTCGTTTTAATAACGGTTTAATAGGACAGTTCTGTTGTTCACGTTGCTCCAAGGCCAAATGTTTGCTCATCAGACTGATCTTGACTTTCAGAGAGAGGCTAAATGCAGCCGATCTCAACGCTGCCAGTCTGAAGGTGAGGAAATGTGTTACTATAGTAGCGCAATGCAGCATGATGCATTGAAAGAATATTAATGAAGAAGAGCTCCGAATGTTGGCGCTTCTCTCAGCTAAAAGGTTTAGACAGGCTTGCAGGCAAGTCGGTGCGAGTGTGTGTGTTGTGTGAGTGTGTGTGTTGTGTGAGTGTGTGTGTTGTGTGAGTGTGTGCTGAGGCGTCAAGCAGTGGAGACCTGAGAGAAAGGTCGTCTGTTGTTCAACAGATTACAAGAGAACATGGCGACTGATCGATTGGATCCTCTGTACACACACACACACACACACACACACACACACACACACACACACACACACACACACACACACACACACACAGTCTTCTGCTCCCAGAAGTCAGTGTTATTGGGTTACAATGACAAATCAGAGTTACTGCCAAGAACTGAGGCGTGTTTTTGTTTGCAGTTCTGTGCTTTGACGGCGCAGCAGAGGGAATGTTGCCTTACAGAAGTGTTAGCATTTCTGAACCCTTTGAAGGTCCAGTCATCCTGACCCAAACACTCCTGGTCTCGGCTGCATCGCATCCCAACAAATGCTATGCATGAACCAATACATGCAAATTGCATCCAACTCTTGGCCTGTCACAATGAACAATAAATCAATTAATTGTATGGTACATTGAAACAGGCTCAATAATTTCCATTAGCATGATTTATTGCTTTTCTCCTTTTTTCTCTTTTTCTAGCCCTTTTTTGAAGGACTTTTTTTTTTTAAAGACGTCATTATTCATTTTATTTGTTGTTTCTGTTTTGTTTACTTATTTTTGATATTTTAAATGTCTTCAGATCATAAGAATTAAAATTTACCCATCTTTGAAAATCTGTTCTTGCATTATTACGCTGTTTCCATTATGCTATTTGAAAATGGTTCACATTATTATTTATCGCAATAACTTCTGGGACAATTTATCGTCCAGTAAAATGTATCATCTTGACAGGCCTGCTCCTGTTATTTAGAACTAAACATTTTACGTTTTTACATTTTTATAAAATTATAACCTGTTGCCTATTTTAAAAGTACCAGCAACGTTTAATAAATTACGTTTTGTCCTCCGGTTATTGATTGATTACGTAGTCGTATCTCCTAACAATTAGTTGATAATAGCTTCAGTTGTAATTGGTTCCTCAATTCCTCATTTTTCATTGTGTTTCTCTGGATTTTCAGCCGCCTTCCTCTCTGCTTACCCAGAATTATGATCCCGTTTCCTCAGTCTGGTGAAATTCATGGAAAACAGCCTCACCCTGTCGTTGAATATTTAACATTCAGCTGCTCCTCTTCATCACAGCCTCTTCCTCTGCTTCCTTCTTGTCTGTTTGCTTGTTCATGGAAGCAGAGCATCTGGTCCTAAAGCTTCTCTCACAGGTAGAGAGGAACGTTTAATGACGCATCACCTTTGATTGATTCATTTATTTTAGATTCATTTTGTTCTGTGTCTGCCGCAGTGCTCCTTAGCGACCCAATTTACTCAAATATTGTTCTGTCTGAATAAGCCGAGGTTATATTTCTCGCTTGTCTCGGTTCACAGAAACTTGGTTTTGATGTGTGATCTTCCATTCAAATTTGAAAATGCTGCATTAAATGTTGTTGCAACTCATTTTAATTCAGATTCTTCAAAGCGTTACTGTAGACAGTGACGGCTGTTGGCAGGAAAGATCTCTTGTAGCTGTCTGTGTTACAACAAATCTGAAGAAGCCTCTGACTGAAGAGAGACTTAGTCAGTCTATGGTCAGGGTTGTGCATAATTTTCTTGATTTTATGAAGAATCATTCTTTGGATCGCCATGTTTAGAGGCTCCACAGTCTTTCTATCATTTTATTTATAATATGATCAGAATATTATCTGGGATATTTCTGTCTTCAAGAATGCCTTATGATTACTGAGCATTATTAGGGCTGGGTGATAAATTAATTTCATCAATTAATCAAATTTGCTGTTCATGAAGATTTAATTTTGGACATTTTTGTTAGTAGAGTTTTAGTAAATCCTGGGGAGAACCTCTTCGAAATGCGTGAATACATTTTATTTTTCTTATAAATGTTCCCACATCAGTGGGAAACGTCACCTTTGTTCAGCAAGATGATGCTGGTTAATGGTGTAAATGATTATATATTCACCTTTGCAGGATAAATTAATGCTCAATAACTTTTTTTCTCACCTGAAATGTAACCAGCACTATATAACAACAAATTTATTGTTTTCCAAAATGTGTCAAATTTATGATGTGAAAGGAAAAAGCTGCTGTTCCCATAAGTTTACATAATTTTGCAGGAGCCGTTCTGCCGTGATCGGCCGTTTTTGTTTGAAGCGAAGAGGCGGCGTCACATTGAGAGAGAGAGAGCGAGAGAGAGAGCGAGCAGCTGGTGCTGCACAGCTGTACGGTTAAACAGAACTTCACTGATGATTCACAACAAAGGCAACATGATTACAAAACCCACAATTAAAACCGTCTGCAGCCTCTCTTATTAGTGAGCAGCTAATATAAGGCATTTCTGTGATTAGTGCAGTTAGTCCCTTCCTGTAAGTGGAAGTTCAGCTATGAAACAATAAATATGTTTTTCTTCTGCTCCGTAATGCAAATAATGTCAGGAATCCCCTATTTTTATTTTATTTTTTCGCTAGATTCAATTTTACTGGCTCAGTTTTGCCCAGGAGGAGATGGAGACGCCACTGACCCCAACAGAAAAGCAAATTTCTTTACTTTAAAATATCAGCTGCTTAATTATTTTACATTTGGTTTACAAAATCAGAGGCAAGAACCTACATTGGTTCACTAATGAAATCATTTTACTGACAGGTTGAACAAGATCCTAAAAATAAATGAGTTAATGTTCGAGGATACCATTAGGGCTTAAAGAGGCCTCCATCCGCCGTAAAAATGGAAGTAGATAGTTGGGAGCTTCTTGTTAAACAAAAGATTAATAAGGAACAATATAACACGGCAATCATGGTTTGTTCGTTTTTCTCTTGTATTTATTGAATTAATTCTTCAAAATGTCTGAAACTACATTAAAATCGGTGAGATGCCGGTTGGATAACTGTTGAATGAATGCATACGTTTTCACTCCTCTGGTTTTGGGTCATCAAAATGTGTTTCCTGCAGAGGAAATCGTTTAGCTGCTGTCAGAGGTCACCAAATGTTGCGGCGATGAAGGAAATATTTTTGCAGAAACTACAGTGAATTCTTCTCCACTGTTAACTGGAGTTCTTATGTCGTTTCTATGGGAAAGTTCTGATCCGGTTTTGCACTGAGACTCTGCAGTTTCTTTCTGAAGCTGCTTTGCTAACCATCTTCCATTTTTCTCTCTTCTCCAGCTGAAACTTGAAGACCGATCTATTGTCATTAGAGACATCGTGCGTAGGAACAGTTCTGCTGTGAGTGAAACCCTTTTTTTATTACATACTTCCTGCACTTCTTTCTTTCTGACATTTTAGCGCTTTTTTCCAATTAGCTCCCTCTGTTTATGAGTCATGACACAGTTCACAGTTCCATTTGCTGAACATGACTGGAATATTACTGGGACAAGCCACTTCCAGGAGAGCAGAGGGTCTTTCTTTGTTTTATTCAACAACTCAGCCTGAACGCTGAGGCTGTGTTAAGATCTGAAGTGGCTTTTTAGTTCAAACATTTAACATAAGTTGGTGCTTGAAGATGTCATTAACTTGCACTGCCTTCAAACCTTAAAGCTTTTACACCAGTTGAAACAAAATTGCATGTAATAGTGTAGAAATTCAACTGGTTGCACATTATATAACGTATTGCTCAATTTTAATCTTAATGCAAATAATCATCCTAGCTATAAATAAATATAGCTAGTTAGTTTTGCTACGTTTCAGCTTAACCAAATAAAAAACACCAAACATCTGTGAGGTACAGGGAGACGTGGCTGCTTTGTGTCACTTAGCAGAAAATTAACTCTACAAATAATCAGATATTAACATAATCCTCAAGTAAGTTTAGTTTTCGATTATTCACCAATTGGACTCAAAAATGGCCATGCACTGAAAGAAAAATACACTCAGAGGAGATATTAAGTTAAAACCATACAAAAACATACATATGTGAAGTTTTTAAGATTACAGAAAACTTTAGTCTGTAAATCTGTTCGACCCAGAAATCCTGAAGCGGCCTAACTTTAACATGACCTGCTTCAAATTCTGTAAAACAAGCCTCAAAGTGGACACTAAACGAATAAACAAACTGAATCATTTGTTTATTTCCATCTTTGATTGTATTTCTAATATTGTCTAAAAAAGATAAACTGACTAAATGAAAAATGTGCAGGAGGTGCCAATGCTTTCGTTGGCGGATTGGATCAGAATAATTGTTGGAATCAAATTTTCTGTCCCCCAATTAATGCACTTTATTGTGAGTTTTATTAATCTGCAGCATTTATGGACTAACTGCGTTATTTTATCTCCTTTCAGGACAACCAGTGTGGTATTGTGACCAACATTGATATTGAGTGTGCTGTGAAGTTTGTGGGAACAAACTGTGTCCTTTACCCAGTAAACAGCAAAGACCTGCAGCACATCTGGGTGAGAGAGCATTAACTTCACTTTGCAGCTGCATCTCATTCATTCTGACCTCTGCTTTGTTATTCTGACTCTTTTCTTCTCTTTTATTATTGTTTTGGTCATTTTAGATTTATAAAACCAGGTGAAAAAAATCTAACAGCAGTTTTTATAAAAAAGCCTTGCGTTTTGAGCATCAAAATATTATTTTTTAAAGTGGATTAGGAAAGTTAATTAAATTCTTTTAGAAAATTTAGTCTCTGTAGACTAAAAAAAGGAAAAAAGTAGAGGTGTGTCAAACTGCAGTCCTCAAGGGCCGGTGCACTAGGGCGGTTGTATATGCAGGAAAAATGTAGGAATACATTTCTGCCAAGGAATCTCAGAAATTTTCTGAAAAATAATATGAAAAAGTCAAAAAATTGCTGAGAAAAAACTCAAGTTATTAGATAAATTTCAGAACTTTATGGGGAAAAAGTGAAAAGTTTTTCCAGGAAAAAAAAAAAAATTGAAATTTTTAGATTCATTTAAAACAAGAACATTCTCAGATTCTAAAGTCAAACATTTGTTAGAAAAAAAAAAGATTTTTATAATTTTTTGAGAAAAATGGAAACTGGGTTACAAAGATTTTCTAGAAGAAAAAAAAACAAATTTTGACATTTTTGGAAATTTTTCAGGTTATTTTTCTACAATTTTTTTTCTAGTAATTCTTTTTGACTTTCCAGGGTCATAAATTAAATTTTTCTAGATTTTTTTGGTGGAAATTTACATTTCCTTTCTTTCTCTTTTTTAATGTGCAATACACATAAGTGCAAATATCACACAATCCCTGCAACGCAAAACAGTCACAAAATCCTTCCAGTGGAAAAAGATGTTCAACATTATTTAATTTTAAGAAGTACTTTATTATTATTATTATTGTTATTTTAACAGTTTAATAGGGCTTATCAATACATTCTGGATCAGCCGTCCCTTTGGTCGTGACCCAGAATGACGACTGCGTTTGTTTCTTTCAGTCTTTTATGTACGGCGACTACATCGCTTACGACTTCTGGCTGGGTAAAGTCTACGATCTGACCAATCACATCATCCTCAAGCTCTCCAACGGAGCCAGGTAGGCTGCCTGCGCCTGCATGAGCGTGGCGTTGGAGCGCGGTGTGACCGTGCGAGCGAATTAAGTCGGATTCTCGAGTGCCACATCCGTTAAGCTTCAGCTCCGTCTCTCTGCTTCCCTCCAGATGCTCCATGAGCGTCGAAGACGGCGCCAAGCTTTACGACGTCTGTCCGCATGTCAGCGACTCGGTATGTAGCTGTGAGCTTTTCTGTCGCCTTTGCTTACTTTGTTTTGCCTCAGATGTTTGTTAACACGTGGATTCAGTTTCTCCTGAGCTGAAGGAGTTTTAAATGAGTCCATGCAGGCAGCTCTGTTTTTATCACTGTTCCTAAAGTAGAAAACAAGAAGAGTGCTGTTTCCATGGTTTTATTTTCTGAGCATTTTCTCAATTTATCTGCTGATTTGAAATTATTTGGGTCATAATGTAAATAATTAATTAAAAATAAGGCCTGGAAATTTGACCTGCCTGAAACCTGTATGTTTAAAAATAGCTGCTCACATGAGATTTATGACTTTTTCTTTTAAATTCATCTTAGTTTATGTTATTTATGAACAGCTGGAGGCAGATTTTTTATTCTCACTGCCTGCCATTAAATCAGATAAAGCTTTTTTTTCCCTTTTGGTCTGTAAGACCTGCAGAAACTTTAATCAATTTATCAGCATTTTAAGGAAATGTGAAGCAAAAGAAAAAAAAATCTTTATTTTAAGATGGGGCAAAAAAGAATGCAGTTCATTTTTTTTTTTCAATAATAAATTTTGCTGGATAATTAATTGCACCAGTAATTAATTTAATGCACCAAAATGAAATCCATAGATCTAGGATTTATTTAATAAGTTTGAGAAGAAAAAGACAGTTTTATTTCCTTTCCTCTTTTGTCTTAATTTATTATTTTTTTGTTTCACATTTCCTGAAAATATCGACAAATAGAAAAATGCTGTTTTGTAAACCTAATGTAAATTTAGTGTAACATTTGTTCACGTTCTTGCTGTTCTGTTTCTTCTTCAGGGTTTGTTTTTCGACGAGGCGTACGGTTTCTACCCGGGCCAGGTTCTGATCGGCCCCGCCAAGGTCTTCTCTAATGTACAGTGGCTGTCGGGGGTCAAACCTGTCCTAAGCAGGAAGTGCAAGTTCAGAGTGGTGGTGGAAGAGGTGAGAGGGTGACCAGAAATCAACAGACGTCTTAAATGTGTCTGCATGTGTTTCTGGACGCTTGGTTGTTTTAGACCCTGGAGTTTTGTGTTTCTGTCAGGTGAAAGTCGTGGAGCTGAAAGTGACGTGGATCACCAAGAGCTACTCTCCTAAAGGCTCTGACAGCGTCTACCCACCTCCCTCCACCATCACACAGGAAAATCTTCACAGGTCAGTCAATCCTTCTCTTCACATAGCGTCTGCGTCCGCCCCCTCTCTCCTTCATGTGACGTCTGGACGGTTTACACTTCCTGCTCAACTTCCTGTCAGATTTGATCATCTGTAAGGAGACGTGGGCTTTATGCGTTTATTTGGATCAACATTCGCCATTGCTGTAACAATGGCTGCTCTTCGTGGGCTGCACATCATAAAAACATTTATTACAAAATCAGTAATAGATCTAATATTGCACTTAATACGATATTACAGACAGAGCGCATTCATTCATAAATGTATAATTGTCACACTTTATACAAGTGCAGCATTTATGTTACATGGTGGAAGACTAAAACAATCTTTTAAAGCAAATCTTGGATTATAATTGTGTCAAGTTTGGCTAAATAAAAGCTGATTATATAAAACAATTGATTATATTGTACAATATCACTAAAAATGTGTAAAAGAGCATTTTGTGCCTTATTTCCAACCAACCTAATGCTTCATCGTGATAATATTTGTATATTTGGAACAATGCAGAGCAAGATGAGAGCGCTGCCCAACACAAATAACGATCCGGCCAGAACACGGTGCGCTAAATAATAAAACAACATTTTCCTCGAGGAATTTCAATGATCGATGTTCTCGAGTCATTCGAGCCGTAATTAAATGGTTTTCTGAAGAGCTGGACCAAGTCACACATCAGCAATGCTGATGATTTTTAGTGTATATCAATCTAGTTTATCTGTTTAGCACGTTTCAGCAAAAAGGCATTTCAAAGTGCTTTATATCATGAAAATACAAAGTTATAGAACACACAGGAAACAATTGAAGCCTTGCACTTTAAGTGTAAGAATCGTCACACATCAACTCTAATCGGGTGGTTTTTAGTCTAGGTTTAAAAGAACTTGTGTCCCTTTAAGGGTGTAAACATTGTCACATTGAAAGGCCATTTCTCATGTGTCGTATTTGAGCAAAGCCGCCCTTTGATTGGTTGCAGGGTGAGGCGTTTGGGTTACTATGACCACACCCAGAGGGAGCTGGGAGAAAGAGCTCTGTACATCATCCCCGCCAAAGGCAGCGCCACATGCATGACCTGTGACGGACCCGAAGGGGCCCACTTTCTACCAGAGGACCCGATTGCCAGAAAGGTGCAGTTAAATTTTTTACCTGTGTGTTTTATCTGTGTTTAAAGGCTGTAGATGTAGTTTAAAATCCTCTTTCTGTTAATTATTCACTTAAGTGCTTTTGGAAGAAATTACTTTTAGGAGTATTTTTACTACACTGTACTTTTCACTTTTACTTGATTTAATTTTATACTCTTTATACTTTTATAATTCTTCTGGATTTTCTACCCACTGAATAAAAAACAAACATGTTTTAACTAAAAATTCTCCAGACAATTAATTTAGAAATGTGAACTGTAAATTGATTCTGCTTCAGTGGAAGGATAATTTATTATTGCACTCTTTATACACTACCTTGGTTTTATCAGGACTTGCATCACTGTGTTTATTTAAAGTGAAATTATTCAGTTACTCTCCTCATCGTCTTTTCTCTCATGTTTGTAACACAAGACCGCGTAACGTGCTGCTTTGTATCCTCCAGCGGAGAAAGGCTTTTAGATCAAAATAGTTTCATTAATCTGCATGATGTAATATTAACGCATTAAACATTTTAGATTAATCGCTTCCATTAACATTGGCGGGCCTAAAATAAACAAAAAACACCAATTATAAACTGAAATTGTTAAATTAGGAAACCAAGTCACATCTGACTGGTTGGATGTAGATCATTTAGTTTGGCCCAATTTAACAGATAAACAGTGTAAAATAGTTGTTGTTCAATTCTAAAATATATACAAACTGTAAATTTATTGAAGTATTGCGATTGAAATATGAACACTTAATGCTGATAAGACGCAGCATATATCTATGAATCTCTAATTGTTATTTATATGTTTTAAAATAAACCATAAAAAAATTCTGACAAGTGAATGCTTTTATTGTGAAAATCAAAAGTGGATTTATAATGCAAACTCTGGTTTTATTTTTCTGCTGCAGCTAAAAAGAGTTTTCAAAAAGGAGTCTGGAAGGAGAATGGAACATGCTGACCTTCAAGGTATCCATCAAACATCCACGGATGAGTCACAAAAAGCTCCTCGTTCACTGATTGACTCTTGACTCCCTCTGCTTTCCGACAGGTGACCACAAGTCGGAGCAGACCGACTCCTCCCACCTCAACAACGGCCCGCTGTCGCCGGGTCAGAACCCGGTGGATCCAAAGAACGACAACGCGGCTGAACACGGAGAGCAGGATGCGGATGACGAAGGCGCGGAGGACACGGATGACACCAGGTTTGTTTACCAACATTTGGTGGCTCTGATGGTCGTTTTATTAAAGGTACAGACGTCTAATTTGTGTCTGAGTTCAGTTAAAATCACCACAAATTATTTCTCTCATTATTGTGGAAATGAGCAGAGATTTATTTATTTTAGAAAAAGTGTATCTGAGTTTTTATTTGATGTAAGTAAACTTTGTGTTTCTCTGGTTTAGGGAGTAAACAGTAAACAGAAACAGACATTTTTAAAAAAAATCAGGCTTGATTCTCATAAATCGTAAAAACTTTATTTTACTTTTCATCTAATGTGTCCAGATAGTTATATTTACAGTAGATGAAAAACACTTAACCCAATGGAAACTATTAAAACAAGACATTTTAAAGGAATTGCAGTTGGAATAAATTAAAAGAACAAATTAAAATGAAATTGTAGTTCAAAAAAATTTTTTTAATAGATATCAAAGTTAAAACAGACACAGATTGTAATATTTAGTTTAAAAGAAACAAAGATGAACAATTTCAAGTTAAATTGAGTTATCCCAACATAACTTGGATGCATTTTATAGTACATTTTTTTCTACTGCAAATATTCAAAACCAATAGTTGCATAAAATAAATAAAAATAGATAGATCGCACAAAATATAATCCTATCAAATTAGAGATAATTTTTGAATCTAAATAATTGAATCTGAAGCAAAATGAACAATTCAGGGCTTGTTTAATCTGTTGCTTGTTGCAGATTTTCTATTTGTTTTCTGAAATCTGAATGATTACCTGTAAACGATCTGAGCATAAACTTTACATTTCTTCACATCCTTTCCACTTCATTTCTGTTATATGAACTTTTACACTCAGAGAACATTTTTACCTTCCGTTATTAGTATTTTAACGTGTTTTTTTTTTATTTATGAGCTGAAGGAGGTGAGTTAATGAACAAACTTCCTGTGTGTGTAGCTCTCTCACGTCGTCAGCCAGCTCCACCGCCTCGTCTCAGAGCGGCGGCCTGGGAACCAACCGCAAGAAGAGCATCCCGCTCTCCATCCGCAACCTGAAGAGGAAGCACAAAAAGAAGAGGACCAAGTTCTCCCGAGAGTTTAAGCGTGGAGACCGGTGGGTTAGCGTGGATTTTTATCCTCTGCCTTTTTATCTCCTCATTCTCTCTGAAAGTGGATGTTTGTCACATGGGTTGAGTGGCCCTCATGTTTAAAATGATTCAGGAACACTAACTTAAGTTTCAATTAAAGGATTTACAACAACAATAAAGTATTTTTGAACGGTGTAATTTGAAAATGATTCTTCGCTGCTTCCCAACATGTCAGGGGAATATCAAAACTGAACCATTTTCAACATTTCTAAAGCAAAGTTTTTCCTGTTTCTGTGTGTTTTTTGCCGTCAGGGTGGCAGTGGAAGTTGTATCAACGAAGACCACCGCTGATGTGATGTGGAAGGACGGCCGGGTGGAGAGGGGGATCAGGTCCAACGACCTCATCCCCATCCAGCACCTGGACAGCCACGAGTTCTGCCCCGGAGATTTTGTGGTCGACAAACGACGTGAGTCGACTTTGTCCGCGCAGCATTTCGTTGCTTTCTGTATTGGTGGAGTGCAGTGATTATTTTTCTTTAATTTGTGATTTCAAGATTGTCTGAAATAGTTTGATACCCGAGAGGGGGGAACCGACATTGTTGGGTTTTGTGTGTTATCTTTTTCTGTTTCCTGTCTCATACATCCTGTTCCTCTGAGTACATCTAAGATTAGCAGTTTATACTTATTGATTTTACATCACATTCTTTCTTTTTACTTAACAAGTAACTGAATGTTCTGTAAAAGCTGCCCAAGTACAAGCCGGGATGTCAAACTCATTTCCATTTCTGGCAGCACGAATGTCCTCAAAGGGCCTCAAAGTTAATAAAACTACCCATTACAGAACTGTTCAAATGTTGCAGCTTTCTCTGCATTCAATAAAAAATACATTTTTATTATCTTTTTGCACATTAGTTAACATTTCTGCAAATGTGCCAGAATTGGCCAAAACCTGGACAATTCTCAATTCGTCCTGCTGAAAACAAAAACTATTTAATGTTGAAGTAATTTGGGACGATACAAATAAAAACTGATTTGATTTGACTGATGAAATAATCCTGAATCTGGCGTGTTGAAGTTATATTTCTGAGTCTAGTTTGATATCGTCAGCCAAGTGGGTTCAAGTGTAAAAAATAGGAAATGTTGCTGCTGTGCTTGTGGGTTTTCTTCTGTTTTTACAAACCAAGCGACTCATTATTGCTGCCGCATTTATGAGCATTTTGGGTCATTTTATCCACACTATTACAAAAAATAATGTTTTGTTTTCTAACAATACAGTTGAGGGATTTTTTTTCTTATTTTTGTGGTTATATTTGTACATAATATTATTGTTTCTGTGTTTTATTTGAACTGGCTCTGTGTGTGTTCAGCCCAAGCGCTGCAGGATCCAGGTGTGTACGGCGTGATCCAGTCTGGCGACCATAAAGGCAGAACGTGCGTCGTCAGATGGATCAAACTGAACTCCACAGGCGTCGACGTCGAGGTCAGTCAGAGCTAAGTTTTTCGATTAACCTTTTCATACAGCAGCCATTTTCTTGTGTTTCTGGTGGATTTTTAAGTTATAAATGCAGTCAGACAACTGAAGTGGACACTAATGCAACACACTGCCAGCTACTGGCCGACCACTGCAAGTGCAAGAAATTTAGTTAAATCCAATATGGCAGACGGATGGAAAAGCAGTTTAGGAATATTCAGTCCCTCCTGCTACTGTAGAGAACTTTTAAAGGTATGAAAAAGTATTGGGACATACAACGTTGTAAATAACAACGTTGTATTTGGAAAAAATTACAACTGATCACCTAGAAAAAAAAAACATTTTTGCAATTTTTTCCCCATCTTAAGAAAATAAAAAACACTTTGGAAAAAAAAATCCCTTCATAAAGGATCACAATCGATGCAATGAAGGGTTAAATAAATGCGCTGGGATGTAGTGGTTTTCCAGCTGCATCAAAATAGATTTACTTTACAAAACTACAATGGAAATACTTTTGTGTTGCATCATGAGTCACGTGATCAACAGTTGGATGTTGCAAGTGGCAAAAATCACAAAAAAGACGAAAGGGTTTTAAAAAATGATTTAATTTAAGTTACTGAGAACAAAATGTTCTTTACTACAACGGCCTGGTGGGGAGGAAGCTGTAGGAGGATGAAGGTTGTTTGTGTTTTTGACAATGTGCAGCTGGCTCCATCAGATCTCTCACAGCATCGCGCAGTTCATAAAAAGTTGTTTCATTTGGACGTGTTGAGTCCAAAGCTCTTCTGTAAAATCGCTGATATTTTCCCAAAACGCTGCAGACGCAGCGGACGCTGCAGACGCTGCGGACGCTGCAGACGCAGCAGACGCAGCAGAAGTTGCAGACGCAGCAGACGCTGCGGACGCAGCAGACGCTGCAGCGCCTCTGATAGATGATGAAATATGAATATATTTAGTGCAGCTGTTTATATTCGTCTCTGCTGTGATCTTTCATTACTTATAGAAACAAACTTATTCACGTTTGACTTTAATTGTATTTCTGGCTTAATGGAGACACCACCATTGAGAAATTGTGTTTTTTTTCGACATTGGCAAAGACACATTTCTGCCGGCTTTTGGAGAACGTGACAGAAATCTGCTGGAACCAGAAACAACTTCTCTTTTCCTGCTGTTTCAGGTTATTGGTGTGGAGGAGGATGTCAGCGTGTACGACATCGCAGATCATCCAGATTTCCATTTCCGCACGGCGGACATCGTCATCAGGATATGGAACTCCGAGAACGGGCAGAACGACTGCGAGAATGAGGTAAAAACGTTTCTACTTGGACTAGACCAACCCATGTTGTATGGAAGTAACATAACACAATCATCCAACTGTGTTATTCAGACATTGAGCCTCATGCCGGTGTTATCATGCTAGTGTAAAACTGGATCCTGCTAATGCAGGTTCTGCTCAAATTCAAATCTTTATGCACACATTGTCCTGTCTGCAGACGTCAGTGGGTCAGGTGTCTCGGGTGGACGTGAGCAGTAAAGTGGAGGTCGTTTGGGCCGACAACTCCAAAACCATCGTCCTGCCACAGGTAAAAAGTCACGTTTTAAACCTGGATTCATTCAGTGAGATCTGCTTCACTCACAGTCTGCTGCCGTTTTCCTCCTCAGCACCTCTACAACGTGGAGTCTGAGATCGAGGAGACGGACTACGACTCTGTGGAGGAGACGAGCAGCGTCCTGTCCACGGAGGAGTGGGAGGACGAGAGCGACAGCTGGGAGACGGACAACGGCGTCACCACCGAGGACGACAGCCACGCCAACAACTCCAACGCCACCTACACGGTGACGCCCACCCCGACGCCAACCGGGTCCGCGCTGTTCATCATCCCACCACAAGAGGGCAGCAAGGCTGAGGTGACGAGTCCCACCAAGGGAGCGCCGGGAGAGGAAGGGGAGGCGTCTGTGGGCAGTCCCACGTCTGGAGGAGGTGAGGAGCGGCGGTCATGTTTCTGTTCCTCGTCTGCTGGATCAGATTAGACCTTTGTTACAAATGTTGGTCTGTGGGGAATGTTCAGGTGTAATCTAAACATTCACATCTAAGGCTAAAGCAGTTCATCAAATTAATCGTCATGAATTGATCATTGAATCGTCAGCTGATTTACCACTTGCTGTATTCTTGTTGGTTGTGCAGCAGGCTCCACTTCTACTTTTCAGAGATGCACAGTTGTTTAATTGTGCCTCTGTTTGTTTTATTCCGATTCTGATTGCTGTGCCATAATGTGAACTGGATCCAATCTTTTTTACGACCATCTGAACAACACAGTTTGGATTCTAGTCCAATGCGACGCAGGCCTCTTGGGTATCCGATTTAATTGTCCAGGTCTCATTCATCCGACCTGAACGTCACTGATACTCGACTTGGGTCTCTTGAGGCTGCAGCCAAATTTAAGACCCGGAACCTCTTTGGTAGCTCGATCTCTGCTGGTTTATCTGCTGGTTGTATCATTTTCTCTGCAACGTTCGTCCCGCAGTAACGACTCCAGGAGGAACCGTAAACGGAGCGGAGAAGCCCAGCAAGGACGGCGCCTCCCGAGGCTTCAGAGAGCTGAAGGAAGCGCTGAAGATTCTGGAGAGCCTGAAGAACATGACCGTGGAGCAGCTGTGGACGGGCGGCTCGCCGACCTCCCCGACCTCGGCCGAGCCGGCCTCCGCCGCCAACGTGGCGAGCTCTCTGTCGCCGGCGGGGCCCGAGAAACCCACCAAGGAGAAACGCTTCCTGGACGACATCAAGAAGCTCCACGAGAACCTGAGGAAGACGCTGGACAACGTGGCCATCGTGGAGGAGGAGAAGATGGAGGTGGTGGGGAGCGGAGGCGCCGGAACGGAGGTGAGCGTCGCCATCGCCGTGACGTCGCCGGATGTGTGGAGGTGATTTCAGCTTCTGCTGCTCCTCAGGCCGAGAGGAGCGGAGAAGAAAAGCCGCAGCAGGAGCCGCAGACGCCGGTGGGGGGGCAGGAGTGGCCCAGCGAGCTCCTGAGTGACACTCCGGTCCTGTGCCAGCAGAGCGGAGGGAAGCCTGGCGTCACGTTCACCAGCGCCAAGGGAGAAGTGTTCTCAGTGCTGGAGTGGGCACCAGGTGAGCGACCCGCCACGCCGACATCAGAAACCGCCGATACCCAGGAGGAACCGACTGCAGTTTAATGAACAACCTTTAAAACTGATGAATCTGCGGCTAAAACATGTTTGTTTTTCTTTCAGTGGGCAGAGAATCAAGAAATTTTACTAAAGAGCAGTGACACAAGAAAAAGTAAAAAGTACAGCATAGTAAAAATACTCCTGAAAGGTTTTTTTTTTAAATGTAACTAATTACTTCCCAACTTTGAAGACAAAACCAGTAACTTTTTAGTGACATATAGGAGCTCGTTTTAAATAAATAATAAACCTGGTTTATTATGTTCCAAAAGGACAAACAGGCAGCGTTATAATTTGGGCAGAAAACCAACATGAGCACAAATCAAGAAGATCAGACTCAACTTACCACCAAAACGTGTCGATATTCAAGACGCTGCATGAACTGAATATGTTATTGCAAGAAAACAAACGTTTTGCAAGGAAATGTGAAACATTTGCAGCATAAACAGCTGTATTGCTGTTGTAAGTAATGGAAATGAGATGGAAGAACAAATTCTCAAAGAAAAACTTCAAAATTCCAGTGAATATTTTGCTAAATGCCTTGAAGATTTTTAGAGAAATCTCTATTTTCTCTATTTTCTCTATTTCCTCTATTTCCTCTATTTTCTCTATTTTCTCTGTTTTCTCTGTTTTCTCGTCTCTTCCTGATCGATCGTCTGTTTCTCTCACAGACACTCATTCGTTTAAGAAAATGGAGTTCCAGCCGGCGGAGGCGAAGAAGTTTTTCAGCACTGTGAGGAAGGAAATGGCTCTGCTGGCCACGTCGCTGCCTGACGGCATCATGGTGAAAACGTTTGAGGACCGGATGGTACGATTTATTCCCACCGATTTGGTCCTTCACTGCAAAAACACTAAATGTCACCAAGCAGTTTTGGCCCAATTTCTAAAGCAAATATCATGAAACAAAACAAACTGAAATGTTTCTGCAAGGTAGATGAACTTGTTTCACATCAGTAATTAGTTCATATTAAGAAGCGTAAATGTTCCACTGCAGATTATTTCTGTTTATAGCTGGAACTTTTTCATCAATATTAATCATTTTTCTATTTCTTAAAAAGTTTGTTTTGTCTTAAGTCAAGTGAACGAAGAGATTTTGCACCAGCAGCTGGACTTGGTTGGTGACGTTTTGTGGTTTTTTAGTGCAAACGCGGCGATAATTCAAAGCGTCTTCCTTCTGCTGTGACCCAGGATCTGTTTTCGGCGCTGATCAAAGGCCCGACTCGGACCCCCTACGAGGACGGGCTCTTCCTGTTCGACATCCAGCTGCCCAACATCTACCCGGCCGTGCCGCCGCTCTTCCGCTACCTGTCGCAGTGCAGCGGCCGCCTCAACCCCAACCTGTACGACAACGGCAAGGTGTGCGTCAGCCTGCTGGGCACCTGGATCGGCAAGGTGAGCTCCGCCCTGTGATGCCGCTGCCGCGCCGCTGCCGCGCCGCTGCCGCGCCGCTGCCGCGCCGCGCCGCCGCTGCTCTCACTGCCTGATTGATCCGGTTCTGCTGTGATTCACAGGGAACCGAGAGATGGACCAGCAAGTCGAGTCTGCTGCAGGTTCTCATCTCCATTCAAGGTCAGTTGGAGCGTTTTTTTTTTGTTTTTTTTTTCTTTATTTGTTTTTACCGTCTGATTTATTTGGTCTGTTTAGAGGAGCAGTGAACTAAAATATCTGCTTCCCACATTAAATCCTTTTAGTCTTATTTATTTATTCCTCCTGTCTGTAATGCAGATTTTCAAAATAAAGTCCCACATCCTTCTGCAGCAGGAGCGGCTCTAGATTAAATTGATCAGGTGCAAATGCGACATGTGAAATGCAGCGATGATCTGGCGGCTGCAGATCTTCCCGTTAGTTTATGAGAAAATCAAAGCAAAATGTTTCTACGTTGATTTCCATGCGTTTCATTGGAAAACTGAGAATCCAGATGTTCAGGATGTGAAATTAACGTAAAACAAGTGGACTTGTTCATGATGTGGCCACTTCATTAACAAAACATCGCCACCATGAAAAACGTAACAAAAGAAGAAGTTAAGAGAGTCATATTTTATATTAAGATGTTATTGTGGGTCAGTTTCAGGTCTAAATGGGTTAAATGATCCTCAGCCTGAAAACTCTTGACAGTCACTGATGGAAGTGAATTTTAAGTCGCTCAATCAGAGCGATGATCCATGTTGATGGTGTTGCAGGTCTGATCCTGGTCAACGAGCCGTACTACAACGAGGCGGGCTTCGACAGCGACCGCGGCCTGCAGGAGGGCTACGAGAACAGCCGCTGCTACAACGAGATGGCGCTGATCAAGATGGTGCAGTCCATGACGCAGCTGCTGCAGAACCCCGTGGACGTCTTCAAGCAGGAGATCCAGGACCACTTCGCCTGCAGCGGCTGGCGGCTCGTCCACCGCCTGGAGGCGTGGCTGGAGCTGAACGACGCCGCCGAGCGCGGCCACGCGCCGCACCCGGCCGCCAGGGGGCTCCACTCCAAGGACGAGGCGCCGGTGGCCCACAGCAGCCCCGGCAAGCCCGGCGAGGACGGCGTCCCGGGCGTCAGCAGCATCCTGGAGGAGGAGCTGGAGGACTCGGGGCTGAGCCCGTCCACCACCACCACGCCGCCGCCGGACCTCAGCCTCAATTCGGGCTGCGACGGCAGTCAGGGCGGCGCCTGCCCGGGCGGGGACAGAGCCGGCTCTGCGGCGCGCGGCGCGGCGCCGGAGTCCGGTCCCAGCCAGCCGGTGGTGCGACCAAAGAAGCGGAGGAAGAGCTACCGGAGTTTCCTCCCGGAGGGCAGCGGCTACCCGGACATCGGCTTCCCGCTCTTCCCGCTCTCCAAGGGCTTCGTGAAGAGCGTCCGCGGCGTGCTGCAGCAGTACCGCGCCGCGCTGGCCGCCGCCGCCATCCCTGAGCACACAGAGGACAAGTAAGTGCCTCCCCGACTCACACCCGCTCCCCGCTCTCTTCCTCTCTTTCACCTTCCTCAAGTCGCAGAGTCACTGCCTCCATCTGTCGGCCTCCTGAGCTGCACCGGGCGCCGCCGCCGCCGCCCTCTTCCTGTCACCCTCCACCTCTCTGCTCCTGCTGCCGCAACCTCTAAACCGTTTCCTCTCACTGAAAGCAGCCGAGTCTGGACTGACTGTGGGTTTCACTGCAAAAACACAAAATCTTACCAAGTATTTTTGGTCTCGTTTCCACTGCAAATGTGTTACTGCGTTTAAAATAAGAGAAAACTAGTAACTTTTTAGCACAAAATAGTTCTTAGATCACAAGACCTAAGTCTCCTCACTCATTTCTATCTCTCTCCTTTCAGATTGAGCTGTTTTAGGGCATCTTGTCCCTTTAAATCCTTATAAACCGACCAGACAAGCTGGAACTCAGCTTAGGTTGCTAGGTAACAGCCTGGAATTCCACTGGGGTTGCTAGGTAATGGGCTGGAACTCTTCTGGGGTTGCTAGGTAATGGGCTGGAACTCTTCTGGGGTTGCTAGGTAATGGGCTGTTCCCATGGAATGTGACTTAATATTCTGAGGTTTTTGAAACGGCTCGTTTTCCAGACACCAAAAACACTTTAACTTACTGTCAAAAAACATCTTGTTTTTTTACGCATTTTAGTCTTAAGTCTTAAGAAGGAGTTGAGACCCAAATGGAAAGATGAAAAGGCGCAAAATTACATTTTGTAATAATAATTGTTTGACTTTGATGAAAAATTACGAGTTTCACTTATAAGAAGACATGAGTGGAATAAACTGCTCGTGGAACTGGATACTTTTCATCAAACTTAAAGAAACCATTTATTTAAAACGACTCCTAAAATGTTACTTGTGAGTTTTGTCTTATTTCAAGAGCAATAAGTTATTTTCACTGAAAACAAGATAAAAAAAAATACTTGGTAAGATTTAGTCTTTTTCCAATATCCCCTCATTTTTTGTGTTTTTCTCTCCTTTAGTTACCCCTCAGATGAGTGTGATGGCTAAAACACACACACACACACACACACACACACAAACACACATACCCTCACACACCCTCATGTGAGAGCAGGTAGAAACCAGTTCCCCTCTGTCGCCTGTCTAACTGGTTCCACTGACTGGACGGGGCGTCACTGGGTTGCCCCTGCAGGCCGCTGGGGGAACTGCAGCTCTCTGTAGCACTCCTGACATCACAGCTGCACCTGAAGGACGCCGCCGCGGTCCGACCCGCTGGGGGGAAACATGGCGAGCACAAACTGTGAGCGTTGACCGGCTGGAAGCTTTCTGCCAAAATCCCCAGAGACTCGCTCCGTCACCGATCCTGCTGGTTCCCTCTCCCAGGCGTTTACACGTTTGATGAGCTGCAACTTTGTGCTTTGATTCAGCTGATTTTTTTTTTTTTTCCCCCCTCATAGTTTTCAGAGTGAAAAGTTGCTTTCTGCGTCAGCAGCACGTATAACTCCATGATGATCTCGCGTCAACATGTTGCCTTACTTGAACCTCAGACGTTGATCACTGACTCGCACTAAAACAAAGAGAAAAAAAAACACTGAAATGTAAAGTCTCCAGTGGTTTCCTGTCGTTCTTCTGGCTGTTTGCACATGCAGGTAAAACGTCGCAACACAAACGAAGGGGGCGGGGCTTCAGAGGCGATCCAATGTGAACCCGTTTTGGTTTCTTTTTCATTGCTTTGCTGCAGAATGTGTTGTGAAATGACCTTTGGGTGCTTCCTGGGGGGCATCAGCAGTCTTTGTTTACATCTTTTTAGATTCATCTAACATTTTACACATCACGACTCCCTCCTCCCCGTCGTCTGCGACTCTCTGATCCGAGAGCGCCGGTTCTCTCGTGTTGTACTTGAACTTTGATGCTGAGACGTTTTTGATAAAGAGCACACTGTGCCACTTCGGACCTCGGAGAAGAACTACGAGCCAAGAGCTGCTGCATTTTAAAACGAATAAAAATATGAATGAGTGCGTGTTTTTTGCGTCGTCTTCCGTGTTTTTTTCCCCATCATTCCTCCCTCTCTCTGCGTTTTACTTTGGTCGCCTTTAACGCCAAGAGGCGACGCCGATCACTTCAAAGAACAGCTAACACTCTAGATGCACACTTTGAGTTTTTTTTCCTCCTCATGAACAAACAGAAAATGTGAAGTTAAAGTCCGGCAGGATGTCGAGCCTGTAAAGTTTCCTGTGTGTGTGTAAATCGTTCCCAGTTTAATCCATTCTTCTTATTTTTTACTGCAAGCGGTTTGATTTCCAGCCAAAGCATGTAACTTGTTGCTTTAAGCCTCTTTTGGCTCAACAAAGAACTTGACTGTATGATGTCTGCATTTCCACAGTGGCCTGTTGTTGATATCTTTAAAAAAAAGAGCTAATAAAAGTATAATTTGTAGCCTGATTCTCTGTTAAAAGTATCATTTGTAGCCTGATTCTCTGTACAGACATCATGACTCTATTGAAATACATACAGGTACTTACAGTATATATTTAACACAAACTTGAGTTGAATCACCTGGATGCTTGGGGCGTTTATGTACATAATGCTGAGTGTAATGTACTAAACATTTATTGTTTTCCTTTTTTTTTTTTTTAATGGATTAATTTGTTGCTTTAAGACGACTGTATAGTGATGTATTAAACTTTGCAAGCAGTACCATGAAAACGTTTCGGCTTTCCTTTGTTTGCATCGACGTTTCTCATCCTCACACCAACTTCGAGCCGTTTTCATTTAACAAACTTGAGGCGTCCAAAGTGTGGCCCAGGGGCCATTTGTGGCCCCTGAAGGGATTTTCATCGGCCCACTGACTACAAGTCAAACAATAAAAGGGCCGGTTAAACTAGAAATCAACAGTTGACGCCAAAATTTTGAAAATGATAAACGATTAATGGATTCCAGAATTTTTTTTTTAACCCAATTTAGCTAATTCTACTCCACTTGAGTTTCAGGTAGGATATATTTACAGTTTTTTAATATTTTAAATATATATTGTATGTATTCTGTATTTGACTTAATTACTGCTCTGAATATGGTTTTTAAGTCGATACGCTCCAGTTAACGACTGTTTCTGCCCTACAGTGAGGCCATCTTTCTTTTAAAAGTGACCAAATATGCATCCTTGGTCTGTGGCCTACACAAAACATTTATTACCGTGCACAAAATTATTCTCAGGCAAGATTTTAAGTCTGCTCATCTCTTTAAATCCAAATAAGTTGCCACTAGCCACACTGTCCAACTCAACGTTTACACTCCATGTGAAAATGGCTGCAATTATACAACCGTACATCTTTGAAAAGCAGAAGTAGAGCCTCCTGCACAACCTACGAGAATGCATTAACTGGTTTGTGCTTGGTAAGTGAACAACAAAATGCTTGTCTTTTCCAGCAGCCATTGTACTGCACATACAGCAGTAAAACCAGCTGACCAAATGTTCTAGTTCTCCTTTTGGGTTGCTAGGTAATGTTACATTCAGAAGGTTTTTGAAATGGCTCATTTTCCAGACAACAAAAAGCAAATTTATTGCTAAAAATAGCTGGTTTTATTTAGGAGTTTGAGCTGTTTTTAGAAGTCCATCCACATGGGAGAACAAAAACATACAAAATGTGAATTTTTCATATTAGATCTCCTTTAAATAACATCGTCTCAGTAAAGGGCAAAAACAAACAAGGCAAAAGGTTGGTCGTTTGTCTTCATTTTATTTAAGTCTTAATCAAAAACACCCGTGCAGATTCTTTATTCTTTAATTTAATAGAAAACATACAGACATCGGTCTAAAATAAAAAAAAAATATATCTCTCTTTGAATAAAAATATGAATCATTCAGTTGTCAGTGTTGCAGAGAAAGATTCACGTTAACATCTAAACCGACTCCAGTCCTCGAGGTTCGGCGTCCTGCAGCTTTTAGATGCAACAACCCAAATTTCTTGTTTTTTTTATTCAGACAAATGTATCTAAAAGTCGCAGGACACCAGAGTTGAAGCTCTGATCTAATTGCACAATATCAGACATGGAAACCTTTTCCTTCTTTCCAGAGAGCAGCTGGACTCGATGTGTTAACAGCAACAACAGGTTTCTAAAAATCTCACTGCAAAAATGCCTTCAAAATAAAATCACGTTTCATTTTTATTCTCTAATCAAAGAAGAAAGAAACTTGTATTCTTTTCTGGATTCAGCAGGCAGCACAAAGAAGATGCAGCAGCGCATTTCAGCCACCAGGCGGCAGCAGATTCAAGGCACGTCAAACAAGTTAAAGGACCAGTACAAGCAAAACAAGCAACAGCTTCATAAAGGTGGAGCTTTTTCTGAATCATGACTTTTTAACTTAACAAAGGTGAGAAACAGATTCTCATCTGACATCATTTCCTGATCACCAAAGATGGCAACGAGCTCTGCAGGTAAAGTTTGGTCTTAAACAGTCAAGCAATCAGTGGATCTGAATAAAGACAAAACATGACAAGATGTGAGTTTTGTTTTTAGAGGCACCTTAAATCTGGACAAAGCAGGAAGTCCGAACTTCCAATCTGGAGATAAATCACATTTACCACATTTTTTTTGGTTTTTGAAGATTTCATTTTTGGAAATTCAGAATTTTTTTCTTCCCGTCAACAAGCTCTTTGGGCTTCCGTACTTCAGAGCTCAGCTGGAGCCGCCATCTTGTTTACAGCTTATTTTTTAATTACGAGAAAAAGTCATAATATTGGGAGAATAAAGTTGTAATTTTTTGAGAACTCCAGTAGAAAAAATGAAATGAAGAATGCTTTTCATCTTTTGAAGTTATACTTTGGTCTATGTTTTACAGAGGAGGTAGTATTTATTTATTTATTTTTTTTAACAGAATCAAATTATCAGGACTTTGAAAGGATCGTGTAAAGAACTGAGTCTTATTTTGAAGGAGCTCACGTCATATTGGAAGTTTTTTTTTCTCGTATTTTCAGGTAAAATTAGGGCTTTTCCCAGCAAACTGACTTTATTCCCGTAATTAAACATTATCAAAGCCTGGTCCTCATACTCAGTAGTATATTTCATTTTTAGAGAAGAAAAGAAGATTTTTTAAATAAAATATTTAGTTGTAAAAAGAAATGGTCGCCATCTTGCCCAGCCTGCTACAATCAGTGCCTGTTTGAACATCTCCTGTTTAAGGCTCCTCAGTGTTTCCACACGGGCAAAAATAATAATGTTTAAGCATCTCTAACTTCCACAGTTTAATGTTAAAGACACTTTGGTAAAGATGGAGAGTGTGTGGCGTCCAGCAGAGACGAACTTGTTGCTGCTGAATCAGTGGCTGGAAAGATGGAGGGAGGATGCAGCGTCACAAAAAAAAAAAACATTTAAAAAAACAAAAATAATCCATCAGGACAGGTGCAGGAGTTTGGTTCATTACTGTGGAGCTGCTGTTTCCTGTCTGGAGAGACTAAACAGCGACTTGAAGCAGAGATTTGTGCGGTTAAAGCAGAATCTCCTGGGTTTGACTGACTGTTTGAGGCTCATCCACACACAGCGTTGTCCTGCAGAGCAGCAACAAACACCAAACTAATCCTCTGCTGTTGCGTAATCTTGAACTGAGCCACTGCAGAGTAGCGGCGGACTCGATTCGCCTGCGTCTGTTTGGGTTTTGGCTCCTGTGGCGTCGCCAGACTGAGCGGCCGAGTGTTTAATATTAAATAAATAGACTCATTAATAATTCATAAAGCTTGGCTCAGAGCAGGAGGCAGGTTGATGGATGTGTGTACATTAATACAGGACGGTTTAGTTTGACATTACAGCGGCTCGCCCGGTAAGAAAGCAAGATTTTAAACTTTACCTAATTGCTATTGACTGTAACGAAGCTGCGTTTCCATTAACCATAAAATTGCACGAACTGAAATCCAAACAAAAATCAGCTTAATAGAAACCCCCTAATTAAAACCAAAGCGCAATTTGTTTTTATTGCAAAAAGCGTTTGGCGCCAACATCGTTCATCTGCCGTATTTTCCTAAAAATTCACGTCACACGAGTCAACAGCCGGACGTTACTACTGGCGAAAACCACGAAGAAGAAGAACACAGGAAGTAGTAGGAGGATGATGGGTTTTTTGTTTTCCGACAACGTAAACAGCTTTCTGCATCGCACAGTTCATGAAAAGCTGTGTGTCATTTGAACATGTTGAATTAATTGCTCTTCTGTAAAATCGTTGACTCCAATTAACCCCAAAACAGATCCACTGGCAGATTATTTCACTTAAGGAAAAAATGTCCTGCTTCAAGAGAAATAATCCAAAAGGTCAGAAAAGAAAATAATCCACCTAAATTTTATTTAAATCAATATTAAGGAATGCTTCACTTAAAACGAGCGCAGAGATCTTGTTGATAAGTTACTTGTAAGTTAATTTTGTCCTATTTCAAGCACAGAGTCGCTCCTCAGTTATTTGTTTCAATCCAGTCGCCCGTTTATACAACTCCAGTTTTTTCAAATCATTTCTCAGTGAAATTTTGCTTTAACATCCCTCTGAACTGTGACGTTTTCTGCAGGTGTGAAAACGAGCAGAACACACAGCTGGAGCGTTTATTCAGTGATGGTGTATTGGAGCCATTGCAGACAGAATAAAAGAATTAAATTTCCACCGGAAAACTCAGAAATTACCGAGAAAAAATATGGAAATTTTTGTGGATTTGCTAGGAAAGTTCAGAAATTTTGAGATTAATCTCAGAAAATATTTAGAAAAAACAAAAACATTTTTGAGTTTGAATAGTCGATTTTTGACTTTTGAAACTCAGAAATGCCCAGGGATTTTATAGAATATTTCTGAGATTTATCACATAATTCCTGAGGTTTAAAAGTCAAAAAAATTGCGAGAAATTATGTAGAAATGTTGAGCTCAATCTCAGAAATTTTCCAGAAAGAAACATGGACAATTATCAGTTTTTCGCTTTTGACACTCAGAAATGTTTGGGTTTTTTCACAAAGATTTCTGAGTTTGAATAATTTAGAAAAAAACCCCAACAATTTTAAGGTTAATCTCTCAAATTTTTGAGAAAACTTAGAAATTTTAACTTTTGAAAGTTTTTTTCTAGTAAATTTCTGAAATTAGGAAAATGTATAAATTTTTTGTCCAATCTACAACGACCCTGATATGACATTGTATTATTCTGTGCATAAAGATAAAACCCAGAGCAAAGACTGAATAGATTCAGTAATAAGACTGAACAGATTCAGTCCCTTATTGCTGAATCTGTTCAGCTGAACTTAAGTTCTGATCAGGTGTATATATTTTACATGAGGTTTTCGTTTTTGGGACAGAGGTTTCTGTTTGCAATGACGTGGAAGCGAAGCAGCGCATGCACGTTGACAGCGTGCTAACATCACAGCGCCATCTAGTGGCCTAACATGACAACTACAGCTGCTGACTCAAGGCGTTTTGGCGACACACCGGCAGTTTTTCTCTTGTAAACATAGCCTAAGATATTTGCACTCAAAACTAGATAAAAAAAAAATTGGTAAGACTTTGTGTTTGGTTCATCCGCTGATCACCCTCCCCAGGCCTCCGTGCACCTCGGCCTGAATCGGACCGTGCTCCACCACCTCTCCGTCCACCGTTATGATGCCGTTCCCGGCGCCCGGCTCCAGCCTGAGCGCCCGCACCTTCGCGTGCACCAGATGCTGGCAGTTGGTGTCCAGATGTGCGCCCTTCTCCATGGCCAGAAACAGTCGCAGCAAGGCGGTGCGAGAAATCCCCGCCGTGACGTAGAAGAGATGGATGACGCCGTCGTCCAGGCGGGCGTTGGGCGCCGCCAGGAGGTCCTCGGCCAGGTGGGACTGCCGCATGGCCAGCATGAGGACAAAGTCTTCCTCTGGCACCAGCACCCAGTCGGACGGCGGCGGCTGATCCAGAGGCCGCAGCAGGGCGTCGGGAGGCCCGGGGAGGGCTTTGGCGGCACTTCTAGGCGATTTGCCCTCTGACCTCCGCAGCTTGAGGGAGTTGTTGGAGTGGCAGGTGTTATTTGCGAAGTCATCCCCCAAAGTTTGAGTCAAACGGGAGGAGGGATTTCTGCAGCATGCCTCCGCTCCGTTCTGCAGACTTTTGTCCTTTTGGCGCCCCCTGCTGGCGGGGAGGTAAGCCAGCTTACCCTTGTAGATGCGGAGAGACGCCAGCCTCACCAGCGTGCCGACGGTGAAGCGGGCGGCTCCGGCGTGGCGGTACTTCTCGCTCTCCACGTCGACGTCGGCCACAAAGCCCCAGGCCAGAGAGAGGAAGGAGAAGAGGCGCTGGCCGGAGGAAAGATGGAGGGAGACCAGGTCCATGTCAGACACCAGACCTCTGCAGAGCAGGAAACCACAGCTGACCAGCAGCTCCTCACCTCTGACCTGAGCGACGCTGGAGGAGAGAGAGAAAAAAACTCCACTTTATTTCATTTGATAATATTCTGTAGTTTTCGCTGAAGGTCGGCCAATTAATCATTAGCCTGATCGCTGACTTTTTGTTCAAATCTGACTTCACACTGAGTTTGGGATTTCTCCCATTCACTTGGATTCCTGCGATAAAATTCCAACCGAGCCAGAAGGGAACAGAAGCAGAAGTTATGAACGATGACGTTGATTTTTCTGCGCTGTATCAGTTTTGTAGTTTGAGCCGATGTTTTGTCAGAGTGGGGGCCGATTAGCACAGCTGATTTTGTAAATGTGGACAAACTGGTTGACCTTTTATGGCCTCTGGAAAAGTTCAAAAATCTCTTTAAAACCGTAGGAACACAAAGAAAAATACAAACACCGAATTCTTTTGATTTGAAGGACAAACTTCAATGGGGGATTTTAAATGTTTAGACTTCATTTACAAAATCTTTTTAATATTGACTTAATTTCTAATGGAGCTGATGAAAAATAAACATCTTGACACAGCGACTACTGGATTTTGATGTGTGCAAAAAAGAAAAGTTACTGGAATTAATTTTATTCAAACATCCTATAAACTGCTTTTACAGCAATAGGAGATTTTCCTTAATGCAGAGGACATTAGGATATTTTTAAAGAAAGTATTTATTTTTATCTTACAAAAAACAATGTCTGCTAAGATATTTTTAATTTTCTGTAGAAAACAGAAGAATCGGGTTAAATTTGTGTCAGTCGCTAACATTTCATCACAGCAAAATGAAACATATTGGACGTGTTTTGATTTGGCCTGGAATGAGTCAAAATGAATCACGTCTTTTGATAATCTTCTAAATCAAACATGATTTCTGTTTGAGTCATTTTAAAGATGCAGCACTTGGTCCAGAGGACGGAGGTGATGCAACGCGGTGAAACCCGCCTCTGTCCCGCTAACAAGCTGCTGCCTGCGATTCCAACGTTACCTGCACTGATTCTTCAACGATGCACTCGAATAACAAAAAACACATTGATTTACAGGATCTATCGAGTTCAGACCAAACACTCTAAGCCAGCGGCGTCAAACTCATTTTTTGTTTCGGGCCAATTTATGATCATGAATGCTCTTAAAGGGCCGGTTGTGCCAGAATATATTGATCAAATCTGTTCACAAATTGTTAAAATTTCAATGAATTCTTAAAATTAAACCATATTATTGAACATCTTTTCAGTCCCTCCAGGATTTTGTGTTTAATTTATGACGATTTGTGACAATAACGGTGTCATTCTGTCACTGACAGTATAGAGCATGGACTAAAATCTGATAAATCTAATAAATTAAAGATGAGGCGGCTGTTTAGTTCAAGTATGAAAGTTCTTGACAATTTTTGAGAAAATCTGCTGTAAACTCCCAATTGCAACAGCAAAAAAGTGTGGATTTGTTGATTTTTGCATGGATTTCCACAACAATTCTCAAGAATGTGGAAAGACTGATTGATATTACTCAGCAGTAAACAGATAAAAACTGCATTGGTTTGATTGACAACATAACATTTAAGCACATTTAGCGTTTAGTCTAGAACCTGGAGGGCCACATAAAAAGCTGTGGCGGGCCAGATTTGGCCCACGGGCCTTGAGTTTGGCACTCGTGCGCTAATCGTTACAGGACGACTCCACCCGCCCTGCTGGTTCTGTTTGCACACATGAAAGGCCGAGAACGGATCACTGCGTAGCAGCAGACGCGCTGTAGCTGTCGCTCAGCTAATTCTCAAAGCCTCGGCATTCAGTTGGGAATAAAACCAAACGAAATGTGGCTCGGGCCGGAGCAGGACAACGCACACGGGCTTTCTGGAGAGTCAGAGGAGAGCGAACAATGCCGAGTCTGGACCCTTCGGTTCTGGACAGAGGCGCTTTGTTTGATGAGACGCTGACTGGCACAAACATTCAGGTGATGAATGAACGTGGCAGAAGAGGAGATTCTGTTTTTACTTATATCTCTTTACTTTTGTTTCCTGGAATCCCAAAGCAGAAACACATCAAAACTTTTCATAGAAGCTGCAGAGGATAACATAAAGTTCATCTGAGCGCCAAACGTCAAAAAGAAACTGAGATTTTATGCAGGAAATGAATATTTAATATAATTTAAATATTAAGTACATTAGTACATCAATATTATTTAAATTTTAAGTATATTATTATGTTATTATTATTATTTAAATATTAAACACATATCCGCTGCTGTTTCTAAAAACTGTGCAGCAGTTTTATTTTTCATTTGTTTTATTTTTCTGTTGGAAATTTGCCTGTAGTTCCTGTCGCCTCTACATATATTTTAAATTTTATTTCAAAATACATGATTCTGTTTAGCACTGTTGCCTTGCAGCAAGAAGGTCCTGGGTTTGGTCTTTCTGCACAGAGTTTGCATGTTCTCCCTGTGGATGGCGGGTTCTCTCCAGGTACTCCGGCTTCCTCCCACAGTCCAAAAACATGACTGTCAGGCTAACTGGTTTTTCTGATGTGAGTGTGTTCGTGGTTGTTTGTCCTGTCTGTCTCTGTGTTGCCCTGCGACAGAGTGGCGACCCGTCCAGGGTGACCCCGCCTCTCGCCCAGAGGCTGGAGAGGCACCAGCAACTCCTGACCCATTTGGGACAATGGTGTAATAAAATGAATGGATGGATGATCCTATTTATTCTTAATTTACCTTTAATGTTCCCACTTTAGGGCAATAAAGGACATTTCTATTTTATTCTATTTGCAAGTTGGACAAATGTCGGATTTGCTAATTACTTGGTGCTAACTGCTGTTAGCATTAGCAAAGCCTTATGGACATGAAAACAAAGAATGTTATGTCGATAATTTTAATATGTCTTAGTTTTATAAATGTGCAACGTAGCTCCAGTTAACTACAATGTCTCCCATTTAATTAGTTTTTATTTTTTTCATTTTTCACTCTTTCATTAGGTTTATTAAATTATAATAACCATAATGTTAACTGATACTAAAATCAGCAAATAAACACGCTGTAATAACTAACAGTGTTAGTAGTTCCCAGAACTCTTCTAACTCCCTGTCTTAGCAAGCTGTGCTGCAGTGGTACCTGACTGGTAGCTACACGTTCAGCTAAATATGTTTTACGGTTATTTTCTCTTTTATTACATTAGTGTTACAACTGACAGGATTATAAAAATTATTTGCATATTCTGGTGTAAAATTGTTAAAACTGAATTGTTGTAACCCTAAACAACCACAAGGTGGAGCAAATTCAGCAGCCTCCACTTCCTGCTCCAATGATGATCTGTTTTATGCTTTTCATGCAGTTCCTCTCTGATTCTTGGTGCTAAAACAACAACCTGCTGTCGACTGCACTGCCTCTAGGGAGTGAGGAATGCAGAGATTAAATCTTTTTTTTATAAATCTTTTTAAAAACGTTGTATTTGTCCTTGAACTTTTCTCTTTGTTCTGGGTGAATAAACTCCCCAAGATGATCAAACCATTAATAATTAAAAGCCATTAGAGAAAAGCATTTTAGTTTGACACAGGGCCAGGAGCCTCAGCTGGTCAAACACACATCCAACCGCAGCGAAGCAACAAAAGCCTGCAGGTTATCTGTCGAGGTGTAGCTGCTTTAACACGGCATTAAAAATAAACAAACACCATTTAAAGGAGCTACCAATGAAGAATGACTCATCCTGATGCACTTTGGGATGACATATTTAGCTAAATGGTTCTTAATTTACTCAGCACAGTGTGGTTTCAGTCTGCTATAGTATGCTTTGACTGCATACCGGATGAAAGCGTGTGACCCACACTGCTATGCTACCTGTCTGGTTTGACTGGTTTCTATTGGACTCTGTAGTGACGAACTGATCTCAAATGTTTCCATATAAGGAGTTCTACCTGTCCTAAAAGAACAATTGAGCATGCAATAAGTGGAGATGGTGGCGGAAATATGAAAAGATTTTATTTTAAATGCAAAAGTGGTGCAGATTGTCATATTTTAATGAGAATGCTGCATGTGCTACTCATTAATAATAGTATATTGTATATATTTTTGAATAAGTATGTCAAAGTGATGCAACAAAACAATGAAAACATTTTAAAATCAACCAAAATAAAGCTCTGACCTGAATAAATAAAGAATATTTTTGATATATTAATTCAGATCAAAGTGAAAGATGTGAACCTAAATGGTTGGAAATGCATCCCAGTCCAGTATTTTCCCTGTTTGCGGCTCACCCAGAGTAGTAATGCACAGATGCAGCCAAGGCGTTGCCTGACCCTCCAGGCAGGATACCCAGCGGAGTGCGGATGGCTTCCTCCCAGTCTGGTCTTTCCAGCAGACCATTTATCACCTGAAACAGAAAACGCAGCTCGGATTAAAGGATTGTCCGCAGCACAGACCTCTATGCTGCTCACTAAAAAGTAAATATTAAAACTGTTTTTATCATAACCTGAGAGCAGAGGAATAAAAGCAAGTAAACAATATAACATTAGCATTTATGTCTGCGTGGTAGAGTCCAGCTTTCGGTTTATACTGCTGCATATTTCAGATATTTCTCTGCTGATTAGGGTTAACACCTGATTCCAGGAAATGAGTCACATCAACAGAACTGTGGAAATCCGTCAGGACTTTATCTGAAACTTTCTCTGTTCTTGTTTTCTGACATACGTACTGTTGGGTTGTTTTTTATTGTTTCTTTATTATTTATATTTGTTTACTTTGGGGACTAAGTTGTTTAATGTAAATCTTGTGTCAAATGTATTACTGCCACTTGTTTTGTTATAAAATTCAATAACTATAATGTTAAAAAAAGAAAAATTGCAAAAGTCATAATGTTCTGACTTTTTTAAAGTATTAAAACTCAAAAATCTGCTAGACAAAACTCACATTTTGAGATTAATCTCAGTAATTTTCTAAAACATAAAAAAATGTTTGACGTTTGGACATTTTCTAGAAAAAACTAGAACGTTTTTTCTCGCAAATGTTTCTTGTTTTTTCCACAAAATTTCTGAAATTATCCCCAAAATGTCCAAGTTTTTTTTAGTAGAAGCTTCTTTCTCCTCTTTTTTCCTTCTATCTACAATGTCCCTAAAATTAACCTCAAGTATTTTTCTCAACTCATTTTTCGCCGGGCTCTTTCTCCGTAACTAAATCCAGCTGCGGGGACGCACTCGTCTCTCTGTACCTCGTGCAGCAGTCCGTCTCCTGACATGATGACTAAAGCGTCCCACTGTGACAGCTCAACGTCTTTCGCCAGCTCCCGGGCGTGATTCTGCCTCTCTGTAAAACACACACCAGCACAAGAAGAAGAGATGTGATTCAGAGCAGTCGTGTTCTTCCTCTGGCATCGCTGCCCACTCCCAAAACTTCATCACATAACAGGTCAGGGGTCGTCTTTGTACAGGTCAACCTCCTCATGTTTCAGCCAGATTAAACCCTCTGTGTGTGTGTGTGTGTGTGTGTGTGTGTGTGTGTGTGTGTGTGTGTGTGTGTGTGTGTGTGTGTGTGTGTGTGTGTGTGTGTGTGTGTGTGTGTGTGTGTGTGTGCGTGCGTGTGTGGTAATGGGTCTATTGTAATGTGATTCACAAAAGGTTTGAGATCCAACGTAAGAGTAGACGCGTGGGGTGCTACGCTTTTAATCTCCTCTCCTTTTCATTTCAGTTCCTAGATTAAGGAATCGCTGAAGGAAGGAAAGTTGATCTGCATCCTTAGAGAAGCGTCGACCAAAATGCTGATTAAATTGAAGCGAACCAACTAGTCGCACTTTGTTGAATGACTTGAGAGAGCAGAGCAGTGGCTGCCTTTAAAATAAGAACTTTTTCAGTGTTTTTAACTCTAAATAAATGAATATATAATGAAACATGATTCCCATTTAGTTTGGAAATGACTGGAACTACATTAAATATAAATTCATTTATATTCAGTAACTCTATGAAGGTATTAGTGCAACAGCTTCAGATCTGCAGAAAAACTGTATTTTTCTGTACCACTGAAATGCAAGGCAGGTCCAAAGTGGGTTCATGTAAGAAAAACCAAAGAAATGGATTAAAAAATGGATTTGTTAAAACTCTAGATCAGTAGGCAAGACTTTGAATCAGTGTCAAGCCGTTATCATATCAGCAAAACTCTTGATTAAAATCCAAAAAAAGGACATTAAACATCCTTTGTATGCAAATCAAACTGAATTTTTACATTCAAAACTGAGTAAACATGTTTCTACATTTTCAGAACATGTTGAATCTGTTTCCTCAGCTGATTAACCTAAACACAAAAATCTGTGACATTTTACAGTCATCTACTGCACATTTACAGCCGTTTGGTAAAATTTCACTAAAATATGACTACATAAAGATATTTATACAAAAAACATTTGAAAAATTATTCATTCTGTTGCTAAATAAAACCTTCAACACTTCAAATATTAGTCATTTTGATGCTGACAAAAAAAAAATGCAACCAAGCTAGAGAATGAAAACTAGAAGGTTCTGAGTGCTTATATTGCAGAATATCTTTTATTCATCTGTTGTGTTCTAGTTGATAGAAGATTGAGTGTTTAATAAGATAACAGTACCTGCTTTAACTAGTCAGGCTATCAGCTCAGGTAGCCAGTATGAAGCCTGCTGCTTAGCAAACTTGTTTCTAATAACTCATTGACCGCAGTTTTAAACCACAGGAATGGCATGATGGGAATTTTCTATGGAACAGTAACTTAAAATCGTTTTACTTGAGAAGTAAAAAAAACCTGCGAAGGCAGCAGCTGGCAGTTGAAGCAGCAGGAGGTTTTAGTGTAAGAAAACGTCAGGATTTGCATCTCAAAACAAATGCAAAGTCTTGGCAGTTCTCCTCAGCCAACACAAACCAGAGAGCTGTAGTTATCTACGAAGGATTGGTCATTTTCCAATCTACACTGAAAAACAAAAAAATCTTACTTTTTTAAGATTTCACCTACTTCTAGTGCAAATATCTCATTAAATAAAACAAAAAGTAACTTAAAGTAACTTGTCAGCAAGTTATAAAAACTTATTTTAAGTTGATTATTTCTTAATATTAATGACAAAGTGCTAGTTTTACTGGCAGACTATCTTACTTATGACAGGAAAAACAAGTGCAATAATCTGCCACTGGAGCTAGCACTTTTTCCAAAACTAGTCCCCATATCTTGCTTTTAAGTTACTTTTGTCTTATTTCAAGTGTGCTAAGATATCTTCACTTGAAACCAGACTAAAAATACTTCTGATTTTTGATCTTCTGCCCTGAATCTCATTCCAAACGATAAGATTTGCAAAAGAAATGGCATTGATTTTCTCATATCCGCTGCAGTCACATCTGAGCACAAACTGAACTCTGAAAAAATATCAATTAGCAAAAAGTCAGTAGAGCAGATATAAAGTGCAGCGACGGGATTTTAGAAGGTGGACATTTTTACTGTGGTTGATATTTTTTAACACGGTTGTTTGTAACTTTTGATTTCAGTTAACCTTGTCTTTGCACTATTTAAGACTCTGATAACATTAAATAAGGCATAAAATGGTTCTTCTAATGAATCATTGAGAAACAATGGAGAGCATGCTGAGCTTCTCTAATTGGGTGTTGGCAATCAACACCAGCAGGTTACACTGTCAGCCACACCGGAAGCAAAAAGTTCAGCCCTTTTTTGTATAACTTCCAAAGAATCAATTAGGTTTCTTTGGAAGCACCTTGTGAAACTTGTATTTTAGGATGTTCAGATTCTTTTGTATCATACTTTACCAAACTAATTTGTTCTTCCCTACAAAGTTGCTGATGGTGAAAGTGAGGCTACTTTGTCTTCCTTTCTCTCTGCTCTGCACACTGTGGCGGGAAGCCCAAGCATCCTGGAAAAGCTGAGCAGAAAGCAGCTGAAGCACCAGGTGTAACAATATTTCAAAGTGTAAATGTACATCTTACGAAGAACAACCTTTTTTTTTTTTTAGCAGTTTTTTGCATACACAATTAAGTGGAGCTTCAGGGAAATATGTTACAAGCTGAATTATCAACAAGTCATATCAAAACAGAGACTGAACATGCTAATATTAGACCTCCAAGACTTTCAGAAGGTTTTCTGATTCAAAATGTATTCAATAGTTAGCAGAAAAGAGGTTTTTGAATCAAAAATGTTTCCTTATTTTGTAAATATAGCTTTAGATTACTGAAAGATGCGATTAATTAATTACTGACCCTGAAATTAACTTCATTAAAAATACAAAAATCGAGTCCGACCTCTATTAGACAGACAGATACATATGTATATATAAAACATGTTTTTTCTGTGCAGTGAAACTGACTGAACAAGGCTTACTGAGCTGCAATCAGAGGGCTGAAGGTGAAAGTAAATATAAATTTGTACCTGTGTGCACACAGAGACACACAGTACCTGACATTGTTGCTTTGTCTGACTCCAACCCACACACATTCAGGGATCTTGATGACTTCCTGGTTTATTATGCAGCATTCTCATCTTTTCCTGATACACAAGTCTTTCCTGAAACAAACCTCTGACCTGCCTGTTCCACTGGAAGCAGATAACTATCTAAGTAAAGTGGACAAAGTAATTTCTACTTTTTGAAGCTTCGTTTTTAATAGTCATTTGTATATTTAGCCTTAGACTGCCTGAAATAGTAGATTTTTCTGCATCTTTGGCTACGTTCACACAGCAGGTCTTGATGTTTAGTTCAGATATTTTGCAGAAGTCAGAATTGTTGTGTGGTCGTTCATACTACTAATTAAATGTGACCACAATCAGACTTCTTTGTGAACGGTTTACGACTTCAAAGCGACTCATGTGCAGAAGAAGACGTCACCCAGCAGCGCAGTGATTACGCAAGTAACAATGGCCGCTGCCAAATATGATTTCGGAGACTGTTTTGTCACGAAAAAGAAAAAGGCAGCTTATAAAAAAGGAAACTCATTGTGTTATTAATTCTTCAAGTATTCCAATGTCTGACATCTATGCTTTATTTTGAAGTGCTTCCTTTTATTTTAAAGGAAGTTTGTTCCGTTTATTTTCTTCTTCTTGACGTTAGTCAGCTGATCTGTTTTCTGTTGAGATCAGTGCTGCAGTCATTGATGATGTGAGTACTGGTATCAGTCATGAATAGGTAGATGATAATTATCACTACTGATAGAATTGTTTAGCTGCTGGTAGATTTCTATAGTTTATTAATGTCGATTTCAATCTTAATTTTTAATGTGTTTGATTTTACTAGCTATCTAGCATATAACCGTTAGTTTGAGATTTTGTCAGTTAGAACTTGATTGATTTAAAAGTTTGCGTCATTTAAATTTAAACAGCCCTTATCACAGAGGGAATTAATGCTCATATTTTTAACTTGTGAACTGTTATATATAAATTTTTTTCCAATAGTAATTGTTGGATTCACTCCTCCCGTTCCATTAGTTCTTTACGTTGGTGCGTGAAGGGACGTTGGAAGAAGAAACTGACGGCAGACAAGCGTTGCCAGGGAGATCGCTGTCAGCCGTAGCTAACGGTCATATCGAGCAAAAAAGCATATTTATTACCGTTCACGAGTGTTGCCCAACGTGGTAAGATATATTAATGCTGTAATCTGATTAGTTTCTTGTTAAGTTTATTTGCGGGCTTAGTGTTTGCTAAGCGTATTTAGCCGTAAAAAGACTGTGATTTGCGGCACTTTGATGTTGAATGCCGATTGTTAGTATGTTACAAAGTGTTCTAAAAGTAAACGTAGCCTTATAACCAGTTAGGTAACCAAGTGATGGTTAATATAAATGTATGTTTAAGGCTGTTTTATTGAAGATTACAATACAAAGTATTGATGTTTTGTTTTTTATGTTTATTTACAGTTTATCCGGTATGTCCGCGTAAAGCACGAGGCAATAAAACAACAACAACAATAACAACGACTACCTTATGTTCTTTGTAACAGTAATTTTGTATCTATTTATTATTTCTGTATTTTCAGAAACTGCTTCAATTTATTTGCACCGTTTTAAGACATAATTCTTCAGTGAACCTATTTAAACACCTGATGACCAGCGTGCTTTCTGAGGGTGAAAAGATCAGAATTGGGCCGTTCAGACAGAAAAAGTCAGATTTTGCCTGCTGGTCGTGTTTCACTCAGAAAATGGGAAGTCTTCACAATAAGTCTGCAGTAAGAATGAAACAACTGAACTTTGTTTCATGTTCCTCAATGAAACAAAGTTAATTCAGAAGAAACTGTTGCAGATAACTCAACATGTTTCTGACGTCTTAGTTCATTTTTTTTCTTATGTTTTTCTTTTTCTTATCTATGTTTATTGTATTGCTAAAATTAGTTTCAACAAGCAATTTTGTAAAACATCTCCTCTAACTGTTAGACTGAATCGGACAGCCGTGTTAAAGCCCCAGTTAGTTGTTCATAAGCTGTCCATTTTGTGTGAAATTTTAAAAACTACAGGTTTTTATACTTTCTGAGAGGTCGTAAAAAAAGTCATCTTGTGACTGCAGGAAGCAGTGTTTTTCTGCCACACAGCAAACCACATAGAGACTAATGTGGTTTGCTGGAAATGGGGAGAAACAAAAACCCTCAAACACACTCCAGCTCATCTCTGTGTCTACTGCCCAGAGCCTCTGCCGCCAGGCTGCTTAAACGCCAGGTTAAACAACACAGGTCCATGAAAGCAAGAACCACGAGTCTGAAACTATTTTTACCCAAAGCTATTACCGCACTGAAGCCTGCCAGTAAATCACACAGCAAGCAAACATGCAGCTATAAATCTCTGTGGTGTGTTTTATTTTAATTAGTGACAGACACGAGCACCACCATAGATTTCTGATGTCTGCGACGTTCACTGCTCTGTCTTTAGCGTTAAAAACTTGCGTTTGTGAGCCTCAGAGTGTAAACTCACTCTGAGCTAAATCAGCTTCACCCTGACTGACCCGGAGACCGGTCAGAAACTTTAAAAATAACTTTTTATGACCACCTAAAAGGTACTAGATGGCGTTGGTTCTGAGCAAAATGGCTGAAAAACATATCAAGCACATCAGTCAATATAAATAATTATTGATTAGGTTTTTTTTTCGTTGTTTTAAATATATGAAATACTGCCAAACTTGTGTTATTTTATCCAGTTTTTCACTCCAAGCTATTGTTTTTTATTTTCAGCAGTTATGAGACACAACTTGAAACTGCTATTGCACCAGATCCTCAACAGCCTGTTGCTAGGTAACCACAGAGTGAGTGTGTTGCTAGGTAATCAAGGAGCGAGTGAGTTAGGTGGTGCCACCAATCAGAAAATCTCTCACAGGTTTTCTGTTCATCCTGAGAGAGATTGAGCAGGAAAGCAATTTTCTGAAAGAATAACATACTCAAAATAGATATCAAGCCAAAACTGTACAAAAAATATATAAATTTAGCATTTAAAATAAAATAAAAAACTCTGCCTGTAAAATGTTTAACTGAATTTGCATTTTTAATACATCTCTAATATTTGATAAAACAGGGTTAAATAAAACATCTGAAGAATATTCTAATCTGATTGGTTAATTGTCAGTCGCCAATTAATAATTGACAGATTAATTGATTACTAAAGTAATTGATACTTGTAATAAGAGAGAGAGTGACCGTTAACAGGTGTGCTCCGTAAAACTAGTTGGCTGCAGGCTGCTCAGTCTGGCTAATTCATATGGGGAAGAAAGTATACCATAATAGGGAGTATGTAGATTTTTATGTAGGAAAACACATTTGCTGTGGTAATTCATTTAGACTCAAAGACCATTGCCACATAAAAAAAGATGTTCTTAACACTTAACACAAAGAGTTCCAGTGTTAAGTGTTCTTTTGAAAATAAAGTGTATCTATCTTTGGCAGGAAATCGAATGTATTATTACATAATTTCCATGAACTCAGTGTAAAAGGGTCTTCAAACAATATTATTGTTTATTGCAATAAGTTTTGAGACAATCGCTCAACAAAATCTGTTATCGTGACAGGCCTATCTGCAGCTCTATAAAAGATTGCTCAAAAATGGGAAAACAGTATGTTAAATTAAATTTATAAAGAGAAATTGAATTGAAATCAAGAACAAAAATGTTTTGTTCTTGAAAACACTTTTGTTCTGCTCTGTTGGTCAAAGCAGAACCAACAAAGCAGTTCTGCTTTGACTTCACTGACCCAACTCTTCTGTCTGTGTTGCAGGAACAGAATGACGCCCCGTTGCAGATCCACTGAGACTCCAAAAGGTTGAGCCGAGCACCGCGCGGAGCTGACAGACACTTCCTGCTCTGATAACAATCCTCAGCCTAAACAAAATCTCCTAACACGACTTTAAACGCGGGGCAGTCTGTGGCGAGCCACTGGGAAAAATATCTAAACTGAGGGACATCGAGATATGGCTGAACGTAGAGGTTGTGATTATGATTGTAAGCTGTAATTAGAGCTAAATGACATCCTCCCTCACAAACACTGTTCTCTGTGAAGGCAGTACGGCTTTAAATACATAAGTTTAGCTTTTTTATTTAAAGCTGCAGAGGACTAAAGTGAAAAGCAACAGTCAGTTGAGATTTTCTCCCACAGAATAGAGTGGATTTGATATTTGCTAGTAGGTGAAACGCTGCCGCTTTGCATCAAAGTCAGACCTGTTGGTGTTAATGCTGATAGAAAGCAACGTGTTGCTGCAGTATGAGAGGACAGACACAACAATATCAAGCTTTAGGGAAAAACTTTCACTCCTCAGAGCAGTTTCAATGTCAAACATGCAAGTTGATCTGAAATATATAAACTAAAGCATGATTACGTTCTACTTGAGATATTTTTGGCTTTTCTAAAACAACAAATTGCATCATTAAAACAGCATCAGTTAATTTTAGGGAAGAAATTAGCATAACTATTTTCAGTCTACAAGTGGGAGAAATTAGCTGAGGAAGAAAGGGTATTAAATTAGTAACAAAAACATCAAATGTAAGCAAGAATTTATTTTATTTTGGGAGTGATTGATGAACTGCTTGTGTATAATGTTTGAATTTTTCTTCTGGTTAACATTCCCATTAGAACTGGGTGATATGGGTTAAAAACTAATTTGCTTTCTTTTCAGCATAAAAGATTTTATTTATTTTTATACTTCTGTTTGGTATTCAGCTGCTCTGAAAAACAGAGAAGAACTTAGAAAAAGAACTTAGAGCTGTTGTTTTTTTTTTTGTGGCAATAAGTAAATTTTTTTGGTGTTTGGAAAAACCACCCAGTTGTCAGGTCACAATCGCCAGGCACTGCGCCGTTACCAGCAACCCCAGCCTGTCACCAAGCAACCCAAGCTGAGCTCAAGTTCGTTTGATCAGCTGGCTTTACTGCTGTATTTGTTGTACAATGGCTGCTGGAAAAGAACAGTGTTTTGTTGTTCACTTTCCACCCAGAAACAATTTGCTGTCTTGTTGTTGGTTATGCATGAGGCTCCACTTCAGTTCTTCAAAGATGTACAGTTGTATAATGGTGCATTTGTTTGCAGCCATTTTCACGTTTGAGTGTAAATGTTGAGTTGAGAGGGGCAGCAGCTAATTTGGATTTAAGGTGACAATTCGCATTAAACCAACTCATTCTGCAAGGAGATTAAAATAGACAAAACTGAGCAAACTAAAATCTCTATTTGAGAATGAGTTTGTGCAAAAATGTACTGAGCATGTTTTATATAACCCACAGATCCATCCTAACCTGTTCAAGGAAGCATAATAGGTCATCTTTAATCGATAAAATTGATGTATCTCCAGGCCTGGTTTTCATCTTCCACATGACTTTTTGCTTTCTGTGCCACTGTAATCTAAAAAAAAATCTGCTCTTTTTTCCACTAGTGCCTTGTTTGGAACCTGTCGGTGTGGTTCTTCCCGCTGTTTTAATACAACCGACCTGTCCCGCATCATTCCTGGACCTCCTTTACCTGTAGATCTGTAGAACAATGATACAGTATGGTTGATGCTAATGGCCACTAAAAGATGGCGAAGACTTGATAAAATGTGAAACGTTTTGGTATCTTAGTGAAATTCTTTTAACTGCAGAGCTGAATTTTCTATGACTTCTCTCTCCTACATGCAGCCGCCTCTCATATGATGTCCTAATTAATAAATAACCGTTCACCACAGAACCGCTCCTTCATAGACACAGCAAATTAATTAATAATTTAACATCCAACAAAGCTTGTGGTAAATCTGAGCTGATGAATATTAAGTAAACCACAGCTGTTATTTATTCTGAAAGGATCTTGATGAAAAAAAGAATATATTTCTGTCTCATTAAGGAAATAAGCTTCAATTTCTTATGTTGTCTTTGAAGATAGCTTAGTTCTGTAAGGTTTTATTGTATTAGTTTATTTTCAGTTATACAGAGAGAGTCTGCTCTGAAACTTTGAGCTGCTTTTTAGATAAAAGTTATTTTGCTATTCTTTTATGAACATTTAATATCTTAAATAAAGAGAAAGACAAGTGTTTTAGTTAATTGTCAAAAATCAGTATGAAATTACATTGAAAATGTTCAAACAACAAACCAAACTTTGGCTGATGGTTTTAATCCCTCTAATTTATAATTAGGACTCTGTTTATGTTGTTAATATCACTTTAATTATTTTACTTTTGTTCCATTTTTTAGTTAGTCGTATCTTAGATATACTGTTTGTTAAAGCTCACACCAAAAACACCACAGTACGGGAACAGGGCTGCTGTTTTATTCAGTTTTTCTATGAAGTTGTATGTCTATTCTTCTCAAATAAATTGAATAAAATGAATAGATAAAATCATTGGAAGTTGGCCACTAAATTGCCAAATTGTTCTCAAGTTCTCAGTCATGAAAACCAGCAATAAGGAAATTAGCGTTGTGTAAAATTTGCATTAAGCTACTTCAGCGACTGCTGAGCCAACATTTTATTTCCTGGACTTTCTTCCAGGATTTCTAAAGATCAGATAAAGTTTTTCTCCCGTTTTAGTTGACACCTTTGTTGTAAAGTTGTCTGCAAGAGCTGTCAAAGTTTCAGTAACGCTGCTGCCCTGCTGCGGTGAGATGTCCCAGCTCTGTTTTAACAGGGAGTTTATACATTTTTTAATGGCTTCCTTGCATAGTTTTATGATATCTAGGTCATTTCCATGAGCAAAGCTCTGTGTTTTTTTTTAAATGCTTATACAATAATTGTTTAAGCATCGCCACATGGGTCGAGGCCTCCAACACAGAAGTTATGAACCTTAAACAATCAACGATGATTCGTCCTAACAGCCAGTAGATGCTCATGAACAACAGAATTAAAACTACAGCAGCACAACGATGGGATTTCAGGGGACAGGCGTCTCCTCTGATAAATATTTCAAATCTGTATCAAATGCGACTCTGGACCAGAGAGGACTACATGGTTTACTTAATTCTGTCCGACAGATGTCCTAGCATGTCTGAGTCGCATCAAGAAATCATCTTGATGCTTTCAGATACTCCAATAAACACAAATTCAACAACACTCTGGGCAGCACCCACACAGCTACCACCGAACCGAGGACCCAATAATGAGATGATGCTCTTTTGTTATAATCCAAGTGACTCTCAAGACGTGTGCAGATCCTGAGAAACGCAGGATCTGCGATTCTCAGGATCTGCACATATTTCCTCATATTTTAAGAGGAAATATGTGCAATATTTCCTCTTAAAATATTGCACATTTTAAGAGGAAATGTGTGTTTCAGCTCAGTCGGCCATCCCAGGTCCAGGTCACTGAAAATACTGGCAGAGGCAGGATCACAGCTTCACTGTACACTGTTGTTTTAGTAAACCTTAAAGAGTTTAATAAACTAGAGTTTTTAGGTTAAAAAACTGAAAGAAAAAAAAGACATGGGTGGGAACTATTTCCCAGAATGCTTAGCAACAGGTTTCTGTATCCTCTATGTGTTTATGTAACACTCTATCCTAAAATGGAAGTTTGTTACATTGTTGTGACTCTTGTGTTTTATTAAGGAAAATTTTTATTTTAAAGCTTGAGGAAAATGTCCTGTTCACACTAAATGTTTCTGAGCCAAATTCATTGAGATGTTTAGTAAAATTCATCATCAGATCAGAAGTTTTGTTCGTGCAACTTGAAACAAAAATTTGAATTACTCTGAAGTAAAATAAGTAACTATTTTAACCTGATAATGTGAGTAAAAAAAGTGAGAAATGTGGCTCTAGCTGAGAGCAGTTTTTTTTTTCTTTCATATTGTGAAATAATTTTTTGGTTTAAATTGCAACATTAAGTTAAAACTCACAATTCAAGATTAATGAATTTAAAAAACAATGTTTAGACAACTTGCTTCTTGTTGTTAAATCAACTTCATGAACTTTAATTTCTGAGTTAAAACCAAAACAATTTTCTTGTCGACTTAAATTGCCTTTTCAAGGCAGCAGGTGGACTTTCATTTTTAAGTTAAACCACCTGTAAATGTTTTGCAGTGTTCTGTAAAAACTGATAAATTAATTGTACTCAAACATTTTGCCTTAAACGGTTTAAGTTTAGTAACCTAAACAATTCAGTTTAAGCACATTTACTCAAATATTTTCTATTTTAAGTTAATAGTAATATTTCATTCAGTAAACTGAACTATAATAAGTATCCAGATTTGCTCAGTTCATCTTCAGACTAATTGCGCAATAGACATCTGTTCTGCAAATATTGTTTATATCTGAAAAAGTGATGTCGCAGAAATAAATAAAGACAATAACGCAAGTGTAAAGGGATTTGTTTGTTGAGAAAGCCTTTACATGTAATTCAGTTGAAGAGAGATTTGTTCTGGATTTCAGAGAGGAGAGTTAATTCTGTTGCAGCGAGCCATTAGTCAGAGTAATTTGAGAGAGATTAAGCAAAAAGGATTTATTTTAGAAGATTGACAATTACTGCAGGATCAAATTGTCCCTACTACAGGTCGTACTGACTCATAGATGTTTACTTAAGGAAGAATCTATGCCTTTTTTATGATTAGCAGGTCAAAATTATTAGTTTTTTCTTCATATACACTTAAAACTACCTCCATTGATTCTGTTGAATCAACTGGTCATTATCTTCTCCTGTACTACAAAAAAACACAGAAACCAGAGGAAACTCAATCACAGCCAATCTGTAGATGAGTTATCAGAGTTGGGGACTTATTTGCATTTTTAAGATCAGTCATTATGTGACCTTTCATTGAGTTATGAGAGATCATATAAAAACTACAGCAGGGACTTGAACAAGTTAATTAATTACGTAGATTTTTAACAGGTTAAAATTTTTAATGTTATTATTCATTGTTTTTTATTTTTCATCAAAAGTCCCGAGCTGGAACCTTTGTGTTGTGTTTCTGGTATGCCTGTACATCTGGTGCACAAACAACACACAAAGCTGGTTCTCTTGTTCCACTTAGGGTTATTTGTTGCTTCTAAAAAACGATTTGGTGGGACATTGGAAAAGAGAATTGTGTGCAAGTTGTGCAGAAAGGAGTCAGTCTATCTGTGAAGTTGTTTAATTTAAAATGCAAATAATTAATTATGGATCCCGGAATTAAATTGATTAAAAATTTTAATCAAGTCCCACCACTAATAACGAGTGTTTCTGTACACTCAGTGCATCTAACAGTGTGTAAACATAGTTATTATATAACAGCTCTGCATATGGGTTGGCGGCCTCTGATCAGCATAACGAATACGTGAAAACAGGAAGAGGATTAAATCTAGATGAGTGCAGCACAGATACAGAGAAACAAACTATGAAACAACTGGAAATTTTCAGTGACTGGTTTTGTATTTTATCATTTGTTTTGTGAAACCTGGACTGATGAAAAATCTCATTTTCTCAAGCTTTGATTCTCAGCTGTACAACTGACCTAAACTCCTAAATTGTGTTTTCATTCTGTTTAAGAAAAATAATGATGAATTCAAGAGATTAATCTGTTGAAGAACTTGATTGGCTGGTTGCGGGAAATGAGCTGGCAACACATGGAAAAGGACAATAGAGCATAAGATTTGTAGCTGCTGTCACAACAAGCTAACTGTCATCCATTAACAATGCTAAATAGCTTTTGTTGAGCTCTCTTTTTAACCATTTTTACAGAACTTCATTGACTCTAGTTCAACAACTAGAACACAGAACATGATCAGACCTGATCTGTATAACTTTACGCTGAACAGAGACTCTTGAATAATTTGTAAAGCCTTTATTTTAAAAGCTTTTCTATTTTGTTCAAGTCTTGTCTTGTGCTGTGAATCCAGTATTATGAATCATGTTGTCATGTAAGCTGAGGCTTAAGCGATTAATCGGATAAATGCTGATGAAGTGATTATTGAACTGATTGTCAACTGACTCAGTAATTGATTAATTGTTAACTGGAAATCGCAGTTGAGTCAAAATTTTCTAAAAGAAAAACACATTCAGAGCAAAAACATATACAAGAAACATCTATATTTGTAAATATATTCTACCTCATGTGGCATAGTTTTGGCTTTACATCATTCAAATTCTCTAAAAGCAAGAAAATATCCGACTGATCGCTTTTTAAATCAGTTAATCAAAACTTAATCAACACTGCATATGCAAATGATCAAGAGCACTATAACGTTTTCTTAGTTAAATAAAGGAATTTATTTGACTCTATTAATTATTTCCATTATTGTAGATAAAAGGCTTAAATGATTAAATTAAAAATCTACAGAATTAGCCAATTTTTTATTATGATGATCAGCCATCAGAACAACCAATAAAATAATTGATTACTAAAATAATTGCCCTTCTGCCCTCAGTTTTTCTATCATTCAGGATCACACATATTCGTTAGCATGTATGGACTGCGAAATAAACCTCTTATGGTAAGGAAGGCTGCTTCTCAGTATTTCTATGGCTATGTGAGCATTGTGACCTCATTCTGTCACCCCCAACCTCCTTTACAGCTGTTGTAAAATAAAAACAGGGGAAAAAAAACATAATTTGCCAACAACGAGGCAAAACCCCACTTAGTTTGGCTGCTTTGTTCTGTTTATCGTTGCATTGGGTTGAAGCAGATCTTTGCTGACAATAACCCCAGGATTCGCAGAGAATCAAGTCTGGCTAAGAAATATTTTCTCCTCCATTTCACATTCCCTGAAGATGGGAATGTTCTGGCTTTTTCAGGTGAAGGTTGTAGCATGGTGTGGAAGCTGGATTGCGAAACTTGAGCCAGCAACTCGACTCACCAGTGATAATGAGCTTATGTATGACTCCGGCCTCTTCGAGCATCCGCTGGATGTGGCTGTTATACAAGGTGAGGGCTTGTCCTTTCCCGCTCTGCGGGTTCACAAACAGCAGGAATCGGCAAGGACGGGGCAACGAATTTAGCAACACACCTGGATAAGAGAAAGAGAGGGAAAAAATATAATAAACCACAGCCAAGAGGTTCTCCTTCAGGTTCAACATACATAACAGGATCAGCATTAAAACCCACACTATATATATTTATATGTATATATGCACACACCTCTCATGATAATAAATTTTGCTAGACAATAAATTGTTCCAGAAGTTATTGTCTTAACAATAACATTGTTGTTTTGAGATTATTTTCAAGTAGTATAATGATAATAATGGAATAATAATGCAAGAACACATTCTCAAATATCAATAAACTCTAAATTATAATGAACATTTAACACTGCAGCTGGAAGACATTTTAAATATCCAAAAATAAATGAAGAAAACAAAAAAAATAAAATGAATTAAATGCTCTATAGACAAAATTGTCTCTCAAAAAATGGGCTAGTTGAGACCAAAGCACCAGAATACAGATTTTAATCATGCAGTTAAATACTTGCCAACTAATTTAGCAACTTTTTCATTATTAACTAGAGGATACAAACTAAAAAATTAAAAAAAGCCAATTACCGAAAGAACAACCCTCTCAGAGCAGTAATTAAGGCCAGACTGTATAAATAGTATATATATTTAGCAATTAAAATGAAAAACAGCCTTTTTTCTACATATTTCTACCCAGAACTCCTCGAGTTAACTTCACCTGGTTCAAATTCTTCAACACAAATCTCCAAGCTTTAACCAAAAGAATCCTTTGTCATTGGATTTAAGGCAATAAAGTGTTTATATTTTATATTTACACTTATAAATTAATATTTTACTGAATTATTGTTTTAGTTGCATTTATTAATGTATTTCCTTAAAGTCTGCAGAATGCGCCATTGCTTAATAGATTAATTACCAAAATGATTGACAAAATTATCGATTACACAAATAATCGTTACTTGCAACCCTAATATAAATAGATAGATACATATATTTGATCAATCATATAGCTTTGAAAAATCTGGACCCTTCTTTGTGTGAGGTAATACTGCATGAGACAGAAAAAAGCCGTGAGATGTGAGGCAACAATCAATGTAATGTTCCTCCACAACAAAGAGACACAAAGCACTGCTGGATAACCTGCTGCACTTTTTCTGGGCTCTTATCGCAGCTGCTGAAGTTGCTAAAAAACTCATTTAACAAATTTTACACCAAGAACAAACCACTGCAGTACAGCCTGAATGTGCTGCCTGCACCCAGAGGAACCAGAAGAAGCAGTAATTGATGTCCTCTGCAACAGAAACACTTATTCTGTGCTGTGGGCTTCACTGAACAGACTGCAGCTCTGACAACTCAGCACATCATGGTGATAATGGTATCTGTTGGCTCTCTAATAATCTGGTGTTGATGCATTTGCTCTGCACCAGTTGATTACATTATCACTTCGTGTTGCAAACAGGTTTTCTATTCTTTTACTGCTGTAACTGAGTGTAAAACCAATGATCCATTCATAGACAGCTCTGGAGAAAATGTGCTGAACTGAAAACCTCCTGGTTATTCCACAGAATATTGATTTCTGAACTCTTCCTCAGTTAAAACATTAGTGCTATTGTTTCTAAATCATTATCAACTTGTTTGCTTCGCATGTTTTGAGCTCTGAAAGCACTGCAACCTTTTTGTTATTGTGATCATTTCTCATTTTCTGTAAATAAATACTAAAGTTTTGTTTGCTGTTTTGACATGTCAGTAGTTCATAGAATAAAAGAACAATGTTTATTTCACTCAAACATAAACCTATAAAGAGTGAAATCAGAAAAATGGACCATTTTTAGTGTCTCTTAATTTTTTCCAGCGCTATGTGTTCTGCCTGACCAACTTGATGTTCACACAGGATTAATCCTGTTCTTCAAAACAATCCTAAACAACTTCTAAGGAAGATCAAAAGGTTTTAAAATTCATTTTCTGACATTGCAACCACAAATTTAAATGCAATTGACTAAAATTGTATGTGATTTAATGTGGGAATTGATGTGATTGTAATTCAAATGTATGTGTGATTGAATGGACTTTTTTTAGGGGGCAAATTGTCTTGAGATTACATGTTTTTGAGAATATAAATATATAATCTAAATGTACTGAATTGAATGAATAAAATAAAATTAAATACTTAAGGTGTATGAAAGTTATGAAACATGAAAGCAAATGAAAAATAATGTTGTTGAAAAGTCCATGTGAATTCCTGTAAGAATCCAAAAATCAACCTTTTATAAAACTGAGACTCGTCTTTCACTCCCTTAATATCGTCTTTTTCTGCAGTCATTTGTAGTTCCTTCAGAGAAAAGAAGAAAATGTACACATGCACAAACACACACCCGTCTCAGTCATGCAGTAAGTTTCATGTCAGTAAGAGAAACAAAAACTTGCAGTGGTATTCCACATGGACAGTGATCTTTCTTTGTTCTGCACTCTACTGAAAAGCCCTCATAAGAACTCTGACAGCTGATAAATGGGACACAATGGAGGAGAGGCAGCTCCAGTTACAAACCAGTTTCCATGAATTCGCTGTGCTGCAGGTTGCAGCTCAAGAATGCAGAGAAGTAGATGAAAGAAAATGCGTCCACACTGAGACACAATTGTTTGCATTTATCTTATGGTGGATAAGCAAAGTGTTTACTGGATTCAGAAGAAATGCAGTCTAATGTATCAACCTCTGCAGGTTATAAGTTGCTTTTTAAGAGACAAAATACCTCATTTATAAAATACATAAAACATTTATTACATTGTTTTCATGTCAGGGCATTTCCATCTACAAATGTAGAAAAGGTTAGGATATTTAAAAAATTTAGACAAAAATGTGCACATCCACAACTGCAGTATGAATCTGAATTTATGTTAACTAGTTAAATTTAAAACCATAATTAGTTTAATGAGTCAAACTAAAGGCTTTTTCAAAAGTAGGATAAAGGTAATGATTCTTTTTCATCTTCAACTTCAACTCTCCCTGAGTTTTCTAAACTTCAAGATCAGAAATATCAGAAAGTTTCAGACAAAAAAATGAGAAAATGAGGCAGGCATCTCTCACAAGATAATCCTGTACAATGACAAATACACAAATCTGTTTATATTAAATAAGCCAAGTATTAAATAGCCTTCAATAGTCAGTGTAAATATTTTACTGGCATTAGAACAATCAAATCTTTCTCATAACTGCATGTTTCTATTGGTATTTTGATGATTTCAAGGTGTCAAACTGCAAAGTGTTTTGTCTAGTTTCTACTGCAATTATAGAATTGAAATAAGTCAAAACGAACTTACAAGTGGCTTTTCAGAAACATATAAGCACTTGGTTTAAATGAATAATTCCTTAATATTAATGAAGAAATACTAGTCCCGTTAACGGATGTTTTCAGTTACATATGAGTAAAAACATACTGTGTTGCTAGGTAACAGACTGGGCTTTGCTGTGGTTGCTAAGCAACAGGTTGAGACTGTGATTGCTAGGCTGGGATTACCAGGTAATGGGCAGTGCCTGCTAATTTGTGACGTTACGTTCAGAAGGTTTTTGAAGCGGCTCATTTTCCTAACATCAAATAAGTCATCACCAAAAACCAGCTGGGTGGTTTTATTCAGCGCCTGGTCTGTCTTTAAACCCAAATGAAAGTACAAAAACGCACAAAATGTGTATTTAGCATAATACATCCCCTTTAAAAAATCCTGACTGGACACCTCTGGGAAACGCACAGAGATGCCCTCGTGAATCAGCTGGCATGGCAGCTGGTGGAGAACGCCCTGACCTTTGTGTGGAGTGGTGTGTGTGTAATCATGTACACAACAGCCCTGTTTGACTAAACTGTCATGTCACTTCCTGTGTGCCAGCCCTTCCCTTCTCAGAACATTCCAGTCAGCTCGTTTCCAAACTCGGGGTTTTCCTCCTTCAACATCTGTGCTGCACTGGCATCATGGCAACCGGCCAGGGCAGAACATATTTCTAATTAAGGATTGGACCGGAAACTTATTTAAAACCTCAACCCAATACAGCCTTATAAACCAAGTAAAAGTTATAGTTTGGTGGGCAGGCTGTCATGACAGCAGATAATGTGTTTGGTGTGTTTTGTTAGGGCTGGGTGTGGACCCTAATGCTAAGTGATGTGTATCTGTCTGCACACTAATTTTGTGGTTGAAAACTTCAGGAAAATGCACACAGCTTTTAAAATAAAAGTCATTCCGTGTCTTGGATGAAGAGGTGAACAGATTCAGAAGAAGTGAATAGCCGTCCATACAAACTGTCGCAGAAAAACACAAGATGACACAAAACAGTAGCAAAGCAGCATCTCAACTATGTTTACTTGATCTGTGACTACAGGCGTCTCAATAGCCCTTCCAAGCGACGGCATGGGAACTGTCCCAGATCTTAACGGAAAGTCACCGCTGAGATACTTGCAACAAGAAAACAACCTAAATGAAAGGGAACGCCGCACCAGGTTTCTGGGTACTGACAATACATGACTTTTTAGGTTTTGTGGGAAATCTACGTTCGGTGTGTTAGGAAATGTCACTTCTTCCTCCTCCTTTTTATTTAATATATCCAACAAAAAGGTCTGATAGAGTTATTAAAAGTGACATATGCAAAAAAAATTTTTGTACTTCCCTTTGTGAATCAACTGCTTCTAAAAACAACCCAAGCACTTAAAAAACCCACCCATCTGTTTTTTATCAATAAGTTTGTATTTTTTGGTGTCTGAAAAATTAGCCGTTTCAAAAGCATCCCGATCGTTGAGTCACATTCTATGTGCAATGCGTCGTTACCTAGCAACCCCTGCCGAGCCCAGCCCCGTTACCTAGCAACCCAAGCAGAATTCCAGCAATAAGATTATCACTGTACAGTATGTGCTGACAATAAGACACCTGTCTTTTCCAGCAGTTTTCCAGTGGTTGTGCTATTCAGAGATATCTTTGAAATCTTTCCTCATATTGATCAAATGTAAACTTTTGAATGAAAAGAAAGTTGTAAAACGTTCTCTAAAATATTTTCTCACTAGATTTTCTGGTATTTAGTAAATACAAATAATTTTGGCATTTCTAACTAAACTGAAACAGGAGAAGTTTTAGGTTAAATTCAAACATTGAGAAAATGTTTCGGTGATTCGGTGTATCCACATATCTGGTTCCCAGTAACAACATATGATGAACACATCTGTCAGCTTTACTGACGCCTCTATCTTTACCAGCAGTGAGGCAAACTGAAGTATGTGTCTGACTATAAAATGATGTTCAAAACCTGATAAAAGTCGCTTTAAAACTTGCCAAGATGTCAACCTGCTGAGCTGAGCTCACCTTGCTCCAATCTTACCAGAACAATTTTGCAATTTAGATGGAGCTGTCACACTCTGACAAGGTTTAGCTTCGTAGCAGATATAAAGAGAGAAAAAAAAGAAGCAGGGATGCATTTTGCTCCATATGTCGGTGTTTAGGATGATTTGATTTTAACTTCAGGCCCGTCAGAAAGTGAGGATTTGAGGCAGGAATTTGACAGCTGTAACAGATTGCACCTGATAAAATGAGCTGTGGAAGAACCATAAGCCACTAGAGACATGGCATAGATTATTACTGGTAGTCAAATAAGATCCAATAATACCACCAATAAAAACTTTTTATAAGGCTGCTTGTTAAAGACACACAGCGTAACCCTTTAAACAATGGCTGACTTTTCGAAGCAGAACACACTGAATAAGCCTCAGAAAGCTTTCTGCTGGATTCAAAACCAGCAAGCTAAAGCTGTCAGTTTGTAGCTCAAACTAATGCATCAAAAGGATGCCTCGTCTTCATTAACAACCAAATGCTGAAGCATCGCTTCTGCCAAGGAGACAGGGTGTTAAATACACAAACATCGTAGATAATGTCGGTGAAGTTTCTGCCCCATGCCCAGCTGTGAAAGCTCAGCTAAGCTCAGATACGCTCCAGATGGGACAAAATTCAGTTTCCACATTTAAGGGATTAGTGGATTATCATGTATTACCAAACACTCTTACCCTTATCAGTCTTTATACTCGTTTATACCTAAATAATTACCGAAGCAAAGCAAAGTCCTTTTGCTATAAATATACTATAAGGTATCACTGAGTAATATAAGCAGTCAATGCAAGCATGAATATTTTAATCATTTTAGAATACAGTAAAATAGAATAGGATATAAAAAGCCTGTATTGTGTACTCTGTTTACATCAGGAAGGGAAAGCTCCTCAAGCAGATTTTTGCTGAGTTGGAACCACAAAGGGTGTGGAAGGAGGAGGACGCAGTGGTTTTGCAGCTGTAGATCTATATTAAGGAATAAAGAGAACTTACGGGACGCAAGTTTAAAAATGAAACGCATTGTGAATCTGGCAGTTGTTTCTGTAAGAGCCAAAGTTTACTTAAGAAGAAAGATGTGTGCTTTGAGAGACAAAGGAAGGATTGTAAAATAGATTGGATGTAAAAGCTGAGTGATTTATGTTCATAGTGTGTACTTTAAGTGCTGAACCGCAGAAAGATGAAAAACAGAAGACATGAACTTACAAACATGCTAGTTTAATATTATGTTGTTATTTTAAATCATACAAATAGGTTGGTAAAATGGTAAATTAACATTTTTATTCTTTAGAGTTGTTTAAATAAATTTTTTTCACATCTTTTTAGCTTTCTTAGGACATTTTCTGCATTTTTTGTAATTTCCAGAATAGCTTCTTGGTGTTTTTCATTTTTCTGAAGGAAAGGATTCATTTTAGTCAAAACCATATTCAGAAAACCTTTTTAATACTCCATTTTCACGGGAATTTCATGATCAGATCTATAAATTATCCAAACATAAAAATGTTCCAAACCAATTAAGTGAAAATAGGAAAAACTAAATAAATACAAAATATTTTTAAAAATAGCAGGCATAGGCTGTCATATCTGATGATTGAAAGAGTGATTAGCTAATTTGCTTTCTGGATCAAGTGAACAAGGACACATTGTTCAAATCCTCTGTCTGCTCTTTAATGGATTTCAAACATTTCCCAAGGCTGTGTTTGTGGTAGACAGCTTAAATCTATTTGTTACTTCTGCTTTTGCCCAACCAGGATCTAATTTCCACTTGTACCACACACACTGCTCAACAAGTTTAGACATGACGAGACAGAAAAATATATGAGCTGCCACTGTTCTACGACAAAACAGAAATATCTGAAACCTTTGAGCCACGTCCTGCACTTGCAGTTCAAGATAATGTCACCAAACTACTGTTGTATTTAGCAAACAGAAATAATTTTGGTAATTCTAACAGACCTAAAACAAGAGAAGTTTGGTCTAATTTAATTGTAAAAACTGTCTTACTTGCTGTATGCAAATCTCTGATTTCTATTTTACGTTCATTGATGATTCAGTTTGACTTGCTAGGAAATATTACGCCAACTAACAAGATGGATGATCAACAAGAAGTTATCCAGAACAAAACTGAGATGTCTGCGCTTTATTGTGCAACACTGAGTTTTACTTCACTACCAAACCGTGAATCATCTGAGATCTACTGCTGGCCTCTGATTCATTTGAACTTCCTCACTGTTATATAATTAGTGATGGGACTTGATTAGTTGCTGCGTTTGTAAATAATTAACTGCAACTGATCACATTGCAACAGAATACAATGCAATGAAAAAATAAGCAACACTTCCAATTCAAAAGGCTTGTCTGCTTCTAAATTATTGAATAAATAGCAAAATTAGCTCAAATACAAAGACACTTATTGTTTTAGTCTGTTTTTAAGGTTATTTATTCTTCAGATTAGTGCAAAGTGCTATCATACCCATTCAGCTTTCAAATGTTTCATGAACTGCTGATAATTCAAGGAAACATCAGCTGCTGTTGGTGCTGCCTGGCTGCACACACACACATGCTTTTAATGCCATATAGAAAACACTGATAGAGCTACTGGAACCAGCTGGTTTTTCCCTTCAATAACACAAACAAACAACCGGGCCTGAGCCCAGCAGGTCTGAGCTATGCGTTTTTTTTTTTTTTTTCTGAGAATCAGAGAGTGTGGTTGTTGGTAATTGGACGGTTCTTGAAATGGGTGTGTTTAAAAAGATGATGTCAGGATGAGCAATTTATTTTTGGTGTGGATACAAGATAACTCCCACTTATCACCACCAAACACACACTCACACCCCCGATGTTCATGCGCAATCAGCTTAAAAAACTCAAGAGCTCACTGCCAATGATCTGAAGGAAGCATTAACTCTACAAGTTGGAAATTTCTCTCCACTTTCTGTCGATCTCTGCTTTTTCTATGGAAAACTTTACTGCAGTTTTGTTTCTTTTAAGTTTTCATACTGGGCATTTCCACTCTTTCATATGCAATCTTCAATGATAAATTGCACTAAATAACTATATCTTTTTGTTTCTTTTTGTTAATTTGACAATTTTGTGTGGGTATTTTACTGTAAAGCACTTTAAACTTTGTAAAGCACATTTTAAAAAAAAAGTGCTTTACAAATAAACTTGATTAATTGATTTTGTTCCATTTTGTTCATCCAACAACATGAACAACAAAATGAACAGACCTTTAACAATCAGCTGAATTCATCCAGTAATCTGGATTCTGCGGAAGGATATTTGAGAAAATTAAAACCCTAAAAAATGGAAAACATTAAATGTATAAGAAAGTTTTGTTACCTGAAAAACTGTATCACATATGCCTCTGGTTTTATTTTTTCAGTTTGAAAATTAATCTATGAAGCGAATCCGAATGTAAGTCTTCATATTTCCAGTCCGAAATGAGTAATATATTTTCGAAAAGCTGTCAAAAAGACGCTATTATAAAACTGCTTCCATATCATTTCCATCTCAGCCAGAGGTAAAGTATTAATAGAGCTGTCTGTCCTCCAGAGTTCTGTGTTTGGCTGGGAAAAGCAGCAATACCAGCCCTCCAGAGGACGTCCTGCACCACTTATCCTGCATAACCTCATAATTGCTGTGTTACCCTGGTTCCTAAACAACCACGTTATTTTATAATGTTGTTGTGTTTCAGTTAAAAGAATGCTTCAGTGAACAGATAAATGGGGAAAACAGTGGACAAATGTGTTTATTGGAAATCTGCCTATAAAAATAGGAAATTCTATCAAGAAGGATGAAGGGAAAACAAAATATTCAGTCCTGACATGGAGCTAAACATCAGGACATTTAGCCAAACAACTTACCGGTGCTTTTATTTTTCATAACTTCAAGCAACTTAGAATAAGACAAAACAAGAAAAAGTCAAAAGTTATATTGAAATATTTTACAGTGATTGCATATTCTTTAAAACACAGTTTGTAATCCATTAAGCATTTTTGTGAAAACCAAAATTACTGGATTCTTAATCTTCCCTAAAATATTGTTAAAATCTCTGCTCTTGATTCAGACACATCAACCCAATATCGTATATAAATGTTATTTCAGTATCAAAAAATGTTGCAGCCTTTTTTCTGTTATTATTGGGAATAATCTTGAAATTATTGTATTTTCTCTTAAGTTCAACACTAAAACCACCATTAACATCTGAAGCACATTTTCTCATTCATGTCTTACAATACTTCTGAAAAAAAAAAAAATACAATCGTACTCAAAAGAAAGCCATAAATTGATATCAGCCAATAAAGATTGTTGCTTCCTTACCTTTAGCGGTTCTCCGTTAAGTTGCTTTGCAACTGACCGACCATTTCAACCTGAAATCAACTGATTCTTACTGCTGCACTGAAATACACACAAGGCAAAAGCCCTTATGGGGCTATTTTGATCAATACCCCTCCACGCCTGCTGCTACTCCCTGAGTTATGCTAATGACATCCCAGAGGCATTTCATCTTTTCATGGGCAACCTTCTGATCAATGCTCTTAAAAAATGCAGCGCAGTTAAGCTTTCACTCAGAAACAAGAATGCAGGAATGAAATCAGGCGGAATAAGACATCAGCTTCCTGACACGTAACCTGACCGGGTAAAGCATGCGTTACATCACGTCTACGGCTGTGTTACTTCTTTAACTCAGACCAGACAAACCACAGAGGCAACCACCAGCTGCTAATTACATGCTGCACTATTCTCCACTTCCTCTAAGCGAAGGAGGGAATCATTCACTGATTAATGCAGGGGCAGACAAAGAGCAATAAACATCATCATCATAACAGTCTATTTTGGAAAAAAATTGGAATAAATGTCATTTAATCCTTGTGTAAAGCACAAAAAGATGAAAAAAGGGAGAGCAGGTGGCTTTCCGAGTCAGGGGTTTAACATCTGTTTTATGACGGATCAATATAATGCAAACTACTATTGATACTCAAACTGATAGGTTAGCAACAGTTGCTGCAGATATGCTTGTTGTGAGCAGGTGAAACACGCCAGACACCTTTCTGTTTTTCTCCTTCATATCCAGGCAGAGCAAACAGCTCAGGAGAGATCAAAAGACGCGGTTGGTTAGTCATGGCGAACAAGCTTGTGGAAAACACGCTTCTCTCTTTCTGGTAGTTTTTAATCTTAGATGTGGGGTTTGAATTACAACGCCAGCATGCAGTTACCTGTCTGAGGAAAATAGAGATGCTCTCTGAATAATTCTGGGAGGACGGCAGAAGTCACTGACAAAAAGGCCAGACCTCGTTTAGACTAATGGTTCGTATGGAGACATCCTAGATTAGCATGATGAACGATGGCTCCCAAGGCCGCTGGTGGAACAACTTGATTGAAAAGGTCCTCTTTCGATTAAAACATTCCTCAGATGCCTAATGCATGAATGATGTTGGATATTAACTACAGAAACCTTGAAAAAGACACTTAACACAATGTCATGTAGCCTTGTGGAGAAAAATACATGTAGTCCATTTATCTGCTCAGCACTTCTGCTTTTTTTTGTGTAGATTTATCCCAGCAATCATAACTAATACAACTAATCAGTATAAGTATAAATGAATAATAGTATAAAAACATAACATTATTTTTTTGCTTACTGAATTATTGATTCATCCACCAAACAAAAATGTGCTAATTTTACCTCATATTCAACAGCACCCAGTCTTTAGACTTGATATACCATATATATATATCAAGTATATGATGTACCATATTTTCAGCATATTTTTAAATTTTGCTCATTATGCTTTTTTTTTTTTACTGATGTGTTAAATGTTAATTAATACTCATTGACATGAACTGTGGAGTTATTTAAAAAGAAATAGCCTGGCATGTTTTTCTCCTCGTTCTATGCTTTTTTACACTGTGGCATAGGGGTGAGCATTTATCGCCTTGTTAATCATTTACCGTGATAAATTTCTCAAGATAAAAATGTTGATATATCATTGTCAGTAAATTCCGTTTGATGGTGTTTTAAAGAAAACCAACTTTTTACTATTTTCTCTACAGTTTGTTCAATGAGAGTATCAATAAATATAAATAAATTAGAAAATAGGATTAAATCCAGCGATTGTGTGTAATATAGTGACACAAATCACACTTCTTCATGTAACTGGAGTTATAAATAAGCATTTTTCTCAAGAGCAGCAGTATACATGTTTGTGGGGCTATGATGAAGTCACAGGCTTATAGTTACCCAAAAAAGAAAGAATAAATAGTTCTTATTGCTATTACAATAGTACCACAAAATATTGTGATAATAAAACGTTAAGTCCATATCGCCCACTCCTAATTCAACTCACAGATATTGTGCTTTTTTGAAATCATTACAGGCTCAAAAACAAAAATCTTTAGGCTCCAGCAAAAATAAATAATTCAAAAGTAGCAACAAATACAAAAAAAAAAAACTCCTTCCACTTGAATTAAATGGGAATTGATGGGAAAGGAACGCCAGGAGCAGCTTATGGAGACATTTGACTTACGTTCTGTGTCCCATGGCGGGTAACTGGTCCAGTCAAATCACAATATGTTTCAAAGCAAACAATGACGGACAGCAAAGAACAGCAGCATGTTCAGTTTTGCTAAAAAGGAAAACCTCCTAATGGGAGAAAAGCTAAGTGGGTCAGAGAGTGCTGTCTGTGTGGTGGAGTAGGACAGAGTGGAGGAAACATAATAGAATCACTTTTCAGCAGGACGTTCAGCCCATAAGGTGCAAACAATAGATCTGTCACACCTGGTTCTGTTACCTGAACATAATACATGTTTCTGAGATGCCTGGTATGATAAACTGCTTTATACAAGGTTGGTTTTGGTTTACTCACGTGAGAAAGTAGAAAGAAAGTAAATGGTAATAATTTATATGACAAAGTTAAAGAGAAAAAACCAGGTCAATCAATAAACCATACATTTTTCTCCAAAGATAATGCAGCATGTACTGTACTTACATAGATGCACTTTACAATATTCAGTATAATTAAATGCACTTCAAATGACTTGGTGCATTTTTTTTTCCTGTTTTATGTGAGAAAATCTGAATCAATCATTATTGGGTTCAGTTGATCAAACCTCAAAGAAAACCAGAAATTGATTTGAACAGAGAAAAGCTTGATGTGCATTTGTATTTGAAGGTTTTAGTTTAATGGTTTGGCTCTCACAAGCTGCTTCTCTTGTAAATGCATTTAGATAATTGATATGGTGTAGAGATGGTCGGCTCTGTCCAAAATATCAATGATATCAACACCGAGTCTATGTCTGTATTGGATCAATACTGTGTTAAAATTAATACTTTAGTTTCAGAGTCCCTCTTAAACTTTTATTTTATTTTTGTATCACAGTTCTACCTCAAAAAATATTTTGTTTCGATTGGCTCTCAAATGATAATATCTTATCTTATTTAAGATTAAGTGCACTCAAATTATGTTAATGATTAATGTAAGCTTAATACAGTTTTAATTATTTTTGTTCAAATTTAGGACAGAATATAGACAGGAAAAAAGTCACAAAAATATCTAAGTGTCATAAATTTTGATTATATATCAAATATCAATAAAAAGAATCATTATCTGCAATATGGGCCGATATTTACTTGGAATTGGATGGATGCCAAAATATCACTCACTTCAGGTAAGGTGTAATAAAATTCTTGTCAACTCAGTTATAGTTAAATGATTATTAGAACCTAATTGTATTATTTCTGTTTCTTGTCTTTGAGTTTGAATTACATTTTGTTACCGGCTGCCAGGAGATCAGCCACTTGTGGAGAAAACATGTAAAGTGTGAGTCCCTGACTCAGGGACTCACACGACTGAAGTAGGAAAACAATCATGTTTGTCTTTTACAGATTAAGAGGATGAGTACGTCAGTTTATTTATACAGAGTAATGATTTGATGAGGCAAAAAGGCTCACTGAGCACAATTACATTGGTTTTCATGACTTTAGTTAATTGCACAAAGTATGGTAAGAAACTTAACAAAAAATGAATTATTGTTCAGTTGCGACTCTGTAATTGATTCAGGCAGGGGTGTCTCTACAAAGTTTGTGAGATGCGGGCAACTAGTCATTTTGAGGGAGCACACCAAAAACCGAAACACAGAAAATCATTTCAGGAGTTTTACTCAGTTGTTACACGTGGAAATTATTTTTCATCTTCAAGAAATCTGTACGTTTACGCTTTCCATACCTTCAGAAATCAGGTGATTTCTGATTACAACAATTTATATCCCCACAAATTCAAAAGGCACTATGAACGGAACATAGAAATTAATTAATATATTAAAAATACATTTTACAACTCCTCAAAGGACTCCTCACATTATGTCACACATCTGTTGCTCCAGTCTTTACCAAGAGAAGGTTTATATATCAGATATTTATAGAGAGCAGCTTTTAAATATATAACTTCTGCAGGTTAAATGGCTGCTTGGGGCATCACACCAAAAAGGGGGAAACTTTTGATTTTATTTTGCAATGGTGTCTTTACAATTTTAAAAACATATCAAAGTTTCTGCCTTGTTTTCTGTAAAATCAAAGTTTGCCTATCATGGTACTTTCAAATAGCTAAATTAATACACCACACCTAAATACCACTCTGCGTTTCAACATGCAAATTAATTAGAGCATTTTTGCTTCTTTGCGACTTCCATAAAGTTAAAATTATTTGCCATAATATCACCAAACGACACTAGCAATTGTAGTTCAATTCAAATTCAATTCAAATTCAGAAATATTTTATTGATCCCAAAGGGAAATTAAATGTTACCTTACACACAGAGTGTAGTCTAGGAATGACGTGCTGGTATGGGGGGCCACGAATTAAAAAAACTGGTTAGGGCCCCAAAAAGGTTTGGGACGCCCCGATCTCGCATGTTTAGCTTATTATTGGTGTAGATAGAAAAGGGGAGAAGAAACGAATAAAAAAAAAGAAAAGAAAGAAAGAAAAACCCTTAAGTGCTTCCAATGTGATGGTTTTAGCATTCAAGAAAGTTTAACCTAAAGGCAGTTGTTTAAGTTCCCGACTCGTCTCTAACGGTTACTCACCGTCGCTAAGGCGCTGTTGCCGGGCAGAGCGTTCTCGAACGGCACGAGCCCACTTCTCTGCCTCCTCCAGGTTCGCGTGCGGGTCCTGGAGCGCCGCTAGCCGAAAGCACTGCTCCACGCGCTGCCGCGACGGAGCAGAAGTCATCCAGCGGCGCTTCCTCGGTGGGTAAAAGTAGGCTGCAAAGTACGCCGACGGGTCCGCCGTGTCATCCTTCCGGTAAGCCCGGCAACCGACGCAGTCCCTCAGACTCAGCACCACTTTGTTCCGGCCGACAGGTGCCGACGCGAGCCTCTGGACGACGAGGTCCTTCTCGGTCAGGTTTACAGCCCACCTGCCTCTCCGGTTACTGGTCTGGGTAAATTCTCCGTACAACGTGACTGGAGTGGAAGCGGATAGGAAGTCAGGTTCGGCTCTTCTCTGATCCATCCTGAGCCCATGTCAGAGAGTGAGACGCGGAGGGGATCCGGACCGGGACACAGCTCCGGCTGCGCTGTCACATTACTAAAAATGATGCGGGCAGAGCGGAGACTGCGACTGACAGCCTCCCACTGGCCGGACCTTTGTCAAGAAACATGGAATAAAACCCTTCAGATCCGGTTGGATTTCAAAATAAAGCCCCTTTTAAACCGTACTTCCGATAACACAGAAATTCAAGGTTGATATAAAACATTGTGCCCGAGTTGGTTAGTAATTTGTTGTAATTACATTTATAGTTTTTTTTTTAAGAAAAGAATGTACTTTCAGGAGTATTTTTTTAACCACACTGTACGCTTTACTTTTACTTCAGTAATTTTATTATGAAGTATCGCGACTGTGCCCACTGTGAGTAGCTTCACTGACTGAAGAATTCGCTTGTTTTCACAAACAATTCACCAGACAACACCTGCAGTTTATGTTTAACGTCCATCAGTTTTATACTTAAAGAAATTGATTTGGAAATTTTGTAATTACGTTAATCATATAAATTACTTTCATCCTTGCCTTTAAAATTCCAAACATATCCACATAACCTCATATTCTGGTCCTGTTGGTGATGCAAAGTCAGCAGTTACTCAGCCTTTTTTACCAAATACTTGGTACTTTTACTTGAGTACTTTCTTGGATGCTATTTTTTACATTTACTTCAGTAAAAATATGTTGACATGCTGCTCGTTGCAATTTTTAGTACCCACCTCTGCAATTGCTGGTTAGTAATATATAATAAATCTATTAAACTGCATTTGTGACTACAATGTGTTTTTAATAAATACTTTACACAGTAGCAGCAAGATATATTTTACCCATTCCTATTATTTTAACTGCAACTGACAATTCTGTTTCAGGTATTTAATTGTGGTTTTTAATTATTTTCTCTTCATTTGTTCTAAGCGTACATAATCAGCTGTTTCTGCCTTGGGCCCTCTGGATTAACACCTGGACAGAAAATGATAAAATGAATAGAATAGAATAGAATAGAATAGAATAGAATAGAATAGAATAGAATTCAACTTTATTGTCATTGCACTGTCACATGTACAAGCAACGAAATGTGCTTAATAGGATAAAAGTTTCTAAAATTCTCATCAAGAGAAGTTCAAGAGCTGCTGAGAAACTAATACATTGTCATTTAATGTTGTCACTTATGCTAACTAATGATTATAAATATAATCATTTATATAATCAAATAGAATATAAATATAATTACAAATGCAGGTCTTAGCAGATTTTTAGGATATTATTGTAATGAATTTCCGCAACAGGATGATACTAATTGTCAGTATAACAATATATTTTGGATACATTTTTTTTTCTTCTCATCAGGTTAGAAACATTTTCCTTTTTTAAGCATGATTTTTCACAAAATTTTCCACAGAAGAAAAAGTAATCATACTTACTTATTTGTCTATTTTTGGATGGTATTCTGTAAAGTAAGAAAAATATTTCTCTCTCTTTTTTTATTTGCCAGTAGTTTAAAGGTATTTCTATTTCAGCTGCCATCACCAGTCACGGACTAATTTTTGGATGAAATAATTTATCAGAAATTTTATAAATATACCAATCATTCATATCAATAGAAAGAAAACCTAAAATTGTATTTTGTTTAGCTGCAGATCTTCATTGTGGTTTCAGATGAGGAAGAAGAAAGGTGGTGCTTTCCCCTAGTGGCAAATTTGAGAAAAATATAACCGAGTGGAAAAGAAGAAACAAGATTTATGTTGTGATACAGCAATTTACTTAAAGATAAAAGGTTTTTCACTGGGAGCGGGACTTTGTTGCAGAACCCAGTAAAAGTACTAAGTGGAAGTCTACCTCAATCTCTTCTCAGGTTTTTTGTCTCGTATGTTCTCACAACGGTATGACAGAGTTACAAATCAGTTCTGATTTTTAGAAATACATTATTATTTTACATATAAAGAAAAGCGCACCATTCCTGGAAATACTGCAATAACAGGATAATGCGTGGAGTGGAAAAGGCAAGCCCTGGTTCCAACTCCCTAATCCAAAAATCAATTTAATATACAGTCCCCTATGGAGACATATCAGATATTAAACTGATAAGAACAGAAACTACACACTGGTCTTAGCCAAAAGGCCGAGAAGCGATACCACATAACTGGTGAGGAAAACAAGTCATTCTGACTCGCCTCACTTTAACTCACGGTTCCAAACCTTTTTTATTTTATAGACCATATTAGCAATAATCACTGGATAAGATGGGAAATACTAATAAATTATGTTGTTCCAAGCGTTAAATTCATATAAACAAGTCACATCAAGCTGAAAACAATCAACAATAGTCAAGAGCATTTGTTTATTGCGAGTCTTTTTACTCCAATAGGAAGGCGAGAACGATAACAGACCATTTCTTTAGTGTAGCTGTAAATATATACACATCATTTTCAAAATGTGACACTAATGCATATATTTGTACACTTCTTGTTCATTCTATGCAGCATAAAAAAGTTGTTAGGTTTAGAAAAGTTAGTTTTTTGGCGAGACAGATTTATAACAACTGCTGCAGCGGCCTCTAGTGCACATGACCCTACACTGCTGCTATTACTGCTTCACCGCTCCTCCATGCACATTGAAAGAGTTGTTTTTTGTTAGTTTTTCAAACATTTTCAGCTCAGAGTAAATAAGTAAAGTTTTAAAACCCTTGGAAATGGCATTTGCAAAGGGAAGGAACAATATAACCGTTTTGATGTTAGTGTTACCCCTTAGGTTCAGAAACCTTGTCTTGAAAGGGCAGACTTGTAACAACTGCGACAGCAGCCCCTAGCGGACATGAGACCAAACTACATCTCTCAGTACTTCACACTTGTAACAACATACAAATTTGTGTTAAATAACTCAGGACTGCATAACACCGGTTAGCTACGTTTAATGAAATGATTTAATAATCCCAACATATACATTAATTGAAACGCAAACAAAACCTCAATTTACTTGAAACGCTGGCCTTTTAATGAGGCCAGCGTGAAAGCTTTTACAGAAAAAAGAAAATGTAACTTTTTAGATAATTATAAAGTCACGACTATGTAAATTTGATCTAAGATAATTCTGCAAAGCTAAATGTGAAAGTGGTCCTTTTAATATTTGCTATGAAAAAGGTATTAATGATTCTGAAACTATTCAGTTTTTTTTTTTTCAAAAAACCTGTGTTGTGTAACTGCAGAGTTTAACCCCTGTGACAAAAAATGATTTTGAGAAGCAATCCTCTACGTTTAAATGTTTCTAACAAGCAATCTTTTAATTGATTTATTTATGACGGCGTTAACTATTTCTGCTTTTTCTGGGAATGTTCTGTTATCTCTGTGTGCTGCTGCAATAACCAGTCTTCTCTTGTAAAGAGATTTTTAATCTTCACAGGATTCTCCTTGTGAAATAATTGTTTAATAAAAGTATAAGAAAAGTGGACTTTTTTTTCACAAAACAAGAATATGATGAGAACACATTAAATTGATTGGCAGAATCTCAATCTTAATTCATTTGTTAACTTTTGCACTATAAAATTGTGTCTTTAGTTTGTCTGAGGGTAAACAGTGTTGTGTTGCTTCAGTTTCATCCGTAAATATGTTGCAATAATCCAGTTTCACCTCTTCATCCGGGTTTTAGCATTCTCTCTGTGTTGTTAAATTGCGCGCGCGGGGATTTTCAAACCAATGATCCTCCGCCTCTCATTGGAAGCCCGCTGAACGGCTCAGCCAATCAGAGTGAAGGGACGCTACAGCTGAATTTACATGCACTGTGTATAAGAACGATCTCCCCAGCCCCTGCGCTTCACTAGTTGTTTGGACTCTGACAGAGAATGCCTGAACCCGCAAAGTCTGCGCCCAAGAAGGGCTCCAAGAAAGCCGTGACCAAGACGGCCAGCAAAGGAGGCAAGAAGAAGCGCAGGACCAGGAAGGAGAGCTACGCCATCTACGTGTACAAGGTGCTGAAGCAGGTTCACCCTGACACCGGGATCTCCTCCAAGGCCATGAGCATCATGAACTCTTTCGTCAACGACATTTTTGAGCGCATCGCCTCCGAGGCCTCCCGTCTGGCTCACTACAACAAGCGCTCCACCATCACCTCCAGGGAGATCCAGACCGCCGTGCGCCTCCTGCTGCCCGGCGAGCTGGCTAAGCACGCCGTGTCTGAAGGCACCAAGGCTGTCACCAAGTACACCAGCTCCAAGTAACCTCTCCGCTGCGGGAGTTGCTTCAACCCAAAGGCTCTTTTAAGAGCCACCCACACTGTCTGCAGAGCGCTGATCCTGACACTTTCATCTGTTCTGGAGAAGCTTGAGCTGGCGTGAAACATTAACTTGAAAATGTCATTTATATCTTTGATGCTGAACAGGAACTTTAAGGCTCTGAATAAATACTGTGCTATTTTATGGGCTTTCAGTTTAATGAAGTGAAGATGTAAAATGGTAAAAGTATCTTGTATGAAATGTTACATTGGAGTATTTTGGGATTAGAATAATGAAACTGAAGGGAAAGTTAAGTTACAAAGTACAGCAGGGGGTTAATTATTTCTGCTCTGTGCTGAACCTGCACATCAAGATCCAGCCATCAGAACAGGACAGAGCTGCTGCTCGTCCTACAGCAGGACTTTCCAAACCTTTCCATGCTGTGATCCTTCTGGCTGCAACAGACAAGGCCACAAAACGTATACAGAAACTTTTACAATGTTTTTTCTTTACTATTTAAGAATTGTGGCATCCATTTAGCATGAATGTTGCCCCATATTCTCTGATTTTAGTTCTTTGGGGGTTTTGCAGCAATGTTCTCCACAGCTGGACTGGATGTTCCTTCAGTTTGTATTTTTTTTCTTGATGAAACTTTTCCATTTCACTCTTGCTTTGAAAATCCACCAATCTGGCAGATGACATTTCAATAAGGTGTTTTGGAATAAAATATAAATATTTCTCTGGTGGACCATCGTGGGGAAATTCAGTTTCTTAGAAAACAATCTTAGAATGATTTTGATCCTGAATTTGGGAAAACTGAAATGTTTTCATCCTCTTTGAATGTTTCTCATATTGTCACATTACAATATTAAATGTTCATTGTTGTTCACTAGGTTTTTATGTAAAAGCAACAAATATTTGTGAAATGGAAGGAAAGTGATGCAAGCTTTTGAAAGTGTTTTACAAATAAAAACTGTCTTCATTCCTCCATGAATAAAGTCCAGTGCAACCTCATTTTAAAAACTCAGCTCTTATAATTTCCATCTGAATATTGAGCCATTGCTTTATTTATAAACAATATTTATATTGTTAAAGTGCAGAAATGTTCTGAAACTCCAAGGAGAAAGTTATTTAAGGTCTAGTTATTGTTTCCTCCTGAGCTTTAACTTTTGTTTTGCTGTCGACTTTACTTGGACTGAAAATCAAAATCTTACATCCAATCTGTGTTTAATTAAAGCCCATCGTTTTTCTCTCAGGATGTAATAAAAATGGAGAAATTTAATTTGAAAAAGATTAAACTAGAGCTAATTAAGAAGCAAAACAATTGCATGTTAAAGTCACATTTTATTCAGAGGAAGCTAAAAACACAAATACTGATTCAGACTAACTTTGTAAAGCCCAGCGCTGATTGACAAAGTAAATACTTTATCCAGACACCAACATTCAGTCACAGCGCAGTTATAATTAGTTATTAGTTATAATAGTTATGATTGTGTTGATTTCAGGGGTTGAGAGCAGAAAAAGTGGCTTTGATTTACTGCTAGGAAGCCTGGCAGCGACATGAGACGCCATCATCAGTGTGTTTGCTGCTGCTGCAATATCTTCACTTCAGGACGGATTGAGACTCAGCGGCTGCTTGTTTTTATTCTCAGGCTTTGCATGAACATGTCAGGAAGCGACCAGACGGTGTTTGATGAGGATGGCGGGATCTGACAAGGAGAAAGGTCGGAAAACACGGCGATTATCCGCGTGTTCCGCCGCGAATCGGAGCAGTTTTTCGGCTCCGGTAACAAAGAGCAGGAAGCCTCGGAGGTTTCCAGAAGCTGAAGGCGAAGAGAAACTAGTCCGCCACGGAGCCGCTTCACTGTCAGGCCTCAGCGATGCTCCAACACGGAGTTTTCAGCCGCTTTATGCCGACGAGAAAACACAAACAGAAGCCACCATGTTGCTGCGAGGAGCCCTGGACTCGGTTGAGTCTCCACGGTTCTCATGGTGTGTTTAAGTGCAGCGCGCCGCTCCGGGTTTCTCATTCCTCCTCTGACTGTCGCTGAGTCGCCAACAGAAGATGGCAGAAGTAGCTCCAGCTCCACCGCCCGTCGCCGCTCCGGCCAAAGCGGCCAAGAAGAAGGCCTCCAAGCCCAAGAAGAGCGGCCCCAGCGTCGGTGAGCAGATCGTGAAAACCGTGGCCGCCTCCAAGGAGCGAGGCGGCGTGTCGACGGCCGCCCTCAAGAAGGCTCTGGCCGCCGGAGGATACGATGTGGAGAAAAACAAAGCCAGAGTCAAGACCGCCATCAAGAGCCTGCTCACCAAAGGAACCCTGGTCCACACCAAGGGTACCGGGGCCTCCGGCTCCTTCAAGATGGGCAGCAAGGCCGATGCCAAGGCGAAGAAGCCCGCGGCTAAAGCTAGCAAGCCCGCGGCTAAAGCTAAGAAACCCGCGGCGGCCAAAAAGCCAAAGAAAGTAGCAGCCAAGAAACCTGTTGCTGCTGCTGCTGCTGCTGCCAAGAAGTCTCCTAAGAAGGCCAAGAAGCCAGCGTCCATCAAGAAGGCAGCGAAGAGCCCTAAGAAGGCGGCCAAGAAGGCCACTAAGAGCCCTACGAAGGCAGCAGCCAAGAAACCCAGCGAAGAAAGCGCCAGCAAAGAAGAGCGCTAAGCCCAAAGTCAAGAAGGCAGCAGCCAAGAAGTGAACTGCATCCCTCAGACATCCGCTAAACAAAGGCTCTTTTAAGAGCCAACACTCCGACCATGAGAGCTCATTCCGTCACTTTTGATCAATACATTTTCAAATAAGTTTGTAGGAACTGATCTTAATAATTGTCAGGAAAAAGATTTGATTACTTGTTTTCCATTTATGTATTGTTAATACTTGTTTATATCGCACTTTGAAAGCACTTTATAAATACAATTATGTATTGTAAATGTTAGACTTTAAAATATTTAACTATTTGGTTCCCAAATAAATTACTTGACTAAATTATTGCTGTTATTATTTTTTTCAGTGTGACTTTTAGCCATTCCTCCTGACAGACCAATCAGAACAGCTTCCTGCACTGCAGGACTTCGGACCTAAAACATGGAGGGGAAGTTGCAGGGACTTGTTCAAAGGAGCTTTCTGTAATAAGCCGCCACCCAGGAGCCCAGAAGGCCGGTTCTCCAGGCTGGTTCTGCAGGTTCTGCTCTGGTGAGCAGAGATGGATCTGCTCACCAATCAAGAGCTGAAAACTTTTAAAAGCACCAAGTCTCTGAACTGCTTCATATTTTCTCTCTGAGTATAGAAAAAGTTCAAAGCATGGCAAGAACCAAGCAGACCGCGAGGAAATCCACCGAGCTGCTGGTCCGCAAGCTGCCCTTCCAGCGGCTGCTCCGTGAGATCGCCTCATATTTTAGCTTAACTTGGCAAATATGAATGTTATGAATATTAATAAAAATGTAATTTAGTCCTGCTAATAAATTGTCCAGCAAAGAATCAGCTGACTAATATCTTCCTTGAGTAAAATGAGTAATATAACTTTAAACCCAATAAGGTCCAGACAGACTCTAATGAAGCCATTTTAAAATCAGTTTATTATGCAGTTTTTAATTCCCTGGAACAAAGACCAGAATAATATCTCTAGCCATTAATCAAGCTGTGGTTGAAAAGCTCCTAAACATGAAAGACATCATTAAAGTCACTATTAAAAAAAAAAAAATAAGAATACATGGTTCTGCTTGTTATTTCATTCCAAACAGGTTCAAAGGTCACAATTAATTCCTGCTGGTTCTGCGTTCTTACAGAAACACAAGGTTTTTATTACAATCATTTAAGTTTTCTAACTAGTTTCCCTCCACCAACCCAGAATCACCCTAACTTATGCCATGCTGTCTAGTTCAGCATCAACCAGAACCGATGAAGGGTCCAAACCTAAATGCTCACGCTGTTCTCCACCACCTTCGGGTCCAGGTATGTGTAACGCAGCTCAAGACCTTTGTTTCTGTCTTCGATTTTCTGACTCAGCTCTTCAAGTTGCTTTTTGAAGACCTTTATGTTGTTCAGGGGAACCTCTTCAATGAACCGCTGCTCTGGGTAGCTACCAAGATGCTCCTGTTGACATCAGAGGAACGTTTAATCCGGTTTCCGTCGTGGCTCCAGTCATTATTTACATACAGGTCAGAGTAAAAATACATCTGTGATATTTAATGATTGGGGCTGGACAATAGTCATTCTCAGAATCTGATGGGGTTAACGTCAACGTTATTGCCGCCTGGCGGGACCACACGGTGTTTGTGACCAGAACCAACCGGTGGAGATCAGGTCTCAGTTAGGAGACGTGTTAACAGAACCAGAGCTACTTACAGCGACAATGGACTCCATGCTGAGCAGCCAAACTGTGGCCATCCCCTCCACGGTGACGTCCATAGAGGGCAGCGTGTCCAGGAGTGTTTCCTCTGTAGCTTCTCCCTTTGTGGAAGGTGGTGGACATTGCAGGGTCGTCGGGGTGTTGGGCATCCAGCCAATGAAGTCATACTGCAGGAACCAAACCCAAAAGACACCAATCAGTTCCAGCTGCAAGACGCTCTGTTTGACTAGATGAGTCTTGACTTTTTCTTTGATGATTGCAGTTAGAATAAAAATACATCGGCTCTAGTTTGCAATGAAACATATATTTGTATCCAGAATTAAGATGTTAAATGTGATCCTATGATAATTTATCTATGAGCTAATTTAATACAAAAACAAAATTTTTCCACATAGGAAATAAAGTCTGTAAGTGTCAGAAAATTATCTGATGTAACTATCAATAGATCAGTGACTCTATAGATAGTTAAAGTGTCCAGAAAGCTGGACACTTTGGGGAACTTCAGCAGTTCGAGAAACTTACCTGTCCGGCGTTCACAGCCGAGTGCTGTGCTGAGCAGGTGAAGATCACCATGGTGACGAACTTCACCAACTCGTCTACGGTGTCTAATCTCATTGGTATTCCTGAAAATTAGTGAAAGTGATGTTCATTATTGATAGAAAGCTGACTTTTCAAGCCAGGATGAAAACATTTACCGACCTGTGTTTTCCTCAGAAAGGAAGCCTTTTGCATATATATCACCGACCCACTGCTGCAGAGCCTGGTCGTCCTGGACCATCTCATCGCTCTTGTAGTAAAACTGGAGGGTTCCCTTCACAAAGCTGTGGGAACATTCAGGATTCATCACACTCAGCACATCAGCCCAAAGTCAGACTGATGTTTTATAAAAGACAGATAAACATTTTCCAAAATGCTTTTCAAGATGTATATGACTTTTGATCATTTTTGTGCAAAAGTTTCAACACTTGCTTGTATTCTAACTTATAAGAAGAAATTAAAAGTGTATAATATTTTGTTTTCACAGTAAACCCAAAGGTTATGGCAGCTTCATCACATTTCCTATTTTTTTTTTTTACAGTGGTTGCCTGTTTGAGGTTGAGTTATAGGTTCAGTTTTCTCCAAAAATAAACCTCAATAAGTCACAGAAGGACTTTATAAATACACTCTAAAACATGTGGAGTGGGTTTAACTTGACAATGAAAGTCCACCTGCTGCCTTGAAAATACAATTTAAATCGAAAATAAAATTGTTTTTGTTTTAACTCAGAAGCTAAAGTTTATGAAGTTGATTTAACAACAAGAGACAAGTTGTTTTAACGTTGTTTTAGAAGTTCATTGATCTTGAATTGAGTTTTAACTTAATGCTGAAATCTAAACCAAATAATTATTTCACATTACGCAAGAAGAAAAAATTCCCTCACCTAGTTAAAGAGCCACATTATCAAGTTAAAATATCTACTTATTTTAGAATGATCTAGATTCTTGTTTCAACAACTAGACCAGAACTTTCAGTTGATTCTTGTTTTGTTTTGTTTTTTTTACCTCAGAGTTCAAAGCAAACGGTCCGTACCTGTTGATGATGTTCCACAGCTTCAGACCATCGTCTCTGTAGAAGAAGTTGGGCACATCCTCCAGCCCGCGGTCAGAGATGTCGTCTGGTAAACAGAGGGATCTGTAGGTGATGGAGGAGAGCGCTTTCCGCAGAATGGTGAACAGGCCTTCACCACCAGAAGATGCAATCTGCAGGGGAGACAGGTGTCTGTAATTTGGTGATAGGTGTGGACATAGTTCCTGACTCAGGGATTTTCCTCGCTTACCTTGGTCAAAACACCATCATCAGATATGAGAAGTTTCCGTGCCAAGAAGTTCATCATCACCGTGTAGCGAGTGTGAGGCATGAGAAGCTGGAATAGGTCATTTATTAGCAACACCACCAGAGTCACCTTTGTGTGAAAACATTCAAACTAATGATCAACCGAAGAGCTTCCAGTACCTTGTAGAGAGGATGCATCATGGGTATGTGGCGCAGCAGAGCCACTGTGAACACCTCAGCCAGCAGGTGGGTGCGCAGCAGGTGAGAACTGACTTCATGCACGTTAAAATCTGCATTTCTCACAAACGTCTTTGCCAACAGCCAGTCCCACCGTGAGTCAGTGGGGAGGAATACGGGGCTGCCCTTTGTCTGTTCCAGCTGCAGGATGAGCACAGAAAATGTTCAACTATCATTCTGGTCCACTTGATGACACAAAGTGATCTATGCTAATGAACCAGCACAAAATGTAAAGCGGATCTAAGGCAGATCCAGGTAGCAGTAAATATACACCTTAAGTCCAGACAAATGAGTTTCATCTCATTTATGTGCAGACTTCAGTTATCAGATATACAGCAGTTCAGAAATTAATTTAACCGACTTTTCTGACTTGTACTTTACTTTTTTGAACGTATCAGAGTCTTGAAAATGTTGAGCAAAGTTTCCTTACTTATTAGCTATGCTGACAGCAAATGAGGGGTATCTAACCTATCAACTAAGTTTGGACGAATACCTCACCTGAATTGCAATCGGCATCAGTTTGTCATCAGGAGTTTTGTGCAGCAAAACAAGAGGAGCCGCCAGGTACTGCGGCTTCCCATCTATGACGTTTGCTTTCACTCCATCCAACAATTTGTAGTCACACAAGAAGATGTTGCCTTTCTGTTGGTACATTTCAGGAGAAAGTTAGTTACCAGGAGGCGAAATGGTCTAAAAACATGACTCACCATCAGATAACCACCTTCATCTCATCTGTCAGACTCTGACTCCCATCCTTGAAGACCATCTCATCAGTCACTTCAAAGTTCTCAGGCAGAGTTTTACAGCACTGGATCATCATCGGGTTCACTCCGTTCAGAAACTGGTAGCCGAAGAAGGAGTCCTCCTCCCATTTCTGACAGACATAATCTGAAAAAGATTTTATGTTTTAGCAAAACCTTTCATTGCTGTCTAAATCTGACCAAACTGCAAAGACCCTTGGGTCAAAATACAGAGTGTCATTCCTGAACCTGGAATCAGCCTAATGATTATGGGATCAGTGGCCTGATGCCAGTAGGGGTCAGTAGATAGTACTTGTGAATGATGAAGTGTCTACCAGAATCAGAAACATGCTTAGTGATGATGCAGTACCAGATATTTCAGTGCGATGGCAGCAGTACAGATGTTTTATGTCGTCAATATTAGTCCACTTCATCTTGTGCTCAGCCAATTCTACCAGTTTTAGCTCAAAAAACCTAAACAATGGAAATAATCATTAAATTCAACAATTAAAACCCATTTAAGATGGGAGTGAAACCAGGGAAGGGAATCTTACGCTTTCATTTGAGTGTACTTCATCTCCATTTCCTTGGTGTAGCAGAATGTCACATCAAGGGGCAGTGAACTTTGAGACTCTGCTTTCATGTTGTACGGTAATCCATCTTTAAGCTGATCCCAGCTAAGACAAACAGAAAAGAGACAACTGGTTTGAGAAAAGGAGAAATCAATGTAATGTTGATTTCACTGACGATGTTCAGTAATAGAGCTACGTTTATAGAAATGTTTCCCCTTTCAGACGGTTTATTAACCCTTGCTGAAGGGGCAGGTTGGATGAGCAGGTCTAAAGGATTGAGGGTCGGACGGTTCTTACCTATAGAGGGCCTGCTGTTCTTCAAGATCTTTTGCCCAACATAATTTGGTGATGTTACATTTTTCTTGACTGTGAAACTTTGCTAAAGAAGAAAAAGTGTTATTCCATAAAAATTTGTTGCAGATTTTTCTGCCACACATTGTCAGTGTGTTCTGTCTCTGCAAGGTGCTCAACGTGAACCAACCTGATCCCTCCTGGAAATAGTGATCCTTGCAGTCAGTGATCCATTTGTAGATCGGGAACTGGTAGATGTCTCCCATTGGAGATTTTACCTCCACCTTAGCAACAAACCACGGGCCTTTGGAGAACACCGGATGGTGTTCCTTCTGAACAATGATTGCTAAAAGTTCACCAAGTGGCTTGGTGCATTCCACCTTTTGAGTGAACGGCTGAAAAAACAAGAAAAACATCTCAAATGAATTCCCCAAGATTCAACTAACTTATCCCAGTGTTTGAGGAGAAACCTCAGTGGAGTGAAAGAGCCTGGTTTGGCTGAGCATATCGGAGTGGTCAGTGTTTAAATCATTCAAAGCAAAATGAAATATGCAGAGTGTGAAGATGAGGAGAAAGAGTTTTCAGCCTTACATTCTGTGTAAAGGATGGCATCCATGTGCTGAGCTTACTGGACTTACTCCTACCATCTGTCCCCACCAATGTGATGTAGAAACTATGGAAAGTGCTGTAATGAGCAGCATCTCCAGTGTAGACGGTTACCGAGTAGTCCACCATGTTTTCCTAGAGAACAGATGAAACCTGACAGAGAAACAACCAAGAACCAACATTAATCTCAGGATTAATACAAACCTGTTTGTTCAACAGACAGTTCTTACCTGCTTTAACTTGATCAAGATGATTTTCTGAAGTCCTGCTTGGGCTGATGTAAGACCAGGTGGTGGGTCAGCCTTTTTATACTCTCAGTTACTGTGGGAGTGATCTGGTTGAAACTGTCATATTGGGCAATACATGATGAAACACCCAAGAAATGCCCCCATAACACCCACTCAACAGAAATTTTGTTCTTCAGAACAAGAGCTCAACAGAAGCTGGTTTAACTGGACCACTCCTTCCTCAGCTACATGCTGAGGAAGGAGTCCTTCCTCAGCATGTTCATGATGGGAACATGATGGGAAAATGTTCCCATCATTTTCCTTGGATGGGAACAAGGAACATGAGGTCAAACTGACAAAGACATAAAACCTACTCTTAGCTGAGTTCAGTAAGGAAATTAAACTCTTATAAAGTTTGTCTGAAGTTTTCCCTCCAAAATGTTTGCAGGGATCTGACTGTGACTGTGACCAAACCCGATGGTTTCTGTTGCCATTTTAATTTAATTTATTACAGAATAGGTCCTGCATGTATTCTTTTACATAAAGAATTTTGAGTTTGGTATCATATTTTTAATTTTTATTTATAATCATCATTTCTATTATTTTGCATATTTCACTGGTGCTGATTTGTACCCAATTTTATTTTTTCTTTCTTCCATTTGTTGTTAATATAAGAAGGCAGAAGCTCCCTGACTGAGCTGCTGGGATCTGACTGTGACTGTAACCGAACCCGATGGTTGAGTCTGTCTTATAGGAATACTCTGATCCTGATTCCAGTGTGACGTTATTGATCCTTTTTACAACTGGTACATTTGCTTAAAAGACATCAAATATCCCTTTATGGAGAAGGTAACCGTCTGTAACCATGGGAACAATGCCCCACTATCCTGTAGCCTAACATGTACAAAAATATTGGTTTACATCTCGTCTTCAAGGATGCCCCGGTGTAAAGGGAACCGCTGTTGAAGTCCCGGAGAAGTCTGAGGGAACTGGCTGTTCCCTGCAGTCTGAACCGATCTTCTTCTGTGGGTGACCCAGACCACTGGATGAACACAGGACAGGCTGGACAGTGGAAGGTCGGACTTCTTGAGAAGTCCAGGTTCTATGTATGAGTAGCATCTCAGATCCAGAGATACACTGTAAAATCTAATTAGTTCACCTTACTTAAAATATATATATAAATGCAAACTCACTTCCTCAAAAAAAAATCAAGTTTATAAACTTAAAAGTGTCAGTAAGTGCAAGTTGTACACCTTTAGTTTGCAGAACTGGACGAACTTGTGAAATTTCAGTATTCATAACTTAAGCTAACTTAATAAATCTGAGTATGTTGTAGTTATTTCATCAACAACAAGAGTTTGTTCCTGTTTTTTATTTGCTTCTCTCCTCAAATTTTGACAGAAAATATTGAAAACAGTAAAAGGTGTTTTGTTTCTTTCAAAATAGTTTGACACTTAAAACATTTGAAGTCTTGCAATATTATACAGAAATTCTTTTTTTCATTTTCATGTTTTTCTCAATTAAAACAGTTAGTTAAATTAAGCTAAAGAAAGATAATAAAATTACATTTTTAAAAGGTTTTTTGTGTTTAAAAGTTGAATAGGATGAGTTCTTAAGATATTCGGATCCGACCCGTTCTTCCAACCAGAGCTGGAGCTCATCACCCCACCCTGATGTTCCTTCCCGCCTGCAGAGCCAGGCCGCCGCTGCAGGGGCCGCTGCACCCCCAACATGGGGTTCTGTCATGGTTCTGTCCTATCAAGGCCTCCAGGATCCACAGCTAAACATGATGGGACAAAATCAGAGCTTGTTTAGAAAATGCAGACAATAAATCAAAAATTTGTAGCTTTGATGAAACTGTAAATATTCAAACATCAGGATTTGAAAAAACATCTAAACCAGGTGATCAGGAATTGTTGGTTACTGTTTGTTTTCCAGAGAAGCTGCTGCTGGTTATTGTGAAATCTTTTTGTTTGATTCTCAAGAATCAAACAAAGGATTCTCAGGAAGCGTCACCTGAAGGAGGCCCCACTACCACAGGCTGTCAGTCACACCCTGACTGACAGGGTCAGGGTGTGACTGACAGAACCAGAAACTGGTTCTCTGGAACCACTTTCTGGTTCCAGAGAACCAGAAACTGTTGAAGCTGCTCCGTTTAAATGTTTTTGGATCATTTTCAGACACAAACATGTTGGATGTATTGATCATTTTAACGTCTGTTATTGGTTTTCTGAATGTTTATTATGTTTTCATGATGTAAAGCACTAAAACACATTTAAACGTGAGGCTTGAACTTCAATACAAACAGAACATACTGGAGTTTTGTGTTTTAAGCTTCTCTTGAATGGATCTCTCTAATGCGATCCTCTTAATTTAATTCGTGGAAATGGTTTCTCAAACCGTTTCATCTGATTTTCCTTCTGCTTCTCATGTTCTGCTAATGAAACCAGATGTTTGTCTTTTCCAGCAGATGGCAGTCTCAGCTTAGACCAACCTTAGATCACCATATTTCAAACCAGATGTCTGTAAAATCCCTCTAATTAATTTGTTTCATGGGTCTTTTCCTCTTGTTGATAATTTAGTAAAATGTTTTAATTGCATTTTGCCTTTTAAAGAGTGGAAAGCTTCTCATTTTTACTTTAATATGCATTCCACAGCATGTTGTTCCTTGATAACAAACCAGTCAAGATTCATTCTGGTTACAATTGAGAACCATTACTCCAGTGGTTCTGATCTTAATTCTTTATCTCCCTGCAAAGACGATGTTTGTGAGAAATCAACGAGAAGAGTCCTGACTTCTCCTTTGTTGACATCAAAGTCATCCCTACTCACTAGTTCGGCTCCAGGCGATGATATTTGATCAACAGAGAGGAGAAAAGGAGGAGGCGACTTGATATGCAGATGGGAACCATTGGTCCCAGTAAACACCTGAAGCCAGAGGGGAGGAAACATCTTATTCACATGCAAGTCTGATGCTTCTCAAATTGCTTTTTTTCCATCTACTTAACACCAAAGATAGCGATGCATCTTTCCCCAGCACATTCAGGGTTCACTCTATCTCCTTTTTTTTTTTTTTTAGAATATTATGTAATTTGCTGCAACGGGCGGAAAGGCCTCTGAAATTCATGCACTTTTCTTCAGCTTGAGATCATCACTTCTTGACAAAAGAGTCCTTTCAGTCCAAACTGCAGGGTGCTCGCCGATTTCCCAAAAGCCATTGATTGGAAGTGGTGCAGCTGAGGAACGGCGGAGGAGCCGTGAATGGAGACAGAGGAATCTCATTTTTATGTTCTCCAGCTGGGAGCTCCGCTGCTCACTGCATGGTGTTTTAAAAGGCAGATTTACAAGATTGATAAGAAAACAAAACAACAACAACCAGATTTTCTTTATATTCTGCTATTTGTGGCCAGATCTTGACATCACTGACTCACAATGCCTAATAATCGGCTGTTCTTAGGGAAATCCAGATGTCAAATCAGTGGAGTCGACACATTAACCTCATTACTGCTTATGTAACAGAGCTCAATAATCCTGTTTGTGCCCCATCAGCACCCCACACACTGACAGAAAACCGAGTGGGAGGAAGAAATGTCATATACCTCAGCATTTTGTCCGCATTGGCATGGAACATGACAGATTCCCCGTCTGGGTCGCTTAGCACTGACGGCTTGCAGGGAGGTTTCGCCTGTCTGCTTGGCTCTCCTTCAGTTGCCCCTTAATTCTGCTCTGTTTCTTCAGATGCTCCCCTGCTCTCCACCTCAACTCCAACTCTTTGTCAAGGCGCTGCCATAATTATATAAGACTTACATAAACCTTTATTTCGCTGGCAAACAGTGAGGAATATCTTTCTTTGAGACGATACTTTACACAGCGACAGCAGTGAGAAACGTTCGCCTACGCTTTGTGATATTTATCATTTAAAACTAATAAAGTTGTCACGGTTGGGGGAGGATCACTGAGGCTCATATGTTTCTGTATTATGCAGCGGCGACGTGAAGTCGGGTCTGAGCTGAATGGTAATTCCTGCACACTAACATTGTGCAGGAATTATTCACAACTCCGGGAAGTTTTGTACATTTTGTCACCGCAGTGACAAACGTCAACATATTTTGATGGATGTTGTGACGATAAATCAACACAAAGAAGAGCACTGGGGTGAAGCGGGAAGCAAAGGATGTGCAATTTTTAAAAGTTCTTAAAAACAGAAAGTCTGAAAAGCATTTCATGCACTTTCTTTATCTTTTATTTTACTCTGATAATGTTGAGCGAATGCAAAACTCTGTCTGCAGTCCGGTTCAGCTGCTGTGGTTCGTTTTCAAGCTGCATTGCATGAAGTGAATCAAACGCTTTAAAAAAAACTTGTTTACCCTCCTCACCTGTGGAGGCGCTGCGGCAAGAACTCCTGATGGAAACAACACAAAAACCTGTAAAGAAGACACTGACTTTAACGTAAACAAAAATGGACTGGCATCAGATTGTTTTTTAATTGTAATAAAATTAGCTCCTCTCTGAATTCAGACTCTAAAACATTCACATGGTGGTTTTTATGCATTCCTGAAACACACAAACAATAATCTGTTGGTGTTTTTACCCCTCATAGTCCAGTAAACTGCTTGATTGAGAACCAAAATTGCAACATTTTCAACCCCAGGTGTCATCCACCTGTTTTCCCCGAGGTTCCCTTGACTTGGACGTAATCAGGAGGGATTTTAGTCCAGCTCTGCTGCAGCTGCAACCCGGCAGCTTTGGGACATCCACATTCCTGACTCATCCACTGAGCTCAAGTCATGCCAAGAGAGGAAAGACGGGGAAAAGCCCAGGCCTCCCTCTCTGGCTGGGGGGAATCACTCCTTATTACATGATGGGGTTTTTTTGGGTCACCTCCATTTTCACAGCCTGGTTTCTGGACCAGGACACTTGATGCTATGAACATCATGTATGTGTCTGTTGGTATGATGAAAACAGGCCCAGAGATCCGCAGAAGGAGAACAACCGACTCTTAAAAGGCAGAGATGTTCTGATCAGGAAAAGTGATGGAAGGCGGAGTGAAGCCGAGTCTATGGAGCTACATTGGAGCCATAAAGTTTGTTAAAAGAAAATTATAATAAAAATTGAAAAATCCCACCATTACATCTAAAAAGTAGTTCTGGGGAAAACTGTTTTATTTTCAGTTTACAAAGTTTTATTCAGTTTCAAAAAGAATTTTTCAATTTCAAAATATATTTTTCTTTTTCAAAATAATTTTTCAGTTAAATTTTTGTTTTTTAGTTCAAAATAATTTTTCAGTTTTAAATACAGTATTTATTTATTTTTTTTCAGTTTAATTTTTTTTTCTTTTGAACAAACTTTAGCTCCATACAGGTCTCCACATTTTCCTTTTAACTCCTCCAAACTGCTTATTCTGGATAAATAATTTTTTGAGTTTTTGTTTTGTTTTCGCCATCCTGTACTTTTTACTTGAGTTATGTTATGGGTTCTATGATTTCTGGGTAATTCACTCACTGCGAGTCGCTTCACCGAATCATAAACAAGCTGCTTTTAGCCAAAGTTTCACCAAATGCAGACATGTATGTGGACATGCACACAGCGTTTGTTAGTCCCATAAGTTATTTGTATGAATTATTTTCATTTTTTTCACAAAAATTTTCATGTAACTTTGTAATTTGGTTTGTCTGATTATGTCATTTTGAAATTACCAAATGCTTTTTTTCCTGTTACTTGAGTGACTTTTTAAAAATATGTTGAAGTTGTTGCCCGTTGAGTAAAGGTTTTGGGTTCTTTGCCCTCGTCTGGCCTCAAGTTAGTGATGAGAAGGTTATTTATTTTCTGCATTTTGGTATTCATTGAGCAGCAGATTGGATTTTGGGTTTTATTTTGGTTGTGTCAGAATAAAGAGGGATGAATGAAAATGTGTTCAACAATTATCGAATGGAAAGATTGAAAACAGTTCGTGCAGTGGGAATACATTTACAAAACACTGTGATCAATTTCAAGCCTCCGAGTGAATAATAAATACTCTTGAGTGAAACATGTTGCATATTGTTTACACCTTTTTCTCACGTTCAGATTCTCTGTGACTTTCTGCCCACACGTTTTTCATTTCTGTGCTGTCCTCTCGCCGTCGCCTCATACAATCTGAAAAGCCATTTTCTCACTTCGTAGCTTTTGCTCTGCTTGGTCGGATTGCCTGTCCTCCTTTTGCACGCCGGAGAAAATAAACACCAAATCCTTTCCAAACTGAACCTGGTGGTTTGTAAAAACAACAAAAAGAGAAAGCGGATGTTCATTCACTAAAATCCAATCATTTTCAAATTAGGGATTGAAATCATGCAGAACTGAAACCCCAGATTATTTCAGCCAATCTGTTTTTGTTCTTTTGTGCAAATGGCTCTAGACTTTAGCAATCAGTCATCTGAGGACAGTTTGCAGCTTGATGTTGTGACGATGCCACGGTTAAAGATTGTCTTTTCGTCTCTGATGTTACACCAGACTGTTAATTTGCAGGCTTGATTGTGACAGTATGATGAATGCAAACGGGCAGCAACTTTATGCATTACAGATGACTTACAATCTGCATAACAACTAAAACAAGACGTAAAATAAAGCTTTTGAACAGAAAATACTGAAACGTACATGATCAAAACCAATGAACTGATAATGATTTGAAGAAAAAACAATGTTTTAATTGTAATTCACATTTAGCAAACCCAGATTAAGAAACACGAGGCTTTGGGAAGCAGCAATAAGCACACAAAGATAAATATACTGACAAAGATCATTTTAAATTACAAGGTGATGAGACAGAAGCACAAAACTGCTTTGCTTTTCAAAATTATGCCACCCACCCCTCTTAAACATTTCAACATTTATCATATTTGGCATATTTAAAGGGATTTATGTAACAAACCAACAGAGAGCAGTGTGTGATATTAAAGTGGTACATGGTTTTAAACAGTAAAGAGTTACTTACTGTTGTTTTTAGCCCTGATTAAACTGATACAACAAAATAAAATCGAGCAATTACACCAATTCAGATTTCACCAAAATTATAATTAAAAACTGTCAAAGGGAGTCTTGGAGTGAATTACAGTGTTAAAAGCACCAGATTATCCATACTGTGCTGCGCAGGTAAATACTCCCTGCCTCTCACCATTGGCTCTGACGGAGCAAAATCAGGTTCCGCTTGTGAAATAGACTGAAATTTCATTCATGACCTTCACATAATAAAGCAGTTATTGCCTCCAAAGGAGAATCAACCCATCTTAAAATGATAAAATTCATATCCAAGAAAGATTCGTTTTTCATTTTCTGTCCACATATTGCAGTGTTTCAGTGGCTTCACTTGGATTTCTGGGAAAAAAAAACAACAACCCTGACACCTAGCCCTACCCTACCCCTACCCTAACCCTAACCCTAATCCTAATCCTAATCCTAACCCTAAACCTGAACCCGACTTCCAGGAGCCAATAATTTCAAATGGATTTTTATACAAAATTAAACATTTAAAAACTTCCATTTGGCTTTCTACTACTTCTAAAAACAACCCAAGCTCTTAAAAAGACATTAAAACTTTTTTTTTTTTTTTTGGCAATAGATCAAAAACCTCCAAAGTGTAACGTCAATTACTTGCTGAATATCTTTCAAAATGCACAGAAAGAAGAACGTCTGCTGGCATTTCATCGTTTTTAACCAACCATCACTTCAGTACTTATTGTGTTCAGAACATCTACTACTGAAAGGTCTCCTGCTGGACTTTAAATAACCTTTAAAAAAGCAGCTGAAAGTTGCGACCGCCTTCTATCAAAGCCAAACTCTGACAGGATGTCACTCAGCCGCCCACATGCAGACGCCCACCAGCTCTCCGCTGCGCCGTGCCGTAATGGCTGCAGCTCTGTCGGGGCGACTGAGTGTGTTGAAGAGGTTTTGAGAATCCTCAGGTGTCCTCTCCAGCAGCATGATATGTTTGTTCTCTGCTTTCAGTACCAGCAGGATGCCTCTCGAGAAAATGAGCAGGAATCCACAGAGGTGCTCTTCCTCGTGTGGTGAGAGTTGACCCTGCGGTTGACTCTGTAATGGAGGAAATTAGATGATGGGAAACCATAACAGTAGTCTGTGAGAAATCATTTCTAAAAATAGCTGCTGCGGCCTGTTAACGACCGGGACGACGACAGACGAAGATGAGTTAAGTCTCAATTAGATGATTTCCCAGTGACTTATTTAAATGCTTCATCGTGAAAGTTTTCAAAGTTGAAAAAAGTGCAACAAAAGCCATCAATCTGACCAATCACTGTCTACACTGTAAAACATTTGAGCTGCATTTAGTTGTGTTTACTTTTACTTTTTAAGTAAAATACATTTAAAGTTTCAGATTTTTACCCTAAATGTGAGTTTGTGAAAATAAACTTACAGCAGTAAGTTGTGTTAACTTTTTATTCATTTTGTCAAACCTGAAACAGTTTAACAAACTCGAGTTTTTAGGTTAAAAAAAATTGAAAGAAGAAAAAGACAGGAGTGGGAACTATTTCCCAGAATGCTTAGCGGCTTGTTTCTGTATCCTGAGATGGAAATGTGTTACATTGATCTGACTCTGGTGTTTTATGAAGGAAAATGTTTATTTTAACTTGATAATGTGAAAGTAATCAATAAATGTGGCTCATTAACTATGTGAGGGCAAAAAAAAATTTTTCTTACATATTATGAAATAATTATTTGGTTTAAATTGCAGCATTAAGTTAAAACTCACAATTCAAGATGAATGAACTTAAAAAACAATCTTTAGAGAACCTTTAATTTCTGAGTCAAAACCAAAACAATTTTCTTGTTGACTTAAATTACATTGTCAATGCAGCAGGTGGACTTTCATTTTCAAGTTAAACCAACTTTAAATAGCTACAGTTGGTGAAATCTGCTTCAGGACTGAAATATGACTGAAAAACGTACAACGACACACAAACATGCAGCCAACAATGTCTGCAGGCGACGTGTGTGAGATGCATGAGAACCTAAAAACAGGCCAGATTATTGATGTCTAACTGCACAGCGTGTTTCCAGTGCAGTTAACAGCCCCGCTGTCAGCAGCCCTTTTCATGTCTGCTCTCTTGGTTGGCCTGGATCTCAAACTGCAGACACGATCGACACAGAGAAAAGAGGACGGCGTATTAGAGTCGCCATCAGTGGCCTCTCTTTCTGCATCTCTCTGTGCCCATTAGGAGCCAGAGCTCTGTCCCCCGTCATTAGATTAACTCCCATGGTCTGCCAGAGTGTTATTACCCGAGCTGCTCCGCTTTGCAGAAACCCCGCTCTCACCTAGTAATTTGAGTCAGACAGGCTCATCGGGGCAGGAGACGGGAGAGTGCTGCTGCTATCGGCAGATATTTGTGTCCTCCAACGCCTTGATTACACAAGCAGATAGAGTGCATGCCTGGCAGAGCCGACGGTCATGGGAACGTATCATGCTCATTAGGCTCCAGCCTCCTGCAGGTGGAGGGATCTGATAGTCGTCAGGAGACAAAGAGAAACACTAACAGGAAGGATGAACGACAACCCGGACACGGTCTGCTCACTGAGACCACAAACAAGACATTTTTAAAACTAAAGTCTGTGGCGATACAAAAGATGCTCATGACTTTTTTCAGTCATCCTCAGATTAGACTTTAGTTTATATTTTGTGCTCATTTCAGAATGAGCCGTTTTGGGGCCTCTTTTCACTTTAAATCCAAACAAGCAACCAGCTCAACATTTACACTGTGAAAATGTCTGCAGAGGACAATTGTACAGCTCTGAAAAGCAGAAGTGGGGGCTCCTGCACAAGCAACAAGAATGCACCAGGTGATTTCTGGACAGTAAGTCAACACCAAACATTTATCTTTTCCAGCAGCCATTGTACAGCACATACCAGATCACCTAATGTATTGGAGCTCCACTGGGGTTGCTAGGTAACGGTGCAGTGCCTGTCAAATGTGAGAACGGCTCATTTTCCAGACACCAAATGAGGTTATTTTTTAAATTAACTTTTTTTTGTTGTTGTTTTTTTTAAGTGCTTAAGTTGTTTTTAAAAGCAATTGAGACTCAAAATGAAAAAAAATAATAATAATAATTTAAAAAGTGCAAAAAGTTAATTTTGCTTTATATGGTCACCTTTAATCTGTAAGACTCGCTGTGATTTTTTTTTCTCTCCTGTAGCAGATCTGGAGATTTTATGAATATTTTTTTCTGCCCAGCATGTTGCAAAATATCCAAAAAGTGAATTTTAAATCCTAATAAAACCTCGGGGTAAACTTTGAGTCACTTATTTGCTCATTCAGGCAGGAAACAGACAAAGGGAAATGACTCGGCTCGTAAAAAGAGATTGGAAACAGCTTTAATTGCACAGGGGCTCAATTGCTACTGTAAACATTTTAGTCATCACTGGACGTGCATAAGAAACAACGCAGAGGGAGAAATCTCCGGTGACACAACACGACAATCCGAGCATCGTGTTTAGGAGCTGCAGAGAGCGTGGGAGTGGATTTCCCCTCAAATGGAGACGCAGCAGGCCGTGAACGGGCATCACACCAACACTGGCTTCTCTCTGAGACGAGATCAGACGTCCTCTCCGTCCCTCTCCTGGTTCTGGAGGGACGGTTTCTCAGCAGAGCCGGCTGACGGTCTTCTCTCCAGATCAGCGCGTTGGCAGAGCGTGAAAGCTGCTGCGGCTCAGCCGGTTCCACTTCCAGAGCAGAGAGAGGCTTTCTGGAAACTGAGGAGGATAATTCAGACTGACATTTCCCCACCAACATTACCATATAAAATACATTATTTAAAAACGCTCCTGGCAGAGCAAAAGCATTATTCATGGTTCCTGTATCGCAGATATCCCGTATTTTATCAACTCACCTGTTTCATCCCCATGGACCTGAGCACAGCCTGCATCTGAGGAGAGAGAGAGAAAAGCAGGTGCTGCAGATGAAGAGTTTCATCATTTTCAGAGAAACGTTGCAGAGCGAATTTTCTTCTTCTTGCTGCTTTTGATCGCTGCAGTCAGTTCAGAGCAGACAGGTCCAATTCTCACGTCTGATACAATATTGACGCCGGTCATAAATGTCGAGTTGAAACTATTCAAGTATGTTTTTATTTAATTATGATTGCAAAAACTATTTTATTATTTTTTACACATGCTACATGTAACTCATGATATTTTTTAAACGTTTCACAGCTTATAATTGAAATTTTTCTTGCTTGTTTCTCAATGGGTGAAGGATTTTTTTATATATTATCCACATCATTTAAACACTCAGCAGGACGCAGATCTTTGCCGAAGGGCTGAGTTCTCCTTCATCAGTTTTAACCACAACCTGCTGTGCAAGGTCAGCTTCATTAGACAGTTTATTAGATAATTATCAAAGCTAATTAACTTATTAATTGGTGTTATAAAGGCAATCACAAGGTCCCTGTGTTTTGCTGCTAAAAGGCTTTACAGTGTGATAAAAACGTTTAGCCTCCGTACAAACTTCTGCTTTTGCTTTACGGCACGATTTAATGTTTCACTTGATTAAATCAAAAATGATCATATTGAATACAAAAAACATTTTTTTTTACCACTTCAGTTACTTCCAACTATTTCTTAAAGTCAAATCATATTTGCGGCTCCATCTTCCAGAAGATATTCAAGTATTAAGCTCATAAAACCAAATTTAGATCATCTGTATGTATTTTTTTCTGAGTGTAAAGAGTTTTGCTGCTTGCAGACAGAAAGCGCAGCAGAGATTGATCTTCTGCACGATTACCTGTCCAGTACACAGAGTCCACAGTAGACCGTCTAAATGAGTTTACATTGACTGGGAAAGAAAAATACAAAGCAGAAACATTTTTAACCTGGTAAATGCAACCACAACGTGTTTATGTTGTTCCATAAAACCGTGGTCTGCATTTTCTTCTGTTGAAATGGTCTTCTCAGACCATTTCATGTCGTTACATGAAATGAAATAGTAATTCACATAGATCTCTTTTAATAAATTGCTTATTTAAGTCTTGAATTAAGTCATGAAGTCTTCATCCGGCTGGTTCCTGTTTTTCTCCTATGAAATCTTTTTTTTACGGCGTTTGAAAGAATAATCGATCCTTCTTGACCTTTTTCTATGACAACATGTCATGTTTAGTGATCCGCCCTGCGGCTGATGACATCACAACCAGGCAACGCAAATAGGAACATAAACATGGAAACAAGAGTCACAGCTTCATCTGGATGAACCTGAGCCTTCAGAGTCACATAAAGATAATTACAAAATCAGCCTTTTATCACCTGAAGAGCATTTTCAGGATTAAAAAACTAAAGTTCCAGCAAGATCTATACACTGTAAAACATTTGAAGGTGGGAATTCAGCTCAGAAACATTTAGTGTGAACAGGACATTATCCTCAAGTTTAAAATAAACATTTTCCAAAATAAAACACCAGAGTCAGATCAATGTAACACACTTCCATGTCAGGATACAGAAACAAGCTGCTAAGCATTCTGGGAAATAATTCCCACTCCTGTCATTTTCTTCTTTCAATTTTTTTTAAGCGCTAACCTAAAAACTCTAGTTTATTCAACTCTTGGAGGTTTGACAAAATTAATAAAAAGTTAACAGAACTTACTGATGTAAGTTTATTTTTCACATTTAGATTCAAAATCTGACTTAAAGAGAAGAAGACAGTAGACACAACTAAATACAGCTCAAATGTTTTACAGAGTAGAAATTCATTCATGCATTCATCTTTAATATTATATTATATTATATTATATTATATTATATTATATTATATTATATTATATTATATTATATTATATTATATTAAGGTGTAGAACATCAGCAGGTGTAAAACATCCATCTGACACGACCAAAATTTCAAGTATTTGAATATTTTAAGCAGAAATAAAAACAAAATATGGGTTTATAAGTAGGCTTGTTGCAATAAATCAATTAACCACATGATAAAATAAAACAAACTCGATGCTTTCTGTTCGCTTTATTGGTTGTTTTCTACCAGCTAGCTTGTTATCTGAAGGACAGTTTTGCTAACACAGAGTTCGGGATCCATTTTATCTCTTTCGGTTGTTCTGTTCGTTTATTTTTGGACGTCTAAGATGTCAAACCCAACAGTGTGTTCACTGCCTACATCAGTCATCCAGCTGCAGCTGAACCAGAACAGGAAGTGATCGTCGTTCAATAATCTGTAATCGGTGTGTCGTCATCTGGTGGCGCCGTTTCATTTTGGATCTCGGCTCTGCACTGCGGGCTGCTCTTTTCCATCCACGTTTTGAGGAAATCTTAGAAACAGAAGGAGATGAAGGAGCAAAGTCAGTTAAAAATGCATCATGAACGGGTCAGCTGAGACAGTAGATGTAAAACACATGTCAAACTTGAGGCCCGCGGGCCACATCTGGACCACCGCAACTATTTTTGCGGCCCTAACAACTCTAGAGCAGGGATGTCGAAACTTTTTGTTACCATGATTTTTGGTCAAACTAAAATCAAGCAAATAAAGTAGTCCAACCTTTTTCTAAATAAGAAAGGTTTTGCATATTTCTATTATTCTCAAACTGCTTTTAAGGCCACACAAACACAGACCAAGGGCCACAAATGGCCCTCAAGCCGAACTTTGGGCTTTTATGACCCTGGTTTGGCGGGTCATAAAAATCAAAACAGTTTTTTTCATGTTGTCAAATTACAAAGTGAAAATATGTTAGATGTGTGATTTTAAGACCTGCTCATCGTACGTTGAGAGAGCTAAGGCAGTTTGTTGAAAGGCAGTTTTATCAACACTAAAACATCCCTGCATGCTTTTAACTCGTCTTCCAGGTGAATCTGTTTCCAGTTAGCGAGGGAAACAGATTCACCTGCTGGGGCTCACAGGTTTGTTGTTCCTGCTGCAGCATCGGCTCCTTTAAAAGCTCTGCTGGCCGCAGAGTCTCTCTGTCTCGGTTTCATCAGCAACATGAGAATGAGATTACATTTCCTGGGGAAATTGATTTAACCCAGAGGTTAATTCTTCAGGTACAGAAATGAACATGTTCCTTCTTCAAAGAACACAAAGAAACAAAACGGAGGATGATCTCTGGACAGAGAAATGTCCTCACATCGAGCTTCAGGAGGGCAAAGGTATTCTTAAAAAACTAAAACAACGGTGCAACTGTTTGTCTCAGCATAATCCTGGCTGGAAGTTACTGGTGTTTTTAAGGTACCACTGATTTTAGTTATTGCTTTTATTCTTTTGAAAAGTGTCTGGGCTGAAACCGTCATTAGGCTGCGCAGTGAAAATGACTCGGAAAGGTCAGCCGACACGTGTGATTGGCGTTTTTCTAATTAGCTCCTGCTTTCCAGCTCTTGCTCCATTTTTAAATCATTTTCTATTTTTACCCATAAGTACATGGTGCACAACTTATTTCTTGCTGCTCCATGAGAAGCGTTATCTGCAGCTAAAACCTTCGAAAATGTAAAAACAGTTTGCACGTCAATGCAAAAAAAGAAAAACGTTTTTAGATAAATGATGAAAAATGTCATCACAAACCAAAACCCATCATTTTTATTCCTACAGTTTAAACTGATTTCATTTTTGTTAAAATTCTTGGTCATAATTTCTTTACTGAACGTCTCAAGAAATAAGAGTAGCATCACTTTAACTTATTTTTAATCGAGTAAAAGTGAAATGCAGCCGTCCAAGAAATTACTTGAGCAAAAGTAGAAAAGTATTTGGTAAAAAGTTTACTCAAGTACTGAGTAGCTGATTAAATGATTAATCACTTAATGTTTATAAATTACGTCATCACACCGACCAAAATATAACGCAAAGTGGAAATTTTGGTATTTTAAGAACAAAAATGACAATACTTCGTATAAATAACAAAAAATACTAAATTCAGGCAAAATAATTTTTTTCCAAATCAGTTTCTTTCACTAAAAAACTGCAGGTGTGTCTGTTGGATGTTTGGTTAAAACATGTTTCATTCATTCAGTGGGGAGAAAATTCTGAAGTATTTCTAAAGTAAGAGTAGAAATACTTCATAATGAAATTACTGAAGTAAAAATGAAAAGTACCTTGTAGTAAAAATATTTTTTCAACACAGTTACTTCAGTGAATTTAAGTAGTTACTATCAAACCTTTTGCTTATATCTGACAACAGAAGTGACATTTATAGCTTGATAAAAGTCAATGTTATGGAAATTGCTTTGTGTGTCGCCTGGAATAAAAACAGGAGCCCAAAGTTTTCAACCTGAGTCTGTGGTTCTGACTGCAGCTGCAGGCAGGAAATCGTCGCATCAACGTTTAGTCTTTGCCACCTTGTAGTTGGTTAAGAATAGCATCATGTTCTCCAAGTGGCAAAACACTCACAATGAGGCACAGAAACGTAGAACATCCAAAACATTTCGCCGAAATCGAGGCCTGTTTTTTAAAAAAACACACAGTGATCTTGATTGCAGTTCAGGTCCGAAACGGGGCTGTTTGTCACGTCTCGTAATTGCACCGAGGAAACGATCCGGGGTCAGTCGACCCGGGGGATCAGGGTAATAGGAGCTCTTAGAAAATGACTCATGCTGTCGTCTCATCACGCGCTGACAAAAACTGATCTACACGTAAAATATGCCACCACCTGAGGAGGAGCAAAGGAAAAGGTCAACAGATTGGGAAAAGTTAAACCAGTTTCTGCCAGGACTCTGGGTTTTTGGGTTTTGGGTTTTTGGGTTTGGATCTTATTTAGCGTTGTGTTTTAGTTCACTTTAGCTTCACCCTTCATTTAAGTTATTATTTGGATATAACTTGTAGTATTTCTTGCTATGTTTACTTTTCATCCTGGTTTCAGTTATTCTTAGAATACTCTTATGTATATCTTTCTTCATTGATTCATTGATTTGCTTGGAAAAAATGTACTTTTAAGAGTATTTTTACTATGCTGTACTTTTTACTTTTGCGTGAGTAACTTCATTATGACGTATCACCAGAGCCGGTCCAAGGCAGCTGTCACTGTCACTAAAGCAGCTGATTAGGGACCCAAAACCAAAATTAGCCCCTCAAGAATAACATTTATTTTATTTTGCAATGATAGATTGCAGGTTTTGCATGTTTTACACATCTCTTCCAAATTAAAAAAGAAAAGATATCAAACTTGCTAACTCGTTCACTGTAAATGTTTGTCTGCAGCTAATATGCCACATTTAAGCAGCACTCTGCATTTTGAAATGGGAATCAATTAGAGCATCTTTGCTTCTCCTGCAAGGTTAAAATCAGCAGCCATGATAACACAAACGACGAGAATAACTATAAACATGGAGCCTAATAATGATAATAATAATTTCTGCCTGTAGATATTGGACTTTACAATATCTACAGTAACTTAAATCTAATTTTCTCTCTCCACTCATTTATAGATTATTTAGAGATGAACATATTTGCATGTAAATGCTCGTTATTTATTTATTTGTACTCAGCTATACTGAATTACTTACATCACTCTCAGGTTTACATATATATTAACTTTATCTCTTACGGTTATATTTGTATTATTAACATCTCCCCCTCTTTTCTATTCTATAGGAAAGTGTTTGATTCTCTTCTGTTACAGTTCAGTCTAGAAATGTTAACACGTCTGGTGTCGTCTTGTTGGTATTAAAATTTGCTCAGGGCCCCAGAAAGTCTTGGGCCGGCCCTGCATATCGCTGCTCTTCATTTATAGATTCTCTGCTCACAAACTTCAACCAAAAATCCACCAGAAACAAACAGAAACCTGCAATTTTGGGGTTTTTTTGCCCGACTTTATTCTGTAATTATGTTTTTTTTTTTCTATTTCTATTTTGGTGTTTAAAAGATGAAAATTTCCACATAATGATGTAATTTTGAAATATGAAATGTTTTGATCAGTTACTCAACTAGTTTTTCTACCAGATATTTTTTTTATTCTTGATTAATTTCTTACACCATTTCCTACTTTTACTTGAGTAAAATGTTTGCTCTCTCTAAACCTCGTTACATGTGAATCCTAAACATGTGAAAAAGCTTTTCAGAGTTCATACGCTGTTTTGTTTTAGAAATCGTTTTATTTCTTTGTTTTCTCAGACAGAGCAGTGTTTGTGCCCGATCCATTTTACACGATAATAATGAATCCTAATTACAACGTTAATTTATTCAGTTCTGTTCATTAACCTCTGGATGTGAACCACTATCTGTCGGAAAAGAGAAACGAACGTGTTTTCATGTCTTTGTGATTTTTGTCTTGGTTTAATTTATGAACAGCCTGATGTTCCTTTTATGTGTTTTCTGAGTAAAATACTTTGGTTTGTAGAAATTTATGAAACATAAAAAGAAATTTGCTTTCTTTTTGAGAAGCAGGTGATCTTTTTACTTTTGGGTTTTGACAAAAACTACCATTCATTTTTTACAACTTCTATTTATTTGGATTGAGGTCAAATTTAGGCGAAGATTTTTCTTACTTTTAATTATGAGGATAAAGTCACAATGTTACATGGATAAAGTAGTAATGTTATGGGAATTTCAACACAAGAAAAAACAAAAATAAAAACTATCCAAGCTTTGTTCTCATTGAAACAACTTTTTTCTTTTAATTTTATTACTTTCTCCTGGTAAAATTATCTTTATTTTGCTCATTTCACAACTAGATTGCTGTAATTTAACAACAATTATTGTATTCTGGCCGTCATACTCTGTCGTAAAACTCACAGAAAGGATGATTGAAGTAAAAGCCAAGAAAAAAATCAGATCTGGAGATAATTGGAGATATTATTTTTAAGTTGGTTTTAGGCTAACACCATGTTGCATTGGGATTGTGGCTGATGGAAAAACAAAATTAAAATGTTAAGATTTGCTACCAAAAAGTGGGGGGAAGAAACGAAGCAGCCACTCACGTTTTTCCTCGGCTGAAGAGACGCTGGCGCAGTAAAAAGGCTAAAGTGGAGAGAACCATGATGGTGGTGCACATGGTTCCCCAAACCCTCCTGCAGTGGAAAACGCAGCAGCTTCAGCACAAACCATCCATGCTGCAAACAATCCAAACTGCAGAGACGACGACTGTTCCTGCCAGCAGGTGTTTGTCTTTCCTCTGTCCTTGGATCAGGAGCCCTGCAGGATTAGCAGATTATGCAGCCTAAGCTATGCTGTGGTGTGTGAGCATCCATCACTCACAGATTGCAGGTTCAGAGTCTTTAATCAACATCTTCAGCCGCGTGATTTCTCCTAGTGACAGTAATGAGCCACCTACTGCTCTGGCTCTGCAAACCCACACATTCATGTGTTCACAACTTCTTCTGATGAGGATTTTATGAGACCTTTTTATGCCTAGAACCACTTAAGGTGTTTTTATTTATGTAGCACATTTTCAGCAACAAGGCAGTTTAATGTGCTTTATATGAATTAGAAGGAAATACAAAACAACAAAACCAAAGACAAAAAGGTAAAAGTATAAAACTACATACTGGTTCCGCTTGTTTACTTAGAATAATAGGTCATAATTTATAAAATAAAAAGTTTTTTGTATGTTGAAGTTCTCATGACATTATTACTTTATTCATGTGATATTGCAACTTCATCCTCATAATTTAAAAATAATAAAAATCTTAGTCTAAAATTTATAAACGACCTTAACTCAAATATCAAATAAATAGAAGTTGGATTCTTGTTCTGATAAAACTGCATTTTGGTTCTCCGGGTCTGTTTCTTGTTCTGGGTTGTTAAGTATTTTCTAGGTTTGTTCTGGATTCGTAAACTAACAGGAGTTTTTCTGGGTCTTCCTCTGGTTTTTAAAAGCATAAAGCTGAACGTTGGTGTAAAGTAATAAATACTCCACTGTTAATAAAAGTCATAAACTAATACTTTTTCTGTTTTAAACAAACACTCACAGACCAACCTGAAGTTGCCCCACAACAACAGATTGAAAATATTCATCTCTGTAGTTGTTGTCTTTGTTCCTCCAGACATGAAGGTGGCGCTGTTTTGAAAATGCTGCTTCTCAGATCCTGAACACTGAGTGCCTTATATGTTAATTTGGAGTCGTTTGTGAGATTTTGATCTGATCTTTTGGTAAATTTGCTCCATAATTTGTCCATTTCTAGATGCTTCACTGCAAAAAAACAAAATCTTACCGCGTAGTTTTGGTTGAGTTTACAGTGCAAATATCTTGGTACACTTGTAATCAGATAAAACTAACAAGTAACTTTTCAGCAAGATATAAGAGCTTGTTTAAGTCAATAATTCCTTAATATTGATTTTAAAAAGTGCTTGTTCCACCGGTAGATCATTTCACTTATAATAAGATATTTTCCCCATGTTTTAATGAAATAATTTGCCAATGGAACGAATAATTTTCGTTCCATTGGCAAATGGAAAGAAAATTCTATTTGCCAATGGAAATGGCAAATGGAATTTGCCATTCATATTAAGAAATTATATTAAGAAATTATTGAATTTCTTAATATATTAAGAAATTATTAAGAAATTAAGAAATTATTGAATTAAAACAACATGCATATTTTGCTGAGAAGTTACCTGTAAGTTAGTTTAATCGTATTTCTAGTGTAATAAGATATTTGCACTAGAAACTGGACCAAAAATGGTCAGACTTTGTATTTCTGCAGTTTTATTGGCAAAATCCTTCCCATGTTTCTAGATGTTCTGTGTTTTTGTAATCTGCTTTTGAATTTCTTCAGTTGTGGCTGCAGTTTAATTCATGTTGTTGGACCTGAAGAGTGACATACAAGAATAAACACAGCTTAGCTTTTCAGGTTTAAGACGAATTCAAAATATTTTCTTTGAGTTTGTTCAATTTTAAACGTTTTGCAAAAACCAAATATATTTTCGCACCACTTTAAACTCTATGCAGAGACTCTCAGAATCGTCACTTATTGCTTTGAGCCATTGATGTTTACGAAACGCCGCCTCTGTGAAGCTTCAGCCCTAATTGTCAGGAATCTTAGTGTCTCTCCACTGACACAAAGTTTGAATAATTGGAGATTTTTTCCAATTAGGTGGCGTGAGTTTGTCCCAAAGCTGCAGATGAGATGCACAGCCACAGAGCTGCAACTTGACATTCCCTGAAGCCCTCCATGTGAGTGTCTGTCTGTATGCGCTGTGCAGAATCACTGACTGACGTCGTGACGGATTTCAGAGGATCCACGTCTCGCTGCCCAGAAGAAATATAACCCGAGTCCAACAGGATGGGTAAAGATCTGATGTGTGAGTATTTATAGCTCAGCTGATTATGCTGTCGGGGTGTTTGCTCCCGTTCAGAGGTCATCAAAGTGGATCTGGAAGTGTAGAAAAGGTTTAACTGGCTTACTGAGTAATAAAAATAAGAAAAGAAACAGACACAATCCGCTGCTCCGCAGACACTAGACAGGATGTGATGCTGCTGATCTGAAGGCTCACTGTAAAACACCAGACCTGCATTTAGTTGTGTTTACTGTCTTATACTCTTTAAGTCAAATTTAAAGTTTTAGATTTTTACCATAAATGTGAGTTTGTGAAAAATAACCTTACATCGGTGAGTTGTGATAAATTTTTATTAATTTTATCAAACCTCCAAGAGTTTAATAAACTAGAGGTTTTAGGTTGGCACTTAAAAAAACTGAAAGAAAAGACAGGAGTGGGAATTATATCCCAGAATGCTTAGCGGCAGGTTTTTATATCCTGACATGGAAGTACGTTACATTGATGTGATTCTGGTGTTTTATTAAGGAAAATGTTTATTTTAAAGCTTGAGGAAAATGTCCTGTTCACACTAAATGTGATCCGAAATTTGAAACAAAAGTTTAAATTATTCTAAAGTAAAATAAGTAGATTTTTAACTTGATAATGTGAGTATAATAATAGGGAAATGTGGCTCTATAACTAGGGTTTTTATTGCATATTGTGAAATAATTATTTGGCTTAAATTGCAACATTAAGTTAAAACTCACTATTCAAGATGAATGAACTTAAAAACAATGTTTAGACAACTTGCCTCTTGTCGTTAAATCAACTTCATGAACTTTAATTTCTGAGTTAAAACCAAAACCATTTTCTTGTCGACTTAAATTGACTTTTCCAGGCAGCAGGTGGACTTTCATTTTCTAGTTAAACCAACTTTAAATGTTTTACAGTGCAGTAATTAAGAAGCAATCAATAGGAAGTAGAAGAAGAAGAGTGGAGTGGATTCCAGCTGGCGTGTATCTGACCTGGTGACCGGCGGCCTGCTGCTGCTGTACTGAGAGCCGCCGGTCGGCCATTAGGTCATGTGTTCACGTCTCTATGAATGGCTGAACAAGCCGCTGCAGTAATTAAGCATCAGTGGTTTTCTCTGACGTGTAGGTGTGTTATGCTAATAGCAGTAAATGCAGCATCAAGCATGAAAAAGGAAACTGTTTGTTTTCCAGCCTCTCAGTCCAGATGTGTCTGGTTCACTCAGCACTGATGATTAAAATCAGCTTTTATTCATGCTGCGGTCATTATGCGATAAAGAAGCAAAGAAAGAAGTTTAAACTCATTCTACATATTTTTTCCCTCTATTTTTCAAATATGTATCTATTACCGTAGCAAACTTGTCCAAAAGGCTGAGACACTTTGAATTTTCTTCAGAAATAAAAAACAAGAAGTCGTAGTAATTTTTTTTTTTTTTTTTAAATCTTGTCTTTTTTTAAAAGATTTTCTTTAGACTTTCCCATACTTTTGCATTTCTTCATTTGGTCTTTGACTTTTTTTGTATTTTATATGTTAGACCAAAGAGAGCGACGTCTGCAAGATACGGCAGAGAAAGTTCTTCAAAACCCTTTTTCTGAATCACGGTCGACCGGCCGACGTTTCGATTTGTTGGCGGATTTGCTGCTGTTTGCAGGTGTTGCTGCTCCAGTCCACTGGTGAATCTTACCAGATGAAAACTTTCTCTTCTCCAACTTCTGCAGCAGCTAAAACCAAGTATTGACAGTTTTTATTTTATTTTATTTTTCTTTTATTGTTTACTTTATGAAAAAGCTGCTAAACTAAACTCTGTTTACCAAACAAATTTGGTTTAGTCTGTACTTTCTACACTTTACCCCCATAAACTACTAAAATTAATTAAGAAAACAGTTTTTGATGCAAAGCAGAAGTCAAAAGTCCACCAGAACCTGGAGCTGACCCACACCCTCCTAAATCCGGCCCTGCTCTTTACTGGTAAATATATTGATAAAATATTGTTTCTATCGTTGTTTGGTTGGATTTTTGAAGGAATAAAATCCTAGCAAAAAGTGAAATAAACAAATAATATTCTATTTGTTTATCTTAAGCTAATTTATTTCCAACCTCTATCTGGAGTCATCTTCAAGAACGAGCAACAAACGTTTAGGAGCGGCGTCAAGGGACTAACCCAGTGCATTGTGGGATTAATAGTTCTTATGCCAGCTTCCTGTAGCTCAGTCCGTCATGGCAGGAGGCACAACGGTATAAAATTAATTACGTTACATAGAAAATATACGTGTGGGTGACATAATAGCTGCATATCCTGTACAAATATGGGAAAACTTAATTAATTGAATATGAAAATAATCAGGCATCAAATCAGTTTGTTTCTTTCTAAAGAATGTGCAGTGCCATGATCCTTTTCATGTGGCTCATATGATGGAAAAAAAGTGTTTTATGAAATACTCTGATCTTTGCACAATCCAAAAACCTCATCCTGTTGCAAAAGGATTTTTTTTTTATATCAAAGTTGAGTAAAATTTAAGAAAATGTATTTTTCTTATTCCAGTTTGCACCATCATATGGTGACTAAACAGCCGGTTTCTCGTTTTTCTCCACATACAGACCAAAATGTGGAAGCTATTTTCACTCAGGACCTGTTTGGGGTTTCAGACGACGCTTTGTTTACTCCATTAGTTTCTGTTTCTGCTTATTCAGCGTCTGGATGATGTTTACGTTGGTCACAGCACACTGACAGCATGCGGCGCTTCTGGACTGAGATGAGAACCTGCCTGTTTGAACACAACGCTTATAAAGAGAAACAGGAAAACATGAGGAAACAAAATACACAAAATGTGTAAAAACAGCTGCAGCAGAATGTTTAGATTGTTTCCTCTGGATTTCACTTCAGTGAAACTATTTCAACGTTAAATTTGCACAGCTTTGAGGACGGCTCGGTGATTACCAGCATCAGACATTCGATGTTAGTCTGTGGGAGCTTCATAACCAGCTGTAATAAACAGGCTGAGACACACAGAGGTAATTTATAATCATTTGTGTCAGATTATGTCTAGAACACCTGGCGATTCGCAGAAACCCTCAGCACCTGCTCACAAAAACCAATCAGTGGGGGAATTTATGCATCACAATTTTTATTATGCAAAGTTCATTTCCAATCAGTGGAGACAGGAGGTGGAGAGTTCAGCCTTTCTGGAAATGGAGATTTTTTTCACACAAACTTTGACATATTTTGTGTGATTTTTATGTGACAGACCAAAACAAAGTAGATTGTACTGCGAAGAGGAAAGAAAAAGCTGAATTTTTAATGTGAAAAATGAAATACTTTATAGAATCATCTATGGCCGCCTTTACAGGTAAACCTCTGCTGGGTTCTGTCTCCCTCAGCTGAGAAAAACCATATATCTCTGTAAAACAAGTCAGTCAGTCAGATTGTGTGGAGAGTTTCTGTGTATTAAAGGTACATTCACTCCAGCCTCATTTAGTTCGCTTTAATTAAATTTGAGTTTGTTTAGAAAGTTTGTTTGGAAAGTGTAACGAACCAAAAAATGTAACTCTAGTCCACCTTCAAATCTCAGTATCGGTTCAACTGTAACGAACCACAACACCTCAAAATGTAACAAATGTTGGAACTTGATTGAGTGTAGTGGACTATCAGGTGTGAAAACACTTCGCAGTTTGAACCATGAAAATGTTTCAGTCTAAATTATTCCTTTCTAAATGATCCCTCTTCCTGTTGGAGGGAAGGTGCCTCCATCCTCAGGTGACTCTGTGAATGTTTGGGCTTGTTCAGGTGCGTTTGGGCATCATGCAGCTGCATCCTGGAAATGACAATAAGTCGCAGTGAGAAAATGTGTCGCCATGGTGACACATCATGTCAACCCTCGTGATGTTGTTTACCTGTTTCGCTTGGTTTCTATTATCACGCCAGGAGCCGGAGAAGCAACATTGATTTCTGCAGCGTTGCTTTGATTCGCAGCAGATGAAAGAGGCATTTTCAGCCCAACGACAACAGATTAACCAAAACATGTTTTATTTTATTTTTTTTTTTTTTTATCAGTTCTTCAAACTACCTCCCTGCTCAGACTAAACCACGAGTTTGTGAATAAATTACTGTGTGTCTTCTTCCCTGCGTGAACCTCCCACCGGAGCCCCAGAAAGAGTCTCGCCTGAAGCGTCAAGCGGCGAACAGACAACCATTAATCATTGATTAAGAACATTTACATCTCGTTCCTTTTAATTATTTCTTCTCGAACCAGCGGGGCTGCTACACAGAGTGTCTAAGCCGAGCAGAAGCAGACTGGAGACGTGCTGAGCTGGGTTATCTGGGTCAAGTTCACGTTTGGCTGAGGAAGTGAGATTTTAAGAGCAGTATGTGGCTGGAAAAATGTTGTTTGTAGTCAGAAAGCAGAATCCTTTTAACAGCAAGAGATTAAAAATAAAAGCCATTGTGTTGGGTGTGTGCCATTGGAGCAATGCAGAACGTTTACAGATCCAGCTTCACAGGAGGCCAAAAAATTGACTTTTTGAAACGCTTGTTATTTATCAAAGGCTGACTGGCTCAGGGAAAACCTCATTCTTGATCTCCTGCGATGTTCTGAGCTGCTCAGCAGACAGTGACGAAGCAGCCGCGACTCTGACACTTTGTCTAAATCGCGCTCTGAAACTTTCTTCTGGATATTTGCATTTTGACTTTTTACCCTCCTCAGCTATGACCCTTAATAGTTATGTACAATTTTGACAGTATTTTGTACTTATTTTTAAAAATAATCATTTATTTCACAACTCATCCCAGCTCATTTGTTTTTTATGTTGATTTTTTTAGATTAATTATGGAACTGGGGTAAACTGAACCTTCAGAAATAAATTATACTGAGTTTGTCCCCTGAGGAGGAACATGAGAGAAAAAACATTTTCAAAAACACACTATTTGCTTCATGTTTCTGCATAATCTGCAAACCAAAACTATCAACCAGAGTTGCTTTTATCCAAGCAGTGATTTCTCTGTGATAAAAGCAAAACTTCACAGGTGGTCCGTCTAAAAAAGCAGAATAAATTCTTTATCTTTTCTTGAAAAGGTTTCCCTACGATGTGTTTTCCTCCAAGTAATGAACAGTCACCTTCAGTTTTATTCATTTGTTTTCTGTAAGAGTTCAACAAAACATTTTTAAGCTCAAAACTGCTAAATTTAATTATTCAGGCGAGGGAGTTATATTTCTGATCAACCATAAATGCCCGGGGGAAAGTACAACGTGAGGCCGAAAGTACCACTCCGCACCGACAGGGGGCAGTGCTGAGTACCGGAGGCTCTTCTTCTACCAATTGAAAAGATTTCAACCGGAAAAACAAAAAAGTCAACCCTCGTTGGCGGTCATTTCCATTGACGCGACACAATTAACAATGAATTTAAACTTTTAATGGGTAGATGCAAGGATTTCATCTATAAATAAAGGTAAGATCATATACAATTTTAAATTTGGATAAAAAAAAAAACCAAAAAAAGCAAATTAGATCTCATATGAAATGATATTTCTAAATGAAAATACTATTCACACACCTCAAAACTGTTCACATTCTATCACACCATACCATCGCTCTTCAATGGACTGTATGCATTTAGTCTCAAAGTAAATGTAAATTAATATCCAAAAGGTGTATTTGTTTGCTAGAACAATTAGGAGGTATAATTTAACTTTAACACAGTAAAAATCTCAGAAAATCTGTGCTTTTTTTGTAAAAACTGAAAAATTATCTTGATTTTAGTCCTTTTAATTGATTCTAACCAAACTAATAACAGCTTTGAAATCAAATTATCCACTTTTACTACTTTAAAGAAACATACAGTACAGCTGCATGTTTCCTCCATCCACCCGTTTCGACTTTGATGCTTTGAAAAGTATTGGTCCAATTTAATATGGAAGTGGCAAAAAGATTATTTTTCTAAACTTGTTGGGTGAGAAGATAAAAATATATGTGGATTTTTATTATTATCAGTGTAAAGGGCATTAAATACAAATGCACAGCTTATTTTTACCAATAAAAATAAAAGATAGAAAATCAGGAACCCATTTGGTTTAAACATAATAAAGTACTTGTGCTACATTTGTACACCTGGAATATGTACAATATTAACCATTTATTCTTAGCTGATGTTGACTTTTAAAGACAGAGACAGAATAAACTTAACAAGCAAAGTTTATTGGGGTTTTTTCCACCACATGTGTGAAGGTACAAGTCTGTGCAAACATGCTCAAACACCACAAAGCCACTGCAGTCGCTTCCACTGACAGCGCAGGATACATTAAAATAAACAATATTCAAACACATAGAACCCTTCTAAAGAGATAATATTTAGAAAAATAGAAAGTCCCGACTTTTCAACTGATGAAACAGAACATTGCACAACAAGAACACAGTTCTACACATGCTGTGACGCCTTCGGATAGCTGGATAGAAAAGTACACCATGAAAGGACTTTATGAGCAAATGATGTACATTTTTTTTTTTTTTTTTTTTACCAAAAGTGTCGTACTGCATGTGCGTGAGCTGGCTCAGAGGTACTCTGGTAAGGTTAGCTTGACTAATTCCCCCCTCAGGGGGAAGATGATGCTGGAAGCCGAGCAAAAGAGAGAAGAACCCTTTTATACGGAAAAACATATTCGCTGCTTCTGGAATGGGTGTTTTATTTGCCTCCCATGTGTATTTTTGTTCACCTGCCTGACTCATCGCAGCGTGCCTTCGGCTTCCATGACTCAAATTAAGTTAAATATCTTTTTTTAGAGGAGTCTGTTAACATCTGCCAACATAAGCTGTGGGTTTAATTACTGTTCTAATCTTTTCTCCTCAAAGTATGTTTCTCATACTGGTCCACAGCACAAGAAATATCAGTTTACAGCATTTATCTAAAAGTGGGATGTGACTTTTCGGGTGCATTCACACCAAACCAGTTTAGTCCACTTTAGCCAAACTGGTTTGTTTGTCTACAGAGTCCAGTTCGTTTGGGGATTTGTGAATCAAACTCTGATGCAAACACTCGTTCTCCAAAAGCCTCGGTTTCTGGTTGATGTGAACTCCAGTGCGACTCAAATGCATGTGAATGCCAAGCAGACTGGAGACTGCAGGGCATTGTGGGTAAATGCAACCAAAACAAATGTGCGAGTCTCACGCTAGCGGGAGAAATGGCTCTCTGAAACCTTACAGCTGCTAAATCTGACGCCTCTCTATTTTTGTTTACTTTTTTTTTTAATTTTTGGTTAAGAAGGAATTTGCGCTCAGTGTCTTCTTCAGAGATTTTTCTGTTGTTTTCTTGAGGAGTCCTTGGTGCAGCGCCACCACAGGCCAGGGGAGGAACTGGTTTTTCAAAGTGTTTGATTTGTTTGACACAATGCAGTGTGTTAGCGAACCGCAGCAAATGAAAATGTAACAAATGTTGCAGTTTTGGTCCTTAATCAAGCCGAGTTTACCGGACTATCAGGAATGAAAACACCTCTAAACGACTGTTTGTGTGTTTTAGCAATGCTTAAAAACCACCATGTAAATGTTTCCAAAAGTGAGGTAGAAAGGACTGAAGCATTATGGAGAGAGTATCTTTTGAGTTTTGCTTTCGGCCTGGAGAGGAGCCGATTTTATACGATTATCAAAAGACAATTGCAAATTAGAGATCCCACAAACGAAGTTAAATCATCCCCAGAGATCAGGCTGCTTCAGGCTGGGATCAGTTTTAAGGTACATGACTCAGTGGCATGATTAGAAATAATCTAAACCTTCATCTCTAACACACACAGTTGGACTGAAGGTTTGACTATTTGGGGGATATTTCTTCATGCCTGGCATGTTGTAAAACGGTGTCTGTCCGTCAGGTTTGAAACTAAAACAAACTGTTTACAATAATAACCAACAACCAGGGTTACCTGTGGTTGCCAGGGAAATCACTGCCTTTCAGAGAAAAGTAAATATTAGTCCTGGAAATCCATTTCACAGACCTACGAGAATAGAAACCATCTGCTAAGGTTGGCTTAATTTGGTCATTTTGCTCTGTTGCCATGTCAAACCTTTGCACTTTAGTCATTTCATGCTGACTATTCATCTGTTCCTACCTAGTTTAGGGATATTCTGTTACCCACTTTGACCTCTATTTCTTTATTTACTTTTCTAAAGATTTTCTGCCTCTGCTCGGCTGTTATAACCTGACAGGAGGAGCAGGGAGGGAGAGGGGGTAAGACATTCCTAAAGTTGTCCAGGACCAGACGTCGAACCCTGCATGTCTCTGCACACAAGGCTCCTGAGTTACCACTGAGTCACACGGTGTCCAAACTTTAGTGATTTCATATAATCAAGTCGTGGTCCAAGAAATAACAACGATGACCCCTCAAAATTATTTTGATCTGGTCTGAAGTACATCTTATTTCAGAAGGATAATCTGGCCAACTCCAATTGAAAGTGGACTTAAACTTAAAATACACATGAGATCCTACATGGATACGAAATGGTTTCCTGACGATTATGAAAAGGAGGTAGGAACGAGTAAAATAGCAAAGACTGGGTAAGAATTTGCTGAACAGATTTGTTTAGGGGGAAAATGACAGACTCATCTAATTGTACAACTTCTCTTGGTATCTAAGTCTTTTTGCAATATTGCTGGAAAGGTTGACAGAGGAAATCATGTTTGCAGATGACATTGTGATGTGTATAGAAGAGAGGCTGTAGAAGTGGAGGTGTGCTCCGGAGTAAAGAGAGGAATGACAGTGAGTAGGAGGAACACATAATAAGTGGGTGTGAAGGAGGGATGAAGAGGATTGGTTAGACAGAGGAGAATAATGGGGTAAGATGAGGGATTGGTCAACTAAACTTAGTGAGTATTCTTTGACCGCAGACTTACAGAATACTTTTCCTTCCTCCATTAAGACTGGCAGTTTGGGGGAGAAAATAAATATTGTTGATTTGACATTCATTTGCACATAGCTTTGCACTGGAACCTGATCCTGCAGCCAATGATTTGGTGTTGGAAGAAAATCGCCTGTAATGCCAACAGATTGAGAGTCTGACTTTGACACAGAAGTTAAGGATTCACCTTTACCACCTTCTTGATTTACCTTACAAACCAAGTCTGGACAATTATGGTAATGAATGTGTGCAGAGTCGCGTATGTGTGAACTATTTATATGGCTACTTTAATATTTACTTTGGAGCTGACTATTTAGCATGCTAACTTAATATTTAGCTTGAAGCTACCTATTTAGCATGCTAACTTAATATTTAGCTTGAAGCTACCTATTTAGCTGGCTAGCTTAATATTTAGTTTGGGGCTAACTATTTAGCATGCTAACTTAATATTTATTTTGGGGCTAGATATGTAGTTTGTACTAGTACAAACTGAATCCTTCTGTTGCTAATTAAGTATTTAGTGTGAAACTGTGACATTTATAAATAACTGAACATGGTGAAAATATGATTGCAGAATGAACCCCCATTTGTTTTCTCTTATGACAGCCCAAATTATTGATGTTATTGTTTTGACTGTTTAATTTTACCAATGGTAGTAACTGGAGAAACAACATGTTAACTGCTTTATTTGAGATTTAATGTCTGCTGTTTATATATACATAAGTCTTTACTATTAATGTTTCACTTGTTGGTCGCAGAGGAAGTGATCTGGAACTGGGGAAACTCATTTTTATTTCCCATTTTCAACTCATTTTAACGCTGAGTGGGAAAGAAAAGAGAAACCATTTAGACTATCCACTCTGTTGTTTCATGGGATTTTAACTGCATTATCTTTACTGCTGAAGTGGAGCAATTGTTGAGGTTATTAGTCCAAATTATGCTCTTTTTTCCCGTGGCAATTTAAATGTCACAGTCTGCTGTGAAAATGCTATTTGAATTTTGCTTTATTTCTTCTGGAACAGTAAATCAAGAGAAACTGTAGCGTATATAAAGACAAAACAATAGATTTAAAGGGGAGAGATGAAAGAGCAGTGGTGTCAAACTAATTTTCCAGAATTTATTGATAAAACCTGTTTACAAACTCTTAAAATATCAGTGAATTCTTAAAATTAAATAATATTATTAAACATCTTTTCAGTTTCCCCAGGATTTCGTGAATCTTTTTGTGATTTTTTTTTTGCAATAAAAATCAAAATGCTTGTGGTACTAATTTGGAAATATTTGAGCCTTTTTATGACGGTAAATGCAACGTTTTATTACTCGCTGCATAGATCATGGATTGCATCAAAAATGTATTTGGATCAAATTACGACTGTTTTGTACAAGTAAAAAAGTTTTTGACAATTTGAGAAAATTCTGCAATAAACTCCTAATTATGTAAAATGCCAAAAAGTGCAGAGATTTGTTGATTTTTGCACAAATTTTCATGATAATCCTCAAGAAACTGGAGGGACTGATTGAAATAATTTGACAGTAAGCAGATAAAAAGTGCATTGATTTGATTGATAACATAATATTTAAGCAAACTTATTGTTTAGTTTAGAGTCTAGAGGGCCACATAAAAAGCTATGGTGGGCCAGATTTGGCCCACGGGCCTTGAGTTTGACACACGTGTCCTCAAGAATCTGGAAATATGTTGGCATCTTTAAACTTTATTCATCATTCATTCATTCACCCATCCCATCATCCACATTTATATTTTTAGACTTTTTGTATCCATTCTATCGTCTATGTTCAGTCACACTTCTACCAATTGATCAGTCTATTAATCTATTTATTTATTAATTTGCTCATCTTTTTCACCAGATAGTTATTCACATTTCCATAAAGCATTGAAATGGTGTTTATGATTCCAAACTTTTGTCAGTGGAACAAATTAATTCCCTTTGAATATCAAAAGTTTTTATTTTAAGTTTGTTTGTTTTGTTTTTTCCAAAGGAAAAAGTTAAATTCAATTAGAATTTGATTACATTAGAATCATTTTCATTTCAATAAACACCTTTTTTACAAATTCCCATTTTTGTGAATGGCCGACGGTTTGCTGCAGGTTTAAGACCATCTGTCCAGTCATAATTATTTTTACCCTCATTCCCAGCAGAGACAATAGGAAGCTGCTGGAGATAAACGACCCAACGAGGAAGAGAGGAGACTCATTAGCTCCTTATTAATGCCAGATGCTGTCGCTGACGGGGTCATGTGGGAGATGTGGGATGGCACCAGAGCAGATGTAAACTCGAGATTTGATCAAATGTCCATCCTAAACAGATTTTCTTGCTGTGCGTAGCTGAATTGAGTGGAGCATGATCCACTGAGAGCTACTGATACAGAGCAGGTTGAAGTTGACCAACATAAAGGAAGTTGGGGGAGCATTTTCATGTATTTGGAAATCACTTTATAAGATAAACCAACCAGAAATCTCAAGTTACAGGCCTCTTTTTCACGGACCTCTTACCGGTAAGTGGACTCCTAAAGCCCCTAATGGAGACTTTAAAACCAGGAAGTAAATCATCTGACAATAATGTAAATATTAACATTGAAGGTTTAGTTTGTACATTTGTGAATGTGTGTGATTGCTAAAGTTCTTGCTTTCATACTTTTGGTAATTATATTCTGAAATGACAAGCAAGACAAAAAAAAAAAGCACTCAGAAAAACCTTCTTCAACACCAGAGTACGTCTGCATGTCACTGAGCTGTAAACAAATGCAGGAGAGCGTCCAAATGTGCCCAATGTATACATTTACAAAAAACACTCCAGCAAAGTTAAACAAGACACTTAATAGAGAAAGAGAAAGGGGTGACCAGAACATGAGTAGACTGCAGTTGGAGACAATTAACAGTCAGCAGGTCCATGGTCCCGTTAGGAGCTGGAGCGCCAAACACTAACAGCCCACTTCCTGTTTCTCTGCATCACAATGTTTTATTTCAACGAGCCGCATTTAAAGATGCTTCTTTCAGGTTTTAGGAACATTTTTACATAGAAACATCGATTTCTATTCTAGTTGTTTTAGTTTGATACAGCATTAGCTTAGCAACAGTAGCCATTAAAGTGATAGTCTGGATTTTATTAAGTATTATTATTTTATTGAAGCAGACGGATGTTTTATCGCAATAAGTTTGAGGAAAAGTGAGATGCAGAAGGTTTACAGATAGTTAAACCAACCAACCTTATTTTAATTGGTTTTCAGCTGCAGACTAAGTTGGTATTTTAATCAATTTTACTTAAAATTGATTAGATAAGATTTGTTTAATCTAATTGATTTTAGACTAAATTAATACTTTATAACTAATTTATCTAGTTAATATTATAGAAAATTAATCTAATTTCATCTCCAATTAATTAGATAAAATTGGATATATTTTATCCAATTAATTGTAGATACAAATAATTAGATTAATTTAGTGAATTAATTCAGATAAATTAATTTTTTATTTGAATTTTTCTTTTAATCTTTTCCAGGAAAAGACTTAAAAACAGTTTTTGTTGCATTCATATGGACTGCACATTAGTTGTTTTATTGGTGCTGCATGGCTCAGTGGTAGAGCAGGTTCCCCATAAATGGGCTTATAATAATCAGTGCAGCCATCCAGGGTTTGACTACCAAACTTGTATGGTAAATATGGACCCAAACACAAATATATAGTGGTGGGGAAAAGTTTTGGTTTGTTTTCTTTAACAAAAAATTACCTAAAAGCTCCCTTTGAACATTGCCAGTCTGACTTTCTGCACGATGATTCACGGCAGTGAAGCCATTTTTTTTTTAATTGGTTATTCCAACATTTTTTCCATTAAATTTTCAATGTGAAAATGTTGCTTCAAAGAAAGTTAAGTGACGTTTTTAGCCTAGTAATGCTTCAGCCATGCTTTGAATTTTTATGCAGTTTGTGTCATTGCCACCTTCTGGTGGATTATGTGTATTACATCGTTTCTGATTGGACTCCAACAGGCTTTACAGACAGTTTCTGTTTTGCAACATCTGAAGAGAAACATGTCTGTTTAAAAAAAGACACCAACTTTGTGCTGGTTAAAGATGCTATTAAGTTGGTGGGGGAAAAAAACAAACTTTTGTTGCATGCGGCAAAACTGTGTGCATGAGAAGCCTCTCTTTACAGCTGCTACATGTTTTACATTGTAGATTAGATAAGATGGTAAATTCAGAGAGAAAACTCCAATCGTTGCCTAGATTAGTACAGAAAATGTGGGGGTTTACCTTGATGTGTGCGTTAACAGAACATTGATTAAACCTACTCCACTTCATCGCTACCCTGTTGTGTTGCTACCAAGAAGAAAGAACAAGACATCAAGTTTTGTAGGTTATATGTCACCAAAAAACAGGATTGAATTGTAACATATAAAATCATTCATCTCACAATGCCAAAATGTCATCAGATACTCTTACCATTTAATTATAGCCTTCTTTGAGAAGATAAGTCTCCCAGAAAATAAAATATCTGAACCAATATTTGAGTTTGTACATCTGTTTTCATGTTTAACTACATGTGTTCTCATCTAAAGCTCAACAGACCTTGAGATACAGCTAAGACTGACCACCACAGAAATAAGTGAAATCGGAAAGCTTTCAGAGTTGCGTGCCTAAACCCGTGGCAGTTCGTTGATAAGAAAGCACTCATGCTACACAGAGTCATGGTTTCTATGATCTGAAGCAACAGGAGTTACCTGGAGAAGAACTGGATGGTAGTTACTAAAAAAAACAGCCTTTTTTCCTCCCGCTAAGACGCTTGTACCAACACACCACTTACATAAGCTAAGGTGATGTCTAGTTACATCGCTTGGTGTCCAGCTGACCTCTGCAGCGTAGCAACAAAAGCTCAGCACCAAAACGCAACCAAAGTGTGGAAGAATGTTGCACGGATTACTGCGTTAATCTGATCCATATCTGTGAAACCAAACTCCCAATCTTTCACACATGCAGCTATTTATTTCTCCAACAAAAACTTCTACCATCTTCCTGATTTCTCACACTGCTGAGCTGGAGACCTGGAGCCAGCCCACGTCAGTGTAGGCCCCCGTCACATGCCAGTACAGCGCCCCCATCAGTTTGGTCCACACCAACTGCACCTCCGCTGTGAAGAAGTCTGGGAAGTCTTCAGACAGCACCTCCAGGATCACTCCGCTCAGGATCTGGTGGGTCAAAGAGAACCAACAGGTTAGGATACATTTATTGGTTATACAAAACATGTTTATTACATTTTTTTTTTTCATAAAATCATTCTTAGATAATGAGATTTTACTGCTCAGTCATTTCTATTTACATCTCCTTACAAAATGAGCTTCCTGAGGGCGTCTTGTCACTTTAAATCCAAATGAGCTCATTGTTTACACGTCTGCACAAAAATGGCTGCAAACAGATGCGCAAAGATACAACCGTACTTCTTTGAAAAGCAGAAGTGGAGCCTCCTGCACAACCAACAACAAGGCAGCAAGTAGTTTCTGCATGGTAAGTCAAGAAAATCATCAGCTACAGCGGTAAAACCAGCTGCTCGAATGTGCTGGTGCTCCCCTGAGGTTGCTAAGTGACGGCGCAGAGATGGCAAATGTGACTTAACAAGGAGCTTTGCGTAAACATTCGGAGTTTTGTAATAGCAAGCATTTAGACACCGCAGAATGGTTGCCATGGGAGATTTAAGGATTTCTCAAACATGGATGAAAGAATTAAAGCAGCACTCCAGGTTTGACTATGATGAGAGAATAATATTATAACATGATACAAAGCTAAAAAATAAAGTTGATTTTTGCATAATCCTTCTCCTTTAAAGGTGAGGTTAATATCACATTCCCAAAAACTTGCTGTTAGGTTAATCTGAGATTCTGCTGCTGTGACGGACATTCTCATTCTGTCCACACACACTTTCTGCCATGCAGAGAAAATAAGAGAAACAGAAACTGCATCTTCTTCTACAATAAAAGCGTCGGGCTTCTGATCTGATTGGATCCACGTTTAGAAATCTCATCACAATACCTGAATAGACTCAATCAATAATTTTCTGGGAGGGATTTTTGTATGGATAATAACAGCTATTAATGAACCGTTTGTACCATTGTTGTGTTTCTGATCATTATTCCTGGTCTGCCTGGACTGTGGTTTTTAACCACCGCATAGCATAAAGAAGCATCACTAAGCTTTGTTGATTTTTTAACATTTTTTAAGCAATTTATTTACTAATTAAAATAGACAACCTTGAATTAATTTTAAAAATCAGTAGAAGTGCAAAAGATGCTCCAATCGCAGCTGCATTCCTAATTGATCTATAAACCATAGATCTACTAATAAAAGGATATTTCTAAACTTATTCTGTACTTTTTTCCACAGTTCTGCATCTATCAGGTGTGCGGTAGATTACTGTAAAATTACCCCAGCTATTTTATCATAATTGCCCAATCTCTGATCAACTGGAGGCTTTCACATGACCTTTTTCCTGTAAGAAAAACCCTTTAAAGATCATTTAATGGTGGAACAAACTTCTGTGAAGCGACTGGGAGCCTCGCGTCAGCTGACCTCCAGGATCATTTACTGTGCTGCAGTAATGCGGAGGAAAAAAACAGCCTGAATTAGGTACTTCTTTTTTTTTTTCTTTTTTTTTTTCCATTTTATGGCTAGAAACATACAGAGAAAAATGCACTTTTTCTTTAAATCTTATCACCCACGCTTTTCCTCATAACTGAGTCTTGAAAGCCAGCAGTGGCCTATTAAAGGTGACCTATCGCGCTTCCTTGGACAGGTTAGTTTATGTTTGTGGGCTTCACAAAACATGTTCTTTACATTTTTGGCACAAAAAAATTCTCAGATAATTAGATTTCAGCGTGGTCAGTTCCCACTATTTTGCCACATTCCCCAACTCAACGTTTACTCTTACAAAATGGCTGCAAACAGATGCGCAATGATACACCCGAACAGCTTCGAAAAGCAGAATTAGAGCCTCCTGTACAACAAACAAGAACTCACCAAATGTAAAGCAACAACAAAAGCAGTTGTCTTTTCTAGCAGCCATTGTACAGTGAATAAAATCAGCTGACCAAACGTTCTGTAGCTCCACGTGGGTTGCTAGGTAATGGGCAAGGCTCAACTGGGGTTGCTAGGTAACGACAGTTCCCACTGATTATGACTTAACAATCAGAAAGTTTTTGAAAGGGGTAATTCAAACAAACAAACTGCTGGCTTTTGCACTCTTTTTAGAAGCTGTAGAAACCCAAATGGAAACATAAAAACATGTAAAAAGTAAATTTTGCTTATAAAAATAAGCACAAATCTGTAATCTAAAACTGAATGGAGGACAAGTAGGAAGGAAAAGACATTTGACCATAAGACAGAAATAAAAAGGAAATGTTTTCTTTTTTCATCTCTACCTTAAAGTATATGGGTTCCACTTTGTGTTTGATGGCGTGGGCCTTTCCCACCAGGGCCAGCACAGAGGAAACCTTCTCTGGGTCGTTGAGATTCTCCACCACAGTGTTGAGCGCGTTCATCACCCTGCAGGCATGCTGCCGCAGCTGGCTGCTCTGCTCCATCTCCTCAGGGTCCTCCATGTCTTGGAACTGGCTGAAATACTGCTTTGCAGACGGGAAGTTGACAAAAAACCTGAAGAAAAATAATATTTCATTATGGATAACGGGGGGAAGCTCAATAAATAGATTTACTTTTCATGGAAAAGCAAAACCCTGGTCACACTTTTCCATTCACTCTCATGGAAAAACACCCAAAAACAAAAAATCTTATCAAGCACGTTAGTGTAGTTTCTAGTGCAGATATCTTGGTAAACTTAAAATAAGACAGAACTAACTTTCATGTAAATTTTCAGTAACATTTATTCACTTATAACAAGATCCTTTCCCATGTATAACAAAAAACAACAAACTAGTGCTTTTTATCAATATTCAATAACTATTGACTTAAAACTAGAGACCCATTGCTCCAATATTAATACGTGTATTGATAAAAATTCCTGATCAGGTAACGATAGTGTGCCGGATCCATAAGGGTAAATGTATTGAGTTTCCTGCTTTATAATTTATATTACGTTATATTTAGGATTCCTAATTACGCTTTCTGAACCATTTGAAAGAAGGTTTGTTGCAGTTTTTTTTTTTTTTACATATATAATCAATGTAGTCAAGTTGTTAATTTCAGTTTCTTTATTATTTATTTCACATTGGCTGCTGTTCTCACGATTGCACTGACTGAACATTTAGTTGTGTTGTTTTCACATGTTTGACCAAGCTTGTGACGCTATTGGTGTATTTAAGGCTGTAGAGTTATAAAATAAAACTTTTTATTCAGTATATTTATGTCTGTATTTGTTAAAAACACCTGACGTTTTAAAACAGTTCAGCTTTGCTTTTCTGTACTAGATCGGTATCAGCCGATACTAATATCGGTATCAGCCGATACTAATATCGGTATCAGCTGATATTAAACACCAGACATCGGTATCAGAAGTGAAAAGTGTACTCGAAAGACTTTTTGAATAGGTTAGTTTTATCTTATTTCAGGTATTTGAATTAGAAACTTGACCAAAAGTATTTGGTCAGAAAACGGCCAAATCAAAACCCAAAGGTTGATCAACTTCTACGAAGCTCACAAGTTATTAGTCTTTGAGACGCGAGTTAGTCTGTGGTGATAATGACGGCCATGATGATGGCAGGGTGTGTAAAACATAATCATTTGAAGCAACTCTGGACTCCGAAAGGCAACGAGTGATTTTCTTCCCCCTCAATGTTTTTAAAACCCTAATTCTGAAAGACACAAATGCTTGAATTATAAATTAAAAGAACAACCCATAAAAGTATTGACTGAAGGAACAAATTGCAGGAAGCTAAAACCTTTAATTATAATTAAATGCTGCACAGTCCACAGAAGATAATTGTGAAGCGTTTAGCTGCTCTCTTCACCATAAATCGAAATCAGCGTTTCCCTCCTCTTATCTCGGAGTGCAGTTCAGTAACTTACATGAGTTTTCTTTTTTTCTCTGCGAGTGAGTGTGTAATTTGGCTCTGCCCCATCGGTTCAGCAGGAAGTTCCCAACAGAGACATTTAAAGTGCAGAAGCGCTGATGAGACGGAGTAGTTAAGATTGATAAGATGCTCGCAGCGTAATTGGATGCAGGTGTGCAGAAAGTGGCGTCTAATTTTCGTGGCGTTCCAGTGTGAGAACAGAATGGCACCTATCCAGGATGTATTAGGGAGAACAGTAACGATAATAATAAAGCTCGAAAGATGTTTGAGTTTTCACCGCTGCTCAGAGATGGAGAAAAGAGTTTGGGAGGAAATCAATTTGAAAGTTGAGGAATAATGGCAGTTCTGTTTTGTATGATTGTTGTATCAGGACTTAGATCATTAACACCATTGGATGGAGTTGGTATAATCGCCAAGAGTCAAAATCTCTCATCAGGTTTCTCACTTGATAAATAGCTGCAGAAAATGGATGGACGGATGGAAAATAATCTACACAATGTGCCAGTTTCTGTATCCAAATAATCATCAGAATAATCAATAGACTAATCAATCACTAAAATAGTTGTATCTCTAAAAGCAACAGCAGCTAACAGTTTATCTTGGACTTGTATTGAAGCGATAATACTAAATTAATTTCTTTTAATGACACACAGGCACAGAAACTGTAACTAATTGGTCACTTGGACCAGTTTCATTATTGTACCTTCAGTTTAACACTTTTTCAGCCATATTGAGATGGAGTCACAGCTTTTATCTAAATCAGATTTGCTCTACGGTTCACTTAATATATTAAATGCAATGTTTTCATTCTTTTTTTGTGATCCACAAAAATAAAAAACACTTGGAAAGACATAAAATAAGCCTTAAAATACATTCACCTTTTTTGCAGTTGCATACCTGAATAATTGCAATAAAATAATCCCAACATCTATAAAGCTAATCGTTGGAGATGTGCAGCACAAAGTGGCCTCCATAGCAACCATTAGATGTTATCTACATGCCAACTGGGAGCCTTGCCAGAAAAAAAAACCCTTTTCTTTTCTGTCCTACTGTCATAACAACCGTAAACATGCCGAGTTTGGTAAACGCTGTCGGCAGTGAGATGAGGCTATGTTCACACGGCCGGTATAATGTTCCAATTTATTTCACTGGAATCCAATTTTTTGGTTGGTTGTTTACATTAGAGCTTAAATGCAGCCACTATTGGACACCAGCGGAAACAATCTATGGCCCTGAAGCGACCCACTTGTTCAGAGGAAGATATGATGTTTATCTATTCTGAATCTTCAAATTATTCATGATCAAATCAACAGAGTTTACCATGCCTGTTTGTCTGTTGCAGTAAATTTAGTCTCACCGCTTCCTGCCTCCTGTTACACCTCAGTGGTGTAAATTTTAGATAAATGTGACGTGACTGGGATCAGGCTGATTAACAAAAATCTGAATTTGATCATTAAATCATGAAGAGGTCACATATCATGGTTTCTGCAGCTTTCAGAAAGTCAAATTTAAGACTTTTTAAGACCTTTTAAATGCCAGCTTGAATGAAATTTAAGACCAAAAAGCTGTAGATACAGAGGCTTGTTGGGGAAACTTGCAGCATTACAGTCCAGTCCAATCTGGCTTTGTGCTAATGTGATATATCTATATTGGTTCTTGGTGCAGCGCCTCCACAGGCGACAGGGGGAACAGGTTTTCCAGTTAGTTTTAGTAGTTTGATAGTTTGACACAGAGCAGTGTGAATGCATGCTACGGATCTGAAAATGTCACAAATGTTGCAGTTTTAGGCCCCAATCAAACCGGGTCTACCAGACTCTCCGGTCTCGTTAGCATCTTGTGCAGCGTTCATTCAGCAGATTAGCATTGAATGAACCTTGAATAATGTGAGGTCTGAAGGCAAAAAGAAGGTCCTCAATTCAACCCATTAGTCCAGCCTTTCAAAGCAATTCCTCTTCCTTATGTGGCCTTTTTTTGTTCCAATGTATGTGGACTGCGTTTCAGGTCCTGCTGGCTCCTATAAAATACTTTATGTAGGGAATTCCATTAGTGAGCCACCCTGGTAGACGGGAGCAGAGACATAAACAAGGTTGAAATGGTCGGACGTAAAAAATTCTAATTGATTTGAGCTTTAAAATGTTCATTGAACACAACAGCTCAGCAAGCAGGGTGAGCTAATGCAGAGTTGTCAAGGGAATTTCCACCATCTTTCTTTCAACACTTTCAACAAACTTCCCACTGAGGTGTTTCTATTCTGACCCGATTTAAACCCCATCAGAGGTCCAGGAAAACCGGATCTGGTCGTACAGCGGCCCTGCTGCACCACATCTGGATCCTGGGTCGTTTCAGCTTTGCTCTTTCAGCTGTCGCATCACAAGCTCACTCTGCTCCTCAGTGACGCAAATAAATTAAAATGTGGAGAACTTCTTGTTCAGCTTTGGCAAACGTGAACACTAACTCCATCACTTCAAAAAAGTCGGCTTCTCTGAAGTTTTAGGTGTCTCGCTTCTTGCTGTGGGATTGTTTCATCTCATGTGGCCAGGATGTGAGTTATAAGGGAAAAAAATAACACAGACTGTAATGGTACAACAAAGAAAATGGTTTGACATCTGAGCATTGAACTAAATGAAGTGAAAATGCTGCTGCTGTCTTTGGATTCTGACTGGAAAGAGTCTGGATGAAATAACACACTTGTTTAAAGCTACTTTAAAGTCTCATTTATCATAAAATACTCATTTAACAACCACAAAAGTAGAACTACACAGCGGAATAGCATTTGTTTTACTTCATTGTGTTGAAGCGAGCAGCAGGAGTTTGACTTTTCCATCTTTTGGCATGTTACGACTACAAACTTTACTGTATATTAAGTTTTTTGTTATTGTTTGTTTAGGGTCTATAACAGCATTTTACAGAGCCAGGAGGAGTGTCTTAGTGCTGTCAACCATCCTTGTATACGCGCTGTTGACGGAGAAAGAACTAATTTATCCGCAGTCAGCGGTGGCCATGCTAACAAGCCTTAGCATTAATGATAGCGAGAAAGGGGGAGAGTGTGAGCAGCGCATACACAGGAGTGACAGGCAGAAGAGCATTAAGCACCTGCATTGGTGTATTTCTATACATAACAGCAGGTCTATTGGTTTTTTCAGATTATCTGCCTCTGTCTTGATGTAGCAGTACTTTTAGCAAATATGCAAACATTATTTTTTGTAAAAGTTACACACGGCAGCTTTAACAAAAGCAGAGCAACAAATTGTGTTTGTTTCATTTTTATAACTGTTCATGCTTAACTCATAAAATAACAATAACTCATGGCTCATTTTTTAACAGGAACAGAAGCAAGCATGGTCATTTCGGCTCAGTTTTTGACCTCATTTGGCTGCTACAGATTTAAGTTTTTTACTTTCAAACACGCTGAGGTCAAAGCATCAAGTGCATTTAGACATTCCCAACTCAACCAAAGGGTTGGTTACGCCTTTGCAGACGCTGCTGCCTCGTTGTGTAATAATTTACACTTCTGCATAAAACCAGTTTAATGCTTTAAAATTCTCAAGACGCTATTAAAGCAGAACCTGCTGTCTGCAGCGGGTCCAGCTTTTTATATTTGTGTGCGTCTCTTAGGGCGTGCATTTATTACTTAACCACTTATTTATCTTAATACTGCTCTTAATGTTGTATCTTTTCACTGTTTCACGACCTTTTATAGCCGCGATCCTGGTTTTGTTGAGTCATTTTCTGCAGTTTTCTGAACAGATACAGTCTTGCATTTGTTTCATTCGCAGAGAAGAAGACGAAGGAGAAAAACATCTACTGGCTGACTTTTCTCCGCAATGCTTAAGCTATCAGACTGTTGTTTCCACAGAAGAAAAAGACCCCATGAAATCTGATATGTTATAGGCAAAGGTTCTGGTTGGTGGTTCTCGCTCTCAATAGCCTGCAGTTCAGGTTTCGCCACTTTGCAGCTAATAAAAACAAAAACAGGCATGAAAGGATCTTTGTGAAGCTCATTTAACTGATGTTGCTTTTCTGGTCCATTTGGATGAGACTTTACAAAACCAGCAACACTAATATGTAAAAGTAATTAATAAAATATATAGTAACGTATCACAAAAGCCTTTTTTGATCTTAAATAAAGAAGAACAGACAGTGAACCACTAGAAGCTTTAAAATTACTAATATTAAATTATATTTTAGTAGTTTGTGTGTTTACTAAACCAAATTTCATGATGTTTTAATTGATTCTACATTTTAATTATTGCTTTATATACTGTATGTTGCTGATGTCCCTTAAAAAAGATTTTATTTCCAGGGATTTCCTGGTAAAATAATAGATAAATAAATGAAAATAAAAAATAATCACTCCGATAGTGAAATAATAGATTAAAACTGAGAAAAATAGTCAAATATAAAATCACTCACAGATTAAGGAGGAAATATTGAAGATATATGTACATTTCAAGAGGAGAAAAATAAAATCTATTAAAATACTAAAATTAAAACCATACAGTAAAAAAAAAACACGACTTATAACAGTAGGTATCTAAATACTCTCTTCATTTACCCTGATCTTATTATTTTTGTTTTGTTGGCACAAGTTCAGCTGAAACTTAGAGGAGGTATTTAATAAATAAAGTTTTACTTTTTTTTGTTTTGTTGTTGTTTTTTTATAATATCAATTTCAAAATGAATGTTTAACCAATGCAGAAACTTTAAAATTTGTTTTATGTGAGCTCTCTATCAGGGTCCAGTAAATAATTTTGAAGTAGCTGAAATGTAAATTATAAATTAGTCTGGAAAAATAAATTTTCAGAAGTAATGCCAGTAGTCGCCAGTTATTTGCATGATTGGATATATGATTTAACAACAAAATTTACTCTAATTGAGTCTTTCAGCTCAATATTTGTTCTGTTATTATTACAGTATCAAAGCCAGTTTCAGGTTTTGTTTTGTGAAGTGTGGTTGGCTCATTTGATAAAGCTAATTTAGTAATAATGGTGCCTGGGCGCGGTTTTAATGAACAATAATGTCACTTTTTCACTAAAGCAGGAACAGCAGAAAAAAAAAACTGATTAAATGGAGTAACAGAAGAGCCGGCGGATAAAGAGGCATGAAAGACGCCGCTGAAGTGCCAACGCCTGTTGCTGTCATTGACAGATAAGACCGCAAGAAACACACACACACACACACACACACACACACACACACACACACACACACACACACACACACACACACACACAAAGGATGCTCTCTGCCCCGTCTTTTCACTCACTCATGGATTCTCATCAACTCAAACTGGAAGTCAGTTTGCCTCCGTACCATCGGTCTCCTTGACGACGACTCGCTGTCCATTTTAACAGGTCCTTGAATATTGTGAAGCGGCAGTATTCTCGCTGTGGACATTTAAACTGTTCAAATTTGTACTTTTTTATATAAAGAGCCGACAGGAAGCACACTTTGTAAAGCAAAAGAGTCACAAACAGTACTCTCTGCTACTGTTGACAACTTTTATTGCGTTTATTTTAGTGAGTGAGGATTTATTTAGGTTTCTGTGTTCAGTTTTGTCTCCGTGCCGTCCTGTCTACCCCTTGATTGTCCCTCGTTTCCCCCGATTACCCTCCTGTATTTAATCCCCTCTGTGTTTCCTGCTCCTGGTTGGATCCTAGTTGCGTTGACCTTGTCTGAATTTGTGTTTATTTTCACGTCGTTTCCAGTTGCAGCTCCTCGCCTGAACTTTGTATTTACTCTTGGATTCATTAAATCATCAAACTGAGCTGCTGCTTCACATCTCTGGTTCTGGGTCCGAACCAACAATTACTATAAATCATGACAGTAAATGCTGCTGAAATAATTAAAATGATGATAATTTTAGTCATGCTTGTAAATATATGAATTACATTTTGAACGGAACCCTCTTTATTTACCCTGATTTCACTATTACAAATAACTTACAAGTTCAGCTGAAACTTAGAGGAGCGATTTAATAAAGTTTTATTTTTGTTTTGATTTTATAATTTTGGTGGCAGGCCATTCAAACTAAATATTTTTATAAGTGTATTCTTTCACTGGAGAAAGTAACTTTTGTATTTCTGAAGAGGATTCAAATAGAAACAAATTAGTTTAAACTAAACTAAACCAAATACATTGAGTAAAAACAAAAGTAGCCATCCAAGAAATCACTGAAGTAAGAACAAAACAGTATTTTGTAAAAAGGCTAAGTACTCAGTAACTTATGAAATCACATTTAACATTTTAAAACGATTCAATCAGACAGATAAAATACTATTATGTGAAAGTTCTGCTGTTATAAGGACTAAAATTATATATATATATATATATATATATATATATATATATATATATATATATATATATATATATATATATATATATATAGTTCTGTTATGCTGCTCTTGACAGTTGGTGCAGTTGGTGGTTACCACAGTAACCGGTAACAGGCAGCTCATTCTTTTTTTTCTGTTGCCGTCGGTAACTGTAGCACATGCTGCTGGAAAGTCAACCGCCATCTTGATTTCTTCTTTTCTCAGAAAAAATCCAAAGAACCTGAACGTGAGCGTTGTGAAGTCTGGAAAACGTTTTACTTTTTATAGGTCTGTGTTTGAGTAAAATGAATTTCGTTCTTTTATTCTATGAACGTCTCCAAAATGCCAAGCAATGATTTTATTATTTATTAGCAGAAAGTGAGAAATGGGGAAAAACAACCAAAATAAAAAAAAAATAAATAAAAAAATAAAGATGCAGCGCTTTCAGACCTCAAATAATGCAGAGAAAACAAGCTGATATTAATTTTGAAACAACAAAACTAATGTTTTAACTCAGGAAGAGTTCAGAAATCAATATTTGGTGGAATAAGCTGGAGGGGTTGTTTATTTCCCTGAGTTTGTGCTGCCCCTTGATTAAATGGCACCCTGGGAATGAGCCATAGAGCTCAAACCACTGAAAGAAAGAAAGCCTCGCCATTCAAAAAATGGCTTTTTTTTTTCATTATTAACCTCCTCAATACATATAAAGTTGAAATAATTTGTATTCATACACTCAATGTATCATCGGTTTTGCCTGAGGAAGGATCTGTGCCCCAGAGTTTTAATCAGTACCAATTAAGTCCGTCCCAAACAGAATCAGTGCTTCTGTTCCTTGAGAGAAGCATCAAAAGACTAAAATCCAAAAATCACTGGTCTTTAATCCCTTTAATCTATATGTTAACACATATTGAAGGTTCAATTTGTTTTTTTGTTTTTTTTTATCATTTTGGGAAAACCTTTTCACATTCCCCTGTCTCCGGGCTTAATGCGCACCAGGCTCAGTTATCTCAGGAACTGGACAGGATTTGGAAAAAGCGATGAAAAAGACACATTGTTGCTGGGGAGAATGAAGGACGCTAAAGCTGCCACTGATAACATTTATCAGCCAGCATCACCTGCTTCCGTGGGGTAGCAAGAGCCAATAAGGAGTTTAGAAGGGATTACAAGGATTAGTGGAGGCAAGAAATCTCATGGCTGTCATCCAGCCGGCTGCATTTGGTCCGTCTGTCCATCCGTCCACCGAAGCTGCACTGCAAAACATCTCACCAAGTATTTTTGGTCTCTAGTTTCGACTACAAATACACTTCAAATAAGACTCAAATAACTTATAAGTAATTTTTCAGCAAGATATGTCAGCTTGATTTGAGTCAATAATCTCAACCAGCAGATTAGCTTAAAACAAGACATTTTCCCCGATTATGTGTGAAATAATCTGCCTGCAGAACTAGTACTTTTTCATAAATATTAAGAAATTATTGACTTAAATCAAGCTTTTAGTTGTGTTTACCATTTTCTACTCTTTAACTCAAATAAATTTAGCCAGTTGAAGATTTTGAACCTAAATGTGAGTTTGTGAAAGATAAATTTACAGCAGTAAATTGTGCTAATTTTTTATTCATTTTGTCAAACCTCCAAGAGTTGGATAAACTAGAGTTTTTAGGTTAGCACTTAAAAAACTGAAAGAAGAAAAAGACAGGAGTGGGAACTATTTCCCAGAATGCTCAGCGCCATGTTTTTGGATCCTGTGATGCACCGTGCAATATTCTAGATTAACTCTGCAAAATAATCTGTGTAGAGGCAGGATTCCCACCAACAACTGATGAAAAAGTGAATCTGCGAATACAAAATCCCAGTAGGTGGTTATCCATAGAAAATATTATTTGTTGAATAATTTTATCTAACTTCTGGGCCTGTTTAGTATTCATATATTTATGAACTCTGTGGTTTTCACTTAATGCTACATCTTTGTTTTTGGTAACGAGAAAAAGCTTTCATTAACACATCCTTCCCTTCTCTGCTGCATCTTTCTGCTCCAATAATACAGATGAAAGCAGGTATTTACATACACAGAATAAAAAGATGCAATTCGTTTCTGTCAGAAGTTAAATCAGACCAAACTTGTCTTGTTTTATCTTATTCAAGTGATCAGTATAACTGTTTTTTAATCTGTATGAGTTGAGCTTTTGATAGGTTGATATCTGCAGGTATCTTAAGCTGTTTGTTTTTGAAAATTTCAACTTCCATTATTTTGTTAAGTTTAGGGCACGTCCTAAACTCATGTTTTATTGCCCCGGATTAACCTTTAATCTCAAATTACAGCAGCTGTTTTCCATTGACTCACTTTCCAGCTTTTATTTCTGATTGTTGCCTCATTTTTAACAATTTTTTGGTTGAAATGCAATAGTTTCAATAGTTTATATTGCATTCTGGTTCAGTGATGGGACTTAATTTTTTTTATTCTGCATCATCTGCAACACACCTTGCATTTAGAGAAGATATGAAACTATTTGCCCACATATGTTCAACAAATCATCCAGAGATTCGGCTGAAAAACCCCAGGAGGTTTGAAGCATTGCTCTATGGTGCGTAGTGGTGGAATGATTGAAATTCATTTGATTTTCCTGTCTGGGCTTCCTGCAGGCGGCCAGTGGCTCTGTCCCTCTGTGGTTCGGTCAGCCGTGGCTTTATGCAGAATTAATTTCAGTATGTTATTATTCCTGGACCAATAATTTTTATTGCAGTGGTCAACTGGTTTTGTACTTTTGTAATTACAAAAGTAATTTCGGTCTAGTTTCTAGTACAAATATCTTAGTATGTTCGAAAAAAGGCTGAACAAACTCACAGAATTTGTCTTATTTCTTCCTGAAAAGATATCTTGCTATAACCTTTTAGCCAGAAACAGCAGTTTGTTTTAAGTCAACAATTCCTTAATATTGATGACAAAGTAGCAGATTATCTTGTAAAGGAAAAAATGTCCTTTTATAAAAGAAATTATTTGCTAGAAAGTCTGGTTTCTAAAACAAATATCTTATAACACTTGAAATAGGACAAAGCTAACTTAAGTAAATTTTCAGGAAGATAAAAGAACTTGTTTTAAGTTAATTCCTTAATATTGATTAAAAACATTTGCCGTTCCAGTGCAAATTATTTAACTTAGAATGGAAAAAATGTCTTATTTTAAGAACAATAATTTGCCAGAAACTATAGTTTCTAGTGCTGACGCTTTACTTTTTATAGTTGATCATAGTGTTGAAAATTTTATCAATGTAAACCACAAGTTTCTATTTTTTAGATTTTAAATATGACAAAGCACAGACACAATTGTTCAAAACCATTTTAAAGACGGGAAAGACAAAAGAACACGTCACTCAAACAAAGATAGCTGGTGAAGGCAATAATTCAGAAAAGCCAATAACAGTCGAATTACAACCAGTGAGGAAGATGCGGAAGAATGTAGAAAAGAAAAATACCAAATCTCCCCCTTTAGAGAAATTCATGAATTCATCTGGATACAAAGTTTCCATAACAACCATTTATATTAAGGCTTGAGAGTCTGCAGGTTCAGGGTCTTCTGTGTACCATTCAGTCACTCATCAGGGAGCTTATTTTGAAAATATCTTACTTACATGTAAATTAATTTATATTCTTGATTTATTTTTGATATAAAGAACTCTAAGCCTGTACAAATGTGGCCTGAGTTTGAGCTAAAAGGCAAAGCAGAACCTGTTTGGTCAAATTGCTATTAGAGCCTACATAGGTTGGGGTGGGCTCTATACAAAATTTAATCTTTTACACAAAATCATTCTTCAATAATGAGATTTTAGTCTGCTCAGTTCCGCCTATTTTGACCTTCTTTCAAGATTAGCTGTTTTGGGGCATCACTTTAAATCCATGTAAGCTGCTATTGGCCACGCCCCCAACTCAACATTTAAACTCGATTGTGAAAATGGCTGCAAACAAATGTGGAAATATACAAACATACATCTTTGAAAACAGGAGTCTCCTGTGCAATAAACAAGAATACATATAGTGGTTTCTGGATAGTAAGTCAACAATAAAACGTCTTTTCCAGCAGCCATCGTACAACGCAGCTGAACTTGTTGTAACTCAGCTTGGGTTGCTAGGTGACGGGCTTCGCTCTGCTTGGGTTGCTAGGTGACAGCACAGTGCCCTTCAAATGTAATTTAACAATCAGGAGGTTTCTGAGACAGCTCATTTTCCAGACACCAAAAAAAAAAACAAAAAAAAAACATATTGCCAAAAAAAAAAATGGCTGGTTGTTTTTTTTCAAGCATTTGGACTGTTTTTAGAAGCCAGGTGAAAAAACATGCAAAAAATAAATAAATAATTTCTTTGATCAACAAAGTACATGCTAAAAATAATATTAGACTACTTCATGTATAAATGAACAGAGCAGATCATTCTGAAGAGATCCTCCCCATAGAAGGCTGCGATTTGGTTTTACTTTGTGAAAACAAAAACTTAAGAGTGCCATGCATAAATGTTATCAAGCAATGCTGCTTTTATTTAGAACAATTTGCAAGTCTTTTTTTTTAATAAGGAAGTTTTTAAAAAAGTTTACCCAATCATTGAAAAGAAAAGATCACAACTATAAAGTTTTTGTCCTTTATTTGCTATTTTCCTCTTTTTTCATAGATGGCAGGATATCAACAAATCTTTCATTTAAAACAAATTATTTTTATGTTTAAAAATCTCTTTTAACATAAACCCAACTATGTTAAAACGTTGCCTTGTTTTTTTTCTTAATTCACAAAATAATTTCATGCATTTTTAAACAAAAATAAAAATTTGCTACCCAAATGTAAGTTCAACTGAGAATTTTGGCTAATGTAGCAAAAACTACTGACACCACTGACACAGATAAACGAAAACAGAAGAAAACACCAGGGCTCCACCAATAAATCAGCCTTGATTTCCTTCATTTTGGGTAATTAGAAAACAGTAATCTGTGCACCTCCAGCAAAAAAAAAAAAAATCTTTGGAAAGTTTATTGAAAATGTAATAAAGAATACATTTCTGCTGAGGAATACATCTGGACATATTAAATCTCAATATCAGAACATGACTGAGCATTACATGCTCCTGACTGTTGAAGTGAGAATGAACAAAACACTCTGAAGTTTTCAGAAAGAATATTTTGGTATCTTATGAGTTAAACTTGAAAAGAGCCGTTCTGCACAGAAAACGTTTGTGAAGGTCAAACTAAATTTTGCCAACAATTACATAGATAAAGACCAGGACTTTTGGAAAAGATGAGTGTAAAATTTAAGTAATTGGAAACCAGAGCCAGGGACATTTTGCAGCATCATAATGGCAACACACCTGTAAATCCCTCATGGATTGTCTGAAAGATATAGAGGGATTATGTAACATTTACTTTTTTTTAGCTTTATATTGTGTTTGTTCTCTCTCTCTCAAAAAAAATACACCTAGAGTGTTGCTTTGATTCTTTTATGCATGTTGAAAAAAAGATTTACAATAGATTACATAACAGATTCAGGCAGAAGAAACAACAACAACAACCCCCCCTGAACATCCAGACAATGCCACTACATATCCAGGAAGGTCACTAAAATCGCCAAACAACAGAAGGCCAACAAACCACTGGTCACCCACAGGAAACTGGAATTTCATAACAAACATGTCAGATTCCCTTTACTGCAGCGTCTCTCAAACTTTTGAAGACCAAAGACCATCTAACTAACTTACCAAACAGACCAAATCACTTGAAAATGACCCACAATAACACAAACAAGACCATCAATTCTGACAGTGTGGACTCTAAGCTTTCCAACAATGCCAATGGAAATCAAACAAGTTGTGTTGTGCGAGCTGAAGATCCTGAGCAAGCAAAATCGTAAAAGATACGTTCAAGGCAATGAGCCGTTCAAAAGAATCAAATCACCAGCAAACGTCAACAATACTCTCAATATTTATGACTAAACCTCCTCCGATCACATCAGTTCAGGTTTTCTTTTGAATGACCCAGTTTTAAGCCACTTATTATTTTTAACCACACTCTTTTGCTAAGCTAGCTGCAGCGGCGCACTTCGAGCTGACGTCACGGCAAACTAACGGTCGTTTACGGGCAGTACCTCGCAGTCCTCTAGGGGGCGAGCGCGGACCACAGTTTGAGACAGACTGTCTGTGAAGATTCCTTTTAGGAACTCCTACCTAAAGGAATCCTACCAGAGTAGGTAACGACTGATTACTGATCTTTAAAAATCCTGACCTCCTGATTCTTATTTTGGTCATACTGATTTTTTTTGACTGAAATGTCACTAAATGTAACAAGAAAGAGTTGGTAACAGTGGAGTGACTATTGCTAACTGCAAACAAACAGACATAACCTGATCAGTCAGACCTCTAACAGGAAAGCTGAAGAAGACATCGGTTGATTTTTAATCCTCTGCTGAGGAAGAGAAGATCAGCTCCACATGGAAGTATCGGCCATCATTGATCTCCCAAAATGAAGAAAATTGGCATTGATAAATCAGCTCACCAATAAATCGCTGCAGCCCTACTTAAAACGATTCTTTTTCGCAAAATTTTTGGCTCATTTTCTTAAATATTAGCTTTATTCTCTTTTATTTATTAATTAATTTAATTATTTATATTTATTGCAATTCCTTGCTTAATTTAAGATTTAAATATATAAATGGCAATATAAATAAAATCTGAAAATGAAATAAATATGAAAGAAACATAACTGTTAAAATAAGATATATTTCTTTATCTCTTAATTCATTCTTTTGAACCTGGTTCCCTTCAACAGGTTTTCTTCCTGCTAAGTCCTCATGTGCCAATAAAAATGATGAAAAATTAAATTTCCCATATTTAGTAGTGCAGAAGATTTTTTTTGTTTTGTTTTTGCAAAAGCAACTCTATTTATTTATTTTTTTACTATGCTTTTATAAATAATAATATTTAAAAAAAAAAACATTAAAACAACTTCTTTTTTGATTTCCAAGGAAATCGGTGCAGTAACTACCGACCCAACTCTGGAACTGACGATTTCTTATTAGAGGCAAAGTACAGTAAATAAAACTCATCTGCAAATTATACTTCCAAACTAAATCAGCACAAAGATTGCAGTATAGTGAAGTAAAGTCGTAAATCTGAGTTCATGCATGTTTTCATCTTTGCTCTCATGACAGCAAATGCAGGCTGTTCTTACCGGATGAGCACAGAAACCCCCACATCCTCACAGTTTTTGTAGACGTGCCCCCACGTGTCCTGGATGATCTCCCGCTCCGAGTCGGACAGCGGCTCCGTGCGCTCCGGACGGTCCTCGCAGTCGCCCCCCTGACCCCCCAGCAGCTGTGGAGGCGGCGGAGGCGGCGGCGGAGACTCCCTCCGAGACATCCTCCGGCGGCGCAGCAGCCCGGAGTCTCCAAGCAGCGCCCGGGGGAGGTAGGGAGTCAGGGAGGGGGGGAGGGAGATGGAGAGCTGAGACCCCACGGCGGGAGCTGGGAGGAGAGTCGGGGTGAGAAGAAGGAGTGGAGGAGACGAAGAAGAGGAGAAGGAGGAGGAGGAAAAAGGGGAGCCAGAGAGAGCTCACAGCCAGAAAGAGGAAGGAGGAAAAGAAGCTCCTGGTCTCCCAGCTGCCACCCAAACAGCTCCAACTCTCTCTCCCTGGTCTCTCCAACTAACTTGATCCCTCCACCTCTCTTTCCTGCCTCCCTGCGTCCCGCAGTGAGGGAGATGCTGATGCTGCTCTCCCGTCACTTCTCCTCTGCCTATGATCCCCCGCTGCTGCTGAAGGAGGCGGCTGGAGAGACCTGAAGGAATGAGAGCAGGGTCGGGAGGGAAACAGAGAGAGACAGAGGGGTGGAGAGAGCTGGAGAGAAAAAAAAAAAGAAGAAAGAGAGGGGGAGCATTGAGGGTCCCTGGCAACACTCTGTTAATCTGTGCACAAATTCATGTACACATATTGACACATGATGGAAACCTGTTGGAAGGAACCGGGTGTGAAATAATGGTTCTATTATTAGTCATGTCTTTTTATATATATATTTCATAAAAATAACAATAATAGATTTACTTACATTGCCCTTTAAACTTCTGGATCTCAAAGATTTAAAAAAACAGCAATCGCAATGGATAAAAATAATTGAATAAATGCATAAATAAGACATTAAAACCAACATCTAAGAAAAATTGAGCTAAAGCAGAAAAGCTTTAAGTAGGGATCCACCGATTTATCAGCCAGATGATTTATTGGCAACAATAACCTTAATTTCAAGGTTATCGTTGCTTAAATGTGAAGTCAATCTTCTCTCAGCAAAGGCCTCAATATCAATTGCTCTCTTCTTTTGCTTTGCAGTGAGAGTATAGAACTGAGAGATCGGTCCATCAGTTCATGTCTGCACATTTGTATTCCACAATAATCACCACGCTGTTACCAATTCAGCGACTTTCTTGCTATATTTAGCGACATTTCAGAAAAACAAAACTAAATTGGCTAAACATTGGCTAGAAAACTGCAATATAATGTGATCATGTTTGCGCTCTCATTAAGATCCTAGCTGCAGAGTTTTGATTTGCTAGGAATCCTAATGAGAAGAGTTTCATTAGCCCAGTCTGGAGGAAACATGGGCCGATTTTTCATTGTCTGAGAAGGAGAGAATTTTGTTTGGAAATGTTTCGCAAGTGATATATCTCTTCCAATAGGAAGTTTAATATGAGAACCAAAAGTGATAATAATAATCATGAGAAGAGCCACATGCATCCAGCCACTAGTAAAAAACAGACGTGGGATGATAGGAATGAACAGAGCGAGGATTTTCAAGGAAAACAAAAGTCTAAATTTTGATGCTAAAAAAAGAATAAAATCATTTTCTAGACCAACAAAACATAATAGATCATATTTCTATGGAATACATGACTATTTGTTGAAAGATTTTACCACCTGAGCTGTCGTTTTCTCCAGCTCCTCTAGAGTTACAATGATCCTTTTGGCCCTGAAGGTTCTGGTTAGCAGCCATTTCCTGGTAGGTTTAGAAAGAGTAGAAAATGAAAAAATAGGCTTAATAATAGTAATCATATACAGTATTAATATACATGCTTTTACCTTTCACTCTTCAGGTGCAATTAAATATTTCAATAAAATGCAACATTATCTGTCCTCTGTCTTCTCTACAAAAACTTATGTTGGAGAAAAATGGAGATTTGAGTCTGTAGAGAGAAAGAAAAACTCACAGAAGCACATTGAAAAATCGAAACCTGTCCATTTTCTCGAAATGACCATGAAAAAACAACTAGATTCATTTAGATCTGCACAGGAAAGAACAGTCGGCGTAGATCTATGCAGCTAGAAGCTACTCTGTATCACATTGAAACACAATGACACATTTGTTCCAAAATTAAAGCTACTTTTTTTGCACTTCTTGTGAATCTGTAGACATGATAACTAAATATATAATTTAAACGTCCTTCACATTTATGATAGAAACAAGTATCACTTGTCAAAAGAGGGACTCTTTTACGTCTTTATTATGGTCTCTTTTTTTTTTTAAACAATTGTTTTGTAAGTAATACCGTGTCTGATACAGTTCTGCTGGAAAATAGCCACCTTCCATCTCCTCCTTGGTTCTGTGAGAATCCAGCAGATTTCTGATCCGTTCCACAGACTGATTTGAGGCATTAGATGCTCTGAACCAGAACTCATCCAAAGACAGGCTGTACATCTGATCAAAGAATCGCTGCTAAAAATGGTATTTTTCTGATCAAATTTTCACATTCTGTGGTTTATAGTGTCTGTTACGACTTAGAATCCTCATTCACAAAAATTAAGGTTTTAATGGGAAATTAAAATACCTCTGACCCCCTTTGTGACGTTTTATGTGATTTTATTTTCTTGTGAGGTATATTTTTGTGTGTGTTTTATGCTCAAGAGGAATCAGAAAGGACTAATGCAATCTGAAAAGTTTAAATAATATGGAGGAGATGGACGTGACAAATGGACCAGAAAAGCTAATTACAGGTGCATAGATGCAGGGAAATGTGAAAGATAAACTGAAAGAAACAATGAGGATAAACAAACTAAAATGTCAGAATATGAGCAAATAAACACAACAGAAATGATCAAAACAAAAAAACGCACAAATTAATTTAAGAGTCTAAACAGCTACGGATCATAATTATCTCTACCATAATGGGTAAATCGAGGATTTAAAAACAAAAGTCTTATTTTTAAATGCAGGATTCACATGCAAACAAAATAAGGGACAAAACATCCTATTTAAATATCTCTGTCATATTTTCAAACAATAAAAAGTAACTATAACATTAAACATAAGTAGTCGTATTTGACAATAAGCAAAACTAAGGATTGATTAATTTGTGACTAAAATGTGTTAACACATTGCAAGCCCACAGGTTATGTAAATAAAACAAAGATTTCTATAACTTGCAAAAAGATTTTATGTCTTAAAGAAGTCTGCAATTGAAATGAGATTAATTTTATCCCCAAAGTCACAGAGGAATGTTCAGAATTAGTTAAACCAATCTGAGATCAGATATTTCAATTAACCTATCTTTCTTCCATCAGGTTCTACCCATGAACTTCTTCCTCTCAAGCTACTAATAAATAAAAGTTGCAAGTAAAACCCCCAAAAAGATAATGTCTAATATCATTGAAGAATGCAAAACTGCATATTAAAATGTATTTTCACAAACTTCATTTGTAAATTTAGTAAAAATATAAAACAGCACCACAATTTTGTGAATTTCAGCTAAAATAATAAGCAAAATGCTGCACTTCGTAAACACTATATAAAATTTTCTAACTAGTTTTATAAAAAGCAAACTTTACCATTTTTGCACTTTTGCAGTATAATAATTCTGGTAAATTATTGAGCATTTTTTACTCATCATTTTTTAGCTAAAAATAATACAAATATTTATAAATTTCTCCACTTTGGGACAAGAAAGAATATTTATATTCTATTCTAAATAGTAATAGACGGATGGAGGAACAACTCCTGATGGTTTAAAAAAAAAATAAAAACAGATAAAACTGATTTAAAAACCATAAAACTCCACCAATATTTTTTACAACTCAACGCTTCATGACAGAAAATGCACTGAAAATGGTCCTGGTGCAAACCAGGACCAACTGGTCTGTACCAGTGACCAGTACAGATGGCAAACATTTCTGTGTAAATTATACCTGGCACTGGAAAATGCCTGACAAAAAAAAAAAAAATTAAAGGGGAATAATGTACAGAATTTGATAAATTGCTGCCTTGACAAAAGTACAAGTGAGGAGTGGAGGATGCTGCTGCTGCTGACAGGCCTATTATGCCACAAAAGCAACTGGAGAAGCCAACAATTGGGAGAGGGAGCTGTCACAGCGGTTTGCAAAATGGCAGATTTCTGCACAACACCAAAGGGTGTCACCCTGTCACTCCACAAGACAGCATGAAAAATTAATTCCACATGAGCCTACAGTAATACCAGATTTACACATGTACAGTTGTTTAAAGTTTTGACGGTGTTGTATTTCATGACAGTTGACCGTTTTTATTGAAATGAAGCAGACAAAAATATGGCAGGTTGACACTTTTGTACACCAAGGACTTGTTGAAGGTTACTGTACTTGCACTGTGCAGTGCTACACCTGTTATTGAAATATAGGCAGCATAAATAATGCAGAAGGTTGTTTATAAGCCTCAATTTTTACATTACAACTCATCAGATTTTACTTTTTAATGCTGCCATGCTTCTCTGTTAACTGTGCAACAAGTGAAATGAAGCAAATTTTCAACAGAGAAAGGTCTTTAGGTTGTAATACACAGATGAAAGAAATTAGCAAATGCTGAAAGATATCCTGTGAATTTCAAAGTGTAAACACCGCTTTAAATATGTGAGGTTTTTGTATCTTTAATGTGACAGATAGGGGAGTCCAAACTTTTTGCCACAGTGGCCAAAGTTGTGAAGCGCAAAAGTATATTGTGGCCAAGAAAAAAAAAAAGTAAATAAAGTAGTCACTTTTTCTATTGTTTTGTTGGAAAGGGGTATTATTCATTGTAGATCCCAAACTTACTCTACATTTGTTGTATTAAAAGAAAGGCATTTATTTTTCAAATTACTTTGGGCTCGATTGAACATATTTACTTAAAGTTATAAGGAATAGGGTTTGAGTCATTTTCTTTTGAAACACTTGCTGTATGTACATAAGCAAGTTTAATAAATTAATTTAATGTTCTGTTTATTACAAAAGCTTGATTATAAAAAGACATTTGTGTTGCACTTAACATCTTCCATCGTAAAAAAGATACGCCTGTATTAATTTTACTCTAATTACAAATAAAAAGTAAAGTGTTTAACAGGAACATTTAGTCAGTTTGGTTTACACTAAAGAACAGGTAGCAAACTTCGAATCACCATGACAACTGGTCTGGTAAAATTTGATGAATGGTTCTCTTGCTCCCCCTTGTGGCCAACTGCATGTAGTGCCACTTAAAACGTGCTTTAGGGTTTCATGTTTTGTAGCTCCACGTTTGCAGATACTTTTTGTGATTTTTAAGGATGAGAAATTGTAAATTCGTCATTTTACAACTTCTTTAAAGAAAGCAGAGAAAAGCATCTTTTCTCCTATTAGTCGTCTTTTTTCTGCTTTCATCTTAACATCTCAGTACTACAGCCTGATATCAGCAACTTACACAGTATAGGGAGAATTAAGATCTTATAAACAAATGGTTTGCAAAAACACCGATAAAAGTGTTAGCTTTGCACGCCAAGAGGACTGCACTGTGATACAGTGATGGTGGCAGTATCTTGTCTCTGTTGCTGCCAGTGACACTGGTGCATTTTGTGTGGTTATAAAAAGTTTTCTGTCAAAGTACCACCTAGATGTTTGAAACATGGACAAAAATCCCAAATAAACATCAAAGCTGGTTTTGAATTTTGAGAAACAAGACTCAGGCCTGACATCATCTTCAGCCTTTACTGCCTCTAAATGACACAGCAGACTTAGCAAAAAATAAGTGATGTGTGTCTGGTGCTTTTTTTTGGTTAAAATAAGGTTATTTATTCACTAAAATTACTGTGCATGCAGAGTATCCAGACATATTACTCAGAATGGCAATATAACATTACAGTGTGGTAAAACTACTCCTAAAAGTATTGTTGCCCCCAAAAATGTAACCAGTTGCTATCCACCTCTGTTGTCTCGTGCGGTAACTATCAAACTTTTAGCATGTAATTCCACTATTTCGTCTTCAACCAATCATGACTCGGCAACGGACTTTGACAGCCAATCAGGATATGGATTGGCATTGTGGGCGTTTCATTGTAGAAAGAATGCAGTGCGGCGGTGCGGCGCATCCATCCTCCCGGTCCGGGTAGAGTTCGGTTGAGGAGGTGCTGGATGGTGGTGGGGGGTGTACCACTGATGAGAGAGCGGCCGAAGGAAGGGGACGCTTTAGTACGCGCTGAAGGACTGTAACGTTAATTCACTGGAAACCGACCAGAACCATCAGGGCAGAGCTCCATCCACCTCCCGCGTGCGGTAAGTTGCGGAGAGAATTCCGGGCCAACCGTTTTTTATCCTGGATGTAGCGGCTAGCAACAGCCTCCGTTCACGTTAGCTAGCGGATTATGACTTTTTAATGATGGAGGACCTTCAGCCTCGCTAATGTTAGCTGGCAACGCAAAGCCAACGGCTTGTTTCTAGCTTTAAAAAATGTGTTATTTTTGCTTAAAGAAGAAGTGTATTGTTTAAGAGCCGGTGTGGTCGCGACGGGGTCATTGTCCTGCTTTTATCCTGAGCCAGACGTCTTTGAGCCACCCACACCCATGATGGGATTTGCAAGAGGAGGCTGAACAATTCATCCTCAACTCCTGTTTTTTCCTCGGTATTTTCTACTTCACTTTCAAATCTGGTAATATGATTAATTATGGTGATAACCCCCCCTCCGGCTGGATCCATCAGTTGCATTTGACTGGAAATAAACTGAGTTCTCGCAGGCATCTTTTGGAGCGGCTGTTATCTGAGGCAACTTTGAGCTAACGTTAGCGAGCTAATTTAGCCGCTGCAGCTGTTTGGCCTGTCCAGTGAGAAGATCAGGCCGGGGAGAGATGTTTTCATTCATAGCCAACCTTTTCTAGATGCTAAACATTTTTACTGTGGTGCAAAAATTAGCATTTTGTTTGTACCGTTACGTAGAAACATGTGAGATGACATTGACTGAGGGGGGATGCTGGCAGACAATAATCAAAAGCCAAACTGATCCACCATCGTCTGACCTGACCCAGATTAATATCTAACCCCTGCCTCATTTCAACATGGGATCAGGCTGCATGTTAAAATATATCTGATCATGCTTTTTGATATAGCTGAGAATTATATTACAAAGGCAAATGCACTTTTATAAAAACTCAAAATTTAAACACTATACATCTTAAATGTTTGTTTATCAAGAATGAGTTTTAAGTTTAACGAGTTTATTGTTGATAAATAAAAAAATATTTTAACATTGAAAGGAATTATAAAGTTTTCTTACTTTGTTAAAGTGTAAAAAGTAATATTCATAGTTTGATTGTAATGTTACCATGGTTACATTGTGACTCCATGACTTCGGTTTGCACATCTGAGCAAATCATAATCAATTATCTCTGCTTGCTTTAAGCTTCGCCTCTTCGCACAGACCCAATAACATCTGGATTAAAATGCTGTTATTGATGCTGATATTCTGGACAGAAACTTATTAAGTTCTGCTTAAGGCTTCATATGACCTGCCAAGTTATAAAGCACACTTTATAGAAGTTTATTGTTGCAGTCAGTGCTGTACTTGTGTCCACTGTGGATATACAAGTAGTCAGCCATTGTTTCATCCAGTTATACTCGTCATTACTTATTAATTATTCTTTCATAGATGCAGAAGTCAGAGAATTTTGTAGCATTTTACAAATCATTGATTTTGTAAAGCTCTCGCCTGTACGTTTTGTTTTCTCTTTGAGAAATATATATATAATAGGATAATTTTTTAAAGCTCTGCCTACAAAATAACCTCCTCAACTTTTATAGAAAAAGAACATTCTCAGAAATGGCTCAAACTAAAGATTATTTTAGTAATTGATTGTTCTGATGAAAACATTGGCACATTCTACAGATTTTTAATTTAATGACTTTGGCCTTTTTTTTACACAATATTAGAAGTGCACTAATAGATGCAACTAATCAAATAATTTCATCTTATTAATCGTTTCAGCTGTACTTTTTGACACATATTTCCACGTGGATGTGCTTAAAAATGCAACCTACAAAAACCTGAGTATATATTTGGACAGATGGATAAAAAAAATGAATAGATTGATTAAGAATTGTTGGAAAGATCAACTTAACATTTTTAAGGATGAGAAAGGAAATATGTAAATATTTCTATGAATCCATTTTTTCCCATTATATATATAGATATATATATATATATATATATATATATATATATATATATATATATATATAATATTAATATATATATATATATATATATATATATATATATATATATACATACATTTAAATATTTCCCACAAAGAGAGCAAAGCATTCAGTCTGTTGCAGTAGTATGGGTTTAGGCTTAATGTTTATCTTGAGATTACTAATAAGTGATTTCTGTGATAAGGGGAGAAAACTATAAATATATCGCTGCACTTGACTTTACTGTATGGCTAGCTCCATGCTAGCTCACTGTTACTGTCTCTTGCTCTGCAGTTGTGGAGTCACAATGTCTGGGATCATGAGCGCCCCCTGCCATGAAGCAGGAGAACTGCCTGCCTCACCTCCAATCTGTTCTCTGCTGTTTCTGATCGCGCCTCAGCACACAAAATACGTTACACATACAGTTGGTGACAAATAACACTGTAGATTATACACATAAGCTAAATTATGAAAAATGTGTTCACACATTAAATGTTTCTCAGTCATTTTATTGGCGATGTACAGACAGGAGGAGCATGCTCTCAGCGAGAGGTTGATCAATCCCTGGAGAGCCTCAGCTCTCTGCTGCCTCACCAGCTTCGCTTCCGAGCATTTCAATGGGAAATGGGAAAATTCAGCGATTTTGTAGAAAAAATAATCAAAATTGATCACGCTAGATAAAAAATAAATACTTTACAATACAAACAACAGGTTGAAAATACTCCAGGACAGCGGCCTTTGAGGACCAGAGTTTGACACCCCTGTCTTAAACTGACCTTTGGCAGATTTGATGTAAATCAAAGCTGCGTTTTCTTTAGCTTGAGTTGATGAACATTGATTTTCTCCTCCCTGCAGGTTGCCCCAGATTGCCGTGCTTCTGCTTTTCCAGCAGTAATGTCACAGAGGAGTGGGCAGGATGACCCGGAGCGGTACCTCTTCGTGGACCGTGCCGTCGTGTACAACCCGGCAGCTCAGGCGGACTGGACCGCCAAGAGGCTGGTGTGGATCCCGTCGGAGCGCCACGGCTTCGAGGCGGCGAGCATCCGCGAGGAGCGCGGGGATGAGGTGGTGGTGGAGCTCGCCGAAAACGGGAAGAAGGCGGTGGTCAACAAGGACGACATCCAGAAAATGAATCCGCCCAAGTTCACCAAGGTGGAGGATATGGCTGAACTCACATGCCTGAACGAGGCGTCGGTGCTTCACAACCTGAAAGACCGATACTACTCCGGCCTCATCTATGTAAGTACAAGGACAATTAAGATCTAATGGACATATCAGGGAAAGATTTTATGGAATCAGTGCAATCCGCTTTACCACGCTTGGAAAGTACCTGCAAGATTTGCTTCTGAGCTGATATTGCGTCCGGCTAGCACTATAGAATAAAGTGGATATAAATTATAAATGGATAGAATCGTATTTTAAAGTCCATCTAGCATGATGTCAGCTTCCTGATATGGATTCTTTTAGGATGCTTCTCTTTTTAACGTTTACACAGAATGCTCTGGTAGACAGACACCCTGGTGCCTGCTCAAGACTCAGAGGGGATTCAGCTCCCATCTGACCCTGGGGCAGCAGCGAGTTTTTTTTATCTCCTTTTCCAGCTGATTTCATAAGTGCTCTGTTCTGGATAACTGGCCATTAAAGCAATTTATGTACTCTGTAAAAATTATAGATTCCCTCTAGATTTTTCCATCACTGTTTAAAAAAAAAAACAAAAAAAAAACTGATCACAGGTGGAAAATATTCTTTTAACATTCCCTCTGGTATTAACACACTTTTCAGAGGAATGCAGACTAAGTAAATAACTTGAGGAAAACCTGAACTATATAAACATAAACCTGAAGTCTCTGTTTCTTTCCTGTGTCGGGTGATGGAGTCGGTTACTGATGTGTTGTATTGAGTGAAAACTGGAAACTTGGAGCTTTCCAATATCCATGTGAGGGAAATAGAGGGGAAGTTGCATTTTAAAGTCTGGTGAAGTTTTCTAAAAAAGCAGGAGGCACATTTTGCATAATATTAGAAAATCTGGTAAACTGGTGATGATGACGTCAGGTGCTTTCTTCTTCCTCTCTTTACCATTTGTGTTTCTTAAACTCCATAACATTTTGAGAAATATAATTTGTGTGAACATCTGCAGCCACGAGAGTTTATTTAACTCCCTGAATATTACATTAAAATAAACAAATTAAGTTCACAAGACTATAAATATATAATCCAACTATTATTGCACTCCCAACTATGAATATTGCACACATTGATATTGCTATGACGATATAATTGTGATATATCGTGCATCTATGATGGATATGATCACTTTTTCTGGTTTTATTTTGTATTTTATTTTTATCAGATTAATCATTTCTAAAGCTGCATGATTTCAGGATTGTATGTGATTGGGATGCTGCTGCTAAAAATTGAGACGATGCTGATTATGATATATTTTCCAGACTTTGTCCAGCTGGTCAAATACATTATTTCGCCACAGCTGCATCCTGGATTAAGCAGAATATGATAGACAGGTGTTATTCCTTTGCTATTGTTAGGATTTAAAGTCAGAAATTGCTGTGATAATTTGTATAGTAGTTCATTTATTTAACCATGAATGTTGGCTCAATGCAACTTACATACAGAATTCCATAGTCTAGTCCAATCACACTGACAGATTACAAGTCAGTTGTTTTCATCCCACCTGGACTCAGAAGTTAATCTCATCTTATTTTGAAAACTGGGAAAATGTTTTCCATCTCAAAGTCCAGCTGATTGCATGGACTCTGCCTTTGCAGCCATTTCTCCTCCTGATCTGCTGATGCTTAACAAGCTCTTTTAGCGCTGGTAAATTTCTGCATAAACATCAGACTATAACAGCTTAGCATTTGATATGAAACTCTAGAGTCTAAAAGGCTGTCGTATCCCACATAATCTGCCGATTTCCCCTGTGATTATGAGCCACTGAATGCATTCCTGGAATAGCCTGGACATGAAGCAGGTTGTACTCTAAATGCTTTTTGCTAAATGCTTGTTAAAACACTTTGTATTTTAAAGAGACCAGCACAGAAAAAGGCCCAATATATAGAATTTGACATGTCCGTTTGTTTGCAGCCTAAAGGCTCTTCTGGAATGTCATTTCACAGTATAATGAAAAGAAATACAAGTTGAACATTTATAGCCTTAAAAAACGCATTAAAATAACATTACATTTCAAAGGTAGTGCAACTCTCCTTACTCCTCCTCCTTTTGACAACAGGAGGAGGAATAAGAGCAGTAGTTATATAAATATATATACTGTACTATTTTTGCAATTTGGATGATGGATTCTGCTGAGCATCTCCATGATCTGCTGATCAAGTTCTTGTATCTCTTTGTGTTTCGTTTGATAATACTGATGATTTAGTAATCCTTTAAAACTACTCTGAAAAACGAACATTGAAACAACAGTCACGTTTAAATAAAAGCAATGCATTTAAATATGCAGAATGAACACTAATGCATCTGACTTGTTAATAGCCAAACACGCATTAACCAGCTCCTGGGTTGTAAAAAGTCATCTGTTCTTTTTCTCCCTGTTTTTGAGATCATCTGTGCTTTTAGTGCGATTCTTCAGCCTGTAATGTGTCCTTTCAGTCTGTGCTGAAATGTGCAGGAAAATAGTTGTTTTTTTTAAAACATAGAAATGGTTTGGGTGGGTATTGTCGTTCTCCAAAGGCAACACTTTGCGTCACATGCCGTGACTGGAGGATTTTGTGTGACCTCTTCACCGTGGATGTCCCTGTGGGTGGAGATATGAGCCCTGCCTACAACGATCACATCACAGTGGCTAAAGCAAGACTGATAGTTTTCCTTCTGACTTTAGTCCTCAATTGTGTTCATGTTTAAAATTATTTCAACGCTCCACAAAGAGGAAAATCACCATTTTCTGTATTTCTACAATTTACCATGATTATGTTCATGTTGCACTGAGTGACACAAAATAAAATAAATACATTTTGGCGTTTCTAGGTGCAGTGAAGCCAAACTTTACTTTAAACACAGCCTGCTCACGAAGAGCAGAGTTGTAAAATGCAGCAGCCCCGATCCGAGCCACATGTCTGAGCGCAGGGAGGCCACTGCTGAGTCACATGGTAACCCAACAGCCATAACAGAGCGCTTTGTGTTTACTGATAAGCAACATCTGTCTGCTCAAGTAACTGAATTTTCCTCCAGTCCTGGTGTAAAAAAAAAAAAAAAAGCTTGATTAACAAGTTGATTTATTTCAGTTTCTGAGTGTTTGTTTTGTTGATCTGTATCATCACAAACAGGCGTTTCTTCAGCTGGAAGAGGTTTTTTTTTTTTTCTTTTTTTTTAGCAATTTTATTCAATGTCAGTTGAATTCTTTCCTTCCAGTGTTGAGTTCAAGAAGAAGAAAAGTTTTAATTAGAGGCTGCAGACGTGTTGGTCAGCTGATTATGGATTTCTGCATGTCTTATTTTGTGATCCCTTAAATTGGACAATTACATAACTCTGACTTTACTTCGTATTTCAGTCCAGAGCCAAACAGTCGTAAACAGTAGAAAAAATGTCTAAATGAGTAGAAAAACTCAGAGTACTGCTTTGTTTTATATTAAGAAAATTCATATTGTTTGTTTAATCTTCTGTCAAGCGCTAGTTATTATAAATTCAAACTGTGAACAATCAGACATGCTCAGTTTGCAGGGAGCAGAAATGGCAGCTCCAATCTGTCTGTTAAATATTAATGTCAATATGATCTGTCAGCTGTTTTACCCGCACAGAAATCATCAGTCAATTACTGAGTCAAGAAATATTTTTGCTTTGTTAAAGAAAAACAGTAATTTAACAAACTTTTCTAAATTTTTGATAATTTTTCTCTTCCTTACTCTGAGTTATTTAAAAATGTAATTTTGTTAAACATTTAATCAGATTAATCGGTTGTCAAAATAATACTAAACTAATTCGGTAAAAAAAATTTAGCAAATAGAAAAATGCTATTTGCTAAAAGAAGGAAGCAATAATTACACAAAACTGTAGAAACATACTGTATATTTTGCATTTAAGATAAAAACATTTTTTTGTCTGTAAAAATATTTTAGCTTTACCTGGTTCAATTTCTTCTTCTTTTTACAAAACAAATAACATTTTCTGTTAAGCACTTTTTGGTTGTAAAAAAAAAATTACAGATTAGTCTCTACATTTGATTGATTTTAAGTCGAGCTGTTAGAATCATCCTTCTGGTTGCAGATGCATCCTTTGCTACAAATCAATCAATCACTGAATCAATCAAGTTTATTTGTTTGAGACATTTCAGGAAGATTCTCTATCATAAACATCTTATTATGGTCAATAGCTGTGAGAACCAATAACATACTTTACATTTAGTTAAATACCATTGATAAAATAATCAACACACATCAAATATGTTGATCAATCTTCCATTTATTATGACTTGAAATAGTCAGTGTTTTCCATTTCAAACAACTATTATTACCCTCAAATGATATTTTTCCAGCTCCTTGTTCAAATAACTACTTTTATGTTCCAGAACAGATAATGTAAGAATCCATTACAGTGGTGAATATGAGCAAATTATGGTCCTTGCCATGTGCTGCAAGACAATAGTGAGGCCAAAGTAGCACCTGTGTCGATCATACCTGTAGTTAAGAGGCGCTACAGTTACTGCAGCCATGTAGCTTCGGAGAAAATGACAGCTTAAGAGCAGGGATGCCAGGAGACGTAATTGCAGAGGAAGTGCAGCATTACAGTGCAGACATAACGACCCTGTTTCAGCATAGCAGCTAAACACTTGAGGTGTTTTGCAACACTTTACATTCTTAGAGTTTGTTCAGTCACACAGATTATCTCCTTCAGGTTTTAATGCTGAACAAAATGCTCCAAAAAGGTTAGCAACCCCTAGTAATGCCACATTTAACACCAAACTCTACTGTCTTAGCACAAGCTACCATTTCTGAGGTTGAGAAAATCAACATTAAATCCTAACAAAAGGCAGTCGCTTCAAGCTAGTAAAGCTAAAGGAGACTTACTCAGTCATGGATGTAAGAGTGGGGAATATGGACTTAGAATGTTATCACAATATTTTGTATTACTATTGTGATAATAAAAAAATTATTATAAAAACTATCAATTCCTTTTTATTAAGTGAATGCATGACAGAATTAATATATAAATGCTGTTGAAAAACAGTTTTTAATTTCAGTGGAATATTTGATGTGTGTGTATTTGCAGTTAAATTTTCCTTTCTGTGCCCTTGCAGAAGCTTATAATAAATTAGATTAATACAATAACATAGCAAAACAATTGCTGTTTTTCTCTGATTTTTTTTTTCTTCCTGTCATAAAGTTATTCTTTCTGTTCTTGCAACAAAGCTGTTTTCCGAGCCTTACAATGGGAATCAAAACAGAAGATTATGTTTTGTATCGAAAGGAAGTCTTCATGGAAGAAAGTAAATAACAGGATTTATCTTTGTTGATATATTGGTAAGCACTGCAAAGCCTGCTAATCTGTAGCTGCTAATCTTTACCTGCTTTGTTTACCGTTGCCTAAAGTCGGTAAACTGTAGCTGCACTGTCTCAACAGTGGAAGTCATTGTGTTTATTTAAGTCACATTAAGGCTACGTGATTTAAATAAAGTTTCATTTCATCTCTAGTGCTTTTGTATTCTATAGTCTTCTATGTGTTTTTCAAATTATTCTTTGGATTCACTGTTAATGTCCTGAGTTTTTGACATCCGTTCCAGTTATTTGAAAACATTTGTGGCCAACTTCCTTATAGTTTGCTTTTTTGTATAAAAGTAGAAATATAAAAGTGCTCAGACAAGGATCATGTTGGGGTTTTTTTTCTCGATACCTTTGATTGAACGTTTTGCTGGTTTCTGTTAAATTTCACTGCAGGTCAAACCCAAATGGTAAAAATAAAAAAATGGCAAATGAGTGGAATGACCAGCAGTGAAAGCATCAAACCGTCTTCTTCAGCTTTATCTGAAAAACTTTACTAATACTAAAAATAATTTGAGTCTTCTTCCCTTTATAACAACTTCCCCACTGAAGAGTGTTGTGGTTAATGCAGCATGGTAGCTTGATTTGCATCCAGCTCAGTAGAGCTTCCGTTTAAATCTTCCGCAAGTAACATTTGTTTGGATGTTTTTTACTCAGAGAAACATTCACTTTTCTCAGCTGTCAGACTTTCATAAACTCCTTTTTAAAAAACACTTTATCCTGCAGATATATGTATAAATATATATAAACGGGAATCAAAACAGACACACACAGTGGTAACATGTTTGTCATTTTAATTAAATTATGTTGGGAGTAAGAATCTCAAGATTTAGAGCAATTCAATACTGGATGTTTTTGTATGTCTAGCAATGGGTAAAAAAAAGTGTGAAATGAATCAGATGTTGATTTCTTGTTAAGATAATTTAAAATCCTGAATAAAATACTCTAAATCATTGCTTCTTTTTCCCACTGATGGAGAGCCCATTTATAAAACTCAAATTCAGATTTTCAACCAGACTTTTTTTTTAGAGGATTATAAGACAGTGCTGAAAATGTGGGCTGCTGATATTGTTAAATCTACTGGTAGAGGAGATGTGCCTAGGCCTGTCACAATAATCAATAAATAATAAATCAATGAGTCCCATGATAAATTGAAAAGTGATTTATCCTTTTTCTTTTTTCTCTCGCTCTTTTCTACCAAAACCTGGATGACAGAAGTCTCCAGTCTGGTGCTTTAGTCTTAACTATACCTGTTTTTGTTTTACAAAGACGTCATAATTAATTTTATATGTTGTTTTGTTTATTCATTTCGTTTTGGATATTTAAAATGTCTTCCAGTTTCAGTGTTAGAATTTAAAGTTGCTCAATCTCTGAGAATGAGTTCTTACGTTATTATGCCAATATTACCTTTATATTACTTGAAAATGGTTTCAAAAAAACAGTATTACTGTTTACCGCAATAACTTCTCAACTTATCGTCCAATAAAATTTGTTATGGTGACAGATGTACATGAACCCCTCTTGCAATCTTCAACCAGACAGAGTGCTGTTACGGCTGCCAACTGGTGTCTTGTTGCTAGCGGTGTAAACCTCCCAAATACCCGCTGGGGTATGAAGTTAAGGGCAGCCAGCTGAGTTATTCCCCTCCCCTCTTCCTGTGGTTCCCGCTGTGTCCCCGCTGGTTCAGTAGATCACAGATCTGTCTGCTGGCGTTGCGCCCGCTATGAGGTCGTCTCTGGAGGGGTTGGAATGAAACGGACCAAAATCAAACTGATGTCACCAGTCAGTCTTACTCAGCAGAGTGGAAGTATCCGCAGTATTGGTGGCTATGATGCTACAGGGGGTTGAGGTTTTATTGGCAGATACTGTGGGAGGTTTCAGAGTAACAAATCTGTATGACCAGACAGCTGTACAGAGTTTAAGCATCCGTGCTTATGGAGGAGGGGGTTGATGGCCATCTGGCAATATTACCCCGTCCTTTATAAACATGAGCTTTCAACAGCACAAGAACATTGTTATTGATGTGGTTATCTTTTAATTTAAACAGTTTGAGCTCAAAAAACACTTTATTTTAGTTTTAATTGTCAGTGTTGCATCAGATTGTTATGTTTTAGCCCTTTAAGGCACATGTGTCAAGGGCTGTGGGCCAAATCCGACCTGCCATAAGCTTTTTATGTGCGGCCCTCGAGGTTCTAGACTAAGCAGTAAGTGTGCTTAAATATTATGTTTTCAATCAAATCAACACAGTTTTTATCTGTTTATTGCCAAATTATATCAGTCTTTCCGATTTCTTGTGAATTATCACGGAAATTTTCGCAAAATCAGCAAATCCCAGCAGTTTTTTTGTGCTAAAACATAATTGGGAGTTTATTACAGATTTTTCTAAAAAAAATTGTCAAAAGCTTTCTTCTTCTAAGCAGCTCCCTCAGCCTTAATTGATGTCAGATTATAGTCAGTGATCTGTACAACGGATAAAAAAAAGCCGCATCTCATAAATAGTACCCTAACCCTTTCCAAATTAGACTGAAATGATGTTCAATAATATTATTTAGCTTTAAAAATTAATTGATAATTTAACAATCTGTGAATAGATTTTAACAATACATTCTGGCACAACCGTCCCTTTAAGCGCATTCATAATCTTGATTTGGCCCAAAACAAGAGAGAGTTTGACACTCTGCTTTAAGGCCTAAGTTTCAAATCTCCACCTGGATAATTTTGCTTTAAATGCCCTGTGAGTAAATATATTTGTCCATTTCCCCATAACAACTGCAATTTTCAATATCTAGCAATTATTTACAATTTACTATTAAAAGATTATTTCATCACATTAAACTGAAGTAAAACATGCTCCCTGCAAAGGTGGGAGTGAAATTACCGTAATAACCCGATTATTGGCTGGAAAGTGCAAGGTCCCCCCTTTCAGAAACAGTTGGAATTTTTAAGATGGCACAAAAATATTGCATAGATACGGTACTGGAAAGTTGGCTTGTAAAAAACTGTGTCATCAGTGACACCTTTGAGCCTATAAGAGTTAACCTAATCAATATTCTGGATTCAATAGTCAGGATAATATAGGGTATATTCAATATTCACCTCAAGTCAGATGACAGATGAAAATCTTTTTCCTGCGTCATGATTCATTTGAGACCAAAAATTTTTCCAAATGGATTTGTATGCCTTGGGGCCTTCCAGGCTGTCTGACTGCCATGAACAAGATTAGTCAGGGAATGTGTGTGTGGGGCCAAGCCAAGCACACAAATCAGAAACGTATAAAAACGATCATGAGGAGGAAAATGAGTCTGAGGAGGGGTACAGACAGAAAAGCACGTCTTGATAGAATTACTTTTATTTGCAATTGTTAAGTTTTAAAACAAAAGACCAGAGAGGTTTGATAGGCTAAAAAAAATGTGTGGACATTTTATTGTTTTTAAGTTTCCACGATTATCCATCTAAATTAATCTGTGAGCATCTGCGGCATAGTGGGTTGCACTGTGAACCCCACACACTGTGCACCCCACACACTGTCTCAAATTAATGTTTAAACAGCAACAGCAATCTCAGGGATTAACCCATGTCTGTCTGCTCACAAACTTTAATTAATTAAAGTCACAATCTCCTGTAGTCTGTTTCCATGGTCAAAGGTAAAACTTGCTTTAATTTAAAGCAGGAAATCAGGATTTTCTTAAATGAGCAACATTTTATAGTTGCTTACAAACAGCAATATATTGCTGCGTGAATATTTGACACATTTAAAACAACAGCAATACACATGCTATAATATCTTAAGTAATGCAGATATTCCCATCTTAAAACACCAATAACAAGAAAATAGGATTCAGTTGTTTCACCAGTTTTATGGGACTCAGAAGACTCTTTTTTTTTTTTGTCTTTCAGAACTATATTTATGATGTGTGGCACTAGTAGCAATGATGGTATTTGCCTTCATTAAGTGGTACTCAGAAGAAATTTTGCCATCAACAAGCATCATAAATGTTCACAGTTCATTTTCCCCATCCCCATGTCTTTGAGGAGAAAGTCCTAGTCACGTTCCAAGTCATTTAGGATTGAGTCAACGTCAGATCTTAAGTCTTTAATAGGCTTTTGTTCAAGGAAAGAACTCTGGTTCTTGAACTGGTTTGGGTCGGTGCCTATGAACTTTGGTGCGTTTTTGAGAGCCAATGCCCACTTCTACCTAGCATGCATTGCCACCAGTAGATGTTACAAAAGCAAAGAGAGCGTAGGAGCAAGATCTGTGTGTTACTTCTTGTTTATCTTTCTTTAATTTAACAATCCACATACCTTTCAGCTAATCACCAATATAGTTTTCACTCTTACTGTACATAAAACAACAAAGAAATAGATAACTTCCTTTGAGCTAATTCTTGAGATAACTTGTTTCTGCTTTCCATCACTTGTTACTCCAAAATAAAATCAGCTTCTGACTTTTCTCAACAGACTTCACTTCACATTTTTCACTGCCATGCTTGTTGGTCTTTGTTCGGTTGTCAAAATGTTTTTCTTCATCCATTGACCGGCCCACAAGTGGCAGTTCGTGCAGAAAAAAATAACTAGCTCAATTCATTATGTGGAACTTTTCTTTTCTATTAAAACATTCGTCAACGGTTCGAAAACACGTTCAGGAACTATTACAGACTCATAATCGTGTTGGTAGAAAAGAACTTTAAGTTCAGATTCAGAGTTCTTCCAACTCAAGTCTCACATTGCTGTCCCCATCTCTTACAAAGCCAAACTCTCTGTAAAGTAAAACCAACAAACACCAGTAAACAACACTGACAATCCCTTCAACTATATTGACCAAAGACGATACAGTAGACCAAGAATGAATGCTGATGACCATTGACCTCCACATTGGGAGATCAATGGTCGTCTAACCTGCCCCCCAGTTCCAACACCAAAGGAAAACCAGTGGGATTTCCTTCAAGATATTTTGGTGACGAGGCTGTTACTTCTACTACTACAAAACAAAAAGCTTAATTAGTAATTATTTGACTGAACAAACCAGTTCCACAGAGTGCTGGAAGGTCCTCATTGTGTCTATGAATGCTTGTGTATCAGATCTGCATAAAATCAGGAGAAACATCTTTGTTTTAATTATTTTTTTTTTCTGGCTGTAACTTGATCTTTACAGCGCTAAACCACAGTTTCTTTTCTGTTCTTCTAAGACGGGGACTGTGGCATTTTAGACCATTTGGGGAACACAAATGTATAACTTGTTTTATTAAAAAAAAAACCTACTACATTAGCTTGAATAAATGTCAGATGGATTGTAGGATTGTAAGTGGAGCTACTTTTGGAGCTGGAATATTTTACTTTCCTGAGCTTAATTACTTTTGTACATCTCAATTTAGATGTTACTATGTATAAAAAATTCCTTAAATCTGTAATTTACAGTCCCTGCTGTCTCCTCTTCAATTAACATGAGTAAACATTAAAACTAAAAGATACTACCTGTGACGTTAAACCCACTCTGCAGCCAGTTAATCTATTATCTTATCTTTTTGTAGACATACTCTGGCCTCTTCTGTGTGGTTATTAATCCCTACAAAAACCTGCCCATCTACTCGGAGAACATCATAGAGATGTACCGCGGCAAAAAGCGCCACGAAATGCCTCCTCACATATATGCCATCTCAGAGTCTGCATACAGATGCATGCTTCAAGGTAAGTAAGAGTTTATCTCTCTCAGTCCATTGAATGTCATTGATTGTCAAAGTGATTTACTCCACCTCTTATTTTATTTTTTGTATTTATTTTTTTGATAATTGTCTTTATACACTGATACAAATCCCTTTCAAGTTTTGGATGTACAATAAACATCACGCTACTTTATTTGCAAGATTTTATATTGCCGTTTTGTTTTGGTTCGCAACTCGTTTTGGCCCATGTGACAAAAAGTTTGGACATCCCCGATGTAGGTTGATAAATTGTATTTATTTTTGTCATGTCACCAACAGTTGTAGCTAAATGTTTTGTAATATGTTTCAATATTTCTTTGGAGATAAATATGAATATGTGGTTAAAATGATGAAGTCCTCATTTTAATTGTCAATGAGGGAAAGTCCAGAGTGAGGGCAATCCAAGCTGAAGGATGTTTTCTAAGATCTGTGGCTGGCAGCTGGCAGGTTTCCAGGCTCTATAAGCAGCGACTGACTGGGATCAGACCAGCAGGAACAGAGAGGGTGACCCCATTGTGCTTGACAATAGATTCATTGTATGATTGTGAGAGCTGAACAGTGGGGGTGGAGACAAACTGGACAGTGCTGTCAGTCCTTTAAGGATTTGCTTTCCTCTTGTTGGTGTGCAGAGAAAGATTTTGATCGCATGTTTGCAAGCAGTAGATAGCAGAGTATAATAATCAGCTATGATAGCTGGGTGCCAAGCAAATCTTTTCATTTGAGCAAAGATTTAAGTAAAATTAACAACATTGAGAAGTTGTTGTTCAGCTGGATTATTCATTTAATCCAGCTGGTTTTATTTGAGAGAATCCTCTATAAACTACATGATATGTTTACTTGTGAATGATGCAACATATTTTTGTTTCTGTACATATGAACAGTCATATGTTATCTATATTTGGAGCAGAGGTGTTGCTTTACTTTGTTTTGTTCTTTTTTAAATATTTTGGGTATTTTTGGTATGTCCTTCATTTTTTATTTATTTACTTTTATAGATATTATTATTATTTATATTTTTAATGTTTGTTTATAAATTAAAATTATGACAAAAGATTTTTACTTTCTTTCATGCAATTTATTTAATTTAATTGTATTTATTTTTTTAAAGATTTCAAATATGTTTTTAATGAAATTTTTTAAATTTTTTTTAAAATTATAAAAAGAATTATATATTATTTATCATTTTAAATAATAAGAATGATTTTAAGTAGACATTTTAGATTTGGCTTGAGTTTGGCTTCATTTACACATTTAGCAAGATTACTGCAGTTAGCATTATGAAATCTAAACAGCAGTGTCTGTGTATATTTCAAAGCTTTGAGATTTCTAACATTTGCGAACCTTTCCAAATCTTCCCTCTCCAGCAGGATCAAATATTGGGTTTAAATTTCATGTCCTGTTGAAAGTGACTTTTTTTATGTACCTGAAAAAGTTGAAACAACCAAAGCTGCAAAAGTTAGAAATTATAAAGCAGCTTTGGCACTAATTCTGAGAATACCTCACTCTGAACCCTCTTGGCATCCTAACTGCAGCATGTTGCTTCCGCAACCTGGTTGCACCTTAGTGTGGGTTGTTCACAGATTGAAACATTGAGTTTCTTTCTAATGGATGAGAGACGGTGAAGCTGAAAAACCATCTTGAGTCCGGTTTCTTTTTTGCATTTGCTGTTGGCATCTGTAGCTTTTGTGAAACCGTTCATATAATCCAGCTGGTTTTTCTTGAGCGAATCCTCAACTTAACCTACAAGATACGTTTATTGGTGAATGATGCGACATAGAAACATAGTTTTGTTTCTGTACATAGAATACAGTCTTCTAACTGCATTGAGCGAACGTCTCCGACCTCCCAGACTTGACCTGATTCTCCACTATCTTTCTGATTGCAGCTGAATTAACAGATGTGGTGTAAAAGGAGGTTTTTAGGTTGGAGATTAATGGAGGCCAGCTGCTTTCAGCTGTGCCCTGAGCATTTCTACAGCCTGGTTGATAAAAGAAAATAGCCAGCTGCATAGTTAAGCTTTGGAGCATTATTACCCTTTTATCCAAACTGGCAACTAAGTTATTGGAAAGTTTCTGAGTTTGAGATAGTCAGGCAAAATCACTGCTGATCAACTCATTTCACCCGGTTGCATAACTCTTGTGTCTGAACTCTGAATAATTCATCACATACCTGTGTTATTTAGAAGCTTCTTCTGAAAGCTGTCCAGAGTCGGTTTGTTGCCGAACTTTAAGTTTATGAGCTGTGGGACTGAAGCAGATTGCCAAAATCAGTAACAGAAGGGTGACTAACACTTGCAGAGATCCGATAATTACTGCAAACCTTTTCACTGCTCAGACAGAAAGTTAAATAAGGTGTTGCTGAACAAAGACGGGGTGAGCAAGGAGACCTCTCGATCTCACTAGACATCTGTTACGGATTACACTTTTTGATACGCTCCATAATTGTTCTCAGTGTGCCAACAGTTTTCTTCACTGACGTATGGAAAGCTGACAGTATCATTTGTATAATTGGAAGCAAATACTTTTTGTTGCTTTGCATCAACATTGGGACCACAGGAGTTTTTAATTGTACGGGTGGGCCGGGTTCAGCACTGCTTCATTGTCCCAGGTGGAGTTATGAAACAAGCTTGCTTTCTCTCAGTGAACAGAGATAGGGCTCTTTTCTTGACTCGTTCCCCTGATGTTCAGTCGGGGCAGGAGGTCAAGTCCAGTTGGATTCATCTTGTTTCAGTAAGATTTTCTCCAAAGCAGATAGCTTTATCCCATAAAGATCTAGACAAATCAACACAGCCTAAAATTACACAATGTGTTTCATGTGTTTGCAGTTTCTCAGTTTTCCCAGCACTCCTACAAATCTGTGAATAAACAAGCTCAGTAAAGCTGAAATAGGGCAGGTTACAACCTCACCAAACACACGGCAATAATTACGTCTGTAAAGTTTGTAGCCTTTTAAATCAAAGCGTAATAAAACCCTCTTTCAAGCTCAGCCGACTTGTAATAGGGCTGCCCAAGTTTAGTCCTGCAACTTTTAGATGCGTCCCTTCTCCAAAACTCTTGAATCAAATGAATGTCATCAGGCTTTGTCACAGCGAGATTCAAAATCTTTCCAATAGATTCTTGCTTTGTTTTAGATCGATGTTGCTTTTTTTTTTTTTTTTAACAACTCATCATTCAGACAACAACTGCATTGTTTTACATTTTAAATGCAGCTGTATGTTCTTATTTAGATACATTATGTGATGTGATTTACCAGAGTATATTGATCAAACCCACACATTCAAACTGAAAAATCTTGGCATTGCTATTGAAAAAATGTGACTGTTGACGCTCATGTAGCTCAGTATTTCTGTTTTTTATGGATTTTTCTGCAAAACTCCAAATTATATGCAGAAAATGCCGCCTATTCTTTTAATCTTACACTCCATGGCTGCTGGAAGAAAGTCTCAGTTTTACATTCTGAATAAATTAGAATGTGCTCTCAAACTTACTTACATGAAAACATAACTCTCAAGACTCCACAGCATTTTTTTTTTTTTTTTTTTTGCACGTTCTTAAATAATAGGGTGCAGATAGTAGGACATATATTGGTTTGTGCCACTAAAAACAAAGTAATAATCCTTTAACAGACTGTAATGTCCTTCTGGCACCTTATCATAAGTATACCCCTCTGATGTGTTAGACTAATAAGCAGTCACAAGCCCTTTTCTGGCTCACATGATTCCTTTTAATGCCAAAATGGACCCTCCACACCCAAACTTCCTTAAAGTCAGCAATACTTCATGTAATCGTGCTGAGGGTTTCATGGTTCAGTTTGTCTGCCAACTGTTGGATTTCTCCAAATGCATTTTTTTGAAACTGGAAAGTAAAATATTTGTGGTTGTTTGTGCATGGCAACACCATGATCGTGGCAGATTATTACACAGATATATGAGGGATAGCTTGGTGTTATGAAAAGACCCCCTTTTAAAGTTGTTGAAGCAAATGGGACCTTTTATATGGATTGTGATTGGAAAAATAGACTACAGTATTAATGGTTCTTACTCAAGTTCAACCTTTTGATCAGAGCTTTTAGTTGAAATCTTAGTGTAAGTAATGTGAAAGTTTACTTAATCCTTACATCAAGGTACCTTAATCTTTTAAATGTTGTAAATATTGGACATGGAGTTGATGAATACATTGGAGATTTTAAATGTACTTTAAATGTAGACCAAAACACATTTCTGTGTCAATGCTTCAGATTTTTTACCTCTCACAATTTCATACAATTTATGCTTAATTTAAAAATTTTTTTTTCTTTTTGCAATCATCATTCTGATTTGTATTAAATATTTAAACTTATTTTAGGCCTTTATTTTAACTTTAACTAATATCAGAAGCAAAGAGACATTTTCCTTGCCTTCCAATAGTCATGTGAAGCTGGCAACAGGAAAAGCAATCATGAGAAACCCACAAAACTGCTCTTATGACCGCTGACTAATGTCACAGAAATACCAGCCTCAGTTATGGTAGTCTGCACAGTCCGTTGATCTTTTAGCAGTCAGCCTTGTGTGCTCCTTAGATGTGAGTGGGAGTAGAGCAAAAAGCCGCTCTAGGACTGGATCTTATCGTTCCACCAACTCAGCTTTCTGACGTACATTTCACCAAATGTAGATGTTTTCTAGAGCCGTTCAAATATAATTTATTGTTTCAGTTAACATTATCAAATTTCTAAAAGTAAGGATGGCGAACTACACAAATATATACACGCACATATAATCATATGCCATAATTATGAATAGATACAAAAATAAATAAATAACTCACTGAATTAAAGGGTGAAAAAGCAGCAAATAAAATGCTCCTCTTGTTCCACTTGTTTAAGTGGAACAAGAGGAGCTTTATTTAATAATTTATCAATTAAGTAGGTAAAAATTTATATATTTGTTCTGTTCTTTTTTCATTTACATCAGTAGAGACTAACCAGTTTGAATGTTTATGAAGCATCTCAAGTCTATTCCAATATGAAAAATGTTTTGATTCGAATGCTTGAGTTAGAACTGTATATACTGAGTGGGGCCTGCCATAGAAATGTATGGCAGGCACCTATTGTTCTTCACCTCAAAAAATAACTGCCGCTTCCTACTACCGTTAATGCGGCCGATACCGCTGCGTGCCCCCTCATAATATATATATCAAAATGTGCGGCTCGGTCCCGGCATTGGAGCTATTACTTTTGTTGTCATCATGGACGTCATAAGGATCTCACTTTATTTTATGCTTCACTTTATTTTGTTGGCTTTAATCACCTATCTGACTTTACATGAGTTGCTCTGTTTTTCCTAAAGGTACAGTGTTTTCTGTTATAGTTTTACTGGAAATCAGTGGTCAAAAGCAGGAAGCCTGCATTATTGCTAATGGGCCATCCAGCTGTGTCCTCTGTCCTTTAACTGTCCAACAGTTGACTCCATAGGAACACAGTCAGCACTTTTAAGGACATTGTCTGTGGCAGAACAGTGCAGCCTTGGACACAGCAAAACGATTTAACATATTTACAGCGCTGGTTAAACAGACTTTTCAGCTTATCTCCCACAAGGCCAAAATGACCTCAAAACAGCTCAGTTAATGGGATTTTTATTTATTTTGTAGTTTGCAGTAAGCATTTTATTATGTTTAAAGTAGAGATGCACCAATCCAATTTTAATATCTAAATCAGTACCAATAATGAATAAACTTTTAGGTTGGGTATGAGTGACGACATATGTATTATTAATTATGCATCATATTTAAAATTCATAATTGCACTTTCTGAACATTTTGAGAGGCTTGCTGGAGTTTATCTTTACGTGTTTGACTAAGGTGGTCAACCTATTGTTTCAGTTTATGATTTATTTGACATTGGCTGTTTTACTCCTAATTCAACTTACTGAACAAATTACAAGTTTGACCAACCTCATGAAGCTATTGTTGTATTTAAGTTTGCTGCTCTGGTGCAGAGAAGAGCTGTCAAGTAAATTTATAAATCAGTGCATTTATATCTGCGTTTAAATTAAGAAATTCAGTGTGGTTTTCTGTATCAGATCGGTGTCAGTCAGAGATATCGGTATCAGAAGTGAAAAAAGTGGATCAGTGCATCCCCAGCTATAATTACAAACTTGTTTATATTGTAAAATAAAATATTGGTAAATCTGGCATAACACCCTTTTTACCGTCAGATATCAATATCAGTCCAATTTTTAATTTTTGAGCATCTCTAACAGTTACTTTTTTGTAGTTTAGAAAACTAACCTGTAACAATAATATATCACTTTTGAGATCAGGGGACAGACGAACAGAAGTCTGGGAACCGATAGTCCAGGGACGAAAATAAGAACTGGGGGGAGCAATGCAGGATATTTAAGGCACCTTTGTTCGTCATCTCCCACAAGGCCAAAAAAAACTCATCTACCAGCCATGTACCGCCATGATGATTTCCATCACCTGTTTGTTGAGACCGGGATGATATGAAATTTATTGTGCAGGTCGCCCATAAAGCTACACTTCCACTGTAATCATCAACTACTCAGCCGCCCGTCGTGTTCAGTCTATCCGCTCACCTGTATAAATACTCCTGCAGCCTCTTCCCACCGTTCGCTTTCAACCAGGAGAAAAGCTGCCATACTCCAGGCATGGCGCCAGTCATTTTAATTATGCTTATTGGTCCCCCAAAAACGATGAAAACCCGGGTATTATCATCAATCAATAAAATCCCCTCGGGAAGAGCTTGAAAATTTGACGTTATGCCGCTAACACTCAGCTTTCGTCAACAACTCTGAGGCGGAAGTCAGAGCTCCGCGTAATGCAAATAATGTTCCGGCTGGAAGGTGCGCTAAATAATAATACATAAATTAACAAAGCTTTGAGGCAGGCACATTTTCCTCGAGAAACTTCAATAATCGAGGAATTGTTTCAGTCCTATGGTCAATAGCACATGGTTTTGAGAAAAATATCTGAAAAGTGTGGCGTGCATTTGTATAAGCCTTCATGACTGAGTAATTTGTAGCATTGCCTTTTGTTGCTAGTATAACTGCAAATTGAAGTCTATATTGAATGTTGCAGCTGAAATATTTTTGCGCCAGTAAACTTTAAGTCTGGGCTTTGAGTAGGACATTGTAAGTCATAAATATTCTTAGATCTAAACACCTTATTCTTGAAAATATATGGTCATTAAATACTGTCGTTTATAAAATCAACAGTTTATTTTCCACTTTTATCACAAATGTTCTCGCTGAGAGTAAAAAAGAACCAGAAATGAGTTGAAGTGAAGAAACTCGTTGACTTTCGAAAGCCATTGACTTCCTGTTCAACCGACCATGTGACTGGACAGCAGGCGCCTGTCCCTGTGGGAGCGTTGATATGAAGACAAAGTACTGTTTTGCTATGATATAATCGCCATTAATTTTCCCTACATGGCCCCGAAGCAGCTGTCTCTCAGAGTTCACTGCATACTCTGAACTGAAGCAGCATGGAAGTGACATGAATATTACTTGTGGAGACGAGAACTGCGATGTGTTGGTGTGTAGTGGGGCTGAACGTAAACCTGTGCTGTCATCGTCCTTCACTAATGGCCTCAAAATGAGAACCAGATTGAGTTTTCTGAACTTTTTTTCCTGTTGCTTTCCTGTGGAGGCTCTTGTATGCTCATACATAGTTTTATTTTTTTCTCATTAATACTGTTCTCTGTTCTTGCCAAGAAATGGATGGAAAACAAAACCATATTTTAATGCCTACTTAAATAAAATAGCTCAATCTAAAACAAAGCAAGAATATAAATTATTAATAATTTATGCGTGAATTATAAATTTGTCATGTAAAATGGAGTTAAATTAGTTTTTCTTTTTCGTTGCACAGATCGAGAGGACCAGTCCATTCTTTGCACGTGAGTAAACATTGAACATAACTTTCCTATTATTTTTTGCCTCAAATTAATTATACAGACACATAAAAATTCTTTTGTTGACTGTTGTTCAAGTCCCCAAGGTTTATTTATTAAATTTCTGCAAATTTCAAGTGACAAAGACGACAGGAAGTTTAACCTCTGACTTTGAGTTGATATTATTTTAAGGTGCCTTCATACCTTTAGCCGAACTCCGGTTCGGATGCATAGAAAGTTCTGGGTATTTGGGGAGACTAGACAGTGCAATCAAACTCTGATGAGGACCAAAAAGCAAACTCGGGGCTGGCTGAAACGCTAGATTCAGTTCATTTCAACCGAATGCATATGTGAATGCCAGAGAACTCAGGAAGTGGACTAAAGTGCAGGGCATTCTGGGTAAAAACAACCAAAACAAATGTGTGTGTCTAGCTTTTATGGACGAAATCGGTTTTGACAAAAGACAAATCCTAAAACTGTTAAATTTTAGGGGTGCACCGATCGCAGTTGTCTGGTCGATCGCCAAAACCGATCTTTAAAAAGCCTGGCCTGACAATTCAGATTTTGGCTGATACCAATTATTTTGGTCTGAAATATTGCAGTGGTTTATTTTTAAACCTTTAGAAAGGTAGATAATATCGACTTCACATGTAAATCGGTACTTCACATGTACCGGTACTAAATTTTGAAAAAACCTCTTGTTGTTTTGCTATTAAAAGTTTTTGTGCTAGGACTAGTAGGTATTGAAATTAGTGTATTTTACAAAACTGCAATGGAAACACCTTTTCAGCATCACACGAGTCATATGATCAACAGCTGGATGTTACCACTGACTGAAAGTGACAAAGACGACAGGAAATGGCATGACAATCATGGCGCAGTGTGTTTTTAGTGACTCAACACTTGAACAAACTTATTTACTGAGTTTGTTATTTAACAGAAACACCACAATTGCGAAAATGTAATTTTAACAGTACATCGACTAGCTAGTACTAGCTAGTATCATGTACATCATTCACACTGCAGAGCTGAATTTAAAACAAAGATTGCACAGATGAAGACTTCCCCACCAACATGTGGAAACTGCTATAAAACACCAACTATTATCCCCACAAACCAAGAGCAGTACTTGTTTGTAAGGCATAAACAAAGGCTTTTAGAAATTTTACAGCCTGCAGTCAAAAATCCAAAGAGGTGATCTCCCTATGATTACAATCTCTTCACGTAGCTCTCATTCTCCCATTTTGGCCACATCACTCTTGCCAAGTGGAAGCCAAACAATATCTAGCACATAGTTGGCGTATGCAAATGTGCACTGTCTGTAAAACCTCGGTTATGCATTAAATCTAAGCCGTTGTGTCAAAGATTCTGGATTTGATGATCTTGGGAACATTTTTCAGCCTTTTTCCTAAGCTAGTGTAACTCTGTGGCAAAGCAGTGAGAAGCATGCCAGAAACCGCAGCTGCAAACCTGGAAAATGTTGGAAATATATTGCAGAGAAAGACAGAGATGGTAGCTGAGATCACGTCTCTGCTTCTCTACCTTAAGGGAGGACAAAGTAATTAACCATGAGGTCAGAACTATGAAAGTGTGTGAATAAACCTGCAGTGATTTACAGATCTGATATTATCATCGCCTAGTGGCCACATCTGCTGATGTGGAGAGTTCAGAGTGGTGGAGATGCCGGTTTTTCTATCATCTGTCTTCCTGTGCCTTGCAGAGGCGAGTCAGGAGCTGGTAAGACAGAAAACACAAAGAAAGTGATCCAGTACCTCGCACATGTTGCTTCCTCCCACAAAGGAAGAAGAGACCACAACATTCCTGTGAGTATTCCCTCAAAGCTACTAAACATCACTCACTAAAACGCAATAATACTGTGGAAAAATGAGACGTAATAGTCAGTTTTACAATAGAAGAATGTTGTTACAAGTGAATATTACTCTGTAAATAATGTTGCCAAAATAGCATGTGGGTCATGTAATCCAGATATAAAGGAGTCACTCAACTTGTGTGCTGAATATTTGTACTTCATTTAACAATTTATATTTTTTTTTATTTGCAACAAACAGCCAGAATCCCCCAAACCAGTGAAACTCCAGGCAAGTTCCCCTTTTTTTCTTCCACACTCTGTTCATTTGCATGCATCTTTAGCATTGTCCTTTCAAATAAAACTAATTCGACTTGATGATTTTAAATGCTTGCAATAAAATCTGAAACGTTTATTAGAATCTACTCTGTCTTTCTTTGTCAGGCCCAAAATGCAGTTGTAAGTAAAAGTTAAAAGTCTTTTAATCATTCACATGTTGTGTTTTGCTCACCTCAAATAAAGCGACGTGCATGCCATAGTTTGGCCACTTGTAAAGCCTTAGCTGTCATCTTGTGCTTTGTGGTTACTGTTACAGTTAAACCTGTATTTAAGTATTTATTTTTAACCATTTAACACCAAACTAGCTTAAAGCATGATCTAGCTGAAGTTGTTACATGCTGTATAATTGTGAGTAAAAAAAAACTTGCAAATAAATGGTGTCTTTTATTGCAGCAGCATAATCTCACCCTGAAAAACTTGAATTTAAGTGGATTTAAAAGTTGATTTTCAGGTTTGTGAAGCATTTCTGTGTTGTTTTGCTCACTTTTTTAAAGATAGAAATAAAACAATTTTTAAAATGTTATTTATAAAAATTCAGGATCATGTGTTTTAATATCAGAATGTTTTAAAAGGAAGCAGGCCCTCCACTTCAACATTTCCATCCTTTGTTTTACACCCAGAAAAAATTCAACATATATTTTTAATTTTATTTATTTAGAATATGCAAATAATACCTGGCTTCTCACTTGCCAGGTATGCCAAGTGAGAATTGTGCATGATGGCACACATCTCACAATCATAGCACAGAAAAGTGTTTTTTGTTTTTTTTTTCTGGTTATTACTTTGAAATAATTCAACATTTAGCAATTGTTATAGATGTTTGATGACTTCAAGACGCTCCAGTTCCCTAATGAGGACTTATGGGATTTTTACCTACATTTATTTAAACCACTTTATTTATATAGTACTTGTCAACAAGCCAATTTGAAATGACAAAAGCATCAAACATCAACCAAGCAAGAAACGGTACATTGAAAGTGGCAAAATAAAAATAAGTAAAGAAAAGTGGGTAATAGCCTCAGTGTTTCGGCTATTTTGCAGTTTTCTGGAAGCATATTCCAGATTAGCGTAATATGAATGCTGGTGCTTTGTGTTTGTTTCTGACTCTGGAAATGCAAAGTAAACTTGTGAAGATGCAAATAAAGATAAACTGCACATATGACGAGGTTTCCCTCAGAAAATTACTACGTCCGATGGTTTCGCACTACGGCAGGCATTCATCCTGTGACCCGGAGTGTTTTTGAGTTAAAAGATGTTTAAAGTTGACAGAAAATTTTAAATTATCACTCGACAATTGTGTTATTGAAAGATTAATACCTGGACACCAACTACAAAGTCTTAAAAATTCAGACATTTTAAAAATACTTAAATAAGTAAGCAATGCTTAGAGTGGTGGGGGCACAAGTAAAGCCTGGTGGCCCGCCATGTTTATAAAACATTGGGGGAAACCCTGGATGAGATTTTGATGATGATGTTGTGAGATTAATCCTTCAATCCGGGAAATGTTCTTCAAATGTTATACTTACAAATTGAAAACATTACAACTTACATTTGTATGAGGGCTGTTATGAGGACCAATTATCTGGGATAGTTAAGAAACATTTACTTTACTTAGGATTTGTTTCACTGCTGATCGAAAGTACTAAATTATTATTTTTCTTAAGATTTTCAGAGTGAGATTAAGCTGCTGTTATAATCAGAAATTTGTTTGAACGGTTTTACTCTTTCTGCAGTAGTTTTCTTTAACAACAAGTATCTCAGTACGTGTGTGTAGTACCATGTACTAGTTCATAGTACATGGTACCATGTACCATGTACTAGATCATAGTACATGGTACCAGCGTCTAACCAGCCTGCCTGTGGGTGTCAGGAATCAGAATAACACACTGCTTAGTTTTCTAACTAAACCTGCTGCTAATTCCATTCCTAGACGGCTGTAGGTTGTTCATAGATGTTAAGCTGCCATTTCAGAAATGTTCTGCTCTAACTACAAATTCACTTGTACCCACAACATGAATACATTTGACTATTTTCATATATTTTGTGGTTTTTAACAACTGAATGTCCTCATACCCTACAGAGTGGATCCCTGTTTTATGTGAGTAATATTTAGTTTCTCAGCTCTCTTAGAAAATATGAAAGGACTGCTCTCCTCACTTTGCTGCTACCTGCTTGATATACCAACTCTTTATTAAATGTTAGAAATGTTTTAGACTGCACAACTGGATGCTTTCTACCCACACTAGCTCCATGCACCTGCTCTGTTTAGAGGGGAATTCTACATTGCATGCATTGCTTAAATCTTATAAATACTTCTTCCAGTTATTTTAAATCTTATTTTTCCAATGTTTGGGTAACTTCTGTTGCAGAAACAAACAAACAAATTCTTGAAGCAAAAGGATTTGTTTGAGATTTTTCTACTAGATTTTTGACCCAGTAAATTGTTCCTAATCTTGTTGAGAATCACTGGGTCCCAGCTCTCCGTCTTAATGCAAATAGACCATAGTTTAAGGAAAATTATGAATCAAATGTTTGTTTTTTACAAACAGTGTAAAGGAATTACTTTCTAATCAGTGTCAAATAAATCTGTCGAGCAGTGGTGGGCATCACTAATTTAAGAAATTAGTGTTAATTTCTCAAATGAACACTAATTTAAGAAATTAGTGTTAATTTCTTAAATTAACACCAACATTGTATGTAGCAGAAGCAAATGCTAACTTCAGTTGAAATTATATCTACAACTATAACCCTCAAGACCAATTTAGTTACTGGACATCTCAAGTTAATGTCGTTATTGGGTTTTTTTCTTACCAAAGTAGAGAACTTGGGACCTACTTGCATTCTTCTTTCAAAATATGAGTCTCCTACGTACAATATCTGCATAACTTCCAGATCAAATTTTAATAGTATAATCTTACTTTCCCAGATTTAATCATATGCCACTGTAGTTACTCATGTTGAAAACAAATATTGTCCAGTTTTAACTTGTGGTACCACAAGATTTTATCACTTTCTACAGCTTGAAGAATTTCACTTTTTAAACAAAAACAATAATTTTGTAAGTTTTGAGGCATCATGGTGGTTTACTGTATGTACTCAGCTGAAACCTGTAGACTTTAGAGCACACTGATTTTAAGTGAAGAGGTTCGGCGGTTCTCACATCACCACCTCTTAATCGCTCAACTGGGCAACTCAAGCAGAGCCTTTTTGGACTTCTCCAACATCCAAGTATCTACCCCAAATGAGTTCCCCATATGGCCAGGTTCCTGCCCAGTGCTCCTATTTTCCTTGCTTCTGAAAAAGAAAGAAAACTTGGCATATTTGTTGGGCCTCTGAAGCAGATGTTGAGCACTGCGAATGCAAACACAACTCGAGTCTTCCTCAGAAGATTTACTGGGACATTTGTGACTGATCCTCCTTGAGTCGCCTCAATCTGTCCCCAAGTCTTTGCCCACAACTTGCCAAACAGCTCGCTTTTTAAAAGGAGATAGCAGATTAGGGAGAAAAATGCTTAAATTGAAGGAAATGAAGTGACAGGACAGATGGGACGGTTTTGTGACGTTCTCTGACTTTTTACTATTCTTTAAAATTGATGCTGAATTTTGACCTAATGCATAATGGAAGTGGAAGCCTGTTTAATGTGACCTTTGTTTGGTCCAAACAGATGAATAAAGATTGCCAGGTAACATTTTTCCCCATCAGGCTGAACCCCAGACCTGTGTTTCTGTAAAAACAAACTCCTCTGGTTTGAATTATCTGTCCCCCGTGGGCCGTACAGCTGCTCCAATGGAGAGCTGCTACATTCCAGCTGCTCACAATTTCACCCAAAAGCAGTTCTTCACACTCATTGGCCAAATGCTGCATTAAATGTCTCATATCCCAAGTGAGATGCTGATTCCTCAGTTCCCCTCTCATGGAAAACGGCTTACTCAACCCTTCAGTGCGTGGAGATATTTCTGTCTGAGCGGGAGAAGGTTTCTTTTGCCACAAACTGTTTTTCTCTCGGCCATTTTGGGTTCTCTGGCCAGGACAAAGTCCGCAGCGGGTTTTAGATGGAAGCGCAGAGGAAACACCTGTCAAAACATCACCATAAATCTGTTATTTATTTTTTTCAGGTTTTCTAAAATGGGCAAGTTCAATAAAAACACTGAACTGTTTCTGCTCCTCTCTGTTTAATGTGGGCATTAATTGCTTTTATCGCAGCAGAAGTTTAAAATTCAATTTTCATGTTCAGAGATTTTTCTTTAACTACATTCTGCTCCAAAACAGAGTTTAGATTCATTTCACCTGCAGATAATTCCAACCTAGAGGGAATGCAATTAAAAAAAGTTGTAATTTTTAAAAACAATTAAAATTTTTTTAGGGGTGCACCAATTTATTGGTCAGCTGATTTATCGGTGCTAATTTCTTCAATTTTGGGAGATTGATCGTCTGAAGCCGATCTTATCTATGCTGGAGAAGGTCTAAAAATTCTCCCCACCAGGTCATGTCTGCATGTTTGCAGATAACAATAATCATCAAGCTTTTGCTAATTCAGCAACTTTGCTTTTAAAAGATCGGTAATCAGCGACTGGCCAGAAAACTGCAATCGGTGCATGCCTAGTTTTTTAACTAAATGGGCTCACAACAAAATGTGAAAAAACGTTTTGTTTGTTTCATTGAAATGGCCGATTGGTGCGTAATGTTAACATAAAACCACCCATTAAAAGACATAAAGTTTGCATTTGATTAGAAACTCTTAAAATGTAAAATAAAAAATTAACGCCTTTCAACATTGATGTAATTTTGGCTTATTCAAAGGAAATCTGATTTGATTTAACTGAGAAAATAACATTTAAGCACACAACTGTTAGCTAACAGTTAATTTGTGTGTCCCTCAAGACATTAGAGGGCTACAGAAATAGTTTTGATGGCCCGGATCTGGCCCGCAGGCCTTCTGTTTGACACTTTGTTTTATACTATTAGTGTTGTGGAAATTTGCTTATGCAGACATAGACTGAAAGCAGATCAGATACTATTAAATGTGACTAAAGAACCAGATGCTGCTTTGGAGCCTTTGGCCCGGACAGAGCTGTAAAAAGTTAAAACCAGCATAAATATGTTCTGCAAGTAAAGATTGTAAAAGTTTCACCTACTATTATCTGCGGTCGGATTGCAGGGGAATCCCATATCATAAACCATAGCTGCAAAATACATTTTCTATTTTCGTCCCTTTTTTTTTCTTTTTACAATTTCCTAATTTAAAAAAAAAAACTATTTCCACTGTTTTTGGTTTTTGATGAGACAAAAAGTTCTTCATATTTTCACTTTTTGACACATTTAAATCTCAGACGAAGAAAGAATATACATTTAAAGTTTGTTTTGATTCCAGACAATTTTGTTTACGTTTGTCACTTTATATTACTAAATTAGAACATTTAAAAGATTATTCTATTCATACATGATGTTTGGGTCAAATGCAGCGGCCCAGGGAATCTAAAGGCTTTTTAAAAAGTTTTTAATTTTATTTTTAAAAAATTTACTTTTTATATAATTTGTATATAAAATTTATATTAAAAAGTCTTCCACTTTTTTTTTATTTATTTATTTTTTTTTAAAGATTTTAGGAGATTTTTGTCATTGCTTGCAAAAACTGAACTTAAACAAAGGTTAATAAAAACATTTATTTGATCCGCCATTGGCTTTTTCTAACAGTTTTTCTCCAGAAGTTTAATTGTGACGCTTGCTTTACCATTTTCCCTCAGCTTTGTTCTTTTCGCCTCCATTTCTATAGATCCTGCGAAATCTGCTGCATGATTGTTTTCCACCTGTCAGGTAACCTTTGTCATCGCTCTCACTTCACACACCCCTTGGTGACCGAACGCTGTCTGTGTGCGTTTTTGTGTGTTTGTCAGGGGGAACTGGAACGCCAGCTTCTTCAGGCCAACCCCATCCTGGAGTCGTTTGGCAACGCAAAGACTGTGAAAAACGACAACTCGTCACGTTTTGTGAGTTGAACCAGGCAGAAACCATCAAGTCTGATATAACTGTCATAAGATCTTCTTATTAAAATTGTGTCTGAAGAGTTTTATATTCATGCAAACAATGCATGTCAGTAAGATGGCCTACTTCGTCATACCACAAAGTGTCTATCGAGTGAAATAATATAATACAGCGAGACAGAAAGGTGGGAATGAATTGGAAGTCCATAATGACTAAATGGGATAAAATTATGACCTTCGCCCTTCCTAAAAGAAAGTGGCATCACCTCAGATGTTGATATCAGCAGCAGTGTTGTTAATTACAATATAAGCTTTGGACATTGAAACTGGCAGAAGTGTTTTTGTGTCCGGTGAACTTCACGTGAAGCTTTGACTGTTTGTTAGGTTACGTTCTTACTTAGTTGGTTGTTAATACTAATAAAATGTGACTGCTTCCCTGTGAACGGTTTAGCGCGTACTGGTTTTAAAGTTATACAACAGTGGGAGTCGACAGCATTGACCCAAGTTCATAAAAAGAAGAAGGAAGTTGAAAAACAACAAGTGACTAGGCCGGCCGCAACAGATCAGCTGAAACTCAGTAATTTCCAATTGTGTGATTTATTATTTTTCCTTTTTCTCTCTTTCTACCAAAAACTGGATGTCTGGCTCATTTGTCTCTTCTAGCCCTGTTTTTGAAGTACAATTTTATTTACAAAGACTTTTATATGTTGTTTCTGTTGATTTTATTTATTTAAAATGTCTTCCAGTTACATTTTAAATATTCATTAGAATTTAAAGTTTATTTGTCCTTGAAAATGTGTTGTTGTTGTATCCCATTTCCACAATATTAACTGAAAATATTTCCGGAATAAAACAATTCCTTTGAGCCTGTTAGTATGTTGAATAATACATCTTACACTATTTATCATGCTTCCACTGCGTTATCGGGGATTATGTTTGTGATGTTTCGTCCATTGCCCAGGAAACATTTTTTATATAGTAGATGTCCGTGATTGATTGATTTGTTTTTGTTTTAACATGGATCTTGTGTTAATCTCTGCAGGGGAAATTCATTCGCATCAACTTTGATGTTGCTGGGTACATCGTGGGTGCCAACATCGAAACCTGTATCCTGTTTTCTGGAAATAAGCATCTATCGATTCATCTAACAATCTTTGTTTTGGTTGCTCTGAGGAATTGATACTTTTATACCTTTCTAAGCTTCAGCTCTGACCTCATTCTAACTCAGTCACAGAACGTTTTGGTTGTTAAGTTAAAATTAAAATGAAAATGATTTACTTTTCCTGACTGTTCTGCGTCAGACTTGCTGGAGAAATCCAGAGCGATTCGTCAAGCCAAAGATGAACGCACCTTCCACATTTTTTACCAGCTGCTGGCAGGAGCTGGAGAGCATCTCAAATGTGAGTAAGAAGAAAGTGGAGAGATTAGTAAGGAGTGAAAATACTTCTTATTGTTATAACTCAAAGACCTTGACTCCTGGAATGCCTGGACTTTAATATAATTTACCAAAATTAAGTTCCAGAATAGACAGAGGCTGTTACATCACATTTTTTATTTCTTTTATTGAACAAAATGTATGTTCTCAATTCTGTTTAATAAAGGGGCAGACATTTATTTCAACTCCTTACTTGTCTTAATTATAGAAATGTAGAAATGTTTTCTTTCTGGGACAGACTTTTTAAGTCTTTTTATTGGATTTGACAAACTGTAATAAAAACTTATTTTATAGTTGTTTACTGTATTGATTTATCATACAAAGCACTTTGAGCTCCCTTGTTGCTTAAATGTGATATACAAGTAAACTTGATTCTTAAAGAAAAGAGAAAAAATATTCTAAAGCCAAAACCAGTTATGTTTTTTTCTACCAATAAATATGCAAGTAACATAGTAAATACTGCAGCTTTATTTCCAATACTTAAAATAGGAAACAAGAGACAAAAAACTAAAATAATTTAACAAAAAAATAATACAGCTTAGTCAATAGCTTTACATAAGGCTAGATGTTATTCGTGTTTTGAAGGAGAAAAACAAGAGAATTTGTAGACTTGTTAGTTTAAATTTCGGTCCTTGTCAGTGTTTTCTGTGATTTGCTTTGTTATATTATTTTCTCACAAATATTCGACAGGGTACTCATTTCTAAACTTAGACATTTGCAGTGTGATTATAAGCCTATTTAATAAACATCTTTACATTTGTTGAAAACTAGTGAAGTCTGAAATCTTCACTAGGTTTCGAACGTTTACTTTCTCTCCACAGCTGATCTGCTTTTGGAAGGGTTCAATAACTACAGATTCCTGTCGAATGGCAACATCCCGATTCCAGGCCAACAGGACAAAGACAACTTCCATGAAACCATGGATGCCATGCACATCATGAGCTTCGCACATGAAGAGATTCTGGGTAAAGCAGGAGTTCACTCTGACCTAACTTTGTATTTTTTTTTTTTTTTTTTTTAATGTTCTGCTTCTTGTCCAGCGCTAAAGATGAATGATAATACAAGAGGTGCATTTCTTCATGGAAATGTCATCAAATGGTTTAAAAGGGAAGAGGAATTAAACACCAATTAAAATTAAAAAAAAATTTTCAGGTGGATTTTTTGTAAGTTAAAAATAAAGTATTTTCTGCAGAGCTTTATGTCCCTGTTAGATTAAAAGGTAAATACCAATGATTGTATTGGTGTCCAGGATCAGTTAAAAGACTTGAAATGCCGTCAACATTCCTGATGTTTTGTCTGGATTTGTATATTTGCAGCGATGTTGAGGGTGGTGTCTTCGGTGCTGCAGTTTGGTAACATCATCTTCAAGAAGGAGAGGAACACTGACCAAGCCTCCATGCCTGATAATACTGGTAACTATTCTAGAAAGTCCATCTGCTTTATATCTATTTGGTAAAGCACAGAAACCCCTATCTCATTTCCATTCTATTTATTTATGCAGTATTAATTTAAAACAAATGTAAACTTGACAAACAAGTTCCACTACTTCGATCCACTTCATTCCAGTCCAAAATTGCATACATAACTCAAAATTGGTTGATAATAAAATATCAGCTGAGATTATCTTTTATCAGGAGTCAAACTGGTGACTCCTAAGCCAGTATGGGACAAAGGCGAAGAGGAGTTATTTTCTTTCAACCAGAAGTAAAATCCAGTTAAATTAAGCTCACTATGAGCAATCATGAACTCCGTTGAACTGTCAGGATTTATAAATGGCTGGAAAAGTCAGATATAAAAAAAAACTTAAATGAAGTATTTTCCTAAATGTAAAAAAGTAAGGGGATGAAAAACAAACATTTGCCTTTCTAGAGTTTATTCCCTTTCATATTTTCTAGAACCAAGCAAGGAACCAACCAACGAGTCAATGAACAACCAAATAACCAATCAAACAGCTGATGATCAACCAACAAACAGCACAACTAACTAACCAAACAGCTCACCAATCCACCGACCAATTAACTGACTTACGAACCAATCAGTCAATCAACCAACTACCTGCCCACCAACTGACCAACCAGCCAAAAACCACCATGTACCATCTGATTTTATATGTTCCATACTTAAACCCTGTAGTGATATCTGCTGTAGATATATAGTGAACTTTGGAACTATAAATTTATACAAGTGGTTCAAAAAGTCAGAGAACCCCCAAAAATCTGAGTTTAATGTGAAAAATGTGTAGAAATCATAAACTGTTCACCTTCTCAGTCTTCTGAAAAGCCCGAAAACAGAAATGACTTGCTTTGTACAGTCTTCCAGTTTCTCTATGTGCTGCTGTCAGACAAAAGGTACTAGAACATAGTGAAACAAAAAGATAAAAGTCTGTTTCTAATCATTCAGCACAACCAACAATCTCTAAATGCGGAAACAGAAGGCAGAACTAAAACAGCTCTGTTTTATTTTCAGTAGTGAAACATCTTTGGTTTAAATCAGGTTCTGTTTTTGTATAACAGGTCCAGCCAAGTAAAATAATTTTAACAGTCATATTCCATATTTGAGAAAGATTATTACTAATCAGGTAATGTTGACTATATAGTCAATCATTTATTTTTGACAAGAAAATTTGAGTTCTGCATTATGACGAAATATTAGCTGCTATTTCTGTTTCTGCTCTAATTGCCAAACTCATGTGAGCTACTTTTTGTAGATGTTTCAGTCTTGTGACCCTTTTCATATAATGTAGTTAGAAACTACTTTATTTACGTGTTTAATTTTTAAAATATTTGTTTTCTAGCTGCTCAGAAGCTGTGTCATTTGCTGGGTATGAATGTGATGGAGTTCACCAGAGCCATCCTGACGCCCAGAATCAAAGTGGGAAGAGACTACGTCCAGAAAGCCCAGACCAAGGAGCAGGTCACTAAAGTCTTGACTGACTCTCCTTGAATTTATTCTCTCTTCCTTCATCTTCATGCTGTTGTGTTTTTTTCCTCCCTTCAGGCTGACTTTGCTGTGGAGGCGCTCGCAAAAGCAACATATGAGCGCCTGTTCCGCTGGCTGGTTCATCGTATTAATAAAGCTCTGGACAGAACCAAGCGACAGGGCGCCTCCTTCATTGGTATTCTGGACATTGCTGGGTTTGAAATTTTCCAGGTTTGAATTTTTCTTTGTTACATTTTTTAAAAGTAATATTGTTCCTGCTTTTGAGGGACTTGCAGTGACTTGCAAAAGTATTTATAGTTCTTGAACTTTTGCATATTTTGTCACATCACAACCACAAACGTAAATGTATTTCCTTGGATTTTAATGTGAAAAACCAACACAAAGTGGTGCATTAAGCATTAAATAGAAAGGAAATTATACATGATTGGGCCTGTCACTATTACAAACTTTGCTGGACAATAAATTGTATTGTAATAATCAATAATCTTGTTGTTCTGAGACCATTTTGACGTAATATAATGGTGAGGCACAGTATTGCAAGAACACATTCTCAATGATCAATAAACTTTAAATTCTAATGAACATTTAACACTGTAAGTGGAAGACATTTTATATATCCAAAACAATAAACAAATACAATCAAAACAACAAATGAAATTAATCATGAAGTCTCTGTAAACAAAATTGTCCTCAAAAAAGGGCTAGTTGAGACAAAAGCGCCAGACTGAAGACTTTTATCATCCAGTTTTTGTTAAAAAGAGTGAAAAGATAAAAACAACATATGATCCAAATGGAAACTATGATTCATAACATTTTTTACAAATGAAAAAGACTGGAAACTAATGTGCAATAATATTCAATACCGTTTTCTCTGAGTGCAACCGGTTGCCTTCTGAAGTTGCCCGTTGATTCCTAATGACTGAACAGATTCTGCCTGTGTGTAATCTAATCTCAGTACGAATCCAGCTGCTCTGTGGCGCCTCAGAGATCAGTTAAGAGAATATTGGGGAGCAAACGACATCATGAAATCCAAGGAAACATCAGAGATAAAGTTGTGGAGAAGCTTAAAGCAGGTTTAGACTTTGAACATCTCTTCAATCCATCATCTGGAAATGAAAAGAGTATGGCACAACTGTAAATCTACTAACACATCTAGACTTAGGAGAACACTGATCAGAGATGCAGACAAGATCCACAGCGCAGGTGGAATTCAGCAGTATGAATACTTTTGAAAGTCTCTACATGCTCACAAAGGGGTTTTTGGCTTTTCTTTAGTTGATAGTCTTTCTCTTGCTTGTATTTGCAGCTGAACTCCTTCGAGCAGCTCTGCATCAACTACACCAACGAGAAGCTGCAGCAGCTCTTCAACCACACCATGTTCATCCTGGAGCAGGAGGAGTACCAGAGGGAGGGCATCGAGTGGAGCTTCATCGACTTCGGCCTGGACCTGCAGCCCTGCATCGACCTCATCGAGAGACCGGTTAGTGACAATAAAGCCTGGTATGAAAGACATCATCAGAAGCTTTAAAAACATGCTAAATTCTTCATACTTTCAAAATGTATTCTATTTTATTTTGATGTTATGTGATGAACCAGGAGTCTGCAAACTGTGACTCTTTTCACCTCTTGCAGCGTCTCTTAATATTACTTTGTGTCAAAAATTAAAACCAGAGGAACTGAAGTTGGTGGTTATCATCAGTCCAGCATCTTCTGTCCCTATTCATTAAATAAAATACAATAAATAACCACGAATTGCAGAGCAATATCTCCAAATGAGAAGTTAATAGCATTTAGCAGCCGCTAACTTTTGTAAAATTAAACATAGCTAAAATGCACAACAGTAACAGTTAAATTATTCAAATGTTTTCGTTTTTCCTCCAGGCAAACCCTCCAGGAGTGTTGGCTCTGTTGGATGAGGAGTGCTGGTTCCCCAAGGCCACGGACAAGACCTTTGTAGACAAGCTGATCCAGGAGCAGGGAACTCACACCAAGTTTCAGAGACCCAGGCAGCTCAAAGACAAGGCTGATTTCTGCATCATCCACTATGCTGGCAGGGTAGGAGTCATTACCACACTTAGTAGACAATTGATTTTATCTTTTGGAAGCAGATTTGTTAGAAAATTAAGCTTCCATTAAGCCAATTTTCTATCTTTGAAAAGCTGTTTGAAGATGCATTATCTTCTCTTGCGGGATTTCCAGTGAATACCAAGGCCTGTTTGGTCAGAAATGTTTGGCAATAAAAAACTCGATTGGCCAATCAGACAGGCCTGCTGAGGTTCACATCTGTTCATGTTTATGTGGCTTTTGGATTTACAACAGAATGTTTCAGAACAAAGCCAAATGTTCACTGATGATGTAAAAGTTATCAATGAAGCTGAACCCAAAAACAAGGCCTCAGCAAAGTGAGATTTTTACTTCAGATGCATATGAAGTAGCAGTTGTGATTCCACTGAACATAAAATTGAGAAAATTGGAACTAGAAAAATAAATTTGCTAAACAAAAACCTGTCCATTTCAGAAAAAACTTTGAACTAGTTTTTCTGCCAAATTGTGATACAGTTAACCTGATCTCTATGAAACCATGTCCTTCAAATATATTTTGGGCACTTTGTAGTATCCTTACTCTACTGCGTGTACTGTATATCATAAATAATTGCATAATAACTTTATTTCTCTGTATTTTACTAAACTGAAGCCTGTCTCTTGTTCAGGTTGACTACAAGGCAGACGAGTGGCTGATGAAGAACATGGACCCTCTTAACGACAACGTGGCTACGCTTCTTCATCAGTCAACAGACAAATTTGTGGCTGAACTATGGAAAGACGGTAATTTGCTTCCGTAAATCTCAACGTAAACTAGAAACAATCCGTTTAAAAGCAACGTCCAGTTAGTTTGTAGCTTTCTGCTTACTTTCAGAGCTGTGAAAAGGGGTTTCATCCCCTTACATCTGCATCTGTTGTTGCTTTTTTGTAACGTTTTAGAGGTTTGAGCTCAAGTTTTAATATAACCTGAAGGGAAAAAATGTTTTTTTTAAATAATAATTATATTTAATAAGAATAAAAAAAGCTTGGGCAGGGATTTCCACAGCATCCATTTTCAGTCAAAACTTTGACTAGGCCATTCCACAACCTTTATACTGCCTTTAGGAGCCAGTCAGAGTCAGACTTGCTGGTTTGCACAACCCAAGTTTGCTCAGATAATAATCAGTAATATTTGATGAATTCCTAAGGAAAAATGTGCAAAAGTCTGAGGAATGATTCTAAAATATTAAACCTGTTCTCTTAGATTAAGACTAACTTGTCTTAATCTGATTTGAGGATCTGAAGCTTGAAGTTTAAGCTTCAGTCTATTGGGAAGGAGCTTGACTCTGCAGGCTACTGAAAGTTATAGTCAGCAGTTTAACATGAACTTTGTTATGAAGTGATAAAGCATTGAAAAGACATTAACACAGGAACGGTGTGAACTCTGCTGCTGGTTCCAGTTCAAAGTCTGGCTGCAGACATCTGGACCAGCTGCAGACGTGTGACAAAAGTCTAGACATGAGGAACTAAAATCATGAATAATCATCTCATTCCTGTTTTGACACTTAACTTTTTCAGTTTGGAAGTCCATGTCAAATGATCAAAATAGTTTTTTTGTTTTGTTTGGCCTTTACGAGGCATTGATTTGTCGTCTTCACGTCTGTCAGGAACAGGTTTCGCTCCAGGTTTTTGATCTGGAGAGAAATCTCCAGATCTGTCCTCAGTGTCAGCTCAGCTGAAAGGAGGTTTATTTCCTAGAAGTAATTCAGACGGTGTAAAGGTGCCAAACTGCGTCATATTCACAAAACTGATAAAAGATGCTCTGAGATGTATTAATAATCTGTCCTGTGTTAACTTTTTACGAGATGGTTCATACTTATTTATGTTATTAGACAGGTTCTGTTTAAATGTTTTGATCTTGCATTTCATTGTACAGATCCGGTTGGTGGTTAATTGTTGCTAATTCCTAAATTAACCAGGGAGGTGGGGGTAGTGGGTAATTACTTTTTTACTTACTAGGGTCAAACTGGTTTAATAAGTTGCACTTTGCTGACATCTGAAAAACCACCTCACCCTCAACACCTCCTCCTCCTCCTCTTCCTCCTCTTCTTCTCTGTGTTGTAGAGATTCAGACCATTCAAAGGGCCTCATTCTATGACAATGTCACATGTCTGGATGAGCCAGAAGGTGAATGACTAGGTGGCACCGCAGCAGAACTGGGCCAAAATATGAATTACTGCATCATATACTCGCTTGTTGAACCAGATGATTTGGAACATGTTGGTGTATTTTTGCCCAGATCTGCCTGTAGCTAGTGCTGTGTATTATATCATATCTGAAGTGGCTCCCATTTGCTTCCAGGCTGCATGGCTCCTCTGACCCGGCCAAAAGCAGCAGCACCTAGTTGGGAACTAGAATGATGCACTTCCCTTAGTTCAATTAGTGTGTTGTAATTGTATTTTTGTGGGCTTAAGCTAAAGTAGTCCTGGTGTTTTGTAATGAGAGAGACGTTCGGTAACAACCAAAGAATATTCAGTGACATTATCTCTCGCTGCAGCTGCAGAAATGAAAACCAGATGCTGGTTTTGGTCTTTCGCTTTAGCTCTGAGATCATAATTAAATCTCCAGCCTGCAGCCATGGATCATGTTTGCTCAGGTGCAGAACTTCCACCAGACTGCGACTTTTAATTTGAAGGAACCTGCTAAGGCATAAATATGTGACATCATTTATATTCAGCAAGGGGCAAAAGCGATACTCAGAGGGAATACATCCAGTTTAACTATGTTTGTAGATTAGTTTATTTTTTCCCTTTTATGCAAACAAATAACAAAAAGACCAGAAACTATGCAGAATTAAATTAAATACACGATTAGATTTAGTTCTAATGTATGCTAAAACAGTTTAATCTACTGCAGCTATTGACATTTCAAAAGTCAATTTATTCCATTTTTCTTTAAACTCAAAGACTTCCTTCAGTTTTAGAATAAAGGTAATTCTTCCCATCAAAAATGTAATATGAAAGGTGTAACATCTTCATATTTCTTAATCGGAGAAAATATATTTGTATTTTTTTTCCACAAATCAGATGATTTAAAAGTAATTTTGATTTGATCCAGGTTGAAAGTTTTTCAGTGTCATATGACAAATTAATTAATCATTTTCTTTGTACCGCGCCTTGCAAAAGTTTTCATGCCCTTGGAACATTTTCACATTTTACATCCACAAACTTCATTTAATATTTTTCTGGAGTTTTATGAAAATGAAATCTGAAAAGTGTGGCATGATACTGGTGTTTAATATAAGAAAAACATGTGACCTTCAATCAGTTTCAGCTGCAAGTCTGCAGAAGTCATCAAAACAGCTCAATCTGAGCAGCTAATTTCAAGTAAAGTCAGTTGAATTTAGTCTTGGAATTTGGCTAGGCCGTTTTAACATGAATATAATTTAAACCTTTTCATTAATTTTGACTGATTTCTCTGTTTTTTTAGTTTATCTGTACAGAAACCTCTTCCACATTCGCACTATATGACTTCTGAACACAATTTTTAGATTTTCATTTATTGTTGATTCTCCTTTTCCTTCCACTTTATAATTATTCCCTTCTTTTTGTTGGTCAGTTGCACAAAATTTCTAATAAAACTTCAAAGTTTGTGATCATAGTGTGACCAAATATGACAATTTTCCAGTGACTGTAATTAGACTTTTGGGAAACACTGAAATTACTTATCCTGCTTTGGGAACAACAACAAAAAAAAAGCTACTGCCAAATGCAAACACTCATCATCCTGAAAAAAATCAAAATGTTGAGAATCTCAACATGTTAGCGGAAATGTGATGCCAGGATCTGAGCGCTTCCCTCTGAACCCGAAGGAGACCCAGTAGATGCAACCAAACGCTTTTCACCTCCATGTCCAGAAGCTCTAGCTCTAGTCCTAGACTGCTGTTGTTTTTATGTATCTTTCCACTCCTGGTCATTTGGAGGCCTTATGTCAGCAGCTGCGTTTCCATTACAAATATGCGCAAAACTGTTTATTTATTTACTGTGATGTAAATACATAAACAAGCCTTTATGCAACATTTCAAATAAAACGGTCATGTTTATTAATACAAAATAAACAATAAGGATGCAAACAGTGACATGTTTAAAATGTTGCGCAATTATGCTCAAATTTGCATAAAACTTTAGTTCATATGTTGCAGAAATTTAAGAAGCTAATTTCTGAAATCTGTGTCTTTAAATGCAAAACCGATCTGTACGTAGCAATTGCTGACTCAATAATCACACCAGTGTTGTTAGCATCCACACTTTAATGGTTGCAATTAACATATTTAACAACATGTGCTCCAGTGCTCCTCTCACAACAGAATAGAAAATCGACAGCATTACTCGACTCTCTCTTTAGCTTGGGGGGGAAAAAACTGGGCAAATTTCTTTGCCTTTTGCTGGTTTGCTGATTTGTGATACTAACACACACCTGTGCCGCTCTGCGCAGCAGCAGCAGCAGTTTTGCTGCAGTTTTGCTGCAGTTTTGGGCAAAGGTGTAAAACCGACATGAGCTCTTCAGTGCTCATGTTGCGTTTAAAGGTGGCTCGGAAAAACTGAAAAACAGAGTAACAGCTGAAAAAGGGGCACAGATATGGAAAGTGCAGGAGTCCTACTGTATCAAATCAATATAGGAATAACAGAAAGTTGTCCACTCTGATATAAAAATAAAAAACCCAGCTTGACTTTGTGGGTGGGCGATGCCCTCCTATACCTGCCTCCTTCCACTTCCTGTCCTCTTCTTCGTCTTTCCCACCTGTAACGACATCCGGTTCGTGATCACATGATTACGCAAGCGCAAAAACATACGACACGTTTCTAATGGGCAGATTTATTTCATAATTCAAATTTGCGTAAGATTAATGTTAATGGAAACATAGCTGCTGTAATGCTGCCTCCTGTAAGCCTCTGCTGTCCTAACAGTCTGTCTTCGTCTCTCTCTGTGTCCCCACCAGTGGACCGAATCGTGGGTCTGGACCAAGTGGCTGGGATGAACGAAACGGCGTTTGGCGCCACCTATAAAACCAAAAAGGGAATGTTTCGTACGGTGGGGCAGCTCTACAAAGAGTCGCTCACCAAACTCATGGCCACCCTGAGGAACACCAACCCAAACTTTGTTCGCTGCATCATCCCCAACCATGAAAAAAGAGTAAACGTTCACCAGCAGATCATAACTTATACTTGTCTGTATACTTGCGTCTATTTTGTGTCTGGGCTGCTAAATGTGTTTGGGTCCGCAGGCCGGTAAGTTAGAACCTCACCTGGTTCTGGATCAGCTGAGGTGTAACGGAGTCTTGGAGGGAATTCGGATCTGCAGACAGGGCTTCCCCAACCGGATCGTCTTCCAGGAGTTCAGACAGAGGTGAAGAACTGCAGAGTTTTATCAATTGTTTCTGGTTCCCTCATAGAATATATTGGTGTGAATAAATATTTACACACTATTTGTGTGTTTTTTTTATTTGCAGATATGAAATTCTCACCCCCAACGCCATTCCAAAGGGATTCATGGATGGAAAACAGGCCTGTGAGAGAATGGTAACGTCATTTTTCAGTTTGTTTTGTAGTTTTCTCACTAAGAAAACCACTTAGTTAGCTCAAAATGGTTTAAAAATTAAATCTCAGATTTTAATTTTTTCTTTAAATGACAGAAACATGTTATAAAACATTGGCTTTTTATTTCAATCATTCTTTTTTAAATTCAAAGTTGAAATAAATAGAAGTTGCAAAACTTGCTTTTGAATTTAACATCAAATTGATCAAACTGAATTGGATTAATGGTGAAAACCGATTTATCACTCAGCCCTACTCTCTGCTTTTTTTGTTTTCTCAGATTCAGGCCCTGGAGCTGGATCCAAACCTGTTCCGCATCGGTCAGAGTAAGATCTTCTTCAGAACCGGAGTTCTGGCTCATCTGGAAGAGGAGCGAGACCTGAAGATCACCGACATCATCATCTACTTCCAGTCCGTGTGCCGCGGATATTTAGCTCGCAAGTAAGAGCTGGATCTTTACTTAAAAACCGGGAATTTTTCGTTTTCAAGAAACTATATTTGAGATTTCCCTTGCAGATATTTCCTGCACACTTTTATATCTATTCTTATTAAATTTTTCACTATTTTATAAAGTATTCAGAAACCTAGCATTACAAAAGCTTAAGAGTATTTTTGGTCTAGTTTCTACCACACGTCGTATTTCGCGTGAAATAAAACACAGCTGTTACAGAAAGATATAGAAGATTATTTTAAATAAATAATTCATAAACATTTTTTAAAAGTTCTAGTTGTAAGTGACATAATCTGCCAGTGGAACAAATTTTTTTTTAATGTCTCATTCCACTGGCAGATTATTTCAGTTAAAAACTTTTTTTTTAGATTTTTTTAACTTTCTTCATATATTATGTTTAAATATTTAATTTGAGCAGGAAGGTGATTTACCTTAGCATGATTTGTTTGTGTCGTTTCAGTGTGATGAATATTTATTGTTCCTAACTGCTCAGTTACCTGTTAATCTGTGTAAATGAGATATATTATATATATATTATATCTTATATTTTATACATTGCATTAGTGTTTTGTTCTCTGGCCACTCTGTGTGCAGGGTGAAACATTCAGTTTGTTATATTTTAGTTTACCTTATGTAGAAGGCATTATTGATAACATTAATAAGTAATTTTATATAATGGTGAACTGAAACCATCTTTTTTTAGACCATTTGTATTGTTTGTATGTCCAAAGTGCTTCGAATTTTACTGAGGGGATAAATGTACGAACCCTGAACTTTTTCTTTTCTCTTTTTCTTTCTCTTAGAGCTTTTGCTAAGAAGCAGCAGCAGCTCAGTGCTCTGAAGGTCCTCCAGAGGAACTGCGCTGCGTACCTGAAGCTGCGGCACTGGCAGTGGTGGAGGCTCTTCACCAAGGTGAGGCCTCAAACTGCAACAGCGCAGAGTTAAACTGAAGGAGCCTAATGAGGGAGACGTGGGTTTGGTTCTGGTTCTGTTCCAGGTGAAGCCGCTGCTTCAGGTCACCAGGCAGGAGGAGGAGCTACAAGCCAAAGACGAGGAGCTGGTGAAGGTGAAGGAGAGACAGCTGAAGGTGGAGAACGAGCTGGTGGAGATGGAGAGGAAACACCAGCAGGTAAGAGCATCTGCTCACTGCAGGTCGAGTAAAGTTTCTGATCAAGGTAATGTCAGAGACTGTTAATAATTAATTGTATTTTAATCGAAAATTACACATAAATAAATTAACATTTTTAATTAAAAAACTCTTTCTAACAGCCACATGTGCTCAACAGCAAATCTATTTATTGTTTTTAAATCTGTTATTTAGCCTATAATTTCAACTATCAGATTGATGCAAAGTTCTGTTTTACCCATTCAGCTTTCCAAAGTTTTAGAAACTTCTACAAAAATGTGGACTGTAGACACTGACATTAGCATCTACGCTGCTGCTATATGTTTAGCCTGGAGATGTTATCTCAGGTTTGAATAGCTTCACTGATAGGCTAACTCGTTTTTCAATCATTTTCACACAACGATCTTTCCCAGCGTCTCATCAGGTTGTTTTTGAAGCAGAAATTAAACCTCAAAGGGCCAAGAAAAGCAGCTTTGTTGTCCATCAATGTTGCTTGTGTATGTCGCTTTTTAGTCAGATTTACGGGCGAAGCAGAAATACATGAATAGAAGGATTCTTGCTGGAAAGTTTGTATTTAAAAGTAGATTAAATTAAATGAGTTAAATGTTTTTGAAGTTAAAATCTATGCAATTAGTTAGTCAATTTTATTTAAAAATCACTTTCCAGAGATATGAATCACAAAAAATAGTAAAAATCAACTTTACAACTATACAAAGCATAAAACAAACATATAAAACTCAGTGAAATCATAACATAAAAGCCTGAAAAAACCAAAAAGTAGTTGTTTAACAACCTCATTAAAGTCAGCAAAACGGATCTGCAAGGCCAAACTGTTCCACAGTTCTTAGTTAATCCAAACTAAACCGTCCCAGCCCTGCCTCTTACTGAATATAAATATTTACACTTCAAATAAACCTCATTTTAATTTGAGTTAGAAAAAGTAACAGTCCTGAAGCTAAGGAACGGTCACACATTTCCCAAACTGTTGATTCGTCTTCTTCTAGCTCCTCGAGGAGAAGAATATTCTGGCGGAGCAGCTCCATGCAGAGACTGAACTGTTTGCCGAGGCGGAAGAGATGAGAGTTCGCCTCCTCTCTCGGAAGCAAGAGCTGGAGGAAATCCTGCACGACCTGGAGTCCCGGGTGGAAGAGGAGGAGGAGAGAAACCAGAGCCTGCAGAATGAGAAGAAGAAGATGCAGTCTCACATCCAGGTCTGTGCTGGCCTTATTTTTATTTTCTAATGTTCATAAACTGCTGTGTTGTCTTTTCAAAAAGTCAAAACTAGCGTTTTTCCCTTCACAGGACCTGGAGGAGCAGCTGGATGAAGAGGAAGCTGCGAGGCAGAAGCTGCAGCTGGACAAAGTGACGGCCGAGGCAAAGATCAAGAAGATGGAAGAGGACATTCTGCTGCTGGAAGACCAAAACTCAAAGTTTCTCAAGGTGAGGAGCGTTTCCTGTTCAAACAGGAAGTTCGTCAAAGTTTTCAGCACTTATATGTTTGGATCCCTTCTTGGTCAACAGGAGAAAAAACTGGTGGAGGACAGGATCGCTGAGATGACGTCCCAGCTGGCAGAGGAAGAGGAGAAGGCCAAGAATCTGGGCAAAGTGAAGAACAAGCAGGAGATGATGATGGTTGATCTGGAGGGTGAGTTTCTTATTATCAAACAATAACCAGAAGGTTCTGAGTCGTTTCTTCTTCCAGAGAAAGCTCAGGTCCTTTCATATCTGTCAGAAGAAGCTGCAGATGTTATAAGAGTTAGAGCAAAGTTAAACTCTTCACAGTTAAAATTTCAGTTTTTTTTTTTATTGTTCTATATCTGCCATCTTTTATGAAGCAAATACAGCTGGAAAAAATTAAGACCATTGAAAACCTCCAGGTTATTCAACCAAATATTGATTTCTGAACTCTTCCTCAGTTACAACATTAGTTTAGTTGTTTCTAAATGAATATGAACTTGTTTTTCTTGCATTATTTGATGTCTGAAGGCACTGCATCTTTTCGTTATTTTTATTTTTCTTCTGCCGACATCTGATGGAAACATCTCAGATTAGATTGATGCATGTTATTGTCCTCAGAGCGCTTAAAGAAGGAGGAGAAAACGCGACAGGAGCTGGAAAAGGCCAAACGTAAACTGGATGCTGAGACCAACGACCTGCAGGATCAGATCGCAGAGCTTCAGGCGCAGATCGAGGAGCTGAAGATACAGCTCACCAAGAAGGAGGAGGAGCTGCAGGCTCTGCTAGCCAGGTCAGTCAACAAGAAAACCAGACAAAACTGCAACGGCTGCTCCACTTCTGCTGAAAAATTGTTTTTTTAGTATGCTGAATGTATAAAAACAGTGTTTATGTTGATAGTGGAGCCTCTTGTTAGTCTCAAAATTCACATTCAGAAAAGTAAGATGACATTCATCTGTTTTACTTAATATCTCTGAATCCCCTAAATTATATCACAGCAGCTAAACTGCAACGATGATGGACTTTTTGGCTTCAGTTTGCACAGTAGAGTTGTAATTTGTGGTCACATTCTGCATAGCTGGGAACCTTTAGTTTCGCTATAAAATTTGACACAGTTTCTGTCTGAGGATGTTTTCACGTCAGGATAGTTTGGGAGACTTGATTCAGTCGGGCAGGAAGTGCTGAAAGATGTCACATCTTCATTTGGTTTCCCTCAAGTTGGCCCAATCCGCCCGATGGCGTCACGCAGTTACAGCAGCTGTTTGGTCTGGGGCACGACCAGGATAAACGGCGAACATGTTGCTCAGTAAACATGAGAAAAAGACAACAGAGAGCAGAAGATCATGCTAGCAAAAATATAAACATTTATATTATTAATGGTAATACGTTACATTTATATAGGTTTACTTATATTTTCCTAAATAATACATTAAAGTTAAACTAAATATTAGTTACACTAACGTAACTAATATTAATGCTGAAGTGCCCTACCAACATGGCATGTAGTGGAAGCTATGCTAAAGTGCTATAGCAAATGCTAATGCTAAAGCACTACACTAACATTGAATTTAGTAGAAGCTAGTGCTAAAGCACTATACCAAGATGATATTAGTGAAAGCTAATGCTAAAAGCAATGCCACCGTGATATTTGGTGGAAGCTGAGATGGGGTTAGGGTTAAATAGGGTTAAATAAATAACATTAACACCATGTTAATGTTAATTAGCTTTCAAAACAATGTGTGTTGTGAATGGTGCTTTCACAACACACCATTTAAAGGTGTGTTGTGAAAGCTAATGCTAAAGCTAAAGTGATATACCAACATTGTATTTAGTGAAAGTTAATGCTTAAACGCTATATCAATGTGGTATTTTGTGGATGCTAATGCTAAAGCACTATGCTAACATGGTATTTAGCAGAAATTAGTTCAGTCAATAAACAGAGAATAATCAGTTGATCTTAAATAGTTTACATGCATTCTGTGTATATAATATAAGTACTCTGCTTCACTGCATTATGGGTGGAGCATGAACAGAATACTGCGAAATAAGAGTACAAATATAAACAGATGACTACTTGAAGAAATCCTAACACTTAATAACCAAAGCTTCATCCCAGATGTCAAACCTTATTGATCTAAATGTTTTCAAAACAGAAAGTAAATTATCTCTTTAGAATTTATCAAGAACATGTAATTTAGGGGAAGCTAATTGAGCTAAACCCTTTCAAAGTTAGTTAAAGCACTAAATGCACAATTATTACTGCTACTAGCGCATTAGCTCGCTAGACAGAAGGCTTGCTTTACCACTGTAAGTGCTTGCAATTGATCTAAAACCTCAGTTTTTTAGTTTGTTGTATCATTCGCAGTTTAGTTTGGATAAGCTGCCACATTCGCCTGGACAGGTTGTAATCAGTGGAGAAAAATTGTCTATAATTAGCAGCTAAACAGATTCAAGATCACACGAAGATAGTTTCCCACCTCAAACAAAAGACAACTGAGGCTCTCCTTCGCCAACAAAATGCACTCCTCTGACCTGGAGCCGCGTTGCACAGCGTTAGTCTCGGCGTTGCTCATTTCAGCCTCACACACAGTCTATCTTCAGAGAACAGCCCTACATGCCGTATCCATGGCAACAGCACCGTAAAGATGCAACGGAGTCTTTACCAGAAATAGACGTTTTGTTTTTAAAGCGAATGAGTCTGTAAGCGGTTAACTCTCCCTCTAGGTTTCTCCGCCTTAATTTCCTCCAATCAGAGACGCTGAGAGATTTTTCATTTGATTACAGATGACAAACATTGATTGATGCTCATGTTTTTGTTTTTATTTTTCTTCACATGAAGGATTTAAGGGCTGACTGACTAATTTATTAAAAATTGTAGATGGGGGAGAAAAATGTATTCTTTTGTATATTCTTATCTCCAGGAAAAAAAAAATCACATTTGCTGTCATTTCATTTTAACCGACCGACTGACGACCCAGACACGAGGTCTGACCGTCTGACCGTCTAATTTTACACACAGGAATCCTGGGGTTTAGTCCCAGCCTTCATTAAAGCTCCATGGGCCTCATCTTGAACTCTTCAGCAAACAATCGGGCCGGTCTTCGCCTGCAAAGTGGGGCGCCATGTTTATATGAAAGTCATTAGTGGCTGTAATCAAGCCATTCATGTGATCACATAAGTGGATCTTTATAGCATCCAGAGAGGAGATATTTATAAGCGAGGAATCTCACAGGGAGGCTCAGAGTCTCAGTTCGGCTCTCTGCACTGCCATCATGTGGCAACTTGAGGATGAAAAGAGGGATAACAGATATTTATCCTCCTTAATTTACTCCCCATTCCAACAAACTTCAGCATATTTGGACTATCTTATATAGCAACGCGACATAAACATGAAGTGGCAGGAAAACAATCCTTCTGGCAGGTTTAAGTTTGTAGTGATCGTCTAATTTTACCAACATGTTTCTTCTGACTGGACGTGTTTTTGGAATGCCATCTTGAATCTGCTATCGAAAGATTATCCCTAAACTCCTAAATCATCAAAATGCCTGTGGAGACGTGCAAAAATCTGGTCATGAATTATAATAATGGTTTAGTGGTTATAAAACCAATAAAGATGGAGATTTATAATTTCATCAAGCCAGCTCAAGACATATTGAATTACATTTGTTTGGAAAATTTGGGACAGAGCTGGATGAGCCCACTCCTTCTTCTTGAATCGTTTGTTTGTTTTACAGATTTTTTTTGCCAGAAAATATATTTTTTTTCATGCCTTGTATCCTCCATTTCTTCTGTTGGAATCCTGATTAGAAAAGAAAGAAAGGAGGGAAACCCTCTCTGTTTTTCTTTATTTTTATTTTATTTTTTTCTTCTAATTTTTTCTTTTGTCTTCTTACTGTTTTCATTCTGTTTCTTTTCATCTGTCCATTTTTCTCTTCTTCTCTTGAATGCAAATATTTTAAAACCTAAATCCGCCAGGGTTATAAATAATTTTGCTCTTACTGCATAGATGTTTGCAAAGTTCCTTAAAATCAAAAAATCTTGGACAGACATTTAAATTCAGTCTCTCTGGGTCAATTCTACTTACAACCAATTTCACCAGCTGCTCACATTAGATGCTGACATTTTTGTCCAATCTTTGTAAAATAATTCAGGTTTAGTCCGACTGGATCAAGAATAGAAATTAAATCTAGAGTTCTCATCTCATATATTTGCCGTTTCCTCAACAGAAAGATGGGTTATGGATTTCCCTCAAATACATTAATTATCTTCTTTTTCTATGATAAACAGAGATGGGAAGAGTATCCAAAGATTTACTTCAATTAAGAATAAAAAGTATTTTTTATTCACTTAACTGATCAAGTTATCCATCATTTAATACATAGTCATACGAACTATATAAAGTTAAATGGAAATTTTGGTATTTTAAGGACGAAAATAACAATTGTTTGTTTAAGCAACAAAAATAAATAAATAAAATTTGTCAAAATTAGTTTCTTTCAATAAAAAACTTATGAAACTTTAACAAAAACTGCAGGAGTGTGTCCAGTGAAGTTTTGTTTTTTATTCAGTGGGTAGAAAATCCAAATATTTTACTAATTAAGAGTACAAATACTTCATAATAAAATTACTAAGTACATGTTTTCACAAATGTTTTTGATTAAATGTGACAAGTTACTACCCATCTCTGTGAAAATCCTCTCCTTGCTTTGTGTTTTGAATCTCCTTCCTTCAGCAGCATCTCTTAAGTATTTCTTAGGGATGTTAAGGGAAAATAATCAGATTTTTTTTGTTTCTTACCAGTGAAGCTGAACCTCTGTTCACAGCCATCTCCTCATTCTAACACACATTTAACACGTATCAGTGAAATCCTGCATTAAAAGCTTGTGTGCCTGCGTTTCTCCAACCAGGAGTGACGAGGAAGCGGCTCAGAAGAACAACGCCTTGAAGCAGGTCCGTGAGCTGCAGGCGCAGCTGGCCGAGCTCCAGGAGGATCTGGAGTCGGAGAGGATCTGTCGGAGCAAAGCGGAGAAACTGAAGCGGGATCTGAGCGAGGAGCTGGAGGCTCTGAAGACGGAGCTGGAGGACACGCTGGACACCACCGCCGCCCAGCAGGAGCTCAGGTGCAGGAGCAGGACAAACCTCTGGGCCAGAACCTTTTGACTCAGAAGGACGTCAGAGCCGAAATAAATATTTTCCTACCTACTCAGCACTAAATCAAGCATGCAAGATTTTGGTTAAACACATAAAGTAGTGAGATTTGTTATAGATAACAAACATTTGCAGATTTGAAATGTTAAAAGAAATTTTGCAGGGATCAATTAGAAAAGAAATACAAGAATATTTGTCATTTCTGAGCAATAAAATGAGGATTTAGGTCACTCATTCTATGAGAACGTTTACTTTAGCTAAATTTAGTAGATTAATTAAAATGCAATGAAGTTAAATTTAATAATTTATTTAATTACTGAAATTATTTATCTATAATTATATATGTTTCCCATTTATTTCATTATTTTCCAAATAATAAAGTTTGTTAACTTAATTATTTTTTTATTTATTATTTTTTTTTTTTTATTTAAATTCCCTTTAGACTAAATAAATTGAATTTTAATTTTGGCTAAACTTTGGACACTCCTTACTTGAACAGGAATACATATGAGAAAGTAACTGCAGATGTTTTGTTGCCTCACATTCATTCCCAACTTTTAGCATCCAGTGCAGTTTACATCTCATGTGGAATTACACAAAACTCACTCCGTTTTCTGAAGATGCGCTTCATAATCGTCTCCTCTGGGTTTGATGTCCAGGTCAAAGCGAGAGCAGGAAGTGGCAGAGCTGAAGAAAGCCATAGAAGAAGAATCCAAGAACCACGAGGCTCAGATCCAGGACATGAGACAGAGGCACGCCCAGGTTCTGGAGGAACTGTCCGATCAGCTGGAACAGGCCCGCAGGGTGAGTCCGCTGCTGCAGGCGGCTCTGGGCCGAGCGGGACCAAATACCCAGAAATTATGCTCCAGTTAGAGCAGCTCTACTTCAACATATCTTTACTCAAGTACTGATCAAGTAATCAATCATTTAATATTTAAAAATTACATAAAAATAAAAAGAGGAAATTTTGGTTTAAGGAAAAAAAAATTAAATCAGGAAAAAGAAAAATTTTCCAAATCAGTTTCATTCACTAAAAACTTTAATAAAAAAAACTGCAGGTTGATGCATCTGTGTCTGGTGAATTTTTGGTTAAAATATGTCTTGTTTTTCATTCAGTGGGTAGAAAACCCAGACATTTTACTCAAGAGTAGAAATACTTCATAATACAATTACTCAAGTAAAAGTAAAAAGTACAGCATAGTAAAAATACTCCTAAAGGTACATTTTTCAAAAAAAGTTATTTACGTTGAAGACAAATAAGAAGAAAAAGTTTAATTGATATAACACTTTATCAGCAACAAGGCAGTTCAAAGTAAATGTAATTGAGTAAATGTAACTCTGCTGATGGAGACACGGCGGCGTCTGACCGTTTTATTCTGCACAGTTCAAGGCCAACCTGGAGAAGAACAAGCAGTGCTTGGAGAGCGACAACAAAGAGCTGGCCTGCGAAGTGAAGAGCCTGCAGCAGACCAGGACGGAGTCGGAGTACAAGAGGAAGAAGGTGGAGGGCCAGCTGCAGGAGTTCATGGCTCGAGCCACTGAGATGGAGCGGGCCAAAGGAGAGCTGAGCGAGCGCTCCCTCAGGCTGCAGGTAGAAACACGCCGCCGCCACCGCTGCTGCCGCTCTCTGGCTCCCACGCCGAATCCCGGCTTACATCACGTCTCCTTGTCTGGCAGACGGAGCTGGACAACGTGTCCGCCTTACTGGAGGAGGCCGAGAAGAAGGGCGTCAAGCTGGCGAAGGAAGTGGACAACCTGAACAGCAAACTGCAGGACTCTGAGGTTCGATCAGTTTGGACACAATAACTCCAGCATAATTTAGTTTGAAATGTGGCTCACAGGTGGAAATATTTTCTATGGACACAAAAAGCTACAAATGGCTGTAAAAAGTGAGAATTCATCTATTAAACTGGCTGAAGATGAATATTTAAACTAAAAACTGGAACATACACTGCAAAAACACAAAATGTTGCCAAGTATTTTTCATCTAGTTTGTAGTGTAAATATCTCAGTTCACTTGAAATAAAACAAAACCAACTTACAAGTAGCTTTTTAGCAAGATATAGGAGCTTATTAAACCCCAATAATTCCTAAATATTGATGATAAAGTACTATTATTTCATTATGGGAATATAATCTGCCAATCTTACTTTTTTATATATAAATGTTAAGAAGTTATTGACTTAAAACAAGCTCTTAAATCTGAAGCACTACTTGTAAGTTGTCTTATTTTTGTTGTATTAATATATTGGCACTAGAAACAAAACCAAAAATAACAAAAATGCTGTTTTTTGCAGTGAATACACATTTTTATTTGCTTTTTTAAGAAGGTTGCTAGTTTACTTTTTATATTAAATTTAGAATAGTCTCAGACTTCTGTGTGATTTTTGTCCAGGTTGATTTAAGAAGTGAGCTTTTATTGCTACAGGTCAATGTTCTAAGCTACCAAAAAGCTACCGATATAAATTATAAATTATGGTAGTATTTACCATAATTTGTTGATTAATCATCAGAATAATCAGGAGATTACTGGATTACTAAAGTAGTAGTTCACAAGTTGCAAGTTACGTTTTCCGGACCCACAGGTTGCAGGATCTCCCTCCACTTGGGCTAAGATGCTAAAAAAGCAACTAATACGTCTAAATATGGATAAATTCATAACAACATGCAGGTTTTGCATATCCTAAAACATAGGTTGTAAACTGTGTTTTATACAATTTATATAAATATCTATGTCCTGTAAGACTTTTCCATGAGTCTTATGTTAGTTTTTATTTTATTCTCAAAAATTAAGAGTAGAAATAAAGATGTCGTCTCTTTCAGGAGTTGCTCCAGGAGGAAACTCGTCAGAAACTGAATCTGAGCGGCCAAATCCGCCAGCTGGAGGCAGAAAAGAGCAACTTGCAGGAGCAGCAGGAGGAGGAGGAGGAAGCGCGCCGCGGCCTGGAGAAGCAGCTGCAGACGGTCCAGGCTCAGGTAGGACGAAGCCACAGCTGCTCCTTTCAGGTGTCCAAACTCAGAGGCAAACTGGAGCTGATGTGAGACACCTGCAGCAATTCAGAAACACACTGCAGAGAAAATGTGGGTCAGATTTGGATGAGCGTCAGCAACCATTAGTCAAACAGAACTGGAGCCGTCAGCTGTAAAGCAACTCTTGGTGCAGGCGTCTCAGAGTAACACGACTGTTTTCAAACTTCAGCTCACAAACAAGCGATAAAACCAGAAGAAAAGGGAAAAAATTCAGAGCAGTTTTACCAGAAAACTGTTAAAAAGTTTTTTAACAGTTTTCTGGTAAAACTGCTCTGCTTGTCTCTTGGTTTGTTTTGTTTTTATTTTCTACAAGCAGAATAGTGAACAGTTTGTGAAGAATTCTTACATTTTTATTAATTAGTTTCATTTGTTAAATATTGCTTATTATTTCAGCTGATGAAGTCGGCATCTGTGGAGTAAACATGTCAGTTTGAAAAGCTAATAAATAGATTCGTAAACATGATGAAGAAGGATATCTAAATTATGACGATGTTTAGTTGTATACATGTACCACATAGCCACAGTTAGTTGTAGTTTTTCCCCATTAATTACAGTTTTTATTTATTTCAATTAATGAAAATGTTTCCTCGGTTTCAGTTTTTGTTACTCCTGATCAATGAGAAATGTATGTCACTATAAGGACCTTAGTCTTAATCTTAGACTCGGGACATATTTAGTTGTGTATTTATTCATGTTGAATGTTTTTTCTGCAGCTGTTTGAGACGAAGAAGAAGCTGGACGAGGATGTGGGCGTGATCGAGGGTCTGGAGGAGGCGAAGAGGAAACTCCAGAAGGACGTGGAGCTCACCAACCAGCGGCTGGAGGAGAAAACCTTGGCGCTGGACAAGATGGAGAAGACCAAGAACCGGCTGCAGCAGGAGCTGGACGACCAGATGGTGGACCTGGACCACCAGAGGCAGATCGTCTCCAACCTGGAGAAGAAGCAGAAGAAGTTTGACCAGGTAGACCCGGAACCCAGAGACGGACGGTTTCCATCTCTTGGCTCTGAGTTTAAAGGTTTATTTTGTGACGTCGCTGTTAGATGCTGGCTGAGGAGAAGACGATCTCGGCTCGGTACGCTGAGGAGCGCGACCGGGCCGAGGCGGAGGCCCGGGAGAAGGAGACCAAGGCTCTGTCTCTGGCCAAAGCTCTGGAGGAGGCGCTGGAGGCCAAGGAGGAGCTGGAGCGGTTCAACAAGCAGCTCCGCGCCGAGATGGAGGATCTAATGAGCTCCAAGGACGACGTGGGAAAAAACGTGAGCAGCTTTCACCTGACTACATGTTAGACTGCTTCATTTACCGCCAGGGTGCAGGTCAGAGGTCATGAAAAATAAAATCTTTATATTTAATCTACAGCCTAGAAATAACATCTCAGATTGTTTTTTATACCAGATCTTTTTTTCTAATAAAGAAATTACAACCGACAGAAAATTTGTGCTGTCAACAGTCTTTTTTTATTATTTCTTTATGCCGACTTTCTCACTCAGGTGCATGAACTGGAGAAGTCCAAGCGAACCCTGGAGCAGCAAGTGGCAGAGATGAGGACTCAGCTGGAAGAGCTGGAGGACGAGCTGCAGGCCACCGAGGACGCCAAGCTGCGCCTGGAGGTCAACATGCAGGCCATGAAGGCCCAGTTCGACCGAGACCTGCAGGCGAAGGACGAGCAGGGAGAGGAGATGAAGAGAGTGCTGGTCAAACAGGTCGGAAACTCAAAACCCAACCAAGTTTCTGGTCCAAATATCTTAGTATGCTTGAAATAAGATAAAACAAGAAACTTCTCAGAAAGAAATATGAGCCTTTTTAAGCCAATAAGTCCTTAATATTTGTTAATATTGATTATAACATGGAAAAAAATGTCTTCATGTGGCCCTCAAGACTTTAGAGGATCTAGGGTGGGCAGAACATCCAAACATTGTACTCAAGTCAGAGCAGCACAACGTCACCATATTTTTACTCCAGTTAAAGTAAAAAGTAGCCATGGAAAAATGACTCTAGTAAGAATTTATTAGTATTTGGTTAAAAGGTCTATTCAAGTACTGAGTAACTGATCCAATTATCAACCATGATATTTTAAATATTTTAAAACGACCCAAGATATGAAGTTAAGTGGAAATTTTTTTGTTTTTTAAGGACATAAATGGCAATAATTCATATAAGGAATAACAAATAACAAAATCAGGCAATATTTTTTTTTTTCTCCAAATCATTTCAATATAAAACTAATGGAACTAAAAAAACAGCAGGTCTGTGTCTGCTGAGTTTTTGGTTAAAACAAGTTTGTTTTTCGATGGTTTGTTAACCATCGAAAAACAAACTTTAATAAAACGCAGAGTTAGCTTTTGTTAATGCGTTTTATTAGTACAATCTGCCACAATCGGCCCTTTTGGAACTAGAGCTCGGTTGCTAGGCGATGGGCTGGGGTTGCTAGGTAACGCGGCAGCAACATAATCTGCCAATGGAACTTTTACTTTTTCATTAACATAAAGGAATTATTGGCTTAAAATAAACTGATACATCTTGCTGAAAAGTTAGTTTTCGTTTTATTTCAAGTGTAGAAAGATGTTTGCATAAATACTTGGTATTATTGTCGTTTTGCAGTGCGGTTTCCAGGGTAAACCAGGGTTTGAATTTAGAGACGGGTTGCGTGGTTTTGTCCTCCAGGTGCGCGAGATGGAGGCCGAGCTGGAGGACGAGAGGAAGCAGAGATCTCTGGCTGTCGCCGCCAGGAAGAAGCTGGAGGTGGACCTGAACGAGCTGGAGGGTCAGATCGAAGCTGCCAACAAAGGCCGGGATGAAGCCATCAAACAGCTCAAAAAGCTGCAGGTACGAAAAACACACCTGCTTTCCCTCTGATACTAATCAATAAAACTGTTGGACTTAAAGTACATGTTAAGTCCTGACACTCTACTGTGGCAGTGATGAACATGTAAACTTTGTGTAAATAAGGCTGTTGCTGAAGTAATTAAGCAAAGTGTCGGACCTGCAGGCTCAGATGAAAGACTACCAGAGAGAGCTGGAGGAGGCCCGCGCCGCCAGAGACGAGATCTTCACCCAGTCCAAGGAGAACGAGAAGAAATTCAAGAACTTAGAGGCTGAAATCTTGCAGCTGCACGAGGTCAGGGCTGTTCTCCTGTTTGGTGAGTTTCTGGTGTTCGGTGAGACCTGAGCGCCTCGCTGTGTGTTTGTGCAGGACTTCGCCGCATCGGAGCGAGCCCGGCGCCACGCAGAGCAGGAGCGGGACGAGCTCGCCGATGAGATCTCCAACAGCGCCGCTGGGAAGTCAGTACTTCAGCCGCCCTGCGGTTTCATCTGCACACATAGGGAAAGAATAAACATTATCATCAAGATACTTAGAAATAGTGACTAGTTACTGATTAGTTCCCCCAAAAGGTAATCCAGTTGCTTTTCTAGATATTTATATTCAACAGTAATTACAGTATATTCCGGACTATAGAGCGCACCTCGTTATAAGCCGCATCTACAAAGTTTTTTTAAAAAACTGGAGAGCTGCTGAAATCTCTAATTGAGAGCGATAATTTATTAAGGATGTAGGATGCTTAATAAATCTGCATCTCCAACCAAACCATGGATTCGTTCACGCCGAGCTGACATGAAGCTGCATCATATGAACTTCCTCCTGTGGTTTGAATGATGAGTTTGAAGAAATGTCTCCGTGCTCTGTGTTGCTACCATGTGCTGGTTCTAGATGAAAATCAGCGATTTCTTCTTTGATTTCCACTGATTCACTTCCTGCTAATTCAAAGCTCCTGTGGAGGTTGAAGAAAAATCCACAGAAAAGCCTCAGTGGGCTGCAGGGTTCACAGCGTGGGGAAAAGCTTATAGTCCGAAAAATACAGTAGAGACTAAACTACTAAAGCTAAACAGACAATGAACAACCTGAACATGCTTTAAAGCAATATTAAGATCAGCCTAGCTGTATTTTTTTCTGCATTTTCCATGATATAAAATGTAATCCGTGAAACTATTTCTTCTTATTCCATCATATAAAATAGAATTATCCCGTTCGGACCACAGTTTACGACAAGTTTAGAAAATCATGTGATTGTCATGAGACTTTCACAAACAAGATGACCTACAAATCTATTATAGTAACAGTAATCTGATTACTTCATCTGGAAACCTAATCCCTTACTTTACTCACTACTTGAAAAAAGTACCTCTTACACTGAGTTTTTCTAAAACAAATAATCATGACTTTGAAGCACTGAGTTTCAGCCCTTCACTGATCGTCATCGGTGTAATCAGACGAACTGTGTGTGTGTGTGTGTGTGTGTGTGTGTGTGTGTGTGTGTGTGTGTGTGTGGGTGTGTGTGTGTGTGTGTGTGTGTGTGTGTGTGTGTGTGTCAGGTCGTCGCTGCTGGAGGAGAAGAGGCGGCTGGAAGCTCGCATCTCCCAGCTGGAGGAGGAGATCGAGGAGGAGCAGGGCAACATGGAGCTCCTCAACGACCGCTTCAGAAAGAGCAGCACGCAGGTGAAGCGTCGCATTCGCTGCCACATTTCAGATATTCCCGTTGTGACGGTTTATTTGTGAAATTCGAGGCGACCGAACACAAAGCGCTGCTGAGAAACGCTGAAAGGTGAAGCGTCTCCTGCTCTGCCCTGGTTTCCTGCCTGCAGGTGGACACGCTGAACGCTGAGCTGACTGCAGAGCGCAGCGCCGCGCAGAAGAGCGAGAACGCTCGGCAGCAGATGGAGCGACAGAACAAGGTCCGGGTTTTATTCGTCTCTGCTTGAAAATATTCAGACATGATAAAAAAATCTGCAAATACCCCCAATGAAATTATAAATGTATCAATTTTTTACCAAAACTAAAAGCAGCAAGACACTAAGACAGTGAGATGCAGACAGAAATATTGATAAAAGGAAAGACAAGACATCACCACTAGACAAAAGAAACAGTAAAACTAGATACAATTGAAGCCATAAATTTGAATACATAAACAAAATCTCTTAAAGGGGCAGTACCATATAGAATTACTCGACTTTTTCAGCTTTACATCATGTTATGATATTATTCCCTCATCAAAAACAAACCCGGTCTGTTGCTTTGATTTTTTTTCATGCATGTTTGAGAAATCTTTTAGTCTCTATGGCAACCATTCAGCTGTGCGAAACGCCTGAGTGGACCTTGCACCTCCTCTTAGCCGCAGCTCCTCTCCCACTCAGTTCCTCCAGACTAGCGGCAGCAGCAGCAATTAGTAAACACCTGGTGGAACTACGAGTCTGCAGTTACTTCTCAGAGCTACGCTCCTGAGAAACAGCATCATGGAGGAGGATGGCTGTGATGAGGGCGGAGTGTTATAAAGAGCAAGAGCTTCTTAAAGAGACAGAGGTCTAATTTCAAAGCGATAAATTGTAAAGTTGAATTCCTGTTGAGTCTTTTTTGATATATAGAGTAGTTTTATACAAACTGAAGGTAACACAGTTACTTGGTTGTGCTATGAAATGATACCATATGGCTGGAAAATGCATGGTACTTTAAGGTGGTCCAGTCAAAGTCTGCAGCTTTGACAAAGACAATTAGTTTGTTGTCCTCCACATTGATTATTTCCATGCTGTTCATCTAAAGTTCTGTTGATGTTTTTTTTTTGTCCCTTTTTCATCATCTGCACTGATAAATGTTTTTAAAATCCTTCTGTCCTGAATATCTGTAATAACTGCAGGAACTTAAAGGTAAACTAGCAGAACTGGAAGGAGCTGTGAAGTCGAAGTTCAAGGCGTCCATCACTGCGCTGGAGGCCAAGATCGTGCAGCTGGAGGAGCAGCTGGAGCAGGAAGCCAAGTAAGGCCGCGCCCCTAGAGGTCACAGCTCGAAGCCGCCAAGGTCGTCCGTCTCACTGCTGCCTGTCTCAAACATCCAGGGAGAGAGCGGCGGCCAATAAGATCGTCAGGCGAACCGAGAAGAAGCTGAAGGAGGTGATGATGCAGGTGGAGGATGAGCGTCGCCATGCCGACCAGTTCAAGGAACAGGTAAGGAGCCGTAGAAGAAGCGGCGTAACGTTGGTCTGTTAGTTCGCTCTCCTCACGTCGCCGTCGCCCGCTCAGATGGAGAAGGCCAACTCCCGCATGAAGCAGCTGAAGCGTCAGCTGGAGGAAGCCGAGGAGGAGGCGACCAGAGCCAACGCGTCGCGCAGGAAGCTGCAGAGGGAGCTGGACGACGCCACTGAGGCCAGCGAGGGCCTCACCAGAGAGGTCAACTCCTTAAAGAACCGTCTGAGGTACGACGACGCTTAAAACCTCTGAGACTGACGACCATTTATCCGTTTATAATCTGCACCGCTAATTGGTACACGGAAAGCGGTGGTTCTGATCAGAAGACCAGACTGGTTGAAGTCTGATTGGTGCATTTGCCATGTGGGCGGGATCAGAGACCAGACATCCAGACGTCAAAGAAGAAACCTTAAAGTTAATCGATGACAACGAGGAACAAAAACAAAGCTTGGAGCTTATCCACAAATTATCTAGAAATTAGAGATTAAGTTAATAGTAAACCAAACTTTGTTTTACATTTTAGAAATTTACATTTGAACAAATGTTTCAGATAATTTCCCAGTTTAAGTACTTGGCCTAGTTTGGCAAGTATCCAACACTAGAGGGCGCTAGTGTTGATAATTTTTTTTAATTATTAAAAAACAAAAAAACAAGAAGTCGATCAGCTCAAAAACTTGAACATAGATTCCGGATGATTCCTTAAATAACCATCTATAATATAATGTGTTAAAGCTAAATGAACGTCTCTCACATCTTTTTATTATTTCAGAATCAGTTCCGCATGTTTGGAGAACCGAGGTTAATTTGCGTTGTGTGTTTGTTTGTCTGCAGGCGAGGCGGCCCAGTCAGCAGCTTCTCCTCCAACCGCTCCGGCCGACGCAACCTCAACCTGGACGGCGCCTCCGGCGACATGTCGGACGACGACGCCGACAGCCGATCCAACGACTTCAACGACACGCAGACCTCCAACGCCGAGTGAACGACACTTTCTACCCCGCTCCCGCAGTGGCCGCCGGAGCGGTTCTGTTTTTGTGTTTTGTTGTTTTAATCTAACGCTGCAGGGAAAATCCAACGCCCTCTTTGAGAAAACGGACACTTCTGCCTTACTCTGTCCTCCGCTGGTTTGGCTCCATCATATAGACATTTCCTCCCACCAAATGATCCGCTCAGAACCTACGCATAAAGGTACAAAGTGCTTCTTTTTGTTTTTGACATGTTCAACTGAGTAAGTGTGTAAAACCAGAACTGAATGGAAAAACGTTTTCGTTTCTGGTGCCGGACACGTCCAGCAGGGAACTTCCCGGGACATGCAATAGGAAAACCTGGAATCTGAACTACTGTGAAAATGATATAGTGTTTTACTTACCTGCTTCATCTCAACATTAGTGAGGGAACGTGCAGTTTGGTGTCTTGAAGCTGGAAAAAGATGCTGGAAAAATGCGCAGAACTGCACAGAACATGTGAAACCTGGAAAGAAACGCTTCGCTAAACGGTTTTCCGGTGATAAACCTCTGGTGCACCTCAGTGTTTGCGCTCAGCTTCACTTTGTTTTATCATTAAACTCAAATCAAACATGGTCTCATGTTACTGCTGTTCTACAGGAAGTCAGAAAAATCACCAGTTGGACTTTTCCTCTAACGTTTCTCTTTTTTTTTTTTTTTTGGCCCAGTTTGGATAGAAATTGATTTATAGTCTCATTAGAGGCCTTTTTATATAAGTTAAATTCATAACACTGAATTTTCATCCTAATTACGATTTAGTTTTATTTTTTTTTACTTGTAATTCAGCTAAAAATGTGGCCAAAACAAATCAATCGACACCAGAGCGACTCGATCTCTTTCAGCCAATCAGATTACGCTCATTTGATCACATGACCAACAGTCAGGGTCAGGGTTCGACTCGGCCACATTTGTTTTGCAAATCTTTACTAATTATTCAAAAACGAGTATGACAAGACACACATCAGTAAAAAAAATAGTTAATCTTGGCATAACCTAAAGTAAGGGTGTTCAAAGTGAGGGCCGAGGGCCATTTACGGCCGCCGGGTGGATCTTGTGCGGCCGCAGCCACTGATATTCAGGAATAAATTAGGGCAAAAACTATTACTTTCAAATTGAAATATACTTGCAAAAGTAATTAGCCGCAACATAAAGTGATCTTCTGCTCAAGCTCTGTTGTCATGGTAACTAGGACCAAATCTACGCTCATACCCTTGATCCTGTTTTTATTGCTGAGTTTAGACCAAAAAATGACGTTTTCTTCAATCGAGCCCAAAATAATAAACAAACTGGGGGAAAAAAACATTTGAAGTTTCCGTTCCTCCAAAGAAATCTCATTATTTTATTGGTTTAATTCATGTTTAGTTTATTGAAGAGGCACAAAAACAAAATCTCACCACTTTTTTTTTTTAAATGGATCTGTTGTTTGGACAGCCCCAGCTCTTGGTGCTGATTTGAGAGGCGTCCTGAGAACAGCAGTAAGTCATGAATTCAACATCCACTTGAGCAAATCTCTGTGACTCGAATGTACTCTGTGCCATTTATCGTGAGACAAATGAATCCCGACTCTACAGACCTCATCGAGCGATTCGTGGGCGTCGATGGTCCTCGATGCTCAGACTTCTGTTTCAGCTCAGCTTTAAATGCAGCAGCTGGACCGGTCCGCACCGCTTCCTCTAACTGAACAGCACTGAAAAACACAACATCTTACCAAGTCGTTTATTTTCTAATGAAATATGTTTGTACTAAACAAGTGACTTCAGGACGATATGGGAGCTTTGAGTCATTGATTCCTTAATATTGATGAAAAATGGCACATTATCACTTCGTCTTCCTAAATATCAGATCACTGGAGCTCAGTTTTCTACGAGGGCGAATGACGGCCATTGTAGAGAAATCTTTAGAAAAGGGAAAAAAAAAAAAAAAAAAACGAAAATTTTATCCACAAAACAAGGAAATTTCTGAGCTCCAAAAGTCAACAACAAAGAAAATAATAAATAAATAAAATTCTTCTCAGAAATTTTCTAGAAAAAAAAATTTATGCTTTCTTTTTTTTTTTTTATCATATTTCTGAATTTCAAAATTTAAAAATTTTCAACTTTTTAAATTTGGAAAATTTGCAAAAGATCGAAAATTGACAATTTCTTAAGCTTTGAAATTTTCTAGAAAAAAAAAACATGAAAATTTGTTGTTTTTTTTCTGGCAAATGTTTCTCTCTTCAGTCTCAGAAATGTTTGGGGTTTTTTCTAGAAAAATGTTGAGATCTAAAAATCTCAGACGTTTTTCCCGCGTCCGGTTTGATCTGTTGGTTTTGGAGCAAAACCTGCAGGTTTTCTGCGAAGGAGCTGAATGTTATTTAAATCCACGTAAAGAATTGTGATTTTTTTATTGCTTAAATGCCCACTAATACTTGGCAGAGGTTTTAATGTTTTCTACATGATTGTATTTTATAAATTGATGAAGGAATGTATCGCTGGGAATTTCCTGCACTCACTTTATTTCTTAATCTGCTTTTTAACTGTGTAAAAAGCAGACTAAGCCAATTTTTCCTCTAAATGAAGTAATCTGACAGTGGAACTAGTATTTTATTGTCAATATTAAGGAATTGTTGACTTAAACAAGCTCCTGTATCTTGCAGAAACGTTACTTTAGTCAGTTTTGTCTTATTTTAAGTGCACTAGGATATTTGCACTGGAAACTGGACTGAGATATTTGGTAAGACTTTGTGTTTTTGCAGCGAAATAATCGTATGTTTCTTTAAAAGTGCCTTAGACACTAAATAGGAACATAAACAATAAAAGCATTAATTAATAAAACGCTAAGCTTTCACGTTCCTCTGTTTTTGTTGCTGTTTTGAGTCATATCACAGTGCATCGGTATCACAGTATTACCCGACATGTCGGCTGCGGCAGGCCGAACTCTCACCGTTTATCGCTTCTCTCCTGGTGAGAATCAGGATGTGGTTTGGTTGGAAGCTTTAACGTCTTCCTCCTCCTCCTCCTCCTCCTCTTCTTCTCCTCCCGTCACTATTCAGTTCGTTCCACTGCAAATTCTCTCCTTTCTTCTTGTATATCTTGTATTTCTAGACGGTAATTTTTCGCCCCCTTTTTCTGTTTTGTTTTGTAAAAGGAAAAATAAAGCATATTCATTGTAACTGTGATGCTGTTGTTTTTATTTTTTCCTCTCAGCCACCCGACAGATTTAATTGATTACTAACGATCGTTATTGATTTGAAATCTTTGCTAAAACTTTGTGACGTTGCTCATGAAAATGTTTGCACAGTTATGGAAGGATGTTTGCGCCTCCCTCCTTGCTTTTTGACAGTTAAAATGCGTAACCATGGCAACAAGGTGTCAATTTTACAATCCAGCTCCATAAAAAGAATTTAAAGGGATTTTTTTTCAGCTACATTTGTTAAGTTTAAATCAGTTTATTTGCAGTAGAAATTTTTCATTGAAAAACACTCTTTAGTCAGAGGCTTCTTCAAAGTCACAGTAGCACAGACTGCTACAGGAGAGCCTTCACCACCCTCAACAACTCTACATGAGTTACATTTAATTTAATGTCTGAATTTAATTTTTAAACCATTTTACTTTTGCATCAGGTCTTTACTTCCACCGGAAACATTTTACTGTATTTTTCCAAATTATTTTTTTCAGTTAATTTCAAACAAAAACACTTCCTGCTTGGCAAGAACTGCTGTGCCGTTACCTAGCTACCCCAGCAAAGCTAACCTGTTGCTTAGCAACCCAAACTGAATTCCAGGAATGTTTAATCAGTTGGTTTCACTGCTGTATGTGCTGTTACAATGGCTGCTGGAACAGAGAAGTGTTTAGTTGTTGATTTACCATTCAGAAACCACTTGCTGCATTCTTGTTCATTGAGTAGGAGGCTCCACTTCTGCTGTTCAAATGTGGCTGGTTGTATAAATATATATATTTTTTGCAGCCATTTTGACTCGAGTTTAAACATTGAATTGGGGGCATGGCCAGCAGCAGCTTATTTGGATTTAAGAGACTCAAACTTGAACTGGTCAGAATAAAATCTTATTATGAAAGGATTATTTGATGCAAAATGTAAAAACTATGTTTCGTTTTCAGAACCTGTTCAATGAAGAACATCTTTAATGTGCAGGAAACTCACGTGAACATGTCGGGTTGCCATGTTCTCCTGTAGATAAACACCATAATGAGGCTCAAGTCGTTGGTTTGAATAAAGTTTCGAGTCTCATGAAAACCATTTCTTTTAATTTCATCATAGACACAAAAATAAGCTACAAAAAAGACCAAATTAAGTAACCAGATGAACACAGACCGCCATTCTTTCCCTAAAAAAGCACAATGTAGAAGAATGTCAGCCACCGCTCCGGGCACATGACGTCACATCAAGGGTCAGGGGTCACACGGACACGCGGTGGGTTCACATGGAAATGTGAGAACAGTCACAGAGATGCAGTCAGACCAGCAGCACCCCTTCACAACGAGATGCAACACAACAATCTTTGGCGTCTTTCTTGGTGCGGCTGGTCTCTTTCTCACACACACACACACACACACACACACACACACACACACACACACACACACACACACACACACACACACACACACACACACACGATGGGCAGGGTGGGACAGAGTGAGCAGAGTCAGGAAGAACGTTTATTTTGTAAACGGAGGTATTCATCTGAGGGAAGGTTTTGCTACCAGTGTTCAGAGAAAGCAAAGTGAAGTTTAACCCTGTGAGCCTCAATAAAAATTTAAATCTAAATCAAATTCATTCCTCAGTTGAGGTCAAAGTTCATGACTCAGCAAGACAGACAGTTGATATATATATATATTTAAAAAAAGCATAATCAGAAACATTTCGAAGCCAAAAAGTCGAGGCAATGAATCTGAATTTGACCAGACCAAAAGCTGCATTTGTTCAAATTGTCTCGTGTTGCATCTGGTTTGAAACTGACGGCTTGAAAAAGTGATAATAAAATCACAAACAGTGAAATATGTTTGCTATTCTGGGCTTCACCAAAAAACTGGCTTCTATTTGTCACCATTACAGCTGAAACAATCAGATTCATCGATTATAGAAATAATCAACTAATTTAGTGATTGATTCATGATTAACTGGAGTGATTCTAACGGCCATTTGAGCAGCAATGAAACCAAAACTGTACAGAATATTATATATATATATATATATATATATATATATATATATATATATATACACACACACACACACACATATATATATATATATATATATATATATATATATATATATACACATACACATTTTGCACTTTAAATAAAGACATTTGTCTTTAGCATCGTTTAATTTCACCTGGTTCAGAAAATGTATTTTTAAAAACCGGTTAAGTATCTTTTACTATCCAATTAATAACCGGTTAATAAAAGTAATCAATGAACAGATCAGCTCTACACCGTATTAATGTTGAGTCAAGCAGAAATATACATATATTTTTAATATATTTTTTAACTGCAGATGCATCTTTTACTACAAATGATTAAATGTTCACTAAATGACGCTGTTGTTGCATTTAGGTAATAAAATGTTTATTTTCTTTGCTCTTGTCAGCCGAATATCTGACCTTTACCTCATGACACATTTTGATGGACAATAAATAGTCCCAGAAATTATTGCCACAAAGGAAAATAGTGTCATTTTGAAACTATTTCTAACTAATATAATGATAATAATAATAATAATAATGGCATATTAATGTGAGAACACCCTCATACAAACAAAAATAACTTTAATTTGTAAAGAACATTTAACTGAAAAACATTTTAAATACTCTAAATACTTAAAACAACAACATTAAAATGGATTATGAAGTTTCTGTAACCAAAACTGGATAAAAAAAAAAAAACAATTATTCAGGGAAAACAGGCAGAAGAGGCAGGAATGCAAACCCACTTCTTCCCAAAATGCCGACTTTCCCTCCATATTAAAAACTAACATCTCTTCACTGACTCATTTTAATTTATGGTGCGATTAATTGATTTATTGCTTATTGTGACATTAGTTTGCAGCTTAAAGTTCAAGTGTGTTGGGCTTATGCAGTGGTCTAGTCAAAGTCTGGACTTAAATCTGACTGAGATATTGCAGCATGACACAAAGAAGACCAATTCTTCCACAACAATCTAACATCACAATGCAAGATGGCAGGTGTTAGCAGGGTTAGCATGTAGCTGATATATAAACACATGGAGGCTAACAGCTTTAAAGTTACTTATAAACTGTAAACTTCACTTTGTTTTCCGTGTGAACACGCCAGAAATAAACAGAGTCGTGTAAAACAATGCCACCGCCGAGGAGAGGCTGAAAGCCGCGCGACGACTTGCACTTTGCATTGAGCTTTTTCAGTCCTGCATAGATCTTTTTCATTCTCATTCGATACAAACTAAGGCGTTTTGTTATAGTAAGTTGGTTTGAGTAAGTAAGCAGTGAAACATTAAAAACAAAATATTCAAGTAGGCTACAATCCTGTTGTTTCCTCTGCACTCTCACAGGCGTAAACAAAAAGACAAACAGTTTCCTCTGCTCTGGAGAGGATTGCTAAACTTTCTCAATTCAAGTTTTTATCTTCTTCTTGTTTAATTATCCAGGAAAAAAAAAAAAAGAAGGTCCAGTGTGACTAAACAGCACCAAAAACACGCTGAGCAAAGAGACGGCCGTCCAACCTTCGCTTGCTCGTCACTGTGAAAGGGGAACGAGTCCTTGGAGAATAATCTGGATAGAAATTAACAGTATTATATGCTCTTTTCTATGTACAAACGCACATTCAAGTCAACCTCAGCACTCACACTCATGGTTTTGTCCCTGTGAATTAAAAAATAATTTATCAGTATTAATTTAAGCTACTACTTAACAGTCATCAGTGGGAGCAGAGAAACGGACACGACGATTCCCACGATCGACAAAAAAAAAAAAAAAAAGAACAGAAAATCTTACATCATTTCCTGCTTCCTGTTTTTTTTTTTTTTTTTCCTCTGTGATAAGAAGCGTCCTGTAATACCACGTATTCCTTAAATATAAATCATAAAATGGAGCGTACCGCTGCTCTACGCCGTTTCACACTCATTCCACAGTGATCGAGGTCAGTCATATGTAAACATGTCGACAGAAATAAACAAACAAAAACTCGACAAAAGGAATCGCTCTCCTCATTCACTCAGTCTCGGTTCGCAGGGAGGAGCAACTCCACCTCCTTCAGGTCCGTTACCAAGGAGACGTCGGAGCTCCGCCCCCTCCCTTCCTCCTGCCAGTCCATCGGAGCGGAGGATTCCTATTGGTCAGCGTGTGACGTCGCCCATCGCCTCCTGCGCTCCTATTGGTCAGTGGGTTTTCCGCTTCATGTCTCCACTCTGGCTTTGGTTCGAGTCTGAGAGGAAGGAGCAAAGATTTTAACTCAGCAGAAATATTGAAGCTGCACCATCAAATTTTATTTCAAAAATACATATTTTGATACATAATTGTTAAAAGTTTCACCATGTTGTGGGAAAAATAACCTGTGAAAATACTGAACTCCTCCCTGCACTGTTACTGTCGTCTCAAAAAAAATGAACATCTCCCGGTCAAAAATGACCAATCAGAGGCAGGGGGAGGGGCTTAGCGCTGTCAATCAACTCATGAACACGCTGCAAATGATGGAGAAACAACTGTTTACCTGCTTGAAATAAAACAAAACTAACTTACGAATTACTTTGAAACGATCCAAATAAATTATGTTAAGGTAAATAACTTTCCTGCTCAAATTAAAAGCTTCAACATTATTCAAAGAAAGTTACAAAAAATAAATTTCTAAAGAATATTCTAACCAACCAAAAACAAAGAGTTTAGTCTAATTTGGAAAGTGAGGGGAAAAAATGTCTGTTTTTATTAAGTGAAATAAAAATATCTGGTTTCAACTGTTACACATTCTCTAAATTTAGGTTTTTAATTTGAATTTACAAACTAAATGAAATTCAAGCATTTTCAAGGATTTCAAGCAGCTGCATGAGCTGCGATAAAAACTTCTGCAACGTTTAACATGCTGAGAATCAAAACAGCAGCAGGTTGACTCGACAGCGACAGACCAGAGGACTGAAAACAGAGCAGTTACCTGAAAAAGCAAGCTGCAAGTGAGGAGGTAGGGCAGCCTGCGACCCTGACTGGAGGCTCTTATACAGATCTGAGGAGGGAAGGGCGGACAAATGAGAAGAAGAACCGCAGCAGGAACCACAACGTGTGAAAGATGAAAACACATCCAGGAACATAAAGCTGTGGCTCAAAGCCAGATGGAGTTTAGGGTTGATGTGATAAATGGGTGGAAAGTTGCAGCACAGAGTGGAAGCACTTCTGCAGAAAATGAAGACCGAGATTATTGTCAAGTTATCAAATAGGAAAGTTAGAACTATTTCTGACCCAGTTCTCAATTAATTTGAGGTAAATGCAGGTTCATTTTCTAGGAATAATGCCTCGCAGACAACTAATCAGACTAAACATATTGTTTGACGTTTTACCTCAATGCTTAACATGACACGTTACATCCGGGAATTTTGCGCATGCGCGCAATGCGAACGGTCAAAAAGTCGATTGTCAAAAGAACTGAGTTCACTTATTGAAACCTGGAAATGTGGGCGGAGTGCGCATCAGAAAACACATCAATAACGCAGAAAACCGTTAAAGTAAAACTCCAAACCACTTTGTTTCGCTCTGTGCGTCAGTTACGCTAGACTCGTTGCCATAGAGACTGACAACGATGTTACTTTATGCATCGGCATTCACTCAAACATTTCCCACAGAAAGAACATCACGTTCAGCCCGTTGCAGTATTATGTTTTTAGGCCTGATGTTTATTTTGTGATTATTAATAAGTGTTAGCTGTGGTAGATTAGCTACCGCTGCTATAAGCTAACTCGGTAATTAGATTAGCTTCGCCTGCTATTAGCTAAGCTAGCACTGCGGTGGTAGATTAGCCGATTAAACTCCTGCCCTACTGATGATCTGTCACTTTGTGTTTGGGTCGCCTTTTTTAATATTCTGTTCGTGATCCATAACAAACCGGATTCCACATCGCATCTACATGTTACGGTTGTCAAAATCGAGAAAGTATAACTGAACTACTCCCCTCTTCCTCGCTATTTCTACCTAACTAAAACGTTTTCCTGATCTGCCGTAGTGTTGACAATTAGTAGAAAAGCACGGCGTCTCTTTTTCTTTTATACATCAAGGCTAATTTAAGGTTCACCGTGTTATATTGAGAACTTAACAGCTAAAACCCAATTATGCTAATCATCGCCAGCAGCTTTTTGCACTCCAGCAGGCGTGACGTCACGCGAGACTGGTATCAAACGTATTTGGGTTCTTATTTTAAACCGGTACTTACAGGAAAAACACATGTTGTCTTTGTTCATCCACCTACTGAGCTGCAGATGGAGCAGCTGCTAATGTCAACACATCTACGCTGCTTGTTAAGCGACTAATTAGTCCCAGTTATACATTCTCTGGATTACAGCCCCAACTCTTTAAAAACTACATTTAGTTGTGAAAAAGCCCTGTTTACACGACAATGATCCAACGAAAATGGCATTTTTGTTCTGTTCCTGTTACTACATTTACAAGAACACGTTTACAGTACAATCTTTGTTTACACAGTAAAGCTACACATCGAAAAGGTGTAATTCTCTGGTCATGCCACTAGTTGGTGCTAGTTTCTAAAACTAAGTGCGCATGTGTTTTAAAGAAAGGTTCTACTTGACAGCACGTGGATTCGCGTTTCCCCATCAGCTACCGTTCATTAAACTTTAGCTTTATGAACATAAAGCTGCAGAATTTTAAAGTTTAATCAGTAGAGCCCTTATAACAAGTTTATGTCAGATCATGATTTATTGGTTAAGGGTCAAGTTAGCATGACAAAGACATTTTGAATAATGTCAACTTTGTATTAAAAGTGTCCTGATTTACTGAATGACACTTTATGACAACAGTCATAAATATTCATGAAGATTTACTCATGTTTATTGCAGGTGTTATGTTTCTATCACATGCCTGCTCTGCCCCCTGCTGGGCTTGTGGAGAACTGCAGATGGCTTTATTTCTACAGGATCTTTCTTTCTGTTTAGTGGACAGAGTCGCCCTTAGGAGGATCCTTCATTATGATAATGTCTCAATGTGTTTTCATTCATTCATATTTCCAGTAATAAATCCATTTTTATTGCGTTTTACCAGCGGAGCCTTCACTCACCCATTAGGTCGCTCTGTGCTAGAGGGTATCCTGAGTTGGAGCTGGGGGTTGAGCTCATGCTAGCCGCACTTGCAGCTCCAGGAGCGCTGAAATTGAGTAACGGGGGAAACTGGAAGGGCAGAGAGACGGGAACCAGACCTCCCAGCATGCCGAAGCCCAGAGGGAGAGCAGAGCGGTTGGTGAGGAGAGGAGAGCCTGAAGCCGATACCTGACAGATAAAGAAAAATGTTGTCTGTGTATTTTTTATGTGATTTTAACGGTAATTTATTGTGATTTCTTGTATAGGTCTGTGAGCTTAAAAAAAAAAAATCATGTTTTTTACACAAAATCATTCTTAAATAAAGAGGTTTTAGTCTGATCAGTTCAGCCTATTTTGATCTGTTCCTGTCACTTTAAATCCAAGTAAGCTCCTGCCACGCAATTCAGATATGCACCTTTGAAAAGCATTGGTGGAGCCTCCTGCATAACCAGTCAGAATGCAGTCAGTGGTTTCTGAATTTTAAGTCAACAACAAAACGTGTCTTTTCCAGCAGCCATTGTACAGCCTCTCCAGTGGTAAAACAAGCTGAAAATAACATCCTGCAATTGTGCATCTGTTTGCAGCCATTTTCACATATAAGCATCAATGTTAGGGGGCGTGGCCAGCAGCAGGTTATTTGAAGTGAACGGAGGCCCTAAAACAGATCAAAATGGGCAGAACTGAGCAGAATAAAAAATCTTTATCCAAGAATGATTTTTGGAAAAAATGAAATGATCATGTTTTGTTTAAGCCCAAAGATCTACACTAACCTGTTCAAGGAAGTGAAACAGGTCACTTTTAACTTACTGCCAAAAACATGGCTGGTTGTTTATTCTTTCTTTGCTTTAGCTGTTTTTAGAAGTTGCTTATTTCCAAAAACGTGTAAAAATGAGCTTTAACTTTAAAATGAATAAAATACATGGACAAACTATTAATTTTTGTCATATTATTGATTGATTGGTTTAAGAACTGACCTGTGAAAGATGCGACGTTGTAGCAGACGTAACCAGAGTCCCTGAAGGTGTCCAGCCATTTCCCGCCTTAGAGCTCTGGATGGCCCCGCCCACAGAGACCCTCTGCCTCTGATTGGCCGAAGCTGTGGAAGAGGGCGGAGTTTTATCTCCCTTATTGTTGCTGCTGCTGCTGCTGCTGCTACTACTGGCCGGTGGCTGAGGCTTCTGGACGAAGCTGCAGCTGGCAGGCGACGCCGGCTTCACCGGGCCGCTGGCCGACACGCTGAAGGGGGTCCGGAAGGTTTTGAGGGTTTTGGAAGCGTACTGGTGCTGCTGATGGGAGAGCTGGTGTGACGGTGAGGACGAAGGGGACGGGGAGGAAGACGGGGGCGGCGTGGGCGCGGGGGGCCGAGGGGTGAGCTTGATGATGGGGGACGGGTTGCTGCTGTGAGACGACTTAGTGAGGGTGGCCTGCATGGGCGTGATGAAGTTGGCCTGGTGGTGATGGTGCGACTGGGGTTTACTCTGGGAGGTGGGGGACGGCGAGGAGGAGGGGGCGGGGGGCGGCGGGTGGAACGACTGCGGGACGTGGTGGGACGTGGAGTTGGAGCGAGGTTGCGACGAAGGCGAGGAGGAGGAAGGCGGCTGGACGGGGCCACTCAGGGCGGCGCCACCGTTGCTGCTGCTGACGCCGCCGCCGGGTTTGACGGCGCTCTTGGAAACGCCTCCCAGTGTTCCCAGTACCCCTGGTGGGCAGGTGAAGCCTTTCTGGTGGGGGGACAGCAGAGGGGAAGCAGTGGGCGGAGGCCGCTGCTTCGGAGGCGAAGGAGAAGGGTGCGGGTGCATCTTCCCCATCGTCGCAGTTGGCCTGTGACTGGGCGTCACCATGGTAACGTGTCTCTGAGTCTGAGCCAGGCAGCCCTTGACCTGCCCGTAGTGACAATCTGCAGTCCTGGAGGCCAACGAGAGGCTGGGGGTGTGCAAGCGAGCCATGGAGGAGACAACAGGAGAAGTAGAAGAAGAGGAGGAGGAAGAGGAAGAGGAAGATGTTCCTGATGCGTTCCCAACAGAGGCAGCAGGAGGAGGAAGAGGAGTGGGCTCCGCCTTCACCAGGGAATGCTGCTGCAACGTGGACGCAGCCGAGGTGGCCAGCTGGGAGGCGGCGGGGTAGTGGGGGGCGACGGGCGGCGGCGAGGAGGTGGGCATCTGGAGGGGGGGCGGCGACATGGGGCTGTCGGCCAGGCCCAGGCCCTTGGAGGCGTTGCTAAGCAACGCCAGAGCGTGAGAGATTGAGTCCAGAGACGGAGCGGTCAGGTCCTCGTCCAGAGAGTCCGACAGACAGATGGGCTCCGGGGGCGACGCCATGAGGGGGGGCTGTCGGGCAGAGGTCACAGCAGGGTTAGAGGTCATGGTGAGAGGCAGCTTGTTGATCCACACACCGTCCTACAGGAGGAGAAGAAGAAGAAACTCAAAACCCGAAACAGCCATTCAGTCTAAACTGGTCTTTAAAGTGTCAGTGTTAAATGTTTTTCAGCCAAATATAATAAAGTTTAGCACAAAAAAATAATTATATCACCTTCAGTTATAAAAATGCCACTTATGTCAAACATGACTTCATAATTTAACGCCTTTAGAGTCTTTTTATCACTGCAGTTTGTAAGTTTTACATAAATGTAGTTTTGACATGTTTGTTGAAACTGTAACCATGTCATGACAGTACAAAATGAGACAACCAATCAGAGGCAGGGGGCGGGTCTTAGCGCTGTCACCACCCTATTTCCCATCATTACGCTCTGCTAGTTAGCATAGCCATTGATGGTGACGGATAAACGGTTTTCCTGCAACAATAAGTTGTTTCTCTGCCATTTGCACATTGAGCAGCGAGTACATGAGGATGATTGATAGTGCCGTGATTTGACATAAAGAGCAGAATGGCCGCTCACCTTGGCTTTGGCCTTGGGTCCTGGCACCACTCGCCTTCTGACTCTACAAAAAGAAATAAAAATAAAAACATCAAAGAAGCCCTCACGTCTTCACTCCACTGTCAGTGGTGACACCGTGAATACTTACAGGTTTCCAGTGAGGTGACCATGAACTGCAAGGCTTTCCTTGAACAAAATTCTGAAAAAAACACAACAAAGAAACATAAAGCTCAAAAAGAGGAAAAACTTCAAGTTTCACAATACTTTTCTCGATTCATCCAAAATCTACATTGATTGTGCTTTGAATTAAAAACAACAACAAAGCAACTATGAGGAATAAACAATGACTCTTTAACATGGAGAGAAGATTAAACATACAGTCTCAACGAGTCTCAAAGTTCAATCGGTAATTTGTGGGTTTTTGTGTAAAAATAAAAAGCAAGCAGCGAGAACACGGCTTAAGCAGCTGCATGTTTGTCCATTTATCAAATAACTTAAATTTGTTGCAAGTGAAATTATCTACAAAATACATCAACCAATAAAACAGAGGAAATGCTAACATTAGCCTAGCATTTCCATGTTTGAGCAGGACATTAAGCCTGAGCAGCCAATAAACTGAACTTTCAAAGGAAAAAGAAAAACTACTAGAGAAAATTTTGTGGAAGAAGAATCACACCACTGATGTCGCAAATGTAAAACCCACTAAAATGCATTGTGTTAATTTTCCTGCATGTTTAAAGTAATTTTATGACTTCAATGGCAACGACTTTAATGTCGCATCAATCTATTTATTGATTCAAATCATTATTAGGGACAAAAACTGATCAAGACAGCCTTACTACAGCTCAGATTGAGTTAAAATAGATTAAAATATGTATTTTGAATAATTACCAGAGCTGTAATTCATTTGGTTTTAAAGTAAGTCCAAAAAAGTGTCAGTAAATTGGTTAAATGTCTACAGGATGAAAGGATTTGCAGAGGTACAGACATGTTGGTATTTGTTTACACACAGACTTCCAGACCTGGTCTGCATCCAGCCTTTGGGCCACAGGGGTTTGACCTCGTTTTCCAAGAAGGCCTTGAGGTAGTCCTCCACTGACAGAGTGCACTGGTTCTCCATCTCATAGCAGCTCAGCTTCACACGGACCAGGTTGCACAGCAGCGTCCTGCACAAACAAGGCCGTCGCATTCAGATCAACGTTCAGGTTTTTAGTTTTATCACATGATGACAGAGGCGGCACAGGGTCACAAAATGAAATATTACCATCGAGATATGAAGACAGGGCAATTTTTGGGGGGGTTTTCTACTTTATCCACATTCAAATGTTTTGGATTTATAATCACAAAGTCAGCAAATGCTTAATAAAACGAGCTTACATTAAAAATCTATCGGTTAAACGTCAAGATTTCTTAAAAAGAAACAGCAAACGGGTGTAAAGGTAAAAATAGAAGCGTTTGCTGCAAAAACACGAAATCTTATCAAGTAGTTTTGGGTGATTTCTAGTGAAAATATCTTGTTACACTTACAATAAAACGTATAACAAAATCTATGAATATGCTGCAAAAACACAAAATATCTAAAAGTACTTTTGTCTGGTTTCTGGTGCAAACATCTCAGCACACTTGCACAAAAATATGTAACATAAAAGGAACTTTTCAGTAAAATGTAGATGCTTGTTTTGAGTAAATAATCCCTTAATATTGGTGAGAAAATACCAGTAATGTCTTGTTATAATCTGGACTTTTTCATCAATATTAAAGCATTATTTACTTGAAACAAGCTCCTAAATCTTGTTGAAGTTAATTATAAGTTAGATTTGTCCTATTGAAAGTGTGCTAAGATATTCTCACCAAAAACTAGACAAAATACCTGGAAAGATTTTGTGTTTTTGCAGTGTATTCATAGATTTTAATTGTAAAATATCAGTTCATAATTTCTGCTTTTGTTTCTTTCCCCACACAGCAGATCTGAACCACATTCATAACGAGCGCAGACGAGACAGACCAGGAAAGAGAGGCCGAATAACAAAATGTGGAACAAATAAAGCATAAAGACAAACATGGATTAGGACTCAGCGGATGCGAGACGGCGTTCGATCATCACCTGAGCTTGTCGTCCCAGATAAACTTCTTTCTAGGTCCCATCACTCGTTTTCCAGGTTTCTCATCGTCCTCCTCTTCCGAGCCGTTCCTATCCCCCTCCTCCGACTGCTGCCTGTAAAACACAGACAGGATGAATTTTTAGCAAGCTGGCTTCAAAGAAATGCAGTGGCAGTAGAGTAACTCGAAATTGCCCCAGAAAACTATCATAGTTCCTAAAAAAAGGTTTAGTGGAAACAAACCAATGAATGGGATTTACTTCAGCTCAAAATGAATAAAATAAAACTCATGAAATCAGGGCTGCACACCGTCTGAAACCAGAGAGATTTACTTACTTTGCAACTTTGGCCATGCACTCCATGTTGTATTTTGCAATCTGCTCAGGCATCACGCTACAAACAGCCAATTTCAGCTTCAGCAGAGGCGCGCGCAGCCGGTCGTCCTGACACACAGAGAGCGAGAGAAAACAGCAAAAAGGTGACAAAGGAGAAGCAGAAGGTGCATGGAGGAAGAAGGAGGAAAGAGAACGTTACTAATGATGCGTTAGGGACATCAACATGTAGCGGAGCCACTTCCTGCTCCTTACGCACAAACAAGCAGGAAACATGGCGGAGGAGCAGAAAGTTGCACATAACAGCAACATGGATGAGGAGAACCGAGTAGTTTGGAATCAGCAGGATAATAAAATAAAGCTCTGAAAAAAACTGAAGAGCCCACTGCACTGAACCCCATCAAAACATAAAAATCCTCCTGTTACTCCATCAAATATTGATGTCGAAACTCTTCCTGAGTTAAAACATTAGTATTTTTGTTTCTAAAAGGACATTAATTTGTTTTCTTTGCATTATTTTAGGTCTGAATGCACTGCGTCATTTTCACTATTTCTCATTTTCTGCAAATAAATACGAAATGTTTGCTTGGGATTTCAGAGACATGTTGTGAGTAGCTCATAGAATAAAAGAACAATGTTCATTTCACTCAAACATAAACCTGTTTAAGAAACCACTTAAAACTATCAGTTTCTCTGATTTTACTTTTTACAGGTAAATGTTTGAGAATAATGAACATAGTTCTTAACTACTGACAGTATTCATTTACAGAATATACGAAATGGTCAAAATAAAAGATGCAGCGCTTTCAGACTTCAAAAAATGCAAAGAAAAGAAGTTCATATTCATTTAGAAACAACAAAACTAATGTTTTAAGTCAGGAAGAGTTTAGAAATCAATAACTGGTGGAAAAACCAGGAGGTTTTCAATGCGGTTCAGTGCAGAGGGCTCTTAACCTTTTCCATTCAAGTTAAAAGAAACAAACTTCTTTGACTGCAAATATCTTCTCATGTGGCATCGTTTTCACTAAAAGGATGGTATACTATTGAATATGTTATTGCATTTTTAATGTTTAATAAAAAAAAATCTGTAGAATGCAGTAAACTATGAACGAGGCAGAGGCTTCGATCCATTTGTTGCTGCCTTAAGCAGCAGCAACAAATCTTTTACTTCTGCATAACGGCCAAGCTGATTTTATTTTTAAGAATCTGTTAAAACAAACAAAAAAAAAAAACTTTCAGTCATACATTTTACTTAAATGTTAAAGTTTCATTCAATATGCTTCTATAGCAGCTGCAGACTGTTTTTGATCCAGTTTTTAGACGACACCAAGCTTTCACAAAGGCTGCGGTGTGAACAACCGACTGCTAATCACATTCTGGATCCGAAAATATCCGGGGATTTTCCACAATCTTCCTTCTGCTCACCTGGATGTTGAGGCTGAGCTTCTTCAGACGCTTGAGGAGCGCCTCTTTGTTGCACGGCACAAACGCCTCCATGTGCGAATAGATGTCAGAGCGAATCTCAGGAGGCTGTTCCTGGACCTGCAGCTCAATACTGACAGAAAGTCGAGGTGGTTAGAAAGAGAACAAAAACAAAGAGATGAAGAGGTGGATGAGGGAAGAACGACTGGAGGTGGTAGAGGAGGATGAACGGAGAGACGTAATAAGTCATTACCACAGACAATAAGAGACAGAGCGAAAACAAAACACTTGAAGACAGCAGGAGAGGCGGCGGGGGAAATCTGCTGGAAATGACAGAGAGGGACTGATAAAAGGGGAAGGAGAGGAAAGCTGCAATTGGACTCGACGGCGATTTAAAAGCTGTCCTACTCACTCCAGGAGGATGTTATTCATGTCCAGGGTGAAAAATTTCTTCCTGCCCTCCTGATCAAACTGCCGCGAGGCCTGTGGTGGAAAAGCCCGAGTCAGCACACAGCACTGCTGTTTACACTTCAAGCACACAGTCGTATCAGGAAACGCGCCTCAAGTGACTCTTTTCAAATAATGAACGTCTGAATAGTCACCGCTAAAGTGGACGAAGCCGCAACGTGTTGTTGTTTACGGAGGAGACGAGGGGAAAATGTTTCCTTTCCTAACAATAAGGAAACACACCCTGGTCTATTTGTATACAGTCACAAATGTCAATTTGAATTTTCATTTTTATACACATTTAAAGAACCTCAGAGAATCGATTTATTCACTTCATGGGTATGTCTGTTTGCGTAAAGTTGAGGTCATGACAAAACCTGTTCACAAACAATTAATTCTTAAAACTAAATAATATTACTGAACTTCTTTTCAGTCCCTCCAGGATTTTGTGATTCTTTTTTTGCAATAAAAATCAAAGTGTTTGTGGTACTAATCTGAAAATATTTGGGATCTTATTTATGACGGTAAATGCAACTTTTCATTAATTGCCGTATCGATCAAGGATTATAATCCGACACCAATTAAGGCTCAAGCCTCTCCTACTGTTACCCCACTGTTGATATTTAGCAGCTTTGATGATATATTTAGTGACTTTTCAGTCACTAATATTAGGTATTAGGGCTAGACAGTAAATCAATAGCAAATATTGTGAGAGACATGTGATCAATATCAAAAGATAGAATATAAGCAAAATAGAGGGAAGACTTTAGCCGCTCAGCCTCTCAAAGTCTCCTAAGTGAAGTTAATGGAATAAACTAAAGTCACTCATTCTTTGGTCACCTAGCAACTCACTCATTCTTTGGTCGCCTAGCAACAATCTGTTGAGTAACTGACACAGCAGCAGTTTAAGGTTTCGCCTCATAACTGCTTATAAATTAACTGTGAAAACTGTGGATGAAACAGGAAAAAGTCACACCACAAGTTTGTGAGTATTTCAGATATTTAAAACAAGACACTAATCAATAACTATATTAATTCTTATATGGTGTTTTGGTTTTTTCAGCCATATTGTCTGTATCGGGAGGTCAGATTGCGAGAGGGGAAAAAAAGCAACACCGTTGTGGAATATCTACAATCATATGGTCCACTTTCTAAATACAAACATGGTCAGACGAAGAAAAAGAATGAGATCCTTGCAATAATGCTATTTATAGCATTATTATTATTATAAAGAGGAACACATTTCCTCTTCAAGCAGAAATGAATTTATAACCAAAACACCGCCGACTGAAAAGCTCTGAATTTTTTAATTTGTCCTCCTCGCACCATTTCTTTTTTACTCTGTCCCTTTCCTCTGTGAATCCTTCACCTACATCTGGAAAAAGAAGCGAGGATCTAGGAGAGAGTGCAACTCCTCCGTGAGGCGCAGAGTCCTCGCTTAGTCAGGGCTTCAGCTTTAGGCCCTATTTTCCTGATACTTCACAGGAGATTATTCCCACTGGAATAAACAGTAACAATAAACATTCTGAGCCTCTGAGAGCCGAGTGGCATTTCGCTTCAACTCCACAGAAGAGGCTTCATGGGTAATCGCAGCCGCCCACCAGAAGACCGAAGCTGACTCACCGCCCGCAGGTCCTCGATGCGTTTAATTAGAGGAGCAGGAAGTCCGTCAGGCAGCGGCGGCGGAGAAAACAGCCCGCCGGAAGACCCCAGGCTTCGCCCTGGACCGCTACCTCCCACTGCTTTTTGGGAGGGAACTCCAATACCCAGAATGCCGTTCTCCCTGGCTGTCACCACGGTGTGCTGCTGGTCAGAGCCCAACAAGCTAAAGTCTAGATCTCCCAGGAGATCCTGCAGCTCCTTCTCGTTGGCGGAGCCCAGCAGTGACATCACGGCAGGGTCAGAGGTGAGGTCAGTGAGTGAGAGGTTGCCGGTGGACGCACCGCCCTGAAGGTGGCTGGAGTTGGAGGCTAACGGGAGGTGGGTGACGTTTCCGGGGTTTTGGGGTTTGCTGGCAGTATCGGCTGCCAAATGGAGACGATCTATGCTGGGATTTCGCTTCTTCATCTCTTCTTTTTCCCGAGTGAAACGGCGAAGCATGGCCGCCAGGTACAGCGAGTCCTTCATCAGTTTCTTTCTCTTCTTCTTCTCTGGTCGGTGGAGGTTGAGAGCCGTCACTCTGTCAAATTTTAAAAAATGTAAAATGTTGTTTTTAACTTAAAATTTGTAAAGAACACTTCAGACTAGAACTGGTAGGCATCTTAAATATCTCAAATAAAAAAGAAACGAAAACCACACACAATGAAAACCATATTTAATTTTGGTTTTATTTAAGTTTAGTAAAATATTTTTGAATTTGAATAAATAAAGTAGATTGCAGCATCTTTGTACGAAGAATTGCAATTTAAAAAGTATTAATCATCATAATAGAAATCATCAAGTTCATTTTAATTTATTTATAATTAATTTATTTAATTTATTCAGTTAATTGATTTCTCATTGTGACAGGCTTGCGTATTTCCACTAAAGAACACCCTGCAGCTATCTTTATATTATTAATCAAAACAATAGTTTGGTTGTTTAGGAACTGCTGGCTGTGTTCAACAAAATGTTATACATAAAAAAAAAAAACAGTAAAAAAAACACACAAAAAGACCATAAAATTAAACAAGTGAAACAGGATAAAAACTATATCACATTAATGGAAATAAAATAAAATGCATACACGCAAATGTAATTAAATGAAAAGCTAGAGAAACAGTAAGAGTTCAATGCTGCCTGATATGCTGAGGTAACTGATTCTATAATTAAAGTGGCAGAGAGACAGAGAGTGTTTTTACACAATCAGTGTAATTGCAAACTGCATATTGCCACCGCAGCTATGAGGAGATGTATTTTATTAGACTGGAGTCAACAGCAGGAGAGCTGAAACGTTTAACAATCCGTAGTTCGACAGAATAAAGGTCAAACTGAGGCCTTATACAAAACACAGCTGGGTCTTCACATCGTTTGAAATAAAAATAACAGGTCGATTTCAGAAAAGTCGTCTGACATGAAGCCACTCATAGACGCACCTTAGCGTTGTGTTAAGCATGCCAAACCCATAGGGGGCAGTGCTAGAAGCTATGTCAGCCAATCAGATTGCTTCAAAACAACCAGAACTTTCTGTTAGGAATTAAACATGATGCCAGGAGGTTCATTTGTGTGGACTGAGATTTAGGCTGGTCTATTAAAATGTAAAGTTATTAACACACAAGACAAAACCAGCTGGAAAAACACAAAATCTTACCAAACATTTGTGCTCCAATTTCTAGTGCAAATATTTTGGTAACCTTGAAATGAGACTAATTTAAAAGTAACTTTTAAGCAAGATATAGAGGATTGTTTTAAGTAAATAATTCCTGACAAATGATGATAAAGTACTTGTTTTATTGGCAGATAAATTAACTTAAACATGGGAAAAATGTAAAAATAATCTGCCAGTACTTTTCCATTAATATAAATTAATTATTTACTCAAAACAAGCCTCTGTATCTTGCTAAAAAGTTACTTTTAAGGTAGTTTTGTCTTATATTAACTGTACTATATTTGCACTATAAACCAGACTAAAAATACTTGGTAAGATTTTGTGTTTTTGCAGTGTATATTAGTGCATTATTTATCGCAGGCTGTAATGAAAAAGACCCTAAATCTTAATTTTCTCATCTATGGAGGCAAAGTTTCTCAAATCTTCACTTTGGTCTGATTTTTATTTTTAAAAATCACTCCATGTACACAAAGTAAGAGATTTTTTAAATAGAGAGTCATAATATTATCATAATATAGACAATATAGTCAGGGTAAATTCATACAAATATAAGAGCTTTATAAAAAATATATATATATATATATATATATATATATATATATATATATATATATATATATATATATATATATATATATATATATATATATATATATATATAAATTTAAAACATTTAACTCAAGAGGTAAAAATGCCTCCAGAGAAACTAAACTGTTTCCTGGTAAATGTTCCTTTAATGGAAACGCCTCATCTCTCCACCGCGCTTCATGACCTTTTAGCATCTCAGCTACTAAAAATATGCTAGCTGTGATGCTATCAGGTGTGAGCATTAAAGGCAGTCCTTCCAACTCACTAAATATATGTGCAGCATGAATGCTTGGCACTTGAAACACAATATCTCTCCAAATACTGATTCCAACCCGCCTTCTTTTGCTTTTGAGATTTTAACAGGACAATTGCAAACATTCAGCAGCTCTTCAGTCTACTAGCAAAGTCTTGACAGCAACAGATGTGTTATGGCAGCATACAGACCAGGAGCTGCATGTTTTGGGAAGTTAAAGGCTGTAAACAGTGATAAGGTGAAGCAATGCTAAATTAGGTATAGATGACGTCACACAGACTAACTTAGTATTTAAAAAAAGCTTACACGTGACTGCAACTATTACTTTAGTTATCGATTAATCAATTATTCTGATGATTAATCGGATAAAACACTTTTTTTCTTTTAACTGCTTAAGCTAATGCTATACAATATTAGTAATGCGTAAAAATGCAAAATAAATTAATCTTTTTTAAGGAAGAAAACAAACATTTTACTTTCTAAAATGTGGTATTTTTCCATGTAATGTAGGCTTTGGTTGCATAAAAATACTTCTAAGATCAACATATGAAAAGATTATCATATGTTGGGCTGATCTTTATTATTATTTTTGGTATTAATACTTAGACCGTTTTAAGTAGTAATACTAGAGGTAGAACTTATTTACAGACAAAGTTTTTTTCTTTCTTACAATAAATATAAAATGTTTGTACAGTTTTGACAGTTATTTCAGAAATTAGTCTTTTTTTGAGTCTGTATTTTCCAGTTTACATTCAATCGATCACTACATTTGTTGACTGTTATGCTTAATTGTGTCAGCCCTACATTAATGCTATATTTTGTTCCAAGTTTATGCCTCACCGTAGAGCAGTTGTCTCAAGTTATGCTGATGTGTTTATTTTCAAGTATAAAAGGCAGCAAGCTGTCAAACCGGATCTTAACTCCATTTAAAAAGTTAAGTCTCCTGCTGAAAACACCCACAAGTGAGCAACACCAAGCCCCATTTCAATCCCTGAGCAAACCATGATAGCTGAGTGGCTATTGTGAAGTCTGACAACCGAGTTGCTGCAGTTTTCCTTGTGAAATTTTAACAAATACACCAGCTGACCTCGGACGTCCTGATAAGAAACGAACGTTCGCACCGAGAACTCAACGCGCGCTGACAAAAGCAGCCGAGAGGAAAGCAGAGAGCAACTGGGAATGTGGGGGATTAGCGTGCAGCTCGCTTTCAAAGATCCGTCTCTCTGACACACACATATATATCGTCTGTTTCATAATGGCACAACCACAATGGCTGCTGCTATTTTTAGAAGATGTTTTCAGCGTGTTGGCGTCTCAGAGTATTCAGCATATTTAAGAGTGGATAATAGAGAATTTTCCTGAAGGTGGCTGGTTGTTACAGCAGCTCAGAACGAGCCTCAGTCAGAGGACCAAGTCAGAGAGCATCGGGTCAAAAGAACCAACCGTGTGTGTCTGCACTGGCCCACATAACATTCAGAGTTTCAAAAAAGGCCCATTTAAGGGAAAAGATTTATGCTAAAGTGCAGCATCGCTGTATGACACAAAAAAAACAAAAAAAAACTGTTTTCTAGTTATTTCAACAAGCTGTTTATTAGGCAAAGGTTTCATAATGTTTCTACTAGGGCTGAAGCAATTGATTGGATTAATTGTGATTTATCAATTATTGGAATGACTGTCAACTAAATTAGTAATTAATTAACTGGAGTACAAACATACAGTTCTGGAAAAACATTCAGAGACCACTTAAAACTATCAGTTTCTCTGATTTTACTTTTTATAGGTATATGTTTGAGTAAAATGAAGAGTGTTTTTTTATTCCATAAACTACTGACAACATGTCTCTGAAATTCCAAGTAAAAATTTACTATTTATTAGCAGAAAGTAAAAAATAGTCAAAATAATGAAAAAGATGCAGTGCTTTCAGACCTCAAATAATGCAAATAAAATAAGTTTATATTCATTCAGAAACAACAATACCGATGTTTTAACTCAGGAAGAGTTCAGAGATCAATATTTGGTTTAATGACCAGGAGCGGACTCTTCATTTTTTTTATAGAGCTGTATACATTTTGCATTTAAGATTAAAAAAAATATTTGTAATTATGTTCAACCAGAAACTCCTCAGATAGTTTTAGCTTCATCTGGTTCAAATTCTGTAAAGTAAAAAAACAATGTCCTTGTTTTTTGGATTAACCACTAAATCCAAAAAACAAACAGATTATCTCCACACTGTATTGATGCTAAGTAAAATAGAAAGGGCTGAGATGTTCACGTGCTAAAAATCTACAAAAACAACTAAAATACTGATGTTTTCTTAGCTGCAGATCCATCTTTTGCTACAAATGATCAAGAAACTGTTGCCAAAGATGGACGAAACAATTCTCTGCCTGATATCGTGACTCGTTTACTTCAAATTTCCAACCAAGAGAAACCAGAAAACGGTGTCTTCCAGCTGTGACCTTAAATGTGTCAATTAACCTATCAGAAGTTTCTAAAGTGATGACATCATCATGATCTGGGCTTTCCCGCTGCTTAAAGAGACGGCAGTCATTCTGTATGTAAACTTCTGGTTCTGAAGAAAGCTACAAAAACTATACAGAAAAAAAATTCTTGTCAAGTTTTCCAGCAATTATCAAAAGTAATTTTGACCTAAAACAATTAAAGTTTGGTTTTATTAAACTTCAGGCAGTGAGAAAAAATTTTGTTTCTTTTTTATTCTGGACTAATTTTCCACGCTCTTTTCCACTGTGGCTACATTTGAAGACACAAATCAGCAACAAAAAGAATTAAACAAAGAGATTCGCCAAGTTCCCTTCGTTGATTATCCCGTCGTTTATAAGCATTTGGTTCCTCTGATATCCTGTTTGAACAACGCATTAGATAAATAGTTCTTACCCTTGTTTCGTTTCTTTATTCATCGTCAGATTCTTCTCTTCCACACAGTTCACTTCATTCTTCTTCCTCTTCTTCATCGCCTGCTCCTTGTCATTGTTCAGCTTCTGGAACAGATAAATGACATATTTATGTTTAGTGAAGAGAAGGAAGTGGAGGATAGAATCTCCACTGTCCTTCTTTTCTTTGACAGATGGAAGTGTTTCATCACAATATTGAATAAAAACAGTGCAAATCAAATTGCAAACACACTCCAGTCCTCCGTCTTAAAAACTGGGACCACTAACACAACCTGCTGCACAACCTGCTGCACAACAGGCCCACAACGACCAGACTCTACGGCTGTGCAATTAATAGATTTTATCCATTAATTTTATCCATTAATCTGGATTTCTTTTTTCTCCAAAGCTCTCCATAGGTTTCCTTGGGTTACATTGCTGCTCTTTATTTAAACTTTCAACTCAAGCCAACTCTATGACAAAGTAATTTTTTTATTTTAAGATGTGCAATGACAATAAAGCAGGAAATAATACAAGATTAAGGTCATAACATTCCCTCATCAAAATTATAATATGAAGAAGATAAAGATGTAATCGTATAAAACTCCAAAAGTTTAAAAAGTAAGGAACGCTGAGCATCTTGTGAATTTTCATTGTTATAACTTTTACATTTATTGTAAAACAGGGCATTTATTGTAGCTATTGTGAAACATTTCTTATCCTGATAAAAATGTTGATTTGTTATTGACTTGATAAACTCCAAATAGTGATATTTTTAAAAACAAATCTATCTATATTGTCAAGACAGACAATTTTATTATTTTTTTCACTGTTAAGGCAATAAGAGCATCAATAAATGTTAATACATTGAAAATATGATTAAATGCAATAACAGTCTAGTGATACAAATCACAGTTTTTATGTGAATGGTGTCCTAACGAATAATATTACAAATGTTTTTCTAAAGCAGTATTTGTGTTTTTACGTGGCCTTTTAAGACTCCAAATTACATAAATAAGTTCTTACAGTTTTTAACAAATCTACAAAATTCACATACAAAAAAATAAATCAACCGATGGTCACATTTTTTTCTGGTTTTACTGACATTTTTTCTTAAAATTGGTCAAAAACTTTGGGTTTAAGTGACTGCTGCCTCAGCCTTACTTCATGTTTGTGACCAATGATTCAGCGACTAATAAAACGTCACATATATTTGTGCAAATATCATAAAAGGTTCTTACAAATATCTCTAAATTAGCACCACAAAATCTGTGATTTTAATAGCAGAAAAACCACAATAACAATCGCAAAACCCTGGATGGACTGATCACTTTGAAAAGATGTTCAATATTTTACTTTACTCTTACAGAATCCTGAAGCAGCTATTTATTTATATTTCATCAATTTCATGGGTTTTATCTACACATTCTTACACAAAGGGCCATTTGAGAAGATTCAGATTTTTGAAATGGCCCAAAATGAAACTGAGTTGATCTGCAGCATCAGAGGCTGAACTTCACCCACACCTGGCATCCTGCCACTGGGAGGCGTTTTAACTACCTCTGCCACAGTGACGGCATCCCACTGCGTCCAATTCTATGGCGAAACCCTACAGTTAAAACACCATGTACCTTCTTTCACCGTGATTTTATTCTCCTTTCACATGCATATCGAACAAACAAACCGGGTTTCCAGAACAACTGCTTTGAATTCTTCACGTACAGCTAAGCTTGTGTTTGACTTGTCTCACCTTGTCCTCCTCTCCCTCTGAGTCAGAGGCAGCTCTGAACTGCAACGTGCCCGTGTTGATGTAAAATCCCCCGAGCTTTGTGGTCAGAGACGCAGGCACCAGCTCATCATACTGGGAATAACAACAATGGAAGACAGTTTGTGGCGTTAAGTTCACAGGACTGCAGAAAACAAAAACCCCACTTGCACAACAAACACTGGAACGCTGTTTGCAGATTTAAAAACATTGGAGTAACCGATAATGTGTTTTGTTAACATCTCACAAAAGCGCCCACTGCTCCTCTGCTGGTCAGCGAAAATGAATGGAGCAGCAGAGTAAATAAAGATCTGTCATGGATTATAACATCCCCAGGCTACATGCAGAAACATTTCCCCCCCATCATGAATCAGAACAAAGAAAATCTGAAACAAAAAGGTGCTGACAATAAAATACCAAAACAAACATCATTTAATGGCACAGACTGGACGGATATGGAATAATTTCAGCTATTACAGCTGAATACTGAACACAAAACACTGTCAGGGGAAAGAAACACTGTAAATCCAGGAAGCATATAGACCTAGAGCGACTGTTTTTAACTTCAGTCTCAGGTTGGTTTTGTAATAGGGACATCAGGCTATCTTTAGCCTAGCGCTCACTGTCTGTGAACACAATGTTGTTAAACATCAGGGCAGCAGATGCATATTTAATAAGAAGCAGGAGGATGCATACCTCAACACAAGAAACCAGCTGAGCATCCAAAACACAGATTAAGAAGAATTTATGGGCTGTACAATGGCAAAACATTGGTTATCACTGTGATGCTGTACGTCCGGTTGTTATTTAAAATGTCATTATTACTATTATTGTTAGATTTTTTTGTCCTGTTATGAGTTAGTTTGTAACCATTTTTTGTCTATGTCACATAGATTTATTTATACATTGAAAAGGCACGGGGATATTAAAACGTGGTTTTAATTACAAATTTTTGATAATTATTGAGTCGGTAAGTAATATATTTCATTAAATTGAGATAAGGGCTCGGATCAAACATTTCTTTCCACTCCTTTCCAAAGAGAAAATCAGAGCCAAGATAATTATTTTGTTCTTGGTTAAGTGAGCACATGTTTTCTCTGCCCTACTGATTGCTTGTCTTCTTGTTTTTAAAAACCTGTTTGAATTAAATAATTCAAATCAAGGAAACAGCAAATGCATAGGGGTGCACCGATAACTCGGACAGATTTCAATCAAATCAGTCTAATCTATTCCTAAAAAGCTCTAAAAATCAGCCGTTGTCTCCTTTTGCTCTACAGCGAGAGAAGCTGACTGAGACTCGCCCAGCAGGTCACTTTTTCACTCGTGTGATTAACTATAGTCACCCCACTGTTGCCAATTTAGCACCTTTGTCACTATATTTAGCGAGTTTTCAGTTTTCTTTAGCGACTTTTTTTCAAAATATCAACTAGCAACAAATCTAGCAACTTTTCTTCTGTGTTAATGGATACTACTATAGTAGTAGTAGTAGTATCCATTAACTACTATAATATATACAACTCATGAATTTATTAATCTGGCTTGATAATTAGAGTGCACTTGGCTGCCCCCTGCTGGCGTGGGAACCAAAAGCAGCTGTTTAATTTGCCTATGCCATAAAGTTGAAGGTACTTACAGCTTCTGAGTTGTCTATAAATGGGTCCGTCTCATCATAACCAAACCCAATATCAATCAGATCTTGCATCCGGTCTTTTCTCTTCTTCATACCCGTGTTACCCTGGAAATGTAATATGAAAAAGAAAGATTCGCCAGGTTTTGTACTTGAAATTCATGGGTTTCAGACTGACGTAAATACGGGATTTTTCTTTTCCTCCAGGAATCACAAACATTAGTTTATCGCAGCTATTTGACCTTTGTGTTGTGAGCGCTTACTTTATTTATTGTATGAATACAGTCAAACTGTGGCATAACATTTTCATTTAAGGTTGTTGCTGGATATTATACTTTTTTATAATGTAAATAAAGATCCTGCCTAAAGTGTGTAGCCCATGTTATATAAATAGATATGCAGCTCTGGAAAAAATGAAGAGCCCACTGCACTCATTGAAAACCCCCTGGTCATTCCACCAAATGCTGATTTCTGAACTCTTCCTGAGTTAAAACAATAATATTGTTGTTTCCAAAAGAATATGAACTTGTTTTATTTGCGCCATTTGAGTTCTGAAAGCATTGTATCTTTTTTGTTATCTTGACCATTTCTCATTTTCTGCAAATAAACCCTAAATGTTTGCTTTGCATTTCAGAGACATGCTCTCAGTAGTTCATAGAATAAAAGAACAATGTTCATTTTACTCAAACATACACCGAAAAAAAGTCAGACCAGAGAAACTGATCATTTTAAGTGGTCTCTTATATTTTTCCAGAGCTGTATGCATAAAAATACTAGCATTATTTTCATTATTTTTGTAAAGTATGCAATATGCAATAATTAGCCAATTGAAGTTCATGTTTTGCATGATGGGAGTATCTGTCTGTTACTGTTGAGTCTGTTGCTAAGCAACAACTAAAGCGCTAAAAGAATATTCAAAACATTTCCTGTATTTTGTGTCTTTAGAGTCAAACGAAGCATTTATAACTTTTGTTCATCTATGCCGGTTAAAACCCAACTTTTCCTCCATTTCTCTTCATGTTTTAAAAGTCCAGCCACAACAATCTTACAGAAACTAAAGAAATTTCAAGATGATCTTCTTTTATATATCAAGTGTGTATTTTCCCAGAGTGGTTGGGGTTTAATCAACTCTAAAAAGTTCATAAAAGTACATGCAGTTTTCAGGTTCTGATATACAGAATGATAGAGAATAAGAATCAGTTTGATCACGTAAAAGTCAGTCTAAAAAAAAAAAATCTGGCTGATTTCAATCTGTGGTGGATTAATTGGTGCGTCTGTTAATAACGATAAATAATTACTTACATATTTATTTTCAAACTTTTTTGCCAGGGCTTCCACCTCAAGCCGCTCACGCTCCTCCTCATCATCATCATTGAGGCGGTTGAGGGAGGAGGTCAGACTTGGAAGATTGCTTTTAATCTGAAATAAACATTGAAAAACATAAACAGGGTCAAGAGACTCAATACCTAAAACAACTAAACTGCAGATAAATAACGCTTTGGGGTCCAAATAAGCAGCTTCTATTTTGAGGTGCACTCATTTGTGAGTAGCAGACTTTTTTATTTATTTATTTATTTAATTCTAATATGAAATCAACTTTATCATCCAGATCTGCATGCAGTTAAAACGTGTTTGCGTCCCAGCTCATCCACAATGCTCCTCCATCTCTGTCTCGTCACTGCCAGAGGGCCAAACTGCATGTGGCATTTCCAAGTGCCATAATGGCTGAGTGACTGGGCTGTTGCTGGGCAAGTCTGAGTGAAAAGGACACAGGTAGCAACATGACATGCACTATGCGCGTTAAACAACCGGGAGGAGATAGCGCAGTTATATCCACTCCAATCTGCAGAGCGCTACTAAAGTTGAAAAGCTGCACAGAGTGGACAGCTGCTGCCTTTGTGTTGAGCTTGTACTAATGGTCACTTTCAGCCACGCTATTCCACGGAAGGACAAGGTGCACTTCCCCCCATTTAACTTACTATGACACGTCCATTTAAACACTTCCAAGAGGTGTAAAATAACTCCGGGAGTAGTTTCCCAAGGTCCGCCAAGAGTGAAAGCGGAGGAACCTACCTGGAGGTTCTGGATGAGTTCGCCATAATTAAACTCGGCGGAGGTTCGCTCGTCGGGCTCGGACAGGGGCAGGTTGAGCCGCACGGTCGCCCTCCTCTCGGCAGCAGCCTTGTCCCTGTCGCCGGTTTTACCGAGACGACCGTTACTGGCGCTGCCTCCTGCCCCGCCGCCTGCCTCAGCCTCCCCGGCTCCGTCGAAGTTGAAGTCGGCCTCCTCATCCAGCCGGCGTTTCCTAGACTCCGCGGCTGTTCCAGCTGCGAAGGCCGACAGGGTGACAAACTGCACTTTTCTCGGTTCGGCCATTAGGATGAGCTGCCTGCCCGCCTGCCTGCCTGAACCTCGCTCCGGACAGACAGCGACGCCGAGAAGAGCTACTTCGCGAAACTACTCCAAATTGGTGGATTGAAGAAGGTTCCGCTGAGCTCCGACGGCTGCTCGGGGCCTAGACGGGCGTTAGAGCCTCCTCCGCAGCATACGGATTGAACTCCAGGGGATGCGACGGTCGAGGGAAAGTTGTTTTTTCAGCAGCTACTCTCATCCTCGGTTCGCTATGGGGCTGAGACATTCACAGGAGCCATCTTGGGTTTCGGGAGTAAATAAAATATCAGCGGAGAGGGGTCGCTGCGCATGCGCGTACACACAAAACGGAACCATGTGCCACAGGGGAGTGCATCACGTCCAATCAGCGCTCGGCGGCTCGTAAGCCCGCCCCCCGCCACAACAGGCGATAATAACAACACTCCGAGCACTAATCTGACCTTTATAAAGTGTCTGCAGGAAGGACAGGCTGTGGGATACGTGGAGTACATGCTTGGCTGTTAATGCCGAAATCAACTGCCTTCATTCTTACATACATAGCAAAGCTGAATGGGCTTTTTTTTTTTTTTTTTTTTACTTTAAACTCAAATTTCAAAATAAAGAACTAATAAAGCAACAGTATTCACAGTAACCTCATGTGAAATAATAACAAACCACGTTTACATTTACAAATAAAAGTTGTGTTCTCTTGAGGCAGAAACCAAGTCAAGATAACCCTGTTGCAAAATCCTAGAGTAAAACTTTTACTTTCTAGTTTAATGTACAAGTAATCCCCAAATATAAAGTAACAAGACCTCCCAGACTCAATTTTAAATAAAGAAGTTCATTTTCAGATTATACATAATTGGCTTTGTCAAGAAAACACTAATTAAAGTTGGTTTAGGGGGCCACTGCACTACCTTAAACTTTTAACATCCAGTTTCTTCCCAGCAGTGGCCTGTTGTTTCTTTAATTATTTTCAATGGTTTCAAAATTTCTGAAAATGCTCTCCAATGTTTAACACCACTACTGCAAAATCAGATTAGATTTAATCTCTTGGTTAAGTCTAACCAAGAGATTAGATTTAACATATTTACCCCTAAACTTAATCATAGCTGTCTAAGATTATCGTGAAAAAATTAGGACATGTTAAATATTCAGTTTTTTATTAACAAATGTGCACATATTAAGCTCTAATTCTATTTTTTATTTACATATGGAAAATAGAGTAATTTAAGCAACAAAAATAATTTTTGTTTTATTCATTAAACAAAAGATATGAATACAAATTAGTATTTACACAATCTATCGCCAGCTTGAGGAAGATCTCCCTCCCTCCTCTGTTTCAGAGATTTGAGTGTCCATGTTTTCCTGAAAATTAGGTTTGAGCAAGAAAAAAAAACATTCATAAAAAAATATTACAGACCAGAAAGATCAGACCAGAAAGATAATTTCAGCAAGTCATATTTCATAAATGGTACTACAATAAGGGGGAAAATAATCAAAGTATTTAATACAAATTACTGCATTGTAGCAGATAGTGAACCATTTTCCTTCTGTGATGTGTAGATCCATTCATGTGACACACTTAGCATTTCCTCTGTGTCATTAGAGGAGGACTCTGTTGTCTTTGGCCCACTTTCTGAGGATCCTGATAATGTATTCAACCTGAGGGTTTCCTGAATTCTGCAGAAGGACTAAAACCTCCTTGAGCAGCTCCCTGCACAACAAACAGGATATGTAAGGAAACAAGGTTGGATCAAAAATGCATCATGTGTCATGTTTATTTCAAATGACATCACACTCACTCCAGCAAGAGAATAGATGATAAAATCACTGCAGAAGGAAGAGAAAAACATACTTGGGTTCCTTGTTTGCCAGTATGAGCTGAAAGACGCCGACACATGCCCCTCTTTTGCCATCCCAGTAATTGGAGCTTGGGTCCAGCTTCTCCAGGGCATCAAATGCTTTGGCAGAATAGTAGAACTGGCCCATCTGAAACAACACATGGGCACCATGATCTGATCCGCAAAGTCCGGGTTTGGGAACATTTGTATATGGGAAAGGTGCCAAGTTTTTCCAGAGATGGAAAAACACATTGAAACAATTATACAAAACAAATTTTTTATTACTTCTGTTTTGTTTTTTGCCTTGTCTTATTTCTCTTTGGGATAGGGATTGGTTATAAGCCGATGTTGCAAAATGATAGCTTGAATTGGGCTGTTTTGTATTTTTTGGTAAATACCACTTGTATCTGTTGAGCCCGATATGCTAAACTACATGTCAAAATTAAAAAATAAAATGAAAGAAAAAAGAAGAAACAATTATACATAAACTTAAATTTTGAGTCATCCATCACTTCTTCCTAATTGTCATCCAAAGAGAAACGCTTTCTTCAGGTCTTTTGAAGTAAACATAAAACTTCTTCAGGATTACTGAAACCTAAACATAAATGCAGAACCATTTCTCTTTCAGCAAGTGATTGCAATTCTGCAGATGGCAGTAGGAACACAAGGAGGCGGTAGGTGAGTTTGTTGTTCTCACAGATTATCTGTCTCATTTTACACGATCACATCTTTTTTTTTTTATAAAAGTTACATACTGCAGCTTTATATCAGATTGCTGGTATGACCTTAACCATGCTAAAAACCCACTGATGTGGCTGCAGAAAAACAATTCTGCAAGGACGAGTGGGCCAACATGGAAGACTCTTTGCCAAAGTTTGATGGCTGCTGTTGTTGCCAAGACAGGCAGAACCAGTTATTAGGTTTATGGGGCAATTACTTTTGCACACAGGGCCAGGTTGGCATCTATAGCTATTTAAAACCTTAATGAATGAATTCATCAGTTAGAAACAGCATCTTGTATTTCCTAAGGCTATCTGTTCCTAATATTAAAATTGGTTTGATGTTCGGACACATTTAAGTGTGACCAATAAAAATGTGAAGGAGGCCAAACACTGTTCCCAACACTGGCCACGGGCCAAGGAGATGATGCTGTAATTTAAATTAGCCTTTCCACGAACAAAAAGCTTTGCAACATATCATCAGTAAAGCAATATATTTTTAAAGTGGCAGTACTATGTGTTTTCCAGGCACATAGTGTCATTTTACAGCACAATTAAGCCTCTGTGTTACCTTGAAATTTTATATACTGAAGGGAAATGGTACTTTGTAATTTAATTCCTTAAAAGATTTGGGCCTCTGCCTCTTTAAAAATTCCAGGAAGTCGTTACAACATGGCTCCTCTATTAACCCTTTAACAAGATTTTTACCAGTGTTTCACTGAGAAGGAGCTTGAATAATGAGCTCAGCAAATGCAGTTCCACCAGGTGTTTGCTAATTACTGCTGGCTAGTCTGAAGGAGCTCAGTGGGGGAGGATTTATCAAATATGCATAAAAGAATCAAGGCAACACTACTAACAACACATTACTAAGCTCAAAAGTCATGTCTTTTTGGAAATGGAAAAAAATACTGAATGAAATTGCTCAAGGCAAAAAGAAAAAGCTAAAAAAAAAAAAAAAGAAAGAAAAACATCAATTTTACATAAAACTGCTCCTCAAACAAAACTTTAGCTGACCTTAAAGGACATTTCAAGAGCATCTCTTATTAAGTTCTCTTTTAGGAATAAGAAAAGGCAAGAAGAAAGAGGAGGGTGTTACCTTGTAGCAGTCATTGGCAATCAGCTGCAGCATACTGAAGGAATCAGAGGAAGTGCCCATTTTCTGATAAAGCTCCCAGGCAAGCTGGCCCTTCTGGTTCATTATGTCTGACAGGAATAAGATCAGTGAGTTCAACAATCCGTCGCTCACAGGCAGCTTCAGCTTATGAAGATTCAAATTTGGGAAATATTGGAGACCATGAGCAGCTTTTACTGCTTCAAATTAGGACAAGAAAAGAAGAAAAATGCCCCAGTGAAGATATCCATTCCTTCTGCTGAGTGTAACATCAGCACAGTGAAAGACAGAGCTTAAATTCGATGCAGGCCTGAGGCAAGAAATCTGGCAGCGATGTTAGATTCAGATCCAAGCCACAGTGAACCAGCACAAAGGAGCTCTCAGATGTGATTCCCCATTCAGTTAAGGTATCTGAGTCAGGCCCGCATGCAAAGGGAAAATTTAAGATAATCTGTAAAAATTTGAGCTCAAGCAAATCTGAAGTGAATTGACACATTTAAGAGGTTTTAAGTAAAGAAATTAACTAACATTACTTTCCTTTTCACATCTTTTTATGCTCATTATTATTTATTAGAGTTTTATGTGACAGACCAACACAAAGTAATGAGCATCAAATTTAAAGTCAAACCACAGATTCGCAAATTATTTTAGATCCAGAATTGACTGGATGCTTTAAACCAAAGAAAACCCACTTTTGCTACAAAATGAAACAATTTTCTAATCATGTTCTACATCATAAGTTTTGTTATGAAAGCTAACAAAATTAAACTAGAATTTATTTCTATTTTCCGATAAAAGGAAAAAAAACTATTTTGTAGAATGAGGTGAGCCTTTTCGATAAATAGGTAGCAAAGTTTGAAGCTATTTACTTTTAAAAGCCTGTTGTAGATATTAAGAAATTATGAAAAAACTTTCTTTTTGGTTTTGTAAGAGCCACAATGGAAAAGCCAAAGAGCGGAAAATGGAGCTGCAGGTTGCAGAAAACCTGATCTAAGTCATCATAATGTAGTTCTGGATTTACACATGTTGAGGGTTTCTGTCACTACAGCATGATGCTGCCACCATCACCTAATTTTTCTTCCCAAAGTTTGTTAGCTTTTTACAGCTGTGACATAAAGGCCGCATTTCAAGAGAAAACCTCAGAGGTTTTCACTGGAAAACCTCTGAGGCCTTCAAAGAACAGTTGGATTTATACTCAGGCTCAATTAGACACATCTGGACATTTCAAATTGAACTGAATTTTATTTAGCGGTATCTGAGAAAAGGGGCCTATTTGCAAAATGGTCAAAACTCCTTATCTTCCTTTTATTTTACAATCTTTCTCAGCTTTCTGTTGGTGTATCACAATCAAACACACTGACGTTCAATGCTGTAACATGAAAAGAATGTGCGAAAGCTCTGTATATTTCTGATTAAGTGTAACATCGTAAATTTTACTTTTATACTTACAACATCGAGCCAGCCAGCTGAGGTAAACATAGTCATTCTTGATCTTTTCATTCTGAATGAGCAGAAAAACCTGAAAGGGAACAAAAAATAATCACAAAAAAAGCACAGCAACATCAATTGACGTCTGCAAAAGGCTCAATCAAAAGTACCTCCTCTGCTTCTTTGTAGTTTCCCAGCGCCGCTTTAGCTTGAGCGTAGTTGAAGTTGAATGTGTCATCATTGTAGAAGTAACTCTGGAAAAAGAAAAGCTTATACAACTATTGTAAAAAAAAAAACCCTGAACCAGAATAGATTTACTTTCAGCACCACTTATCGTTCAAGGTGACGCTTCATAACCAGGTTTATTTTTCCAACTTATAGCAGCACAAAAGCAACACAGACAATCTACTAACCTTGACAGAGTTGAGATATATGAGAACATCCTCAAACTGTCTTAGGAGAAAAAAGCAGGAGGCCATGCACTGTCTGCCAGGGATAGTATCTGCAAAAAGGAGAAAAATCTGCTCACACATTCCGGCTTTCAAAAATAATACTGGAGACAATTTCATCTGGCTTACCGCACTCGCTAGCTGAGCCGCCAACCAACTGAAAAAACTGCTGGGCGATTTTTAGGTAATCCCTCTTCAAAATACAGGAGCATAAAACTTATAGTCGTTTCACACGCAAAGCGGTCAGATGTACTGGCATGCAAGCCTTTTTAAAAAAATGATCAGAAATACTCACTGATCCGATTTCTAGTCCAAGTGCAGCATTCACAACTCCTTTTAAAACATACTCCTATCACAATTAGACTATTATTAGATCGAGCACATGAAGGAGAATTTGTAAAAATGAGAAACAGTAATCATTTTGGGGTCTTCCTGGTCCATTGATAGTACACTGTAAAACATTTGAAGGTGGTTTAATGAAAGTCCACCTGCTGCCTTGAAAATGCAATTTAAGTCGACAAGAAAATAGTTTTGGTTTTAATTCAGAAATTAAAGTTCATGAAGTTGATTTAACGACAAGAGAAAAGTTGTCTAAACATTATTTTTTAAGTTCATTAATCTTGAATTGAGTTTTGACTTAATGCTGCAATTTAAACCAAATATTTATTTCACAATATGGAAGCAAAAACCTGCCCTCACCTGGTTAAAGATACACATTTCTCTATGATTATACTCACATTATCAAGTCAAAATAACTACTTATTTTGACTTTAGAATAATTTAAATTCCTGTTTCAAATTGCACAAACAAAATTTTTCATCTGATAATAAATTTTATTAAACATCACATAAATGTTTTTGTGAACTAAAAGTTCACAACATTTATTGTGAACAGGATTAAAATGAACCTTAATAAGACACAGTATACTAAGATATGATGATGTTTGTTAACTGACTCTATTGAACAATGTGTTTATTATCTCTTTTGGTTACTTGATATGTTATTTCCTATAAGAGCTGAGAAAACGATTGGAAACAAATAGTGTCATCATTTCTAAGTAACAAGAGACTCAAACATTTAATTGTCACCTGAGGGGTAACGGGATCCAGGTGTTGGATGAGGTTGTAAGCCTCCTGGACGTCGTCTATAGATAAAACAAAGAACGTCAGTATCAGACTTCTCTGAGAAAGAGACAGAAAGTCAAAACAAGTTCAAGTCACATAAATAAAACAGTTATAGACAGCATTAATTAAAAATGACTGCAGATAATTGTTTGAATTAACAAAGACTAGCAGAGGATATTCCTTTGTGCACATCCCCTTTGATATAAAATACAAAAAAATCAGTCTTAATCAAAGGAAACCATTTCAGGAGTAGTTTCACTGAGTTGGTTTGTAGTAAAGACATAAATATTCCATATGTGCCAAAATTCAAGAATAGAAATGCAGAATCGAACAATTTATCAATTTATTTTTTCCATATTTGTTCAAGGCATCCAAACAAAGATCTCTGTCTGTGGTGAGTCTTGAAGCACATCAAATTATTTTGATGCAATTTCTTATTTTGCAAAACTCAAATAAAGGTTTGATGCTATAACATTTATCTTTACAATTAAAATCAAAAGAACCTGCAGCAGATTTTTCTCATCCTCTGTGTTACAGTGGTTAGAAAAATAAAATCTGAATCAAAACTCAAAGTGCAGCCTGATCGGTGCATTTCTATTGAAAAAAGCTTCTTTATTTCAAACAGAGACACATTTTTGATTATAATGTGTGTGAAGACAGATGCCAGAACATTTCTAACATTTTTTTCCCCTGAACTGTTCATTTATTTTTATGGCTCTTTCACAGCTTTGTTCTGCAGCCGTATTTTAATATTCCTAAACCGTTTATTTCCAACAGCATCTTCCCGTCACATCCTCTAGTCTGCGTATTCTTCTAAGATGGCTGCGAAGTGTGCACACCTTGTCTCAGATAGTAGATGACCAGGTTGAGTCTTGCCTCGGGAATCACATCGATCAAAGGAGGCAGCACCTGCAGCGCGCCCTCCCCTTCCCGGAACACCACCTGCAGCACAAAGCAGTTCAGGGAGACAGGAAGCGCCGGCCCTGCTGTACGCATCCATACAGTCCTCCGCGCTCGCAGCCGGAGATAATGGGAAGCTTACCAGGTTGTGTCGGATAAGCTCCTTAGCGAACTCAAAGGAGCAGGAGGAGATGTCGATTAGGTTCTTCAGCTCAGCCTGAGAGCAAGAAAGGCAACACACAAAATAAAACAGAAGATGTAAACAATTCCAAAAGAACAGCTACTGATTTGTAGCGATTACTTTATTTTGTGTATAATGATCATTTAAAAAAAGATATATAAAGGATGAGGTCTGCGACAGACTGGCGACCTGTCCAGGGTGTACCCCGCCTCTCGCCTGGAACGCAGCTGGAGATAGGCTCCAGCAACTCCCGACCCCGTTAGGGAGAAGGGTGACTGGAAAATGGATGAATGAAAGGATGAGGTTTGTGTCCAAACATCTATTTTCTAACACCCTTGTCCCTAGTGGGGTCAGGAGGGGTGTTGGTGCCATTGAAGCAGGTCGTCAGTCTGTCGCAGGGCGACACAGAGACAGACAGGACAGACAACCATGCACACATGCACTCACACCTAACGAGAATTTATAGAGACCAATTAACCTGAAGTCATGTTTTAGGACCATGGAAGGAAGCTGGAGTACCCAGAGAGAATCCACATAGGCACAGGGAGAACATGCTAACTCCATGCAGAAAGACCGGAATCGAACCCAGAACCTTCTTGCTGCAAGGCATCAGTACTACCAACTGTGCCACTGTGCAGCCCGTGTCCAAACATGTTTGAGTTAGTTAGTTAGTTAGTCAGTTAGTTAGTTGGTTGGTTGGTTGGTTAGTTAGTTAGTTAGTTAGTTAGTTAGTTAGTTAGTTAGTTAGTTAGTTAGTTAGTTAGTTAGAACATGATAGAAGAACACACATGAACAAGGAATCCAAAAGATACATATTTTTGTACTAAAATAATCTTACCGTGCTCGAGAACATTTAATAAACTTAAGACAAAATGTCGGAAATTTTTGTTTGGTTAATTTTTTTTTCTTTGAAGTAATAAAACTTGTTAAGTTGGAAAGCCTGTTTATCTCCCTTTCAATGATGCCACATTTACAGAAAAGTTGAGTATGTTGGTCAGACCCAGCATCCTCTTTCAATGCTTTACAGTTTATGTTGCAGCACAAAATCCCCGTCACTGGAAAGGAAGCTGAAGGAAATCTGGAAGGACATTCTGCCACACTAAGCAAAGTAGGAGTCTCATCCTCCTCAATGTGTCCTTGTGAGATGGTTAAATATCCTCACTTTTCTTCCAGGTCTGCTCAAAAACTCAGTTTTAGCATTCAGTGAGACTGATTCCAGCATATACTGTAGATCTATATAAGCAAATGATTTGTGGTGTGTTTATTTAAATCACAAGCGTTCGCTCAATACGTATTCTGCTATGCGTTCAACTCCAATAAACTCTTTCTCTCCTTCTCATGTATGGGTAGCCAGTAGGGTCAAAAATCATGCTACATTTGAAGTGACTTTCACACGCAAAGTAAAATTTTTTAACATGCAAACAACTGTGTTCACAACTTTAAGCCAATCACAGACAGTTGAGTATGTTAGTTAGTTAGTTAGTTAGTTAGTTAGTTAGTTAGTTAGTTAGTTAGTTAGTTAGTTAGTTAGTTAGTTAGTTAGTTAGTTAGTTAGTTTGTTTGAACATGATAGAAGAACACACATGAACAAGGAATCCAAAAGATACATATTTTTGTACTAAAATAATCTTACCGTGCTCGAGAACATTTAATAAACTTAAGACAAAATGTCAGAAATTTTTGATTTCTCATCTGCTCAGATGAGAAATCAATCAGAACCAGCAGAAATTAGAAAATGAAACATTAAGATAAAAAACAAAAAACTGAAGTTTAATATAATCAAATTGTCTTTAAGTATACAAATAAGTTTACTTTTTACACTTCAGGTAGTATTTCAACATTTCTCAAAATACAATGTAAAATATTTAGTAGTTTTACATCAGATTTTTAGCGACAGACATAGTCAAAGCAGTTCAATCCCTTATCAGTCAACTCATTTACCCCACACTTTTAAAAAGCATGCTATGCCACTGAGGCTAATATTGTTGGGCACTACTGTGAAGTAAATAATTCAATTGAAAATATGTCTTATTTCTTTAAAGTTAAAGGTATAAGAATGAGATGTTTGGCTTCAGCAGAGAGGATCTGGAAGCAGTAAATAATTCATTACAACAAAGCTCTGCTACAGTAAAGAAATTATCAACCAAAAATAAATTTTCCTCACTTCTTTTGCTAAATTTAGTTGCACCTTTAAGCTTCGTCAACATTTAGTGGATAAAAATATTTGTACCTCTGCTGCTTTGCCGTTGTACAACCTGAAGTGGTTGCAGGCTTTGAGGTTGAGAGCTATGGTTGAATCCGGGATGTTCTGCAGGTACACGGCCAGAACCTCCTGAGACACATCATAGTAGTCCAGCTTGTAGTAACACAGAGCCACGTAAACTTTCAGAGCCAGGTAATCTCTGTAATCACAGCATGGAGCAAGAGGGGAAAGAAATATGCTGCTTAGAGAGAAGATAAGATGAAATGCTGATTAAACTTTAAATAATGCTGGATCAAACAGGAATCCAACAGGGTATTTTTTTTATCAACAGTAAGAAGAAGAAGAAAAAAGCTGCAGTGCTCTGTAAAAGTATTCACTTTTTTTTTCTTTTTGGCACCTTAAAATCACAAACTTCAACATACTTTTATTTGGATTTTACATGATGGACCAGCACAATGAACGACATAATTATGAGGTGAGAGAAAAAGAATGAGCTGTCCATAGTCTGAGAGGATGGACACGCATGAATGTCATTGCATTTACTGCAATCTGAGCAGTGTTTACAGCATTAATACTGCGTACAATTAATTGTGATTATGATAAACTTCCAATAGTTTTTGTGGCAGTAATAAAAGTGACAACTAGCATCAGTAATTGAGAATAAATGTGCCACAGTTTCAGACTTTTACTTGTAAGACGTTTTGAAAATATCTATAATTTGTCTGCTGTTTCATAAGTTTGTGCTACTTTGTGTTGGTCTGCTGTGAAAAATCCCAATGAAGCAGACTGAGGTCTGTCACTGTGACAGCAAAACAGAAAAAAGGTCAAGTGGTGTGAATTTAGTTTTGCTCCATAATGTGTGAAGTCCATGAAGTCTAAGACTGGTGCATTAAAACCTCTCATCTGCCACGGTGGTTTTGGAACAGCGGGACTGTGACAGGACAGACGAAGTTCAGACCTGTTCTGCAGCAGAAGGCGTTTATAGATGTCTATGGCCTCTTGATAGTGAGAGCGCATGTAGTGGATGGAGGCCAGGCTCAGCTGATCCTCTGTCACATCCTCCAGGTTCTGGTGGAAGGCCATCAGTCGCTTTTCGTCCTTAAACTGAGACGCAGCGTTACAGGAAGTTATCAAAACACAGAATAAAATACAAACACTGGAGTGAACTCAATACATTTTAAGAAGACTGTTTTATGAAGCCAAAAAGAAGCTATAATTGCTAAACCTTGTGCTCCAGGTGAAACAGCAGTCGGTTTTGGAGAGGGGACATCGGTGCTACAGAGAGCAAGAGGGGACAAGATTAGTGAATGAAGACAGGACTCATCAGGAAGCATCACTCTTTTGTTTCCAATAGTCACATGAGAGACTGAGGAGCATTTTAAACTCTTCTTATACAGAAATCACAACATCACTGGCAGGTGTTTACCAGCTGGTTACTTCCACTGCTGAGGAAACGAACTGAGCAACTTAACTGGACATGATATGTAGAAAATAATGTAGAACTGGGTCACAGTATTTAGTAAGAAATTGTATTTAGTCAGACTACTTTTTATATTAACTCACAAATGAAAGGAACTGTTGCTGACATCTAATGTCAGCAAGTTGTGGATAGCAACTATCTGTTACTTTGCTTTCTTGTCACATATATAAACGTTTCACATCATCACTTACATTTTAATATCAGGCAAAGGTCACTTGTGTAAGTACCAGGGGTGCACCTATTGCAGTTTTCTGGCCAATCTGCAATTACCGATCTTTAAAAAGTCTGACCTGCTGATTCTGATTTTGGCCTAAACCAGTTTGTTTTGTCTAAAATGTCCCTAAGTACAGCAAGAAAGTTGCTGAGTTGGTAACAGTGGGTGACTACAAACATGACCTGATGGTCTGGACCTTTGCTGAGGGAGAGAAGATCAGGGGAAAAGATTGGCTTCACATGCAAGTATCGGCACCAATAAATCAGCTCGTCGATAAATCGGTGCACCCCTAGTCAGTAACTAATATGGTTTCATGCCATTCAAACCACAAAGAGGAGTACAAGGTCATTATAAATGAAATGACCTTGTACACATATTCAGGATCTGTGAATATGTGATAATTCACAGATGCTGAAGACATTTATATAATTGTGCCTCAGGTTTTTGGATAGATATGTCCAAAGGGAAATTAATTAGCTTTTGAATATTTCATTATTTCACAGTTTATATCCATTCAAGAAAAAAAAAATTTAATTCCAAACTATCTTTTTCTAGGAACAATAACTATGGAGTTTCCAAGAAGATTGGAAAAAAACAAGTACCGGCAAGGAGTAAGGAATGTCTGGAAGAGATAAACAAACCCCTGAACATTTGTCTATCGGCCCTCATCTCATGGCATAACGTCTAACTCAAAACAGGAAATGAACCGATAAAAAGACATGCAGGCTCCTAATAATCTATTTCACCTTAAATCAAGCTCTCTGAAACTTTAGGTAAAGGAGGGAGGCTGAAGAGTCATCCTCATCATCCAGATGAAAACAGCAAAGTGCCTTAAAGGTAACTTATTATGTTTCTTTCAAATAGGTCTGTGCTGAAAACACGTTTTGCCCAAAATCATTCTAAGATAATGAGATTTCAGTTCCATCAGTTCTTCCTATTTTCAGTTCCTTTCAGAATGAGCTGTTTTAGGGTGTCTTGTCACCTGAAATATAAATAAACTGCTGCTGGCCATGCCCCCAATTCAATGTTAACACTCCTGCTTGAAAATGGCTGCAAACAGATGCACATCTTTGAAACTGTACATCTTTGAAAAGCAGAAGTAGAACCTCATGCATAATCAACAAGAAAGCAGCAAGTGATTTCTGGATTGTAAGTCAACAATCAAATGCTTTTCTTTTCCAGTAGCCATTGTACAATTCATGCAGCAGCAAAATCAGTCAATAGAACGTACTGGAGCTCTGCTTAGATTGCTAGATGACCAGGTTCATTTTTAAACACCAAAAAACATTACCTTATTGCCAAAAGTGGCTGTATGCAATTTTAAGCACTTGGGCTGTTTTTAGAAGCCATTGAGACCCAAATGGAAGTAAACAAAAAGTGGAAAATGTGAGTTTTGCATAATAGGTCCCCTTTAAGTTCACTAGGACAAAAGTCCATGATAGCAAGTTGAAAAGAGAACGTCTCAGACAGCAGAAATCCAATGAGGAAAAGAGGTTGGTGCATTCTTGTTGGTTGAACATGAGGCTCAGCCAACCGTACATCTGCTTTTCAAAGACGTACGGTTGGATAATGGCAAGTAGGAGGTACAATCATGAACAGATAAAACTCTGCAAATTGAAAAATGGCTGAAATGCGATAGAAGAGTTCAACACATTGGCTAGTTGAAGCAGGTCCACAAATGGACAACGAAAACGACCGTTTAGACTCTTCCTTCAACTGAAGCTAATTTTTTACAAATCTGACTTAAATCGGTTCCTCCAGCATTTGGACTGCTGGAGGGAGTCGGAGTACCCAGAAAAAACCCACTAAATCTTTTAAGCCCTGAGTTTGTAGCAACCACAAGATATTCTTGAACATTTCTGGGGTCATGTTCCCATTTCTGAACAGGGAAAACATGCAGCCTCCGCACAGAAACCGACTCTATGTTTTATAAATAAGTAATTGCATTGAACATTGTTCTTTATGAGTGTTTACTAAACTAAAAGTATGTGCAGCAATTTCATGTTGAATTATACACATACAATAAAAGATCTTTAAAAAACGAAGCAAAAGTTAACATTATGCTAACAGGGTTTTGCTGAAGTCGGTACCTTTCGACGCTGCCTCCTCAGCTTCTTTATAAAGTCCCAGAAAAAACAGGGCACAGCCCAGATAGACCCAAACCTCTGCAGGACAATCCGGCTTCTTGGTCAGAGATTTGTACTCCTGTTAAAACGTTTAATACAAATGTAGTCAGAGTCATCAGTAAAATGATTTTATATGTACAGAAGTATATATCTACTATATTGTTCACATCTTTTATGCCCTTATAAAAAAAAAAAAAAGTAATTTAGGGGGAACAAGAATTACCTCCATGGCTCTCTTGTAATCACCAAGGTGAAATGCGCAGTAGCAAATCCACAGGTCTACATTTTCATGTTTTTCTCCAATGCTTCTCTGAAACTAAAGATTAAACAGCCTTTCGGATAAGAATGATATACCATCTCTTCAAAAAAACAAAAGGTCTCCAATTTCTTGTAATTGTTAAGCTAAAACTTTGAGCTTGGCTTATTAGGTTATTTACATTTACCCCTTTAAATCTTACACATTTTGCCTAGTTACTTCCACAAACTTCAGTGTGTTTTATAGAAGTATATGACAGAGAAAGTCAAACATAAATGTGAAACAGGGAAACCAAATTTTTGACACAAACAATTTTGCCCATTCTTCTTTCCAAAAAAGCTTTGGCTATATAGCTGGATGTTTAACACCTCAGTCTTCCCACAGGTTTTTCAAAGTATTTAGCTTGGATGTAATTTAAAAAGTTCAGGTTTGGTTTTATGACAAATGCAGCAATGTCTTTCTTTTTGACATAGCTCCAGGCAGGTCAGATTTAGGGAGAACAAAACTAATCGCTGTCCTGTTAACATTTTCCCACCTGACTTGTCAATTTCTAAAGTGTAGCTCCTTCAAAGTTACTAAGGGCTTCTGTTTGTTTATCGGATAAAATCCTTAAGAAATATATTAAAATATGTAGCTATTATGTGACAAAGTATCAAGGCGTATGAGTATTGCCGCAAAAAGGTTTGCAATTTTCCATCAATACACTGAAATCTTTTCAAAATCATTTTTATTACTTGGAGATGCATTACCTCCAACAACGTTAAGGCACCCAGGTAGTCTCTTTGCTGAAGGTACTCCTCCAAACTGGGGACCTTGGTTTTGTTTTTCTTCTTTTTATCGCCGATGCCCCCCAGTGTCTCTTCTCCCACAGCTGGCTTCACGCGTGACAGGATCTGACAGCATACATAATAATTAATGATGAGCGCGTAGTAGTAGTCATCCTCGGATTATTACATGGTGATGTGGCAATGATAAAAAAAAAAAAAAACTAATTTCATGCAATGAATAAAACCTCCTCCGTGATAGTTACACTCGAACATTAAAAGCATAAACGCGTTTTCTCACCATTTCGAGGTGTATATCTTGATGACCTCAGTGCTAGCTAAGTTTGTTATCACTAGGGTAACGGAAAACACTCTTATGTTCAACTCCGCTTCGCTTAAATATCTCGCTGTAATTTTGAGTAAGCTATATCTTATTAAAAAAATCAAATAAAGCTTTCAAAAAGCAAAATATAATCAGAAACGTATCGCCATCTTCTAAAGGCTCGTTTACAGCAGATGTGTTATATCGTTTCTTAGTAACGTTAGCTCGCTATGAGCTAAGCTGTAACGGCCCCGGCGTGAGCTACAGTTTCCGTCTACAGCTTTTCAAATGAAAAGCACGACAAAAAAATAGTTTGGCATTTAAAAACCTTTTCCAGCTTCACTGTTGGTTGTTGTGTGTTATTCACGCTTAGTTAAATAAGAAAAAAATCCAGCGCAGGTTATACAAACAGCTTAGCGATGAAAATGTTAAAAATCTAATATCTTAAGAGGGGTATATTTTGTAGGAAACCAATATATCTTGTCTGTATCATGTTGAGCTTCACTTTTCAGCATTTCAGTCTTAGTTACTTAGCAACCACGAGCTTCAGTTTTTTTGTTTTGTTTTGTTTTGTTTCTTTGTTTTGATTTCGGTGTAGATGAAGAAAAAACGCAACCTATATCTTACGAACGACAATCAAACCATATATATGTAGAATTTTGCCGTGTCTGATCAGGCGATTCAATTTAAATTACGCGGCCGCCTCTAGGCGGTGCCCCAGTGGCCTAATGGATAAGGCACTGGCCTCCTAAGCCAGGGATTGTGGGTTCGAGTCCCATCTGGGGTGGATCAATACTTTTTCTTTCTGATTTGTAGGATATAGCTCTTGTTTCTTCGCATATTAAAATTCCAAGTTTATCCAAATATTTACTGATGTGAGATGTTATATATTGAAATCCAATGTGATGTTATACATACAAAGTAAGGACTTAAATCCCAATGAGAGGTTCAAAGTAGTGTATCAGACGGAGTGGTACACAATTTTCTGTTTTTTTGTGGCAAATAAAGGATTAAAAAGTATGCGCACTTTCAGAGGAGACCTAATTTTACCTGTGTGTGTAGAAAGTCGTGTTTAATCTATGCCACACTGATCGTGTATGGAAGAGAAAAATCTTGAAGAATCCATTCACATCAATCCTTCAACATCAATGTTGATAGAACAATGACATGACTGATGCAAATCATGCAAAAGAGTTTAGAAATCAACACAACCACTTGCAAAAACATCCCAGTGTTGTCAGAATGTCTTGGAGAGCTGATTTGAATAACAAATAAGCTTTACCTGGTGAAGAATGAGGATTTTATTTTTATTTTTATTTTTGATGCTGCAGCAACCTCGTCAGTCAAATTCAAAGATATTTTATTGATTTTAAAGGAAAATTAAATGTTGTCATTGCAGACAGAGATGACTGTTGGCAGGAAAGATCTCCTGCAAAGGTCTGTGTTAGACAATTTGAATAATCCAGTCTAATAAAGAGGATGGTCAAGGTTGTCCATGATTTTCTTGTCCATGATCATTTTGTTTTGTTTTGTCACTAATGGTGTTCCATAGATAATTCACTTTGGTTTCTAGACTCTTGGTTCATTATTGTACTGTTCATGTTTTGGTTTAAATATATATTCTAGTATTTGTAGCATTTGTGTTCTGTTCAACCTCTTCTCATGAGCTCCTTTTCTCATTTTTTAAAATTCTTTTTTATGTTAATAGTAATTATTTACATTTCATTCAATAAATATTCATTTAGAAATGTTTTCATCCAACTAAACCAGGGGACTGCAGCCTTAACAATCCAAAGAGTAATTGGTGCCTTCAGTCCAGCTAAATAAAACTTGTTTAGAGTTTTGAAACTAGACAGCTTTTATTTCATTTAAAGAATATTTAGTAAACATTGTATCTGCCACAATTTAATTTCCATTTTTAGATTTAATGTTGCAGAAAATAAATAAAGTAAGTTATTTTTTATTAACTGTAATCTGTGTAATCTAAACAGGAATACTATTTCTCCTTCAATATTTAAACACAAGGGCTTTATCATACTCAGCCATATTCATATTTGCAAGCATTATATAAAAGTATAAAATCCTACTGTCAAATTGAAAAAGTAAGCTCTTTATATTTGGTATTTTAATTCTTGTGTATGGCATGAACTCTGTGGGTAAATTAGAATAATTTCTTGGACATTTGGGAGAGAAACCAAAGACGAATGTGTTAACCTTTTTATATTGACGGCATCAATTTTAAGATTAATATGCCCCGCCCTACTCAAGGGGACTGACAAATGTTCTTACGACTTTTCAGATTTTTATCTATAAAACTATTTCTTAAATCTTGCCCTGTTTTCCTTCTGTCACTCTAAATGCTTACAAAGTTTTCAGATGTAGAATGAAAAATGCAAACGACCAATAAATTGCTTGTAAGAAAAACACATCAAATCTTGTCCAGGTAGCCTTACACCTGAAGTAAATAATGACGCACAGTTCATCCCTTCACTTGTTTTCTGCAACATCCACCTTGAAGAAAAGCACAAGCTAATTTAAAATGCAAAGGATTGCTAATTTCTTTTTGTTCTGCTTGATTTCTCCTCAGAAGGGCGGCCTTTGAAACACTTTGAATATTCACCACGAAAGCATTTGTTTGAAAGGTGCGTTTTGCTGCTTTGTTTGAGAGCTTGTGGATAGTACTTTTTGTGTATGAAAATGTTCTGAGTTCTTCTACATCCGCTGAGGAAAAGGGTGAAATCAGTGAGTCAGTCAGTTGCTCCTGTGCAAAGCCACCGTCAGGATGGAGAGGATCGTCTTCACGCTGCTCATTGCCACAAATGCCTGCTGTTGGTGTGAGAAATACGTGTTGGTTGAAACAGATAAAGATTGGCCTGATGCTTGGAAACACTGCCTGGACCACTATTCTGGCTTTTTGGATCTCACCAGTGAAGCGGAGGAGCAAGTGTTCAAAAAATTTGTGAATAATGTCACCTCAAAGCAGGGATGGATTGGCCTCTACTGGAATGGTCCTGAAATGAAGTGGAAATGGTCCGGAGGACAGAATGTCACCTACCACAATTTGAAATTACCGGACAATCTGCTAGACCAGACAGATATTGCTAAAAATGCCTTTTGGAAAACCTCTGGATGGGAATGGAGATCAGGAGGCGGCGACCACGACTTCTTCTGCGTGAACATAGAGCCGGTAGCAGAAAAGAAGACCTGGGAGGACGCTTTGGATCACTGCAGAAAGAACAACACCGACCTCACCAGCCTGCTCTCTTTGACAGAGAGTCTTATGGTTCAGAGAGAGACCCAGTCGCCCATCTACACCGAGCAGGTGTGGATCGGCCTGCGATACCTTGGGGAGAGCTGGATGTGGGTGAACGGAGACCCGCTGGGGTACGTGGCCTGGCCGGAGGGAGATCAGGACCACATGTGTCCGACGCGGAGACGCTGCGTGGCTTTGACCCAACAGGGGGTGTGGGAGAGCAAGGACTGCCAGGAGAAACTCAGCTTCGTCTGCGCCTGAGTCTGGAGAGAATTAGAAAAGTTTCCAAACACTTCATATATCTAATTGCTCCTTTTCAGGCTGCTTTCATACACACTAACAATAACTAGTTATTCACAATAGCAAATTTTGCTGGACGACAAATTGTTCCAGAATTTATTGCGATAAATGATAATGTTGCTGCTTTGAGACTATTTTTAAGTAAAATTTGGTAATGACAAAATAATAATTCAAGAGCACATTCTTAGAGATCAGTAAACTTTAAAATTAACTTTGAAGTCTTTGTAAACAATAATATCTTTCAAAGTAAGGGCTAGTTTAGACCATTATTATCATCCAATTTTTGGTAAAAAGAGAGAAAAAAGAGACAAACGATAAATTATGTCAACGGAAATTATTGAGTTTGTTTTAATTTATCATGCAGTTAATTGATTTATTGATTATTGTGACAGGGCTTATCAAACTCTAGTTTGTTTGTCTAGAAAGTCTGGCTTGTTTGGGGAAGTGTGAATGTGCAACCAAACTCTGGTCCACTTAAAAACATAGGTCTTGGTTCAATTAAACTGAACTCTGGTGCCGAACGAATCCTTAAAGGAACGGCAAGCGAATCTGACCCCACTTAAAGCAGTCAGTGAACTACAGCAGGGCTGGCTGAAAAACTCAAGTCTAGCACTAGCGGGAGAAATGGCTTCCGATCTTAAACCAACGACAAAAGAGAAATACCAAACTGTTAAAATCTGACACCACTCCTGTTTTTGTTTACATTTTGCCGTTTCTTTCAGTGGTTCTCGGTTTAGTTCCACCACAAGTGAGGAATGATTTTTTTTAAAGAGTTTTATTTGTTTGACACATTGTAGAGTGAAAACAAACTGCACTAGCTGAAAATGTCATAAATGTCATTTTTGTCCGCATTAAAACCAAGTGTACTGGACTATGAAGTGCGAAAACACTCTTAGTAGAGTTTATTTGTTGTTCCTCACATTTGTTCTGTTGTATGATATAAATTAATTAATTTTGTTGTAAAACTGCAGGGAACATGTGGAAGCTCATGTCAAACTCTAAATATGCTGTTTGCCGCATGTATAAAAAATAATTTAAAAGAAATTTGACGTCACCAGTTGATGCTTTGAATTCAGGACTCTGTCTCTTTAAGAAGCTTCTACTCTTTCCAACGCTCAGGTTTCAGTAAACACTGCTGTAAAACTTTTAGCTGATACATCATACTTCTTCTGTTTTTTGTGTGTGTTTTTTTAATATGAAGTGTAGTTGTTGAGTTTCCATAATGGACTTTTAATAAACATTTAATCAGTGATGTTGTTCTAACCAAATAACTTCTTGAAACCGTAAACTTTTTTTTCTTAAGGAAAAAAGGTTGCTCAGTCTTTACTTGTACTTTTTCTGTGTGCTTTTCTTTTTGTGCTGAGTAAACTAGTAAGTGAATCAGAAAATGACTCTTTCATGTTTTATTCATACCAGTTCACAACTGCTCACAAAATCAGATTTCTGAGAACTACAAGTGCATAGAATGTAATATATATATTTTTAGAACTTACCCTGTTATTATTTTTACAGAGCAATTATAGAGCCACACAACTGAAGTGTTGAAAATATGAAGTTATCGCTAAAATAAACATCTTAGCATAATATCTTACGACCTCACACCTCCTGATATCTACAATAGTGAAACACATCAAATCTCAATCCCACATTTCCTGGCTACACATCCACACAAACGTCTTCACAGAAACTGTAGCAAATGCTAATGAAAAGACGATTTCTGCCGGGTTTCTTTATTTTTATTAGCTTCCTTTTCATCTTGAGACAATACTGTCTGCACCGAATAACTTTAAACCGACCCATAGATGCATTATTACTTCCGTAAACATTGTGCTGTATTATGGAGTTGTGAACTCTTCACACATAAACCAAAGTCTGATTGTGGTTGCATCTATTTTTAATATGAACAAAAAGAACAATTTTTTTTTTAATCCATGCTGATGCTTACATTAACTCACATAATCATATCCACATTATGAATATTTCACCAACTTGTAGACATTTTCTTACAGTGTGTCAAATTATAATATGTAGGGGCAGATAACTTTTCACACTTTTAGGTCTCTTGATTGAACAAATAAAAGCTTCAAGAGGATCAATGTTTTTCTCTTGCAGCTCCTAAAATATGGATTGAGCTTCATTATTACTTGGACTGGCTTCATAAATAAAACTGGTTTTGGAAATTTCAAATTAAGATTAAATTACAAATAAACAGCAGCTGACAGTAATGGCTGTGGAGCCAACTCATTTTGTTACTCTTCTACACCCAGAAGTTTTTTTTTTTTTTTTTTTAAAAAAACAGAAATACAACTTCTCCCCAAAACAGCAACTGATTCGGTTCAATTGCTAATATTTTAAACACAGCTGCAAATGACTAATAATTTCTTAAAATGCTGCCGACTTTTAAAATTAATTTGTCCCAGTGTGGAAGAATTTTTATATCAATTTCAGATTCACAACTAAATGTTAAGAATATCCTTCTACATAATGTAAGGACTGAATTTGTAGCAAACCAGTAAATAGAATCAAGATTTAAATTTTTTCTAAATTACGTCCATGGTGTGTAAATGGCAGTGCAGGAAGTCTGAATTAAAAACAATAAAAGACTCAGGTCAGCTGTCTTCTGAATTTTATTGACAGAAATGTAAAATAACTTTAGGAAGAGTTGAAATTTTGACCAAAAAAAAGAAAAGTGAGGCACTATATATGGAGTGTGAACGTGGATGATGAGGACAATTGGACAGCAATAAAACAGATCCAACGTAAACTTGGCACAATGAGTTACACAAGTTAAAGAGCAAACACTCAGGCCGTCACATTTCACCTTAAAAACAGATTTATCTTGGCTCTACAGAGGCCAGCTTTATTTTATTTCAATTCCCAACGCTGGAAAGGCTTCTAATATATATTCTGTTTTTCATATATTTACATATGAACACAAAAATAAATAAAAGAAAGAAACATGGAAATAAATCCTCTTCAGAAAGATCATAGTTTTTGCTTTTGTAAAAATGATTTCTGAGCAGCTGTAATCAGTGTGAAACTAAATAAAATCCACCACTGATATGGACTCTGTGCAAACTTTGTCTGCATAATGAACAAGCAATGTTTCAATTGAAAATTTAACATAAAAGGCAGCACTTTATTTGACGGGTGGTGAATAAGACTGTCATAAACACGACTTAACACCTGTAATGAACATGAGTAAATCTTCATGAATATTTATGACTGTTGTCATAAAGTGTCATTCGGTGAGTCATGACACTTTTAATACAAAGTTGACATTATTCAAAATGTCTTTGTTATGACAAGCTGACATGAACCAAGAAATCATGATCTGACATAAATTTGTTATAAAAGTATTACAGATTAAACTTTAAAAGTTATGCAGTTTTATGTTATTAAAGCTAAAGTTTATCAGTCATAAATATTCATGAAGACAGTGTCTTATTCACAACCCGTCAAATAAAGTGTTAGCCCATAAAAAAGTAATTGAACTGTTTTTATGGTGCATTTTAAACAAGTGTTCATAAATAATGTTATCAGAATAAAATGTGAACTGCTGAAAATGTTAGTTTCCTTTCACTACTGCTGCCACCTGCTGGCCAAAAGAAGGGTTAACACCCTCCAAGCCTTGAAAGTAAAATAAAACAGGGAGATTTTTTTTATGCAGATCATTATATTTGCAAATCAAAAGTAATTTTGAAATGAACTAAAATTAAAGGCCTTATTTTTTCTTTTCTAAATGCTTACATTTTTGTTTCAAAACTATATTTTTTTAAACAATGTCCCTTTAAACACCTTACAAAGTCCACAAAGACAACAGTTAAAAAATTAATACACTTATATTGTGCACACAATTTAATGTGGATCATTTGTATGACAATCAGCTCATTTCATGATTTCATAGATGGATGTGACCGGGATGTGTTTAGCCGTAAACCAGACCCGCCGTCAAGAACATTACCATGGAAACGAACGACAACTCACATAATACCGCAAAATCCTGCTTTGCTACAACAAAATAAGCCACTTTGAAGGACTTTAGATATAAATTGGATTTTTTTTTTGTCAAAAATTGTCTGTAATTGCTGCTTTCAACCATAAGAAAACAAAGGCTTTGATGTGATTATTGAGTTGGCTTAAATTTCCTTAGATTAATGCATCTGTAGGAGCGCTTGATTGTCTGAAACAAGTAAAATAACCGCAGTATTTAACAAAGTAAGAAGCATTGCTCAATCATATGCAGGTTTTATAAATATTTCATTAACCAGAGTGCAGCTCTCTGTAGTAGTAAACGCACGTTTCAGCTCGCTAAGCACCACCAACCAGTTTGTTTATTCTCTTTTTTTTAGTGGTATTCATCCACTGCTACATCTGAGCAGGAACATTAAGAGGGATAAATTTACTTCACAGCAGAGGGAGAGTCGGTCAGGTGCATCGTCACAAACAAACATTGTTAACATTTAAACATTTAAACACAACTCTCTCTCAACATTTATCCACCTGGTTGCTCTGTTCCTGGTACTGCTGGCTGGTTCCTACTGTCTTTTTTCTTCATCCTTTCCGTTAAAATGTTATTAGCGCGTCAAGTTTCATCTCTCGCGCGTCACTGTGCGTTTCAGGACTTGAGGCCCATGCGAGCCATGAGCTGCTCGTAGACAGTCCAAGCCATGGCGGCCATCAGAGTGCGCCGGAGAGATCTCGGCACTGCTCCGCGGAAAAAACCCGACATGCCCTTCTCCTGAGGGAAAAAGGAAAAAATAAGTTATTTTAAAAAGTATTTAAAAGAGCCTGATCTATAAGTATTGGAAGGCCAAAACTTAAAAAGATTATAGTCTGCCTGTTTACTGTATTTCAAAGTAGAGAAGTCATTTTAAAGTCCAAGAAGAGTTTTGTGAGGTCAAGCCACGAAAAAGAGGAAGTGCTTCCATATATGGATGATGACATCATCAGCTAAATACAGAGATGGATAAAATGGTTTCTTGAGAAGTGTGACTACTAAACTAAATCTTACCAAGCATTTTTGATTTTATTTCAAACACAAATATCTCAGTACGCTAGAAATAAGACAAAACTAACTTTCAAGTAACTTTTCAGCAAGTCAATGATTTCTTACAATGTACTAGTTTTACTGACAGATTATTTAACTTTTAACATAGTTTCCATGTCACAAGTGAAATATACTCCAGGTTCAAGCTGGATGATAAAGCTGAAAAACCTGCTGCTGTGGCAGTTACTAAACAGGTTGTTGCTAAGCAACCAGAGAGTGAGTGAGTTGCTAGGTAACCAAAGAAGAGTGGGTTAGTTGATTCTACTAACCTTGCTTAGTTCGCCGTGAGAGGCTGAGCAGTTAAAGGCTTCCTTCAGTCTAAAGTTCCCAGAATGTGAATATTCTATTCTATTATCTATTGGTATTGATCACATGTCTATTGTGATACATATACTGTTACTGATTTATTGTCCAGTCCTAATGCAGCTGATAAAGACCTGAAACAGTTTCCTGTTTCAGACAGAAACGCACCATGTAGATGTAGCGGACAGCGTCTGCTGTCCTCCAGTGGGACGGGCTGACTTGGATGTGAGTCTTCACCACATCCGCAGGCTGCGTGGCCACAGAAGCCATGACGCCTGCCACCACTCCACAGCCGAAGTTCACCAGCGGCGCATACGGCGTCGATATCACTTCTGACGAAGAAGATACCAAATATAAGAAATCAGACTACTTTTTTTTTTCTCCCTCTCTTTCTGTAGTTTGACTTGCTGCCGTCTTCACCTTGAGGCAGCGCTCGCTTGGCCTGGCTGTAAAACATGACGTAGATGCCGGAGAAAGGAGCGTCTCGCAGCAGCGTGGCGGTCAGCCCCGAGAACAGAGCTCTGACTCCCTCCGTCTCATACATGCTCCTCAGAGCTCCCGGCACGCTCGCATAGTTGTAATATCCGCTCTGTAACAACAACAACAACAAATCCAGCATTAAGGCAACTCCATTTTCTGTACTGCTACTTTAGATTTAAGTAAAAATACGGTGTCCTCCTTTACGAGCACCTTTCAAAATAAAAGCATAGCCCCTGAGATATTTGTGTTTGAGTTACCAGCATTAATGAATGTTTAAGACTTTTTGTTTATGCATTTGTAATAAGAAATTTATATATGTTAAATAAATTAATACATTTGTTTTTTAGTAAAAACATAAACAACAATATAAAGATTCATGTTTTTGTTGCAGTGTATTTTAATCCCAAATTATCTTTTTTTAAAGAATGAGGTTTTTTAATCAAAGACTAATAATAAAATTAAAACGTATGCGCCTGATGTTAAAATTCCAAAGAATGTTTATGATCAGAGTTGCAACATGAATATATAGTATAGTATAAATAGTGACTAATGGTGTCAATGCATTTGCATGTATTAACCGTAGTCTAAGAAAAAATCCACATGCTGCTGATTTTTCATTCAACAAGATAAGGTTATTTCACACAACAGCAGAAATACATTAAAAATAAAAAAAACAAATAATTCAATTCCTTTTTTTAAATAGGAAAATAAAATGTATTGTCTAAAATACCCCAGCATACCATTTCATCAGTATACTTGTATCATTTGTAGAAAAGCTCAGCTTTTTCTGCGTGACTTATCAATACTATTTTTTTTTATTATTTATTACTAAAAGATCATAACAGGAGTTTCTTTTTATAGAATTTGAACTGGGTGGAGTTAAAACTAAGCCACTTGAAGAGTTTTGAGTAGAAAAACCCAACTTTATGTTCACTTTTTATTCTCACATTCATATAAAGAAAACTTCCACAGGAGATTTAAAGATAAAACTAAAACGTAGATCTTTGTTCGGCTCCAGCAGGAGTCAGTTTTACAGAACTGCAGCCATTATTTTCAGTGGTGACAGCAGAACAAATGGGTATAAAGGAAGCATTTTTATTCATTTAGGACTGAAAAAGACCGTTAGAGATTTGGTGGAGGGCATAGATTAACAACCGCGCACCTCAAAGCGCGTCTTGATGACAGTGAACGGCAGCATGCAGATCCCCGCCACGGTTCTGGCACCGGCTCCGAGCAGAACGGCCTCGCCAGCGTTCGGCGCCCGGTCCTGGAAGAAGTGCTGCTTCAGGGAGTAGAAAGTGCTGAAGTAGATCCCCACCCCAGGAATACAGCGAACAAATGACTGCAAAGTCAGAAATAACAGCAATTAAAATGAATCATGCTGATAAATGCCATTTATAGCTGAAACTTTTAGATGCCTCACTGCTCAAACACGCCTTAATTTTGAAGTGTTTAAAATTTCAAATGTACATTTGAAATTTCAAATGTACATTTGAAATTTTAATGAAATAACTGGCTACCAGGCCTCTTGGTGACCTATGAGGGAATTTTCTGCCATAATTTGAGAGCACACATTTTCGGTTTGAAAATGTCTTTCTTCTCAAAACTTGTGCTCAAACCTTCTGCTCTCTTTCAAATATTCACTGAGCTTTCTCAAACCTTTATCCTCACGCTCAAAACTTGTCACTGCTCGGATCAAATCTCCGCTTGCAAACCTCTCGGCTCGCTTGCGAATCATTTTCTGTTTGCGCTTGGAACAGAAAAGTACCGTTGCCTGGCAACCTGTCAGCCAATTGAATGAAAGTGTTGCACTGGGTGCATTTCTTCCCTTCTACTGGGTTAAAAATAAGAAAACCAGTTGTGTACCGGTGAAACTCCTTTCCACAGACTGAAGAAATTCTCTGTCCTGATGACCTGAATGAAAACCCGGAACATTCCCACCTTCGGCGTCCTGCAAGAATTGAATTTAAGAATTATTACCAGAGGCATCTTGAAATGGACAAATACAATTATCTACATGTAAATACACTACAACTATACATTTGAAATGTGTTTTAGGAATTTTTATAAAGCAAACTGATGGATATTGTGTACCTCTGAACATTAGTCTGAACAGAACATTTGAAATGATAATGGCAGTATTTTTGCTGTGAGGGAAAATTCAGAGCAATCCAGGAATCGAACATATTAGAAAGCGCTAAAGACTTTAAACAGGGGCAGAAAAAAACTGATGTTCAGACACTATGTATCTGTGCTTGAGATGTTATAGCAAGAGGATCAGGCCAAGATTTCAAACTCTAGCAGAGCAAAGTGAGTAAAAAGATAAGATAAAATGCCTCAAAAGTGATTTGGATATAAATCTGCTTGCCAGATTTTAAACTGTAAAATGTTAAAAACCAGGAATGTTTTTCCTTCAAAATAACAGTTAGCCACTATTTTGTGCACATAACATGAAGTGAAGTTGAAACACAATGTCAAAGTTCAAGGGGTGAATTTTACATGAAACAATTATGACTGAGATTTTTTTCATGTTTAGAAACAACCACCACAAAATACCAGCAGATTGACGCTGCCACTTGTAAAACCATTTAAATTAAAACATAAATACTCCCACCACTCGGCTGTGACAATTGCAGTTCCAAAGGCTAACACCAGTATGTGTTGCTGGTGTGACTAATTCCTCTATATGGGTCATGAAAACCGACTCAGGCTGCCTCTGATGCTGGAGTTCGTCTTCATCCTTAAAGATTTCAGGTCAAAGACGCGCTTCACCAGAAGGATGCCGATCCATCTAATGGCATCCAGCTGAAAATGTTTTATGTTAGTCACAAATGAAACGTGTGTGTGTGTGTGTGTGTGTGTGTGTGTGTGTGTGTGTGTGTGTGTGTGTGTGTGTGTGTGTGTGTGTGTGAGCATTTACCCTGGCTTGGCGTTGTTCTGCAGCGTCTGCAGCCGTGTTTTGACCAGATCCAGGGGCTGGAAGAGCAGCGTGGAGCAGGTGCCGCTGAGGGAGCCGCACATGAAGGCTTTCAGAGCGGGATGAGCCTGAGGAGAAAGACGGAGAGGAAAGGAGCAGAGAGGCGGACATGAGAGGGGACGGAAATGGCGGACAGAAAGCACATTGAGTGGACAAGGACAATGAGACAGGAAGAACGTACAGAAATAGTAATTATAGAAGATGGAGGGAAAAACAGGAGAGTGGAATAAAATACAAGGGATTAGAAAATAAGACACAGTTTAAGATTTTAGATTTTGTTTTGAAAACAAGCGAAATCACGATTACATAAGAAATCAGAAAAATTTAAGAATAACCACAATTATTTATATTTTACTTTAATCCAAACATGCTGCAGTGACATTTTGTTTGCGTATTTGAAAGAACAAGCCTGTGGCACAAAGGCAAAGGCCAGGTTCAAACACAGTGGAGATGATGGAGATGCTCAGAGACAGCTTGCGCGCGCACGCACGCACACACACACACACACACACACACACACACACACACACACACACACACACACACACACACACACACACACACACACACACACACACACACACACACACACACTAAGCCATGTTTTCAAGCCTCCTGATGAAACCCTAACCCTAACTGAAACCCTAAATGGTGGGGTCTCCATCAGAGGGTAAATATTCTCACCATGAAACTGATTGAACATATTAAGGTTGTTGCAACATGTGAAACACCAGCTACAGATAAAAACACACGCTGCAGCTGAAGACTCAAATTGAAGTTGGATTTTGTCTGATCGCACGCACAAGCTGTAATTTCAGCGCCGTCTAAAGGCAAACTGGAACTGGAAAAGCTCCACACTTGACAGCGATGTAAAAAAATAAATCAAACAGTAAGCCGTCTAAACGTCTAAAGAAGACGACAAAATCGCTTTTTAAAAAACACAAGTGCCACTTCAAAATGCAAATTGAGCTCCTACCTTCCCCAGACCGCCTGGGGTTCGGTTCTGAGAATCCTGCTTTTCCTGCATTTTGCCCTCTTTCACCTCCCTTTCATCTCCCGGCTATAAATGGGGTGACACCAAATTAACCCGCATCTCTCCTGCAAACCTCCCGTCTCTCGCTTTCCAACGACAAAACGCTCTCCGGCGCTTCTCGTCCTCCCTCCCAGCCCCCCGTTTCGCAACCGGAGACTAATCCAGCCAGCGTTTTTCTGAGGGTCTTTATCTTTCAGACACACGCTTACATCTGTACGTAGCTCTGCCCCCGCTGAAAAAAGCTCCCTGCTAAATTGCATTTTTATCATCGGACATGAGTCATGGGGTGTGAATATAAAATGTGGGTCACAAGAAAAAAATATGAACGTATTGGTTGGATTTGCAGCAGTTAATAAGAAGCCCTAATTTAACTCAACCCATTGGTTTCTGTTTCATTTTTAACTGTTTTGAAGGTTTTTATGGCTCTCGTGGCTTTTATTCAACAGTAGCCCCCTAATTTTCTCTTTTACAGTTACAACAAAAACTATTCACACCCCTTAAAGATTTAGATTTCACGTTATTTTCATCAAACCAACAAGTTTGTTTCTGATAGGAAACCTGACAGGCATCTCTGAAGACCATTTAAACAAAGTAACAGTAAAATTAAATCCCTTTATTAAGATTTTAAAACTAAATGGCAAGAAAATAACCGAAGGAGAAAGATTTATTGTCAAACAAACCATTCGCATAAGCGCTAACCAGCATTTTAGATATCACTGATATTTTTGGTAATTCAAAGTCACCCTAATATTTACACAGATTCACTTCTGATTCAAGACTCCAAAAGTTAATTTCACATCCAGTCAGAAAAATTCAAAGGATTTCTTTAAACCCAAATCTGCCAGGGATATAAATACGTTACTGTATGTTTAACACAGGAAAAGCTTACATCCATATCTTTACAAGTGTTGCTCTAACAGTCTTGCCAGTTCTAATTCATGCAAATTAATGCAACATCTTTATTATGTCAGTAAACAGCATAGACGAAAAGACTAACTATATCTAAAGTGTGTTCATCTCTACATTTATTGGGATTCATCAGTTCATCCTCAATTGTCGCTCATCATCTTGGTTTGAGTTTGATCTCTTGGGTGCTCATTATACAATATTATTTTTTTCATTCTCAGAACACGTCTCAAGTTTGTCCTGCATCACAACAATGTTGTTTACCAACATTTATACACAAACAGAATCAAAAAGACGACATTAGATGACAAGGTAATGGCAATAATATTCCAATATCTGAGCAAGATGCCTGGTTTTATTAGGCTGCTACAAAATAAAAGTGGACCAAATTTACACACACTGTTAAAAAAAGAAGACATTTTTATTAATGGCTTTAATAATTTGGATTTAAAAAGTAATATTTTTTTATGTGATTCATATTGGTAATTTATCCAAGCAAGTGCTTGGTTGCTAACGAGGTAAAGGAAGTCCACTTTAAAATTATTAAAAGATATCCAATAAAACATTTTTTTTTAATCATAAAAAGGAGACGGATGAATATTATCCTTTTGAAACAATTTCACATCTTTTCTATTGGATTTATGTTAAATATTTCTGGACTGAAACTGAACATTTAACTGTGTTGTGACATTACAATTAAACTACAATATAAGAACTTTTTTTAATAATTAAAAAGTTTTGATCAAAACTCACTCTTATTTTTATATATTTGATTCCACTCTCTAATAAAAAACCCAATATACCTCACCTCAAAGTTTGAGGTGATAACAGACATTTTTGAAACTTTTAATCAACCCAAAGAATTATTTTAATGTCTTTTTGTTTGTTTGTACCCCTCTTTTGTCTTTTAATGTGTTATTATAACTAGTTTTCTTTTTCGTTACATTTCACTTGCCATTCTCTTGAATGTACAGCGGCTATTATTGATAAAGATTTGAATAAAAAAAAAAAAAGAAAAAAAGAAAGGTAGCTATGATGAAGATATGTAACACTCACCGCTAACGCCTCCATCCCCGAACTGGATGTCGTGTTTGATGAGTCCAGTTTCTCCCTTTACTCTGCTGGGTTTTCGCTGGTTCGGTTCAGCCAAGGTTGCTGCGAGATCAAACATAGGTCCAAAACACTTGACAGCCCCGGAGTAAGAGCTAGCTGCATGCTAGGCTAGGTTAGCCAACTGTCACACTGAAGGCACCATGGCGTCAGCATCACCGAAAGACCCGAAGCCTCGCAAATCTAATTACTACAAACATATTAACATTTTTTTAAAAGTCAGTTTTAAAAACTTCACAAGTAATTTGCGTTTGGCAGAGTTACTATCTAGTGTAATACAGTTCTAAGAAGAAGCATGTTGACAGCATCTCAACCGGGTGACTACTAGGAAACTGACTCTTACCATATAGTAGCGATGTTAAGGATCCATAGGAATGACCCTGGTTAACTCTTGAACCGCCATCTTTTGATATTTACAGAGGTCAGCTGCAGGCGTTTCCTTGGAGACGAACTCGCCGGTAATACAGAAATTTACGGCAAGAAGGGTTAGCTCGCTTTAGCTTACCGGCTTTCCGTTCAACCACAAAATGTGGAAATATACTAATGCGCTAATTGTTGCGAGAAGTCGAATTAAGACGTCGTTAAGAGCAGCACCGAGTAAAAACTGACGCAAGTTGCCGCAGCGCTGCTAAGGCTAGCTTGTTAGCTAGCCGTTCTCAGTCGGAAGAGGACGAAACTGTTACTTATTCCTATCACATAGATAAGTTCTTTACAATAAAGTTCATCCGTGTCTCTGGTCTCGAAAACAAAATGTGTGCCAGATCTACAGATGTCTAAAACTGGCACACTTACCCCTGTGTTGAAATACAGACCAGAATGAGAAATATTCTGGTTTGTATTATATACCATAATAGTACTGAGCCGAGCTTGTGCAATTCCGATACACGTCTGTAGATGTCGCTGCTCCTCGTAGTCTGGAAACCTGAAGGGTATTTCATCCCAATCAGAGATGATTCCTCAAGTAAATTTAACTAGTTTCCCCCTTTTTGTATATATTTGGACTTTGAGTCTGTGTAATAAATCATTCAGATGTATATAATTTATTACAGTTGTACTTTTCATTTTTACTTAAGTATTTACTTTTAAATAAAGTTTCTAGATACCAAATTTGCTTTGCGGACTGCACCGATTGCAGATAAATACAATGATTTCACACCACAAGATCCATACAGCACATTTATATACCACCACAGTTTGGCTTCATCTCAAATTATGAATGCAGCAGATACTAATGGGGATAACATTTACACTGTTACATTAAATCACCATACTTCTAACCAGATGATTAAATGTGACAGTAACTTTACTCAAGAATAAACATTTTAGTCAAAAATGCACCAGACACAAACCTACACCTCATCTTAAAGTGAAACCTTTTATTTGTACACAAGATTTGTCTTTTTTTTTTTTGCACATTTGAGGTTTTTGTCCAATTCCATAATTTCTAAGTAGAAGCTGTTCAGTTTGTAATAATTTTTTACCAAATTTACTCCATTCTTTAGTAATTTCTTGAACAGCTTTTTACATGAATGAAAATATGTTTAGTGTTCCTATTGTAACCTTTGAGGTACCCAGCTATTCCAATTACAAAATGAAGTGATAAATCTGCAATTCTGATTAGTTTTGGACAATAATAGTGATGCAAGTTATTTTCAACTGCTCAACAGCTTTTCAATGAGGAAAAGTTAACTCATATTTAGTCATCAAAGCCAATTTGTGGCATTTAATTTAGCATTTAATTTAGTCTCAGTAAATTTAAGAAAACACATTTGAACCAATACCCAAAGCCTGGCCAGAAACCAGATCTCCCTAAAGACAAACCCGGTAATTCATGAGAACATCATTCTCATGAATGCTGCAAATACAGCATTCAGTATTTACAGCATACCGAATGCTGCAAATACATTTTTAAATATAAGACTAATGAACAGAAGAGACCAAGATATGAATGCATTCCTTACTTTATTGCATGAAGGCAGTTCATAAAAACAGATTAGCCTTACAACTACGGACCAGTAACGTGCGAATTCAGTGGCATAGGATTACACAAAAACACAAAGTTTGAATTAGGAGACAAAAGTACTGGCAGAAACGCAGGCCGTTATTTTGAAAAGAGTACAGTGAAGCTATGAAACAACCCATCACCCATAATAAGTAACACAGATGGACATTACAGCATCCAAACAGATGACAGTACAAAATGTGTCAATAATCATTTAACTAATGACAACTAACATTTTCCAATCATGTGCGTTGGCATTTTGATAAACGGCTGAGGAGAAACCTTAAGTGCAGATAGAAATTTAGAGTTGCTGTAACCATGACATATCCAGAAAACAAAACGTCCAGAAAGAAATTTGAGAAATTGTGGCGACATCTTTCAAAAACTGTTTTAATATAAACTTTAAGTAGAAAAATAGGCAGGAAAAGTATCTGAAGCTTTTCATTAAAAATATACTGCATATTTTTAGAGATATTTTGGCCAGTTGCATGTAAAAAGGTAAATGTAAGGCTAACATTTCATCGCTTTGTTTCCCTTTCGGCCGTCCTGATCCGCTCACTCGGCTGCAGGATCGGTAACTTCAGCGGACCCTTCCACATCGTCGTCTGCATCGAGAGTGGTGCGAGTCAAACCGACCCGCATGTTGAAGGGCAAATCTCCACGTCTGCAAAGAAAATTAACAGGCTAAACGAGCTGCAGAAACAGAACTGTAGCAGACTAACGTGGCATGATAAATTAAAACAAGATCAGTAATTTTCATTTGCGTGATTTATTGTTTCTTGGATGATAAAAATCTTCAGTCTGGTGCTTTGGTCTCAACTAAGCATTTTTTGAAGGACAATGGGTTTACAGAGACTTCACAATTTATTTTATGTATGCATTTATTTTGGATATTTAAAATGTCTTCCAGTTCCAGTGTTAAATATTTATTAAAATTTAAAGTTTATTCATCTTTGAGAATATGTTCTTGCATTATTCTCCCATTACCATAACATTACTTGAAAATGGTCTCAAAACAATATTATCGTTTATCGCAATAACTTCTGGGATAATTTATTGTCTAACAAAACTAGTTTTTGTGACAAATCTAGAGATGGCAATTAAACAATGCAAAGTTTTATAAAATTCAAATTATGAGTGCTGTGATTTGTTCAAACGCCTTCATGAGCCACGCGTTTATTGCATCAGAGAGCCCTTTGACCCCTGAGGAACGGCCGTACCTGAGCTTGCTCTTCAGAGTGCTGACTTCGCGGTTCATGAGGTCAGCCGACTCCGCGGCGTCGTCCAGGTCCCTCTGCAGCTTCCTGCGGTTAACGTTGGCCCTCGTCAGCTCCTCCTCCGTTTCCTCGAGCTGCCGCTTCAGTTGACGCATCCGGCTGTTCGCTTTGTCCACCTGCAGAAAGAAAGATGTTAGTAAGAAATTGTGTTTGTGTTTTTTTAAGTGTCATAGAGTAATACTATTTCACTGTATATTTACTCTAGTAAAAGAGAAAAAATCCATTTTGTTAAAAGGCTGCTCAAGTAATTAATAAATAATCAGAAGAACCATTTCATATTTATAAAATTTAAATCAGATGGACCAAAATATAATGTGGAACATATTTCAGGTTTACACAACTTTATTTGTATTTTTTAGAGGTACAAGTAGAAGTGAAAGCCTGCCATTTGTTGATTTATTTACAGACCGATAATGTTTTTTATTGATGCATTTCTTTATCAGAATTTATGTTTTTTCTAACATTAACTGGTTGAGAGAAAATTCACCAGCTCTGAGCGACTTACAAATTCAGTCGCAACAATAGATAAAGCTGCAAAAAAAAAAATGCTTTAAATAAATGCATATTTTATTTTGAAAAGAAAACCTGAAAGAACTTGCCTGGTCTTTGTATTGATCCGTGTTGCGTCGTTCATCATCAACCTGCAACATCACCTCCTTGAGTTTCTTCTCCGTCCTCCTGACCAGCCTGGAGGACTGCTGACGCTCCCTGAAGCACAAGTTATTCACCATGAGGAAGCGAAACGTGTAAAAATAAAATAAAAGTTGTTTAACTGCCACTCACTTTGACTCTACATCCAGCTGCTCCTCCAGCTGAGCGATCCTGGCCTCCAGTGAGGTGATGGAGGACTTGTACTTTGACTTGATGGTGACCTCAAGCTCCTGCAACTTCAGTTTCAGCTCCTTGTTTTGGCGGTCGAGCTGGGAGCGAGCGCCCTCTAGCTGCTGGGCGTTGCTGCGCTCCGCAGACAGCTCTGTGGTCAGCTGATCAGTCTGAGGTCAGACATGCAGGACAGATTTAAAGGTTAATCAAGAAATAATAGAATAATTCAAATTAGAAAATAACTGCAAAGATTAAAAGTATTACTAATCCACATATGTTTTATAGTGAGGTGCACTCGATAGTACAGAAAATACGGAAATGGTAATGATTTTCCTCCATCTTACCTGCATCGTCATTCTCTTCACACGATCATTAACCATCTCAGTGTTCAGATGTTCTTCATCCAGTTCCTCCTCCAGCTGAGTGATGCGATTTTCCAGCCTCCTCTTCTCATCCGTCAGCAAAGAACTGCCAAGAGAAAAATATTTTTAACCACGTGGGCAGAGAACCCCCAAACTACTCAAAGGTAGCGCCACTTCATCTTATTTTTACATGAGTAAAAATAATCCTCCAGAAAATTACTCTAGATGAAAAAAATTGGTAAAAAGGCTTCAGAGTAAATTATTTTTTGAAATTATGTAAAATGGATGAAAATAAAAAGAAAAAAAATCTAATTAGGTGCAAATTTTGGAATTTTAAATAGCAAAGTGGAAAATTCAATGAAGCACTAAATAATTCAAATGACATTTTAAAATTTTATTTTTCCAATATAAAAATGTGAAAGCAGTACTTTCACTGGGTAATGTTTACACAATGGCATATTAGAGCCATGCCAACAAAATAAAATTACAAGAATAAAACCAATTTTATGAGAATAAAGTCATGTTACAACAAACAAGTTTATTCTAATAATGTCATGACTTTATTCTTGTAAATTTACATTTCGTAGTATGGCCCTAATATGCAATACGTTTCAAGAGGGTAAAGAACTATGAATGACAATATCTACAGTTTATTGAATTATCAATTGACCTCCAAATGGCGCCAAAGGCAAAAAACAAAGCTGGTGTGAAAAAAAGAGGTCTCACTCCAACTGTAGGTTTATGTCCAGCACATTTCTGGTTAAAACATGTCTGTTCTTTCAGTAAAATAATTCACAATCCGTCCAGGACCCAGGAATTTTAATCATAAGTAGCAATAATTCATAATAAACTTACTCAACAGTAAAAAGTGTGGCGTAGTAAAACTACTGCTACAACTATACATTTTCCAAAAAGTAAATGCAAATAGTTTTCACAGACCTCTGTTAATGCAGATTAATTGATCCATTTCTTGTTCTGAATATGTTGCAAAAAAAAAAAAAAATAAATAATTTAATAAAACCTGTTTGTGCTCTTACTTCTTTGTGTTGCTGCTGTTGAGCTCATCCTGGAGTTCGTCCCTCTCGGTCTGAAGCTGCCTCTTCAGTCTGTCAGCTGTCGCCAGCTCCTGATGGAAACCAAACACAAAAAGACGTCAGGAGAAAATATTTCATGCTGCACAAGCTGCTGGAGCAAATCAATACCAGCACTGTGGTAGTTGATTCTGTCAAAACCCGAGAATTTTCTGATAATGCAGCCTTAGCTGATCGTTTAAAGCACCATCTGTAAAACATTTAGTCAATTTTTAAAAATGCAAACAAAAAATACCGACTGCATCTTATCTTGTATATTAAGGTTTGATAGTTTAGCTTTATTTAAAATAATCTGTTTATAAAACATCATGCTCACTTATTCCAGAAAAGCAAAATACAGATTTATTCTTTTAAAATGAGAAGTTTCTGTAAAACCATCCTATTGTGTAAAAAAAATTATAAATTCATAAACAGTCTATATTTAAAAAGACATCTTCTACTTTAAAACATCTAGAAAACTAGGCAATAAAAAAATCATTTAAAATAACCTTAAACATTCCCCAAAGGAGGATTAAGTTAAGTTTTGATTCAAGAGCAGCTAAACGTATTCGGAAAGTCATGTTTCATTTTTATGGAAAAAACAAAACAAAAAAAACATGCAAAGTATTTTTGGTCTTCAAGACATTAATCCTAATGTCTTACAGACAAAAGACTAACTTACAAATAACTTCAGCCCAATATGTGAACTTGTTTAAAGTAAATGATTCCTTAATGCTGATGATTAAGTGAAATAATCTGCCAGTGGAAAAAAAAAAAACATTTTCCATATTTTAAGCCAAAATGTCTGGATTATTAAGGAATAATAAACTTAAATCAAGCTACTGTAATTGTTCAAAAAAGTTACTTGAAATGAGATAATTGCACACGAATACTTAATATTTTGTGTTTTTTCAGTGCATCCGTTTTACACTGTCAACTGTCCTATTTATTCAGCTGACGGTAAATAAATAGGATATCTCCGATTTTACATCTACCATATAAAAAGGTCAATATTGTAGATATCATTTTATATATTGTTCATCTACCCTATAAAATTCGCCCACCTCCTTGAAGGTTGTGGTTGTAATCTGACTAAAATGTGAAAAAGGTCATGCGAACACTTTGTTAAATTGAGTTTAATTTTCAGGTCAGGATTGTCGTTTATGACCCGTACCTCCTGGAAGCGCAGGGCGTCGGACTCCATGGACTTCAGCTTCTTCTCCGTCTCTTTGGCCTCGTTGACGGCTTCGTCTCTGGCCAGACGGAGTTCCTCCATTTCCCTCAGCAGATCTTTCATCTGGGCCTAAAGAGAACCATGTCAATATGCAAGCCAATCGCAGATCGTCAATGGATCCATACCCAGCTCAGACTTTTCTACATCGTCTACCTGCAGCTTCTTCAGCTGCTTCAGAGCGTCATCGCGTCCTTTGTTCGCCTGGTCGATCTGAGCTTCCAGGTCCGCCAGGTCCAGCTCCAGTTTCTTCTTGGCGGCGAGAGCATGGGAACGCTGCCTGCGTTCTTCCTCCAGCTCCAACTCCATCTCACGCACCTGGAAGAGCAAAACAGGTTTTAATCAAAACGCAACCACAGAGAATAAAGGAATAATTCAACCATTTGGTCCCAGTTTCAGCTGACATGGCAGCAGATTATTAAATATTTCAACAAAATCTGTCACATGTAGATTCGAGATCCAAACTGGGCACAAATCAGGACCTGAAAGTTTCAAGATGGCTGCCATGGTTGTCAAGGAAAGTAAATGTTTGCACTAAATTTGCCAATATTCATAACATCACACATAATTAGACACATAAGACATTTTTGCTGATAGTCAGAAAACATAAACATGGCAGTCATATCAAGATGGCTATGAATTATGTTTTCCACTAAAATTTTCAATCAGATGAATATATTTGGTGGCAAATCATAAGCACATACATTCTCTTTATCTCACGTTTTCCTTTTCTGCTGGACATTTCTCAAAATGGCCACCATGGATAAATTGAGCATATATGTTTGCACTAAAAATGGCAGAAGTTGCCACCAGTGGATCAGTAACTACTAATTTGTTCATGATTCTTAGCTCTGCTAATGCTAAATTGCTAAACAGAAAAAATTGTGGAATCAAGTGCTAAAGCACTAAATGCAAATATTTTGCACTAAACATTAACCGCTTAACTGACAGAACCAAAATCACTAAAAAGGTATTTCCAAATTAAATCAGCTGCTGTTCCAAATTTTCCATTTTTGCAGTCAAAAATACTTTAACTGTAAGTTTGTAGCTATTACATTTGTAACCTAAAAGAAATGGAAATACTTTGCTTCACCCAGATTTTTCATTTTTATTTCTTGTAAAGACACATTGAGTGTTGAATGTATGAACTGGAAAATACAATAAATCTGTAGAATAAAGTATTCTGCTTGTGGATTTCAAGACCAATTAAAATACCAGAAAGATGTTATTGGCTCGGGGAAAGCCATTTTATAACATTATTGGTCAAATGTGGTGTCAATCAAAAGGGAGGCTCTAGGCTGCCCAGTAAAAGCGACATAATGGACACCAGCAGAGTTTAAAGAGGAGAAAATGACAGCCATTCAGACAACCTAGATGTGCTGATGACTGGTGAGAGACGCAAACAGAAAAGTCTTCCACTGCTGATTTTGCCATGTGTCATTTACTTTAAAGTTGGACGAATAAGATGACCAAAATTGAAATTAAATGCGAGAAAATTCATCCAAATCACGAAAATGGGCAACACTCTACATCAATAACTGTTTTAAAGGCCTCAAAAATGGCAGCCATCTTGAAAAATGACAGTCATCCTGACATTCAAGTGGCTAATGGGAAATATGAAACTTGCATATGACTTGAAGGATGAAGTTTTATGCTTGTATCCACATTTTAAAGACGTTTACAGCTGATTGTACCTGTTTAACGAGTTGTTTCCTCCTCTCCTCTCCCTGCTCGTCTCTGCCCTGCAGGTCTCGGTCAAACTGGGCCTTCATGGCCTGTATGTTGACCTCCAGTCGCAGCTTGGCGTCCTCTGTGAGCTGCAGCTCGTCCTCCAGCTCCTCCAGCTGAAGCTTCATCTCCTCCATCTGCTGCTCCATGGCGCGTTTCGACTTCTCCAGCTCATGGACCTGCACATTGTTGCCAGTGAGCTCCGACCTCGATGAGAAACGTAGTTGCAGACGTTTGCGGAGCCAGCTGAACTTACGTTCTTGCCGACATCATCCTTAGAGGAGACCAGGTCTTCCATCTCGGCTTTCAGGAGCTTGTTGGCGCGGTCCAGCTCGTCCTTCAGGCCCGTCATGGTGTCGAGCTCGCGGGCCAGGTTGAGCGCTCGCGTCTCCTTCTCCCTGGCTTCAGCCTCGGCTTTGTCGCGCTCCTCTGCGTACTGAGTGGAGATGGCTTTCTCCTCTGCCAACATCTAAACAGCAAGAAGAGTCGGGAGGATGTTTAAATAATTTTTTAAAATGTGCATCATCCCTTTTTATTCACCCTCCTTTCCTCAAGACACCCAAAATAAAATCCAGGACAACCATTTTCAGAAATATCCTCAAAAGTCACCATGTATGTGTGATTTAATCATAGTACAAATCCAGCTGTTCTGGAAAAGTGTTTTTTCTATTAAATTATGGATGTTGTGTAAAATATGGTTTTCACATTCTTAAAATGCAACCAAGCTCCAAATAAACTTCATTTTGCTGTTAAACTGTATAAATATGTTGTTTAGTGTTAGTTTCTGCCTTTATCCATTTTGTATCTTCTGTAAAGTTTACTTGATGATTTTAGCTCCAAAAGCTTCACTCGACACCTTACCTGGTCAAACTTCTTCTGCTTCTTCTCCAGGTTGGAGACGATCTGCCTCAGATGGTCCTGGTCCACCAGCAGATCGTCCAGCTCCTGCTGCAGACGGGTCTTCGTCTTGTCCAGTTTGTCGTAGGCGGACGTTTTCTCCTCCAGCTGCTGAACGATGCCGTCCATCTCCCTCTGGAGCTTCTTGCGATTTTCCTCAGCTCCCTCCAGAGAAACGGCCTCATGTTCCACCTTCTTCTTCATCTCGGACAGCTAAAGAATAAGAAGAAACTGTGGTAAGTTTTAGGCATTTTGTACAGAAGAGGATTATAGGGCCACTGAAAAAGAAGAGACTTAAAATTCTGACTTTCGAGCTCAAAATTCTGAATTCTGCAACAAAAGTCTGAATAATCTGAGCTAGAAAAGTCAAACATTTTTGACTGAGCTCAGAAATTTTCAAGCTTTTTCTAGTAAACACGTCAAATTAATCTCAATTCCTGCCACTGTAGAAAGAGGATAAGGGCAACTGAAAAAAATAAAAGCAAAAAATTACAACCTTGTTTTGCAGAATTCTGAGTTTTTCTAGAACCTGAACGCCGTCGTATCTTCTGTACTTTTGATCGAGATCACGATGCAGCGGCTCTGTGGACAAACCTGCGCCTGCAGAGAGGCGACCTGCCTCTCCACGTTCTTCTTGCTCTCCTCCTCTTCCTCCAGCATCTCCCGCAGGTTGTTCTGCTCGTCCTCCATCTGCTTCAGGCGGGAGGTGAGGGAGAGTTTCTGTCGGGTTTCCTCTTGGAGAAGCTCCTGGAGGTCAGAAAATTAAAGATCACAAGTTCAGAAAACTGGAGATGGGGGAAACCTTTGAGTTTCTTTTACAAGGATTCTGCCGACTTTAAATCTTCTAGACAGAAGAGATAAATACATTTTCAAGCTCAAACAAAGGCAGAAGAGACAGTATTTTCTATGGCATCTCCTTAAATGTATATTTACATTTTTGTTTTTGGAAATTCAAAACAGGATTCCCCCTCCTCCCCCATCTTAATGATGCTTTAAATGAGAAGTGAGACCTCTCATCTCCGCAGCCGTACCTGAGCGTCCTGCAGCTGAGACTCCACCGTTGAAAGGTCCTTGCTGGATTTGATGTTTTTGCCCTCAGCTTTACTCAGAAGCCCGTTGACGCTGTCCAGCTCAGTCTGCAAGGAATTCAAAACATTAAAATCACTTTTTCGGATTAAAAGAAAAAAAAACAAATTTTTTTCAAAATGCATATTATTTCAACCAAGTGTTTCTCAATTGCAGACCAGAGAGTTGGAGGGAACATGAGAAAATATTTTATATCATGGCTTTATTGACATCCATAAAAAAAAAAAATTAAGTGTTTTTCAATTAGTATTGTAAAGTACAAGTCAAAATAACTTATTGAAGTTGTCAATAAAAGACAAACAGCATTACTGTCCCACAGAGGGGAAATCTATCAAACTTTGTTCCTGAAGCTAATTTAGCTGGAAATGGAAAAGTTTGACGAGGAAAAGAAGGAAAAGTCACTGCTGCTGCAAAAAACCAAAACTGTTGAGATTAAATACAAATTGATGGGATTAATATGAAAACGTTGCATATTCTCTTACCAAAAGATTGTGGTGTAAAATGTTATTTGTTAATATATTGTCCCATTTCTAGAAAAATGGTCCAAGTAATTGTTTTCAACTAAAAGGGATTTTTGAAAATAAAAATAAATATTTTAGAAAATGATCAAATTTATTTCCAAAATTTGGTTAGGTGAAAAAATAAAATCATTTTAGACAAAAATTACCATGACAATAATATATAACATTTTCCACCACAGAACTCAATGCCAACTAAAATCAGAAGATATGATGCAGATTTATGCTAAATGAACATAATAATTATTGAATATGGAATAAAATGAGGGGAAAAGTAAAATTCTCTGTTTCTTTACATATTTTGCTGCATTGTTGGTGTGTTTGCATGGAAAACTTTGTGAACCTTTGGTTTAACCTACTTCTAGTAAATATTTTGCTCTTTTAATGGCTCTCAGTTCATACCTGCATCTTGGTCATCTTATCGGCGAGCTCCTGCCTCTGTCGCTCACTTTCTCCAAATTTGATCTGCAGCTCCTGGACCTGCGCCTCGGCCTTCTTGCGTCGGTGTTCAGAGTCGCCTTTGCTTTGGGTCAGGTTCTTCAGCTCGATCTGCAGCTCGTTCCACTCGCTCTCCAGGGCCTGCTTGGCTTTCTCCATCGATACCTTGTTCTGCAGAGGGGAAGAGGCGACTCAGGTCTGTTTTTAAAATGTTAGGTGGCAGCTTTCCTCCTCGGACCGCCGTGATTCTCACCCTCTTGGCCTGGTCCAGTTGTTCGTTAAGCTCTTCAAACACCTGGTTGTGTTTTTGCCTCATGTCGGCCATCTGCTGCTCGTGAGTCTTTGCCTCGTCCTCCAGAGTCTTCTTCAGCTGAGCGACTTCACTCTCACGCTTGGCCCTGAAGCAGGGGTCAAGCCCATTTTCATTTGGATCAAGATAAATGTTCTCAAATGGCCGGTTGTGCCAAAATGTGTATTTAAAGCTCTAAATGTCTAAACTATCTGCAAGTACTTCTCAAAATTAAATATGGAATATAATCTCACATTGATCAGCCCTGCCAAGATTTTACGTTTGTCTGAGATATTTTTACAATCAAAATGCTGATTTTGTGATGCCAGTTTTGAAATTTTGCAATATTTGCACTTATATATGTCTGTACATGTGTATCAAATACTGCCACCTGCAGGTGGGAGTTGGTCACTTAAATCTAATGATTTTGACCAGTTTTGCAGAAAATTGGCTTGACAATGAACTGACAATTATGGATTAGCTTGACCAAAAAAATTGTATTGTGTGGAGGGGTCTTTTGATTCTATGGGAATTTCCACAATCGCAAAAAAGTTGCAGGTTTTTATATTTTTTAATCGTCACTTTAAAAGCCATCACCATTTCATGACTGCATGGTATGAGACAAATCTGAAAACTGTTAAGCTCCTCCTCCTTCTTCCAGTGGTTACTACAGTAATTCAAAGATCAGCCTAAAACAACTAATCAGAACCAGGCCTTAGCGCCATCAATCAGGCCCGTGTACAGACTGCCCGATTACCTGAGCTCTACATGAGCAGCTGTGGTGTCCAGCGTGTCCTCCAGCTCCGTCTTCAGCGCCTCCAGCTCCTCTCCCAGGTCCCGGCGCTGTTTCTCAGCCTTGGATCGGGCCTGCCGCTCCAGCTCCAGGTCCTCCTGCAGCTCGGATATTTGCGCCTCCAGCTCCCTGATCTTCTTCTGGGCCGTGTTCTTCGCCGCAGCCTCTTCCTCAATTCTGGGGTTTCAACGACAAAGCAGGATTAATTTAAAAAGCCGCAGATTTATAATTTGCGACAGTGAAAGTTTAGGGTCCAACCTGGCCAACGCGGCCAGGAGCTCCTCTTCCTTCTTCGCCAGCTGAGCCCGGAGCTCGGCGATCTGGGCCTGCAGGTCCGCGATCTGGTCATGGAGCTCGCTGGAGTCTCCCTCAAGCTTACGGCGGTTTTTCTCCAGCTCCTGGCGCATTTTCTCCTCTTTCCTCAAACGATCTGAACATCATTAAAAAAAACAAAACATGACTGAAAACATAAAGCAACCAGCAGTTAAAAAAAACTCAAACTAGAAAGTTTAGTTAATTTGAAATTGATTGAACTTAAATTATGATTAATTGACAAGAGTTTTAAATCAAAGTCTTTCCATATCATGATTTAATCATATGCCAAATTTAAAAATAAGTTGCAACATAATTTTGTGTCAGTTGTACTAAATACTGGCTGAACAAACAAATGTTTGTTTACATGATTAAACTGGGTCATAAAAACTAGAACAAAAGAGGAAACTTTCAGGTTGATGAAGAGAAAAAAAAAACTTAATTGTTCATGAACAGTTCACAGAATCCCATCCGTTTTTGTTCTCAAAGGATATTAAAGCTTCGCTCCATTAAGTGTTTTAACTCAACGATCCTAAAAATCGACCTCAACTTATTGGCATCATTTATTGATTTATATTTCATAAATAAATTGCATAAAGTGCATCTTACACCCTATAACAGTCTCTGAACTGTTTCCCGCTCTGATTTGGCCGCCATTTTTTCTCAGCTAGCTCCGCTTAAGGATGAGCAGTGGCGCCGTCTGCTGGATGGAGACTGAACTACAACACTAGAAGAAGGTCTAACGGGACTTTAATAGATAATCTAGTAGATTATCTAACAATTAATCAAATAAATTAACTGTTTGCATCCCAACACTTACCTTCTAAATCAGTGATCATGGTTTCGTGTTTATTCTTGAGCTTCTGCAAGCTTTTCGACTTCTCCTCCTCCTCAGCCAGATTGATGGTGAACTCAGAGATCCTCTCCTCAAGCAGCTTCTTTTCCTGAAGTTACAAGTGAAAACAGATCTCCATTATTCTGTGATTAAGGAAATCATTTTAACTGCCATGTTGTCGTGGAAGGAGGCGTCTAGTCGGAAACCTTGTTGAGCTTGCCGTTCTGGTCGTCCAGCAGGATGATGTCTTCCTCCATTTTCTTCAGTTTGGCGTCTGTGGTGACTTTCTCCATCTGAAGCTTCTGCCTGGCTGCCTCCTCCTCGTCCAGCTGCTGCTCCAACTCCTGCACCAGCAACACCAGCAGTAAGGTTAACGCTTAAATACACTAATAGTGCTTTAATTAAAACAAGAAATATCAGACAAAAGGAAAAATAAAAATGAGAAAGCTTTCAAAATTAGAGAAAGTATCCTAAACAATCATTTCATTTGTGATACCACTTTGTTATGTTTTGTCTGTTCAAAATCCATCTTAACATTTATTTCCTTTTTTGTTGATACGCGTTTTTCTACAAATTATCAAGTTTAGACTATAGGCAATAAAAGGAGTTCAATTGTTTATTTGCCTTTTTTAATGTACCTGTAATATTGCATAAAGACTAGAATTGATTCTCAGAATAACTAAAGTAATTGTTAGTTGCAGCCCTACACATAAAGGGGTTGCATGCGTGCCACAGTCGACTGACCGTGATGTTCTGCTGCATCTTTTTCTTCTCCGTTTGCATCTGCGTGACTCTCTCCTCCTCCTCTTCCAGCCTGGCCTCCATGTCATGCAGGATCTCCTCCAGCTCCTGCTTCCTGGCGGCCAGGCGGCCTCTCATCTCTTCAGCCTCGGCGCACAGCTCCGTCTCTGCCTGCAGCTGCTCCTGCAGGGCCTGCTTCTCTGCACTCAGCTGCACGGAGCCAACAGACACAGTTAAAGGCTCTTCTGAATTAAGAATAAACTTCAATCCGTTGCAGAGACTCACCTGTTGCTGCTTCGCCTCGAATTCTTTGAGCTGCTCCTCAACTTGGATTTGTTTCTCCTTCACCTTGAGCAGCTCCTCTTCCTTCGCCAGCATCTCCTCCTCCTGCCGAGACACTTGCAGCAGAGGCTTCACCTGGAGAGGAACATTTAAAACTTTAAAAATAGTTTCTGCAATACAGGATCATTAAAAAAAATTACGTTTTATTATTGCACACAGTAAATGTCAAGATTTTTAACACCCTGATTCTAACACGCTTGTTGAGAGCAAAGTGAATTGCTTCATAATTTCGTTTATGGTTTCAGTTGTGTGAAGCTTTTGTTTCCATTTAATTTATTGTTTTTTCGTGGTTGTATTTAATTTTCTAAACAACCATCAACACTGGAAGTGCAAGATATTTCAAACATTCAAAATAAGAGCTTGTTGATCTTTAGAGAGCAAAACTTGCATTATTCTACTTGGAAGAAGGTCTCAAAACCAGCATTTTTATGTAACGCAATAATTTCTGGGACAAGTCATCGCCCAGCAAAATTTGCTGCTTACTTTGAATGTTTAACGCAGAATTTGAAAGTTTTAAAAACTGCGGTCCAGATTTCTCTAATGATACAGATGTTTAGTGATGCTGACGCTGGTTGAGTTATATTTGATGGTACTGAACGGTTTCCATTGATCTCACCTTGGTGAAGAGCCTCCACCACTGCCAGTTCCTGAGTTTGAGATAAGCTGCACAGTTTCGCTGGATGACTTTCATGGCAGTCAGCTGCTGCTGCCGCTTAGCGAAGGCTCTGGGATCACAAGCAGATCATGAAGTTATTGTTCAGAAGAAAGTAGAAGTGTGCAAAAGGTTTAAATATCAATGTTTTCTTACTTTCGGGCTACATATCCTCTGCACCAGGCCTGGAAACTCATGATCACGTCAGTGATCTTCATGTCTCGCTCCTCCTCCAGGTGGGCCAAGACTCCGGCTCGGAAGAACACTTTACTTTGGCCGATTCGGTACAGATTGGGGTCCAGCTCCAAGGCTTTGATCTGTTTGAATCAGGATGCATGGAGCATGAGCGAACTGATGACATTTTAATAAACCGCTGACATCTGAAGCTGAAAACGTTACCATGAGCACGCAGGCTTGCTTTCCATCCATGAACCCCTTTGGGATGGCATTTGGAGTGAGGATTTCATACCTGAAGCACAAAAACAACAAGACGAAGCCATTTCACATGTGCGTTTTGATAAATACTAGCAGATTTGATCAATTAGTAGTTTTGGGGGTTTCATTGCACTCGCTGTGTTTCCATAGTTCAGAGTGATTTCAATGGAACCAGAGCTGCCACTGAAATCACTAGTGATATAAATTATAAGTCGGGTCCAAATATGCCATATTGTCCAGTATTACACTTAATATGCTTCGCAGAAGGGGTGATTGAAATAAGTCACTTTTTTGAACATATTTTTTGTTTGTAATTTGTTTTGAGGCAAAACATGCAAGAAAAAAAAAAATCAAATATAGTATGAAAAAAATTCATTTTTAAGCTACATCAAACAGACTTTCACAACTTAACCCCGTTTATAAACCAAATCAATAAATGTAACAGAGTGATAAATAAGTCAAAATATTAAATCTACAAAGCATCACCTCTGTCTGAACTCCTGGAAGACGATCCGGTTGGGGAAGCCCTGCCTGCAGATACGAATTCCCTCCAGGACTCCGTTACAACTCAGCTGATCCAGAACCAGGTGAGAGTCCAGTTTACCAGCCTGGCAAAATATGAAAATCGCAGATCACAACTGGACTCGGATTTGTGCGCGATCACTAGTGCAAAAGCAGCAACGTCGTACCTTCTTCTCGTGGTTTGGGATGATGCAGCGCACGAAGTTTGGGTTGGTGTTCCTGAGCGTGGTCATGAGGTTCCCCAGCTGCTCCTTGTACAGCTGGCCGACTGTGCGGAACATGCCTTTACGGGTCTTAAAGGGTCCCGAGTCGGACATTCCTGCAACCTTATCCAAGCCAACGATGCGGTCCACTGGGAAATCACAAGGATATCAAAAAAATAAAATAAAATTATAAATGCAAAGTTTCACTTTCTCTTCCTTTGACATCAAAAAATAAAACACTTTTTTTTTTTTAAAGTGGTTCGTGACAAATTTAGCCATTTTTTTCCTGAGTTATTTGTTGAGATTGGGAACTCATGAAGCTGTGCAACTGTAGTTTCCCTCATCAACCTAATGGGGGCAGCACTGAGATAGGTTTCAGCCCAAGTATCGCAGAATAAACAAGTTTACACAAAAATGTCAATTTGCACAGAAGTAAAAGATTTGACCCTTAGGGGAAAATTTATACAATTATCTTCATAAAAATAAAAAGTCTAAATAGGGTTTAGTCTTTAGGTTCCACAAAAACAATTTATCTAATTTAATTTCCAAACAAATTTGTTTTTGCCGACTTGCAATGTGCAGCAAAAGGAGACGAGTTAATGTTTGAAAAATTGACCAGTTAACATTTACAGCTTTCGCCAGAGTCCTTAAACTAAAAGGTCTGAAGTTCACTTACTGTGCAGCTTTTCAGTCAAAACAACGAAGCTATTTGCTCAGCTTACCGTCTCTCCACAGGTCACCAATAAACTTGTCAGTGGACTGGTTTAGCAGGGTGGCCACACACTCATTCAGGGGGTCCATGTTTTTCATCAACCATTCGTTTGCCTTGTAATCCACCTGCAGAAAAACATTCAGAGTTAAAGAGAAGAATCATCTTTGTCCCTCCAGTCAGTTTGACATTAAATCAATAAATCCTCACTGTGGGCGAGACGTCATGAACAGTCTCAGAATATGCAAAAACAAAGAAACTATGACGATACAGGATAGATTAAGTTTGTCAAACTCTGCAACCGAGAGATCAAATATGTCAGACTTGCTTTTCAACATCTAAATAAAGACTTTGAAAAGAAATCTGTTGACTAAAGTGGTGATTTAGGTCTTGAAGTATTAAATGTGGGTCAAAGGTGACCCATTATGCTGCATCGAATAGGTTAGGATATGTCTATGAGCTAAGCAAAATAGATTCATAAAATTTTGCAAAAATTAATCTTCGATAATTGGATTCCAGTCAGCTCAGTTCTGCCCGTTTTGAAATTCTTGCAGAATGAGCCGTTTTAGGGTCTCATGTCACTTTAAATCTAAATAAGCTGCTGCTGGAAACGCCCCCAACTCGATGTTTACATTTGCAATCGAAAACAGATGTGCTATTATACAACCATCCAGGAAAAGCAGAAGTGGAGCCTTCTGCATAAGCAACAACAATGCAGCAAGTCGTTTCTGGATAGCAAGTTGACAACTAAACACTTTTCTTTTCCAGCAGCCATTGTACAGCACGTACGGCAGTAAGCCGTACGTGCTGTACAATGGCTGACCAAATGTTCTGGAACTCTGGTTGGCTGTTAGGTGACAGACTGGCCTTTACTGAGGTTGCTAAGTAATGTCGCAGTGCTCATCATTTGCGACTGAAATTGGGAGGTTTTCAAAAGGGCTCATTTTCCAGGCACTAAAAAAACGTCTGTTTTCTTTAAACACTGGCTATTTTTAGAAGCAGCTTAAACCAAAGTGGAAGAACAAAAACATGAAAAAAGTGAATTTGCACAATAGGCCCCTTTTACATTAGCCAATTTGATGAATTTATCTAATCTAAAAAGGTTTATTTTTAGGCTTCTGTGTCAGGTTTGCCCATCTTCAGCTAAATATTTGGTGAGACAAGAACAGATGTACGAACGAACCTTTCCTGCGTAGTGAATAATGCAGAAATCGGCATCATCCTTGAGTTTCTTGGGTTTAACAAACTTCGGATTCGTTCCCTGCTCCTGAGCCAGTTTCTCCACAAACGACTTGTCGGTGGCTTTAGGGAACCAGCACTCTTCGTCCAACAGGGCCAGGACACCTGGAGGACCATTCTGGGACAAAAGAGAGGAATCTTTACCACTGCTATACATGCTGTGGTTCCTACTGAAAGCAGCTGTGCAGTTAGTTTGATTTCAGGCAGAAAAGTCGTACGGGTTTTTCTATGAGGTCAATGCAGGGCTGCAGGTCCAGGCCGAAGTCGATGAAGCTCCACTCGATGCCCTCCCTCTGGTACTCCTCCTGCTCCAGGATGAACATGGTGTGGTTGAAGAGCTGCTGCAGCTTCTCGTTGGTGTAGTTGATGCAGAGCTGCTCGAAGGAGTTCAGCTGCAGGAAGGAATTAAGCAGGTTATCTCAATTGGGCTGTGGGCTCATAGGACAATAAGAAAATGATATGTTCCTCATACTTTGTGAAAGTACGGGAAGCATGAGGGTGAAGAGGCTGGGATGATTAATCAAAACAGCTTTTGGTTCAAGCTCAGACTGCATGAACATTTGTGACCAAATCGTGTTTTTTGTTTCTAATTGATTCAGATGAAATGAATTAAATGACAGTTGAATTTGTTTGAGTTTTTGAATCATCCAGGTTAACAGGCTGCAGTCTCGTTAACATGAAGCCATGTTATCCACCTGAGCTGTGGGAAAACGTCTTTAGATCATAAAGCAAATAGGCTTGGCCCAGGCAGTCAAACAACTCCATGTTTAATCAGCATCCGAGTCAAAAGATCAGAGACTTCAATTGTTTACTCATTTTGCATGACCTTAATGTTGATTTACTTCAGTTTAAACTGTTAAAAAAAGGTGCAGCCAATCTAGAAATCTCAAAGTTTGACATAATGGATTTCCATCTGTAGCAGTTTTAAAAGATAGATGTGAGTGCTCTGATTCCCTGCAGAAAAATTAACACAAATTATTTCTTTGTTATTGTTGCACAAAAATGAAGGCTGGAGTCTTTTTTCTTCATTACGTCGGTAAACGGCTTCAGGGACCGACTCCTGTTCAGGATGTGGGTGAGAGTAACACCATCTTATTTGCAAATGTTTGTTTCGTAGTTTGCATGTGAGGCAAGACCTGCATTACAGCTTTGCCGTTACTAAACAAAACATTACGTCTGGGAAGAATTAAGACGAAGAGAGATCCAGTTTTTCACCATGTGGAGCAAAACTCCACATGCAAAAAGAAATGTGCATCTTTTCTGCATTTATGTTGTTAAATATAGAATAATGATTTTAATCAGGTAACAGATTAGTTGCAGCTCACACTGACAAAGAAAAATTAAATGTACTTGTCAGGTAATTACTTCAAAGATCTCAAATCCAGCGATGTCGAGGATGCCGATGAAGGAGGCTCCCTGCCTCTTCGTCTTGTCCAGAGCCTTGTTGATCCTCATCACCAGCCAGCGGAACATCCTCTCGTACGAAGCTTTGGCCAGAGCCTCGACAGCAAACTCTGCCTGCTCCTGGGTCTGGGCCTTCTGCACAAAGTCCCTTCCAACCTGCAGACAAAACCACAAACCTACGTCACGCAGAGGAACCTCAACGACTGCGTCATGCCAAAGGAAGCTGCGGTGCCGACCTTGATTCTGGGAGACAAGATGGCTCTCGTGAAGTCGGTCACATTGATGCCCAGCAGGTGGCAGACTTTCTGGGCAGCTGGGAGGGAAATAAAGGCAGACATGGCAGGATGAACTTTGCTAAGAATGAAATGGATAAAATCTGGTGAAGGTTGAGGCGTACCGGTGTCGTCAGGCAGCGACGCCTGGTCTGAGTGGCGCTCCTTCTTGAACACCATGTTCCCCAGCTGCAGCACGGCGGAAATCACCTTCAGCAGACCTGAGAGCAAAACGACCCGCTTGGTAATCCCAACAAAACATCCATTTATACATCCACAATTGAGCAGAGGCGGCTAGTAAATAGTTGCATCTACTTGAGTAACTTTTTGAAATTATTTGACCTTCATTGTGCCATTAATATGTAATTTTATTATAAACTAATTAACCAATATGTATGAATTTCAGCCAATAGCATTTGACAAAATGTAACATCCGTTTTTCAGATTTTCACCCCTGTTGACTCCATGATGAGTTTGTTGTGTTTTGATTATGTAAATCACTTAATTCAACACATTTAAACAAACTTTGGCTCATGAGTAACTATTGCTACTCCAGTAAAATTTCTGGATATTCAAATACTTTAATGAAAAGCAAACATTTTAACCCTTTCATGCAATAATTACGATCCTGTATGTCAGCATTTTTTCCACCCTAATTGTGTTTGGGGGGGGAAATAATGTCAAAAATGAAAAAAAAATTGGGATTTTTTCCAGGTGATCAGTTGTAATTTTCTCAGAATACAAAGTTATTTGGAAACTACATCAGTAGTTTTAGTCTTTAAGGGTTATTTGATGTAACAGCATTTTTTACCTGCGAGAACAAGAGGAGGGACCAAATATTCGAGTTCCTTTTTCGTCCGTCTGCCATGTTGGATTTAACAAAAAGTTGTTGCACTTGCAGTGGATGGCCAGTAGTGGGCAGTATATTATATGATGCATTAGTAAGAAAATGGCTGATAGCTGTCCACTGCAGTGACCGTTATGCATGAAAGGGTTAAAATCAAAGACGTACAAGACAAACTTTTTGTTTTCACACCAGTTTTGTTGTCTTAATGTTACTTTCTATCTGCTGGATCTGTAAGTATTTTATGCAAAGCTCAGAATTGAAAACTGATTTGAAAAGGTGTTGCTTTTGTTCGAAGGCGTCATTTTGTAATAATATGTCTTTAAAATGCCAGAATTTGCACATCGTTCAATATTTTACTGATTTCATGACATCTTAAAATATTAAATCAGATTTTATGTTTTAAATTCATAAAATTTGATCAGTTTCTCAAACTTGAGAACCTTTTGCTCTTAATTTCTTGGGAAGCTACTTTTCACTTTAACTTGAAGAAAAATGTTGAATTAGTGCAACTCATTTCTGGTCGCTCTCCCCTCTAAGAAAGTCAGACAATCTGTTGGGTTAAAGGTAAAGACTTTCAAAGCTTTACAGAAATGTCAGTGTAAAAAATTATTATTGAATGTACCATTAATTTCCTCTTCAGGGATGCTCATGATGTTAAAGGCGTTCATGGTTTCGATGAACATTTCCTTGTCCGTCTGCCCCGGGACGGTCATTTTTCCGTTGGACAGGAAGCGGTACTTGCTGTAATCCTCCAGACACAAATCAGCTGCAAACGAAGCAAAGAAAAACATCAGCTTATCTCATTTTTATCAAGTGAAAAAGGAATCGAGCGACTATGTTCCTAGTCCAAAAAAAAATGAGACATGATTCACCTTCTAGAGTTTTAAATCTGATACAAATACTTGAAGGGGACTTATTATGCATAATTACACATTTCTATGCTTCTTCTTGGGTCTCAACTGCTTCTAAACACAACCCAGCTGTTTTTTTGGCATCTGGAAAATGTCTCAAAAACCTTCCACAGGCCCGTTACCTAGCAACCACAGCCCACATCACCTAGAAACCCAGTTGGAGTTCTAGCACGTTTTGTCAGCTGGTTTTAAAGCTGTACAATGGCTACTGGAAAAGACGTGTTTTGTTGTTGATTCACAATTCAGAAGCAACTTGTCTCATTCTTATTGGTTGTGCAGAAGGCTCTACTTCTGCTTTTCAAAGATGCACTGTTGCACAAATTAGCATCTGTTTGCAGCCATTTTCATGAGTGCCTGTAAACGTTGGATTTAAAGTGACAAGAGGAACTAAAACAGTTCAAACGAGGCAGAACTGATCAGACTTGAATCTAATAGTGTGCAAAAAACTAAATTTATTTGCATAGCTCATAGATCCCAACCTGTTCAACGAAGCAACTTAAATTAAATGCAACCAGACTCTCAATTCTTTCGCCTGTAAACTGTTTCCTCAGAGTCTTGATCTCATAATTAGCACGTTCAGATAACAGTTATTTTGAAACTTCCTCTTCATTTTATTGCACTCCCGCTCTGACGACCAAGTTCTCACATCGCATTTTGTCTCCGGCTCCCGACAGCATGTAGTAGAAGATGTGGAAGGTCCTCTCCTCTTTAGCTTGTCTGATGGCTCGGGACTTCTCCAGCAAATCTGGAGTTTTAGTTAAGGCACAAACCAGTACGCACCAGTATGCAAACCATTGCTGCACATTAAGACATAAGAGAAATGGTGAACTTGCTCCTGCTTTCCATCCATATCTTGCTGAAAAGGATACAAGTTTCTATGTTGGCTCCAACGATGTAGCCATTGACGTCAAAGTTGATTCTGATGAATTTTCCCTTTTCACAAAAAAAAAAAAAAAAAGGACAAGAAATGCAAACTTTGTGATTCATATTCGGTACTCGAACAATAATACAATGGTATGGAAATATGTTTAAAAACTTATTTTTCCCCACTAGTGGGGAATACTCAGTCTGATAAACCAGGTTCCTCACAATAAATACAGACATAACTCAAAATAAAATGTCTAATTAACCAACACCTGCAGTTTTATTGATTGGATTGTTTGCGTGAACAGGCTCAAACGTGGATTTAACTTTTGTTTTTGACTTTTATAAAACTTAGAACAGAAAGCAGGCCTCCTTTTTATCACAGTGTTCTCCGTTTGAGTGAATCTTTTTACAAGAGTCTTTAAATAATAATTTTGGACTCATCTGTGGCTTAATTTAGCTGCTTTTGGTTTCCCCTGAAACCAAAAGCTTAGTAACAGCCATGTGCGTCTTCATACATGCACACAACTGTCTTTGTAGGACACAAGTAAATAATTTAACAATCGTTTTAAACTTATAAGCTAAATATTTAATACACCAACCACTAAAACCTTTAAATTATTGCAACATGTTTTAGCGTTCAGGTTTTGTTGATACTTTGTTGAACCTGCTGCTGGCAAGGCTGAGACTGAAACCACATCTCTAATTCATTCAGTCACGTTAAACTTGCTCTGTTTGCAGCCAACATATAGTTAAGTACAGATGTTAAGTTTACAAGCAGCCAGAATTAAATGTAGCCTTAATGAAAAACATCTAAAACTGTACAAATATGAAAATGGTTTTCAGAAATTTTTCTGTAAAATTCAACTAAATCGTTTGACGAAAATTAACTCATTTGGTTTTTTGCAGCATGTATTAACATACTGAAACAAAATGCATCTGAAATTACTCAGTACAATGCTAATTGACACGCTATTGGCTGGCCTTTTCAAAGTACCCAATTCAGAAGCGCCATTTATTTTCCTTGGTGCTGATTGGCTGAAATAAGTCTAGATATCAGTTTCTGCGGAAATACAAAGATGGTTCATTATAAAGGTACATTTGCCGTTTCAAAGAACTGAAGCGAACATTTATAAATGTTTTTAAAAGGTTTTGAGCATTTACATAACTAAACCCTGCGGATGATGTGTCTCCAATGTTTGTTGATGTATCTCCACATTTTAGAAGTTTTAAAAAAAAAATCTCACGAATTAGTTCATCCAGGGATTGTGACTTTAGTTGAGTTTGTAGGTGGTGAGCTATAATCAATTAGTTCATCTTCAAGGTGAATTTGTTCAGCTGACTCACATTTCTCTTCATAACTTGGAGGTAAAAGGAGTTAAAATGGCAGTAAACTAATTTAGCAGCCTTCAAGTCATGCTTACGAATCTGGAGGAGTTGTCATTCTTGACAGTCTTGCCGTTGCCAAAGGCCTCCAGGATGGGATTGGCCTGCAGCAGCTGCTTCTCCAGCTCCCCCTAATGGAGAAGAGACAGAATTGCACTCGTTTTGAGCAGGAGAAGCTCAAACTCCACCAAGCTGCGCAAAAATACGTCAAGAGGACTTTTCCTGTAACCGATTTCATGTTCATTTCCGAAGGAAAGACCTCAGGCGATGTTATTGCCCAACCAACCACACGCAGGCACACGCAAAAATACAGATCCTGCACATTCCTGCATGCAGTACATTCCCGCAGAGCAGCAAGCCCGCTCAAGCTTCAAGCCCCTGTGAAGCCGGCCCGTTCCATGCAGGCATACAGCACAGGCAACCAGGTTAGCACAGATGACTTCACATCATGCAAAACAACAATACAAAATGACAAAAACACAGGCTGAATGAGAATAGCTGCTGAGAAACCTGAGCTGCTCTACAGTTCAGCTTGGTGGGTAAGCCAGCTAAATGTAGTGCAAGAAACTGAAGCAGCAGGCAGGAATGCTAAAACTGTTAGCACTTTAAATGAAAAGCAAATTCATTCATGCTTTAGAAAATCAAAAAAATAAAATAAAATTTGAGGGCTTAAAGAAAACAGCTTCTTAATGCAAAAACAAAATCTTAGAAAATATTTTTGATCTATTTCTACATTTTTAACTTGGAAAAAAACTTTTCCAGTAAAAAAAAAAAAAAAAAAATTTGCTCATCTTGAGCCAATAATTCCTTAATACTGATGAAAAAGTTCCAGTTGTGAAATGGTAAAATATCTCATTAGAAGTAAAATAATCTGGCAGTAAAACTAGTAGGTTTGTCGCAATAAATCAATTAATTGCATGATAAATTAAAATGAAGCTAAATTTCCATTTGCAGGATTTATCGCTTCATTCTTCATACCAAACACTGGATGACAAAAGGCTTTAGTTTGGTTTCAACGAGCCTTTAAAGGAACCGTTTACATGTTTAATCTTTGAGGATGTATTCTTCTTGCATCATTAAAATGATCTCAAAAACAAGATCATTGTTTATTGTAATAACTTCTGAAACAATTTATCATCCAGTAAAGTTTGTTATGACAGGCCAAAGGTCTAGTATGTTTTTATTCATATACTTAAAACAAGCTCCTATATCTTGCTCAGAAGTTACTTGTAAGCCAGTTTGTGTGATTTCAAGTGTAATAAAATATATACACTAAAAAGTAGAGCAAAAATACTTGTTAATTTTGTGTTTTTGCAGCAAACACCATGAGTAACACTGACAGGTTGTGGTTTTACAAGGAACTGCATGCCTCATACTTCCCTTTCTGTACAAACATGAGTTATCAGCAGAAAGGCAGATTTTTCACTGATTAGACTAAAAAAAACAATAAGATGTCTGGAAGACAGTCTGATCTGCTTTCATGACAAAGTGAAGGGCAGATGATTTTTTGTTAGTATGGACACAAATAGAGCCAGAGAGATGAACTCACATGGGACAACACAGCACCGCCCTGGAGGGAAGAAAGAAAATTCAACACTTTAGAAACACATTGTAGGTCAGATGTTACATCACAGGAAACCTGGCAAAATCACTTAAGAAACGCTTCATGTCAAGTCTTGTCAAACATCCTAATGTAGAGCATTGGATCAGGTCTGGGTGTATCAGGATGAGCGTTCTGCTGCGGTTCAGTCACTGGAGGACAGGCAGGCGTGTCGGGGCCTGAGACAGGAATGCACCACCGTCGCCCCACAGCTCGCTACGACGCATACCTTCACAGATCTGGACTAAAATGGAAATCTACCCAACGCAAGAAAAATCAGGAAGCTGATGAGCTGGAGAAGAACTTGGGCGTTTCCACTATTGCTCATCTCCCACTGTAAGAACAGAAGAACAATAAAAACACAAAGATGTCCGGGTTTCAAACCAACCTGGTCCTTCTTGAACTTTGAGGATGAAGCGACATGCGCAAGATACTGAATGACCTTCTTTGTGTTCTCCGTTTTCCCAGCTCCCGACTCGCCACTGCAGAAAACAGACGCAATTATTTATCAGTAGTCGCATCCCAAATTCATTAATATAGCCATCAGGAAGGCTAAATGAAAAGATACAAGAGGTTATGGAAATCTAGAAACACAAACTTTTAATATTAATCATCACCAAACATGAGACGCTTTTATTAATATTGTTAAACTTGCTTCTCACAAAGTTCAGTTTTTACTTAGAACTGGACAATAAATCAATATGTTACGATCAATATCAAAAGACAACATGTCTGACAGAATATTCAATAATTTCACTGAACTCTGATCCAGAACCACACAGCATTCTGGGAGATGTAGGCACAGAAAGGCTTTAGCTGCTCAACCTCTCAAGGCCAACTGGGCAAAGTTGGTGGAATCAACTCACTCACTCTCTCTGGTTACCTAGCAACTCACTCTCTCTGGTTACCTAGCAACTCACTCTCTCTGGTTACCTAGCAACTCACTCTCTCTGGTTACCTAGCAACTTGTTGAGTAACTTGCCCTGCAGTAGTTTCATGTTTCGCGACTGGGCCTCATAACTGCCTACAAGTAAAAAACAGCGTGAAGCGAAAGCCTTTTTTTAAAAAAAAAAAGGACAAGTCCAACCAAATATGGTTTTAATCAGCTGTGCTACAAGATTTAACATTTTTGCAGAAAAGTTTTTTTTTTTTAAACTCATCTTATGTACATGTTTTACAAAAATAAAGTAAAATCAGAAGAATCAAAGAAACCTACGTGCAAAGGATGGACTGATCCTCTCGATCTGTTTGGAAAAAAATCGGTTAAAGAAAAAAAAAGATACAAAACTTGATGCAAAGCCAAGTTAACAAGCAGCAACAAAGTGCAGGATTGTACAAGTCTGCAGTTTCTGCTGAGTGCCAACAAACTCACAGAAGTTTAATAATTACATCTCATTTAAACAGGAAATCTTCCAGCTGTGCAGGAGTTCCTTAGTGGCAGCGCTAGCGTTAGCTCACCAGTCACAAAAAGCTGCGTTTACATTACAAATCTTTGTCTATTCTTATAATATATATATATATATATATATATAATTGCATTTGAAGCGTTTTCATTAATTAAGATTTACTTAAAATCACACAGTAATAATCTTGTTCAATAAAAATCTTGGCAGAGATGTAAACAGTTACATTAGATATGTTAACTTCTCAGCCATGGCGCTCGCGTTCACCCATCAGCCTTCACAGGAAATGTTGGCGTCTTGTTCAGGCGTCGGCGCAACAAACCGCCGATAGGACCGGCTACATACGCAGCGTTTTAGAGAAATTGTAGTCTACGATTTTAGAGAAGAGTTATGGATTCAACAAGTTCAAATGACCCACATTTTTTTATTTTTGATCAGCTGCGCTCTGATGGAGCAGCACCATGTTGTCTGGAAAATAAAAAAGCTACAGAAAAGATCACTTCCTGTCGGCGTTCTTTGTGGTTTTCGGCTGTAGCAACACCAGTTGCAGCTTTGTGAAATGCATCCATTTGGATACGGCTGAAGAACTTCCAGCTGATTATTTTATCCTTTTAATTAATTTAATTTCCATTATGCAAATTTATTTTCATAATTTCAATTTGCACAATTTTAAGGTCGTTGGAAACGCAGCTACAGAAAAACAAATCCGCGGAAACATTACAGCGAACGTACGCTAACATTTTATGTTTACATTCTAGACTATTTGTCACAGCAACTAATTTTGCTGGACGATAAATCGTCCCAGTAATTATTGTGATAAACACTCGTTTTGTTTTGCAACCATTTTCGATGCGAGAACCTCTGCGTGTGCTGATCAGGAACCAATAATCGTTCATCGCCTCCTCAGTCAGGCGCTCACCCTGCATCATGCTCCTGTACGCCGTGTCGGTGATGGCGTAGATGTGTGGCGGCATCTCGTGCCTCTTCTTGCCCTTGTACATGTTGACGATCTCCTCGCTGTAGATGGGCAGGTTCTTGTACGGGTTGATCACCACGCAGAAGAGACCCGAGTACGTCTGTGGGAGACAGGAAGTGACATTTAGTGTGAAACCGGAAGCTTGGGAACAATCGCCGCAGACCGTTTCCCGCTCACGTAGATGAGTCCGGAGTAGTATCTCTCCTTGAGGTTGTGCAGGACGGAGGCCTCGTTCAGGCAGGTGAGCTCCGCCATGTCCTCCACCTTGCTGAACTTGGGCGGGTTCATTTTCTGGATGTCGTCCTTGTTCACCTTCACCTGAGGTTCACAGAGAGGATCGTTACCGACTGCTGTGACATTTAGGAACCGGAATCAGCCGATTACTTGGATCCAACAAGACGCTTGCTCAACAATTCTGCTTGTTGGTTTCAGTAACGTGCGACGCATTTGCATTACAAGATGATGTTACAAAGAAGGATTCTTCATAAAAATTAAACTATGGTCAACCCGGACCGTTCTCTTCAGCTTTAGTCAGAGGCTTCTTCAGATTCACTCCAACACAGACTGCTACAGGAGCTTTTCCATTCCAGCAGCATCACTATCTGCTTACTCTGAAGAATTTGAATTCATACGAGTTACAACATTTAATTTTCCTTTGGGATCAATAACCTCCTTTATTATATCCAAAGCACCTGCAGAAAAACTGTTGCAGTGCAGAAAGCTGCTCTTCAGGCTAAAATTCTTATCGTTTGCAACTTTTATAATGATTCTTACATTTTGTTAAAACTTTCATGACAATGAAAAATATTGATCTCCTTCACTTTGTCCCTGAGCTGCTATTGCCGTCTGAAGAAATGCAACAATCCTGACCAAAAACAACCAATCAGAGCGAGGAGGCGGGTCTTAGCGCCGTCAGTCATTCTCATGTATGGGCTGCTAAACGTGCCAACAGGCAGAAATAACTTGCAGGTAACTATCTGAGGACATGGGTGGCGATGCCAACTAGACTGAATCCACAGATTGTGATTGACAGCGCTAAGTCCCGCCCCCTGGCTCTGATTGGTTGTTTCTAGTTTCATCCGACTCAGCCCAAACTGACAACAGTTTCAACCAACATCTACAGAAGCTACATATTGCAGGTTTGGGAAAGTTTTAATCCCGTTTGAATCGATAATGATGAATATTTTTAACTGGAGTTCATTTCCCAACTGGATGAACTGTTGGAGCTTCACCTTCTTGCCAGAGTCGGACAGCTCCACCACACACTCGTCGCCCTGCTCCTCCTTCAGCGACCCGGCCTCATATCCCTGCTTCTCGCTGGGGACCCAGACCAGCTTCTTGGAGGCCCAGTCGGCCTGGGCCAGCGGGTCGTTGATGCCGCTCCGGTCCCCGTACAGGAACTTGTCTGCGTCCGTCATGGTGGCTGCAAAACAAGAGATTAAACAAACAGTTTAGAGGTTAATTCAACAAAATGAATATTCAGGTTTAATATTTGGACATTTTGATTTTACGGTCCAATAATTCAATATGTACAAAACACAATAAAATATTAAATTTCTCAGCCTCAAAACAAATTTCCCAATTTCATGTACGACTGAAACGCAGCAAAAGTAAAACTTGTTTATTAGCGACGCAGCAGAAGGAACGCCGCATGCTGCAACATGAAGATATTGTTTTAAAAAAACTTTCAGTCTAAAAAGAGAAATGGCTGCAACTCAAAACCCTTCAGGTATTAGAAACCGTTACGACGGCGCTGCATCATCCGAGGTGTGAACTCTGAATAACAGGCTCGTTTCTTCCCAGCAGCGCCGGTCCGGACACGCCGCCGCCGCGGCAACAGCAGCTTGACGTTCTTCTACTGTATCATTTAGTCTCCTCTGTCATTTATGCCTCTTTATCCTGAACCCACAAAAAATACTAAATTATGCCGACCTCTATCAGTTTTGAAACATTTGACTCTTGTAATAAATTAAGATACAGTTTCTTCTTAAATCATCCTGCGTCTCTCTGGCCGGTCTGTGTGAATCCCAGACAATATTTTCAGAGGTCAAAGTATCAGCCAGGCAATCCACATTTCCCCCCCCAAAAAACTAAAGATGGTTTCAATCAACTGTGCTACATTTGTACAACAGTTTTTGTTTGTTCGGCTCTCATTTTAAAGATGTTTCCATAGGTCAAAGGTCAACCAGGCAAGCCACAGAAAACTAAATATGGCTTCAGTCAAAAACTTGTTCTGTTTGTGTTGTTACTTGTCGCAACAAACAAATTAATTGTATGCTAATTAAAACAAGACCATAATTTCCATTTTCACCATTTTATGTTTTTTTTTTTTTCTCAAAAACTGGATGAAGGTTTTCTGTCTCAACTTCTGTTTTATTTAATATGTTTATTAGAATTTAAAGTTTATTGCTCTTTGAGAATATGTTCCTTATCACTTGGAAACGGTCTCAGCGGAGGCCGGCCTGCCTCTCCACACGCACAAAAACACAAAGTTTAAATTAATTATGACAACTTTATAGAGTTAAAGATTATCAGCGCAGCGGTCGATCGAAATCCGTTTTGATTTTGTAAAACACGGCGGCCGCTGGTTATGCATCTGGAAACATTTATAAACGTCTGACACCGATTTTGTTTAATTCGACTCGGCTGTTTGCAGAATCTGCTGGATTCCTGGAGGAAGAGATGCTTTGCGGGGAGGAATGTCGGTACAAGTCTGGACAGAGAGAAGCATCACATCCTGATCACACCCTGAGGAGAAGGGAAGGATAAGAACGTCTCCATGTTGACAGAAAAAAACGCGAGCTTCGTTAAAACGCATTTTCATCGCTCTGAGTCGACGATCAGAGCGATGAAAGACGGATTGTGTGCGTGGGGATCAGAGCATCTCCTGAGCGTGTGCTTGTTTATCGAGTGAGGGATGAAGGGATAAGCACTCAAGGTGTCACCTGGGTCTCCCCTAAGTGCATTATGTGCTCAGACTGCTGAAGAGGAGCAGCGCTGCCACAGGACAGAGGAAACGCTACGCTGGCTGCTGCTGCTGCTGCTGCGTATTCTCTGAGCTGCAGTCATGCGTTTGCGGCTTCACTTTCAGAGCTACCCATGGGGCAACTTCTGGAGGAAGTTGCACAAACCGCCTCTGTGCTTCAGCTCAAGCTTCTGCACTAATTTATCTGCACGCAGTCCAGCTGCACAGCTTAATCTTTTGTGTTCAGCATCATCTTCGCTGCTCTGTCCCTGGCTGCCCGTCAATCCGAGCTTTAGCCGGGCTAAGTCGCCGAGCACGAGCCCTGCCACCTGCAGCAACCAATTACTGGTTAACTCACCGATCAATCCATTGTTCTGATAGTTAATCTAGTCAGTCTAGTCAATAATCGATATTATTTGGACGACAAATCGAGTATTCTGGCGATTAATCGCATGAAGAATTGCCACTTTCTGTTGATTTTTCATTAAATACTTTATGTATATATACTAGAAATACACAAAAAGATGCAAAACAATTCATTTTTAAAGAAGAAAACATTTTATTGCCTAAAGTGTGCTATGAACCAGATGGAGTTAAAACTGCCACTTGAGTTTTGGGTCAAACAAATCTTTCTTTTCATCTAAAATGGTTTAAGTTTTGACTTAATTTCGACTCCGATTACGTCGTTCTTTCAACAAACAGCCGCTTTCAATCCTGCAAAGTTCATCGATTCGCCACAATTAATCTGATCAGCATCAGAATCCTGCAGATGTTCTTCTGGTTTTTAGTAGAGCAGGGCAGGTAGATTCAGGAAGTGGGGCGTATTTTTAATAAAACCAAACAGCTGGTTGCCTGAGCCAAACCAAAAAGAGGAAGGCTGCCTTCATGTTGCTCACGTCTCCGTTTAAACGCCTCGCCCAGCTGAGGAAACCTCATACATGCAACTCCTGACAGGCCGACATGTCGCCTCTTTTGTGTGTCCGCAAACCAAATCTGTAGCCTGGAGCTGTTGAACAGCTGGGTGTGTTGCTGCTGCTGTTGCTGCTGCAGCTGCAGCACAAACTGCACCTGCCCTAATTACAGCCACTCTGACACTTTACATTTGGGTTTGGACTTTCCTGCTGCTTCTGGTGTCATTTTAAACACTTTCTGCTACAGGCAACATTTTAACTTCACACAGGAGAATCTATTGTGCTTAATAAGTCAATAAGTTTGCACAGATTAGTTGTAAGTTAGAAAGTGTTCAGTGTCAATCAGTGATTGGACACACCTGATCCAGGTGACCTCTCATCAGCCAAACTAAACCGGTTTAAAGCTGTAACTCCATTTTAGATTCATTCATAGTTTAAAATAAGCCCTGCACGCGCCATACAGTTAAGATGAGCTACTTTCTCGCGCATTTTGGAACCAAGACATTAGCAAATAAGACCTCGTTTTCAGCAGCAGGTGAGCTGTGAGTCCGTGTCGGTCCCGGTCCAGTCTGCGGCGTGTCGCTGGTTCTCCTCCCCGGGATGAGGCGCAGTCTGTCGGCTCGTCCAGCCGCTCGGAGTGGAGGTTCGGACAGGATGGGTGCCGCGCCGCTACTCGGCGCCGCTGTTTTATTTTTCGCAGGTGAGCAAAAGGCTCCGCCCACTTCCCCGGACGCGGCGCGCTGCTGCGGGTGGTGCGTTCAGGAGCGACTCGTAAATGGGGAAAAACAAAACAAAAACGGAACTTCTCAAAATGACTGCTGCAAAAAGTTTCCATCCAAACTTTCTGAACCAAATGTGCAATTTGGTTCAGATTATGTCACAAAATCTCTTTTGTTTTGGTGCGTTATGGATCAAATTAATGTTTATTCTGAGTCAAGTCCAGTTCCAGGGCCAGAATATATTCATAAAACTCATTAATAAGCAGCTAAAATATTAATAAATACTTTTATCTCCATTTAATACGTCTTAAAATGAAATATGAAATTGATGTAATTTGCAGTATACAGATAAAAACTGATGTCATATATAGTTAAATTTAATCAGCAATAGATAGATAGATAGATAGATAGATAGATAGATAGATAGATAGATAGATAGATAGATAGATAGATAGATAGATAGATAGATAGATAGATAGATAGATAGATAGATAGAAAACATGGTGGTGGCAGCGTCATGCTGTGGTGAGGCGGCTCTAAATCTGCAGCCGGAGTTTCATCAGATCAAATCGTATTTAAGCATCAGAATGGCCCAGTCAAAGTTCAGAACAAAATATGATTGAAAACCTTTTACAAATGTTAAAAATTAGCTGAGCTATTTTACAAAAGGCAAACAATAAAGCACTTTCAGCATATTTCAGTCTTTATTTCTGGTTTAAATAAAGACATGAAATGACATGAAATAAGCGAAACAAAGCTGATGCATTCAGGGCTCAAATGGTCAGTGAATATGATGCGTTTGTGTGTTTCTCGTCGCGTCGGAAAGCAGAGTTCCTCTGTTCCCTGAACGGGCCGCGCAGGGGCGTGGAAGTTTGATGTGGAAATAAAACACAGACCGGAGCGGAAACACCGACATGACAGGCGAACGTTTTCATCACTTTCTTTCATATTTAAAATCGTCGCTCTGCAGCAGCGGGACTCGGACGGGAGTTTCAGGGGAACCGAACCTCCCGGACATGGCAACGCATCTACCTGCGCCGTGTCTCCCATCCACCAATGAGGCTTTGGCTCAGTTTCCTACCATATATGGTCAGGCAGGAGCAGAAAGAAAGAGAAGAAGACTGGAGGAAAGAGAAGTTTCCTGGTTGTTGGGTTGCTCTGCGTGCCTCGTCATCCTGCGGCTTCACATGGGTCACACATTAAAGATGAGCTGATATTAAGAAGAGGCAGCATTCTGCAACAAGAATGAAGCAAGAAGTGAAAAAAAGAAAGAAGATCAAGCTTCCCTTTAAAGTCTCTTCAAATATGGTCCATTGTTGTCAATAAGACCAGTGGGAAGTGACGTAAAGCGATTAATTTAACAGCTGTTGCGTTTATTGCATTAAAATCTAAAGCTGCTTTATGTAACTTTTATTTTTATTTGTTAAAACTGTCACCATGACGGGACATTACCACACATCCTCTCTGAGTTACTATTGCCATCTGAAGAAATGGAAAAACTCCGACCAAAATCATCCAATCAGAACCAGAAGGCGGGCCTTAGCGCTGTCAATCATCTACTGAGCGCACTGCTAAATGTGCTAATGGCAGCGGAACAACTCAGTTACAGAAAACCCATTTATCCGGTGGCTATGCTAACTAGCCTTAGCATTCACGAAGGGTTCTGCTGATTGGCAGCGCTAAGGCCCGCCTTCTGGCTCCGATTGGTTGTTTCTAGTTATCACTGGTAGAAGCCCAGTTTTTTCCACAAATTATTCATCTAATATGAGAATGTTAGAACATAGTGACAGTTTCAACAGACATGTAAAGCTATATTGTTAATAAAATTTACAAACTGCAGCTTTATGTGACACATAAACATATTAAAATCACTGCAAAACCCTTTATTTTATTTACGATTTGCCACATTACACCCAAAACCTTTACTGTGGTTCTGGGATTTAATGTGACAAATCACAGAGTAACACGTACAACCACAAACCAGACAATGGGGGGCATGAAGTGAGCGGTGCTGTGCAACCTGTTTGCAAAAAAGAGAAGAAGACGGGACAAACAAACACGCATGCAAATGCTCATGCCTCAGGGAAACGAACAGTTACTGTCATGTTTTTTAATTGTGTGAGGATTACCAGGAGCAAACCTACACGTTCACAGAGATGCATCTCCTTTCATGAACCAACATGCAAACGTCATGCAGAAACTCAGGATAAGATTCAAACCCTGATCCACAAGTTCACTCATAAAATTCTGTCAATTATCCCGAGAGCATCAGCTGATTGTGTCACAAACATTCAGTGTTTTAGGTTTTGATTTAGATCATATTCTTGTTTGGTTTCATTGATTTTACCTGTTGCTCAATAAGTTTTACCAGTTCAGTTCATTAGTATTCCTTTAAAGATTTGATTGTTTCTGTTTTTTCCTTTGTCTTTAGTTTCATTCATTTTCCAATTGAACAGCAAAACAATGATGCAGGGAAAACCTGAGATGGAAGATATTCATCTGGGAGAATGGCCTAGTTAAAGTCCAGAACTAAATCAAGTTGAGAATCTGTGAACTTACCAACAAAGGGTCAGAAATGTTAGTCTGTCATGATGGCGTATTAAGGCCATTTATGGCCTGCCAAGAAAAATAAAAAAAATCTGAAATCTCAAAATTATTCTAAAAAAAAAAACAAACAAAAAAATAAATTTCTGAGCTCCAAAAGTCAAAAATTTGTGAGAAAAAAAAAGAAGAAAATTTATGCTTAATTTAATAAATATTGAAAAAAAAAAAATCCTTGGAAATTTCAGTTTCAAAAGTTGAAAATTTGCTTTAAAAAACCCTCAAATTTTTAAATTGAGGGAAATTTTAAAATCTAGAAAAACATTCCCGTTTCAAAAGTTTTACATTTTTTAAACTTAAAATTTCTTTATTGCAAATTTTAAACTTTTGAGACAGATACTTCTGGGAGGTTTTTTGGCAAAAATGTACAACTATTGCCGTAATATGTTGTTGTGGTGTGTGAATATTTAAACCTTAAAGAAAAACAGTCTAGGATTTGCAATATTACAGTATTACCTTTCCACTCAGGTGAGCCGAGTGGAAAAGTCACTCTTGCTTTTTGAACTCCAATTGGTAAAAATGTGAACAAATCGTCTCCATTTATTTCTTCTCCATCTCACAACTATTGTTTGAACTTTCAAGTAAAATCCGAATATCTTTGCCGGGAAATTTAATTTGAATCTCAGTCAGATGAAATCTCTGCGGCTCTTTTTCATCGCCTTGGAGTCAAACCTCCCCTCAGTGACTCGTTCATAATGAGAGTTCAGTAAAAGGTGAAGCAGGAAAGTTCAAATCTGCATGACTAAAAGCAGAACCAGACATGCTCTTTACATGTCATGTCTTGTGGATCATTAACAGCAGAGCGGAGCAGATCTCTCTGCATTTCAGCCAAATCAGATACGAACATTTCTAGATGCATCCACTAAACAGCGAGATTAGATCTGAAAATGTGCAAGAAAGCGTGTGATGAAGAGCCGGACGGCTGCATGGATGAATATCTAGACTGAAAACACAGTCAGAGGAGTTTCACAGAAAGATGGAGTTCTCCCTCTTGTGGCCGAAAGTTAGAATTGCAAAACGTAGACTGAGATCTTTACTTCAAAATTAAAGCACACAAAAACACAAAAGCTTTTTATGAGTTTTTATTTATTTGATTTTTGAGTGTTTTATTTTTTTTCAAAAAAGAAAAAAAAAAAAAAAGGAAAAAAAGAAATCCTGAGGTATTCACAATATAATGGCATTTATTCTGTTTGAAATGAGACCAGGGCGTTGGAGAGGATAAAACAGGCAAACCCCTCCAAAAAAGTTCAACAAAAGGGCAGTAAAGCTTTGTCATTTGATAGATCTGTCAAGACAACATATCCATGGTGTGTTTTACATACAGGAGGCCCTTAAACCGAGGGGAGCAGCGTCCCAAAACAAACCTGCAAACCAGTGAAGAAGTCATGCAAGAGACAGACGGGATTTTACAGAGACCAAGTACGAACAAACTTTAGATATTTTAACGAGGGCGTTTACCGCCGACTGCAGGGGAGAAGGGTCTTCACAAGGCAATCAGTCCACTATCATAGCAGTTATCAGCTGAAATATCCATTTATAAAATAGACAGATGGAGTGGCATTCAGGACAAACAGGTTAAAAGTCGCCCAGGTTTCAACTGGGAGATGTTAGTAAAGCGAGAGCTGGACTATAAAACGGTTCACCTGGTGAACTGAAAACCAGCAGTTTGACGCACTGCTTTCTGCTGAGACTTTATAAATTAAAAAAATGGCTGCAAGTTAGTTTGAAGGTTCAATATAATAATAATAATAATAATAATAATAATAATAATAATCTGCTTTCTGTACACAAAAAGTTAAATGCCAAAAAGAGTCTACTCTCCTCTTCATGTCCTGTTTGCCCTCCATACAAAAAAAAAAAATCATAACCAAAACAAACATAAAAATGACCAATAAATAAATATAAGTGAGAAAAATACACTGTCAAATCATTTTCTTGTCGTGTCACAGATTTATGATTGATAAAATAACTGCTGCGACGTTAAGAAAATGAGGAAATTATTCTCCTTTCTGCAATAAGAAACCCATCACAAGTGCAACATCGGTCACCACAGTCTCAGCATTAGAGAAAAATAAAAATAACAAAAAGCTCAGGCGTCTCACCAGAAGCTCCAGACTACAGCATCGGACAAAAATAACTGGGGAAAAACGGGGTGGTGGAGAAAAACAGCATGTAATTTATGACCCATACAAGAAATAAATCAATAAAAATTACCAAAGGAAAAATATATATATAATAAGAATAATAAAAATACTAAGAGTGAGCAGATTACAGTGGAATGATGAGAACAGCCATCAATCCACTTTGCCACTTAATAAAAAATAAAAAGATGAGTCTGTGTGGGATCAGCCTCTTAATTGTTCAATTTGGTGTCACCATTGCCCTGAATAACAACAACAATAATAATAATAATAAAATTGTAATCATATTATTCAGAATAATAAAATCAAAGGACAAAATTAAAAGCTAATCTCTCTGAATAAAGACATTTGGTAGACAAAGATCACGCCGTCGCCGCTCGCTCACAGCCAGGGGAAATAAAATATGACACAAAAACTGGAGAAACAGGATGACCAGACATTTGTTTTTCTACCGTCTGCTGACGAAGGCTCGAGTTCCTCCTCTTCCTCCTGCTGCTCATCAACAAGTGATGGGTTCAAAGCCCAACAGTAAACCGACAGAGAACATGGAGGAAAACAACAAAGAAAGGCAAACAAGTGTGTCTTTTCCTAAAGTACACAACAATGAACAAATACAAAACAAAACAAAAAAAAAAAGAGGAAAAACAAATACATACTGTAAGTGTAAAAATCATAAATAAAGGATAAAGTTTTGTGCATCCCGCCCCAACCGGCCATTGTCTTGAAAACAAAAAAAGAAGAAGAAGAAATCTCAAGCAGAAAAACAAAACAATGGCAGTTATAGCGGTTACAATAACAAGCTGATGTGTCCCACCCACCCCAAACGCACCACACCACAAACCCGGTCGGCTCCCCGATACAATCCTTAAATATCTGTCAGCTCATTCAAAACGCGTCTCTTGCTCCGCCGCCGACTTTCATCTGGGACTCTGTATTTACAGGAAGCAAGCCGACATGGTTTGAATGACTGCATAGTGAAAATGATATTTGGTTTACTTACAGATGGACTTAAAGCACACACTCACACACACACACACACACTGTGCCAAGGCAGGTAAACACCTCGCACCTGGTGTTCACCTGCAGGCTGATGTACATAAAGCATCGCTGTGTGGGATGGGATAGCTTTAAACATTTGGTGAACGTAGACTATCAGCTTTACTCTTACTTTCTCACGCAGTCGCATCGCATTTCATGACGGATCAGCCGTCGTCCAATCAGGAGCGGGAAAAGAAATAATATCGAGGGAGTGTGTGCATGTGTGCGTTCGGAAAATACACAACAATATAAAAATAAAACCCAGCATCGGGAAACTGAGTCCACCTTCTGAAAACAGCAACAATCCTGGTTTATGACCAACAGGGGGCAGCAGAGAACCAACAGCAGCTGCGTTTCCATTACGAATGTGAGGAAAACATTTTAAATCTTCTGCTAAAAAAAAAAATTGTAATTGTGGTGTTTCTGTTAAAAAAAAAACGCAACTAAAAATCATATGTGAATAAGCATTTTCACACGATAAGACATTAAAAATCAGTATCCTCCAACCACTTCCTGTCGTCTTCTTTGTGGTTTTCGCCAGTGGAAACATCCAGATGTAATAAAAGGTTTAAATTCCAATTTTGCAATTGAAATAAAGTTTATTTTAATACAACTAAAAAAAATTAAAAAAAAGGCAAAACTATTTTGTGCAAAACTTTTTTGCATATATATATATATATATATATATATATATATATATATGTGTGTGTGTGTGTGTGTGTGTGTGCAGCATTTTGGAAAAAATTGTAGTCTAACTGCATTAGACTACATTTCACAAATGCGGTGTTTTCATTTTAAAAAATGAAATTAAAATCACGTGTAAAAAAACCAAAGCTTGTTTACATGATAATTCATTAAAAAAAATCAGAGATATTAATGTTTATTAATGTCAGCGTCTTATTCAGGCGTTGGAGCAATAAACCATTTACATGTTGGAGGGGTTTCTTATGCGACGTTTTGGGGAAATTGTAGTCTGTGATTTTACTGAAGAGCGATGGATTCGAATCACAAACTCAACACCTGATGAACTGTGTGATGATGCGAAAGAAGAGTTTCCCATTCTCATTATTCTAAAAAAACAATGGACACGCAGCTGCAGCTGACGCTCCGTAGTGAGGACAAACCGAATTACAGCCGGTCAAGACGTTCAACATCACATCTGCTCCGGCGACTGAACCGAGAAACAAAACCTGTTTGGTAATAAACCCAGTTTTACTGCATCACAGCTGCTGCATCAGGACAACCAGCAAACGGTGAATGATGGAAACTAACGTCTGGTTTAGAAGTATTCAGCATGCAGCTTCGAATTACCTCTGCAGGAGGTGATCTTTGAAGGTTAATTAAAGTAAAATCTGTCCTGCGAGACGCTTTCCAGTTCCTGAATTAGCTGAAGGGTAAGAATAATTTCACAGATTCAAAATAATCTGAATTAGGGTTGAAACGATTAATCTAATCGTGACGAATCGATTACTGAAGTATTTGTCTAGTAGTTTAGTAATTGCTTAGTTGTTAACCGAAGTAAAAATGGTAAAAGTAATTAAACCAAAACTGTACAATGAAATATATACATTACATTTAAGATAAAACAAAAAACCAGCTTCTTTATGTAAATATGTTTGTAGTTTTTAGCTAGACTTTGAATTCAGGTCAGTTCTCAGACGGGTTCATTGAAATACAAGCAAAATATTCACTGTCATTTGTAATTTTTTAAGAAAGAAAGAAAAAAAAAAAAAAAACCATGATTAAAATTTGAGGCCACACGTGTCAAACTCGAGGGTCGGGGGCCAAATCCTGCCCGCCCTCTACACGCCAAAGGGCCACATAAATATAAATCAAATCACAGCAGATTTCATCATCTGCCAAATTACATCAATATGAAAAGATGTTTAATATTATTTAACTCTAAGAGGTACTGATCGAATGCAGTTAGTCGTTTGTTAATATGATTACAGTTTAACGGATTTCATCAATATTTTCTGTCACAAAAATATAAAAATGACTTTGACTCTCTACACTCAGGAGAAGTTACTAAAACAAACAAACAAACAAACAACAAAGCTTCAGATTTTTACGCTAATATTGTGGGAAATCTTTGCTTCCCTAAAGTATTGCTGTAACCTTTACTTGTTCTCACCAACCCAGCATGTTGACCACCGAGGTAAATATATTGCTACACCAACATCGCTGTCGCTAATTAATAAAGTCTATTTCCATTTTTCTATTCAGGGGTTGTTTTTTTGTGTGTGTGATTCTCGTTCTGTTCAGATTCCCCGAGCAGATGGTTGAGCGTGTCTGCCCCCTGCTGGTTATGCACCAGTCTCCCTCTGCGCCACACACACACAGCACCGCTATAATACAGCATCCCCCTCACACACACACACACACACACACACACACACACACACACACACACACACACAGCACCGCTATAATACAGCATCCCCCTCACACACACACACACACACACACACACACACAATCTTTCCCACGAGTTACAGAGTTCACGCGTATCACAGCTCGGCGTTACAAATGTTCCTCACAAACGCAGTCATGACAGCTTTGCTCTTGCACGTTAGTCGAGTTGCGGTGGCCTTTGGTGTGGACAGACGGAGGGATGGACGGACGGATGGATGGATGGAGGACTGGATGGACTGAAAGCTGTATGTACACTGTACAGAGCTGTAGTGCGCTGTGGTTATTCAAAAACACTTCCTACTTAGTTTGAGGTGAGGCGTGCGTTTACGTTATGTGTTAGTTCTTCGTCAGCACTTCCCTTTCGCCATCTCTCACTTAACTTTGCTCTCCTCAGACTTGGTGTTTTTGTATTTGGTAAGACATGCAGACATTGCATGATTATTTATTTGGCTTTAAAAAAAGAAAGATAAACGATTAAAGTTTTTTGGACTTTGGGGAAAAGAAGCGACAGCAGCATCTAAAGCAATCAAAAGTAGCAGCGGTAGAAACACATCAATAAATAATGCAGTTTGACAGAAAAGAACAGAAAACGCCTCGCTAACTAAACTCATAATTGGTAAGTTGGTGCAACACCAGGAAAGCGATTTTACAGAAGCCAGCTAGTCTCTGTCTCATCTGCATCCTTCCTGCAACTTTTCTTTATCTTGTCGTCACTTCCGTCACACTCTCCAGCTTCCTTCTCGCCTCAGCCCTCAATCCTCTCCTCGTATTCCTGTCGTTTTGATTTCCTCTCATCTTTTCTGCTTTTCTCAACAACATTCCTGCGTCTCGCCAACATTGAACGTCCTCCGGTCCGCCGCCGCCGCTCCTTGCTTCTGCGTCTACCTGTGATTTGGTTCGGTGGGAGTGGAAAGCTGGACTCTACGTCTAGCGGGCTTTGGCCGTGGCAGATGTGCTCTGAACGGTTCTGCTGGGCCAACATCTGTTTTCATACAAACGGTCGTCCGGGTCGGAGATGTCAACGTGAAACACTTAAGTGGTTTTTAGAAATGAATCGGTCACTTTTCTCATCTCGATGGATAATTAATACATTTTTTAAAAATCACCTTTTTTTAAATTCATGGATATTATTTATGTAGAAAACGAATGACGTTAGAGGAAACACAAAAGGGGCTTATTTTAAAAATGAACATGTCTGCTGCTCATTCAGAATTTGAATTCTTTTTAGGAATTAAAATTCAGGAAAATAAAATTTTAGCTTAAAATAAAAATTTTTCATTACTCAACTCATTTATGGAGTTGGTTAGTAAAGTGTGTGAAAACAAAGGTTTCATGTTGACGGTCTCTCCCAGAGGCTCAATAATCGCCATAATCGTCACATCTGAAGCTTTCTGCTCCATCCTGAACATCAAACCGCACGCAGCCTTTGGTCTGGAAACGATGCTGCCTTGCTCAAGAGCTGAGGCAGACTGAACAGCGGACAAAGAGGAAGAGGTAGTCGAACAGACTGATGTTTGGAATAGGACGCTCCACCTACAGAACATCTGCCAACTCCTTGCCTGACTTTCCATTTTCAATCCAACTTCTCTTAAATAAATCTTCTAGTTGCTCTCCACCAATTTGCTTTCCAACTAATCTCTCTTCTTTTTAGGCTCTTCATGAAACATTCCGATAAACGCAAAAACAAGAGACAAACACGTCTAAAAACCTACGATGCAACACTAATTTTTTTAGGAACTTTTTTGTTTTTCCAAATATGCAGCTTCTAATTACAATAACTTGTCTTCTGTTACACTTTGTAGATAAATTAGAGTTGCTACAAACATAAAAATATGAAGAAGGGAAAAAAAAAATCCCTTCCCGTGGGTGTTAGCACTGTAGTGTGAAGGTGGTTATGAAATATTTGTTCATTCATATGGAGAATCTTCTCTACGCCTGAGAACGTACGATAGTAAAAACACCTGAAGGTTCAGAATTGCACAGTTTTCCTCTCCTTGCTAACGCAGCAGATGTTTTACTCCAGTGTGTAGTGACGACGCTGCTGATTGATCGATCGATCGATGCTGGACACCGACAAACAGAAGGACAAAAACCTGGAGGTCGCCTTGTCTGAATGAGCGAAGCTAGCTAACGTGTGCATCTTTTTCTGATCCCTCTTCCCGTCCAAATGTTACACATGACTAAATATTAAAGTAAGCTATCCATCCATCCATTAGCACACCTCTGTCCATCTCTCCATCTGTTCATCATGAGTCCTCTGGTTGGTGGACAGGCAGGATGGGTTCTGGAGCTGGACGTCGATGCGAACAGCTAGACTAGATCAGACCGAGCCTGGGCTGAAGCTAAAGCTCGGCTGGTCCGGTCTGGCTTTCGGGCCGGGCGGAGGCCGGGTTAGGCTACCTGCTGAGCAGCGAGTGGAGCATGTGTTGATGGCTGTAGCACTGGCTGCTGCGAGGCGACTCGGTGCGCTCCATCACCGCCTGAAACCAGCCGGCCACGTCCACCTCCAGAACCTCGTAGCGCCGGATGAAACTGTGCTCCTGTGGCAAAGAGGAGAAACAAGAGAGTGACCAGTTATTCTTTAAAATTGACCCATTATGATTCCTTCAACAGGTTATTCGAGATCAAAGAGCTAAACAAAACGTGTTCATTACATTTTTAGCACAAAGTCATTCTAAGATAATGAGATTTTAGTCTGTACAGTTCTGCCTATTTGAGTTCCTTCCAGAATAAGTTGTTTTATGGCATCTTGTCACTTTAAATCCAAATAAGCTGCTGCTGGCCACGGCCCCAAATCAGCATTAAAACTCGCATGTGAAAACGGTTGCAAACAAATGTCCAATTACACAACTGTACATCTTTGAAAAGCAATAGAAGAGCCTCCTGCACAACCAACAAGAATGCAGCAAGTGGTTTCTGAATGGTAAGACACTCTTTTCCAGCAGCCATTGTACTAAGCATACAGAGGTAAAACCAATTGAGCAAAAGTTTAAGAGCTCTGCTTGGGTTGCTAGGCAACAGACAAGGCTTTTCTGGGGTTGCTAGGTGAGGGGCAGCATCAACTGATTTGTGACTTAGCAATGGGGAAGTTTTTGAAACAGTTCATTTTTCAGACCCTAAAAAACTTCGACTTATTTCCAAAAAACGGCTTTTTTAAGAGCGTGGGTTGTTTTTAGAAGCAGTGGAGACCCAAATGGAAGCACAAAAAAAATTCACAATATGAAACTTGCGTAACAGATTCTCTTGAAGTAATCAGAAATTCTGCACAAGGTCACATAAAGTTCAACTTACCAACAGCTGATGGTATTTTGGCCTTTTTCTGTGATCCTTTGTGAGGCTGTGGGGAAACACAGGCACAAATCTTTACAACATGACTGAACGTTTTCCTAAAAATGTAAATATTCTAGAAAATAACACCTTGAATAGGGCAGGATGATACGGCTTATAAATAAACCTCAGATTTTTTAATACCACATTTGCTTTCCAATAATAATTTTGTCCCTGTTTTTTTTTTAGAAAAAGAAAAAAAAATTACAAATGACAGAAAATATTTTCACAAAGTGTTTTTTTATTTCAATTATTTTACCAATGAGTTGTACGACAAAGCTTCAAGTTCTGGCTACAAGAATTACGAGAACTTAATTACGAGAATACAGTCATAATATTAGCAGAAAAAGCCCCACTAAATTAATGTTTTAACATTTTGAGAAAAACGCTTAGATAATTCTTTTGTTATTTTTCATGTTTGACATTAAATTTCGACTTCATTCTCTAAATATTACGACTTTATTCTGGCATGACTTTGTCATATGACTTTATGCTTGTAAATAAAAAGAAAAATTTCAGTCTGACCATCACATTTAATCAATAAAATAGATTAGTTGCACAGCCCACCTCTTGGATGTTTTCATTGTCCAACTAGCATGTCAATGTTCTTCAGAAACCATGATTTGAAAGCAGCATTGATTTGTTTGTTTGAGGCAGAGTGTGATTTAAACTCACCAGTCTTTGACAAAGGACTGGAAGTCGAGAGAGAAACCCATGCTTAGAGGCAACACAGGAGGATCTTCCTGCAGCACTTTGGTCAGAACCTCAAAGTCCGTCTTGCAGTTCTTGTAGGGGAACTGTCCTGTGGCTAGCTCCACCTAGAAACAACAAACAACGTCTAAACTAAAAAATATGACTACTCATTCCTGCCTCTTTCTTTGTTTGAGATGCTGAATCCACTCAGCACTAATTTCTGTCTTTAAGACAGAGCTTTTTTTGTGCTGCTGTAAGTTGAGATTGCTGGGGGAAGTTTCATGATGCTGCGACAGACTGGCGACCTGTCCAGGGTGTACCCCGCCTCTCACCCGGAACGCAGCTGGAGATAGGCACCAGCACCTCCCGACCCCGTTAGGGAGAAGGGTGATTAGAAAATGGATGGATGGAAGTTTCATTATGTTCTTAATGTTAAAAGAAAAACAGGGTCAAATAAAAATGATTAATAACAAGAAATCGCAATATTTTGATCATTTTTTTGCTTAAAAAATGCAGCACAGTAATGATTCTGGTTTTTGCTCTATACAGAGAAAACAAGTCACTTTAGCAATGTTAGCATTCAGGCAGTTTTTGTAAACCTTGGCACACCTTGATACTTGAAATCAAAAAAAAAAACAAACCCAAACAAGAATAAGCAGAAAGAAACACTCTAAATAATAACAATCAAATGGTTTACCAGAGAAATGCCGAGACTCCACACGTCTGCTCGAATATCATAGTCAGGTTTGGTGGGGTCTGGAGGGTCTATTCTTTCAGGCTGAAAAAACAAACAAAAAATAGAAAAAACAGGAAAACTTAGTTCAGGACTGAAGAAATTAATTGTGATGAATTGATGGAAATAATCCATCCACTAATGTAGTTACAGATTAATTATTTACTGAACACTAAAAAAAGCCATTTACTCAGAAATAAACCAAAACTGTACGAAGAAATATATATATAAACATTTTGCATTTAAGATTAAATAACATTGTTGTCTATAAATAGTTTTACTCAGAACTGCTCAGGTGACAGTTTAGCTTCCGGTGATTCAGATTCTGTAAAAGCAAATCTTCTCCATGTTGATGTTAAATGTATTTTTTTAGCTGGAAATCCTTCACTAAAGGAATTCCAAGTCATTACATTTTAGACAATAAAATGTTTATTTTTGTATTTAAAAATAAATTAAATTATTTAGTTATTTGCATCTTTTAATTCATTTCAAATGTTGAATAAAAAATAATAAAAACATGCAGACTTTTTTTTGATCCAATTAATCAATAACTAAACTAATCATTAGTTAAAGCCCTACATCAAATGGAAGACAATTCCTGACTGGGTGTTTTCTCACCGCCATGTAGGCAGCACAGCCGGCGCTGCGAGTCTTCGCCTTTGAATCCACGAGGCGACCGCTGATGCCAAAGTCACACAGTTTGATCTGACCCTTGGCGTCGATCAGGATGTTTGACGGTTTGACGTCGCGGTGGATGACGCCGTGTTTCTCCTTCAGATACAACAACGCCTTCACTATCTGCAGAACAGAAGCGCAGACAACGACTGGTTAAAGTGAAACGTGTCAGAAGTCAGAGTGTGGTTCTGTGACTTACTGCTACAGTCATCTTTCCCAGGATTCGCTCTGGGATTGGGCCTTGGATTCTCTTTTTCAGCTTTTCTGCACAGGTTCCCATCAGCTCCATCGCAATGAAAACATCCGTCTGGACACGCAAACAAACACACACACTTAATATTTAGCAGCTAAAATCAACACAAACGCATCAACACTGACATTAGGAGGTACTTCAGAGTTACTCACGTTGGTAACTATGGCGCCGTAGCACTGAATGATGTAAGGGCAGTCGTGACTCTTCAGCACCACATCCAGGTCCATGAGGATCCGCTTGTTTTCATCCTTGTTTCCTGTACGACGCATTTGCTGTTGACACAAAACGTACAAACCTAAATGTTTATCGATTAAATTACTGCTGGATGAGCCAACAGCTCCTTCAAACTGCTCTGCTGGGTCTGTCTTAGCAAAATGAAGGAGGATTTAAACACGGAACTCGCTGCTCCTGCTGGCTGATGTGCTGTTAAATGTTGTTTGGGGTCATTACTGTCACTGTGTTAGCAAACAACAGTATGTTTCAAACTGAACGCTGAGTTGAGAAAATTACAGTACAGCCTGTTAAAGAAAATGAAGCCTAGCAGGAAGTTTCTGTTTGGACTAAGTAACAAAATAAACATTTATTTTAAATATATGAGGAGATTTTTGACCTGTAAGACATTTCAACTGGAGTATTTAATCAGTCCTCTTTAACTGTACATGATGAAGCAAAGTGTACTGCTTTAAGCTCAAATGTTTCAATTTAATAAAATTAATAAAATCAAAAGGCTGTATCATTTATTTTGGTTCTAGATGGTTTTTATATTTCTGCATTCATTTAACAGAGCCAGGACAGTTTGCTAATACAAACACTCAGATGAGTAAGAGCGACGCTTCGGGCTCCATGTTTATATTTGATGTCTACGACAAATAATTCAGGAGTGGAACATCAGCTCTTCTGTTAGCAGTCAGATGACCATTTATAGTTTATTACCATTAATCCAGGATTGTTTAGCAACATGAGAATTGTGGTTGCTTCTGCCATTTATCAAAGGTGATCTTTGGTGACCTGGTTTGCAAAGTATATGGGGCCATATATGGTTAATACTAGAAACCTAATCATATGTTTGTTTATCTGTGGGAAGAAACCAATCAGCTGTTGGCCAGACAGATATTTTCACCCTTGGATGCCCCTGATCTGTGTTTAGACTGTTTAGATCTTGTTTCTGAACAGGAAAGGTACCGATAAGGACCAACAGGTTGATGGTGTGGAAGCGGTGACTGAGGAAAAGAAGAAAACAAATGGCAGAACATTTTATGTTCTTGGAAATCAGATCATGTCCGACTCTGTGGTGCACCACAGGGCTCAGTCTTGGAACCTTTTTACTATAAATTCCTCCTGAAAATTATTATCTCTTTGCTGATGATATTCAGCTCGACTGTTCCTTTAAATCAGCTGAAAAATTAAAGGTGTCGTCACTAATAAACTGCTCCAGTGGGATCAAACATTGGCTCTGTGACAACGACCTGCAGATGAACTCTGATAAGATGGAGATCCTGATTATTGCGCTGAAAAACCAGGTAACTGAAACCAGGCAACCAACACATTTGTGTTTTGGCATCTTCAGTCAAACCAAACCTCCAATATCTTTAGTCTTGTGAAATAGTCCTGCATAAATAAACTTTAGAGATTTGTAAGAAGGTAGCTGCTGTTCCTTCAGACACACAGAGCGCTCTCACCTTGACTGCGATGACATGGCCCGTCTTCTTGAACCGGACTTTGAAGACCTGTCCACACGTCCCGCTGCCGATCTCTCCCTCGCTGATCAGGTCAGTTACTTCTGCTGGATACCGCTGTGGAGGTTCAAACGTTTCACGTCAAGATATCAAGTGATCAAAACTGAAATAAACCACCAAAAGCGACGCAGTCTCCTGTTTTCTGATTCCTAACCGAACAAATGGCCCTTTAACAGGAATCTGTATGATTACAAATAACCGATTTGTTTTGTTAAAAGGACACCAAATAATGACAAGCAAAACACAAGAGTAAAAATAAATCCGAATTTATGAGTTTCCCTTTTTGCCTCTTTTAGATCAGATCCTGTTGTGATCTCACCTGTCCGTCGATCTTCAGGTACCCTGTCTGCCTCATGATCTCCTGCAGTTTCTGGTCGATCTCCACACTGAAAACACAACCAGATAAAATAACAGCGTGAGAAAACGTTACAGGAAGTATAAACCAACCAGAGCCTCCAACAGCTGGAAGCTTCCCATCCATACGCCTGTCACAATAATCGACAAGTCAGTTTATCACAAAGCAATCATTTCCATTAGTATGATTTATTGTTCATCTCTTTCTGCCAAAAACTGGATAATAAAAGTTTTTAGTTTGGTGCTTTGGTCTCAACTAGCTCTTTTTCTGATGAATAATTGTTTACAAACACTTCAAAATGTATTTTATTTGTTTATTTTGGATATTTAAAATGTCTTCCAGTACCAGTGTCAAATGTTCATTAGAATTTAAAATGTATTGATCCTTGACAAAGTGTCCTTGCATTATTACTATTATATTACTTGAAAATGGTATCAAACTAACAATATTATCATTTATCTCAAGAACTTCTGGAATAATTTATCTGCCAGAAAAATTTGTGATCGTACCCATCCATAAACGGATGCAACGTGCGTTTTCCAACAGACGTTTATGCTTTTTTTTCATGATTTAAGACATTCAGCACTAAAAGCTTCCCATACATCTACATGACGATGTTTTAAAAATCACACGTACTTCTCCAGGCTCTTCTGTAGGCTGTATGGAGGCGTGGGCAGCGTGAGCATGTGTCGCGGGCGGCTGGGGTAAGGGTGGTGCTGAGGCGAGCTCTCTGAGGATGATGAGCGGCTGCCTCCATCGTTGACCAGGGGCAGCTGGAGAGCTGGGTTGAAGTACAACATTGAATATCAGTAAGCGACACTTTTAACTGCAGCTATATTCTCATTCTGGCGAATTGGGACCGTCTGTTGGTGACCAAGATGAAGAAGTTCTGTCTTCAAGAGCTTTTCTAAGCAATTCTTCTAACTCCTTCACATGAGGAATGTATGATTGGGTATAATTTCTTCTGCCGGTTCCCCTGACCCGCCAGAGAAACTGGCCTTGGCCTGGTCAGGGAGTTCTTTCACAGCCACACCCACAAAGTCAGAAGCTTTGTTTTTGTTCAGCTGATGTCCCGACCCAGTGTAAAAACAAACAGGAATGTTATCTCGCAGCAAAACCTCAAAACGCTGCTCTCATGAAAAAAAAGAAAAAAAAAAAAGAAAAAACGAGACACAGGAAAGAGCGAGCTAACAGGGAACAGCACTGGGATAAGCTCTCATCAAAGCTTTTCTTTTTAAACATCAACCAGGATATTTTAAACTACTGGCAGAGTAAGATCCAGCTGAAGAACAAAAATGAGATGTAAACTTATACATCTTTAGGAAATATCTACTGCAGTTTTGTGAGGTTACAACCACAAACTTTCTTACATTTTACAGACATAATGATAGACAAACATAAAGTGTGTATTTGAGACTTAAAAGGAAAATGAAAATGACATGATAGTTTGTGGTTGAAGAACAAAAATATTTTTAAATAAAATTTGGCAAAATATAATAACCTTTGACATTTTTTTGAAGTTGAGAATTAAAATAAATAAATAAATAAATAAATAAATAAATAAATAAATAAATAAAAAACTTCAGCAGTATAATTAGAATATTATTTGCAAATTCCAGTTTATTTACAGAAAGTCGAACGATTCTTTTATCCATTTGATGGCTTACCAGACCAAAACAAAACATTGTAGTCTCTATTTATAGATGAAAATTCAACGTAAATATTCACAAGCAGCTTCCAAACATATGATAAACTCTACATTTGGTATTTTCCTCCTATTTTCCTCATTTATAACAGGTTTGCAGCTCCGCCCAGAGCGCCAGAAGACGTTGTTTTGTCACCTGGATGGATCAGCCTGTAAGAAGAGAACTAGTTAGTGAAACGGAGGAGGAGTTAGTGTGGAGATTCGGGAAGATTCAGGCAGTCTTTAGCAGTTAGCATCTCCACGGTTTGACCGACTCCAGACAGATTTGGGAGGACTGACAGACAGACGTAGCAGGGAGAAGAGGAGGCGCTGCTGCCCGGCCTCCAGTTCACACAGTGCCACTGCAAAAGGAAACGGAGGATGCCAGTACACGGAAAACAGACATCCAACAATCCAACGTGTGAGAAAGAGAGAGGAGAAATTCAGCCAAAACGCCGTGGCACAGACAGTGGGGTCAGACTTGGACAGGAAGCCGGGTCTTCAGTCGGCACGGAAAGAAAAACGCTGAGAGAAAGGAGGCCAGAGTTTTCACAGCACTCCTGCAGACGGACCAGAGGGGATGCTGGATTAGAGACCGTGTCAAACAGGAAACCCATTCCAACGCATCGTGCAGGAAAGCCACATGCACCGTGATTCTCTGCCGCCTCCAGCAAAACGAGGGTTAATCGTCGCGCACACCGACACATACCAACACTGCCCTGCCACTGGCACGCACACACACACACACGCACACACACACATACGCACACGCACGCACGCACACACACACGGACAGAGGAGGAGGAGAGATGGAAAGACCAGGGGGAATGTGGTGAGTTTACCAGTCGTAAATGATGAGCTCTGAGGTTTGGCGTCACAAACATGATTTATCCGGCCGTGAAAACAGAAAGGTGGAGGATTAAAGTACTGAGAGATGGCAGTAACTTTATATTTTAATTATTTCTAGGGCTGAAACTAACAGTTATTTTTTAGTAAATCGATAATTCTGATGATTAATTGGATAATAAAATTTGGCACATTCTGCAGATTTAATATTTTGTACATTACAGTTACACTAAAGATGCAAACGACTTATTTTCTTTTAAAATATGAAAATAAATATTTTCTGCTGATTTTGCATAAATTTCTCAATAATGAAAGACTGAAGGGACTAATTTTTAAAATAACTAAATTTTTAGAAAGTCCTAATATTGGAGGGTCACATTAAAAACATTAAAACTATTCCTTAATAAAATTAGGTTTATTATTTTTTTACTGCTTTTATTTTTAAGCAGAATCTGAAGACTGTACACTTGACTATGACATATTAACTCTAATATGTAATATTCTTCTGCTCAATTATGAACACTAACAGGTCGCTTATACAACCCCACTCTTCTGTGTGGAAACTGATATTAAGTGAAGAATAAATTATGATTTGAATGAATGTCAGAAGAGTCGGGAGTTTCTAGGAAGGAGACTGTTTTATTTGGTAACCATAATGAGAATTTATACTTCAGTGGATAACAGGAAGGTTTTACAGCAAAGTTGTTCTGTTTTATCCTTTAGTAAACGCTAATCTTGACCAGAACGTGCTGGACAAAGAAATATCCCAACCTTTCATCTCTTAGAAACGGTTTTATCTCAATAAAAGATGATATGCAGTATAAAGGAGGATGTGGGAGCAGAGGATCAGAGCAGAAACGGGGTCACAGATGTGACGGGGTGCAGTGGCAGAAGGAGCGATGGATTGAATGATACCTGCACGCTGGGAGGGGGCTGGAGCAGGACTGAGCTGGATCACGATGACTAGACAGAAGAAAGAAAATATACACACACACGGACGTTACTGCACTGTTCCGCTCAGACAATCACATGTGCCCCACATGCACAACGTCATAAAACAGAAAAATAAGGTTTCTACCCCTTTACCGGAAAGCCATACCGGAATATACCAAAATGGAAAATAAGCCAAGGGATTCTCTTAAACAGGTTATTTTAAGAAACAACCAAAAGGAAAGGTAGGTTTTTTGTTTTTTTTTATTTGTCTGGAAGATATTTTCACCTGTAGAAACAGAGTTGGTGCTTCACAGCAGGATTTTAGTACAAAGTGTCATATCTGCTGCACTGAAGAATCGCTGCGATGTAAACAGAACCAGTCATCGACTTGTTGCGTGTTAAAAATCACTGGATTAAAAAAAAAGGGGTTCGATTTTTACACGTGAAGCCAATCTCGGGATCCACCGATCTTATTTAGCTTGGCAAAGGTCTAAGAATCAACCACTGCCCTCTTTTTCTGGAACAAACCTCCAGAAAACTGTAAAAAAGCTGAAACACCGACTCCCTTTAAATCTCGACATTTCCACAATGCAGGTCGCCAACTTTTCAAATGAAAAATTTTAACAAGGGGATTTATTGTTTTCCAATCCAAAGGAATAACTTACTTTTTTTTCCACTACTTTTTCCAGTTTAGTTGCTTTAGCAAAATCCAACACCAGCAAATTCTTTTGTTGAGCAATTCTGCGTGTTGCATTGAGTTTTCCCCCCTCAAACATCCATAATTACAACTTGAGCAGCTCCTGTCAAGTCAGGCCATTTCATTTGTGTACAACATTGGAAACGAGACATACAAAGCATCCAGAAAGTATTCAGTGATTCACTTTCTCTATGTTTTGTCATATTACAGCCTCATTTAAATTGTATTAAATCAATATCTTTCCTCACAATTCTGCACACAAATAAACCATTATGATAATGTGGATTTATTCATTTATTTTTAGCAAACTTATTAAAAATAGAAAATCAAGAAATCACATTTACATCTGTATTCACAGCTTTAAAACTTTAATAATGTTGGTCAGGCCATTGAGGTCATGGGAACCTCCAAGCAGCAGAAATTGTTCTTTATCCTTCCCCAGATTTGAACCTCAAGACAATCCTCTCTCAGAGGTCAACTGCGCGACCTTAAAATAGACGGGCGTATGCCTTTCCAAATCCAGTCTTATCAACTGAATTTACCACAGGCTCACTTCATTTAAGCTGTGGAAACAATTACATTTTGAGCTTCATTGCAATACTTACCTAAATGTGATTTCTTGTTTTTTTTTTAATTTTCAGTACACTTGCAAAAAAGCTCAAAAACAGTTTCCCACAAAGTCACAATGGGGTATTTATTTATAGATTTTTCAGGAAAGAGATTGATTTAATACAACTTGGAATGAAACTGACATAAAATGTGGGGTAAAAATGAAGCGCTGTGACAAACCAGAGAGGAATGCTCAGTGTGTAGTAAGTAAAATTAATCGTTAATATTTCACACCTTGATCTAAAGACATAATGCCACTTTATCTACAACAATGGTAAGTCTTTTCCCCGTTTAATTCGCGCTTAAACCACAGCTCACACAGTGTCCGACGTTAGCTAACCTGCGGTGGCTTCAACTGATTACCGTCTGTGTGGTCAAGGATCAGAAATCCTACCAGGAACTGGCATAAACACGAAGCCTCAGCCAAACATATCGCTTGCTTAAAATATTAACAGACACCTCCATTAGGAATAAATGACACGGCTTTCGCCTCACAATAATAAAGGGAAAATGACAAACTTTTCATATTGACGTGGGGCCTGTCACAAACTGTGTAGCCTGCTAGCCTAGCATGTTTGACAGAACTAGTATTAAATTGATTCAGCAACAAGAATGTCAGGAACAACTAACGCGATCGTGTTTTAGGTTTTAAGCTCGGCTCTACGTTAGCTATACTGCCAACTGTCCTAGTCGTTATGTTGACTATTTGACATGACAACCAAGGTGGGTGAGTGTTTGTTTACGTAGCTAGTCTGTTAGCAACGCAGCTAACTGCTAGGAGCAGCAGAACACCCCCAGCTTCTTCTCTCCGCCTCTCGAGTCTTTCCTGATGCGATTCTAACCGTTACTAACACCCCGGACCCGCTTCGGTGGACACTCACTGGGCCTCGGACGTGGCCGCTGCGGACTCATGTCGATGTTGAGGTCAATTCTCCGCCGAGCTTCTTCATTTTCTTGCTTTAGCTTCTCTTCGATTCGCGACAACCTCTGCTCCAGCGACGACATCTTGAAAAATTCAGCACCATGTAGCTGCCCGCAGAGCTCGCGACTCCCCTCCTTGGTAGGCAGGGCTTATGGCAAACCGATTATACATCTAATGCACATAAGCGTTAAATTCTTCTTTTATTCCCTCTGGTGTTGGATACTGTACATCTGCAATGATTTTTATTTACATTTTTACTTTTGGTTGGTCATTATGACGCATAACCTTGACAACATAGTATAGATATATTTTTGCTCATGTTGCTCATTACTGTGAGCAACTGATTAGCATGTCAAAAGCTCAAATGATACTTGAATTAGGACCCCAAATCGTAAAGGAGCTTGAAAAGGAGGATTCATGGGTGCAGAGCAGGAAGAGGGAGAAGGAGGAAGTTTAAACCATCTTTCCCATCAATGGCAATAAATATGGATTAAATCCCCAACTCCAACATCTCTCAGAATGGCTTTCTAGTTATACTGCCAAATAGACTTAAAGAGGTGCTGCAGAATCAAATTAGATGGATAAGCAGTGCTTACCAATAACTGATTAAGTCATCCAGGACAAAATATTTCTATCCTTACTGTGAAATATTTAATGATCCATAAGTGTTTGCGTTCTGATTATTTCTGGGTTGTGTTATTATTGCTGCAAACGTTTTGCCTCATCTATTCCTCAGCGTTGAGCTTCATCATACAAACAAGGGATTTCAGTTTGGTTCTGCTTTTACTCTCAAAAAGACATTTAAATATTAAAAATAAAAGTGAAAATGATGACACCAATAAACAGACATATTGTTCACTGCAGGATTTCTTTATAAAAGATGTAATTTCATATGTTTTATGGTACTTCTTCATTGTACGCAAGGAAAATCCACATAATCACACAGTTTCAAAACAAACTACTCCTGTACTCTCAATGTCTTATATAAAATGGGATCAATTGTTGTTAATGCAACAAGTATTCCTCTGTTGTACTCTAATGGGACCATTGATGAAAAAATGTATAGCAGCGACATCTGCTGCACAAACAAAAGGTTTGGTGTCCTGATGACTTTGATATCGACTAGTTTTATCCTGGGAAAAAAACTGTGCAACCATTGAGCTTAAAGATTTAATGCTCCTGGGAGAAATGGCTTGTTTGATGTAAAACAGGGGTGTCTAAACATTTGCAACATAAGGGAGAGCCCCAGAGTTGATCTTACATTTTTCTGACTTGGAAGCGCAAAATAAATTTTTTATATGCTCCTCAAAATATTCAACATTAATGAAACAAAGTGGCAACTTTTGGTCATAATAAATGGTGGTAATTAAAATGTTTGACTTACTGGACCGAGAAACATTTGTTTTGTTTTTGTAAAGTAAAAATTGCTGGATGTTTACAGCTACTTACGATGAAATTAAAATTAAAAGAAAATATGGCTGGTAAAAAAAAAAATTCTGTCCAACATTTTTAATCCAAGACAAATTAAATTTTTGAGCTAAAAATGATAAAAAAGGGTCAGATTTGTTGTGTTCTAATGGGGCCATACAAAATGGTTCCAAGGGCCACAAATGGCCCCTGAGCCACACTTTGGACACCCCTGATGTAGAAGACACTCTGGTAGCATGTAGTTCATAGGTAACAACATGATACATTACAGTTTAGTGTTTTCCTTTGCTAACCTGTGTGCAGTTTAGCTTTAATGCTGACTTCTGAGTGTTTTTCTGCTACACTTTTAAATTACACCTACCGATCAAAGTATGTAATTAAAAAAACTAGAAAAATGCGCTGGATGCTGAATAATGCACAAATGAAGCATTAAATACAACTTATTTGCAAATTACAGACATAAAATCAAAACAGCACAGTTTTAAAAAGATGTTTGTGGACATCAGAGTAATCCACAGAAGTGGTTTTCTTTTCACCCCATAAATCACCAAATTTTGAGCACAGACTCTCCATTTTTTTTTTACCACTGCACACTTTTTTAATCAGTTTACAAAGGGTGACAAAACACACAGAAGTAAAAATGTAAGGCATTGGTTTGAGAGGCCACAGAGAAAACCCTAAACAGTCAGCGGCACACAAACCAGGGTGTTTTCTCTCTGGTGTACGACGACTGGATGAAGGGTTTTGCGTTTGTTTCTTTGTTGTGATGGAGCTTCTAAGCCCAACAACTACCTGCCCTAGCTCTGATTTAGTCAGATCACAATCTTTAAAAAGCAGACACACCAAACTCTCCTCAGTCTCTTCGTTCATTCACAGTGTAATTAATAGCAGACGAGAGCTCGTATCGTCCGGCGGGAGGCTGAATCTTTGATGAAGCCTTTAAAAATACCCAACATTCCTTCCTCAGAGGCCTGCAGTTTCGGTAAATTAGCAGAGGTCCGAGACGTAATCGAAGTCTCTGAAGCTCTCCTGGTCTCTGCGGGAGAGCGAGCGCACTTCGCGTGGCGGGGTCAGCGCCGGAGGCTCCGTGGTGAACTCCTCGTCGAAGTTGCTGACGTCTTCCTTGCTGCGGATGGACGGGACGAAGGGAGGAGGAACCTTCCTCTGCAGCAGCGCCTCCCAGTCCACGTTCTGGATGGACAAGGACACATAAGAGATCTGTTTTTGGTTGTTTTGTCTTTTTTAAAAAAGGTAGACTGGATGTGCAGGAAGAAGCCGTCAACAGGATTTGTTCACTTTTCCCCACAGTATAATATTTGACCAAAGTCGTCCACATATTGTTTTTGTCTGTTTCAGATTCTTTATTATTTATTTCATATAAATAAAACTCCTGGTTGCACTGAATGAACAAGTTAAAGCTGAGTTGTTTTTACATATTTGGACAAGTTTATGAAGCTATTAGTGTATTTAATTAAATGTGTTGTTCTGGTGCAAAGTCATCAAAGAAATGTCTAATTCAGTATAATTATGTCTGCGTTCAAAAACGAAGCGTTCAAACTTAATTCAGCGATGTTTCTCTGTATCGGATCAACATCAATTCGATACCAAAGTTGAGGTATTTGTATCATTATTGAATGTGAAAAAAGTGGGTCGGTGGATCCCACCGTAAAATTGGAGAACTTTTCAAGCATTTTCAAGGTAAGTTTTCAAACTTTGGCAGCACCGTAGTTTGGAGACAGAAACAATACAAATAAAAAAAAAATAAAAATAAAAAAAAAGACAATTTCAATCCCCTGCACACAATATTAATGTTTGGTAACAGTATTCTACATTAGACAGCACAAACTAAATTTATGTTTTGAAATGTCTCTCACACATCTTACAAACCTGACGGGTCAGAGAACAACAACAAAAAAATACACACTAACAAAGAAATCCCCCAATTTTAGAAATATTGTTAAGCGTATAAAATATAAGCCAACCATTATTTCAGTTACACAGATCAATAAGTAATGACCAATAAAAATTAATTACATTGAAACAATCCAGTTTGAATATTAAGCACTTTCAAGGACTTTATACAGAAATCAAGCACTTTCAAGGAACTCAAGGACATTTATGAACCTTGTTTTTATTTTAAGTGTCGAGAGAGCCGGAAAAAAACCTGGATTTTAGCGACGACTCAATCGTACTTACTCTGAAAAACGGCTGCTTCTTCACCTCCTCTGCATCCTTCTCTCCTGATCCCAGCCTCCTCTCTGGATTCCTCCTCAACAGCTGCACACAAACACCAACAAATAGCCAGGAGTTTATTCCACTAATCAGCTGTGCTAGTCCATGCAGCTTACATATGTTGTCATGCGGCATTAGAAACTTTTAACGCTTTTCTATGAAACAGAGCAACAAAGTAAAGTGTTGCAGAATTATTAAGGGCTGATATTTGCTGTATGTTGTAAAATATGTTACGAAGAGCATCTGTGTGTAAATTTCTAAGCCGTTTGCAGCTGATGCACTTGAATATTTTATGCAACTCCCTTTACCCTCCCCAAAGCAGTCAGCCCCTCCAGGACTTAAAGACTTATGTGATTTTTTGGCGTTATTTTTCAAAAATTTGCAAGAATTGTTGTGATATTTTCCTTTAAATCCCTGCTAAAATCAACAAATAGAAGAAAAAAATCAAGCAGGTTGGATACAAATATTTTTATTTTTAAAGAACTTAAATTTCTAGAATGTTATTATTCACCACATCGATCAACTGTAAGATAGCATCATGGCTGAGACAACAGTTTGCAATAAACCATGCTTTATTTGTATTATATATATTTTAATTGCAATACTTACTCTATAAATGTATATTTATAGAGTTGGTACTTGTAGATAACATGTTGCTATAATTACAAGATAATTTTATATATATTTTTATATTTTATAAAGTAAAATTCTTGCAGACAGTGAAGTAAGTTTTTCAGGGAAACGTTTTTATTATGAACATGACAAATACTGAACCTGAGACTTTTGACCTTAACAGGATTTTGGAAAAGATATATTTCCCTTCAACTTTACAATTGTTTACACCTAAATGTTCTACTTAAAAAGGTAAGATTTCAGGATATAAATTGAAAAATTAAGAGGCTCTAAACACTTTTATAAGACCCTCAGCTTTCCGTATGGAGATAAAAATCTTTATTGTGTACACTGAAGATGACAGGAACAATATTCTTACTCGTCTCATGATGCCGATGGCCTCCGTGGAGAGGAAGCGGGGGTAGCGGACTTCATCATTCACAATGCTGTCGAACACCTCCTCTTCATCATCACCAGGGAATGGAGACTACAGAACAAACACAAATACTGTGAAACAATTTATGTAACAATCTATCTAAGAAAATTTCAAGACAGTTCTGGAAAAGTTAAATAAATTTGGTTAAAAAAAAAAAGAAAACACATCAAGGACAAAAATGACTCCAAGTTTCTAGCAGTGGCACTAAATGCTAAGCTATGATAAATCAAAGTGACTCAAAACCTCAGTTTGGTCAAAAACAACCTTGACGGGTTTCACTGACGATTAAGATGTCAATGTGCTGGTTCCGGTCGGACAACAACCTCTAAAACGCAAAATACTCTCCACCATAGGCATCCACGTTTACTTCCACAGACTATGAGCACTTCTTCTTCTACTACTATTTTATGGCGGTTGGCAAAACAATAAGCAGCGTCTCCATGGGTCGCTGGCGTTATTGAGCCCTCTGCTGCGCATGTGGGACACTTTCATGTCATTTGCAGTTTACACAGGAGATCACAAACAGCCACGCAAATAATAAATAAATAAACAAAATTTCACAAAAAAGAGAAAAAATTGAATTTTTGTCACTGATATGGAAAGACTCTTGTTAAAAATATAAGTTTGGTTCCAATTTCCGACTGAAATCCTTTAAGTGGCCATTTTTCTGCCTTTATAAATCTGTGAAACAACCCCAGTCCTCACCTCTCCCACCAACATTTCATAGATGAGAACCCCGAGTCCCCACCAGTCCACGGCTCTGGTGTAAGACGTATCCGTGAGGACCTCCGGGGCCAAAAACTCAGGGGTCCCACAGAACGTGCTTGTGCGGTCCCCATAGCCCATTCCTGCCAAAAGAAGCAAACAAAACCAAGTGTTTCTGCGAGCCGGCAAAAAGTAAAAACCTACCAGTCTGCATTATCAATACCCACCTTCTTTGCAAAGCCCAAAGTCAGCAATCTTTACGTAACCATCCATGTCTAGCAGCAGGTTGTCGAGCTTGAGGTCTCTGCGAGCGACAAGAGATGTAGGTGAGGTGTGTCTGTTCACAGCTTAACCATCTTAAAGTACGCAGAAATATTTCAGAGTATGTTTTCATTCTGGCAGACTTTAGCTTCGGCTTGTCCACATTTTTTGCAACAAGCCAGAATCTCGAAGTTGAAAGCTCACTTGTATATGTGTCCATTCTCTTCTTTCCTGCTCAATGTGAGAATCAGCTTTGTATTTATTTTTAAACTGGTTGATGCGTGGGCATCGCTTTAGTTCCACATTCATTTCGTTCTATTGTCTGACTCCAGTTACAGAGATACAAAATCTTTTAATAGCTGTTCGGACGCGACGTATTTTGAATCGCAGCGTTCCTCTTAAGTTGCACCCACCCCCTCTTTCATAAAACATTTTCTGAAAGTATTTGGGAAACAGACCTTAAATTATATAAATGAACAGTAGAGGCAACAAATCCTGTCATGTGGAGCTATAAGAGTGAATGGGGACGTTTGCGTGTTGCGGCAGAAAATTACAACGTCAAAATGCATCAACACAACAAATCTAATATGACATTTATAAAACAAGCACTTGACGGAGTTTGGCTACGTCGAGGCTCAAGGAAAATATGGCATCTGAAGCGGCCAGATAGCAGGTAAATCAGTATATTACTACAAACTCTCACCCAGATTAGCATCACGGTCAGAAAGCTAAAATAAAAATAACCTGACAAATAATTCGAGTCTTTGAGCTGCTGGTGTAAGACGCTGGTTCTGTCGTCACTCGTGGACCGCCGCTACGCGCTACAGGTAGTAATATTTCACAGACGTAGCGCCGCTCAACCTCCATCAGAGAGTGAACTCTCACACCGAATGTCTGCTTAAAGCTGCAGCAGGTAACTTAAAAAAAAGATTGTAGATATGTATTCAAATATGTCTATTATGTCTCAATCAGGTGAATTTATTGCAAGATAATCTTTCCATTTGTCCAGCTAACATAGTGTCATTTATACATAAACCGGAAAATTAATAGCCATTCCAAGTGAACGGCAAAGATCGGTGATCGGCATCATGGATGATCGTTATCGGAATCGGCAGCAAAAAACCTGATTGGAGCATCCCTGATGAATAGCACAGTTTGATATTTCACAATGTCCTGCATTAGAGAGAGAAAATGCTGCAGGTGTTAGAAGATGCTGCAGCTCATATTCTGAAATGTGTGTTTGAGTGACTTTCACTCACCTGTACACAATCTTATGGTCATGAAGGAACTGAAGTCCAAGAACCACACAGGCAGAGTAAAACCTGGAAGCAAAGGAGCAATGTAAGGAACTGAGATGAAATCTCCAATGCAATACTCTGCATCCATTCCTTCTTTAAAATGTGGGTAATGAATTTTTTTTAAGTTAAATAAGTCAACAAAATGTGGAATTTTGCACTAAAACAACACACACACACGCACACACGCACGGACACAGGCATTACGTACATGGCTCTCGGCTCTGTGAAAACGTCGGTGTGGATGTGCATCATCAGGTCGCCTCCCGCCGTGTACTCCATGACGAAGCAAACATGCTCCGGCGTTTGGAAGCATGCAAACAGGTTGACCAGGAAGGGATGGTGAGACATGTTCACGATCTCAAAGATGCGCTTCTCACACATCAGACTGGCAGTGGGAAAAAAACAAACAAAAACAAAACGGAAGAGATTAAAACAATAGGAAAAAGGTGAATTACACAAAAATATTACAGAGAACTCAGATGAAAGATGAGCTGTTTTTATTGCAAGTCAGGACAAAGCACACAGAGCTGTGTGTCTAAAGGAGAGCTGAACCTTTTTGATCAAACACAACTAGCACAGTGTTACAGTTGAGGCATAAACACACACACACACACACGCACACACACACACACACACACACACACACACACCTTTCCACCTCATCCCGAGCGATTATGTCTCCTTTCTTCAGGGCTTTGATGGCGTACATTGTTCCTGTCTTCCTGTACTCTGACAGCAGCACCTGCAGACACACAAACACATTTTGTTTCAAGGGAGGAAAAACAAAGAAACTTTCTACTAATCCCGTTTGCAGGTTTATGTATTCTGATATTCACGGGTTTCATTTAATGTTAATAGGGATTTCTGAACAATAAACGTCTCATTTGCATTTTAAAAACAAACAACTGACAAAAATAATGTCCTAATTTTTTGTGAAGTAGGTAAATAATCTGTTAATTAAACAGAAATATATCCATGAAAATCTTTTGCATTTTTTCTTCTCATCTGGACATTACTTTAATTTACTATGACAAAAAGTTAGATTTATTGTGTCATGGTAAAATTCAGTTGCTGATGGTAAGACAATGTCAATTCTGGATATCACAATGTAATTCTGAGTCCACATAGCCAAACCTTTAAGCTAAAGAAAGAGAAAGAAAAGTCCATTTGTGACACTGTACCTTCCCAAAGTGTCCCCTTCCCAGCACAGCAATGAGCTTGAAGTCCTGAATGGACAGAGGTCCTTTCTTTTGCCTAAGATCAACAAATGGAAAAAATTAAAAACACAAGGCTACAAGGAAGCACAAACTACACTGCATGCAAAAAACAAACCAAACATCCACTTTGGAAATTGCCTCTCATATTAAAGAGTTAAATGCACCCCAGCTTGTGTTTTAGTGTGTTTGTACCTGCTAGCAGGTGGGGTTCGGACAGGGGACTCGGGGATTTGGTCTTGGGGAGAGAGGGACTCGATGACTGCCGGGTGATCCTTTAGGAGAACGTTAGGAAACAGACATAAAGGACAAAAAAACATGCCCAGGCAGAGGTGAGAACACGCAATGGAAGACGAGGGACAAGGTTTGGAGGCAACATCGGCTCCTGTGCTGCGTTTAGCATCCACACTGAGTGTTTATCAGTTGGTGGAAGGACAGCCTTTGGTTTTTTTTATAATCATAATATAAGACTGAAAGTGCAAATTTTAGAAATCCCTGATCACACACCTCCCCTATATCCCGGTTTTCCTCTTTCTCTGCCTGCCTCACTGGAGTGAGAGTGTCCGTTTCTCTCTTGAAATCTCCTCTTATCGGAGAGTCGTTGTCCACACTCAATTTCTCCACTGAGATCTCCCTGAAAGTTTCACACGGACACGACGACGACGACAGGCCGACGTTGGCATGACAACGGACAGACACGGAACAAAACACAACAGGAGCATTAGACACAGGGCCGTGAAAGCATCACAATCAGTCACAGGAGAAAGGATCAAGGAAAGGCTTCATGTCCTCATCGAGCCGCAGCCGTCTGACCTGCATGGTGAACAGAAATATGGAAAACTCTCGTCTCACCCAGAGCTCAGAGTCAGGCTGTGAGCGTTGGGACTGTAGGTTCCCGAGTTGTTCACGGTGGGAATTGCGTTCCGGAGCAACCTCACCCAGGTCCCGATGTCCACGTTCATCTGACGCGCCCGGAGGAACGCCTTGCCTGCAAGAGCAAACAGGAAGAGTCACTATCGTCTCACAAACTGTAATGTTTGAACATTTCTGGCAAATAAAACAACATTAAATTACTTTAGTTTTCATTTTATTCAGCTTTAAATATCTTTTCTGTAATTCAGCTATCATTTTATTTATGTTTGATACATCCATATGAATCCATTTTGAAATGGTAAGAAATTTACAAGTGACTTTTCATGAAGGTGTTGTGGTCATGTAAATCTTAGAAGAAAAAATTATTACATATGATCCTGAACACACCATCTCTGTTATGACTCAGTGGTGGCAGCATCATGCTGTGGGGATGACGCTATTTAAAGGGCAGCTTGAGAAGAAAACCCTTTATAAGCTATAGCAGACTTGAAACAGGGTTAGATCTTGTTGCAATTAATGAATTAACTACATGATAAAGTTAAATGTTCTTGATCATTTCCATTCTAATTCATATTTCTTGAAGGGAGATTTTATTTACAGAGACATAATAATCCACTTTATTATTGGTTTCAGTTGTGAGTGGGGTTCATTTTTGTATTTATGGTTTTTGGTTGTTTTATTTTGGATATTTAAAATATCTCATCTTTACTAAATTCATTCGTAAACTTCAACACTAGAGGGCGCTGTGGCACCAAAGAGAGAACAAACCTAACAGATCTAGTGGCTGTGAGGCCACATTCTTTATCTCCTTTAACTTTTCACAGCTTTAAAAAAAAAAAAAGTATAAAAAAGACATACACCTTGCCGATTTTTTTCAAGCATTTTTTTCATGTTCTATTTTCATTTTGCAACAAGGCGCTATTAGTTATAAGCAGAAAATGCAGCAGACATCCAACAAATCGACTCTTCAATTTAAAATTTATGAAATTTCACAAGTTGGTGGACTATTTTCTGCAAGTTATGTTTAAAACACATAAGAATATATTACAAACCCATTTGCAAAAAGATTTATTAAGAGAGATGGCATTTGTAGTCAGAAATTTGAGATTTTGTAAATTAAAACAAACTTAGAACTGAACAAACGGAACGTGTTTGTGTGAAAAAAACAGTTTGAATTCAGAGATTAGATCAATTTTAAATAAAAATATATATATATATTTTAAGAATGTAATATATCTTTTTTTGTTTCATTATGTAGTGTTTTTTGTTTAATGATGTATCTACAGCTCTGGGAAAAAAAACTCCTGGTTATTCCTCCAAATGATTTCTGAACTCTTCCTGAGTAAAAACATTAATATTGTTGTTTCTAAATAAATATGAACTTGTTTTAAATGCATTAATGTTGAGTCTTTTCTCCCACCTTGCTGCTTTGAAAAGATTTTCTTTTGTCTTTGGAGGCGAGGAACTCTCTCGATGACCGGGTTAAAGAAGGTCACCTGCAAATGGTGGATGAACACAGTTAGCAGAGATGACAGCTTGTAGGTAATTAGCCCTGGAGAAGTTATGGTAATCAGAGATGGGAATACCTCGGCCAGCAGTAGGCCCTGAGGCTCCAGCTCCAGCTGGACTCGGTGTTTCTGGTTGTCCAGGAACTCCTCCAGCTTCAGGTACTTCAAGGCACAAAGTGAGCGATAATCCTTCCAGTAAACTGCGATCTCCAACTCTCTTGACTAAAACATACATATTTGTGTTACTTATTGCTACTTTTATGGTTTATATGTTCATGTACAGACTTTTGGGAGTGTGAGTGTGCGCTGACCCTTTCCAGCTCTACAGTGAAGGTCTGATCCCAGGCCTGCTCTCCTACGGTCCTCCAGGCCGTCTGTCCGACCACGGTGTTGTCCAACTTCAGCACCGCGCTCACCTCAGCTACGAACAACAGAAATTATTTGTTCTATGAGACAAATTATACATCGGTTTTAAGAAAACTTGCACCTAACTTTGCCTCCATTGGTGGAAATGGCATAAAAATGGGCCACATTGTGTATTTTGTGGCAAATTTTAGTTCTTACTGTAGCTAAAGAGAGCAAACTGAGTCCCTTTGGCCTTTTTCATCCCTATTTCCCCAATTATAACACATTAATAAATATAAAGCTGCAACTAATGATTATTTTAGTAATCAATATTCTGATGATTAATCGAGTAAAAAAAACTGGCACATTCTGCAGATTTTTAATTTCATTTTTATACAATGTTAGAAATATATTAAAAGTTGCAAACAAGTAATTAAACCCCCTGTTAAATAATAAAATAAACATTCTATCGCTTAAAATGCAATAAATTCCCTTAGTGACAGTTTGATCAAAAGCATCTGCAGCTAAAAAATACTCCAAACATCAACACAAAAAGCTTGTACCTTAGTACAATGAAGACAAAACTAACATGCAAATAACTTTTACTGAATGAATTAGAAGCTTGTTTTTAGTAAATCATTTCTCAATATTGCTGAAAAAGTGTGAGTTATGAGTGAAATAATCTGCCAGTGGAACAAAATATTTTCCCATAAGTTAAAATGTCTTGATTTCACTTACAACTTGTACTTTAAATAATTATTGACTTAAAACAAGCCTGTTTTAATTCATAACATTAATTTTAAGAATGGAAATAATATGTTAATTAGTTGGAGCAGGAAATGAAGGTTAAAACTATCATTTTAACAATATTTTGGAACCTGGATTAGAGTATAAAAAACCTCCTGAAATCAAGAGTAACGCTTACAGGAGAGTTCCTCCGTTTTGCTGGGCGTCTTCCCGCTGACAGAGCCGCTGCGTCCGTACAGTCCCTTGCTGCCTCTCATGAAGGACTTGGTGTCTCCAGGACTGTAGCAGGGCAGCGTGACAGATGTCCCTTTACTGCGACCTGGGACAACCTCCAACAATCCGACGCAGCCCAGCAGCTGCACCTGCAAGGTGCCTGAGGACAGAGGGAAAACAGCACAGGTAACAAACGACTACAGGTCAGAGCACAGCAGGCCAGACAGACACAATCATGCTGCTCCCATCTGGCAGCTTCTTATTCACATAGACAAGCATGTAAACTGCAAATTGGACTTCTCAGTCTTTTCACACAACTGTGGTTTTTATAGGGTCCAATTTAATGCCAACTTGGATAGATTTTGAGGGATTGTTATGGAGGCGAGTCAGTGCTTCTGTAGATAAAAGAAAAACAGTTCTGCAGCCACTGAGTACTTGCTTGATGATGACATTTGAGAAATTGTAATGTCTACTGATTGTTTCATAACTGATGACTGTGTGACGTTTATATTAGGGATGCACCGACTGCAATTCTCTGGCTGGTTGCAGATTACCGATCTTTTAAAAAGCCTAACCTGCCGACTCTGATTTTGGGCAATAATTTTTTTTGTAATAAATATTTTACCAAATTACCACCAATAAACACCAAAAAATGTTTTACTAAGTGTTATTAATTCTTCAAGTAATTCAATGTCTGATATCTCTGCTTTTATTTTGAAGTGCTTCCTTTTATTTTGAAGGACGTTTCCGTTTATTTTCTTCTTCTTGACATTAGTCAGCTGATCTGTTTTCTGTTGAGATCAGTGCTGCAGTCATTGATGATGTGAGTAGTGGTATCAGTCATGAATAGGTAGATGATAATTATCACTACTGACAGAATTGTTTAGCTGCTGGTAGATTTCTATAGTTTATTAATGTCGATTTTAATCCTAATTTTTAAAGTTAATATTTTTAACTTACTTGTGAATTGTTATATTTACACTTTTTTTTTCCAATAGTAATTTTGTATCTATTTATTACTTCTGTATTTTCAGAAACTGCTTCAATTTATTTTTACCGTTTTAAGACATAATTCTTCAGTGAACCTATTTAAACACCTGATGACCAGCGTGCTTTCTGACCGAAGTCCTGTAGTGGTCAGTTAACAAAATCTAGCAACAGAGGTCAAAATCCTCAACACTAAGATTATAATGTCAGAAATTTACAACATAATTGGTTATGAGATGCACATCTGGTTATTTTCCAAAGTGGTCCATCTGGGCTCTTTTCCTGTATCAGAACGACATTTCCTGTGTGCAGACCCGCCATGACCGCCTCTAACAGGAACCAGAATGCAGGCCTGAGACAAAAGAAGAAGCTCCAACATGGCCGCATCCGGTCAGCAAATCTTTTTTACAACATGAGAGGATATCCAAAATTTTGATCATAAATGTGTAAAAACAACCAAGATATTCCTGAATGTTTCTGGTGAAAATTTACTCCTTCATGATCAGATTTTTTTCTATTATCTACATCGGCCCTAATAATTCAGAAATAGTTCTTAGAATTTCACTTTCCAAATTAAAAAACACTCAATGTGTATTTATTAAGTGTTTTCCTACCAGTGAGAGGAGAGGGCTTGTTCAGGGTGCTGTATTGGTTCTGCAGATAGGGGGCGCCGTGGCGGGAGCTGAAGGCCGGCGAGGAGGCCAGAACCAGCTCCTCCTTGATGATGCTGGCCTTTGGATGGTCCTCTGGCAGTTCTGCCAAGCGCTGGTCCAAGGAGTCCCTGAGGAGGTCCAGCCGCTGAGATGCTTCACTGAGACGGGACTGAGCCTGGAATCAGCACAGCATCAATTATCATCTATCTATTAAAACTCTAACCTGTTGGGCAGTGAAGGTAGCATTCACACCAGCCTGCTTAGTCTGCTTTAATCAAACACTAGGTTGTTTCTCTAGAAAGTCTGGTTCATTTGGGGAGATGTGAATGCGCAGCTGAACTCTGACGGAACAAAAAAGTGAACTCTTATCCTCCTAAAAACCTCGGTTTTGGTTCGGTTCACGTGAACTCGGGCAAAGTTCAAATGCAAATGTGAATGCCATCTGATTGAAAGCAAGCAAGCGGACTATAGCACACGGCATCCTGAATATAGAGACAAAACAAACATGCACATCTTCAACCAATATTATCATTTATAGAAATAATTTTTGAGACAATTAATCGCTCAGCAAAATCTGTTATCGTGACAGGCCTAGTAAGGGCCATTACATAATGGTATCAAAAACAGAAGTGATCTAAATAAACACCTGAAGAGACACATTAACCCATTTAAAAACCCTAAAACACAAGATGGAAGAGTGCAGAGCATGTTTTCTTTGAATGAACCAATACAAAGACCTGAAACTGTCAGCTACACAGACGCAGCTCAGCGCGGAGCTAGATTTGATGTGTGTGAGCTGAAACTCTTTGGTCCCACCTCAGACAGCGCCTTCTTGTCCTGAACCTTGTTGGCCCCGAGGAGACGCAGGACATTTTTGGCCCCCTCGGCGACAGCGTGCTCCACCCTGTAGTGATGTCTCAGCTCTTCGATGCGCAGTTCCACCCCACAGAGGTCGTGGTTACCTATGACACCACACAGCAGTGACAACAGTCAACTTCAGTTTCACATGAGGTGCCTCATCAGTCGGATGCTCAAGGCTCTCTGCATTGTGGTGAACTCCCCTGTGGATCCTGAGTGTGGTTAATGGCTTAATGCATGTTGTACATTACACAAGAGTAAGAGAGCAAAGACATTAAGGCATCTGACGGAACTTAACCAACATTAAACTCCAACCACCGATTGCTGACAGAAGCACAACTTAAACAGCAAACGGAGCAACTAAAACCCTCTCATGACTCTACAACTCCAGCATTGTGTAACTGAATATTTGTGACAAAACATGAAGGATTTGATCATTTACTTAAACAACTTGGTTCTATTAAAAAATATAACATCTCAAAAAATAATTCACTCTAAACCAGACGTCTGCACCCTGTGGCTCCTACTGATTAATCAAAATCCTAAAATGTAATGGTAATTTTAAAAAAAGTGTCTTTAGCAGCTTAAAATGAGATTTTAAAGTAAAAATTCAGAGGAATAACATGTGAACTTTGAGAATAAGGTTAAAATTCTGACATTAAAGCAAGAATTAAAATGTTTTATTCTGTTCTGAGTAAAGATTTTTTAGAATTTGTCTCTCAGGATTCTGTGCCAAAAAGTCAGAATTCTGTGAAAAAGTCAGAATTTTGTAATTAAAACAAAAATTCTGAGGCTCAAGTCACAGATTCAGGTCCAAATTCTGGGAAAATAGTCTGAATTTTGCAGTTAAAATGACAATTTTGAGATTCAATCTGGATTCTGAGAAAAAAAGTCTGTTATTTTTGGTTTTTTTTATTGGCGTCTCTAATCCTCTTCCATAGTAGGTGGTAAATTTTTATTATTATTTGTATCTCGAGAGTTCCAGAAGAGGGCAAAGTATCACAGTCATCATATTCAGCCGCGCATTTCCATTTACCCCTGACTCTGAGCCACTGGCTATTTATTTCACCACAGGGATGTAATGAAGTGCTAATGGAAGCCCGAGTAATGCAGAAAACGAGGAGCGGCACTCTCAGGCCCATAGTCAAAACACTGCTGAGCTCCTTCACTTGAGAAACAGACACAGGATCAGATCCAATCGCACCCAGGAAGCAAATTCCCAGCTAAGTGGAAAGCTTAATGGCACAGCAGGCAATAAACTCAATGGAGCAGAGGAGAGGTGGGAGATAAGCAACAAACAGGATAATTAGCGTTTAACAAGGTGAGTTTGACTTTCAAAATAAAGATTATGTTTCTGAAGATCAGCCTTTGAAAGTCTTGTCAGAGAGGAAGGAGAGAAGGTGGTGGAGGAAAGCAATGTGGGTCCTTTCATCTCCAAATAAGGTGTTGCGCCTGGAGCCCAGACCCGGCGAGTCGACCCTGTAGACGGGGCGTGGTGCCTGGAGACGGTGTGTGTACTGCACACAACTCAGGCCCAGGATGGTGTAAATAAGACAGACGGACAGAGAGAGGCTGCCTCTCCAGCTTGAGGAGGAAAAACAACATTTATTTAATGCAACGTTGCCAAATCCCACAGAAGTTTCTGATGTGTGAAAAGTATTTGAGGTCAAACAAGGAGGTCTCTTTCTCTAGTGAGCGTGCCACACACAGAGAATAACCTCTAAGAACAGCAGGAAAGTGTCTTGTAAAAGTATTCACATCCCAGTCTTTTTTTAAGATTTTGTCCAACGACCAACACAACCTTCAATGTACTTTAATGGAATAAATTTGAAACGATCAATCGTGATTAATCGGCCCTTGAAATAATCGTCAACTAATTTATGAATCAATTAATCATCAACTGGAGTAAACAAACTCAAAAAATGTCCAAATGCTTAAACAACATTCTCACAGCAACAATTAACCAAATAAATTACAAAAACATATATGTTTTGCACTTAACATAAAACTTCAAAACTCTTCAAGTAGCATAGTTGTAGTTTCACCTGGTTCAGATTCTCTAAAATAAAAATTAAAAAATAATCCTACTTTGCACTCTTTCCTATCCATTAATTGGTTAATCCAAAAATAAACAGATTAGCAAACCTACAATGTGTTGACGTTAAGTCGAATAAAAAATGTTTGAGCTTTTCACGTGTTTATGTTAGATGTATTTTTTATCTGCAGATGCATTGTTTGCTACGAATTATGAAGGATTATTACATTTTAAGCAATAAAAAGTTTTTCTTCCTTTTTTAAAAAGGAAATTTATACATTTATTTATTTGCATTTTTTTACTTCATTTCAAAACTTTTATAAAACAGGATTAAATAAATAAAAATTCAAAATGTGAATTTTTAAAAATCAGATTAACTGATTAATGTGTCAAGAATAATCAATTCCTAAAATAATTGTTAGTTGCAGCCCTACAATAAACCCAGACATGCAAAATGGAAGAAAACTTTAACAAAGGCATTCCCACTGATTTAACTTCAGACAGTGAGAAAACATGTTTTTTTTTAATTCGGTGCATGAAAATATCTGGTTTCAAATTTAGACTTTTAATCAAACATTTTATTGCCAAACTGTGCAGTTTGAATATAAACCCATTTCAAGAACTTGACTCAAAAAAGCACTTTCCAAACCTTGAAAACACCTATTTGAAATTAAAATTAATTCAAAAGGAAAACCGGTAAACAGATAAAACAACTTCCTTCAACTACTCAGATCACCCATATTGTTCAATATTAGAGAACAAATCTAAAGAAACAAAATAACTGTTCAACTTTGCCCTGCAGAAATGGAAATAATTCCTCACATCACATTCCTGAAAACCTTGCAGGTTTTCCACATGAAGGACATGGATGAATAAAGCATGCCCTTAAAAGGCCTCCAGTAATCTCTACTTGCACCTAAAAAGACACTCTCAGCAGCCGTCGGCTCCCTCACTCTGACATCAGCAGAAAAGTCCAGATTCCCCGTAAAATCTGGGATTTTTCTCCTTTTCTGTCCTGCTTTATTCTCTAAAACCCTCCTGGGTTCTGAATGACCCCCATCAATCTTCTCATATTTCCAGCTGAAGGGTTTAAATGTCCATCGGCTTGCTCTCGCCAGCAGCTTTTTTTACACGCTTAAGGGTAAAATCAGAAGGATATGATGGTTCAGATCCTGATTAATGTGCCAGGTGGGCGGCTTTTTGTTTTGCTCACTTCCATTTAAGGCCCACCTCACCTTCACACAGAGCGAACGCTCTTCATCTTACTCCGCACATACAACCAGCAGAGCCATGTGAGGACAGAGAGCGGGCCTCTTCATTGATCTGTTTATGCTGCTGTGTGTCCGCCGTGCTCAGGACGGAGCTGAGGAAAGCCAGGCTCCGGATCGAATGACAACGCAAAGGTGAAAACAATAAAAAATAAAAAAAAGAACTGACCCCTCTCTGCCAGCTGACAACTGTCAGAAAGCAAAAATACTGAATTTACAAGCCTACACAGTCTTGCAAATGTAATGCTGTTAAATATATTTGGTTTTAAACTGTTTCTGTTCAGACACTTTTTTTTTTTGTTTGTTTGTTTGCTGCTTGTTTTTAACAACTTTAAACATTTAGAGACTGAAATTTTCACCTGCCTGTTGTTCTTTGAAAGCAGTTCAAGCTCAGTTTAGATTTATAACCAGACCAGAAATCTGGGACGGCTCGGGCCAAAATAATTTGTTAATGGTCGGATTTGTGCTTCTGTGGAAGAACAAACGAGAATGCACAACTCTCGTTTGTGCATTCTCGTTTGAGAATGCTCGTTTCTCAAATGCGCATTTATTATTATTATTATTATTATATTAGCAGAATTATTATTATTATTATATTATCTATAATAATATACACTATATTTAAAGTCTATATTATTTAGACTTTAAATATAGTCTAAATAATATAGTCTCTTATTTAGACTATATTTCTTGTAGTCTAAATAAGAGTTGGCAGCTCATGCGGCTGAGGAAAGAAAGAAAGTAAGGAGGAGAAGTTAACGTACCTCCAACCTGCTCCGCTCCCATCAATCACACATCTTAGAGGATTTACGCAAGACTCACCCTGAGGTGAGCTGAAAGTTGTTAAAAGCTAAAAACAGGAAAAGCTACATTTATTTTGCTCACTGAAATTATTATCTAAAAATGAAATGAAAGAAGCAAAATCCTAATTAAAACAATTACTGAGGTTTATTTTGGGTTCACGTTGGGATGTTTTAAGGCTCGATCCAAACTCTAATCAGATCGAGTAGAGAGTGTATGAACAGCAGCTCAAAGCGGTGCACAGATTGTCAATTTAATTTAGGTCTGAACTTTGACTAGGCCTTCTGACAGATAAATGTGTTTTTGTCTCAACCAAACATTTCCAACTGGATGGTTGGGGTCGTTCTCCTTCAGGAAGGTCAATCTGAGTTTTTTTGAGTTCAACTCAAAAAGCAATAAAGTTCCGAGCAGCATCTGCAGAACAAAAACCCCTCAAACAACAGCACAGGAGGAAAAAGAGGCGTAATTTCTTTAGACTCACCCTGTGTGTCCTCGGTGTGCTCAGTGGCCTGCACGGCTTTCCGTATTTGCATCCGGATGATGTCGATTTTGGTCTTGCTGTCCTGCAGCATCTGCTGGGCCGTCTGCAACATTTTCTTATCCTGGAAAACAAAAAAAAGAAGAAAGTCACATGAAACGGTTCAGACTAAATCACAGAGTTTACGGTGAGATGCGAGTTATAAAAACTTTGAAGGAAGCAGAAGCATAACAGTGAAATCAAAACTAAAAACAAAAACCAATCTGTATGAAAAGGCAAGGGAGAAAAAGATGGAAAAGGATTTAGGTTGTATGTTTTATCACAGTCTGAGTTAGCAGACTGTTCCTTCTCAGTCACCTGGGGAGACGATGTGATGGATGTGTCCTTCATCCTACTGAACATGACACTGTGACTTCAGTGTGTGTGTGTGTGTGTGTGTGTGTGTGTGTGTGTGTGTGTGTGTGTGTGCGCGTGTGTGTGTATTTCCCTTGTGTGCCCATCAAGGGAAATATTCCTCTACCTTTGTTGATCCGTTGGCGTAAATGGGGATCATATTCTCCACCCCCTGTTTGACTTTGAGCTCGATGTTGAGCTGCCTCTCCAGGGCGGCGATGCGCTCCTTGTGGGCTGACGTGCGACTCTCTGCCCCCGGAGACCTGGGACATTCATCTGTGGAAAGACGGCAAGGTTCGAGACGATAAAATAAGGAACAGGACGGTGGTTCACACGGTGGGGGAAAAAGGGAAAATTACTCCACAGGGAGTTCAATGGAGCATCTAATAATATGAGGCTATACTTGGGTAACAAAAGCAACGGTTGGCATTTTGAAAAAGATGCAATGTGGTAATAAGTCTCAAGAGGTCTGTAATAAATATGCAGTTAAAATTCTCCAAGGCTTTGGGTTATTATTAAAAAACATTTTATTTTGTAAAAAATAAAGTTGCATTACATTTATTAATCAAGATTAGATTGATGAAGGAGCTTTGGATTTACTTCCCTAATCATAATTTAAGTTAAAGTTGTCGTTTAAATCTTTTTTAGCTTCAAACACAAATACTTGTTTTTACTATTTCATTATCTATATAAAAAAAAAGATGAATAAAGGAAACAATTTCACTAAAATTTGAACAAAAAAAACTTGTATGCAACATGGCTGACAAATATGAATAAAAATGCATTTGTGGACAAATGAGCCAATTGAGAAAAAAATAAAGTAAAAATCTAGGGACTTGGACAAACTAGTTGGCATCCTTGGTATAGATATGAAACAACCACCTGACAACAAATTAATCTCCTTACAGTAACATAATCTCACATGGAAACATTTTCTTGGAAAAATCCAACTTTTAGTTTGAGTAAATTAATACAAAAAAACATGTCAAACAATTGTTCCTAAACAAAAAGACTTTTGTCCTTAATTATTTCTTAAAACATAAATTAACAGAATCGATTTTTTGCATACTTCACTTTAAAGTGACGTTTTTCTGCAAATATGATGCAACACAAACGTAAACAGTTTAACATCCAGTTAAAGACCCAGTAGAGTTTACTAAAGTTTACAGGGTCTTTAAATGGACCCGTGAAATTTGGTCAGATGAAAGTAAGGGTGATTTTATACTTGACAGTTCGGTAGACTCTGATCGATTGAGGACCAAAATTTTTTATATGTGTTATATTTTCAACTGTTCACGCTACACTGTGCGAAACAAACCAAGCACTTTGAAAAATCTGTTCACCTTCTCACCTGTGGAGGCGTTGCAGCAAGAAATACTGAAGGAAACGACATGAAGAAGACACTGAGCGCAACTTCTTTCTTTCCAAAATGTAAACAAGCATGGAGTGGGAATTTTAGGATTTCTCTTTTGTCTTCTGTAAAAGACCATGAGCCGTTTCTCCCTTTAGCTCTCAGTTAATCCAGAATTCCCTGCACTGCAGTTCACTTCCCACTTTTGGAGCAGTCTTCAGTCCACTTAGCATTCACATATGCATTCAAACCGCACCAGAGTTCACTTCAACCAAAGGCTTTCACTTTAGGCGGATCAGAGTTTGCTGTTTTGTTTCACATCAGAGTTTGATTACCCTTTCACTTCCCCGAATGAACCAAACTTTCTACGCTAACAAAGATTTAGTTTCTCGCAAGCAAACGCCTCAGGTAGGTTTGGTATGAAACAAAGAATGAACATGTGGAAAGAGCCTCAGGTCCAATGTGAAGCGTAGTGGTGAATCTATGATCCTGTGTGGCCCTCTCAAAGTATATGGCATCAAAAACTCTTTAAACTACCAGGAAATTTTATATCAAAATCCATTAAACTCTCAGAAAATGTGCTATTGCTGAGTCACCAAACACAAAATCTCAGTCCTGAATCCTACCTGCAATTTGTCGATTCACAATAATCTTAACAATACATAAAATAATGTAAGCTAAAGCAATTTTCTTTTACAAAAATGGAGTGAAATAAAGAAGTGATGATTAAAAACCAAGCGATCACAGCAGTGGTAGCCGTACCTTTGCTCTCCTCTCCTCCCTTCACCACGATGTGAGCATCCAGCTCCTGCAGCTGAGCGTGCAGATTGTCCAGCTTTCGGTTCGAAGAGCGCAGCTGACTGTCCACCTAACGGCAAAACAAGAAGAAACAGCATGAAGTAATTCATTTAATTATAGCTATAAGCCATCATTCAGCATTACTTCCTCTGAGAAACTATCAGAGTATAACTGAAATTAAGGAACCATCTGTTTGAAGTATGCAGTCTTAAACAAGAAGCAGAAAATAAAACAAGTCTTGTTTTTTGTGATTTCTTAAGAAATACATTTTTTAGTTCATCTGCATTTAAGTTTTCATCATGGTACCAATCAAACTACCAAAGGAATAATTAATCCAAAGTGAAGAACCATTTTATTCTGCAGGTGACATAACTCCCTTCTCACTCTAATCCTACAGATTTAGCTAAAAGCTTTCAGGCTTCTCCATCATTAATCCTGAATTTCACCTAATTGGATGCCTTCACACCCACCTTAAAAATCAATTAGTCGATAGAATAACAAAATAACTCAAGATATAAACAGCACAGCGCCTTAAAAAAGCATTAATAAGACTTAACTGAAATCTTAACCCACACATCCCTACTTTAATTTCTTGATAACTGAATTTAAACATATTCTTGCTCCTCAGCTGTGGGTTTAAACCATTTTAAGCTAATAGCTACACTTTGGCAAGTTTGAAACTAGAGCATACGCTCTTTTTGGTGACACTGATTGTTTAATGTTGCATAAAAATAACAAAAAGTAAAGAGATTGGAATGTAATTGAGAAGTTGTTTTTGTTGCCAAAGCCAAATCTGTGAGATGGAAATTATAAAAATGTTGCATCACCCCCCCAAAAAGCTGGATCAAGTCCTTCAGTGAACTCAAAGCAGGACATTAGCATTGTTCACATATTTGATTATTTATTGCAAGTCAATGTTATGCAGCTCTAATTCAGACTCAAAATTTCACCGCTATGTTCACAAAGCAGGTCTTGGTGATCAATTCAGATTTTTTGTTGCAGAAATCTAATTATTTGTGTGTGGTATCAGTTTGCATTATTGAGCTGTTGGCTCATTATGAGACCATGATGATACAACAACAGTCTTCAGTCAGAAGCCTTGTCAGATTAGTTGACTGCTACTGGAAATCCTTCCTGAAGCAGCAGCATCACCATCAACAATAACAACTCTTTGAAGGTCCATGAATGCTATGAGTTGAGACAGCATTTAATTTCTCTTTGGAATAAATAAAGTGTTTTTGAATAAAATTGTTCTTTTCTTCCACAGACGGTGTGTTACACCCAAACATTTACAACAATTTACCGTACTGGACAATTTGATGATTTTGATTAAGGAAGCGCGATAAATTAGGACTCATATATCAGACTGATACCGGTCATTTTATTATATATCATTATTGCTTTGATAAATAAAACTGGGCTGAAATTAATAACCAGTATTTATTTCTGTCTTGTCATTTGTTTCTAAATGGGGAGTGGAGGAAGTTAGTTTTGTGACAGTGATGCAGAAGAGGATTGTGGGTATTTTAACTGAAGTAGTAGTTAAATTAGCATATGGTTGTTTCTTTCAAGGTGTCAAAAAGGTAGTGAAATGTATATAATATAAGTTATCAGCAATAACATCAATACTTATATTCCAAATTTGGCCCAAATTTTCATATTGGTGCAAACCTAATTTTTTTCCCCCATTTCTATTTATACATTTTGACATGCAGTTTGATATAAACAGGTTAAAATGCAAGTGGTATTCCAAAGTAAATAAACATTTTTTTTTGCCCAATTCCAGCCATCAGTTTGAAACCAATCCTTACCCCAAACAGAAATAAGACAAAACACAAAACAAAACAGGAACAAAAGAACCATGAAACTTGTATCTTGTTTGGTGTAATTGTCTTCAAGGAAATAAAGTAGTGGATAAATGATTGAAGAAAAACCTGTCAGTCTAAACTTGATTTTTTTTTTCTAGCTTTAAAAAAAGAAATGGCATCCTTTAGATAGAGTACCACCACCGGTGGGTGAGGATCTTTCCAAATCAGTAAAGTTCTGCGTTGAGCCGATAACGAAGTAAAGGAAACGTGCTTCCCTGATTTTGGGAAGCTTTTGTTCTCACCTGATGTGCGTTCCTCTTGTCAGTCGTGGCGCGGCGCAAGTTCTCGGCGCCCTCCTTGATCTTCAGCTCCTTCCGGATCTCCCTGCGGATCCTCTCCCGCTGCTCGTCCAGGAGCTGCTGGACACTGGAGTCGGAGAAGTCGGAGTTCTGGTCCAAACCGAGCTGCTCCAGAACAGACAGCTCGCCTGGGTCACTCTGCAAGAGAAGGAACAGAAGGGAAGGGCGGGAAAAACAAGGGAAAATGGGGGACAAAGGAAACAGCGGTTAAAACGTGTGATTGTTAACACTATAAAAACGAAAGAAAAGAAGAATCGTTAATGTAGATTAATCCTAATTTAATCCTCTTTAACCAGTTAATGTGTGGAGCTGAGACTGAGGAGGAGCGAAGGGGAAGAGATGGTGAGTCAGATAAGGCAGTAATGGGAGGAAAGGCAAGGAGATAGTGATGGGGGAAGGAGAGGAAAAAGCCAGTTAGGTAAAAATGAGAAACCTTAGAAACAAAGCATCAATGAAACAAGATCCATTTCAACTGGTTTTCATAGTATTTCAAATTAAAGTATTTATGTTGGCCTGTCAGCCAAAAAGGTGAACAATGGTCCAAGCTGTCAACTGTTCTCAGATTTTTCCTCTGATTCTGTCTCTATTGGGTTAACCAACCTGATCTTCCCAGTGAAATATACATCCTAAGTCATCAATTTGAGCAAAAAATAAATAAATAAATAAAAATGTGGAGAGTCATCAAGGCAGGAACACACAAAAACTTAGTCCAAATCCTCATCGCTGAGCAGGAATCACACCAACCTCAGAGCTGTCCTCATCCTCCTCGTCCCCATGCCAACACATAACCGACTCAGATCTGACGAGTCCACAAAGATACAAAAGGGGGACGAATGTCTGCGGTTCGATTCCTCGCTCAGGCGGGCGGTTTATGCCGCACCAAGAGCAAAATGTGCTGGCTGAGGGTGACACGATAAAAAGAGATAAAGAGAGGGAGAGTTAAGTGAGAGAGGAGGGGAACGCCTCCAAAAGAGGATATCCGTCCCAACACCGAGCTGCTCAGGCCTTTCCTGTTTCCTCTGCGATTTCTGCTGCTGTCAGTGGCGAGTCAGATAAAGAGAATACAGCCGTTCGCTCTCCATTCTAGGGTTTGGTAATCATTCTTGGAATTAATGCATCAGGCCTGTTTGTGTTCAAACTGTGACCTTTCCTTTGCTCTCACTTGAGATGCTGATATTATCTTAAGGGAAGAAACAAGAGGATGAGATTTCCAAGCACTGGATCAAAGCCAGGCAGCAATATTGGGAGACATAAATGTTGCTAGTTGGATTACTTGTTTCCTATTATATACAAGCTTCCACTTCTACAGAAAGATGGAAAAAGCATAATAAAATCTCTACCGGAGTGGTTGTGGGTGGAGCAAAATGCCTTATAATGGGTTCCTATGTTCTTAAAAGTAAAAGGATGCACTGATCCACTTTTTCCACTTCCAATACCGATATCTGAGGTTCAGAATCAGCCGATACCGATCCGAAAAACAGAGAACTGACTTAAAACGTTTCTTTACAAATGTAAATGTGCTGAATTACAAATTTATTTGAAATCTCTGCAGCAGCACACTTAAATATACCATTAGCTTCTCAAGCTTGGTCAAACACGCAAAAATAGCAACTTTAATTATTTCCAGGGGCGCACCCATTGCAGTTTTTGGCTGATCACAGATTACCACTTTAAAAAAAAAAACAAAACAGTCTGCCGATTTCGATTTTGTCCGATACCAATTTCTTTTGTCTGAAATGTCGCTAAATATAGCAAGAAAGTTGCTGAGTCGGTAACAGTGGGGTGACTGTGGCTATATGGTGCAGTCGTTTTGTGATCGGAAGGTTATCGGTTCGATTCCAGCTTCCTCCTGCCACATGTCGATGTGCCTCTGGGCAAGGCACTTAACCCCAAATTGCCTACCACACGGTGTATAAATGTGTGTGCGTGTGTGAGTGTGAATAGGTGAATGTAACTCGAGTGTAAAGTGCTCCGAGTGGTCAAAAGACTGAAAAAGGCACTGCACAAGTTCAGTCCATTAAAAGTGCAAAAGCTGGCTGGTGAAAACGTTCACCACTATCGCAGCAGTGGATAAAAACAGGACTAATCTCAGTGACACAGAATAAATTAAGACTAATTCCTGTAATCTAAAAATGTTCAAGGCTCGGTACATTTAGGACCATGAGGTGGCTTCAGACAGAAAATCAGCTTCTTTTAGCTGTTGTGGTGAAAATGCTACAATGACAAAATGTCTTACACTAAAAACAGCTTCATGTGATACATGGAGGAGATGGCAAATTCAAAAACAGAGATGTGTTGCTTAGGCTTTTAAATGAAGGTTATTTGGGCTGTCATATTTTAGGTTATGTCATCGAATTTTTCATTGTACTGACATTTTATTGTAATTTATGCTAAGACAAATTAGACTGAGAAAAAGCAGTAGTTGTTAAACTCTATAGTTGGTTATTTATTTGAACTTGGTCGCCCGCTAAGTGTTGGGTTACCTTAAAGAGAGTGATGGTTTTGACACCATCACTGTTTTTTTTTAACAACAAAAGTATTTCCACACTGCTGAATTTATCGGTATTTTAAGTAGTTCCGTGTTGAAAGTGTGGTTGCTTTTTACAGTCCAGCTGTTTCTGCTGAAAGCACCTCAGACCTTAGGAGAATAAACGATTTCAGCTGTTTTATAAATGCATCTTGATGTAAATGTTCACCAAAACAAATGACTCATCAATACAAGCTTAATTTAAAGACTCTTACTGGAGCGCATGTTCACACCAACCCTCACCTGTGCCCACCAGGTGACTCAGATATTAACACAGCCTTTAAAAAACAAAAAAATAATTAGAAAGTGAGGGCAGAAATAAATAGATAAACAGAAATAAATTAAAAAAATTTTTTAAATAAAAATAAAAAATACTTAAAAATAAAACAATAAATGAAGGATTAAAGTAAAGAAATAAATATAGCTGTTAACAAAACAAAAATGAAGAAACTTAAAAAAGGAAACAATAAAAGAATAAAACAAAGAAATGGCCATTTAAAACAACAAAGTTAAAAATATATATTTCTAGATAAAATAAAAAACAAAAGAAACAAAAACGCAAAAAATCTATTTTCAATAATTAAAATTGAAATAAAAACATAAACGTTAAAACAAAGAAACTGAACTATGTCCAGGTCAACAGGCTTAACTCGTCCAGTTGGTGGGAACATGCCTCCTGTCACTGTCATTTGCTACAGACGTGTCGGCAGCAGCAGATGTTTGCAGAAAGTGATCCGATAAAAATATGCAACATGGCAGGGAGACCAAATCACTCAACTGAGTCACATCGGTGGTTGTGACAGCGAAGCTTTTACTCTGCACCAGATTTGCTTCCCCTGTTGTAAAAGTGTCAAACTTCAGGTTCACTTGAAGACCTGGAAGACAAAGATGGCAACATCCGCTGGGCATGAATAGCTAATCTCATGCATCTTGTTAGTAAGTTTGCCCGGGGAAGAACATTCGGCCATAGTGTTCAGGGAGGCCATGACGGGCTAATTCAATAGATAAAAGCACCAAGAGAGTGTATTTCAATCAGACTGCGTGTGGCCTAGTGAAGCCTGGGGCCGGACAGAAAGCAACGACATGTAAAGTGAAATATTTGGATATTTTTCTTTCTGCTGTACCCCAACTGGGCTGACCACAGAGTGCAGATCCCCATAAAGAGGTCACAGAGTTGTGCAAGCGGACAAAAATAGGAGAGGAGATATTCACTTTTAATGAACATGAACACAAAGCTCCTCTCAGTTTCCAGTGAAACGTGAGAACATGTCACTGTGAGAGCAAGGCCGCTGAGCTCGGCACGCTTGGAGGACTGCAACCTGCGCCTCTTGTGACGATGAGTGAAAATGCCCTCAGAGCAGCGATGGGATGCCTTTAACGTGACAGAAGAAGGACAGAAGACCTTTGTCTGAGTTAGAAGTCGCAGCCCGTATCAGACGGAGGAGGAAGAAGAAAGAGAAGTGGTTCGGGGTTAAATGTCTTCAGTTACTATGTGCTTAAAATTCAACTCAGATTTCTAGCAACAAATAATTTGTGTTTATGTTGGAGAAAATAACTGCAGCGACTCTGCCTGAGTTCACAACATGTTTACAACTATTACTATTGCTTTATGCCCCTCCTCAGACTTAAATGTTTCATTAACTCAAATATATCTTGAGTTAATGCAAAAGCAGAGTTTCAATAGTCAATTATGCTTATAAATAATTCACTAAAAAGACAAACACTAAAAACCCACTTCTTAAGAGTCGCTTTTGAACCATAATGGATGGAATACTGACCAACATATTTGAGGTGTATTGATGATTTTAACAGAATGAGATGTCTGTTATTGGTTGTTGACTGTATGAGGGGTTTATTATGTTTTTTTGTGTGCATTTTCACAATATAAAGCACTTTGAACTAATGTGTTTCTGAAATGTGAGATACAAATAAACCTGATAGATTAATGGGAGGGGAAAGCTATCCAAACCAATCTGATATTATGTGAAAAAGTAACCGTCAGCACCAGGGAGCAGCCATCATTGTTTGGCCACTTTCATTAAGTCTCCACAGTGGGACGTTTTCGAGCATTGATATTCTGTTTCTGGCCACAATAAAGAATCTTTGAGTTTGGACTTTGACTAGCCCACTCTAAAATCCTAATTTCGTTCTTTGATTTTTAAACTTATACAATAGTGGACTTATTTTTGTTTTTGGATCCATTGCACTGGTGTATAATCCAAGCACCTTCCATTTTAAGATCACAAACTGATATTTATAGATTTTCCTTTCAGGATTTATTTTGGTCATGACCAGAAATTACTGGTCCATTAATTAATATGAATTAAAGTAGCATATATCCCAAGACAACCACAATAGCACCAACAAGTTTGACTCTGGGAATAAGGTTTGTTTTTTAATATCTTTCCATTTTTACATCATATGTAAAAGGGACACAGGCCTCCCAAAACGTCGCACTTTTTGTCTCATTAGTCCACAGATTATTTCCCTCAAAGTCTTGGCAATTATCAAGATGTTTAGTTGCAAATGATTTTTGAGGATGTTTGTGGAATGTATCAACATTAAATTTACCAAATAATTTGATTAAAAAAGAGAGACTTAGAACTTTTAAATGATTTAGATTGAAATTAAATGAAAATTAAACAAAATAGAAATTGATGTAAAAAACAAAACAAAAAACAAAACAAAACAAAAAACGAAAAACAATATACCTACAAAATATATAAAAGAAGAAATTAAAATGGATTTCATTTTCCCAACTTGATAACACATATTCAGTAAAATGTTCTGAATGATTAAAACAGCTTTTGCAAAGTATAACTGGCTTTTCAGAACAATTGAGGTTATGGTGACCAATAAGAATATTTTCCATTTTAATTCCATGACAGAAGCAGGTTTGTTCCTACCAGCAGTTTGGTTAAAAAGCTTGAGCAAAGAACAAATACTAAGATACAGTATCTTAGAAACAGCTGGAGCAGAAATGACCTTCTCATACACAGATTATGCATCATATGATGGTTATGTGATATATTAGGAACCACAGAGCATTTTTTCTTCAAAGTGAATGGTTTAAAGTAGTAAAAAAAACAGGCAGCTGTAAGGATTTGAGTCAAGTCAGATATGAGAGGGTTACATTGTCTCCAAAGCCTCAGCTGTTGGAGGGATATTCCCAGTCTGCAGGGGGCAGGAACAACCCGAAGTGATCCAAGAAAAGGAGCAGGAGAGAACCACCAACAGAGTCAAAGTGGGCCAAAGCCTAATGATGCATGTCGACCTGCAGCCGCTCAGATTGCTGAAGAGGTTCTGATAAGAAGGTACCAGAATCCAAATGCATTGTAGTTTGTTGCGACCCATGCAGGGCAACGGGCTGTCTAAAGCTTTACAGACACTCCCAAATAATTGTCCTTACAGAATGATGCTTATGAAGCAACTCAGTCATTTCTTGGAAACTCTCTTTATTTCATTAAACTGTGCTATTCTGTTAATATTTGTTTATCACAGTCTTTGAAGTGTACAGCCACCACATACTGTAAATATCTTTACCAATGCCATTCCCAATTGTTGTAATGGTTTTACTATTTCTTTATCAGCTGCAAAGATTTAATAATTCACAAATTTCCTTCAAATAGGAAGAGCTGTTTCTAAAGTAGTCTGCAGGGAAAAAGCAGACTTCTCTTTAGGGATGCACTGACAAAACTCTGGGCCAAAATTGTTATTAAAAGCATTAAAGGGGTCCTTTTATGCAAAATTCACTTTTTGCATGTTTTTGTACTTCTAGAAACAAAAAGTGAGAACAAAAACACCTAGTCATTTTCTGGCAATAACTTAATGTTTTTTGGTGTCTGGAAAACAAGCCGTTTCAAACATCTTTCCACATTGACGTCAAAATCTCCAAGCCCTGCCCATCGCCTAGCAACCAAAGAGTAGCTCCGCCCACTTCACCGGTAGTAGACAAGCATGTTTGGTCAGCTACATGTTTTGTTGTTGGCTTCAATGAACAACATGAGTGAGTCCATGCACATTTTCTTCTTCCGCTTGTGGGTCTGACTGAGAGTCATAAATGTGCTGTTGTACAATTGCGCATCTGTTCGCAGTCACTTTCACGTGTACAGAGTGGAATATTGAGTTAGGTTGCAAGGCCAGCAGCAGCTTTTTTGGATTTAAAGTGACAAGACGACCTAAAACATCTAATTCTGGAAGGAGCTCAAAATAGGCAGAACTGGACAGATTAAAATCTCATGACCTAAGAATGATTTTGTGCAAAGAGTAATAAGATAACATGCAGACATATTTCTGAAATGTTTCAATTTATGAAGCAAGAATTAGACTTTAATCTAAAGTCATCTCACCATAACATCTTGTAACTTTTAATTCCAGCTACAGGAAAACTTGGCTATTTTTGCCGTTTTGTCCCAAAGGCAGTGACATCAGCAGAAGAAAACTCAACCTAATTTATTTACTGGAACTCGTAGGTCATTTCCGTCTTCAGTTCTCAGTCATTTTCCTGAAAAGTCAAACCAACGGGAAATACAACTTCCTGTTCTTGTCAAATAAACTGTCTGGATGGCGAGAAGAAAAGAAGAGAGGACAACACATGGATGGAGTACTGACAAGAACAATCGTAAAAATAAAATTTTAAAAAGTTGCCTCAAAGCATAAACCCATTGGCTCATTATTTTTAAAGTGTGCAAGGGCAACGGGACGCGTGTTCAGTCACTCATGACAAAAAGAAAGAGGCTAAATCGCAGAGCTGAAGAGAGAGCAACGTGAGGACAGGAAGAGAGGGGGCAGAGAGGCAGAACAAGACTGAAAACAACAATGAATCAGCAGCCACACAGAGGCTGCAATATAGGGCAAGAGTGGACAAAAACTGTCCTCCACAACTGCTCATCAGGAAGACAGACCAACCAGACCAAACATTTGAGTTTTTTTTTTAATTTACTTTGCAATGGGGGACACAAACAATCCCTTCCAGGTCAAAGGAACCCACTGAAAATGTCACTGTCTGAACAGAGGAGCTGGACTCAGAAAGAAACAGCATCTGCCTCGTGGAGAGCTGAGAGGAATCTGGAATAAAAGGCAAGCGAAAGACAAACAAACCTCTGTTTACTGCATATAACTGCCAAATGGATGAAATGCCCAGGGGAAGAACATGAGATGGGTATATTTCATAAGCATCCCTCCTCCTCCTACAAGGCATATCCTCCCCTGCTGTGTCACTAAGCAGTTTTCTTGTGCAAACATACAGGAGGAAGACTCAAATCTCACCTGAATTAAAGCTTTAACACCACAAATTAAGTCAACTGAGAAAAGGCCAGATTGAGGTTTATTCTTAATTTGTATTGATTCGGTTCCATCAGAACAAATGCAACAGTTTTTGTTGGTTTGCTTTGAAGAACTTATTTTATTTAGGCCAAACACAGATGGACAAATTGAACCAAATCCCAGGGACTTTTTCTTGAGGCATTGCAACATCCTTGCTTTGAAGCTTTGTCTGGGTCACACCCATCACATGTTGCACTGGATCTGTCGTTCCAGTCGAAGAAAGCAGACTGGAAACATCACCGCATGTTTTGGTGAACACCAGTTTTTTCAAGTTTCTTCAGAGATCTGGATTTAAAAAAATGTCTGATTCAATAAAAACTTACTTATTGTAGTCTTATTAGGTACAATACAAGAAAGAGCCAATTGCTCTTTATTGATCTAGTGTGTCTTGAACAGTCAGAGTTTGCACAGAAGTGAATACTCATTTATTTGTGGTTCTATATTCACAAATTCACCTATTTTAGGATTTTTCTGTGACGACTCCAAATTATTCTTGGAAAATTTGCGGATTTCTTTTCCTAGAGCAGATCTAAAATATTCCAAACAAACTGCAATTTGGGAAACTGAGATACGCTATTGGTTATTGTTTGGAAGACAGCCAATCCCAGAGCACCATTTATTTTTGTTGCCACTGATTGGCTGAACCCTCAGGATTGGAAATAAGGAAGACAATTTGTTTCTGAAATAGTGCCAAGACAATTTCCAATGTGCATAGTAATGCATGTTAAGGTATATTTGGTTTTTGAACTATTAAAAGGTGTAAGCACTTCTAAAGTTAACATCAGGTATTAGATGTTTCTATAGCTGTTCACAGGCAGCTCCTATCCTCCATATCAGGGGTTTACTGTAGTTTCATGTTTTACTGTAACAACAACTGAAAAGGAAATGTTTGTCTTTCGTTTCACCTCCGAACCATTCTGTTTTGTTAAAATAATAGAGAATAGCAGCAGCTGAAAATCTTCATTCTAAGAACAGCTTCAGTTCAAATACTTTGAGATTTATGTGGTGAAAAATAACAGAAATCTGGTTAGATGCCGCCTCTCTAAAAATGTGCCCCATGAATTTGGGTTGGCTTGACAAACTACTACAGATGCAAATGAATCATTTTATTTTTGACCTGAATAAACCCAGATTGCTTTTAAACTAAAACAAAGACAGAAAAAAATGATGTTTTTAGTGAGCTCTGCTAACTCTGCTAGCTGCTAATACAAAATACCGATATAATGTATTCAAATAATTGTAAAATCAAGTTTTATGGTCCTTGTGATCCAATATGCTGTGTGTCGTCACCTGTCTACATGATATACGTAAAAATATATATTTTTAGTGCTTGAGTGATCTTTATTCAAGTTATCAAAAATAACATTCCAGCAGATCAAAGTTTTCTAAAAACTGGAAATGGGAAAATATCTAGTTAAAGAAAAGCACCTTGGTAAGGACTCAGCCAGGACACCAAGAGAAACTGAATAAAAGTAAAATAAAATACAAACAACAACCACGCGAAGCCAAATATTAGGAGTGGAGCCAATTTGAGAATAATCTTTGAGGAAGGTTAAAGTGACGTTGAGTTGGGGGCCGATTGAGGCAAAAGGAGACTCCCTTTCTTTTCTATTATCCAATGACAATAAACCTGCTGAGGCTGGCATTCTCACCAGCCCTATTGATTCCTCCTCAGCAACAAGAAGAGGGGGGTTCAGCACAGCAGGTCCCCCGTCCATCAGCGTCTGCACCAGACGTGTTCAGTGAACAGAGCCGACACCCGTCAGTCACTGTCCAATCCCCGCTGAGCCGCCGACAACCTCCACTGCTGTCAGTCAGCCTCAATACACTCCCCAAAAAAGACACCACACTGTGTGTTATACATGTATAACATGACCAGAAATATTCAATAGTTGATTGGTCTCTATCTCTCCTTGATGGATGCCATAAGTAAATTTTTGGAATACTAAGATGAAGAGAAAATAGAGGTGAAAATTCGGGTGCACATATTGCAGTTTTCTGGCCGATCACCAATTTCTGATCTTTTAAAAAAAAACAACAACCTGTTGATTTTGATCTTGGCCAATCAAATTTTTTTTTGTCTGAAGTGTTGCTCAATATATCAAGGAAGTTGCTGAATTGGCAAGAATGGGGTGACTATTAACTGTAAATGCGCAGGCATGACCTGATCGGCCGGTTTGTCAGCCAAACCTCTCACAGGAGAAAAGAAAACCACGGTGGTTGATTTTTAGACCTTTGCCAAGGTTGATAACGTCGGTGGACAAGCTCGTCTTCACATGCAAAATTCGGCCGATTACCAATCTCCCAAATGAAGAAAATCGGCACCCAAAAATCAGCAGGCCAATAAATCGGTGCATCCCTACTGAAAATGCAATGTTGGAAAAATTGTCAATACGACTGCGTGCAAAACGTTTGTCAATATTCTGCTAATGTTGAAAAAATAATTCTATAATTGTGGTGTTTCCATTAACTAGGAAACATAATTAAAATCACATGTGAAAAACAAACCATGGCCTGTTTAACTACTTCCTGTAGTTTTCTTCTTCATGGTGTGAACCAGTGGTAACATCTGGTTGTTGATTATGTGACTTGTGTGTTACAAAAACAAAAGTGTTCCCGTTGCAGTTTTGTACTGTGCTTATGGAAAATATTCAACCTTTTGGACGTTTCACAAAAAATATATATATTTTTTTAAATCAAACAAAAATAGTAAGTGAAACAGATTTCTACAAATTAATGACAATTAGATCATATTTAACATGAACTTTTAGTTACTGTACATTTGCAATGCATAACTGTGCAGCTAGTATATAATTTAGTTTTTGAGTGAAATAAATTACTTATGAACATTGTTTTGCAAGCTTCAAGCGGCCATTTCAGTGGTGACGCTTTAAATGAAGATAAGCCAAGGCTTAGCCAGTTTCAAGGTGTGATTATTTCCAGTGTTACAGAAATACATGGATTATTTTGGAGGGTAAGATAAAAACTAAATCCCAAACAGGTCATGATACAAACTAGTGCAGAACTATTAGCTCAGTTGAGCTTTCCTGCTTCAGATTTTACGACTGCATGTTCTGCCTTCAGAAGCGATGTTTGTGTAATCGCTCTGACAGGTCTGGGGTACGTCGAAAGATAAGCTTCAAAGAAATGCAGCTCTCCAGATCTGCACACACTATCTGATACAACTGCATTTCCCCTCTGTGTTCAACTGTCTTAGTCGAACAGGGGCGAATCAGAAATGGGTTGTTACTGAAGAAAGCTGCAGTTCTGAACCAATGTTGATGGGTGATCTAGTTTTGTGACAACCTGTTAAAAAAGTGGAATACCTTTAGAGATTTTGTTTCTATATCTGTGCACTTAACAGCTACGTCCAATCTATTCCTGAGTGCTGCTGTTTATGAACACCGGATAGGAATGAGTTTGGCTGAGTCAGAGAAAACATCTGGAGGCATTCCTGAGACGCCTGAGTGGTGACAGCAGCCAACCTGGCAGGAACGACGGGGAGGAGAGGCAAGGCAAGACCTCAGGCTGCGATACGATAAGAAAGACGAGCTAGGTCTTTAATGCTGACCCGCTTCTATATAAGGAAATATTCTAGTTGTAGTGTTTAAATGAGGGTCATATATGGAAAATGCGGTTCACAATCACCTCCTGCATGTCAGAGATTAGAATGATCACTGATTTTAATCACATTACCCCAAACCAATGGTGTCCAAAGTGTGGTACTGAACTTAACTGTTAAAGAGGATGTACAATGGTTTCACTGTCAGAGTTCATAATCACAATGAAGCAAACCATATAGACTATAGCTAATATTTGTGACTTATCTGCATGTGAAAAACCTCTGAGGAAGTAGGTCTGTGATTAGCAGTAGCATAAAGCTATATGTATTCATTTTTCATCAATAAAACCTTAAGACAATGCCGTGCATGCATTCAAAAGAAGTAATTCGTGAGGCAATCTCTGTTTTTTTATAACTGAGCTAAGTGACGTTGATGATGTTTATTACATGAAGCACTCACAGTGAGTGCAGCTCATCCTGATCTCACTAATAACAATCTGTTCTGAGATCTAAACCAGACTAGGGAGAAAACATATGCACTTTTATGCTGGGAAGGTGTGCAACATTTCCTTCCAAGGTGAAACTGTGGTGACAGCTGAGCAGTTACAGACCAATTACTTTCACCTTGACAAAGTTTTTATGCATTCCAGTTTTGTTGTTACTTGACAAGAAAGCAGAGATGAGCACGTGATTTAAACTGCGAGTTGAAGTATTTATTCATTTCTGACTTTTCTCTCAGATCGTCACTCAAGTTTGTAGCTAAAATAAGATGTGTTTAATTTACATAGCTGAACATTTTGGCTCTGTTTTGGGAATTCAGCTGTAATAACATACAGTCTATGTGGGACAAAGTAAAACAGATGGGGAAGAAAAAAAAAAGGCAAAGATACAAATGATCCATTCCCAGTTCAATCTTCAGCAAAGCCAGACTGCCATGAACGTTTTAGAAATAATTTCCTCATATTTAGACCAAAATAATATGTTCATTTCGACAAACGTACATGGAAAGACAGGAAACATCATGCACTAGCTTAAAAATCTCTTTTTGTGTGTGAAAAAACATTCAACAATAAAAATATTCAATTTGTGACAAACAAAAACATCAATTTCTTATGAAATGAGTCTAAATAAAAATCAAACTTCTTTCATCCCGACGTCTCTGGTGGTTTTCTTTCAACTCTGCTCCCTTGCTGACACATCTTTTCATTTTTTCCTTCAAACAGAGGGAGGGATGAGAAGAGAAGAGCCAAACAACTCCCTTCCCCATGAGGCAGACAAAGGCCAAGGAAGCCTCTGAGCAGAGAGAGACTGACTGACTGGAGGAGGTGGACAGCTAGGGAGTAGGAGACACCAGGGAGGGACGGAAGAGACACAAGGAATGCCAAAAAATTATAAAGAAACAGGTGGAGGAGGAAGGGAGGCCCAGTTGGGCCACAGGAGGCAGGAGGCGACCGATGGATAAAAGAGCAGGCGAGAGCACGCTGGGAGGCCCGACTCGCTGCCAAGAGTCCGGAATCAGAGACACTGAGGGGACGAGGTCGCAACAAAGCTCAAGTCCATGGGTGGAGAATAGTTCTCTCTGATCGCTTTTGGCAAAGTGTCGGACATTCAAGACGCAGGGCAGCAAATTTAAAACCCTAAACGTCACCAAACCAAATATAATAATAAGCTGCAGGAGTTGCTTCATGTGTTGATGTTGGAATGGTCTGCGGCATTTCAAAACGTGTTCGCTCTGAAAACAGCGCAAGGCCTCTGCACATCCTGCAGCCCTCAGGCAAAAGCCAGTCACACCGTATATGTGACGGCAAGAGAGGGAAGAGAGAAAGAGGCTGAGGGTTCACAGCCATGACAAACCGCAGAACGCATCAGGCGTTTAAAGTTAAATATCAAAGCCGAGTGGAATGAAAACGTCCCTTGAGTAGTTTTGAGTGGCACCTGGACGCAATTTAGAAATGTTTTAAACAACTGTTGTAGATTGAGAGTTTTTGTGTTTCTTTTTGTATAAAATTTTCAATGATAAATTTGTATTTTGGGACAAAACCAACATTTTACTTTTATTTTTAAAAGTAAAACAAATCTACAGTGACTTTTTACACAGAAATAGGCTTAGTCACAGTTCTTTTTTGTTTCTGTGAATAAACTGAAATTCAAATGTTAGGAAATTGTACAACTTTAAGACCCTTTTGATGTTTTAAATTAGAATATATGCTAATTTGTTGTCCAGGAGGTAAAAAGAAAATAATAAAATAAATAAAACAAATAAAAAAGATAAATTGTGGTCTTTGAGTGTTTTCAGTTTGGTGATTTTGGCCCTCTGTGCAAGACATTTGGACACTTCTTCTATATAAACTTTTCTCGTAAAATTCAAGAACTTTTCAAGCATTTTCAAGTTTTCAAACTTTTTCAATACCACATATGGCGCTAAGAGCAATACAACCAAACTGAAAAAGATTGCTTTAATTCACCATTATATAATTTATTACTGTAAAATAATTTCTGTATTTCTAATTGAGCTAAAAACAAGAGAAGTTTGGTCCAATTTACCTTTAGACTGAGAAAAAAAAATAAAAAGAAATTTTTTTCTTTTTATTCGGCGTATGAAAATATGTGGTTTCATCTGTAAATTCCATATTCAGACTTTTGTTTTCACATATGATAATAGACTCTGTTCTAAGAGTGGAAATTCCCACCAATGGAATTTAACACTGTTGTATTTTGACCAAGACATGTCCAAGATGTTTCAATCTGATGTGAAGTAACTCTTCTTCAGCAGGCTGGCATGGAAATAAGTGCTGGGTTGATACTTACTCTCCACAGTACGTCTGGAGATGAATAAACAATGAAACTCACCAGTTTCAATCGCTTTTTAATACTACTTCTGTTGCTTCAGCGGAGCCGTGACTAACAGCTGACTCCAAGCAAGTCACGCTGCAAGTTTCATCATGTGAAACTAGTAGGCACAATGTGTGTGTGTGTGAGAGTGTATATGTGTGTGTTGGGAAATGGGAAAGATGCATGCGATGGAGCGTATTGCATTTGTGCTCCAAGAGCAGTTGTGAGCAACTGCTTGCTTGCAGCTCTGTGTGGGGCATTCAACGGAAGAACATGACAGAAAAGTGCATGCTGATGTGCCGCAATGACGCCTTTGGGAATCCTCTGCTTTGAGTGCGTGCGTGGGTGTGTGTCACTGCAAACACAGCGTTGACAGTTGGCCTCAGGTGTGGCAGCAGAAGCAGCGAGCAGCAAGTCTGCCTGTTTGTATTTTGGAGACCTGCTGGGACAAGTCGAAAACACAGCGTGATTATTTGGCCACAGAGACGCTACTGGCTCATGGTGGGGATTTTTTTTTATCCCATCTTTTAAGATATAATCAGAACTGACAATGCTAAACTACACCTTAAGTCAGGGATGAACTTTTAATTGCTGCTGAAGGCTGGAAATCAAAACGATTTGATCGTAAAATTTGAATTTTAGAAAATACTTCTGCTGGTAATAGTTTTTGCAACTTAACAGCATGTAACAGGCATAACAAATTATCTTCCAGCGACTGAAAATCAACATAAGAAAAATATGGAGATGTTAATTCATCTGTATTCCACAATCATAATAAACTTACCATTGACTTTATTAAATTAATACCCAAATTACACCATTTTTGATGGTAATATAGCCGAGCTTGAGTATCTGAGGCTCAAGCATCTACAAATGTGAGCATCTGCTTTCATGAGATTTTATACAAGATAATAAAATAGCCTTTTTATTGGCCCATATTAGGCAATTTAGATAAAAACAGGAACATCCAATTCATATACTTTATTGAGTAGAGAAGTTATACACAACAAACATTGTATTGTAAAAAAAAAAAAAAGGTTTGCCACTTCTTGTTGTTTTGGAGATTATAATTGCTTATTGTTCTGAATCTTCTGATGCAACTCTGGGACTGATAGGTATATATATTAACTAAGTGAGTTATGTAGAAAATAACATACATTACATATAATTTGTTATTTCTTATATAATAAAATAAAAGCACCAGCAGATATCAGGGCAGTTAGATTAGAGCTGGCTAGCCTGCAGTCTGTTGCTTAACATGCTTTTCTATGTTTACTTGCGTAATAAACTCTCAAGAAACCCTAATTTTACAGACAGTAAAGGGAAATGCTCAGTTTTGCAATTACAACATTTTTTTTAAAAAAAAAGCAAACTTTCTGTTTTGCAAACAGGGACCAAGTCTAAAAGCGACAGGCACACCAACATAGAGCAGTAACCGTGATCATGAAGTACATCTTTCATTTTATTAACAGTACTTTGAACTGTAGAAACAATGCCATGGAAATGTTTGTGTTAATTTCTTAAAACTGGGGTGCAACTTGACGACTTTAACTGGATCTTTTAGACAATAATTAAAACTATTTATGAATTAAACTTACTTTGTCCTGATTTTAATTGTACGGCACTTATCACCAGTCATAGTTACTCATAAAGTTGCAACTGCTTGCAACCTTATTATTGCAAGCAGTTTCTCTTTGGACACAGACGGCCATCAGTTTCCAGCTGCTAAAAAAACAAAACAAAAATCCATCACCTCTGTTGTGCAAGACCCATTTTAGTCAGAAGGAACAAAAAGTCATCCAGGCTTAACCCGTTACATCATTTGCTCCTAATCTGAATATCCCAACATTTAATATTGTTAAAAGCATTTTGCTTTTCACCGTCTCACACAAAGCAATCCACAACGACTTAAAAAGAGATTTAAAATGAGAATTTCAGCTAGGAAATATTGCCACAGGAATAAAATGAGCAAGTTGGTTTCATGGTAGATGGGAAGTGAATGTGATCCTCTTTAAATGAAATGTTTCATGTTATTTTTTTGTTGGTTTAAGTCCGGTTATTTAAAAGATCTGGGAATGATGACTGAGTCATAACAGCTTAATTATGTGTGAAGCAGGGAAGCATTTCAGTTCAATCTCTAATTATAAAGCCCACACTTCATTTTTCACTTTAATTAGAGCTTCAAACAAAGTGGAGATATACAGATGGTGTCGGCAGGGAAAACACTTTGTGTCACCATAGTTGCATGTGAAGATTGGACAAACACCAAAACCACCACCGACTTTAGTTGAGATAACCAACCGCCTTATGGTGGTTCTGACATAATATCATTTGCTCAACACGCTGCTGTGAGGCTTGCTGATTAATGCTTAGATGGTGGAGGCTGATTAAAACCAGATGGCACGCATACTTTGGGCTAAATAAAGGAACCAGTGCAGGAGAACATCTGATTTCTGACTTCAGAAATGACGTGTTGCCGTGGGAAACTCTCATAAATGATCACAAAAAGAATCAGGGCCTCACATAGGCTTGTGTATTCATGTTATGAGTTCATATAGTTTAGTTATTTACACTGAAATGTGGGCATATGGGGAAAATCATTAAGCAGCATATGTTGTTTTACCTGAAAACACCTGCTGTTCAAGGAGCTCTGACTCAATTTGTTTTTCTAAGCGCCACCTTTTCTGGCAAACATCCCTGGTAAAAACACAATCACACCCTCCTGTAAGCAATCGGAACAAGTTTCAGAACATTTACTTCATGATTTAGTTACATCCTGTTTTCAGCCTCTTTATCTGTGACATCATGACAAATCGATTCTGGCGGCTATAAAACTTTTATGAAGATGCTTTCAGGAACACTTCACTTGGCAGGATCCGAATCATCGATGTCAGTAAAACGCACAAGGACAAAATCAACCCAAAACAGGTTGAACTAATTATGAGAATCCCTGGCAAATCAGAAAAGCTTTGATCACCCTTTTATTGGCCTAATTAACATATTTTTCGGACTGTAGAGTCCACCTTACTATAAGCCGCGTCTACAAAGGTTTTTTTTTTTTTCAAAAAACAGGAAACGTAAATCCAAAGAAAAGCCACATGGTTCAAAGCGTTGGGAAAAAAGCAGCGGCTTATAGTAAATATGATAAATCAAATTTCCAGAAGCACTTGATCTGTCATTTAGAGCTAGATTCAAAAGTTAGCTTATTCCACTTTGGTTCAATTGGCTGAGCAACCGTTTTTCTTTATTTATGCACCAACATCTCAAAGATAAACATCACCCAAACTTGGGAATAATAAATATATGTCATTGACTGGTAGGTGAGGGACACCTTGGACAGGTCGTCAGTCCATCACAGGGCAACACAGAGACAGTCAGGACAAACAACCAAACACACACACTCACACCTAATGGCAATTTAGAGTGATCAATTGACCCAACAATCATGTTTTTGAACTGTGGGAGACAGCTAGAGTACACAAATAGAGCCCACACATTCAAATGTCATGAAGAAAAACCCAAGTATTGTGCAAGATGGCAAATCAAGTTTAATTTTGTAATAAAAAAAAAAAAAATAAACACACTTCACACTGTAACTGGAAGACATTTTGAATATCCAAAATGGAACATGACAACCAAAAACAATAAATAAAAAGGAAACAAAAACCACACACAACCAAAACCTCTAATAAAACGGATTACGTAGCATCTACAAACAAAAACTATCAGAATGGAAATTGCCAAGCTCAGTTTAATTCATTATGCAATTAACTGCTTAATTGTTTCAGGCTTAGATGCAGATCAGGGTCTTGGAGTTAATTTTCCCATTTCCACTGAAACAGACGTGTTCAAATCAAATTATCCTTGAACATTTCCATTAAGATACAAGACGATAAGATGCATTTCCACTTAGTTTACTTCTTACATTTGTTACATTCAAAACTACTTATTACTTTAGAACATTATTATACGAGTCAAATCCAAAGATCTAGGTATTCCTGTGTGATGAGTTGATTTAACTGCATGTGATCAGACTCGCAGCTCCACCCAGCTATCTAACCATCCGTCTGTGCAGGCCTGAGTTTAGTTATCAGCACAACTGGATCTCCAGCCTATTGTAATGTGCTGGATTGTTTGTGAAGGGGACATTAATAACTCCCATACCCTATTTATAACCTATAAGCCACTGTGCCCGCTTATGACGCAAACAAAATAATACAAGCACACACCCTTGAAGACAAACTTTGATAAAGGAAACCTGGACTGCTGTCAAAGATCTCAGAATACTTCGTTTTAAAATATAAAATAATAGACCCATCTGAATTTATCACTAGTCGCCTCGTGTCAACAAATGTTTAGTCAACGTGAAGTGAAAAAAGTCCGTCTTGTAAATATTCCCACTGGAGCGCGGCTCCAGAGGTCCAACCAGCCAAAGTGGTCAACATGGAGAAGAGGTCTGCAGAGGCAGGAGGGACACAGAGCAGCTGCTGCACAGCCTGGACAGCAGGAGGAGAGAAAGCAAGAGAGGCTCCAAGAGAAAGGAGGGGAGGGAAAGATAACAGACGGACAACATGGTGGATCACTTTACGCTCACAACTGTAGCTGACAGCTGAGAGTGACAGACAACCCCCTTTGCAGATCATTGTACTGTAAAAAACAACCACTCGGCCTCCATTACGGATCATTTTTATCATTCACATCTTTGTAGGCTGATCTGATAAAGTCACAAGACGATGCAGTTGGGATCGCCGTTCAGCATTCATCTGAAGCAATTTATCATCACAATATTTACATGAAATAATATAATGCAGCTCTAAGCCTCTCACAATAACACATTTTGCTGGACAATAAATTATCCCATAAGTTATTGCAATTGGTAGTCGTTGTTTATTTTAAACCAATGGTAATGGCATAACAATGCAAGTTCACCCTCTGAAAGGTCTATAAACTTTACTTTCTCTTAAACATTTAACGCCAATTGGAAAACATTTTAAATATCCAAAATAAGTAAAACAGCCGCACCAACAAATAAAATGAATCCTGAAGTTTCTGTAAACAAACAAGCAAGTTGAGACAAATGAACCAAACCAGAAGCTTGTTTTCCATCTACTCTATGGTAGAAAGAGAGAGCTAAGAAAGCAACAATGATGAAAATACAAATAACAACATTCGCATAATAACATTAATTTATTATGCGATTAACTGATTTATTGTTCAATGCAATAGACTTGAGCAGCCCGGCGTTGAATATATCTTGTGAAATTAGCTCAGTTTTGATATTTGCTTTTAGCCTATACATCAAAGTAAATAAATATTTGATAGTCTGTATGTTATGTCAATGGAGGAAGAGCAAAATCATTGGATTTCTGTTTCAAGTTAAAAGAATAATAGAGAAAAACCTTGACTACTTAAATGATTTATAAACTTGTAATGTTTATACTCTCGTGTCATGGTGGAGAAAAAAGCAACGTCATGGTTTCTCATACCATCAATTGCATCAACTACTTCTGGAAATAATTAAAAACATTTCAACTAAAATCAATAAACACTCAAACAGCCATCCTTGAGTTAAAAAAAGGTTGTTAGTTGGTACTTTCTGCTTTCTGTTAAACAAATTAGGCCTAGTTAAATCCATTAAGGGTTCTGGTGCTGCTTTGTTAATGAGGTGTTTACCAGCTGACCCCCTGCTGAGGGGGAACAGTCATGACTGAAACACCACAATGCAGGGAGAATAATGGGAACACAAGCTGGCATGGTGGGAGGTGGACACAAAACTCAACGCTTCCTTTAGTCTTGCAGTCAGACCACAAATACGTGACATAAAATCCAACTGGAAACATGCTTTTTCCCAATCATTTCTATTATCAAGACTCTAAAACTGCAAGAAGTTCTGAAAAATCCCAGTTTTAAATCCAATTTGATGGCGTGATAAAGCTTAATTAACTATTAACTAATTTTCATGCAAAAATGCATTGAAAGTCAAGCAGCTACCCCCTCAGAAATCTTCCCATCCATAATGTTATGCGGGTTTGTGGCAGATATCAGACTTTCTAAAGACATTTATAGCTGTGGCTCCCCAACAGCTTCACAAAGCATCAACTTAAGCGAGTGACTGTTTAAACTGGATGGCCGAACTGGGCGATGAAGGACGGGATCGATGCATGTTGCCCCGGGCAGCTTGGCACCGGCATAATGAGGATGAGGGCTAAAAGAAAAGCGAGGGAGAGGGACTTACTCTATTTATATGTACACAGGGTTCCTACACAGCCTAGAAATTTGTGTCTGAGAAAATTGACGCTGTATTTTCCATACATACAGCGCTCAGGAGTGCAAGTCACTACACGAAGAGGGGGAAAAAAAATCCTAAAGACGCACTGCAGTATAAGTCGCATTTATTTAGAAATTTGTTAAAGGGCTATGAAAAATGTACATCTCACATGTTTTTGTACTTCCAACTGAGTCTTCACCGTTTCTAAAAACTGACTGATTTTTTTGGCGTTAAGTTAATGCTATTGGGTGAAAATGAGACATTTGGAAAAACCTCTGGAATGTTAAACAAGTCAGCAGACGCAACCCCTCCCTTAGCTAGGTTATTGCCTCGCAACCTGTTACCAGCCAGTCACCTAAAAGCCCAAGCTAATCTCCAGCACATCTGGTCAGCTGGTTTTACGGCTCTGCGTGCTTACAATGGCTGCTGGAAAAGACAAATGTTTCGTTGATGACATACCATTCACGAGCCAGTTATTACATTCTTCTTGGTTCCGGAGGAGGCACTACTTCTGCTTTTCAAAGATGTACACTTGTATAATTGCAAATTTGACAGACACAGCACAAAGAAGTAGGAAAATCTGACAATGTAGCACAGGTCATGTGTACCCAGCTGTGGAATTGTTTTTTCAGATCTGGCCTTCTAACTTTCAGACTGCAGACAGTAATGTTTAATCTTTGGTTCTTGTCCATTAGTATAAAATAATCTTTAAGGCAATAGAAAAGAAAAGGTGTCATGAGCAGAAAAAACACATAAGTGAGTCACTCTTGACTACAAGACGCAAGACCAGCTAAACTATGACAAAAAGGGCGAATTACAGTCTGAAAAATATGGTAATATTTGTACTTCCAGACTTTATTCCACGCCGTCTTTTCTTTCACACTGTGTCCATACTTCTTTCCTTTTGTCCTACTCTCCTCCCAATCCTTGTGTCCTTTCTCCCTTATTTTCTTGCTTTTTTCCTCGACTTTTCTTACCATGTTTTGACCTTTCCTTCCTTATCTTTCCTCATTCCTGCTTTCCTTTCCTGCATGGTACTCCTTAATGGTTTTCCTCCTGGCATCATTCCTTTTCCTTTTTTCCATCTCTGTCCTTGTGCACTTCCATTCTCTCTTCTTTGAGTCATTGCTTTCATCTATTTTTCTCTGTCCTACCTCCCTTCTTTCTCTCCTTCCTTCCTTCCTCCCTTTCTTCCTTCCTTCCTTCCTTGTGCTCTGTATAGATGAATCTAGAAAAGTTTGGACTTTTTATGAGTAACGCGTTTACAGTAAACTTCTAGCAGCAAAAAGCTACAATGTCCAGCTATAAAGACAAAACCTCAGCATGTAAAACCCAAATCCCCTTCTGGGATTAAAAAACCCAAACAGATGACATTTTTGGAAAATGTCTGGTTGGGTGACGCACCCTGACCCACTTGCTCTCCTCCATCCTCCTTGTCTGCTGGTTTCCAGTGGCGATACAGGAGGATGTTATATCATGTTATTTTTTTGGGTTCTGTATATGTCTGGGGCGAAGGAAGCAGAGGGGGGTGCATCTGAAACTGGAATGCTGGCGTATGCGGCAATGAGGTCATGGGAATTTTGGGGAATTTTCAAGTGAGGGAAAGATTTGAATTGGAAAATAAAAAACAACAAAAAGCTTAAGGAGACTGACTAACGACAACAAAAACATAAAATCAACACAAGATTTCCTGTAACCAGTATCTAGACAGACTAATGGGATTTACAACCGTGACAACGCTGGGAGCTGGGTTGGCTTTAGAGGGTGTGGTCACCAACATGACACAGACAGGAAGAGGAAAATGAACTCGCAGTGAACTGAATGTGATCTGGGCTTTTACTATCAGACAATACAAACTATTGTACTCCTGCGCCTGTAGGGCCTCATCGTCGGCACAGCAGCCTCCTTCACTCCCACCGCCACCGCCCCCCGAATCAATAAGTCTCTCATCTGAGCTGTAATCATCTGACAACAGTGCTGCTTTTCAAGAGGTCAACCAGGAAAAAAGTGTAAAAAAATGAGGGATCGACGGATAAATATCTCCTGAAACATCCGGGAGTCTGACAAACAAAGCCGTCCTATCAGTTTCTGCAGGAATGCTTGGATTAAAAGTGCCGTCCGTCTTCAGAATCATGCATCAACAATGATTTATAAGATGATCCCAATTCTTCATTTTGGTGAATCTCCAGTTCAAACTGGTAAAATATGCTCCATTACCCTTTTCTTACAAACATATTGGCAACTCACCGGGTGTACTCCACAATACAGCTGACCAAGAAGATAGAGGGAAACTTTAAAAATAAAATAAAATCTGCACCTGGATTCACAGGAGATTAAAGAAAGTTTTATTTAGTTCCAAAGTTGGGTCATGTTTGTTTTGATTCAATTTTTCCATCCTTGACGTCGCCACAAAAACATATGTCTGATCAGGAAAAATAACATTGTGATATTATTGTGTAATTCTGGAATGGCAATAATCACTATTTTTCCCAAACAATGCAAATACAAATTTGCATAAGAGGCTTAAGAATGTGACATTTTATCCCATTAATCGAATATTCTAATGATTAATCATTATTAATCAGTTTTGGTTTTTTTTAATAAAAGACATACGGACAGGAGGGGTTTTTAATCTTTGATGTAAAATGCATATAATATTTATAGTTTTGGCTTAATTGCTCCTCTGAGTAGGTTATTCTTTCAGCAAATCGCCTTTTGAGTCTGTATCCTCCAATTAATGATAAATTATTTAATTATTTAAGCAAATGATAAATCATGGTACATCATTCATCATGATTAATCGTTTCAGCCCTTATTGAAACGACATCCTTTGATTTGAAGAGATCATAAGAAATGTCGAGTTTGTCACAAAAATCAATAAAAATGCAGAATAAAGGCCTTTTTTTCCCCAACTTTGCTCTTTAAAATTTTCTTTGTTACGTTTCATCCTGAAAGTTTCAGGTATCGTTACACACCTGATAACGATGCTCATTTATTTTGTATGTTTTATAAGCCAAAATGTTAACGTGTATATTAAGCTGAGAAGACCAAGTTGACAGTGAGGAATGTATTTGCTGTCTGGTCTCCCTCACAGGTTTTTTGATCTATTACTTTGGATCGTCTGCCAACACGGCCTTGGGGCAGCAGTGAGAAACCCCACTTTGTGTGCATAACTGTCTCTTTACGTCATGGTGAGGCTTATGGGAAATATTCCTATAGACTCCCAAGAGTATCCGACTCTGTATGTGTTTAACATTCGTTATGTTTGTAGGCAAAAATGTGATGCGTTTCGCGAAATCTCTCAACTCTTGAAACAACAACTTTCACTGAGGCGCTCTCATACTTCATGATTTAAAAAAAAAAAAACAGGAAATCTGTCTTCTCCATTCCATTCCTGTCTGCCCCTTGACCTTTCTGAGGAAGTGTGACGCAGTCAGGCTCTATTGGGGGCTATTTAATGTTGAGGGGGGCAAATAAATGGTCTTTCTCTGCCTGCTTCATGTTTAAACGCTCCAAGAGGCTGCCCACCAGTTACAGAGCTGTGAAAAAGTATTACAGATTTATTCAATAATTTGACAAAATCACTCGAGGGGAAGTCAAAATCACATTTACTGCTACCAATTTTATTGATGAAGCTTTTCAAATTGGACTGATCACATATGAAATTGTTGTTACTTGGTCATTTTAAAGCATTCTGGTAAAATTCAGAGAAGGAACGATTAAATTAAAGGTCAGTTTTTGAAAATGTTCTCCTTCATTTGTCATTTCTTTTAGAAAAAAAAAAACAACAAGAAAATAAAATGTGGTCTGAAAAAAATATGAGATTAAATATTAAGCCATAATCGCGCAGCCTTAGCTAATATAATTACACAAACCCCTGAGGCTTTCACAAAGTAGAAAATTGTCAAACACAACCACACAGGCAAGCCCAAAAATGATCTCAGTCACAGCGCCGCTGCCCAGTCTGATCAGAACCGGTCCAACGAGAAAATGTCAGTTCCTCATCAGCCAAATGCAAAATAACACCAGCACCCTGGAGCCTTCAGAATCCCAGTTTATATTATGACAACAAACCTTTAAACATATTGCAATAATATTATTGGAGCCAAAGAGGTAGAGGTGATTATTTATTGTATCGTCTATCATTTATTGTGATAAATTCCTTATGGTAAGAATTTTGTTATTGTTATAATAAATCCCAATTAAAAACCTGTCCCTATTATCAGGATTGTTAGCTTTCCTGTTTTTCCACTGTTTATCCAATGAAAGCATAAATACATTTTTTAAAATACGATTAAATTCAAGTTTGATTTGCAGTTTAAAAATATAAATCACACTTCGTTTTGTTAAGTGTCCTAAATTAACATCTTACAAATATGAATGTTTTTGAATGACAATTTGTGTTTGTGAAGCTATTATTGCTGTGATACACAAGCTTGTCACAATAAGCAATAAGTCATTTAATCACATGATAAATTAAAATGATCCCAATAATTTTCAATTGGAAAACAATCGTTAGAAAAGCTCCCCTTATATATATCTAAAAAGCTGGAATTTTGATAAACACTCCAAACATTTGATACCCAGCATGAAGTAGTTAGTTTGAATTTTATTTTATTTTTTTAGCAGCAGTCCAGACTGCTACTTTTGCCTGTTTTACCTGTCTAAGCTGAATGATTATTCTTTCTAAAGCAATTTTGGTTACAGAGACTTAATAGTATATTTTTCTTATATTGGATATTTAAAATATCTTTCACTTCCAGTCTTAAATACTTTTTAGGAATATATATTCGAGTGGGTATAATTTCATTAATATGCCATAATTATTGTTATATTCGTTAAATATGGAATTTGTCTCAAAATGACAGTATTTGACAATTTGTTGTCCACCAAAATTTGCCTTTATGTTGCAGAAAGTCTGTTATACAGTTACCTAAAAAAGAAGCACTAAATGGTTCTCAGCGTCACTTATATCGTTATCGCAGTAGTAACACAAAATATTGTGATAAAACATCAAACCATATCCCCAACCACTAAAAAAAGATGTGTGGTATTGCATGGTATTGCATGGTAAGGCACACATTCAGACTTTGATATAAAGATGTGGCTAAACGGGAAGATAAGTATAGAGTGGCCGTATCAGCTTGGCAAATACTTTCCACCTCAGTTGTTTTCCATATGAGGAGCTCTGACAACAGGCGCAACTCCACTTTTACATCAAGGCATCAAATCCGGAACTGAGCCTTTAAAAGCTTTTCAAAGCAGCTACATAACATACCACACTAAGGCAGGCCAATAAACAAGGAGAGTTGTTTTATCACCGACATACGTTTGTGTTTGTAGCTGAAAACTAAATGAAATCTTCCTGAATTAAAGGGTTTTCGACAGAGTGTAGTAAAGACATCAAAGACGAGTCGGGATCGGCTGTACTGCTGGAAAGATAAGGTATATGCGAACTAACTAAAGTAAGCAAACAACTGTTGTGTTTAGTCAACATTTGGTGACGCAATAACTCTGCGCACACGCACACCATGCGTCGAGCCACCCGGCACACCAGCAGAGCCACTCTGTGCTGCAGCCGATAGCACTTTGTTCCCTCTTCTGCATTTTTCGCACGTTTCCCCTTTCCACAATGGGCTGCTTCTAATAATAGAAAACACAAAGGCCAACTAGCCTCCTGCTACATTCAGCTAAGCAGCATTGATGTTCCTGAACCACAAACATAAATGCATGACTGCAGAGTAAACCTGCAACACCTGCATGATGGCTCAGCTAAACGTGGCTCTGGATATGCAGATACAGATATCTAAATGATGCTCAGCTGTTTTTGGAGAAGCACGGTTGTCTTTAATTCTTGGAAGATGCACTCACAGTGAACTGTGGCTGAAACTTGAGTGGTTTCACCCCAAATACCAGTATTGTGCCTGCCTTTAACCTCTGCGTCAGTACACAGAAAACCTAAGGCGCACAAAGTGAATGGGAAGGCAATGGGAAGGCAATGGGAAGGCAATGGGAAGGCCGCATTACAGCATGAGCACCACAGGACAACACCAAGGTGACTCTGTTAAGCCCACTGCACAATCTGAGTGGGCTAGAAATGGGAGATGTGGCTAAAAAATTAAATATCAATTGTTTTTATAAAAGATTATATTAGATTTTTTGTTCAGTTTCTTTTCCAAAAAGGAAATTACAGAAATCATACATCCCTTCTCTGAGTTGTACAACAGAGAGGTTACAAGAATGTTCATCTAGGGTTAGAGTCATATTAACAGAAAAAGATGATTTTTTTACCAGGAAAAAAAAGTTGTTTTAATGAGGAAAAAAAGCTTTGATAGACATCAGAATTTGAAGTAATGAGTTTAGTTTCTGTTGATCTTTCTTCGAGATTCAGTTATTTGCACAATCGTTTCAAAGTTCTGCTAATTTGATGCCAAGTATTTAAATGTTTTACTAAGTATTATCATCGCAAGATGATCGACAGCCCTTGTTTTAACAATTATTTTTGTGTTGGAGTTCTCATAACTCAATGGCAAAATTATGACTTTATTCTGGTAATACTATAACTTCATTCTCATAAATTTAAATATATATATATTTTAGCCCAGCCCCAACACTTCACAGTTCAGTTGACCTGAATTCGAAGTCCAAATAAATTGAAGCTATAAAAAAAAAAAAAAACGCTTCAAATAGGATCATAGGTGCTGGGAGTGCTGACATCACTCGGAACTATGGAAACCAAAGGAGTGCACTGATGGAGGAAAAGAAAAATCTAGATTTTCCAAAAAGTTAAATCTTTAAAAGACAAAAATTCAATTTAATCAAGTGAACCACGCAGGTTCTTGAACTGTTGTACGAGTTCCACCGACGATTCTCAGGCTGCTTTAGTGGTACTCAAAATGTGGCATTATTTAGTTGCAAAGTAAACACAAACATTAAATGTGATTCAATGGAATTAGTTTGTAGTCACACTAGTATGACTGGCCATGGAAATGCTCTCCTGAACAATAAAATAGTGTACTGAACCACACAAGACCCATGCAGTACTGAGGGTTTCCCCCAGAAAACATGCTACGCCCGATGGTAGGACTGGAGTGTTTTTGTGTTAAGATTTTTTTGAGGAAGACAGGAAATTTAAAAGTATGCTTCCAACCGTGTCACCAAAAAGACTCTTTAGCCTGTCTTTGTAGCATTTTTCTGGTGTATATATATATATATAAAAAACTAGAATAATAAATATTTCTTAAGACATTTTGTTATCCTGTTGGGGGTGTAAGTAAAGCCTGATGGCTTGTAATACTCTGAGGGAGACCGAGAGTACTGGTCAGTAGAATCAAGTTTTATTAGCCAGGCGGCCATATTGGATTTGGAGATCAGGAGTGGGAATAAAGCGCTAAACCTCCAACTTGAAACTTACATTTCTAGGGATATTTCTGGTAAATGTTCAATACTTAGAAGCAATTTCCACAGCAAAAATAAATAAATAAATAAATAAAAAACACTACCACTGATATTGCAATGCACCGTTTTGTTCACCTCAGCTAATAAGTCAGAACAAAATAAAAAGGATGTGGTTTCAATCCATTTTAGCCATTTAGACCATGCCAATTGAAGATGAGGCGGATCAATTGATCGTTTTACTTTTCTTAAGATCAAAAGCCTGCGCTGAACCCAGTTGGTGTGAACTTACTTGGACTGAGTCGTTCGCCATGGTTGCTGTCCCTGTTGGGTCTTTTCTCGTCTCCACGCAGCTTCACTGAGATCCCCGTGCACGTGTGAGGATTACAGCCCCCCACGGTGTGACACGGTGTCCACTTTCCGAGACAATGCACGGAGCAGCAGAGGAAGTAGTGGCTGTTCGTCCCGCGAGTTTGGTTGTTGTTGTTTTATCTTAAACTTTCTGCAGTGTGAGAACACAAAGGCGAACAGTCAGGAGGTAATCCGCATTGTTGGCCGCGCCTGAGCTGCTCCTTCCCGGTGTGTTTGACCAGCGTTTAGCCGCCACCTCGCAAAAATAGAAAAACCCAAAAGCGACTGCCAGTTGCGGGGTTAAAAATAATTCACGTCACAACGTTAAAAGACAGCTTTTCAGCTCCAGACTCAATGTCCATCCTGTTTTTAACGTGTCTGCCATGCAACAGCTAGCTAGTGCCCCGGGAAAAGCCAGCTGTCCTCCGGCGAGGCGCATCCACAATGAAAGAAAAGCCTCCTTCCTCCTCCTGTTCTCCCGGTAACATCCGCGAAACACGCCTCAGACTCCTGGATGTATCACATGCCTCCAAAGAAGAAGAAGAGGAGGGAAAAGGGGAAAGAAGCCAAATGTCAGCCACTTCACAAGCCGCTCGCTCAGGCAAAATGAGGGGAATACAAAGCAAGAGTGTCCGTTAAATGTCACCCGGGATCCGGTTAAAGTCGGGCAGCACGCAGGGCGCTTTTCTTTGTTTTGGAGCAGGAAGATCCGGAGTGTGAGGAACAACACTTTCCAACCGTACAGCAGCCTGTGAGCAGCGACTGTGTGTGAGGAGGGCTGCAGTACAAACACTGAGCAAACACAACGCGCGCGCGCTCCCGGCGGTAGAGTGAGCCGCACACTGATTGGTCCAAAGAGGGCTGGCGGGAACGCGCCCGGGTGTGTCAGGTGATCCGGAGGAGCGACCGTTGCCAACGGCAACCTTTATGGGAGCAACTGTTGAACGTGACAGGACACTCAAAATATACAGCCATGAAATATGTACAGGAGAAAATTGCGACCTGTTTTTTTTTCCTACAGTCAGAATTCCTTATTCTCTTGGATTTTTCTTTTTGAATTTTGAGAAATATTGGTTTTCCCTCAGAAGTTTTATTCTTTCAACAAATGTTTTTCTTTTTGAGATTGAATTAAGAATTTTTTTCTCTGAACTGACTATGGTCCAAAAAGTCTGAGACAAAAATACATTTTTTTCTTGTTACTTTTCCATTTTTTTACTTCCAATTACGCATAAACCCTCTACAGGTTCACTGAAATTAAAACAAGCAAGTTTGAAGTAAAAAATAAACAAGTTCATAAAAAGGTGCAAGAGGTGACAGATTGGTTTTCAAAGCCAATTAAATGTTTTTAATGGGATAAATTAAGTTGAGGCAAAAAAACAAAACAACACACAATAAATCACAAATAAACGATCCATGTGGTGCAGGGATTAGTAAATCATTTATGTTTGGTGTGGATGTTGATAGAAGAGTGGATGTATTTTTAAAAGCAAAACTTTATTTTAAGCTTCTACTCTGATCTGTTAAGTCAGACAGTCTAAAATCCAAGTTTTGACCCAAAATCTGGGTTCATCCACCTTGATAAATATTTAATCCCAGAAGATGATGCGGCCACCTCCATTTTTCACTATTTGGTGTTGACTTTAGAATTTTGCAGTGGTCGAAATTCAATCATTTAGTCAGAAGTGGGAACTGGCAGCTCTGAGGGAGGCCTATCATATGTCAACATTGTGATACAAAACGATGCAGTGACATTTCAAGGCCTGACTTCTCCTTTACAAATGCATGAGTGCCATGCAAACTAGGTACTACTTTAATTTGTTTCATTTTAATTTACGTTCTCCAAAAATGTTTCCCTTTTTATTATTATTATGTCAACTGGTTCGAAAATAATGACCGCACAATCATGTTTGATGTAGAAAATCTCACAATTTGTTGGAATAAAGTTGAGAACAGACTCAGCAACTGAAATAGCAAAACAGGAACTGAGGAAGGAGAAATTGCAGTTGCTGAAATTTAAATTTAGGTGATATGCATATGCATTGAATGGTAGTATTTAGGTCAGTGTTGAAAAGTAAGCATAAACAAAATATTATAACTAAAATAAAAACCCAACTATAATTTGTTTTGGTTTCAGTCGCTGATAAAAAAAAAACACATTAAATGACAAGAAAACCTTATTGCAACATTTTCAGCATTTCGTATCTTCATGCTGAATAAACTGATACTGCTGTTGATTTTATTGATAAGTTTCTTAGAAACGTTTGAAATATCAATAAAAGGCAAGCCAGCTGCAGCAGGCTTGGCTTATTTAAAGTTTGCTGAAATCGTTTTGACTCACTGTGCAGTTGTTTACAGTCTGAGTAAAAGCTGTAAATATTCTAGAATTATTACAATTATTTTCCATGTTCAGCAGGTTTTTTTTTATAAACTTGCTTGTGTTTGTGCTAATTTATATTCTTGGTGTTGTGTATCATTATGAGGTTTACTTTTCCTTCCAGTTGCATTACTTCCCCAATTAAGTTATTTCAAATAAATCTTATATTTAAAAAAAAATCAAATTGTAGTGCAAAGGAACAGTGTGGGATACTGTATTTGTTTTATGAATCTCTTCTAAATATACATTTTTGTCAATGTAAGACTGTCAAATTGAAAAATGACAGCTGAGGTAAATTTACACCATTGAAGTCAGAGTGCAAGAGGCAGATAAAGGAAGTGCTAGCAGTTTGAAATGGATGAAGTGAAGCACATTTGAATAACTGATTTACAAAATGAAAATTGAGCAGGAGGGAAGCAGGAAGGAGAAACAGAGCAACCTGACACGCTGCTGTAAAAACACGTCCTGTAAACGTCATGAAAACTGTGCTTCTACAGACAGCACATTGATTTACAACACTTTTGTTTAAAATCATTATAAAATGTCAGACCTAAAAGAAAAAGTACTAAAATAAATATGAAGAGGGAGTTGTTATGTAAAAAAAATCTCCAGTGTTCATGTTTTATATGAGTAGTATGGCTCACTGCTCAGGGCGGCACGGACACGTGAGCGGCACAAGAAATCTCAACTAAATATGTTATCTGTCAGTTGTGCCCTGAAAAAGTGTTTTTACCGCTTATTCCACACAAAAAAAAAAAGCGCAATTATGAAGTAGAACAAAATAAATTTAAGGTGTATTATAAAATCTAAAATTTGTCATTTTATAACTAAAAATTAATCATAAAAAGAAGAAGCTGAGAACATTTTCAACAATATGTTGAAAATGCAAAATAGTGCAGAAATCTTAAACACAATCAGGGAAACTTTGAACGTCTTAAGCTTGGGACTAATATTATAGTAATTGTATTCCATAATCATATTTCAGCTTATCAAAACATTTCAAAATATCAGTGTTCAACAGTTAATCAAAGCCTGCATAAAAGAATTTGGTTGCATGAAAAAAAATATGACAACACAGCATGTGACATTTCTTTAACATTGGCAGGGTAATTTGCATGCAGTTCCTCTGCATTGTGCTCTGACTGTTATTTTTAAACGATGGAAAGGCCAAACTTTCTTGTTCAGGCGGCTCTTCTGCTGTTTTACAATTCAGTTGGGTCCTTTATCCTATCAGACAATGACTTGTGTTACAATTTGATAAACAATCATAGTCAAATGTAATATTTTGTCACCAGTGGAGCAAGGAAGAATATACAAACAATAGTAAACTAATGTATTCCCATCACGTTGATCTTTTCAATTTTTACATTTTATCCACCTTTTTTGCCATTGATGTGAGACATGCATTCTGCACCAGAAGCTGTGAAGAATGGCAAGAAAAGCAAGAAATGCTGTAGCCATTCTTGCTTTGCCTCTTTATCTTGTCATAATCTTATGACAACCCCCATTGCTGAATAACTTTAAAATCGATCCACAGACGGCAGCAGGGCCTCCGTTATTACTTCTGTAAACAGTGCACTGTTGTGTGACATCTACATTCTTCATCTGTGTGAGTGGGTCGCTTTAGGGTCATAAACCGTTCACAAAGAAGTCTAATTGTGGTTGCATATGATATATCAACACACGCACAAACAACCCCACGCAATAATGAACGAAAAATTAGGGTGTTGCACTTTTAACTTCAGCCACATTGCGATATGCTCAAAATTTTCATGTGGTAGATCAGGTGTCAGCAACCTGCTGCAGTGGAGCCTCAAGTGGCTTAAAATATATTCTAATGAATAAGAAAATTAAACTAAGACAAATAATTGTGACTATCAAGAAATAATTTCAAATAAATAATTAAGTGACGTTATTTATGATTAAAAACTTTGAAGCGCAGTCACCTTTGACCTTCGACCCACGAAAAGGAGGAAGAGGTTAGCAACGAACATAAAGTCACTTGACGATCTTGGAATTAGCAGTCTAATTTGTGAATAGACATTTACTACACGTGTAATAGGGATATAAAATAGTTCTTAAATATTATTACAAATTAATCCACCTAGTAGACTTTTGCGCCATTGTTTGTGTTGCGCGCTTTTTGTTTTCTTTTCGTCTTTTGTTGCTAGCAAGCTAGCTAACGAGCTTGCTATCTTTAATTAGCACGAAGTTACAGAGGTCTCATTTTCGACGGCGCTTTTTGCTAACACCCTACAGACAATATGATAGACAGCGAAGACGAGCTGGTGGTTCTGACGGACATCTCGTCTCCGTCCCTGGACGCGTTTAAAGACCTGCTACGAGAAGACGGGGGAGGAGAAGCGCCGGAGTTCACGGAGGGACATCAAAACCCTGAGCTCCGAGGTTTGCTCACGTCACCTGTAGAGCCACATGTTGTTGTTGTTGTTAATGCGTCTGTCATTTGAGGTGAAGCACATAAAAAAAACTGCCCAGTTGATTCTGTGTTAATAATGCCTGTTAAAAATATTGATAACTGTACAGTCTGAGTATTTCAGGAAAACACAATGAAGCATAATGATCACAAGAGTTAGGCAGACCACAGTGGTAGTCTGTTGCTCTACTTTAACATATTTTTAATCAAGTAAAAGTATTTGATGAAAAGGTAACTCAAGTGCCTACGGAAGAGGATTAGGACCACTGGGCAAAAAAAAAAAGAAAAGAAAGAAAAATGAAACAGTTCTGACTTTAATCTCAGAATTCTGACTTTAATCTCAGAATTCAGTGCAGTTTCAGTCTAAATATTTAGAATATAAATAATATGATTATATGATTATAATCTTAGGAAGGATCTGTGGTAATGGTCCTTTGTGCACCTGTGATGCAACAATCTGTCACTGAAACAGGTTTGAAATTATTTCTGTAGTTGTTTAGCAAAATGTATGAGAATTATACAATGCATCTTTGTATGTTTAATAAATTGGTTTGTTAGATATATTCAGTGAATTATGTTGAAGTGAACTAAATTGATCTTTTTTGTTATTATAAGTCCCAAAAAGGAAATAAATGTCATAAATAATATTCTGTTTCCATGTAGAGGACGAGCCACTGACGCTGTTGGCTGACGTTGCTTTGGCGCCATCTTGCGGCAGGTCTGTATCCTGCAGCTGTCCAGAGGTCAGTGGTGTGACAGGGAACTTGCATTCAATCCAGCTGCAGCTCCAGTTCTTTTTAAGCAGAGTGGACGACTTGCAGGATAGCCTCGTTAGTGGGTAAGTGTTGGAGGGATGATGATGATAGGCTGATTCAATTGGTCTAGTTTTCTCACTTCTTTGGGTTTTTGTTCTGGCAGGAACAGCCATCTAGACAGAGAGGCTCTTGCTGCTGCAGTTTCCAGCCTGCTGTACACCTGTCAGCCTTATTTTAACCACCTGGAGTCCACAGGTCGGAGCACGGTGCCACTGTGCACCCATAAGCCAGCTGAATTTTGTTCAAAGGTAAATGTTTCCTGGAAAATCCAAATTTTACATTATGTTGCTATTGAGAGCAGCATAATAATTTCAGTTTATTTGGCTATTTTTGCTCTATAAACTGTGTCCACTTCAGCTTTTTTGTGAATAGGTTATATACCACTTTGTGTTTGTCTTTTCCATTAAAAATCAAAATTTAGAGCTGTTTTCTAGTCTTCTATATACAGGGCCGGCGCAAACCTTTTGGAACCCTAAACAGAGTTTCATTTGGGGCCCCCCTAACACCAGATCATCACCAGATGCTTCATCATATATTATATGTACCCTAAGCAGGCACTTAACTCAGACATGTGTTTAGTGCCTATTCTAAACAACTATTTTTATTTACTTACTTTTTGGTTAATTTAGAATTAGAAGTTTTGTTTAATTTTAGTTATTTAGAAATGATAAGTAAATAATCAGAATTCTAAGATTTAACTGAAAATAGAGAAATGGCTCTTAAAATAATAAATGAAATGATTAATTAGTATAATTATATAGTAGTTATTATTGGTATTACTATAATTATAATTTAACTTACAATCAAATATTGGCTTTAATTAATAATTTATTACAATTAATTGATCATTTTAATCAATAAATGCTAAGTTATTATTGCAGTGTGAATTGTTGCAATAATTATTTATAATGAATTCTATGAATGTATTTATTATAATTGAATAAAATGAGTGGTTTCAGAGTGAAACATTTTGCAGCGCCTCTCTTTCTGCTTGCAGCTGTTGAGCTTCTCTCAGCAGCTGTGTGACAGGTTGGAGCAGCTGCTGCTGACCTACGCCAGCTACCATCTCATCAGTCTGGACGAGGCCGAACCCAACAGGTAGATTTGAAACCCGCTTGGTTTCCTATGACCGCCTGGCGCCGTTTAACCCTTCGTGCTCCTGCGTCTGCCTCCCTCCAGCATGTCTCACTTCTGCGTCGGCCAGGTTCAGCTGGGCCAGATGAAGGTGACCACCTTCCGTTACTGCAAGCCGACGCCGTACCTGTCCCGCGTCGACACTGGAGTTTACAAACGCATGCGCTGGAATGTGGAGAGACTCCAAGAGGATCATCGGAGAGGAGAGGACAGCGAGGAAGACGAGGAGGAAGAGATCCAGACTGATTAGTGAGTCGGGAGAGTTTATGTCACTTAAAGGAGAACTTTTATGCAAAATTCACATTTTGCTCGTTTTTATATTCCCATTTGGATCTCAACTGCTTCTAAAAAAAAACAAAACAAAAGTCCATAGAAAGAAACACCGAGACGTTTTTTGGCAGCTAGTTAATATTTTTTGGTGTCTGGAAAATGAGCAGTTTCAAATACCACCTTATTGTTAAATCACATTCCACTGGCCCTCCACTGTTACCTAGCAACCCCAGCAGAGCCCAGCCGGTTACTTGGCAACCCAAGCGGAACTCTGGCCTTAGGGGCGTGGCCAGCAGCAGTTTATTTAGATTTAAAGAGACAAGAAGCTCATTGTGAAAGGAAATCAGAACAGGCAGAACTGACTGGACCATAATCTCATTATCTAAGAATGATTTTGTGGCAAAAAAGTAATGAACATATTTTTTTAAGCCCATAAGCCAATCCTAAGTATAATAGGTGACTTTTACTATGTGAGCTGTTCAAACTGCCTCTTTCAGCTACTTCCTGTGTTATGAGGACATCCCCAACACACACGCTGACCCAGACTCGGAGAGCGAAGACTCCTCTAACGATAACGTGGTGAGGATGTGGTCCATCGGTCAGTGGGTGCAGGTGAAGCCAGAACGGACTACAGACAATATATACGACTGGTAAAGCTGAAATCCATCAACATGCTCATTTTTCTTTATGCTTATTTTGAGCATTTTTTTTTAAGAAACCACAATTATTAAGCCAGGGTTCGTTGAAATCGTGGAAATGCTTGAATTTGAAGGTTTGGAAAAATGTCTATGAAATGCATGATATTTTTGCAAAAAAAAAGAAAAAAAAGTGCAATCTAACATCTGATTAAAAGCTTGAATTGGGAACATTTATTTACGGTGCATTTTTTTTTCAAGGTCTAACATTAAATCTCGCTAAGCTTTTCTGGATTCAGGTTAGTTAGTTAGAATGATCTAAATGATTTCTTTTTGCTGAGGGAAAAGTGTGTGAACCCAGTATGTTTGCGTTTCGTGACATCTCACTGTGGTTTTTGTTTCAGGATCTTGTGCGAAGTCCCTGAGGCCAGCTATCGCAGGCTGCTGTTCCTGGGAGGCAAAGAGCCGTCCAGCTGCATGGCGACGGACTATCTGCAGCAGCTGCTGCTGACGTGCCACGCCGACTGAGCTCAGGCCTGCAGGAGGAGCGCGCACACACACACACACACACACACCCCCACACACACACACACACACACACACACACACACACACACACACACACGTTAGTTAATGCACGACAGCAGCTGCTACTTGGATAAAACCTGGAGTGACAGGATGTAGCTTTGGAGCCATCAGGCTAAAATAATACATATGACCCCAATCAGAAGTTTCATCTGAATAGTATGAGAATTTTGGGCGTGGAAATAAAGATTTAAAAGGACTTTCCAACGAAAAGGATTTTTAAAAATTAAAATTGTGCGGAAAAATATATGCAAAATGTAGATTTATATTGTTTTTGTAGCCGTTAAAATTGGCCCTGGCTTCATTTTTGGCCTGTTCTCATCATTAGAAATGACATTCATTCAGATTGTTTGGTTTCCTGGAAAAAGCTCAGGTTTTAATCATTTCACTGCAAAAACAGTCTTTCCAGTTAAAATGTCTTAGAACACTTAAAATAAGACAAAACTAACTTACAGGCAACTTTTCAGCAAGAAATAGGAGCTTGTTTAAGTCAATAATTCTTTAATATTGATGAAAAAAGCTCCAGATTATTTCACTTATAATATTTTTATAAGGAAAATAACCTGCTGGTGGAACTAGTACCTTCTTATATTTAATATTAATGAATTATTGACTTAAAAAAATCCTTCTGAAAGGTTACCTTTGAGTTAGTTTTCTCTTATTTCAAGGGTTCTGAGATATTTGCACTACAGACTAGATGAAAAAAATACTTCTGTTTTTGTTGTGTGTTTCAGAAGTGTTTTTACGATGTTGAGGCCTGAAGCGTTCATGAAGCTTCAAATTAGTCGGATAAAATTCTTACCAAACCAGTTGTGATGTTTTGGGAATCTTTGTTCTGCTGAAACACTCTGTGTTCAAAAAGCAGCAACAATGTTGAGTGAATGTAAATTTCTTTTTACGAATATTTTGTACTGCTTTACTGTCATGTTTGCTGCTAAACCTGTTCTTTACCGATTTGTAAAAATAAAGCTTTTCACCGTTTCTAGATTGTTTGTAGCTGTTTTTAAGAGTTGCTGTTTGGTGCAAATAATTACAGACATGTTCTTAAAAAAAAAAACTATTTTATTTACATGAAACATTGTATTGAAATGATTACAATCACAAATTTTCTCAAAAAAACAAACAGGAAATATCACAATTAAAACGAGCTGCCATCATTTGGGCCTTGGAGGAAATCGTCCCATTTACTTGGCTTCAACAGGTTGGTTTTAATAAACAGGACAAATTTGATGTTTTAATAAATTAACATCTGAGTGAAGAAAATAACTCTGATCCTGAGAAACAACTGCAGTCCTTTTCGGGCCACTTCTGTTTTCCTTAAACTATTAAAAACTCATCGCTTCTACATGGACAAGGGAAGGCAATTTAAGTATAAAGAGTAACACCTATAAGTCATTTTAGTAGCTACTTGATAAAATCTATATAGAACTCTGCCGCTATACTTCTAAAACTCTGACGTACAAAAGTAAAGTAGAGACTCTGCTCAATACAGTGATCAGTCTTTAAACGGTACAACTACAGTTACAGAAAACGCTACATGAACCCGCTGGAGCGTCTCGGATCAGGAGTCTGCAACCTGCAAACCAAGAGCCGCAAACGCAACAAAACCTCCAAAAACACTAAACGTTTTTTATGAATGAAAATTTGTCGCCATTTTTAAACTTCCACATTTTATTCCTGTGTTCAGATTTAAAAATAAAACCTTTGCAAAAAAAATAAGATGCTGAAATTTTAATAAGTGAAATAAATCTTTTAGTGGAACTAATACTTTCTGATCAGTAATCAATAATTACTGACTTAAAACAAGCTGCTGTGTCTTGTTGAAATGTTACTTTTGTCTTATTTCTAATGTGCAGAGATAACAAGACCAGCAACCGTTACAATCCTGCTAAAAGACTTTAGAGGTCATGTTACATGAAAAATATACAGGAAGTAAAAGACAACTTAGAACTTTTGGTAAGTATCTACTTTAGGAAATGTGTTGCCATTTTCAAAGATCCTGATTTTATTTATGTTTTTAGAGCTTAAAGAAAAACTAAACATTTGCAGAAAATAAACTTCATGAAAACATCATTTCCAACTTATTGCCAGAAACAATAGATATAAAACAATAGCACAATATTTTAGCGTCATTCTAATAAATCAAATTATTACATTAAAAAAACAGCTTAAATCCTAATTTATTAAATGTTTTTTTAAAATGTCAGTTGATTTTTAAAAATCAATTTAACCCAGATTTCTAAAGAGGCATTGAAGGTGTAAAAGCGCTGCAGGTTGCAGACTCTCGTCTTAGACGGATATGAAACAGAAAAATGTTTGAAACGACTAAATTTGACATTTCTGTGTCCGCTGACAAGAACCAACAGGAGAAAAGGAGTCGGATATTAGAGATGCATCAGATTTAATGTAAACTGGGTAACTTTTCCTGAACTGGTCGGATTTTTCTATCGACGGGTCAGGGTTTAGATCTCCCACCATCAGTAAATTAGAGATAATCCAATATTTCCCAACTTTTCAGTGGGATCCAAAACTACTTTCATCAAAGACCCTTCAGCTTTTTAGGGGCATTATCCCCAGCGGGGCAAAAAGAAAAAAGAAAGCTGGAAAGAGTTTCCAAATCAGTGCATTTCTGGACTGATTAAAAAGTTCCAGGTTTAACATGAGCACAGACTGACAGACACGCAACAGGACAACACGTAGAGATAAACGGCTGCACAGGCCAAGCACTCTGCAGCTTTTCACAGTTTCAACAACAATCAGGAGACTCGAAAAGTTTCGGCTCATCTTCACAGCAAAAGCCGTCAAAAAAAGGAAGATAATAAAAACAGAAATGTGAGAAACTTGTTCCTGAACATGAGGAGTGCATAAAGTTTTTAAACGACGAGCCGTTTGCTTGTGCTTTGTTACTTGAAGAGATCCAACCACTGCAAAAACACAAAATATTCTGACAGCACAAAATATTTGTGTCTGCTTTCTTGTACAAATATCTTAGTGTACTTTTAATATAAAACTAAACTGACTTACAAGTTAACAAGTGGCATTTAAGCAAGATACAGGTTGTTGCAAGGCAGGTTTTCCTTAATGTTGATGAGAAAGTACCAGCTCCACTGTTAGATTATTTCACTTATAACACGGAAAAAATATCTTATAAGTGAAGTTACTCTAGTACTTTCTTAAAATTAAGGAATTATTTACTTAAACTCCTACATCTTGCTGAAAAGTTACTTGTATGTTAATTTGCAGCTAAAATCAGCAAGTTGAAAATACTTCAGGGTCACAATTTGTATATTTTTCCAGTTAAAACAGGAAATTGTGAATTTTTTCCTTTTTACCTGCTCTAAAAGATTAACATGTAATATTTTATATATAAAAAGTCATTAAAAGGGTCTCAACGTGGGACAGTTCCCCAAGTTGTTGATTAAGACGTCATGTTTTAGTTTATTTTAATTATTTGACGAAACTAAATCTGTTTTTGAGTAAAAAGTCATTGGGATATTTGTGACCCAACTTACTGTGAACATTAACAAAAGAACAACATGGCTAATAAAGAAAAATGCTCGTTTTGTATCTAAAACTTTCTACATGAGATGTTAAATTTATCATTGAAAATCTCCTAAAAAAGAAACCGTCTCCCTTTGCGTCGGCTCCTTTTGCTGAAGTACAATTTAAACCATCGATGGGCTTCACCTAGGACCACTCCTAACTACTCAAAGGGCCCCAAATGGCCCGTGGACCGCACTTTTGACACCCCTTCACAAGAAACTAGACAAAAACACTTTGGTGAGATTTTGTGTTTTTGCAGTGCACCGACTTTCGCTCTGAAAAGTTGAGCTAAGCACGTCCGATCCAGAACTTTCTTTTTCACACCAATGAAAAATAAAACCTTTCCAAAATTAACTTTAAATTGCATTTAAACAGTAACGTATTTGAAAACAGAAGAATTAAGGCCTTAACAGAGCCGTGCTCCAGTGTTTCATCATAAAGCTAATACGCAGATTGAGATCAAACGTCGTTTTCCTTAATCTAAAAAATAATCTGCACCAGTGGGTTGTGATCAACAGGAAGTCCCTTATACCCGCCTGATTAGGTCTGATATATTTAGATATATTTATATAACTTCCAAGAGTTTAAGTGCAATCTGCTAGAAGACCAGTAAACTACGGATTCAAACAGTCTCGCCTTTCATTTGATGAGGAACCGAGCCGGTCAGCTCGGTCCGGTCGTATCCAGTGACGATGAGCAACGCCTTTCCATTGTGACCTCACGGCCCGATGTGTGTGATGCATCCCGAGTGGAGACGAGCGAGTGGCGCCATGATGCGTCCGAGCTGAAGAAATCACCGCGTTTCAGTCTCTCCGCATCAATTATGAAGCTTTCGATTTAAAAAATGAAACCAATCTGAGTAGGTTTTTATGTCGTGAAATCTGCCAACAATTACGCCTCTTTTTCCAGAGTTCAATCACCACCTTCACTGCAAAAACACAAAGTCGTACCAAATGTTTTTGGTCTGGTTTCTAATGTGAATATCTCAGCACATGTGAAACGAGACAAAACTATCAGGCAACATTTCAGCAAGACATAGCAGCTTGTTTTAAATAAATAATTCCTTTAATATTGATGGAAAAAGTTCCTAATTCCATTATAACATGGGAAAATGTCTTTGTATAAGTGAAATAATCAATGGAACTAATATTTTCTCATCCATATTAAGGAATTTTTGACTTAAAACAATCTCCCATATTTTTGCTGATAAGTTACTTGCGAGTTAATTTTGTCTTATTCCAAGTTTACTAATATATTTGCACTAAAAATCAGACCAGAGTACTTGGTAATATTTTTTGTTTTTGCAGTTTAAGAGCCTTTATTGTCTGCTGGATTAGCTGGCAGCAGCTGAACATGCCTTTAAGTGCCTTTCAAAATGTTCACAAATGTTTGGATTGGAAGATCTCAACAGGCTGAAGGTGGTTTAAAAAAGGGCAGATTTATTTTTTTTCCGTCACCATAATTAACTTACGCAATAAATAAAGGCTAAGTAGTAAAAATGTTTACATTTTTTTACTCTTGGATGATTTTTTTGATGAATTAAAGTCAGCTCTGCTCCCAGTCTGGTCTCCAGTTTTTGTAAATGTTTGCAGCGTTTTCCATCATCAAAACCTTTAAATCCAAACGGTGACCAAACGAGCTCTTGTTGTTCCCTGCAAAAAACACAAAATCTGAATCCGCTTTGTCTCATTTCTAGCGCAAATATCTCATTGAACTTCTAATAAGACAAATATAACTTATAAATAACACCAGCAAGCTTGTTGGAAGTCAGTAATTCTTGAATATTTAATTAATTCCACTGGCAGATCATCTGACCTGCGATGTGAGAAAATTGTCCATGAGTGAAAAAAAAAAAAGCTGCCAGCAGAATTAGTACTTTTAATAAATATTTAAGAATTATTGACTATAGATTGCTAAAACGTTACTCTTTATTTTTGTCTTATTTGAAGTGTCAAACTGCATTTGCCCCAGAAATTTGATCAGGAATCTGCAACATTTACAACCTTGAGTCAAATTTACCTTCAGCTCAGCTAAAAATAAGAGCTGCAAATATTGTACAATCTTAAAAAGAAGGAGAAAAACAAAACAAAAAAATAACCTTAAAACTTTTTATAAATATCTACTTCAGGAAATTTGTAATTTAGAAGAAACTTCATTTCATATTTGTTTTTAAGTTTTAAAATAAAAAGAGAAAAAGGAAGATTGATACATTTCCTTCTGTGGGATTGTTAAAATTTATGGAAAATGAAAAACAAAACTTTATTTCCAACTTAAAAATATAGCACATCTAAAACAATCACTGGTACTGCAAGTGTCATTGTGTTGCGGAAAATTAATTTACTAAATAAAAACGTGTTTAAACCAACATTTGTGATTATTTGCATATTTTAAATCATTAGTTGGTTCTTTATTAATTTAAGAGATTTATTACGAGCCATTGCTGAAGGTCCAAAGTTGCAGACGCCTGAACTGGACAAATACTGGGTAAGATTTTGTTTTTCGCAGGGTGTGTACGCCACAACTTCCTCTGGAAGCTGCAGTACGTAACTCATTTCAAAAAAAGAAAGAAAACTTTTTTTGTTTGTTTGTTTTACATATTTGTTAAAACTTTCATTATGTCGTGATGGTTTAATACGAGAGACAAAAAGTAAACAATAGAATAAAAAACTGCTTTTCCTTCTCCCAATGCTAGCTAGAAACAAACAGTCAAAGCCAGGTGCAGGGTCTCAGTGCTGTCAATCAAGCTTGTGTACGTGCTGTTTACATTCTCCGTTATGCTCCGTTGCTTCACCACAACAAATCCTGTCACGAATGCGCAGACTGGTGGAGAAATGATTTTCCTGGAATGTTAAGTTGTTTCTTCGCCTATAGCACATTTAGCAGCACACACATCAGAAAGAGTGACAGCGCCAAGACCCTCCTCTTGGCTCTGATTGGTTGTTTTTTTCCACAGATTATCCATCTCATATTACACCATCATGACGTCTGAATATTTTTAATAAATATGTAAACATACTTTCTAAAAGCGACACACCGCAGCCTCAGTGATGCGTCTCCAGCTCCACCACCGTCCACTCGCCCTGCGGCGAGCTGCCGGTGGCCTCAGGGGAGAAGCTGCTGACGGAGGTGACTGTGGCGGACGGAGGGGTGAGCGGGGGCAGCAGACTGGGCCAGAGGCTGCTCTCCAGGGGGCTCAGGGTGCCCCCCGCCCCTCCAGGCAGCAGCAGCAGGGAGGAGCACCCGTCCCCGTTGAGCAGCAGCGTCTGGTTGATCAGCTGCTGGACGATGTCCACCTTCTTCCCCCAGTCCAGGTCGAGGGGCGGCGGTCGCTCCGGAGTCAGCCGGTCAGAGTCGCAGCTGGGACACATCTGTTCGTTTGGATCCGGTCCAGGCTGGGTCGGCTCTGGATCCGGGATCCGCTCCGGCGTTTCTTCGTCTTCGCTGCTCTCCAACGCTTCATAGATGGTGCACAGTCCTGACGAAGGGGACAGCAGTGCATTCTGGGATTTGTTGGACTGCTGCAGCTCTTGCTGCCACTGCATGATCTGCTGCCTCTGCTGCAGCTCCTGCTGTTGCTGCTGCAGCTGCAGTTCCAGACCTCTCCTCTGCTGCAGCTCCTGCTCTTCCTCCTTCCTCCTCCTCTCCTCATCTGCCTTATTCCTCTTTATTTCTTCCTCTGCCTCGTCTTTCTTCTTCCTCTGCTCCTCCTCCACCCTCCTCTTCCTCTCCTGCTCGGCCTCCTCCAGCGGGCGGCTCTGCTGCGCCCGGCGCTGCTGCAGCTCCAGCAGCTGCCTCTGGTGCTGCTCCAGCCTGCGGAGCTGCGGGCTCAGCGCCTGCTGCCCGAGGCTCCGGGGCGGCAGGTCGGTGCAGGTCAGCTTGGGCGAAGCGGCGGCGCTGATGACGGGCTTGACGAGGTCGCAGAACGTTCTGGGGTAGGACGAGTGATCGCGGCGGTGAGGGTGTGGGATCGCCGCAAAGCCTGTTAGCGACAGGAAGCAGAAAACGCCTCAGAGACGGAACATTAATGACTGGAAAATGTGTTTTAAATCAGTAATCCAATTCAAAAAGTCAAACGCTTTCAGAACAGGGAACAAAATGATCGTTGTTCTCAAATTCACCCTGCAAAAACAAAATCTTAAGAATTTTTAGTCTAGTTGATATTATTATTATTTTAGTAAACTTAAATTAAGACAAAAATGTACAACTTTTTCAGCAAGATATAAGTTTTATTATTGACAACTGTTTTTAAAAATTCCTTTATTTCACTTTGACATTTTCAAAGTGTTTTAAGTAAAAATAATCTTCCAATGGAAAAAGTACTTTTTCCATCATTAAGGAATTATGGACTTAAAACAAGCTTGCAAGTTACTTTTAAATGAGTTTTGTCTTATTTCAAGTGTACTAAGATTTTTAAATAAGAAACTAGACAAATGCTTAGGATCGTGCTTTTGCATTGTGCACACGGTTCTTTACACCGCAAGAACGCAAACATATTTGCAAAACTGAAATATGCGTTTTACTTTTGAACTAAATTGCTGAACTAAATTGTCGTTATTCGTAGAGAAACATCTGTTGAGCAGCATAGAGTCGGACCACAGCTGTGTGAGGAGGAGCAGAAGAATGCACTGCAAAAACAAAATGTTACCAAGAATTACTGTCTAGTTTCCAGTGCAAATGCATTTAAAATAAGACAAAAAATAACTTTGGCTTCAGCTAGAGACCAGTAAATATATTTAAGTTGACAATTCTTTAATTTAAACAGAAAAATATTAGAACAACTAGTAGATTTTTTCACTTAAAGTCTGCCATATATTAGATATTTTTTTTTCTTTTAAACAGAAAAGCTTATTTATTTTGCTGGAAAGTTACTTCTGTCTTACTTTAGATCTACTAATACATTTGCAGACGAAACTAAAGAGAAAAATACTTGGTAATATTTTGTGTTTTTGCAGTGTGTGAAATAAAAGAGGGCGGTCCTCATACTAGAGGAATAGTGAAAGGATTGTGAAGCCAAGCTCAAGAGTTTTTCCCGGTTGCCTTACAGCCCAGAAACAACCAGCAGTAAACAGTTTTTCTTTTTTACTTATATCAACAGAAAACTGTATTTTTGTGCAGCAGTGACAGAACAAGCTCATTATTTATACAGAGAGCCAAAGTGAGGTGATTGGGGGTGGTCAAGTGTTGGGAAATTTGTGCAGAGAGCAAAAGTGCAAACCCGTTTTCTTTTCTCAGAAATGAGACCCAGAAAAGAAAGACTTTAGTGCAAAAAAAAAAAAAAAAAAAAAGAAGAAGCCAATCTTCCTGTATATGCAATCAGCCCGGTGAGACATGGACACCCACAGAGACGCTCTCAGCGAGCTCAACAACAAATCACCCGCGTGTAAAGTTCAGTTAGTCCACCTTCGATGCATGCAAAAGCTCCCACATGCACTTACAGACATACAGGGAAGCACAAACAGCTCGGCTTTGGCTGGGAATCATTCACAGCTGGATTTCATTTCTACCCCAAAAGCCCCAGAGCCCAGCTATTTGGCTGACCCTGAATGCATCATCCCATAAACATGAGGTGCAACTCATTGTGCAGCAGTGACATGCAGAAGCTCAGTGCAGCAAAAAACCCCCCAAACAAACAAACCAACAAGGAGGCATAACAGCAACAGACCCGACGGGGGGGAGATTACAGTTCTTGAGTTCTGTAACGCAGCCGGGCGGATCCTGAGGCGGCCCGGTCCGGTGGAGCGAACCGTCAGCCGTGTTCTTCTGGTCGAGTTCACAGATCGATGGCGTCTTTGTTGTGGTGAACAGTTTTGATCTTCACGGTTTTACTTGAAAGTAACAACTTGTGGAAACGAACATGAATACAAGTTGACATGCAGCAGCATTTGTTCAAGACAAAGTTTTGTTCAGGAGAGGATATTTTTATTTATTTATTGTATAAATGCTTTCTAGGGTTTTATAAAGAAAACTGCTCAGGCATCAACAGGTGAAGAGTTTTGACTTTGGGGGATTTTCATGTAGAAAATGCCAAACTGAATAAATGCTGTTACGGCATTTTAGGAAATAAAGTTTACATTTTTATCTGAAGGCATTGAATTGTTCATTTGAATATTTGAATGCGTTTCTAATATTGTAGAAAAAGGCTTCAAGTGCAAATGTGACTACACACTGCTTGTCAGCTGGCTGATATAACAGCACTGCATTTTCCCTTGCAAGACCGAAATACGTGGTTTTTAGTGAACAATGGCATAGAAAATAGCCACTTATTAAAATGTTTTAAAGGCTGAAGAAAGAAAACTTTAAATAGCAGGAATAATTGTTGCTTTTATGCTTTAATTCAAGGGTGTCCAAAGTGTGGTCTGGGGGCCATTTGTGGCCCCTGGACTGATTTATGTGGGCCCAATTGCTATTTAAAGAAAACATATCTGGTCTTTACACACTTTATATACAACTATGGAATAATCATTAATTTAAATGTTCCATCATTTTTGTCTGTTAAAACCAAATTGGCTGCAGAATTTGCAAACTGTGGGTTTTACTTTGAATAAGGCCAATGTGCAAAACCCCTTTTTTCAATTTTTGATTTACAATACAAAAGAAATGTGACATCTGTATTTAAACATGTCTCGTTTTCCGTTTTTAATGTTTCATTTTGTCCTGCAGGTACTTTTATGTGAAAGATTTTGGACCATGTAAACTAAACAAAAGCGTGTAATTATTTTAAAGATTTGGTTCTGAAATGATTTGATTTTGTTGCGTTTTCACTTCCTTAACAAACCTCAATGATCCCACATGAACAAATTCATGCAGTGCAATTTTCTCATTTCAATAACGGTACAGTAGGAATACATGATGGTAAAAAAAATCTAATCTTTATTTAAAGCTTTAATGTTCATTATTCCAAAGGAAAAGGAGGAAAGAAGTTGGTACAATCACAAGTGCAAAAAGACTTTGTTAAAGAAAAGTACCTATGTATAGTAAGAGCATCTTCAAAACAGCAAACAGTCTCATTAGTTCTGCTTATTAAAAAACGTACAATGATAAATGTGCATGGAAACGTGTTAAACGATTCATTCCACAGTTGTTTTGATATGTTTTCACTGTAAACAGATGAGTCACATCCATGCCACATGATTCTGCATCAGATAAAATACACCAAAAACCCAGCACACGTCGATTAAAGGTAGACGCACCAAGCTATTGCACATACAGGAGTTACTTAAGACAAATGCTCTGAGTTTAAATATGACAGAGGAAGTGCCAATGCGGTCTGCATTTTCATTTTTTTTTTGCTCTCTGATTTTCTGACATCCACCCCCAGAGGTTTATACAGACAGGAACTATAACTACGATGAAGAGAGGAAGCTGAGGGGTCAAAGGTGAGTTAGCGAGCTCTGCTACTATACATTACCTGCAAAAGAGTCCTCAGTCTTTTCACAGATAGCCGAATAGTACGGGGGCTGGATGTCTTCTGCGATTTCCTCCGGCTTCGCTGTGGCGTCTTCAGATCCAGGCAGCTCCGTCTTGACGCACTCGGCTGCCTCCTCTTCCTGCTGCTTCCCACACTCGATGTACTCGGCGGCGTGGCGCTGCGCGTCAGGCTCCGGGTTGAGGCACGGCTCCTTGGCCTCCTCCGAAAGCTCCTCCAGGGAGAAGATGCCGGGGCTCTTGATGCAGCTCTCGCCGGTGGACTGGGCGTTGGAGTTGGAGTTGGAAGGTGTGGTTACGGAGTCGAAGTTGTAGGACGCCAGTGAAGCCGCCGAAGGCGGAGTGGCTTCGTCGGCGATGAAAATTTCCACCTCCTCTCCTTCTTCCACGGTGGACAGGCAGCGCTGGGGCAGCGGCGGCATGTCGAAAGTCAGGTTGGAGACGGTCGGGCACTTCATCGATTCGTCCAGCTGAGCTTCTCCCTCCGTGTCGCTCGCCTCATCTTCCGTTACAGAGGAAGAGGAAGGGTTGGACGTCGGCGCCGTTGAGGGGCCGCCAAGGACTTCATCAGCAGGCAGAGTTTCAGGTTCAGCCTCTTCCTCCTCCTAGGGATGCAAGTTATTGATTACCTAAAGTATCTTGACTTCACTTAACTGATAAGTTTTATTAAAGAGTCTTTACAATCTTTCACAACATGAAGGGTTAAGATGATGTTTTAACTACTGGTTCATCGATTGCAGTTTCTTTGGCCAATCAGTAAAAAGCTTGGCCTGCTGACTGATTTTTTCCTGTGCCATTTTTTAAATTTTGTCTGAAATGTCGCTACATATAGCAAGAAAGTCACCGAGTTGGGAACGATAATCAGCTAATTACTGAATGAGCTTGTGAAGTGTTTATGTTTATGTTTCAAAACAAAACATGCATTTTATATCCCAAACCTATTCTGACCGTTTCTTTATCGCCGCCATCTTTAATTCTCCATCAGCTGGCGTTGCTTACCTCCTCCTGCTCTCCTCTCTCCACCTGTGCGTCCTGGCAGTCTCCGTCCGGCTGCGCCGAAGCTTCAAAAACGTGAGCTGGGAGCTTCCCTTCCTGGTTCTGGTCACCCTGGTCTCCAGCTGGGGCCGCTTCCCGGGCTGGACCCTCCGGTTCCACGTTGTGAGGTTCGTTTGGCACCGATGAATGATGGCGGACATCTTGTCGTTCAAGAGCAGAAGGTGCAGATCCGACTTCCAGCCATGTTTGCGCTGCGGATTGAGCGGAAGCCTGGCAGTTTGCAGAGGCTTTAGATGCTCCTGGAATGTGCGGTTGTGGTGGTTCTTCCCACGGAGAAGGGAACGGGTTGGGTTGGTCCCACTGGGCCGCTGGGGCGGACGGCAGCACTGGCGGCGGTGGTGGCAGCGGCTGCAGGACCCGGTTCAAGTTATCCAAGTTATCCTCCGCAAAGTCGTCCTCATCCGCGTTTCCGTAGCTTTCCAGTCCACTCTCCGTCACGCCTTCGCTCGCCATCTCCACATCATCATCATCCTCGTCTTCGTCCACGTCGTTGTCATGCCTCGGTCTGCGCGGCTCGTCGGTCCGCTCCGACCCCACTTCCATGTCGCACACCCGGTCGCTGTCGTCCTCATCTTCGTCTTCGAATTCGTTGGCGGGAATGTCGGGAACCTTCTCGAAGTCGGGGGAGCCCACCGAGGCCAGCTCCATGTCGATGGCTCCTTTCAGGCTGCCGTCTCCCAGGTCGTCTGTGCTCTCCGTGCCCTCCAGGACGCCGGGCGCGCTCAGCTCCGATGCGCCCTGCTGGCTCCCGCTCACATCCTCGGAGTCCAATTCCGAGAGCAAGGCGCTTCCGGCCTTCCAGGCGGCCTTGCCGACCGGCCCGCCGGAACCGGGACGGGACTCTTCGGTCGGCTGGGTGGTTCCGCTCATTTCCGACACAGACACCAATTGACTTCCCTCGCGCTCCTCCTCATCCTCCTCTTCGTTTAGATTAATAATAGCAGCCGCCATCTGTGCAGTGCTTGGTTCTGTTGGGTTGACCGGATGTGTTGAGGCGTTTTGATCCGCTTCCTGTGGGAGGCGAGCAGAAGAAGAGGCCACGGTTGGTGATGAAGGCTTGGCTGGGGAAGAGAGCTGCTCCGGCTCAGGAAGCGGCGCGGCACAGTCCTCGGATTGTTCCCGAAAAGGAGGAGATGTTGGTGGCGATGTCGTGTTGATGTGTTGCGCCACCTCCTCTGGTTCTGCAGCTCTTCCCTGCTGGGTTTGGACTTCCTCGACAGCAGAAACTACAGCCGCTGTCGTAACCGCGGTTACAGCATCTGCAACCTGAACAGATTCAGCTACTGTTGCTGAAGGAGCTGCAATCTGCGGTTCGGCAAAAGGCAACGCGACTTTCGCCGCTTTCTGAGTGAAAGGCGAAACGGTCTGAGTTGGTTTGGTGTTTTGCTGCGGGGTTTTTGCTGAGTCGGTTTGGCGTTTTACTGCAGGGGTCGAAGGTCTGCCTGCTGGAGAACACGGTGGAGTTCGGCCAAGTGGCGGTCTGGTCGACGGAGGGAAGTGAGCTGCGGCTGCAGGTTTCTTCGTTTGGGTCGGTTTTACCACGGATTGAACTTTGCTCAGTGATGCTTTAGGATCGGCTGCTTTGGTTGCTGTTGGAGCAGAGTTTGGTTTCACTGCAGTTGTAGTTTTTGACGTTTCCTTTGTTTTGGCCACAGGTGATGCTGTTGGTGTCGTTGTAAGGGGTTTCTTGGCAGCTGCAGCAGAAGGTGGTCGACTAACATCTGGAATAAAAAAAAAAGTTATATTAATTAATTGGAAAGCAATAATTTAAATTGTCTTTATGAAGGTGGAACTGTTTGACCATATTGATCATCGGTACATTTGGAGGAAAAACTGATGCAATGCATGTAACCTTCTGATTTCAAGACATTAAAAGACGTCTCTCATCATTATGGCATTTCGTAAATAGAAATAATTTTACCAATTCTAACTAAACTAAAACAAGTTTTTTCTGTTTTAATTTGCAAGTAAACTTATGGTTTACTTAAAAGTAATTTTTTATGAATGAGTCACATTCCCCTCAAGTCACTGAATGGACAAATAGTCATAAATATTTGAAGCTTTTCTTATTTTACCAATTTATTGACTGACATAGCTCAGTAATTTCTCCGTTTACCCCATAAATCAAAAGCAAATCATTAAAGCAAAGAAAAACTTGCTCCACATGACATGACCTTCATACCTTTCTTAGCAGGGGCATTTTTATTCAGCTGTGCTCCTGCACTCCTGCCAGTAGAGGGCGGTGCAGCAGCTCTTGAAGAAGCAACTCTTGAAGTTGCAGTGGTGGAAATCTTTGTCGTTGCTGCAGCAGCCGGCTTTGAAAAGGTGGATGTTGCTCGAGATGTCGAGGGACCTGCAGCAGGCCTGAAAGGAAGTCGAAATGTTTGGAAAGGATGAAACATTTTTTTTTTTTTTTAAATCTCACTGCAAACTCCAGTGAGATAAGAAAAACTGAAAGAGAAAAACAGGTGAAAGGCTAACATCTGAAGTATCATTTTGTCTGAAGTAAATCAAAAGAAAGCAGGTGGAGCAGAAAAGATTAAAAGAAACCGAGGCTTTTACTCACAATATTGTCTACGAGACGTCCGTTTCTGGTTTTCAACATTTAAAGCAGTTGGATTTATTCTACAGATTCCACAAATAAATTACGGTAAACATGAGGCTGCCTTTGTGGCAAATGTAGTGTGAGATTTGGCAATTAAAAAGGAAAATAATTGGTTAATATTTAACATAAAAACCACATTTATTTAGCATCATTAGATTTTTGCTATTGCTAGGAAAAAGTAATAACAAAACCAGTGTTTCACACTGTTCTTTTTTAAATCCATCTATGCAAACTCAATTTAGAACGATTCTGGGCCGGGATTCAAACCCATGAGCTTTGTGCTGCAAGGCAACAGTGCAACCAACTGCACCACAGGGCAGGCCTTAAATCTCTCCAGTCCTGCAAAATAATAAAAACCAAACTCTAAACTTTAGAACTGCACGGAAACTATGCTTTTCACAGCATTTTATTACCAAATCTGACATCATCGAGTTTCTAGGGAGAATAAAAATAAATTGACCGCTACCAGTTCCAGTCCTCAAAAACCAGTCCCATATATTTCAGACATTATTCTGGTTTAATGCACCTGATGCACAGTAATGGTTTATTCCTAAGCCTCTGCAAAAGCTGGCGCGCTGTGGAGGAAAGTGCTGTAACCTATAAACATTTACAGTGTTTATTACCTTGTGGCTGAAAGGCTTTAAGACTTTAGTCATTTGGAGTTTCACTCTGAACAGAATTGTTTCTTATTACCAAAAAAATATATTTATTTGACTTCCTGAAAATGCAGCTTTTTTAAATCTAAATATATGAACAGAGCCAAATTTATTCACTTTTGATGTGCTGGAGGAAACAAACCATATTATAAAAGAAAAAAAAGGTACAAATAAATGTTTTTTGGTAGAACAATTGTCTAAAAATTGATTTGAAGAATCAGTTAATTGTAAAAAAGCTCAAAGTTGTAAACGGAAGTTCAACTTTCCATGGAAAATCTGCTAAAAAAAGAAAAGACATTTTGAATATTGTCAGGACATTTTTGATGCATCCACTCAAAAATAAAATGTTCTGTATCCAAGACATTTGTGCCTCATACTGATGAGATTGACTGTCCAGCTGGAAAATGTAGGTTGCCTCTTTTTGAATTGGAAGATAAAGAAAACTTCTTCCAACTTTAAACCTTCTCCCACTTATCATCAGGAAGTCATAAGCCTGCAAGGAATAGCCATGCATCATTTTCCAATCAAGTTTGCTTCAGAAATTGAGTGATCAAATCAACGACAATAATCTGCATTACGTCTCCTTTGACTTTATCTGCTGATGTGGAAGCTGCAGCAGGAATAATCTGGGACAACTCTGACTTTGATGGCTTTTAGCGGGGCAGCATGCCTGCAAAGAGATGCCGCTCCCACATTACAATCAACCATTACAATGACCATTTGTTCCTCCAAGATCAGACAACCACTGTGCAGACATGAAGTCAGAGCGGCAGCATTTTCTAATTGGCTCCCATTAGACCGTAGAACCAGACTTTAGTTTGGCCAAAACTGCTCAACGCCAGTCTGACACGGAGCTGACCTCGGCCTGCAGCCAAGGAAACAGCAGAGACAATAAAACGAACTCAATAAGGAAGAAGGAGCATTAAAACCATTGATGTCCGACACTTTTGATTCTCTTCCGAGAGGCAAAACCGTGATATAAAGAGGATGTAAATAAATATTAACACAATAAAAAGGTGAAGGAGGCATTACTCACTGTAATTAGTGATGCCTTCCTCAAACGTTACCCAAACAAAAATGAATTTACTCCGAACTTGATCTCTCCAGGATGGCAGTTTAGTGCATTTCCAGTCCTAAATAAAGCTGTTTTTAGTAAATTTGCCCAACAATTACAAGAAGATCTCTCCAAATTTAGACACTATCTGTGAGTTAATCTGTCAGACGCACCAAAGCCATGATAGGTTTTTGAGAATTTCAAGTATACTTTGTATAGCAGGTGTACTACTTATCGTTTGAACCAGTTTCAATGTGTTCAATTAACTGATTCTTCTTTAGGGTAAAGAAAAAAAGAAAAGATTTATGTGCTTTAGCTGCATGTTTGTCTGCATCACTCTTCTCTCCATCAACTCCAAACTGTCCAGAACCCTGCAGTTCAGCTTAGGTAGCACTAAAAAACACAAACGCACTGCAATCCCATCATCTCTCCACTGACTTCCCATTTGTTTACCAATTAAAATAGACTTTTAAAAGTTTTAATTGGTCTAGCCCAGTTAAATCTTCTTATTTAACTGATCTCAGCATTCAAAGAGCCATAAGGAGCGTCCTGCCAAATACCGCAGTCATTACCTAAAGTAAAGATGTTGGTGCGCTCCCGACTCGACACGTCGAGTAAAGCACACTGGATGTTTTGGGATCAAAATAAAGGCAAAAACATGGTAAATAAAAGAAAATCATCTCGGTTGTACTTGATACTGATCATTTTAATTTATTTAAAATAAATTAAAATGATTAACTTAGATAAGTTTGGTCAGCCAAACTTATCTGTGCTGGTGTGTCCATTCTGTAGTCATTTTTGAAATGTGGTTGATTTAAAGCTGACTGTATTGTGGCGAAAGAGTGTTGATTATTTTTTTTTATTTCCCCCCCATTGGTGGAAACAAACAAAACAAAGATTTACTTGAGTCTTGGGCAGAGATGTGAAAGTAAAACTCCTGGCACAATGTAAAAGAAAATTTTAAACTAAAAAGAAGTGTTAAGATTTAACCAATCAGGCTTAGACTGTCACAGGTTTTAAAAATTTTTACCCAATCATCTCCTTTACTAAATAGAAACAAGATGGCCGCCACAAAACTAACCCCCGACTTCTGGAAGGAGTTTGGTGAACATGAAGGCAAAGGCATCAAGTTGTCGCTTCACGAGGAGAAATAATTTAAAGCTTTAATCTGACAGATAGCAGCGAGGAAAGACTCGCTAATGTCGGCTGTCCGCACGCGGCCAGCGGTTGTTTTGGTTAGATTACATGTCCTGCCAGCAGAAGGCTCAAATCAAGCCACCACTAAAAGGAACATGATCAGCCTCACAGTCATCTATGAAATTTTAATGATAAACAGCAGGACCTGAATGACCAACACTGCTGACAGGAAAAAAAAAATCGTATGATTTGTCAGACTGATTGTGTTTACAAGAGGTTATATTACACTTCTATTGCTCACAAAACAAAAACATCAATTTGGTTGTCAATTATTAAACACTGGAGGAGCATTTTAAAAGCTAAAAACCATTCGTCTGTGACTGCCTTGTTTTCTTCTTTTTAACATACCAGGAGGAAATAAACCAGTTAATTAATTTTCCAAACTAAAGGCCTCATAGCATAAAATATATTTTGTTTTGCAAATATCTCGTTTTCCCGTGCTTCAGCGCACGCTAGATATTCAAGTGTACCGCAGAGCCTTGTTTTGCTTGTAAAGCATCCAAAACCAGCAGATTTACTCTGTCCTGAGAGCAGCACACATTCTTGACTCTTGTGTGGGTGATCTGTCATCTCCTCCACAAAGACCGAAGGCCTAAAGCGGCTCAGTGGAAAGTTCAGAGGAAGCTCTGCAGCCTTGCAGCCGCCAGGCACTCAGGGTTGGCTCTGCACAACCCTGGACTTCTCACTGGCAGAAACTACATTTCCAGAGAAAAGGTAAAACAGAGGAAAAACCAAAACTATACTGCTGTGGTTTGGCTGAATTTACATTGTTCATAAAAAAAAAAAATAGCTGCAGCTAATTATTGTAATAATTGATTATTTTGACGATTGAAAAGATATTAAAAAATTGGCGCTCGTTTTTAATACTTAACCTTTTAGATGAATGCATTAAAAAATGCAAGTAAATGAATTTAACTGCATGGATTTACTGGCTATAATAATCTGGATTACAGAGCATTATTACTTTATGTGTAGAGTTTATTTTTAATTTGTATCATCTTTTTCTTTTTTATTTTCTCATTTACTCCAGGTTATCTTGCATTAGCTTAAGCTATGCTAAGTGTGGAACTGTAATACATATTTATGTTGAAAATTTTATAAAGTTCAATTCATAAAAAAATGCTAATAAATAAACTTCTTCTAATTTAAATAGGAAATATCTTTATGTCTGAAACGCAATGACAGTATTCTGGTAGTGAACGTTTGGTAACGTGTAGCTAAAGATGCATCTGCAGATAAAAATAAAAAGTAAAATCATGTCGTAAAATCAAGACGTGGAAAAGCTTCTGAATTGGACATTTATTTCTTTTTGCAGAAGCTACAACTGATATTAAAGAAGTTCTGGGTAAAATATGTATGAAAGATGTTTTTCATCTTAAGTACTAAATGTAAATAGTTTTTGTCGACTAACTGCTCTTTCGTGTATATTCCTGTTAAAGATGAATAAACTACTAAACTAGTTGACGATTTTGATAACCGATTGTTTCAGCCCTAAGATTGAAGCCGAACTTTATCAGTGTAAACATTTATCACAACATCTCGTAACTTCTGTATATCCGATGCATGATGCTCGTTAGAGGTCAGGGTCTTAAATTACATTGAAGGAACAGATGTTCCATCCGTTCTTCACTTATTAAATCTGAAGTAGGATTTTACTTTTTGTCCTCCTTCAAATGAATTTCCCTGTTAAAGCAGCTCTGCCCTGCAAGGCAGATTGGAGCGTCGATCGGTTTGTCGTATCAGCCCAATCTAAGGCATGACTGATGCAGGGCAAAGTAAAAACAAAGCCCTGAAATAGTCAGCTGACTGATGCATGATTGGATGAAAATATTATTTTCTAAACTTCTTTGTTCCTGGAATCCCTCTCCATCGAAAAGCACAAACTCCACTGGTTAGATATATGAACCGTCTAGCATAGCAGGTTAACTATGGAACTAAACTGGGGCCATAAAGTTTGCAAAAAATAAACTGAAACATAAAATATTAATAAAACTGAAAGTAAAACGGGTAAAACCTACTTTTCAAAGTTTTTTTTTTCAGTTTTACGAACTGAAGAACCGAACTATGGGGCTCTTCTGCTTTCCTTTACTAGCATGAAACGTCCATGAAATGAACTGAAAATGCTGCAGAAAACTGTCAGTTTATTTTTTCCACTGATTTCTGTTGACATCAGCGTCTCAGTTCAACAACATTATAATGTTTTAGAGACTTAAACTTCCCAGATGTTGGGAATATTCATATCATGATTCAATACAGTCTCAAAAACTTGTTTTTCCAGGTCCAAATCTTTTCTAAATACATTTCATTTTCAAATATTGCTTTAACAAAATTCCTGGCAATAATATAGCTCCGTAGTTAAAACACAAACATAGGAAGCCAGAAAAACAAACTGATCTCAGATCAATTTTTTGTTTTGCCCTTAAGATTGACCACATTTAAAATCTCTGCCCCCTTTTAAATTTCACATTGGAAGTAAAGGCGGATAAGAAAACTTGACGTAAAATTGTACTAAAACAAATTAACGGTTCTGATCCGTTCAATCTTATTCATATGGGAAATTGATTTTCTGCAAAGATCAAATACAAAAACCAGAAAAACCATCCTTAATAAAAAAAGGCATCAGCGGAAACATTTCATAATCTTGTTCTTCAATGTCTCCTGTCCAAATACAGTTACTGTTCCTCGCCACAATCATCTACTTTCCACGTTACAGATCTAGAATGTGTTGAAGGGAATATAATGAGCATTTTTTTAAAAGAAAGCAATGGCTTGAAGGAAAATGTGAATCAAGTGACCCTGTGCTGGGAAGACGGCAGGATATAATCAAGTTTCAACACAGAACATTACATTCTGTGGAAAGCAGCCGCTTTAATGTAATAGAAATGACATCTACAAGATAACAAAAACAAATTAAATAAGGAAAACACGCAGCAAACAAAAATATCTAATTTTCCTGTCAATCTAAAAACAACTTCTTGTGTGAAATGGATAAAAAAAAAACAGTTCAAAAATAAGTCCAAGCTTATTGGCCCACTATGAGGGGTTTTATGATCCAAGTCAACAGCTCTCTGCCTTGGGGAGGTAGGTCTGGTTTTGTCGAGGGGGTATGAGGGACAAAGCGCCGGTTCTTGGGTTTCACATGCTGTGTTAAGGCTCGAAGCCTCTCGTCATTCCTGCTGAAGTGACTCATGTAGCAGAAGAGAATCAGACTCATTAAGACTCCAGCAGATGTCCATCACAGGTCTTTTCTTTTTTTTATCATCGCACACAGAGGAAGCATTCATAAAGTCTGGACATTAAAAATGACCAAGGAAGACTTCAAAACCTGTTCTTCAGACGAATTCAAAGTGTTAATGAAGCGTTTAGGCTTTTCAGCTCTACGTGTCGAACCTACCGGTCGATTCTTTCACATCGACAAAACTGATTTACTCAAGAAGATTAAAATCTAGGCGAGTTTGTCGTCAGTATCGTTATAAAAATATAGAGACAACAGATCAAAAGCTTGGCGCTGATCAGTTGGATGGATGAGAAAGAGCCAGACACCAGGCCACGCCTTGTAAGTTTAGTTTATAAGGTTCCAATGTGTGTAATTGTAGTCAATTTGACTCCTATAGATGCAGCAGCTGTTCAAGATTATAATATACCCATCAGTTACCAGCAGAGTTCGAGGAAAAACTCTTCAGACCACAGCAGCAGAAGTTCAGCGCTCTGCTCGTTTGCATCATACAGAGGGTCTCAGCAATTGGGTAAAATTGAAAGCCACGCCTCCGGGAAGAAATTGTTTCTCAATTGCTTAAGTTTGGCTATTTAAAGGGCCAGATCGATGCTATAAAGTTTAACACTACGATTCTAAAACAGCACAGAGAATCAACGTCGTTGTTCAGAACTCCTTCTGTTTGCTAACTGGACTTGCTGAAATTCAATTCAATGGGAGAAAGCCCTTTCACTGGGCTGGAAGTGAGATTAGAATCAAGCAGAGTTTCACAGGAAGACAACAGCCAGACTATCTGCTGCTGGAAAGTCCAGAAAAATGTTTTTTTTCCCTTTTTTACTCTATATAACAAACTTCTGATTTCTCCTGTGTTTCTAAGGTGTTACGTTCGTTAGTCGATTCAACTTTTATGATGTTGACTACGACTTTAAACGATTCGAATTCGTGCCCATACCTTGTTGTTCTTGACGAGGCCGGAGCAGCAGGTTTCGTTGGGTTTGACACGTTTGGTTTTGGAGCAGCTGAAGCAACCGGCCTGTTAGTAGCAGCTACACAAACACACACAAAAAAAATACCAATGAAGCAATGATCATATCACAAACCTTTGATTTTGTTTTATTGAGAAGACTTGCCTGTAGTTTTTGGTCTAGCTCCATTCGCAGCCTCAGCTGCTGGTTTCCTGCTAATGCCATTGGGCGCCACTCTCAGTTTGGTACCGTTGGTTACCGTTGCATCGGCAGTCTTGACGGGTCCGACTGGCTTCCGCTCAAAAGCTCTTGGTTGGTTTTTAGCTGTGGATGAAACTGCTGGCACACCTGCTGGTCTTTTAGGCACAGCTCCTGCAGCAGAGGGTTTTGATGCTGCAACTCCTCCTCCTGCTGCTGCTTTCTTCCCTACAGAGGAAGATTTAATATCCCTCTCTCTGCGGTGTGAAGCGGTTCCCGGCCGTGAGCTGGACCCGGCAGCGCCAGCACAGGATGTTTGTTGGATTTTACTTCCAGCTGCTTTTGGTTTGATTTTGGGATCCGCTGCTAAGGGCTTCCCATTGGCCTTTTGAGTCTCTGCAGGTGCTGCTGCTTCCGGTTGAATTTGGGCTTCTTCATTTACGTTTTCCTGAGATGAGCGCTCCGCTACGGCAGCAGCTTCACTGAGCTCTGGGGTCTCCATAGTAGCTCCATCCGGCTTCATCCCCTTCGCAGGTCGGTATGTTCAGTGTGGAGCGTCACACCGGCCAGTTCCTGTAACACTTTAGTGCCCTGCAGAGAGAGGACAGGAAACCATCTTTAAGCTATCCAAAATATAAAAATGCTGCTTTGAACTTGGAAGAAATTTATGCAACAAACAGCCTAAAAAAATCTAAAGGAAATAAATATGGTCAAGAGATCTCAGAGTAGGAGAAAGAATAAGCAGGAAGTGAGCTGAAGAAGTTGGCAGGAAATAACTGAAAACGCTTGCCCACTGTGAGACGCCAACATGTAACCGTAAGACGATGAACAATAACCCCTCATAAACACACATTCCTAACCCTGAAAACATCTGGAAACTAACAGAGGAAAAAAACTGGATTGTGTGCTGAAAGCAAAGAGGCAGAACTTCAGTGAAATGTGCATTAATCGTCCACAATGCAAAAAAATAAATAAATACCAGTATTTTTGGTTTACTTTGTAGTACAGGCATCTTGAAATGAGTCAAAACTTATTTTGACTTTTAAGTTTTCAACACAACATAAGAGTTCAAGCACATAATTGCTTAGTATCGATGGTAAAATACAAGTTCCCCTGGCAGATTTCAATTCTAAAAAGATATTTCCTCATAAGTGAAATCTGCCAGTGGAAGTCAGACTTTTTAAATCAATATTAAGGGATTAATTACTTACAACAAGCTCCAACATCTTGTTAAAAGTTAAGTTGGTACATTTGAAAGAAGAGCAAACTAAAATACTTTCACATGAAACCAGACCAAAAATACTTGGTAAGATTTAGTTTCTGCAGTACGACTTGCATTTCAATTTGTTAAAATACAAAGACAACTTCCTGTCACCTCTTGAACTGATTGTTCAGAAAAACAAGGATAAAACTAGGAGGGAGACTGGAAGAAAAATGCACTAGAGGAAGGTGTGGAAGAATTTATGTGAGCAGAATCATAAAATACATTACATAACAGTTTATTTGAGTAAAGCCTAGTCATAGCTATGCTATATTTGTACAATTTATTGTGTCCTGAATCTGTTTTAATTAATTTAACACATTGTGTAACTTTATTTGTCTAAGTTTTAGAATTTTAGCAACTAAAAAAATGTCAGCTGTAGAAATTGAACACAGATTCATCCAATGACGGTACGAGGGCGTTCCAGCAGAATAAACAGAAGCTGCTGTCCGGTGTCTTTTGTCAAGAAGCGCAGCGCCTCCATAAAGTTAATTTTGACCTTGGAAAAAAACCCTTTTTGTTTCCTCAACAAATTAGTCAACCATTTGTACTCTGAAGCAACTGTGGCTGCATGCTAACCTTTAAAATTACAGAGAAAATTAAAGAGAAACAGAGGAAGACGGAAAAGAAACCAGGATAAAGAACCAAATGAACTTAATGTTGGCGGTCGTCCAGCTGACAAGCAAAACAACATATGAAGAGATTCTGATGCCTCTTTATGTAAACAGCTGTAATCCAGGTTTCAAGGAAATGATGTGGATCTTTATTAATCTTCTTCTGAATCGTTCGGAGAAAGTGGTTTCAGTCGACGCAACAACTCTAAATGTCAACAAGCATTTATTTTCTTGTCTGGTAGTTTCATTTACAGCCACCCAATAGAAGGACCCTTTAAGAAGATATTAAACTTGCTTCATCAAACCAACATTTTCATTTTTTAATGTACGTTTTATTGGTGTGATGTTATATTGTCATTTTAAATATAATATTAATTAGCTGCAATCAGAAAATGAACATAATTATCAGAAATAAAGAGCTGCAAACATCCGTCTTCGTGTTTCAGTTTGTGGCAACGTTCCTGAAATAAACAGATTTATTCCAACAGGTCTGTACGCGTTTTGTACTTTTGAAAAAAAAAAAACTTTAAAAAGTTACAGATTTGAGAAGCCGGCAGTCCAGTGTAAAACCGGACCCAGACCCAGACCAACTCGTCAGGACGGCTCAGTTCAAACCTGAGCAGTTCTACAGAAACTCTTTGCAGAAATCCTTGTTCTGCTGCAGCAGCAGCTGCCAGGAGAGGTTGTGATATAAGATCATCCTGTAGAGACTCTGGGCCAACTCACATTCTTCATGCAATCACAAGAAAAACCCGACCAGCTGACGATTTGGTGCAACACAGGGGGAGTTAATTCATCAAATGTCCCTTCACAGGAATAATCTGATTGCTTAATTACATCAGGGATAAAAATAAAAACATATCTGTATCTCATCAGATTACACCTTTTTAATTTGGGCCTTAGGGCATCAGCTAAATTATTTTACTTATCAATTATTTGAATTAAGAATTGCATTGTGCAGATTTTTCTCCAAGTGCTTCAGCTTATTTTATACTGTGCTAGAAATGCATAAGAAAATGCAGAATAAAAATGAGCAGAATTTAAACCTGGTGACAAAATTTAACTTGAGTTAAATGCAAAATGTATGTTTTCTGTACAGTTTTTGTTTAATAACTGCCTCTTTTTTTTTTCCAGAAAACTGTCTTGTTTGAGTCGCCAGTTACAGAAGAATTCATCACCAACTTAATGGACAGTTATTTCAATACCATCAATCATTTCAGCCCCTTTAGGCAATAAAAACAAACTGAATAAGTACAGGAGCCAAAACAAAAGCATTTCCCCTGCCTCTTACTCAAACAACTAAATGCAAATCCAATCGACATCTTTATCAAAAATCAATTTAAAAACAGTCAAAGACTAGAAAAAAAAACAGCCTGTTAATATTGAATAAATATAAAATCCATCACATTCCATCTTTGACAGAATTATTGTCTTCAAATCTTCCAGCCGCCTGCAGTTTAGTTGCATCTGCCCTTCCTCTGCATGTTAAGGTGCTGGATCACGTGCGTTTGATAAAATGGGTCAGTTTTAATGCCGTGTTTATCATAGGAAGAGATTACGCTGCGCTGCAGCCACAAGAGGAGTTAGGAAAGCACTGACCGGACGACAGGAGGAGGAGGAGGAGTTTATTGATACTGATGTCAGATTAGTTTCATCTGTGGAGCCACAGATGAAACTAGTCATCGGTTGGTGCATCTATGCACCACAAATTTGGAACAGACTTCCAGAAAACTGTAAAACAGCTGAAACACTGACTTCCTTTAAATCTCGACTAAAAATGCACCTGTTCAGAGTTGGATTTGATATGTAATCGATCACAAATTTAATGATCATTGGCTGAAAGTGCTGCAATTGTACCTACGTATTAAAACGTTTTATTTGCATTGTTACGGCACATAACTTAATGTAGTTTTTGATTCTATGTTGCATGACTTTGTGTTTATTATGTAAAGCACTTTGAAATGCCTTGCTGCTGAAATGTGCTATACAAATAAAATTTCTATTGATTGATTAGTTCTGTGGACTAATCAGAACACAGATTAGAGGTCTGATTAGTCCACATTGAATGTTTTGATGCATTCAATGCTGTTTGAATGCATCAAAACGGCAGAGGAAGGCACAATGGGTCTGTAAAGGGAGTGCCAAATGTAATCAGTGACAAAGCTGAGGAGTCGCCTAAAAATGAGGTTTTTAATTTAAAGCTCAGCTGCTTTGTGCTGCAGCACTGGTAAATGTGTAAACCAGGGAACCTTTTGTCGGCTTGTTTGGTCCAGACCAAAAGCAAAACGTTTGGTGCGGTTTGCTTTCATGTTGTGCTTTTTTTGCAAGCAAACTGCAATTTGTAAACACACGAGTGACATCATGGCTCCCGTTGGACAAAAACGACGGGTGGGATAAAGAACAAACCCAGGAATGAAAATCATGGAAAATGTGCTCCATGGGTCACAAAAAATAAAATAAAATCACTGGAAGATAAATTATCACAAATGATTGTGATAAACAAAAATATTGTCGTTTTGATTCCTACCCCTAGAATTAAACTTTCTGCTCTTTCAGCCTGTAGTGATAAATTGTCAGGAAAGTGGGTTACAGTCAAATTGAGTCATTTCTTAAAATAAAATTCTGCTCTTAGCAGAAATCTGTTTGCATGAGAGCAAAAGGTGAACCCAGAATCACAAGCTAGCACTTCAACCAGACTGGGGTCACATCTGACTCCAAATTCTGGACGCTGAAGCTCAAAGATGATCTACTGTGCTTCCTTGAACAGGTCAGGATGGATCACAAAACAGGTCAACAAAGTTCTTAGATAATATTTTACTGTGCTCAGTTCTGACCGTTTTAAGCTCCTTCCAGAATGAGGCGTTTCAGGGCCTCTTGTCACTTTACATCCAAATAAGCTGCCGCTGGCCTCGCTTTCTCAACTCGACATTAATACTCCGTGAAAACGGCTGCGATCAGATGTGCGAAATTACAACCATACATCTTAGAAAAGCAAAAGTGGAGCCTCCAGCACAAACAACAAGAATGCAGCAAGTGGTTTCTGGATGGCAAGTCCACAACAAAACATGTCTTTTCCAGCAGCCATTGTACACAGCGGTAAAACCAACAGAGCAAACATGCTGGAGCTCCTCTTTGGTTTCTACAAGGACTCAACATGAACCTATTGCCAAAAAATGGCCTGGTGTTTTTTTTTTTAAGTGTAGGGCTATCTTTAAAAGCAGTTGAGGCCCAAATGGAATAATTGTTCAAAAACCAAATTTAGCATAATAGTTCCCCTTTGAGATTATTTAAGGCCAACTAAAAGGCAAATACTGCTTCAGCTTTCAAATGTTTTTGGCATTTTCTTTAGCTACGCTTAGGAAACCTGGAATTAACTCAAAAATCAAATTAGTTTCCAAAAGTGACGTCTGGCCTACATACCAGCTAAGTTGGGTGGTGTGCTGAAAAGTCTTCATAGCATGACAGCTTAACGGCCAGTAAAAGTTTCCCAAACTGAAACAACTTGGACTCAGACACAGTCAAGACTGGCACACATGTGTCATCCAAAAATCAACTGGCTCCAATTAGTGGCAAATACTTTTATTTGAGGATTGAAGCCATTGCAGCGACTGAGGGATGGCGAACACACGTCTGCCACGCCTACATTCCAGCTCTCATGAGGAATCCTAAGGAAGAGACATCTGGCTCATGCATGTGTGCAGCAAATTAAATCTCAGAGAGGTCAGATGGACCTGCACACATGAGTGAGTGACGCGTTCATGGCAGCATGTCGAGGAATGACTGGACGATCAATGGCTGCCATGAAGACGTGGAATCCACTTCCTTCATTCTCCTAATTCCACCGCCACACAAGACTGAGCTTTACATTCTTACAGAACCACACAGTCCCTCTTTACAAGCCCAGAAAGTTAAAAATATAACACTTCCTGCTGCTGTAAATTCAACCCAACTGTAAATCCCAGTGAAAGTGTTTCAAATGGTCAAAGAGCTGACGGGAAGCAGGTGGCGTAAACTTAAAGGAAGGGGTTTTCCCTGCTTCCTGTGGAGAAAATTCAACACAGGATGCAAAAACCCTGCTTTTTTTTCTGTCCGTTTTAGATTCTCACAGCCAACATTTACTGAAAACTTTTAAAGCAAACTGGTGATGGCTCCAGTAACTTCAGTCGACTCCTACAAATGAGAAGTTGTGTAGATTCCTGCTGCTCAGACTGACCATATAAGGAAGTGGCGTTTCTGTTGTGTCGGTATAAGAGCTTCTCTCACACACACACACCGGTGGATGGAGGAGAACAAAGGATCAGAAACTTAATTCAAGTTCGGATGAAAAAGTCACCACACAGACCTGGCACAATAAATTCAGCTGGGTGACAAGTTGTCCCAATATTTTTTGCAATAAATGATATTGTTGCTGCAAGACTAATTTCAATAAATTCAGCGCTTTCTGATTGGTTAACGCTCCCAGTCGGGGAAAACCCTCGACTTAGATTTGAAGACAGTTGTGTGAACAATGGAATCAGGCAGCTGGATATGACATCTTCTCCATTTAAATCTAAAGATTACTGAAGAATTTCAGTATTTATATTTAGTTTTTATTCAAGAACGTTTTTTGTTCGTGGAGACTGAGAATCCATTTTATTTTTGTTCATCAGTTCCAGTGTTAAGTGTTCTTTTGAAAATAAAGTTCATCTATCTCTGGCGGGAAATTGCATGTGTTATTCCGTAACTTTCATTAAAAAAAGTCTTCAAACAATTTTATCGCAATAATTGATTGACCATCCAAATAATTGTTAACTAATTTAGGCCCATCGTGACAGACTTATTAATGGCACAATAATGCAAGTTCTCACGTTCTTATCCAATAAACATTACTTTTGTAAGGAACACATACAGCTGGAAGACATTTTAACTGTCTAAAATAAAAAAACAAAATGGGTTATGATGTCAGTAAACAAAATAAATAATCTGTATAAAACAAAATCTGACTTTATTTTCAAGCCATATCATCCAGTGTTATAAGATGAAACTATAAACAGCCTCACCGCAGGGTGATAATATCTAAAAAGTGGATTAGAGAATGAAATACCAAACTGCTCCGGTCATTACAACCTGGAAAGTTCTGCCTTTGTCTCACCTGTGCCACAGTAAGGTGAGCAAACTGTAAGAGAGGCGTTATCTACACAAGGCGGTGCGTTAAGTGAATGTTAGCGTCTCGTTAAAGCTGCTCTAAAGCAGGTGGCTGAGTGAAGCTATGAGCTGAACAGACGAAGCCAGCATGCCTCAAAGGGAGTGGCTGTCAAAACGCCAGGTAACCCCGGCTACTGGCAGAGCGACGGCCCCAAAACGCTACAGAACTGGGTTACAATCTGTCCTAAACCCGGCAAACAAACACCCAACGTTAGCAACGTCGCAGGCCGACCACAGCCAAGTTAAACTCTGAACACAAGTAATTGTATTTTTAATAATATCTCAGAATTAGTCCATCTATTCTCATCGTTAGTAAGTAAATATTTGATGTGAACGAAGTCGTTAGAGAATGGTAGACCAGCAGCTCTATTGTCTGGCTTTGCATCAAAGATCCAGCCTCAGGCACGCTGCTGGGAGGTGTGGGGGTGGGTGACGACTGGATTAACTGGTGCAAAAAAAAGAAAAGAGGAGCAGCTGGCACAAAAAATAAAAAAAATTAAATCCTGGGACAGCAAACATGTTTTAATAAAACGGGGTCCAAGACCGATTGCTCTCCTGTGAATTGGCCGCTTCGCGATAAACAAGCCGACAGTTCATCAATAAAACACTGGATATCCTCCGGGCCGGATCCGTTACCGTCCCAGTGAGCGGGTAGGGTGAGCTGAGGCCAGATGGGCCGCGGCTGCATTCCCTGCCACACCCCGAAACGTTACGCTTAAAAAAATAAATAAAAAACTGCACAAGAAGCAGCAACATTTATTCAGAACGACGAGCTTCCAGAGAACTGAAACTAAACAGACAGGCTTTTAGAGGGCCAAATTACCAGTTAAATAATTACAGAGAACTGGTCCCAGTTTCAGTCTCAGACAGACTGGGCTCCTGAAACTGCAGTGCTAGCAGCTACCACTTTATTCTAATAGCCAGGAAAGTGCCAGCCTGTAAACCACAGGGATGAGAGCTGCAGCAGGGCATCATGCCTTCATCCCAAAGCTGAGAAAACAAAAAAACTTTCAGAGTTAATGATTTTATTCTTAAATGCACTCCAAGAAGATTCAGGGCTGGGAGAGAGTTTGCTTTCAGTTTTGGGTTCTGGACCTGGCAGAGCAAACATCCAAACCCATGCAAATCCTTTCTGCTGTGAGAGAAGAGGAGCGATTCAGAAGTAAAAGGAGGAATTAAGGTTGAGGAAACAATTGATTGACCATCAAAATAATTGTCAACTAATTTAGTAATTGATTATTAACTGGATTACTCTAAAAGTTACCGTTTACTGAAAACCCACCAACCAAAACCGTACAAACAAGGTGCACTTTTTGCTTTCAAGGTGAAGAATCTGCTTCGTCTATAAATATGTTCGACCCAGATCTCTTCAAATGGCAGCTTTAGCTTCACCAGGTTCAAATTCTGTGTTAAAACAATAATAATAATTAAAAAAAATCCTATTAAGAACCTCCTGGTATTTAATTATTAAAAAGGAAACTGATTAGTGCTGTAGATACATCTGTTGCTACAATTGATCAGGACTATACAAAATAATTGTCCTAATTCATTCCAGGAGTTTTTTTTTTCTCATTTTAAACATTTTAATTTGCTTATTTGCATCTTTTATTTTGTTTCTAACTCATGTAAAGGAAATCTTAGGCGGTTAAATGAAAAGTCTGCAGAATGTGAATTTTTTCTGGTGTGCGAGAAAATAATCCAAATTAAGGGCTCCAAAAAAATTTAGATTTTTTATTTCCAGCGTCTAACATGCAAAACATAACTGTGACTCTTTCTCCAATCCAGGTTTGATTTTTTAACAGCATTCTCACGCTGAAAATGGACTGAAATAAAAGTTACCAGCGAGTTTCAGCGTTTCTCACCGAGAGAAACATCATGCTGGTTTTGCAAAGTGAAGCATAGCATATCAAAAGCAAGAGGCAGTTAAGAAGATTTCCCCTTCCTGGTGTTTCCATGGAGGTAGATTAGAATCAGGTACATTGTGTGTACGATAACACAAAGTACTCCAGTATGCAAACAATGAGGAACTCCGTGTTAAATGCACCTTAACTAACCAGAGATTTCATGGTAAACTCCTGCAGTTTGACCTGGAAGTATGCAACTCTGCAAAAATACAGGAAGGAAAAAATACTAACGGGTAAAAGTAGGAAACTTGAGCTTTGTATAAATGTAGCAGCAGCTTTTACACTCAATGCCACAACATTCAGCCAATCCCAACTTGACAAACTCCAAACAGCAACCGGCCAGAAAGAAACTCTGTCCAAGCTTTATCAAACATTTCCAAGGTTTTGCACCAACACTGTTACAAGGTTTCCCCCCAGAAAACTTGCTGAGCCTGGTGGTTGGGCGCTCAGGCAGTCATTCATCCAGCCGTCCGCCATGTTTTTGAGTAAAAAAAAAAAAAAAATGTTTAAAGTTGACAGAAAATTTCAAAATATCACTTGGTAATTATGTGTTATTAAAAGATTGGAAGATTAATATCTGAACACAAACTACAAAGTCTTAAAAAATGCTAACATTAAAAAAAATAAAACAAATGAATAAGCAATGCTAAGCCTGGCACAAGTAAAGCCTGGTGGCCCGCCAGACTTATAATAACCAGGGGGAAACCTTGTCTTGGTGCTGAAGCCATTACTGAGGGAGAAAGCCAAAAGTTCGCCCCTTTATGTGTCGATTAAAAGGAAAACCATCTTGTCTACATGCTGAGACGCGTTTGCTGTTCATTCAGGCAGGAAGAGGCTTTCAGGAGATAAGAGGACGACTGAAACGAGTAAAATAAATTTGCCATGTTTTATCATTTTAACGTTAAAGCCCTTTGTCTACACAGGATGGATTTGTAAATGTTTCCAACCTTTGAAATTCAACACAAGGAATGTACATTACTGCATTAAATACATTGTCAATTAATTTAGTAATTCTTTAATGGCGTAATGGTGAATACAGACACAAAACATGTAATTTGTTGAAAGAAAGCAGAGTAGCAATTAAGCCAAAGGTACAAATGTAAGAGCAAGATGATCGAGTCATTTCCATTTACTTTTCATTTTCCTACTGTTAGCTAAATCACTGAGAATCGTAAAGTTCAGCAGATTTTCTGAATAAAAGAAAAATGTTTCCGTCGCTCCGCTGCGCTGCTGCGACTTCAGGAAAAGGAAAGAGGGAAACGGAAACGGAGGTGTTGAAAGGGAAAGTGGCGATGAAGTGAAACACACAGCTGAACGCACCAAACCAAAAAAACAAAAAAAACAAAAAAACAGAGCCTGCTCATCGTTGAATATTAAAACTAAAATCTGTTACGGAAAGTTAGAATTTAAACGTCACTACAAGTCATTTATTCAGGCTTAAAGAGTTTAACACCCGAGCGAGGTTGACTCATCCACATTCCAACTGAAATCTGTGCAGTCATCATTTTAAAAGATATTACAAAAATATTTCCAGGGGTCAAAGGTCAAAGAAAACCAACTGTGCAACAAAATTCTAATTTTAGCTTCACAAAGCAGCACAATTGATTCGTATGAACTTATTTTGAGTCTGTTAGTGTGGTTTGGGATGGGCAGGTCGATTTCCAGGCACTTTTTTTTTTTTCTTTAAATCTACAACAGCACAAACCAAATTCAGTTTTATTTTGTAAATGTGGGATTATGGTTGACTTTTGAAGAAAATATATTTTACAGTTATAGCAGCACAAAGGAAGATTTTTGCTGCACAAACGTTTGACACCAATTTCACATCCAGATATACAAACCTCTTTTATGGACCCAAAAGTTTTAGGTTAATATGTCATCACCTTCCTAAAATAGTGGCCCAAATCTTTTTTTTTTTTTCTTTTGCCAAAGGTGATTTAGGAAAACAAAAAAAGAAAAAGAGACTTGGATCATTATTTTTTAGGAACGTGGTGATAAATTCATTTGAAATTATGCTAAAGCAGTCAGAATAACCACAGAGAGGATGCAGTTCACACCCTGCAGCAGGCGAGTAAAGTTTCAGGTGGAGAGGAGGCGTCCCGCCCCGGCTCAGGGTTTCTCCTGTCAAACAGAAGTGCAGCTCGAAGTGCAGCTCGAAGTGCAGCTCGAAGTGCAGCTCGAAGTGCAGCTCGAAGTGCAGCTCGAAGTGCAGCTCGAAGTGCAGCTCGAAGTGCAGCTCGATCTAAACCCTGCCAACCACACCCAGCCTGTCCACAACACTCTGATTATGTAATGCAGGCTGCGAGCCAAACCAGCATCTCTCCATCACTGAGATTTGTGCTCCCCATAGACTGCCCATTTCACTCTGCGCTGATCAGTCAACAATGATGCAAATATGAGAAACAGATTTAATCTTAGCAGGGAGTTATGAGGGAAAGGGACACTTTTTCCAAAAAGATTTACCATTAAAGCACTGAATAAAGGGTGTTTAATCCCTAATCACAAGAGAAATGTATATATATTTAAAAGCAGGTCGTTGAGGGACACATACTGCACTAATGGGACCCCAGAAGGGGCCTCAGTGTGGCCCCAGGAGGCCGATTGTTTATGATTTTTTTAAAGGGGGGCTCAAGTGGAGCTTTAATAACACCATTTGTTTCTGGACACAAAAAATACCAAACCTCCCCTGCCTGGTTTAGCAGAGAACAAGAGGACGGTCCAGCCTTGACAGAACAATAGCAATAATGCGCAAAGGGAGCCTGCAGGGTGAAGCACATGAGATTAGTCAATAAACTGAAAGCAAAGCGACCCCAGCCGGAGAAAGACACCAATGTCCTTTTCGGAGAGGAAAAGCTTCTCTAACCTCGGCCCAGCCGAACCCAAGCCGTCTGGCTACAAGCCGGCTGCTCCAATAACGCGAACAAACAAAAACAAAGACAATATGCACTTTCTTCTAGGAGACAAAACAAAGACGACAAGGTGCCGCGCCGTGACTTACATCAAATCACCCTCAACGGAAACGGCAAAAAGCGCCGCCACAGAAATTGTTACCTTCTGGACCGCCGACGTTGTTCTTCAGCACCACTTGAAGATGAAGAGCAGCTCCTCCGGGTCGGAACCAGCCCTGCAGCACAGAATGTCGACACAAACCGGCACCAAATTAACAATGGAGCCGCGCGCGCTGATGCGAGCGTCCCTCCGCGTGCCCGTCCCTCCACGTTTCAGCGCGACGGACAGACAGACAGACAGGCGGTTCTCCTTCTTGAAGGATGGACCCGGGTGGGGAGGGCTGAGGAAGAGGAGGAGGAGGAGGAAGGCAGTGACGAAGCGTCCAGCTGCAGAACAACGAAGAAGCGCGGTCTGCGCAGATTAAGAGGAAAGCACACAGATATGGAGTTAAAAGTCCTGCAAACGGTACAATCAAAGCCTCCAACAAGGTGGTGGTTATGCAAAACAAAGCTGACGTCAAAATGAGACTGGAGCTCCATGTCCAGGCAGGAAGCTCCGCCCACTCAGAGGGGAGCCTCCATGCACTGCCTGGATGCTAAAGGGATATGAGTGGTTCACTGCTACAGAGGCGGATTATTTCACCACAAGGCCCGGGGTGGGCAGAGGCCCCAAAGTTACACTCAAAAAGAGCAGCACTATTCCAACATATTTTTACTCAAGTAAAAGTAAAAAGTAGCCAACCAAGAAAAAACGGATTTGGTAAAAAGTCGTCTCCAGTACTGAGAAAGTGATCAGATTCATTATTTAATATTTTAAAATCACATAACTAAATATAAAGTTAAGTAGAAAATTTGGTAAAAGTGACAAAAAATAACAAAATCAGGCAAAATAATTTTGTCCCCCCAAAAAAGTATGTAACCTTATAAAAACTGCAAAAAACATGTTTGTTTTTCATTCGGTGAAGTTAGTAGCAATACGTCATAATAAAATGACCCAAGTAGAAGTAAAAAGTGCAATTAGGTGAAAATAATCCTAAGAGTAAAGTTTTTCGAAAAAGTTACTGTAACTAGTTACTGCCCGGCTCAGAGTAAGGGAAACGCTTCTTCAGCATACATTCACTCAAGTAAAAATAAAAAGTCGCCATCCAGGACTCTTGACATTCATCACCCCAGAAGAGAATATAAATAGCCAATCGTGTGTGGTTGTTAGGGAAAAAGAAGAACTTTTGACCAATCAGAATCACTAAATTTAAAGTCTTTGGGGTTCTTGGAATTTCGCTGCTGCCATAGGAACTGAGGTTTGCGTTGCTATGGTGATAAAGTTAATGATGGCAAGCGCCCAAGACTCTGTTTCACCAGTTACCACGGATTCACACCTCTAGTACAAGTGAATGTTTCAGCTGAGCCTTCAGGAGTAAAATTTCTTCCACCAGATTTATTTTTAAATCTTTTTGGAAGACTGAACTTTTCCAAACACTTCTGTGCACGTTGATAAATCAGCGATTCTCCACACTAAATGCTCCTTGCTGGGTCCCCCCCCCACTCCACCATTGTGTTTAATTCCTGCTTTAAACAAAAATCCAAAACACTAAACTGCAAGAGCTGAATAAAGGAGTGTCTGTTTTCTGAAATTTGGATAGTTGAAACTTGAGCCATGGGAAAGTCTCTGTAAGGTTTACATTGTTCATTTCCTGTTCCCAAAGTTTCCTACGGTTTTCTCTCTCCTATGGTACAAGCTTTGAATGGACGAACGCTAAATGCTTTTTCTGTGAATGCTGATTCTTCAACATGCAGCTGCAGCAAAAACACAAGCACAGAATAGAAAACGGAGACAAGAGGGAAACACGAAGCTCCCTGGAAAGACTTCCAGTCTGATGTCTGAAAAGATTCAGACATCAACTCTTGTTTTCTGCGTTGAAATGCTGAGAAAGAAGAACAAAGACTTGATCGGAAATCGGAGTGACTGGTAACCAGTAGTTATCTGCCGTGGCTTCGCCACAATCAGGCAGTCAAGGAAACCTTTTCCACTTTTCGTCACATTACAACAAACTTCCTTGTATTTAAATTTGATCTCATGCTGACACAAAATACAACATAATTGTGAAATAGAAGGAAATACCTGTGATTTTTAAATCTTTGCAAACTGAAAAGTTAAGGAAATCTGGCAAAGGAACTAATGCTTTTTGTCAATAACTTAAGAATTATTGACTTAAGACAAGCTGAAAAGTTGCTTTTAAGATCGTTTTGTGTCTTTTAAAGTGTAAAGAGATATTTGCATTTGAAAAATACTTTGTAAGAGTCTGTGTTTTTGCTGTGCAATTCCTCATACACTACACTGACACTAATGGGCTCCATCCATTTCAGATAACTTCATAATGTTGCTCCATAATGCAGTTACCCAGAGGTGTGGCTCAGAACCGGGCTCTTCCAACCCTAAACAGAACCACGACTGGCTGGAAACTGAAAAGGCTCTTCTAGAGACACCTGCTTCTTTTAGATCTTTGTGTTTGTGCTGCAGGACACATCACAGCTGCACGGTAAAAGACAGTCAGGTGCCTGCAGAGTTTATTATTTCAGCCAACAAATGCAGCAGGAAAAGGAAAGGCTTGCTGGTGCAGCCACCTACTTTTGATCTGAGGCGCTTTGTTGGTATAAAGGCCTTGCAGTTCAAACACAGAGTCACAATTGTGCAAATGGAGCGTATTTCAATTCAAACCGAGATCAAACTGGAACTCAACAAAGGATCTTACATTAGCACACAGAAGCAACAGCTGACAGACCATTAGTTGCTTCTGAATTAGCTACTTCCTCTGGGCTTTCAGTCTGCATTAAAGTCACTGAGGGAAGCTTCTGCCCGCGCACAAGGAGAGACAGATGAGCCGGGTTTGTGGGATGCATAAAACTGCCAACATTTCCTTCGGTCTCTCACAGACCCATTAACATGAGGTAAAGCCGGAGTAGTACATAATGGAAGATGATATTAACTTAAGTGGGTGAGAAGCTGTGATACCTCTGGTCCTGGAAGTAACCAGGAAATGGAACCAATCATAGAGAAATCGATCCGAGAGAGAAAGAAGATGTTTGAGCAGAGTTGGAGCAAAAATGTTTGTTTTTTTTTAGCCAACAATTGTGAGGGAAAAAAAAAAATCACTTTATCTGTTAAAACATTGAGTCAAATGTCCCAAAAAAAAACCCCAATTAATTTGTGTTTCGTCAGATTAAAATATCCTTGAAGTTGATTTTAAACACACCTTTTATTAATGTCACATTTCTGAATTAAAATGTTTTTCTGATGTAATTTTCTAATCTTAAATCTTGTTTTTATTAGCTGTAAGCACAAAATCACCAAAACTTACAGAAATAAAGGCCAGAAAACACCAGTTTTTATGTAATTAATCTACATATATCAGTTCATTAATTAAGTTGCTAAAATAAATGAACTTTTTAATAATATTCTAATTTATACTGAATATGGCTCAAAAGTTTAAAATCTCAATTTCTTTCTAAAAATTAAACTTATTATATGGGTTTAATAGAGGGAAATATTTCAAGCCTTTAATTTCTGTAATTTTCATGATTATTGCTTACAGATAATGAAAATCCAAAATTGTGGGCCCCATACGTTTAGAATATTACACAAAAATAAAAGTATCAGAAAATGTAAGACTTCTGAAAAGTAGGTTAATTTCTATTCTGCTACTTTGCAACTTTTATTTTAAAAAGTCAATAAAATGTTGCATATAGTTTTTGTATGAAACACTAAAAAACAATTTAAACGCCCTCTAATCTATGCAAGCAGAAATCTGATCCCAGAACAGCGTTGCATGAACTTATTGCTCCCCCTGCTGGTAACAAGGGAGAACTACATCAACATTCAGACCCAAATAATTTAAACTAGAAAACGACAGAAATCACAGATGACCCAGAAAGTTTAATTCATAATTGAGGATCTAGATGCTGATCAATAGATTCTGTATTTGACACAAAGCAGATGACTGAACAGCAATTCGAACAGTGTTTCTCTGAGGCACATCAACACTGAAACTAAATATAAAACACCAAAAGTCAAGCAAAAACACATCTTAGTAATAAAAGACAGTAATGGATACTTAATTTAAACCCACTGATAAAACAGGCACTTTTAAAATAAATTTTTAAATCCATTATAGTATTAACTTAAAAATGATTCAGCCAATATGTTGATCATGAGCAGAAACACTTCAGTCCTTTTTTTTTTTTGGACCAGACGTCTTCATCCTGAGACTCTTCAAACTTTTGTGCGTATAAGAAAAGAAGAAATCGAGTTAGATCAGGACTCCAACAGAGCAACTGCTTCAGACAAGACAACTTTATGTTAACGGGGAACAACAAGGGAAAGAACCGAGTCACAATGAAAAGGCATCGTTAGCCGTCGTTTTCCATCTTGTTTCCTCATCAGAGTCCGGCTATTCAAGTCAGATCCAATTTCTTAATGGCCATCAGTGTTTCTCTCTACAGCGATGAGGGTGGAGGGGATTTGCAAACATTTTAACTTATACACAATGAAGTATCACAGTCTCCATGATGTTTTGGCATCATTTAAAAGAAAAGTGCACTCGGGTTTGGAGGACAAACCAACTGCAACACAGTCTGAGTATGGAGAGAGTGTGTCTGCAACACACTGTGCACACACTGTGCTGCAACAGGAAATTCTGTAGAAAAATTATACTGACGCTACATCATTCTGATCATAATTCATAAATAAAGCTTCTACACAAAATCTTTGTCATCTTCGTTTTAGTTAAATATCTCACAAATTGTACTAAATAAAACTGGACTTGTTATTGCCTCCAATCTGAAATTTTCTAAAATAGAAAAAAATATATAAAAAAATCAAGTAAAGGAAAATAAAAACATTCAGTACCAGTTTCCATAACACTTTTGCACCAGCAGTTTGTGCTGCTTCTGCATCAGTAATGCAGAATCACAAACACAGAAAAAACAATACTGAGTTTTGTTCTAAAAACAATAAGAACTAACAGAAATGTCTGTGCGGTGGTCGTCTGTGCGGTGGTCGTCAGTGACGCTACACTGTAAATGCTCTTTTAGAAAAGTTCGGTCCTTCAGTTCTCCACGAACAGAAAGCTCCAGCAGGAAGAGTGTAGGTCCTTCAGTAGACCCAGCTGATGGAGACCCGCTCTTTCTTCAGAACCGACCGCTTGATCCACAGCAACGCTGCCGATGTGTGCAATACCCACCGCTGGACAGCAGGAGGGGCTGGTGAGCACTCAGGTTATTAAGGTCATCCTCAGTTCACCAGCAGGACGTCTTCATATGTTGTTGTTCTGAGGAGTCAAAGCATAAAAGAGATTTTATACCTTAAACTAAACAACAAAATGTTATTTAAGACTCAGGAAGTTATTTTAATCCTGATTTCTGTACTTAAACTCCACATTTTAAAATGGTTTTTGTCATATGATGCAACAAGAAATCACAAATAAAATGATTGAAAAAAAAAAAACATCTTTATTATTATTTTCCCTATTTTGTGTTTAAAGACTTATCTATGCATATCTGGATGGCTGATTGTGGTATAGAAAATATACTTTTTCTCTTCCATCTGCTCCTTTTCATTCATTTCAAACTGTATATAAATTAAATGAACCAATAAATCGATATAAACGGAGAGTTGAAGAATGTTTTGTACTATTTCTCTCTATTTTTTTTGACACCATTTGTAATAGAAGGAAATTAAAACGTAAATTGAAATGGAAAACTGTCATAATTTAGAGATGCTATTTTATTTTCTAATATCTAACAAAGTCCTTGGTCTCCCAACAAAAAGCATATTGATAATGTTAGGAAGTATGTCTACATATGCTGATCTTATTTGGTTTAGAAAGAGAAATTTTAAGTGTAAGATTTTGTTTGGTGCATCTTAAAAGACATTTTTTTATTTGAGTGTTTTCTGGGGTTTATGAGTGACGCGCTCACCTGTCACAGCAGCAGAAGAAGGAGCAGGGAGACGTCTCCACTCCCCTGAACTTGCCAGATGTTGGTGCATCTGTGCACTCGGCTATGAAGGCCTGCAGATCTGTGATGTGGATCGGTTCCTGGGTTTGGTGCTGGGGAAATCAATGACAACACAGTTCTGTTATGTATAGATTTCACTCTTCCCAGTCGCACTGCACTCTACTTATACGCTATATTTATCTCAGAAAGATAAAGCAGATGTACAGCTGACACCAGAAGTTTATGTACACCAAATAAAGACACACAAACACCTTTTTTTGTCTCTTGTTTTATTATAAAAATTACCTAAATTATTCCTGTTTGCTAAATGCCACAATAATGAGTAGAAATATGTCAGAAATTTACGTAGTAATGTCTTCAAGATCAGACATTTACCTGCAGATTATCTCTTGTTACTGTTGGGGGTTTTTTATGTTGAAGCAGTTATGAGGCACCAGGAACGAACCAAAAACTGCTGCTGCGCCAGTTACACCAAAGGCTGTTGCTAGGTAACCAAAGAGTGAGTGAGTTGCTAGGTAACCAAAGATTGAGTTAATTTGTTGATTCCACCAACTTTGTTTAGCTGGCTGTGAGAGGTTGAGCAGCTAATTAAGCCCAGATGATGATGTCATTGCTTTGGTAACTTCTGATAGTTTAATTGACACATTTAAGTTGATTTGAGGTTTAAATACATTAAATAAACAAAGAGTCTTTCATTATTGTGCCCAAATTAAGTTGGTCTGATTTAACTTCAAACAATGAGAAAAAAAGGTTTATGTCTTTTTTATTCAGTGCAGTAAAATCCTGGTTTCAGTTCTGACCAGATCAACATTATGCAGAAATACAGTTTTCAGAAAAAGCAATCTCTTACATTACGAGTACACCGATTCTACTTTCCGTTCTTGTTCTGAGTGGATAAGTGTCTCACCTTAATGGTCTCATAGGCCCCAGTGATGAGAGCGATGAACAGAGACAGGACCATGTAGATGAACAGAGAGATGAAGGTGTAGAGGTAGAGCTGGCTGAACGCCCAAACCAGAGTGCTGCTCTCCTGCATCTCCGAGAACGTCACAAACATGTCGTCCCCGTTAATGAGGGAGAACAGGCACTCCGACACCATCGACAGAGAGCGGAACTGTGGAGGGTAAAAAACAAGGATTGTTTACACGCACGTATTTTGACAAAAGCTGAGTCGGTGGGGGGAATTAAAAGTCGAACAATGTGCTCAGGTCGGATGAAAACCAAAATTACAGCAGTACAGCTACCTACAAAAGACATAATAAGTATTTTTTTTTAAATCACAACGTTTATCGTTAATACAATCAAGTAAGAAATGTTTGTTTTCTTCACCTTCACATGGTACGGTCCGAGTACGATCCAGCCACAGAAGCAGTAACCCAGATAGATGACGGCTACGCAGCAACAGAAGCGAATCACATTGGGGAACGCGACTCGAAGTGTGATGATGAGAATCTGAGAAAAGAGAGCAGAGATCAGGCGAATTTAATGTTTAAAGCAACGATCTCTTACAGAACAACCAGAAGGTCCATGACTTACGTTGTACTTTTGGAAAAACGTGAGGTAGCGAATGACTCCCACCCACACCAAAAGGGTGGAGGTCCCCAGCAGGATGGCACAGATGTCATAGGACGACATAGTCTGTCAGGAGGAAAAACAAGATGGATGGCACATTTTTAACATACGAAGCAGCTAAATTTCTCAATGCTATGTTGAAGAAAGCCAACACCTCACATAATCCTAAAGAAACACAATAAACATAAAGCTGATGGGAGGCAACGTCATTTTATTTATATAGCGCATTTTCAGCAACAAGGCAGCTCAAAGTGATTTAAATGAATTAGAAGGAAATACAAACAAAGCAACAAAACCAAAGACAAAAAGGTAAAAGTATAAAACTACATAATGATTCCCCTTGTTTGATAAGAATAATAGATCATAATTTATAAACCAGTAGAGGTTTCTCTGGATTCTGGATTCTTGTTCTTGTTGGTTCTCCAGGTTTGATTGTTATTCTGGGTTGTTAAGTAGATGGTATTTTCTAATTTTGTTGTAAACTAAGAGGAGTTTCTCGATATTAAAAGTATAAAAATGTTAGTTTAAAGTAATAAGTACTCCACAGTTCACAAAAGTAATACTCGAAAAAGTATAGGGCTGAAGGACCTTTGATTCGATGCCGATTTTGATGATGCTGCCTGTGATGGTGAACATGTCACTGATGATGAGAAGAATATACCAGCCGTTGATAAACTCAAGCCGATCCGACCAGCACACTTTACGATCCAGATTCTCCTTGAAGTACCGAACAAACTCCTGTAGAGAAATTCAAACATTTAAACCGTCAGTTACTTTACGATCATGCAAACAAACACACGTACAACACAATCCAGGCTTTCTGTTTGTGCTTCTGGTTTTATGTGACATTCATGAAGCAGTTCGCCTGGTGTTTTTGTTTTGGTTATAACGAAACTCTCCTACCTGTTGCAGGATGATGCCTCGCACCAGGGAGCGTCCACAAAGGATCAGAGACAGCAGGCACACCAGACAAACGATCACGTCGAGCGTTACACGTGTGAAACTCTCAGCTGTGTTTAAAAGAAAAGAAAAACAACACGAATAGTGATATTTCACAAGATTGTGGTTTTGAACATCTATGAATGGACTGCATTTGCAAGGTCCTGCAAAGGGATTCGCACTACATGAACAATTCAACATTTGTAACGTTACATTAATTACATCACTGCATGGATTAGAACATCTTGAAATTTGTCACAAGAGAAATCTGTACATTTATCTGCTGTTCATTCAGCCTGTTAAAAAGCATGAGACAGCATGACTTGTCAGTAGATAACAGGAAGGCTGAAAAGGCTGAAAAGTTGCTGTTTTTTGTCTTTTGTGGATTTGTAAGTGTTGTCAATACCATTTTCCACAAATATCATTGTCCCAAAGCAGAAAATGCAATGCCTCATTAAAAAGTTTAGTTTTTTTCTATTTGAAACCTAAAATTTGAAGTCCAATTTTAGTTCTTCAAAAATGACAATTTCCCACATCAGAAACCATAAGTTGTCTTTTTTTGAAAAAATATTTAATTTGGTTCTAAACAAGTTTATTTAGCTGGACGGAAAGCAAAAATGGCTCTTGGGATTATAAGGGCTGCAGGAAGACTCCTGCTTTAGTAATGCTAACCATGCTAACTGCACTTATTGCTAGCAGACTGCAAAGACAAAGACACTAGAATTATTTTGTATGTTTTGAAGAAATAGAAAAAACACAGTTTTACATTGACTGTTCTCTTACAAAGTGTCTCTAATTTGAAAACATGAAAATTAATATTTTGAATGCTTTTCTTTCATTGCCTTCTACTTAAGTTTTTAAAGAGGAACTGGAATCTGCCAAAACTAAAGTAGGCAGGTCAAAGCTTTACAAAAGAATAAATAAAAATTGGCCAAAATTTTTGTTTATTTCTAGCTGAAATCAGTAAATAGTCTCTTTCAAAGAAGCAGTTGCACATTTGAAATGATCGGAAATGAGAGGCTTAGTGACTCACCATGTCCAGAGACATTTGGGTCTTTACATTCCCTTATCATCGCCTGGTTTTCTAACCAGATCTTCACTTTTCCACTGTGAGCCTTGTTGTCCATCACTATCTGAAAGGAAGAATCAGCAATATGTAAATCTTATTATATTACACCAACATTATGGCTAACAATATCACAGGAAGTACAACAGATTTCTACTCCTAATAAAGCGAGTTCTCTTTACTATGAAACATTCCAGCAACATGATTATGATTTTATTTAAAATTAAGGTTATTTGACATCTCCTAATGCCTAAAACTACTTAGAAAAGTGATTTGTTTTTTTTTTTACTGATACCAGACTCTTTGTGTTGCTCCTCCAGTTACCTTTGAATTAAAAATGCTTGTTTGCTGCCAGTGCAAACTTACTGTAATGTGAAAAGTGTAGCAGTCTGGGATCTCATTGTTGATGATAGTTTGTATGTTGATGGCCTTCAGTTGGAACTGTATGGTTACATTAATCAACCTTAAAAAAACAAAACAAATATTCACATTAGTAGGCAAAACGGGAATTGTCTCAAAACATGCATGAAGTAAAAGTTATTCACACCGCTGTGTGTTTACACCAACTGCTGTTGAGTCAGAGTTACTGAACACATCTTAAAGCTTGCTGTGTGCGGTGTTTGTGCAGGCCAGATAAATGACTTGGTGAATGTCACCATCAGATGCAGAAGTCCAAAGATAACTTTGATAAAGTCGGCAGAAGCGATGAGAAAAATGAAGCCTTACTTGTGGAACTTGAGTGTGAAGTTCTTGTAGCTGCTGGTGAGCAGATTGTTGGGGACAGACATAGGATTCACGCCGATGCAGTCTGAAAACAAGACAGCAAGCAGGGAAGGACACGTTTAAGTAATGTGAATTATCATAAAAATAAAAATGTTTAATGATTCAGTTAAGTAAACGTTTCACATGCTTGTTCGTGCAAGACGTGACGTCACTTCCTGGTGATTTCTGACTCATTATATGAGGAAGCCAGAAACTTCAAGCGCATTTAATACTTTCTAAATGTCTTAAAAAGAATCAGTTAGATTAGGGAAAATCTTAGTAGTAAAGAGAGAAACCTACTGAATTTTTTCAAGAGCAATAAATATATATTTAATACTTTTTATGTGACAGAGATTTTACTATAACAATACAACAGACGTGAAGCTTCTCAAAATTTGTTAATTTATTCTTTGAGTTTGTTTTATTTTAGTTTCTGCAGACCTTTACTGGTGTGGTAAGTTCTTCTGTTGCTGTTGACTGGTTACCATAACAACCAGTAACTGACAGCTCCTCCCCCTTTTTTCTGTTGCCATAGGCAACTGTGGTATGTATTAGAATCAGCTCTGTGTTTTCTTTAAAAATATTAAATGTTTAACACTTGGAAAGTATTAAACATGTAAATGTTTGTATGTAATAACACATATACTCATAATTTACATATACATCGTGTTACTCATAGTGTTTCGTAAGTAATTTTGCTATGATTTCTATACATTTTTAATTGTTAGGATTACTAATGGTGGGTATTTTAGCTATGTTTAATTTTATTAATGTTAACTGCTACTAACTGCATTTAACTCCTGCTAACTTCTCATTGGGAACTGCCATAGCAAAGCATAGGAAGGTCTCGTTTAAATTTCTTCAGAAATGTTCTAGTTGAGAGCTATTGCTTTGTAGTTTGTTTGGGATATTTATTGTATTTTATTTAATGTATTGGGTCAGAAGCTGCTTAATGTTCTCTTTTCTCAGAATAAATACAGTGAAGCTGAATGTGTCTGTTGTGAAGTCAACCAACTTGACCTTGTCAGTTCACAAGCAACTTCAATAATTATTTGTTTTTACATAAAGATGCATTATATTCTATCTGGTCACATGTAAAGCACAAGCAGCACTTGGTGGAAATTCCTGCCTCTTCATGGCAGCCTACATAACCAGTCTGTGTCATTTTCAACACATTCTGGAGAAAAGTTTTGTTTTTGCACTCAAGCTGACTTCATGCTGATCTTAAAGTAAAATATCTATTTAAGTATCGATTTAAGGCATCATAAAACCTGGCATTTCACTTTTAGAGACACTGTTTTATAGGCAAGATGCAAGATAAGACTTCACACATGTATAATCTCAGTTTTCATTTTAATGGTTAAAATAAAAAGCAGACGAATAATTCTCTGAGAGGATTTTAAAATATTTCTCCAAGTCAGGTGGTGACAGAACTGCTTGTGTAATTTCCTTGAAAAACAGATCATTTGGCCAAAGGCCTCATTTGGTCAGTAAAACTTTGTTAATTCTCAGGAAAATAAATCAGTATGTTTGCGACTCACACTCTGCATGGTGCAGTTTGTTACCTGTGACAATGTGAGGGTCTATGTTGAACGTATCATTGGCTGGATCGATCCGCCCCTTCTTGTAGTACTGCTGGCAGAGGGAGAGGGCGCTGTCGTTCACGCCGACATGGTAGACGTAGGCGTAGTGCCCCACTGTGTTATCCGGTAAGGTGAGATACTGACGTGGAAGGAAATGAGGAAATATTCTGAATAACCCAGACCTTCATCAAAAGACGATCTATCAAGAAAAATGACCTATCATTGTGAGTTATTACATCCGAGTCTAATTAAACTTATGCTACAATTTTTTATAGAGTTCAGCTCAGTAGGAGACGGCAATATTTTCATTCAGTGTTTGCCATTTACACCAGAAAAAGAAAGTCAAATAAAATGGTCTTTGTGGTTCTTTATGTCATCTTACCTTTTCTATCGCATAAAACATGTGGTCATAGACGTCCTGCTGCGTGTAAACAGCGAAGGCGTCATCTGAGGATTGCTCGTAGTCTTTGAGGAAGAGGTTCTTGAACGTCATTGTGTTCTCCTCCTTGAAGGTGACGGCCACCTGGTTACTGATGCCAAACACGGCCAGCTGCAGAGAAGAAGGTGCAAAAATTTAAAAAGTTGAAGAAAAGGACAGAGAGCTTAGCATTTTAACTATTTATATACATGATGAAACCAGAAGACGATCACTTCTTTCATCTGATCATCCTACCTGTTTAAAATGAAAAGCTGTAGATGTGTACCGGGGTTATAAGGTGCATTACAACTCACTGTTACAGTCGCAGTACCGTGTCTTATGTCAGGATTTATAATGTGAATTATTCCCATGTAAAAGCAAAACAGATACAAAAGAAGTCTTTAAGGGAGGACATACTTTTTACGGCTGCGTTACAAAGAAAATAACTCTCAGAGTCCCATAGTTTAAGCACTTTATAATGTCTCAGGATGTCTCGCTAACTGCTGCACATGGACCATCGTGTGCCCTCTCCTCTTGCCTATTTAAAAAACACTTGATGATGATTAAAAAAACCTGCTGCAAAACAGAGTAGAGAGGTAAACGGAGGAAATTTTTGATGTACCTGAGCTGTGACAATAAATATCTTCAGCACCTGCAGGACCAGCTTGTAGGGTTTGCGTCCTTTGGCGTGATATTTATCACATGGACTCATGAAGAAGTACTTCAGCTTCCTGCGAATGGCCTCCTCCTCCTGCTCAGCCGCGACCCAGTGACCTGCCGCTGCCGTGGGAAAGTTCTGCTTGATGTGATTGCTGTCGTTGCCGTTTGCTTGATGGTCATTGCAGTTTTCTGTGGAGCCATAGTGGGTCACTGAGGAGAACAGGCCTGTATGCTCTGCTGGGGCAAAACAAATGTACGTTTACATTTTTGGATTTTCAGAAACAAAGACTCAAATGTCGTCCTGACAGGATTTAAAGAGAAATGCAGAGAAACTACTTCAAATCAAAACTACTGGTTCACTAAAGGTTTATTAAATATAGACAAAGTCTTGCTAAAAATTAAAATATCTCAAATAAATACATTATTTATGGAAATGTTTTTACACATACGGAAAAGATATATACTGAAGACAACATATGGCTTATTTTTGATGTTTTTCCTATTTCTTTTCCATATAATTTTAAAGTTATTTTCTGTTTCTGTTTCTTATCTCCTCTGTTGAGCCTAATATTTCTTGAGCTTTCCCACATTTCATCACATATAACAAATGTCAACGCATGCTGTTGGTGTTTGATGAGATAGAGCAACAAAAGTAGCACGCAATTGTGAACTTTGTATGTTCTTATTGAACCGTGCAGCACTTTGGTTGCCTTTGGTTTTTAAAGTGCTTTATGATCTCAACAGCATTACTAATGTTGAAGTGTAAAAGTGTGCTGCTTGATCTTCTTATTTGTTCTTCCCTTTTGCGTGGCTGACATTGTAAATAATGTTCTGTTCTTAATAACTAACCTGGTTAAATAAAAGTTAAATCAATTTTTTAAAAAAAAGCAGAACTGGGAGACAATCTGACAACTGCTGATCAGTATATGGAGTTGACTATTTTATTATTCCTCAAAAACAGCCCAGGGCTTCCTGGGCTGTTTTAACGATATCTCTCTAAACAGTTGAATTTGTCTCTCCTGTAAGCGAAGGAAATCTGTGCAAAACAAAAGTGATCAAGAGAATTAAGATGTTCTAAAAAGAAATTTAAGATAGACATGTTGTTCTTGGTAAATCTGTGTTACAGGTCAGAGCAGCCAGTTTATAATTGGAAACAGGAAAACCACTCAGTCAGCACAGAGTGAGCTTATTATTCCTAATACCTGTCACATGTTTTTTTTTTTCCCTCTCATTGACAGGCTGTTGGAAAAACGTCAAGAACATTCAGTTTGTTCAACTACAACTTGACCCCGGCTTTTGGTTTTAAACTCCAGAGCAGGTCAAGCATTTGAACAAGTGATGATGACATGGGGGAAATTTATTAAAGTTCCCATTAACAAAGAAGAGTCATTAAGTGAGAGTCAGCGAGCTGTTAAAATCCGAGAAGGTCAGCAGATAAAGTCAGCAGAGTTACCAGCACATGCATGCTGCAAATGGGAAGTGAAATGGGAAGAGATGAGCTGCTCTGGGTTCAGTATCACGCAGCATTAACTTCAATTAAGATGCAGTGGAAAAGTGTTTGAGAGTGGTGTCAATTATTCTGAGTCAGGTTGAACCGCCGTTTGTTTCCTTCAGGGGGTTTTATAAAGCAGCAGAGGTAAAAATGAAAGAAAAAATGGTTTATTATTGTAAGTTAGACATCTCTGGAGTCTGGACTTTTCCGATGATTAATTGAATAAAAAAAGAATTAATTTAAGTCTTTTATATATATAATATTAAAAATACATTAAAGATGCAAACAAATACCTAAATTTATTTTTAAAATGAGAAAATAGGCATTTTATCGCCTAAAATGCAACAACAAAGCATTCGTTTAGCTTTATCATTTGTAGCAAATAACGCATCTGCGGCACAAACAACTTCTAACATCAACATGTGAAAACTTAGCAATTTCTGCTCGACTTCAGTAAATTGTAGGGCTAATCTGTTCATTATTATTGGATTAAACAATAATTGTATTTATCAGGGAGTTATTAAAATATTTATTTACAGAATTTGAACCAGGTGAAGCGTAAACTATGCCACCTGAGGAGATTTGGGTGGAACAGTCACATAAAAAGTAGTTTTTATTTTTTTTATCTTAAATGCAAAATGTATATTCTTTTTGTATAGTTTTTGCTTGATTACTGCTGTGAGTGTGTTGTTCTTTTGTAAGACTATTTTGAGTCTGTATAATTCACTTATCAGTTAATTGATAAATTAGTTTATGATTATTTCAATAACTGATTTGTCAGGATTAATCTTCTCAAACCTTGTGTACACACAGCTATCATTCTGAAAGACAACATATGATGCAGGCTGAAGCTAGAGTGTGGTTATTGCAGTAATATAAATAAAAAAATAATAAGAATGTTGTTCTGTGAAAACATAATAAATATATATGTCAAAAACAATTTATTTTTCAGAAAATATCCAATTTGAAAAGCCATTTTAAGTTTTTTATGCAAGGAAAAAAACATGTGTAGCATATATGTACCACACATGTACAACACCTGGATTCCAGCAATACACCAAAACCAAATTTAAAGGGTCACTTCCTGTGTCAACACCTGACGAAATTCAGACAGAAATACAGCAGCTTAGCTGGAGTTATTAATCTGCTTTATGTACAAAGTGAACTCAGGTGTAAAGGCAGCAGGTACTGCACGCTCACCACACCAAAACAATCAAACACGCCTCATATCTGCAATCAGAAGAGCGTGTCAATCGTCACGGCAGATAGCCATCAAACAGAAATGGGGGAAGATTTCTGCACTGTGCCACCAGGTTTGATACAAAAGACGCACAGACACTTGAACTGAGCGAATCTCTGGAAGTATCCAGTTCTTCTGGTTTACAGATAAACTGATGGAGCTGTCAGTCAATCAGGCACGACTGCAAACGATAACGGCTCAGTGCTCGCCTCTGATCTGCTCATCCAATAGCAAAAGGCAACCCACAGGTTGGCAGCTCAAAACGTCTGCTTACACCAAAGCTAGATAAGGTAAAACAAAAAACTGATCTGTAGATTTAGAGCTATACATTCCCAAACATTGAGAGATATCCTTTACTTTTCAGGAACATGTAGCTGTTGGAAACTAAAAGCTGTAACCCAAGAGAAACATTAAAGTTTTAGCAGAGCTCAGGTGTCCTAAAAGAAGCTTTAATGTAGGGGTTGTTACTGAGAGAAGATTCAAATGTATATATATTCTTTATTATCTTGTTGATGCAGAGAGGATTTGGTATGTTTTTTTCCCTCCCATTTCCTTTTAAGTAGTTTTTTTCCACAGTTAAAAACCACACCATAAAAGCTGATATATGTTTTAAAACATTGGAGGAAAACATTTTGACAACTGTACAACCATAAAAGTAAAACTGTTTCTGTTGGTATTGGCAAATCTCAGGTTTTATGTCAAACATTACATATATTATCATGTACTGGTGTCTCTAGTGTAAAAACACATATTGTGCACATTTGTAAAAAAATAAAAATAAAAAAAAAATCATATTTTATTGCTCATTCCTTGAATCTGATTTTTCCATTTTTATAGTATTTAATATCACAATCTGACCCTTACTGGACAATATATCATTCTTAATGTTGTTTTTATATATTTGAATAATTTTATATTTGTGTGAATCCACATGAGTCAATGCACTGCCTCTTTTCTGCTGTTACACCTGGATTTTTCTACCATGGGACAACAAAGGTTACTTCTTTTGATTTAAAATAATACTAAAACCCTAATTTAAAGCAACTGCTCTCTCTCACGTGGCGCATTGAGCTGCTCCTAGTTACGGCAGCTCATGGCAGGAAAGCCAAAAAAGTCATTTAGACTTAGACTTAGACTTGTACTTTATTGATTGATCCCTTGGGAAGACTCCCTCAGGAAATTAAATTTAAATTTAAACGTTACTAACTGTTCTTTTTAGAGAAAAATTGAATCAGCTAAAATCGGCAGCAGGAGGTCAAAGCCTCACAAACAGCAGAGATCAGGAAAGATTTGACGCGTGCTCCTGGTTTTCAACCACAACATAAATATTATGCACAATTCAAGGGTGACTAAAGGAGAAGGAAGCTGCAGTTGGAAAACCCAACTATCAACGCTGTTTAACAGAACTGCAAACTCAACCATGCATGTAAGAAGCTTATGACCTGGAAAGTGATTATTCTGCATGAAAACATCCACATGCTGGGATATGGATGTCCCAACAGCCTGAGCTAACAAAAAGAAAAAAACCACAGAAGCATTCTGCAACCTCTCAGACATCACACACAGAAGAGTGGTTGTTATTACATCAGGTGATCCAATAATTACACTGCGCTTTAAATCTGCCACTAATAGGTAGATTTAAAGTGCAGTCTGACCTAACTTTGTGTTTACCGTTTCATCTAACATGTCTGTCTCTCTTATTATCTCTGACTGGGAAACTCACTGCAGTGTTTCCAGCTGTGATGACCTCATGATGACTGTTTTCCAGCATCCAGTCAACAAAACCAAAACACACACAAACGCTACTGGCCGCAGCTGCCTGCTAGCAGGAAAACACACAATAACTAAGATTTGTTTTACCTACTTGTTGCATTTCAGGTGCCAAAACTCGCTACAACTGGCTTCCCTTACCTAAATAGAAATCCAAACTGCGTGAAAAACACACCGGGGCTGCAGTACTGATGAGGGAAACATTGTAGAGTAACAGGAAAATACATTAAAAAAGGAACATAAACACTTTACCAGAGGAGTCCCGCCGTCCCGCCGCTGCCATTAGGGTTAAAATAAAGCCAAACACATTAAAAACACAATATAAACACTAAAACGAAAGCTGCAGTTCCAGTTTAACCAGCCTGTAACGGAGAACCGCCGAGAGACTCCAGTAGCTCCGCCTCGATGTTTGCTCACCAGCACTTCCGGTCGGCTAGGTCACGTGACTGACGCAACGTGATCAGCTGACTCACAGGAGGCAGAACCAGCGCGAGCCTTTTTCCTTCTCCCTTTCCCCATTTTTCTTTCTTTCTTTCTTTCTTTCTTTCTTTCTTTCTTTCTTTCTTTCTTTCTTTCTTTCTTTCTTTCTTTCTTTCTTTCTTTCTTTCTTTCTTTCTTTCTTTCTTTCTTTCTTTCTTTCTTTCTTTCTTTCTTTCTTTCTTTCTTTCTTTCTTTCTCCATTAAGCCTTTAACAACATTGTTAGGGGTGTTGGTGTTTGTGTAATAATACATAGTTCCACCAGGTGTTTGCTAATTGATGCTGCACCTGGTTTGAAGGAGCGGATTTTTAAAAATATATATTTTTATTTTTACAATGGCAGTTTCTGAAAGACATGTGGGATTTTAGCACACAAATGTCAAATCTAATTTCAATTAGAAGTCAATAGATATTACTGACATATCATTTTGTGATAAGATAAGCGATGTACTTTTCTTAGTAATATTTCAACATATCATTGAATTCCTGATTACGGTCTCATCGAACTTCATGTGACAGTGAACTTGGACTTTGGTGGGGAAAGTGCTGAGTATGAGGACGACCTCATGAGAAGACTGCACAGTTGATTGTTTTCCTTGAGGACTGAGATAAAGGTGTTGATAAAGGGTTCACGCTCAGTGACATAGACACAAGGTCCTGTCATCGTCATTAGTCTGGTCAAGCTTAACTCTCTCCACACAGAGACACTGAATCATAGTGGAAGATAGGAAATAAATATTTATTTCTGTGTAGTTTGATGTCCAAAACAGAGACCCTGGAAACTAAAACATCTTCCCAGTGCCATATGACGCCTGATTGAATATGTAGGTAAAAATTTGAAGGCACAAAGAGATGACCAAGGTTGTTCCTAGATATGAAAAGAAAACCCCATCAGTTTTGTGGTGACCCAGTTCTGGCAGCAGGTGGCGATAAGAGCTACACACACATCGGTTTGTTTTCCTATCAGTATTAGGACTTTGTATAGATTTACATTCATTTTAGTAGCTACCTTTATGCCTTACAGAAACACTTTACTGTCTAATTCTAACCCTTAACCAAGACTTACACAATATCTGTGAATCAGTGGAACTGCAAAAACGTTCTCACCTTAAACGGTAAAAAGTGTTCCTTTACATGAACAATATGCAAGTAAATTTTGAGTGTTGTGAAGGAATAGATGGTTAGCAACTAATTTATGAGTTTTTCTTATTTTTCACAATGTTTTCCATCTTTCCAACAAAGTAAAACTGGTGTGCATCCATTTTTATTTGAATTTGATTCAAATCACCATTTCTGCATAGGATTTATTTAAGGTTAAAAACCTAAACACACAAATTGTTTTAAAATTTATATTAAAAAAAGCTTCTTTTGAAATAGCTTTGAGTTTATTTCAAATGCAGTGGACATGGAAATGAAAAGGGAAATGAAATATCAAAAGTGGATGATGGGATGCACTTTTCAACTATTCTGCACCTGTAGAAAGAGAAGTGAGAAACCGCAGAGATTTCCACAGAAGGAAATGGGCCCCAGAACTCTGAGTTTGTATCTATGTGTGAACTTAACTATATTAGCAAAACCTAAGGTAAAACTTTCAAAATATACACTTTAAAAAAAGTACATTACAAATGTAGTTTCATTTTGCCTTATTTACTCATGCAGAGGACAAGCAGCATGAGAAAAATCGAAGTATTTGCTCAGAATTTATCCAATTTACTTGAATTATGAAAAATTAAGTATCCTTCATTAATCCTTCTAAATCGCAGCATTTTATTTTCTATTATTTTATTTTCACTCAGATTATTTTGAAGATTGAATTCTAAAACATGTTATAAACAGCTTTAAACATGGCAAATATATATATATATATATTTATTTTGGTTGCACATTTTCATTTTGTGTGTACAGAATTTGGACACTAATGATACCAATGTTTGTTTCTAATTCCAGATTTCTATTCTGTTCTAGATTAAAGGGCGACTTCGCCTTTCCAGGAACTCTGGATTATATTTGATCTGGTTTAAAGTGTAAAATAAATAGATGGGTGGAGTTCAGTTTGGATCCTTAACCCATTCTTGCTCAAACTTGATTTGATCCAATAAAACAGGGTTTGGTTGCAGGTTAGAGACGTCACTTTACCTGAGATGCATGTTTCTGAACTGTGGGAGGAAGTGAGAATAAATTCACGAAATCTAGGTTTTTAACTCGTCCACTTATTTCAGGCTCTTTATCACTAATAGTTACATACAGGTGGATATTTAAAACCCTCCAAACATGAAAAAGAAAGAGCAGCTTGGCAGGATTTCTAAAAATCCTCCTGCAAGCAAAGTTTTCTAAGCTTGTTTTTTTCCCCCCAAAAAGTCTACATTCAGTTAACTGGTCATGATGAGCAGTGACTAAGATGTTTCCTCACTCTGGTGGTAGTCAGCAGTTAGATGGTAAACAGTAACTCTACGTGTGCTTTATTTTTCACATCGGTTGCAAGCAATCACACAGAAGAAGCCGTGAATGGATCTGCTTGGAAGGACAGCAATGACATGACGGGAAAGTCTGAACTTATTTTTAAAAAAAAGGAAAACAAAACCTTCATTATAACTGTTTTTATTAACCAGGAGAAGCAGACTTTGCTGCTTGACTGTAGGCTAGATCAATATTTGTACCAATGAGTGTGTAAATAGCACCATTGGGACAGAACATTGCAGTCACGCATGTACACCCACACACAAAAAGAAACGTACAGAAGACCCTCCAGACTCTTACTGGGGAGGAGATTTTTTTTTCTATGACAATTCATAGAGCACAAAACAAGAGATTCCTCAAATCTTAGATGCATCCTGTCATCATATTTAATTAAAAACTGGGCATTGAAAGCTGACAACCAGGAAATGCAACATGTTTTTTTTCCAATTTACATTTTTGGTTCTTACTTTAAACTTCTTAACTGTCTACAACAGGCCAGCAGGTAAGATCATTAAAGACAATTAACCTTTATAACTGAATATTGTCCTTCTAGAACATTTATCCACAGTTACTTTTCACAGAACTGAGTGTATTAATATCATCCTAGAAGAAAAAGGCACCTAATGTGAAGAGGTTAATATGGAAGAAGATACTTGGCATAGAAATGTGACAATATTCATTTACTTAACAGTTTAAACACAGACATGAGAAATGTTTGTAAGAAAATTCACATATTTTAAAACTTTGCTGGGATAAACTTTGTAGTTGATGCATATTCGTAATTGTGAACAAAAACGTTTGTTTTGGATCCATTATTAAAAACACATGACAAAATTTAACATAATTTTTAAGCATTTTTAGATCACATTCTCTTTTGTCCTGTTTACTGAAACTCCAAAGCCTTGTGAGATCTGCATGGTTGGGCTGAAATCAGTTTCTCCAGCATGCCATCGAAAGAATCCATGACTTCACAGAAAACGTATTTGCTTTCTTTTTCAATGGGACCTATTGTTCAAAATTTACATGTTGTACATTTTTATATTTCCATTTGGGTCTCAAGTGCGTCTAAAAACAGCTGTTGCTCTTAAAACAAAAAACACTCAGGTAGGAGTATTTTTTGGCAATAAGTTTCTGTTTTCTGGTGTCCAGAACAGTTTCATAAACCTCCTGATTGTTGAGTCACATTGACTCAACAATTAGTCAATGCTGGGTTTCCTTTACCTAGGAAACCCAGCCCATCACCTTAGCAATCCAAAATCAGCTCCAGCACATTTAGTCAGCTGGTTTTACCTCTTGCATATGCTGTACAATGGCTGCTGGAAAAGACATGTGTTTTGTTATTGACAAAACACTTGCAGGAGGCTCCACTTCTGCTTTTCAAAGATATATGGTTGTATAATTGCGCATCTGTTGACTGCCATTTTCAGATGCAAGTGTAAACATTAATAAAACAGAAGCAGATTAATTGGATTTAAAGTGACAAAAAGAGCTCAAAATAGGCAGAACTGACCAGACTAACATCTTAGTCTGGACAATAATAATAGACAATTATTATTGTCTAAGAATAATTTTGTGCGAAAAAAATTGATGAACATTTCTTGCATTGTCTGTAGACCTATTCTGTCCTGTTCAAAGAAGAATAATAGGTCACCTTTCAAGCAGTTTTTCATTGAATCCTGTAAGAGAGGAAATACTATTTATGGAGTTGTTTTAGCGGGGGGATTCTTGGCACCTCTTTGGGTCAACCTGACCTGACACTCTCCCTTCCCTTCCCAAAGTTGGACCACATATGATTTGGGAAGGATGCTGTTTGGACAGAAAAGAAGGACAATTTGTGATGAATCGGCTTATTCGGCAATTCTGAAATGGAGCACATGTTGAGGTCAAGAGGTCCCGAATATTTTCAAAGAAATCCAACGCACACTTAGTCTAAGGGCTACCGAGACCCTTACGTAAATCAAGGGCAGTAAAGCTCTATTGGTCGAAACGTTTCGACTCAGATTAGTAAAGATGTGATTGTATAAAAAAGAATTATGTTAAGAATACGGGGAGATTTTTGGTTTTTGTACTGATGAAACGAATAAATCTCCCGGACCTGTCGTGGTCAGCAGCAAGAATTACATCTCCATGCGTTATTTGTTCGTCTATGTATTTAAGAGTTTGGCCACCTTTCAGTTCTCCGGCAGTCCCACATTCATTTTAGTTTAAGGCTGTAATTAAGATTCGGGATCAATGACTTTACAGCTCTACAATAAACATCCGTCGTATTTCTTTCAGGTGTCCACTTGCGTAACATGGAGAGCTTCATCCAAGCTGTGCAGCAGGTTGAAGACTCCAACCCTGGTTTGTCGCCCCTGGCTCTGGTTAGAGCTTTGCGGAAGACGGCTGGCCATGACGATCTGATGACCATCCACTTCTTAGGCGCGTCGCACAATCTCAGTGACACAGAGGGTTTGGAGGGATCAATCCTGAATGCAACATCCTTCAGCTTCTTTGATAAGGCTGTCCACCACATTGTGACTGACAACGGTGAGGAGCGCGGGGTGGTCCTCGCTCCGGACGGCACCACGGTTGCTCTTGGGCCCCTACTGTTAGGGATTGAATCAGGACTGAAAGCCAAGATGGAAGGAACAGAAGCTTTAGGGATCTTTCCTCTGTCCCTCGGTAGGACGTTGGGCCTGTCGTTTCTAAGCCTCCAGGACATCCCACCATCCATGCGTCTGGGTCCCAATGGGTGCTGGGACAATGTGGAGCAGCCAAAAGTGTTTAAATTATCTCGGCCTGCCACTCTGGCCACAGATGCTGTTATAAATGGTGGCATGGATGGACTGCTACTGGGCATGCATCTCAGCAAGTTACCAGAATCTGAGCAGCCTCAGGCCCTCAGTGAGATCTTAAGGGGATACTATAATTTCACTCTGACTGACAAACAAGGCATTGATGCTGTGACTGGCAACATTAGCCCGAAGAGAAGGCAACTTTCAAGACAACTTCTGGAGCCACTTGATCTTCACACTGAAGTGATGACGACACTAACTCTGGTCTGGAAGCTGGAGAAGACAGAATGGATTGCTCAGGACTCTGGTTTGGGAAAGGCGGTGCAGGAAGGATTAAAAACATTTGTGCACAGGTACCTGGGTGAGTAATGTTATTATGTCTGAGGTGTTTAGCCATAAAATGAGGCTGCTGGTAAAACCTCAAGTTAAAATCAGTTTTAACTTGCTCTTGCTAGACAAATTGTAATTTTGTTTATTTTAGACTTTGATGTCTAAAACAATCACAGACAAAGCCTCACCTTGTTTTGAAGGAAGTACAAATGTATTTTTAAGTAAGATTTAGAAATAGCAACCGGTGACGCCTGTCTGATGTGTTTCGGTAAATCATTTGACAGATTTGCCACAGATTAGTGAGAAGCTGTGTCACCTTTAGAGTTGATTAAGTCATTATACATGCATATTAATGTTAGACAAAAAAAAAAAAAATTGCAAAAACCCTTAAAAACTTTTTAGTGACTACAAAAGACTTTAGAAAGAAAGAAGAGTAGGAAGAAATATTGGGCTGTTGATTTGCGAAGCCGGAAGACTCATGACCCAAGAACACCAGCTGAAATACATTTACACTCCACACTTTTTAGATTTCATTTGAGAAATGTAAAAAATATTTTGTTTTTGTTTTGTTTTGCAATAATATTCTACAACATGCAATGCCAGTAAAATGTCGTTTTTATTTTGTTGAAAGGACAAAAAAATACTTTGGCATTATACAATAAACTGACATACGAATAAGTGATAAACTAACTAACTGTGTCGTCCTGAATGCAGATTGCCCCCAGATCCTCCCTCGCTGCCAGTGGGGGGCGAAAGCTTCACGGGATACACCGATTCCACTCTCCCTCCCACTGGAGTTCCTCTATGTTCACCACACTTACGAGCCTTCGGCGCCTTGTTTATCCTTCTCAAGCTGCTCCCGTAACATGAGGTCCATGCAACGTTTCCACCAAGAAGAACGTGAATGGAGTGACATTGGATATAAGTAATCAAGTTTTGAAAGTTTCACTTTGTTGCAGTACCTATAGTATTGAATTAAAAATATGATATGTTATTTTTTTTTTGACAAAATTTGTTATGAGGTTTCACAAAGTTGAATAGTTCTGATAACCAGGAGCCTGTTTTATTTGTTTCAAATTGCATGAACAAAATTTCTGACCTAATGATGAATTTCACGAAACATCTCAATGAATTCGGCTCAGAAATATTTAATGTGAACAGGACATTATCCTCTAGCTTTAAAATAAACATTTTCCTTCATAAAACACCAGAGTCACATCAATGTAACGCACTTCCATCTCAGGATACCGAAACAAGCTGCCAAGCATTCTGGGAAATAGTTCCCACTCCTGTCTTTTTCTCCTTGCAGTTTTTATTTTAGTGCTAATCTAAAAACTCTAGTTTATTAAACTCTTGGAGGTTTTGCAAAATTAATAAAAGGTTACAGCTGTAAGTTTATCTTTCACAAACTCACATTTAGGTTGAAAATCTGAAACTTTACATTTATTTAAGACAGTGGACACAACTATGTTCCACAAATGTTTTGCAGTGTGTGGGAACCAGCTGCTAAAACGCATCATAATGTGTACATCATGTCATGATTTCTGATACACTGAATTATCTATTTTGTTCTGTCTTCGTCTTCAGCTTCGTGGTCGGATCCGATGGTTACGTCTATGAAGGACGGGGTTGGAACCACGTCGGCAGACACACCAGGGGTCACAACACCTTGGGCTACGGCGTGTCAATCATTGGAAACTACACGGCCACGCCGCCGTCTCGCCACGCCATGGACCTGCTGCGTAACCACCTGGCGCTCTGCGCTGTGAATGGAGGAGGTCTGACAGGAAACTACACCATCCAAGGCCACAGGCAGGTGGTGAACTACACCTCCTGTCCTGGAGATGCCTTGTTTTCAGAAATAAGAAGCTGGGAACATTTTAGAGGATGAGACGAGATACCTAAATCTAATTTTTGATCGCTGATGTAGTTTGATTGATGTGAATTGGTCAATTTATCCAACGAAGAAGCTTCAATTAAGACCCATGTGTTTCATATCAGATTTTGTTAAACAGATTAATTGTGATGCTTTTCTTTCCCAGACAAGTTTAATGAATACTAAAGTAATAAATTACTTTAATAGCGTAATGGAGAAGAGATGGCAAAATGTTCCTTAAAAACCAATGCCACTTTTCATTTGCAGAAGAATAAAAGAAAATCTCACCACATTTGACTGCTTTTGAGCTCTGGTTCTCTTTTTATCTAACCAACAAAAAACATCACAAAAAACAGACTGCAGCTGTTAACAATAATAACAAAAAGTTGTGATTTTTTTTCTTATATTTCTCAATAATATCTCTCTATATATCACGCGAGACCACGCGAGACAATCGTTTTTTCTCTCAACTGGAATGAAACGTATTCTAGGTGAGATAACGTGATTCAATTACGTCAGATAGATCTTCCGCCGAACAAAAAGACCTTCGGGGCGTATCACATTAACAAAACAATATCATGTACCTTTCACACAATAATTTTGGGTTTGAAACCAAAACGTAATAAAATCAGGTTGGATAAACAAATATTTAACAACTTAACGTTCATGAAATTAAATCATGTTGAGGTAACGTGATTCATTATAGTCAGACTGATATTGTGCTGAAGACAACGAGTGAGATCACGGGAGATCACGCGAGATCACGCGAGATTATGGGAAATGACACGAGATCAGGCGAAATAACCTTTTAGCGTTATGAGAAGACTACGTTTTCCTCGCAGCATTGTGCATAACGTTGAGATAACGTAATTGAATCACGTTATCTCAACTTGAATTCATTTAATTAACGCTAGGTTGTTGAACCTATGTTTACATATATATATAAGTAAACAATCAGTGCCTGATTGTCCAGGTCACATGACTATCTTGGAGCAGCCGCTGCTCATCTGTGGAGGAGATGCTTTCACCCACTCCAACTTTGACGGCTGTGTGGAACATTTCTCTCTAATATATATATATATATATATATATATATATATATATATACACACCTGATACCGGAAGAGCCAAAATCCAAATTGAAAACAACTTTGCTGCGTTTGTTTTAACGGCACAAACGGAGCACTAACCAATCAGACTATTTGCCGAATTTTTTGACGTATAGGTGGGGTGTCAGCCTCTTGAGAATCGCTCTTTTTCCACTTTTCTCGCGTAATTCTGGCAGAAATAAAAGTCAGTCACCAAACACAGTTTTCCAACATGTAGTGTATATGTAAAGATTTTTGAGAATTTGGAAACAGTTGTTCTTTATTCCTCAAGGTTATGGGGTAAGGAGAGGATAGAATGGATAATTCAGCAGCCTGAAATAATCTGTTCCCCCTCCATAATATGAGAACAACTTAACTTACCAGCAAGATTTTTTTCCTCTCTGTTTATTCCTCTCATCATCAACAATAAATCCTGTGATTTTGGTAGCATTTGCTCGTTGTTTGCCAGAGTTATGATGGGGGAACCATATATTTTAAGCCACCTAAAATAATAAGCGATTCTCTTGGCGTTTAAAATAACACAAAACAGCGTCAGAAGACCTCGTTTATTTATTTATTTTTACAATTTTTTAAACAACAGCTGCCAATTAAGCTGAATGTTACAATCTTGACATGATTATGTGAGTTGTTTTGCCGAGAAATCGATCAGAAGCGACGTGAAAATGATCAGATTCGCCTCATCCGCCTCGCTGGCTGTAATGCGCGCTCCCGACACAGGGGGAACAGATTTTCACAGGGGAACCGAATTTCGCACAAGACCGGCATAACCAGAATGTGTGTAATGTTCACTGAAAATGCAACAGAGTAATGTCTGAAACTGTTTTGAAATTACATTATAACACCGGATACGAAAAGAGTAACTTTGTGTCCGTGTTTTCATCACTGCCCTTTATAGGGGCGTAACAGTAACACAGACGATCTCTTGCACCCTTTATAAAAAGGTCGCAAAGGATTGTCCTGCACCCAGTGCGTTGACACCCCAGACAGCAGAACAGTGAACAGATCTTCCACTTCAACTCCAAGTGAGCATCAGTGAAAGAACCTGCAACAATGAGTGAGTACTTTTATTGTTTATAGGACGTATTTTGCCTGGCCAAATGCTGCTGTAACATTTAAAAGAAACAGAAGTATTCATTTTTCTCCTTAAATATAAAATGTTTTACTCATTACAGAAAAAAATAAACATTATTTCAGACATAGCTTGCTCGAAATGTGGTTTAAGAAAGCATTTGATGTACGATTTAACGTTTAAATTTGTCTGCTTCATGCACTTTATGTAAATGCTGATATGTTTACAGTTTATGGAGACATCACTAGAGTATCTGCTTCAGGTGCTTCTGTTAAGACCTCTCAGCAGGATAAACTGGGTTACTCTGGTAAATACTAAAGATACAGATATGACTGAAGTGAAAATGTTAATCTACAGTGCTGGAAAACGACAAACTTGTGAAATTCTCCAAACAGGTGTGAGGGCATCAGAAACCATGGCCCAAATGGATTCTGGAAGAATGAATAAGTACAGATCAAAAATCAACAGTGTGGGAAGTCAGTATGGTATTGATCCAGCCCTTATTGCTGCCATCATCTCCAGAGAGTCCAGAGCTGGAAACATCCTGCAAAACGGTTGGGGGAATCACGGCAACGCCTGGGGACTCATGCAGGTCATCAAATACTATTTAGGTCTAACGTGCAAAATCTTGGCCGATGATTCCAAAAGAAAGATTTACAACTATTTTATTTCCAAAAACATGAAGGTGGATATTAACTTTCACCAAAAGGAAGGAGACTGGGACAGCGAGGAGCATCTCCGCCAAGCCACAGGGATCCTTGTTCAGTTCATTAAAAACATTCAGAGGAAGTTCCCAACCTGGAGCAAAGAGCAGCAGCTGAAAGGTTCGTTTAATCTTCTCTTTGTTTGCCCTGTTACAGAAATTATTCTACTTTACATCTACAAAATCCGCTCTATTGAAACATGAATATTTGAGGCTGCTCACGTCTTTGCCGTTCATGTGAATAAATAGTTTAAATATTACATGTACCTTTGTTGATCACTACAGCCTGTTTTCTTCATCAGGCTGTAGGATAAGTTGGTGAACTAATAGAAAATATTTAAAACGCACATTGGCGTTCTGATTGTTATAATTTCTTCTCTCTGCAGGGGGAATAGCGGCCTACAACACGGGGGACGGTAAAGTCAGTTCGTATGAAAATGTGGATGCCAGTACAACTGGCAAAGATTACTCCAATGATGTTGTTGCCAGAGCCAAGTGGTACAAAAGAAACGGTTTCTAAAGCCTGCGGCTGATAAACCAGAGTGCATTCCGCTAAAAAGAAAAAAATACTTTCTTGCATGCAACTGTTTTTGATTACTACATGCTTGATCTATGCTTCAGTAATCTTGTGTTGAATAGATTTCTATTTAGTCGGAGCTAAACTGCTGCAAAAGTCGTGTTTAGAATCAACATTATTCCCACTGTGTTAAATCTGATGCTTAAAGAGAAATTTATGTTCTGTGCAGAATGTTTGGCCTTTGTAATCAAATACCGCTGAATAAATCTGAATGAAATGGTAAATATGAGTTACTGAAATAAATGTAGCAAAATAATTTTCTCATGTTGCAGGCAGGAAGAAAACATGGAAACAGGAAGCCATTAGGATAAGACAGAGTACAGATAACAACAAAATTACTTCAATAAAACTTTCCTAGTCAAGACCAGTTGTGCTTTGGAGGACTGAGGTCTGGTTTTAATTCAATGAAATGTTGTCTAATGAGTTAGAGCTACTGAATAACACAGAGAGAGACAAGAAGTGGAGTTTGCTCAAACTCAAAATTCAATCCATTTGTTGAATTTTTATCCAACAAACACAAAGTGCAGCATGATTTTGAAATGAAAGGAAAATAATACATTATTATTTTACATTATTGTGTAAATCTGTGAACACATTTATTCTGGTAACACTAAATGGAATAAGCTAATTGCCTTCAGAAGAGTAAATATTTAACATTGTCAACAAACCACATAAGTGACAAAGTATTGATCTGAAAACGATCAATACTCTGTCCTCTGCGTTCAGGACTCAGAGGACAGATTAATACGTGAAGAAGTTTTGAAACTTTCCGCCTTTTGTTCCGCCATTTGGCCTTTATTTCACCAGGAAAATCCAACTCAGATTTACAATATCAGTTAAAGATCCACTTGTGTGTCATTTAATCTTAGTAAAAATCCAGCTGCCCTCTGAAGACTTCAGAGGTTTGTAAATTAAGTCTCAGTCTAGCCAGTTAATGTCTGGTTTGGCTGCGGCCAATTTGGGTGCGTCTCCATTGGCAGTGTGTTCCCTCTCCATGTAGGCGTGAAAATGGGCAGGAATGTGAGTGAGCAGGAATTGTGGTCGATGCAACAATGATGTCATTTTGCGCATGCATGGTTTGGCAGCAAGTTTCTTCAAAATATCGAGCTATATTTATTTGTTGTGGGTTGCACCGTCCAGTTGATGTTGCACATGTTCTTCCACGGAGTGTAGATTGGTCTCCTTCCACCTCTGGACATTCAGCGAAAGTCTAGAGGTGAAATGTCTTTGGCTAATATTTGAAGCAAATGTGTATGCAGAGGTTTTGTAGTACATATAAAAGTATTTCTTCTAGCGTCGTACAAATTAGACTTAAATGAAAATGGTAAAGTAAATACCTTTCTGTTAGTCTTAAAGGTTGCAAATCCCACGGCCAGAAACATTTCTCCTGTACAACACAATTACATAAAATAAGGTAATGATACGCGAAGAAGTTTTGAAACGTTCCGCCTTCTCCTGCCTTTTCTTCTCTTGTTGCAGCAAATAAACATGAGAAACATCTCTGCAAATATATTCAGATCTCAGAAATTTATTAAGAAAATATGTATTTTTGAAAGGTTCAGAGCGGAGCGCAGCAGTTGCTAAACATGTAAATTCCTTCCAAAGCTGCAGCAGTCTTTCTCTTCATAGGAACGGATGTTTCAGGCCACAAAAGATACACCAGGTGTACTGCAGCTGAGCGAAGTCTGTGGATACACGAGACCCCATCATCGGAACAGCAGACAGAGGGGATTCCTGCCCTCAAAGTGTTTTCGGTGATGAAGGAGAAAGGTCAGAGGTCAGCGGTAGGTGCAGTGGTGATCCTGGTGTTGGCGCAGGTCCATTTTGTGCTGGAAGCTGTAGTGGCAGAGAGTGCAGCGGTAGGGCCGGTCATCCCGGTGCTTTCGGCTGTGCGTGATGAGGTTGGAGCTCTGGCTGAATGCTTTGCCGCATATCTGGCAAACATGAGGCTTCTCCCCTGCAAAAGGCCAATAGGTCAAGGGTTAAGAGTTTCTGAAGGGTTGAATTGCACATGGCGTCATTCCTCTATTTCATTTCTACATGATATAAATGATTAAAATCCTACTGAATCAAATTCAAAAGGACTTTTTTGTAACTTGTTGTAACTCATATTAACTTAAATTAAGAGTTATTGTAGATAAAAATGGATGTTGGCAGGAAATCTCTCTTGTAGCTGTCTGTGTTGCAGTGAATTTGAAGAAGCCTCTGACTGAAGACACTGTTTTCTCAGGACAGCCTCATGAAGAAACGAATATAAAAAAAGACTGATGGAAAGACGCACCAATACACTTAAACTGTTGTTTTTGTCTTCTATAGCAAGATTTAAAAAAATCCTATTTTTTATGCAAAGTGTTCTTTTTCTCTTGCCAAGATAAAAACCTTTTCAAAATTGTTGTAATTAAATCAGGATTTGTGCAGTTAAACTAAGCATACAGACAGGAGTTGCTCTCTCAATGAGCAGCATGCGCCCCCTGCTGTGCAGGAGCTAAACTACAGCTCTGAAAGAGACTAGTCTTAAAACCTCCTGGTTATTCCACCAAATACTGATCTCTGAATCCCTCCTGAGTTAAAACATTAGATTATTGTTTATTCTAAATGAATGTGAAGTTGTTTTCTTTGTCTGAAAGCACTGCATCTTTTTCATTATTTATCATTTATCTTTGATCATTTTTTGTTAATAAATGCTAAATTTTCGCTTGGGATTTCAGAGAGATATTGTCAGTTGTTCATAGAATAAAAGAACAATGTTCATTTTACTGAAAAATACACCTATAAAAAGTAAAATTGGAGAAACCGATCATTTGAAGTGGTTTCTTAATTTCCCTCTCCCTTAGTATAAAAATATATAAAAAGCGCAGTAGCTTATACAGCTGTTGAACATTTGTATACATTGTGTTCCACACCAGTTTGCATCTTATTACAGTATCGGTGTGTCAAAGCTGCACTTTAAAATATTAAGTTTCAGCAACTATCAGAAGCTCAGCTCAGCATCTTGGTGCCAACAATGCAAGCGGCTTGCATAAACCTGCCTGTGTGAATGAATGTGTGTTTCTTCATGTCCGACTTCTGGTGGAATCTCTTGCCGCAGTACTGACAGGGGTACGGCCGTGTGTCCGAATGTATGAGCAGGTGGGTGGAGAGGGTGGAGGAACGCTTGAACACTTTCCCGCACACTTCACAGCCGAAGGTCTTCTCCTGAAACGTGGAAGTTAAGAGTCGTTGAAACACAACATTCAGAGCTGCTTTCTGAATATAAATCATCTGTAAAGCATCGGTGGCTCTGACCTTGGCCCTGTGTGAAGACTTCTTATTATCAGCCCTGCTGGCCTTGAAGTGGGGAGCTTTGTTTCCATGACTTTTACATATATGTGTCTTCAGGCTTGACAGACACGAAAAAATCTGCAGAAAAGAGACGAATGATGTCAGGGAGTCTAGTTAAACAAACGTCTTTTAGCTCTTACAGGCGACCTATTACATCGAACAGGTCAGAGCGCACAAAACATGTTCACTACATTTTTTTTCAAAACAAAATCAATCTTAGATAACGGTATTTTAATCGGCTGAGTTGTGCCTATTTCAATCGCCTTTCAAAAGTAACAGTTTTAGGATCTCTTGTCATTTTAAATTCAAAATGGTCACAGAAGTCAGAGTCTACACTCACATAAAAATGGCTGCAAACAGATGCACAGTTACACAAGAAAAAAACAGCTGAGCAACTGTGCAGGAGCTCTGCTTGGGTTGCTAGGGAACGGGCAGAGCTCCTCCGGGGTTGCTAGGTAACCAGCTGGGCTTTGCCTGGGATGCTAGCTATTATCCAGATCCCAAAAAAAACATTAAGTTAATCCTAAAAATCAGCTACATGGGGTTTATCTTTTGGGTTTCGTTTAGTAGCAGCAGAGACTCAAATGGAATATTTAAATTGCGAATAGTTGAAATGTTGACACACTTTGCCACAGAGCAGACACTCTTGTCTCAGTGCACTGTTGTTCCTCGTCTCCCTCTCGATGTGCGGTGGCGCAGTCAGATGGCCCAGGTCCTCTGACAGTTTGCCTGGATAATCCGAGCTCACGGCGGAACTCAGCCATGCTCCTGTTGTGGGAGGGACAGCGCCCCCTTTCTCCTCTTTGATAAAGGCGCACCCTATAGAAAAGAATTGCTTAACCACTTGGAGACACTCAAAGACTTTACATCACATTAAATCTTTATTTCCAGCATTTTAAGCATAGAAGATGTTATAGTAACAAGAATTTTACACCTTTTCTCCCAATACACGATATACAATATCGTATACATCTCGTATATATATCGTATATATATAATAATATCCGATACACAATAATACTCTACACAAAGCAGAGGTGCATGAAGAAGACTTGGACATATTAAATTAGTTGACTTATGAAGGAATATGTCACCTACCATTAGATTTGGGACTGAATTGCTGAAGTTGCATGTTTGCATCGGCGCAACTGGACACATAAATATCGGCCTGTGAAGTTGGAACCGACGCTCGCTGTTCCTCTGGCTGCTCTTTGGGTGAGGAGTACCCCAGGGACACGTCCCAGGACTCCACGTTTCTCCCCAGCTCGCCGAACGCCGCCGGGCTGGAACCGGGACTGGGGCTTCTGACTGCGGCCCGCAGGTGGTGCAGCCCCCCGCGCTTCACCAGGAAAGACCGAGGCATCACGCAGCTGATTCTAAGAAAGCTGCAGCAACACAAAGTAACGTTTAGCTTGACAAAACACGCGAACGTTATTATTAGAAATGTTCCTGAACAGTGGGAACAAATATTACACAAAATGCTCTTTCTGTCCAGAAGGGGGCAGCAGAACTACACTCTTTCTCTGGTTTATATCTGAACCTCATATTTACGGAAAAACAGTCACTCATTTACAGGATTAAAGAGACAATGACATGGCAGATTTCAGCTTCCGGTCCCCAATAAATTAACCACATCCTGTGAATTTAGTTGAGATGTTTTGGATAATAATTAGGTGCTTTAGCCCCAGAAGTCCACGAAGCACAAATATAGCAAATAAATCAACTAGTTTTACTTTAAAACACATCTGGATGTCTAACAGTGGTCTCTTCCCGTCTGTGCTAGTTGCTAAGCTGTCAAAATGTAGTTTTGTGCAGGAGTTCATGCAGAAAGTGTGTAAAAGGCCAGGCCATAATGTGGGCGGGTGATGAGAAACAAAAATCGAAAGTCATGGTTAATTTTCAACGTCATTTATAAGAGGAGAATATGATGAGTCAAAGCAGCATATTGTAAAAGATAAATAAATGGACATAACTAACTAGATAATTAAGTAAGTAGATGCTACAACTCATGGAAAATGTCTTCCTCCGTCAGAGGGCCGGTGATTAGCGGCCATCGCTCTCCTCTCTGCCCTCCTCGATGCCACCACTGCTTTCTTTTCTACAAGGGTTCCTAACAAAGGATTATTAAATAATGGTTCACCACTTTCTCAGACTTGAAAAATAATAATAATCACAATAATAAAAAAAAAAAACACCCCAAAGCAAAGCTGCTCAATGACCAGGGAAGGAACCAACTGAAAATGAATCTAACGCTGAGGTTTAAATTTGCACCCAACAGCTACGAGAAAAAGCACCATTGTCACTTGAATGCAACACGTCTCATGACTCAGTGTGTGCACTTGACACATTTAAAGGAGCGAACGCGAGAAAATAATACTGCTGATAGAAACGAGACGGGGTTGGACCAGGGTCGCCATGTTTTAAAGCTGCAAGTTCACGTTGAATTCAGGAGGTTTAATGAACTGATTGAAGTGTTTTGTGAAAGTCTTTTATTCTGCGTGGTAAAAGAAAATGTTCTGACAGCGAAAAAATGTAATAAGTTTATCCAAAGTGGGGCAGGACATCACGCAGTGAGGTCGCCAAGCTTGTCCTCGGCCTGCATGTCTCCCTCCTCTTCCTCTCTCTGTCCTCTTTCCTGTTCAGTAACGCTAAAATAAAAGCCACTAATGCCACAAATCGTAATAGCTTAGTTTGTACATTTCCAAAATGAGTGTTTGTGACAGTTTACTGAATAATAACTTTTGGTTTTAGATGAACAGAGATGTTCATCTAACACAGAATGGATTCACATTCAGACAACAACTACGAGATTAGGAAAACTTTTTTTTTTTTTTTTTAATTAATCTGGAACAAACATTTGAGATTTGAAATAAATGCTCAGTAGTTCAAGTATATAAATGCATTTTTGTGAAGATGTTTACAGCTAGAGACTGGTTGAGGTCAGAGCAGAAAATATTGGAAATCATGAAAACTATCTGCTTTGTGCGTCTTATATTAAACCAAAAAGTTAATTTAACAAACAATGAATGCTCTCCTCCTTCTTCGACTCCACCACCTTCTGCTGCACACTGCTGCTCAGCTGGAGTGAAAAACTACAAATGTTACAGATGACATTACTCTACCTGTAATTATCAATGTGCTTAACAATGAAAACTGGGATATTTTTACTCCAGAGTGTCTGAAACTCTTCGCTGGACAATCCCCCCTTTAATTTCCTGCCTCATGTGTTTTGTGCTCATCCGTCCGTTTTGGGACGCATTTAATTTTTCTGAAACGTTTCTATTTTGGTTTTATCTCTGTGTAAAATGAATGAAGTGGAAGAGCATTTTTACACTTGAATTCACTTTAAAATCACATCAGTTAAGTGTTAAAAACCTAGAAAAGACAGAAATCCTACTTTTACTTAACATAAAGTGCATCCAAAGGAGCAGATGTTTAACCTTTGACCTGTGTGTGTCACATCTTAAAGGGGGTTTCTTGTGCAAACAAAAGAAGTACGAGCTCATTTCTGAAGATCATTGAACTTCATTTCTGATCAGGTTTTCTCTTCATCAAGGCGTCAAGGAGTTGCAGGAGACGTTGGAAGGCAGTGATTTATGCCGCCGCTGCTGCTGAAATGCTCTTTGTGCCAGAAGCTTTCTAGTACAACCCAGTTCAATGCGATCAAGATTTTGTCTCAGAAATGACCAGAGATGAACAAAGAGTCATTCTAGACTATTATTAATCATTTTAGCAATAGAGGAATGTAAAAATGTGATGATAAAGTTGGAGAAACTTTCCTGGGAATCCTAAAATATTTGACTGTAGGAGTTAGTCTTCAGTATTCAATATGAAACCAAACCAAATGAGGAGCTCACAAGTTTTGTGTAGTTTTTTTTCAGATTACATATTTAGGAAAGTGCATGTATATGAGCAGATGCGTACGAGTGGTTAGAATGAAACTAAAATAAAAAGCGCAAACACTCACCAGACTTTTACATTCCTCCGGAGCTCCTCAGCATCCCAGAGACTTCCTGCTGTCGCCGTGTGCCAGACCGGAGGCTCGCATGAAGCTAGAAAGGACACATGGTCAGCGCGGCGCTCTCAGGCTGATCTCTCTAGGTCGCAGTGATGTGAGCAGCCGAGGACGAGGAAGTGCTTCAGCGCTGAAACCTTTGAACCCACACCACAAAGCTTCCTCACACTCAAACTGAAGTGCTGCACGCTCGAGGCAGCAGCACCAAAAACGACCCGGCTCTGTTTAAAAATAAACCCAAACGTGCAGGAATCATAGGAAGGCTGCAGCGGGGCGCAAAACCACCCACGACAGAAGGCTCGACGAGGGAGGAATTAAATAAATCTGATTAAGAGGAAGCAGACTGCGTTGGAAATTCTGCAGAAAGTGTTGACATGGTTGTGTTGACACGTCTGTGTTTCAACAGAGACCACTGAGGTCAGGTTTAAAAGAAGAAGGTTAATGCAACAACAATTTCCTTCTGATGTATTGAATGAAAACCAGGGGAACAGAACGGCCACAAAGTCAGTTCAGTCCATCTTTATTTGCACTCCATTTTTTTCCCCCTTTAATTAAATAGTAGTAATAATTGTGGTGTTTTTCATGGTGAAGAGAACTGTGGCGACAATTTCTAAATTTATTACCAGATCTTCAAGTGAAATGCAAACGTCTGAAAAACAGTGATTCATTCCTGACTCGTGAGTCACTGGAAAACTTTGGTTCGATGATGAAGCAAATAAACTCACAGTCATCGTACGAGTAAATAAAAACAAATTTTGTACATATGTTTCACTCCAAATCGAAAGCAGGGAGTTAAACATCAAACATCTTATTTATCATTTTCCACAGAACAAACATGAGACGTTAAAACCCGGACATACCGTCTTATCAGGGCATATTTTGGTTGTGATAATGTTAAAATTGAACTTCTTTTTTTGGTAACTGCATAACCGCATGGCTGTGACTCCATGACACAGCAATTGTAGCGCAACACTAAAACATATCTTAGTGTCCACTCTTCTACTCTTTAGGTCAAATAAATTCATCCAGTTTTAGATTTTCACCCGAAATGTGAATTCATTTTGTTTGTGCAATTTGAAGCAAGAATTTAAATTGTTCTAAAGTAAAATAAGTTATTTTAACTTGATAATGTGAGTAAAATAATAGAGAAAAGTGGCTCTTTAACAAGTTGACGGCAAATATTTTGATATATATTGAAATAATTATTTGGTTTAAATTGCAGCATTAAGATAAAACTCACAATTCAAGATTAATGAAGTTAAAAAAAAAACCCCAATGTTTAAACAACTTGTCTCTTGTTGTTAAATCGACTTCATGAACTTTAATTTCTGAGTTGAAAACCAAACTATTTTCTCGACTTAATTTGCCTTTTCAAGGCAGCAGGTGGACTTTCATTTTCAAGTTAAAACAACTTCAGTTGTTTTACAGTGTACGACACAAATCCTGCTGTAGAAGAAGATAACTATTTGTAATTCAAGTCACAAAGATGTTTGATTTGTATCACTAAACTGCACACAGAAATTACATCTCATCACATTTTTCAAACGTATTGATATTTGTTGATGCTCTCATTCAACAAATATTCAACATGATAGTAAAAAACAATCCTGACAAAACCAACAATATTGTTTTTGTTTCAAAACATTATTTCGATGTAATCAAATAGAAATTTATCACGATAAATGATAAACGATACAAACTTGATTTGAGCATCGAGTTATAAAGTTGACCTAAACATCAAACTTTTTCACTCTACTTATGCAACAACCACAAATTATGTATTTCACCGGCAATTTATGATACATATGAGCACAAATTGTGTATAATTGATACACAGTTTTTAAAAAATCATCATCAGGGGCCGATCAGATCAGAGCAGCAGAAATCAACGGCTCAGGCGGGAGAAATTGACGACAGGACAAAGAAGATGAAGAGGATGACAAAGAAGATGATGAAGAAGCTGCGCTGGCTGCAGGAGACCAACATTGAGATGTTTGGTTGGAAGAAAAAGCTTCAAAAGACTTGAGATTGGGGCGTAAATTCACCTTTCAGCAGGTCAGTGACCCTAAATATACAGTTGTTCAGATCAAAACATATTCATCTGTTTAAAATGGTCCAGTCAAAGTCCAGTCCTAAATCCACTTGAGTTCTTGTGGAGATGGTTGAAAATGGATTCCCGAAATTCAATCCGACTGAGATTGAAATGTTTTGTTGCATAAAATCCAAATAAAATAAACAACTCTGAGGTTTGTGGTTGTGAAAAAGATTATTAAAATTATGCTTGGATCATTTTACAATGCACTATTTGAACAGTAGGATAATCCCATGTTTAATATAAATATCCTTAAACATGTGGTGGTCTATTTGTCTCATTCTGTAAAAAATTGTTTCTGAGTTGTTCAGAAAGTCAATATAATATATTAAATTGAGGTTTTGAAGGTGGTATTTGCTGCACACAAGCTACATCTGGACATTTATACGCTGATATAATGCAAGGATTATTTACTGAATGTCAGACAACAATAATAAAGTCAGACCTGTGCAAAGGTGCAATGTCAAAGTTTATTTTGCATCAGGATACAGGACACTGAAATGTATTTATCCCCATCATATTGAAATTTATACCATTTTACTGTCATAATAATAATAATATGTCTGACAACATGAGTTGAAATGCATGAGAGGCTGGATGCTGTGGGTATGAAACTGCAGTCACATACAGTACAGAGATGAGAGGAATCCCAGATCAGGCGACGTGAAAGAAAGACTTTTCTTTTTGTTGACTAATCCAAGATGATAAACCTGGAGTAACACAGTGCATCCCCTGTAAAACAGCTTCGAATTCAAGACAAAAACGGTAATATGATGCGGTAATCTCCCAACTTTTATGGCACGTTTGATCATTTTCTCACATACTGTAGTACTGCTAACAAGTCAAAGTAGTGATTATGACACTGAAGGTTAATGCTACTATATTGAAACTAATTTACAAATGATAAAAAAGTAATCACAGTTGATCTAGTTGGGTTGAGACGGTGGTGGGAACAGAGCACCATCACTGAGGAGTAGTTCACCGATGTTGGATGCACGTCAGGAACTGATTATTTCGTTTCCTCTCAGAATAATTTCCCTGCAAGTTCAACATTTGATCAATTTATTCATTCTTACCCTTTTAACTCCTTTTGAAACCAATTTTAAAGGTTAATTATGAGGTTTTGAACCAAGTCCAAAACAAAAGGAGAGCGAAACTGCCCTTTAGCATCTTTAGCCAGCTGTTGCATTCTGCCATATTTTACACACATCGCAGGGGCGCCTATTGTATTAATATGACTGACTCCGCATAGAGGCCTATACATTTCAATTATTGATTTCTTTTTTGCCTGACAGTATCCAAAATCTCGATACCGATTCCAGTGTCGAGATTGCAGTTGCTACATCCAGCTGTTGACACCAAAAGGCTGTTATTTGCAACAGTGTGGTGGGGAAGCCAACATCCTCTTTGCAGCTCTGATAACCAGTACTGGAAGATCCAGTTTCCTTATTTCGCAGGCGATGGCATCGAGGCTGCATTTTGTCATTTTTTCATTCGGACAACGTCAAGAAACGTTACGGGGGAGGAATTCTTTACCCAAGTGTTGCAAACGCGCTGGAAAACAAAGAAACTTAAGCAACTTAAGTTGATCAAAAGTGTGGCTGTGATGCTTCTTCAACAAAATTGTTCAGAGGAAAACAAACTTTTGAACTGGACACCCTTGAAGAGACAGAATAAACTACAAGGATTAGGATCGACGTCCTGATATTAACATAATTTTAAATTTGACAATGAACCGAAGTAAAGCACCTGAAGAAGAGTTGGACATAAACCATTCACCCATTAAATCTGTTTCTGTAGATGAAAATAATGAGATAATTTATATGCATTTCCAAAAATTACTCATCTTCTTCCAACTTTTTTTTTTCTCAATCTTTCTTTGTAGTGCAAAAAAAGCAAACATGGCTGCTTTATATGAAAACACCCCGTTTGATAACATATTCACTTTTCAAACTACTCGAGACCCGGCCAACCGCGATATAGCTTTAAATATCTGAATTACACTGCAGGTAATACTTTGTGCTTAAACAAAACGTGAAAACTATTTTTCAGTTGCACACTTTCCATTTTCAAAGTTTTGTTAACATCCTCGCAAAATAAAGTAGCAGACATTTCTGACCTGTTGAAATGTGATATTGGTAAATAAACTAGTGGATCCCGTTGAGCAGAATTTCTGCAAAGCTAATTGATGGAGAAACAAATCAGAAGGGTTGCCAGCTTCCAACAACTACAAACAGAGAATACTGCATAAACTGATCTGTTTCTCTGGTACATTTCAATGTTTTGCTTCTCTTGCGTACCAAACAATCTGGTTAATTACTATTGGACGTCTTATAGGGCATTAATAATTAATTCCCAGATGGTTGATAAATTCTTAAATATGACAGAAAAAACCCCAAACTGAAACAGGACTGTGTAATGTACAATATCTTGATGAAACAGAATACTGAGTTTCACACCTTTGGTCCTTGTATACATGCACTATTCATAACAAGAATGCATCTAAACCAACACATATTTCAGACATAATGTAGGGCTTGATGTTCGATCAAATTAAATGCTATTTGTTATTATATTTTATATGCCTTATATCAATCAAAAAAGGCTTTCGCTTGTGTTAAAGGGATACATTATTAATGAATTATCCTCTACTGGCTAGACTGAAAAAAAAAAAAAAAATCAAGGCATAATTGAAAAAATGAATAATTTCAGACAATATTCTGCAAGTCTGATCAGTCGTAGATGGCGAGAGACTTACGACCAGTGACTGACGGTTTTGATGTTTGGTTGACTGAGAAACATAAATAAAAAGAAACTGAGCGAAATAGGAAGTATAAATGGTTTACTGATGTGATTACGATCAGTAAACAGACTTTAAAAATATCAAAGTGATTATGTTCCGCATCCAATTTGTGCAGAACGCTTCTTTTAGGTGTGAAATTAATACTTTAAGTGATGTTTCTCAACCCCAAATGAAAAAACAAGCTCGTCTCTTTCAGAAAGTAATCAAATCTGTTCACCAGGAACACCGAAGTGGTTAGGATCAACTAAAACACTGTGCTACTGTTAGAGAAAACCTACAAATTCTTCCTCTATTAAGTCAGATGTTGAACTCAAAAGCTTTAATTGGGTCTATTGTGATAGCTAATTCTAAAAGATCTGTTAGAAATTGTCAGATAAATAATGCAGCCCAGTTTATATTTTCCTCTCATTAACGCTTTGTACTCGATGTTGCACAGTGTTTCAGTATTTACTGTAAAACATGATATGCCCTTAGTTTCAGAGAAGGCAAACGTTAACTCTCCATGTTGAGCTAAATGTGAAAAGACAATGAAATAAAGTCCAAACTTATGAGTGCCTGGTGTAAAAAAAAAAAAACAGTTACCAGTTTTTGTTTCTCCTTTTGCAAAGCAACTCCCAACTTTACACTGTGGCACATAAGAAAAAGTGACATGTTTTCAGTAAAGCAGTGATCTAAAACAACTAAAATAATAATATTAAAAAAAAACACCAAAAGAGGATAAATCCAAATCATAGCAGCACATCTTTCTGTCTCTGAAACAGTGTCACAGTAAACCCACAGGAAATGACAGGTTGGCACAAAGGACGGTGTAAAGTTTGGCCTCTATTGGTTTCCCTATAATGACTAGTTTATATAGATATATAAAAAATAAGAAAAAAAAACCCATACCAAAATAAATTAAAACATATAAATAATAATAATAAAAAAAAAAAAAACGATTTGGCAACTTTGACTTTCTACCTTTTCTGCAGGCTGTTTTGAAAAAGATGGACTGTTGCATTAACATGCTTGCTTCTTGGCAACTGCAAGCTACACACAGACAGGACAAGGATTCAATATGAATTATTTGAGAAAACCATCTTGTTATGTAACCGAACGGTGTGTGTGTGTTTCTCTACAGCAACCTTCATATTGTTGGGGAAAAACAAAAAGTTTCCACAGAAATCGGACAGGATGGACGGATCTTCTGAGGCAGAAAAGTGACTATGATGCTGTTTTTAACTCTGAGCCAACCAGGAAGGAGAAGTTAGGGTGTACAGTGTGTTATGGGAGAAATTCTCCGTTTGTAGCGACTCAGGAAATGTGGTTTCCCATCTTTCCCCACCTTGTGGTCACACATCTTGAGCAGCGAGCAGCAACAGTTGTGATACAGTCAGTCCTCTCTGTATGCATGTTGGGTGATTATGTTTCGAAGGATATGCAGTTTCTGGCACACGGATATGTAGAGCGGCCTTACATCGCCACTTCTTGAAGGAACACTGGATAAGACTTTTTGGTGACGTTGAGACGCTCAGGAACAGAGACGACAGGAGGAGATGAACAGAAGACGGTCATTCAGCGCCACCATTTCTGCGTCACACAAACGGTAAACACTGAGAAAGCCAAAGAGGATCGGACCGATTAAGAAAATCAACAGTAAGAGTTGCCCATAGATTCTCCTTAGGGTGGAAAAAAATGCAAAGGAGCAACTAAAGCCTTTCCAGGTCTCAGTTGTCCAGCACGTCAGCGCACACCAGGTTGCCGTAAAGCTGCTGCGGGTCTGGATGTGTCTGTACCCGCTCCTCTGCCTCGCTGTCCGAGCTGCCTTCGCTGTCGAGCCGGGGAGACGGGTGACACGGGTCGGACAGCGTGGGGTAAAGGGCGGTGGCGGGTAGCGGGCTGTTGAGGAGGTCTTCGTCGGAGCTCAGGTAGTCTCCCTCGGCGGAGGTGGGGCTGGCCAAGCGCAGGTCCTGGTAGTTGGTGCTTCCTCCTCCGCAGCCGATCCGGGAGCTCGGCGCCGCCTTCTGGCCTCGCAGCTGCCTGATCTGAAGGCAGAGGAGAAAGGTTTTACTTCGACAGACCCGGATGGCTTCCTTTTCTACAAATTCAAATATCCGTTACATCCATGCAAAAAGGTCCCAATCTGATCGCAGGTGTCTTAGGGTTCAGACATCAGGATTTCCTACATGCTCAAATACTGAATGCAACTTTAGAGGAAACTTCAAAGATAGGGTTAGGATGCAAGTTTCTGAGGTTATGTTCACACAGCAGGCAAATGTGCTTTTTTGCCAAAATGTGACCAATACCCGACTGTTTCATGACAGTCTGAACGGCCCAATTCTTATCTTTTCGCCCAAAACGATCTGATCAGTGTCGCTTCCATATGTTGTACTAATTCAGATATCTGCAGTCTGAACGGTCGTCCCGCATCTTATCTGACTCAAAACCAATTTTTATGCCATTAAAACGCATTTGATGGGTGGAGGTGACGAGTGTCCAGTCAGAATACCTGTCCAGAGTTCAGTCAAGGTTGGATGTTTTATTAGGGGAACTGCTGAAAAACAGAACAAAACTGAAATGGCACCACAGGCCATCACTGCGTTGACTCTAGCAGATGTACGACAGTTTTTGTGTAACACCTTACGTCACTTAATGACAGAAACATTCTGTGAAATCAGCAACAGAAAGAATAAATGAGATACTCAGTGATTTAATAAATGTGCTGAACCTTCAATCACTCAAATAGTAGTGGACATATTATCTCTATGCTACGTTTGGCATGTGGTGTGCTAATCTACGGTGTAAAAAATGCTGAGACTTGGAATCAGAAAATACTTGGATTGAAATGAGGATGAAAAGCTCAGCTGAGACAAAAAATGTTTGGTTAAAACAGACGTTTAAAAAGTCAGAAAATTACGTGCCGGGCGCTGGGAATTTTTAAATTGGGTTACTGGATGTGAAGAAAGAAAACTTCTTCTTTACTTTGATAACACTAAAAGGGTCTCTATGACTAAATCAGAGCGCTCACTTAATCACTCACCACTGACTGGTATCACAAAGTATTTGCCCTCCAGATTTCTTCTGTTTTGCTCTTTTGTCACATTTAAATCTTTCTGATCCTTAAACTCAATTTCTCAAATATGAGACAAAGATGATCAGAGTAAATGAAAATGTACGTTTTCAAATGATTATCTCATTTCTCAGATCTGGTCCGCCGTATCGCCGAATGTGGCCCCTGTAGACTCCAGAACCTTCAAGGTCTCAGCTATGTGCAAAATAATTAATTTATCAGACCAGTTTTGTATACTGCTAAAGTATGTCTCATTTACAATCTGCGATTGACGTCACAAATAACAGAAAGTCATATTTCCAGTCATCTATGAGCATAAATATCTCAAAATTGTAAATATTTCTAAGTTAGCACCACAAAAAAACAAACAAAAAAAAACAACAACAAATAAATAAAATAAATCAATGATTTTGATTGCAATAAAATCCCCTAAACAGTCAGGAAATCCTGGAGGGACTGATCAATTCAAAATTATTTAATTTAAAGAAGAACTTAGCAAATGCAGAGACATCTATTTATTAATATTTTATCAGTTTGTAATCTTGAAATGAATAACGTCATCATTTTAAAACTTATTTTGTATTTATTATCTTTGCTATCAAGATTTGTTTTATTATTTGAAACACCAACCACAAGAGACATCTGTTTTGTGGATAATATATTTACAAAAAAAAAAAAAAAAGGCAAATAATTAAAACACTCAACAAATCTCACCTAGATTTGAAAACATTTCCCGTACGAAGAAACCATTTTTCTTCGTACGGGAGAAACTTGAATGTTTTCTGCATGATAGCCTTGCTTGTACCACAGTGACTCATGACAAATCTCAGAGGTTTTAGTTTTCCCCCTATCAAACACCAAAAGAAGCAGCCTGGTAGGGGGGGGAAGGGTAAATCAGTGGTTAACCAATGGAAATGTTTTGACAGACAGCAAAACTAAAAACAAAATGGACTAGTTTAAAGTTTTAGGCAAATTTTTTTAGAGATATTAATGCCAAGTTGAGCGTCTTGAGTGCAAAGACGATGGCAGTATGCATCAGCACTACCAGAATGAGTGTATCTCAAGACGATTTCTGTCACTAAACTGAGATTTCTCTAAATGCTTCATTGCTTCCTCATCTGTACTCACGCAAGTTTCAGTCTCTCTTATAAAAAAACCAACACTTTGATGACAAAAAGTTGTGGGAGGAGAAGAAAAGCGTAGCGTGGAGTGGAGCGGTAAAGAGCAGGGCTCTCTCGATGCAACCATCTCACTACAAACTCAGTTGTAGTCACGCACAGCCACTCTCTGAATGAACAAACCCAGACTCATGCTGAGTGGGAGGTTTGAGTCTCAAATCAGAGCTGGAAATTATCTCTGCAACACCTCACAAATTCATGTTTAAAAAAAAAACATGAATTTTGACAACATCTGACTGAGAGAGCTGTACATCTGTGGGATTATTTAAATGTTTTGTTTTTTTGTAAGAAAACCTCAGCCATCATTAAACATCAAAGATCGCTGAAGTGAGTGATGAGAACCCGGATGGTGGGGAGGATCAGTGGTCTGTTACAAGAAAAGCTCAAAAGACTTTGCGTGTGTCGAGGTGGAAATGGTTCTTGATATGAAGCTGTGTGCAGATGACGAGATTGTTCAGAGGGGTTAGCAAAGCTGCAGGCTATTTGCATGCAAGTGTGTTGTGTAAATGGACAAAGTGTTCTCTGCCAGATGTCTGAAAACCATCTTATTCACTCATATCGTGAACTTGTTCTAAATCACATCACATACATCAATGCACGGGATGTGAATGAAGCAGATTGAACTTAAATCTGTGAGGTTTTGGAAGACATTTGTCTAAAAACCATCAACTAAAATCACCTGGTTTGTTTATATTTTTACTCATTTTAAAACACTTAGCAGTACAATGTAGGTAGGAAAGATTTCAAATGACTGATTGGATTTAATTCAGACTGATCCAGTTTCCAACTGAATCAGAAACTGGATCAGACTGGTCCAGTTTCCAACTGAATCAGAAACTGGATCAGACTGGTCCAGTTTCCAACTGGATCAGAAACTGGATCAGACTGGTCCAGTTTCCAACTGAATCAGAAACTGGATCAGACTGGTCCAGTTTCCAACTGAATCAAACTGGATCAGACTGATCCAGAAGACTGCTCCGGATGAAGACTTATTTTACACACATGCACAGGGAGAACATGCAAACTCCATGCAGAACGACCCCGGGCCGGGAATTGAACCCAGGACCTTTTTGCTGCAAGGCAACCGTGCTACAAACTGCGCAGCCCATTTATTTCTAAATATGTGTTATTAGTTGATTTGAGAATAATGTTTTCACACTGAATATTGAAATCACTTTCAGAATGACTAAAACTCATGGGAAAAAGAAAGACTTTCAGATGTAGAGTTTCAAAGTGGCAACGAATTCATCTTTGCTGGGTTTTAACTTTGTTCTAATCTGATGCATATAAAAAAAAACCAAAAACAAAACCACACACCACAGATCATGCTGTTAATTAATAAGCAAAAACAGGGCCAAAATGGAAATGTGGCAAAAGCCAACGCCTCAAAACACCCAATTTGTACAAAACACACAGAATTCAAGCATTTCATGGGGTGCAACGTCTTTTTAGCACAAGTTTATTCAGTCTAAAATGACATTATGTAGCCATGTTCTAGATATTGTAATGATCAACCAAAAAAAATTCAAAGAACATTTTACTTACTTTCTTTTTGAATAAGATAATCAAACTCATCAGACTCATGAGTAAGAACGTCTTAAATACTTTTCTACCACAAAAAAAGAAAAAAAAAAGAAAAGAAAGTATGGCTCCTATGTAATCAAATATGCAGGCACTGATCATGTAATTCTTACTTTTAGCCAGTTTTTTTTATTTATTGTGGTGAATGTTTGTACTATCTGGATTTATAATATGTAACTTGATATGTTCCTTTTAGGAAGAAAATGCTTTTTACACTCGTTATTATTCTCTTTTGTGGCAGAAGCTTGTTAAGTCATCTGAATTGCACTGTAATATATTGTATTTATATTGATTTTACATCAAGGGACTACAGATGACACTGGAATATTATGTGATGTGCTTGTTCCCTTTTGAAATAAAAAACAACAACAGATGTGAATCACAGAGACTTTCAAAGAGAGCTTGTTCAGCCAAGATGTTTTAAGATGTGGCATTTTGTGAACCACTGAGCTGGACTTAAGTTCAAAAACTGAATATTAGCCTTCAGTCGGCAAGTTTTGGGTAAAAACCCACCTGACATTTGTCTGTAAAAACCCCTGTGTCTCGCAGAGTTAATGCATATTTAAATGCTCTGAAAGAAGAACAAAATAACACCAAAAGCAAACGTAAAAAGACACTTATCAACCATGCTGATAAGCGTTTCATGGTCATGCATGAATAAACTCTGACCTCATTCTTTAGCTCAGCAATCTGGTCCCGGAGCTGGCTGATGTACTGCCTGGAGTCTGAGTGGTTCAGCTGCCCCTTGATCAGCCCTTCTTCTTTCTACAGTTACATACTTGAGTTAATCTCTGTCTGTGGTAAAATAATCTGTAAATCAGCACAGATAAAAAAAAACAAAAAAAAACAAAGCTGGTAATTTTATGAGACTTTTATATGAGCACCTGTATCTCAAGTTCAGCAATCTTCTGTCTGAGTTCAGCCATGACAGCCATGCTGTCGGCCTCCCTCAGCCTCACTGCCATCACTTCTTCTTTACTCTGCCAAGAAAAACAAGACAAAAAAAAAAACAATTTTTTTAGTTGAAATGTAAAATCAGCACTTGAGTGAACGGAGCAGCTGCTTGTTCATTTTTAAAAGAGGCACTTATGTTTTGACTGTTTTTTTGTTTCTTCAAACAAAAAGGAACAAAAACCTTTTTAGTCAGGCAAATTTGTTAATATGCTTAAACTAAAAACAAAACTATAATAATTGCTCAATCTTTTTTTCAACCAACTTCATCTCTGAAGTAGTTAAATCCAGTTCCACCCGTTCGTCAATTGGCTGATTAAATCAACATATATCTGAGACAAAAAGAAATGAGCAAAATTATTGCAGATCAGTCATCCAAACTTTGCCGTCTCTCAAGTGCGTAAACAGCAGCTGTTACATTTTTATAAATCTGTGTTTTTGGGTTTTCATCCAGGTTTCATAGTTGTACTGATCCCTTCAGTCCGACACCTTGCAGTCCGACTCTGCCTGCTTCCTTTTCATCTCGTTGAGCTGGGCCTGCAGAGCTTTGTTCTGATTGGCCAGCATCTGGAGCCGGTCTTGCAGGGCGGAGCGTTCCTGCTCATGACGACCAATCAGTTTGCTGTGGATCTGGTTCTAAGTTGGAGGAAAGTTAAACAGGAAGACACAGAAATAAGATACTGTTTGTAACAAAAGGCAGAAAGAAACATGACGCATAACATCACCTTGAGTTACATTTCTTGAAATGTCTATGTCTTTTTTATTTTGTTCATTTTTTTGAGATGCTTCTCTTCTGTAAAGAGTTTCTTAAAGGGGATTTATTTTGCAAATTCAGATTTTGCATGTTTTTGGACTTCCTTTCTGGTCTCTACTGCTTCTCAACACATTGGTGCTTTTTGGGAGTAAGTAAAACTTTTCGGTGCCTGGAAAATGAGCCGTTTCAAAAACCTGCCGAATGCAACGTCACAAATCAGCAGACACTGCTCGTCACCTTGCAACCACTGCACAGCTCTGCCTGTTACCTAGCAACCTAAGTTGAATTCCAGCATGTTTGGTCTGCTGGTTTTACTGCTGTTTGCTCAGTACAATGGGTGTTGAAAACGATGAGTGTTTTCTTATTGATCTACCCCTTGCTTGCTCGTTTTGTTAGTTGTGCAGGAGGCTCTACTTCGGCTTTTCAAAGATGTAGGGTTGTATAATTGTACATCTGTTTGCAGCTATTGCCATGTGCAAGTTGGGGGGGCGCAGCCAGCAGCAGCTTATGTGGATTTAAAGTGACAGGAGGGTCTAAAGAAGCTCATTGTGAAAGGAGCTCAACATAGGCAGAATTGATCAAATTAAAATCTCATTATCTATGAATAATTTTATGCAAAATGTAATAAACACGTTCTGTATAGGACATATCCTGACCTGTTCAAAGAAGCCTAATAGGTCAACTTTAGGTCTGCTTTTTTGTGCATAAGAGCAGCTTTGGAGATCTTGGAAAACTTTGGCTCCAGAAGACTTAAAAATATAGAAACTTTGGATTCTAACAAGTTTAACACAATCACAGGTTGCTCTACAGTTTGCAGATCTGTTATATCTGACCTGGCTGTCCAGCTGCAGGGCTTTGAGTTTGACCTCCCGGAGTTCAGCCTGGGCCTGCGCCTCCCTCAATCTGATGGTCATCAGCTTGTCCTGCAATTCATTCATCGCATTCTTCTTCGGGGATTCCTTCCAGTGGCCTCCGCCGCCGCCGGTGCTGCTGCTGCGTGACATGTGATGCTGCAGGAACACAGAGTAAATGATTCCAACTCGGCTGTTTAAACTCACCTGGCCAAGAGAGTCACGTCGAGACAGATCAGCTGTCTGTGTGTTTTACCTGCCAGCGCTGGTTGAGGTCAGTGACAGTGTCCTGCATCTCTCTGAACGACTGCAGCGTCTCCAGTTCCCGCAGCTTCATCTGCTTCACTTCTTCCTGCAGGACGGCCATGTTGTTTTCATCAGGTAGGCAGCTGCTCCGCTGAAAAAGTCATATTTTTTGGCAACAAGTTATGAAAGGTTAACAAATCTACAGATCTGAAAGGGGTAAATATGTTCTAGTATTTTGCAAAAGTATTCATATCCGTTGAAATTTTTCACATTTATTTCATTGGGATTGTGTAATGCACACATTACCCTGAAAGCACCTTCCATGCAGTGACACATGGTTTTTGCAGCATCAGTCTGTGAGATGCTTTTCCTGGGAAGTTGGTCAGAGTTTGGAGCTAAACACAGAGTAAACCTGGAAGAAATACAATGAATATGCAGCGTCTGCACACCGCACATCTAAATACACAACCATGTGTAACTCTGTGTTGGTTTATTACATAAAATCCTAAGAAATATTTTGTGAAACATTAAGGGGTATGAATACTTTTGCTAGTTATAGTATGAGGAAGGCAACAAAAAAAAAAAACAGACTTCAGCAATATAAAATGATATTATTGGGAAAATGTTTCCATTTATTTAAAAAAGGAAACGTATTTGGAGCTTATTGGGAGGCTTTTCCACACTGCAGATATCAATAAAAGTCTTAATATCGTAACAATATAATTAGAAATAAATTATATTGGCATCCCAGTCTAGTCTGGTTTAATGTGTGGGAGGGAATTTTTACATACAGTTTGACTGAAATGTATTTGATTAAATAATCTGAATGCATCATTTTTATGGGTACAAAATTAATTAATCTGAACATGATGTGTTTATGTGCACCAGGATTTGTTCAGAATAGAAGCAGGATTATATAAAAAAATAAAAGCTGTACTTCCATCTGAGTTGAACATAAAAACAAACAGATGTTTTAGCGTCTGTTCTGTTTCTTGTAATCACCTGGAATGGATCCACAACAGGTTCTACTAACTACTGAGATGTTATTGAACCTCCTATTTAAGCTGCATGTTAAGGAACGTGTTATATTGGTCGACAGGATGGAAAAACCACAGACAAAGTCGCCTTTAGCCACCGACGGTAGACAAACATCTTGTTGACATTGTGCACACATGTACACTGTTCAGCTTTTCGAACAATTTACAATTTCATTCCAATCCAGATGAAACTTGGATTGTACCGATTGTAGTTTTCTGACCAATCACGATTACCGACCTATTAAAAAGTCTGACCTGCCGATTCTGATTTTGGCCAACACCAATTGTTTTTGTCTGAAATGTCACCAAATACAGCAAGAAAGCTGCTGGGTTGGCAACAGAGTTGGTGACTGTTAACTAAAAACATGCAGATGTGTCATGGTGGGCTGGTCTATCAGTCAAACCTTTACCATGTGAGAGGAGAAAAGGGCAGTGGTTGATTTAAAGATCTTTGTCAAAGATTGGCTTCACATGTAAAAATTGTCCCATCACTGATCTCCCAAAATTAAGGAAATCAGCACCAATAAATGATGCATTTTTATCCTGATTAGCCAATTATGCCGTTTACTTAATTTAAACTTTAAGCTCATGATACAGCTACATGATCAACACCACAAGGAGCTTTGATATTCTCTAGACATGAAATCTAAAATGCGAAGCTTTAAATTTAGTTTTCCTCTCAAACACTTTTGTTGACTCCATGACATTTTGTAGCATGATCCCAGATTCACTTCACAATGTAAAAACTGCTACATGTTTGTTGCTTTACCTTCTCCAGATCGAGCACCTTGTCTTGCATTTCTTTCAGCGCGCCGAGCAGTTCGGTCTCGCGCAGCCGGGATTGTTCCAGCTGCGTCTGCAGGTTGTTCACAAACTGCTCTGTGTACTGGAAACACAAACCGTCATGTTACACACACACACATCGTTCAGCAGTAACTGATATCCTTTTCAGTTTATTGAACGGCTTTTAATTTGCGCAGTAGGACTTCTGTTTACTGAAAACTTTTTTTGGGGTTTTATTTCTGAGTGCAAAGCAGATGCATTGTGCTGCACATGTTAGGGTGAGCGGTTCTGTTCTGCAAGTTAACCACAAGGGCAGTAAACCTGGGTGTGAACTCTGCCACATCTCTTTTTGCTTCTTTCTCTGGACAAAGAAGAAGTATTACTACTATCACACATCTGCAATCTTTTTTCTCAGAACACAGAGAAATGTCACTAAGATGCATTTGATGTAGATAATTAGAAATCAGACAATTCAAAACTGAAAGAATTGTTTTTAAGTGAGAGCATCTGTGGAAATCAACTGAACGCGACAATGAAACAAAACTCTTCTTGAGCAAAATTCGGCCGAATTTTGGGCGAACACACACACACACACACAAAAATATAAACTTGCACTTTTGCTCACTGACTACCCCTGACGTCAGCGAATTGAAAGCCACTGCAGATTTTTAAGCCACCACATCAAGGTCGAACTACAAAGTGGAGGGCATGAGAGCAGCAGAAAAACAGCAAATGCAACGGAAAAATACCTACAAGGTAAAATACAAAAGCATTAAATCGGGCAAGTACATAGCGTGAGTAGAGGATTCTCGATTTGTCATTCTGGGAATTTCAGTCATGGGTATCAAAGCTGTCTAAGAGCGTGAGGAGGTGTGTGAACCCTGCGGGGCGGAGGGTGCCAGCAATCTGAGTTGGAATAAAATTCTCCACTCGCAATGACGTCATTTAGAGTGAAATCACTGTATTTATTTAGATTTTTCACAAATAATCATGCAGGCTGGCAATTTTAACAAACAACCAAACAGGCATAGACTCTGAAACTTCTCCAGTCTGACATGTTGCACTGAGTTGCACAGTGGTTGCAAGATGTTTTGGTGGTTACCAACACTATAAAAAGGCGTTTGTTTATATGGTAGGAGTTAGAAACAGTGATGAACTCATCAGGCTTTAGCTGCCAGAGATCACAATGAAAGACAGAGGGTGTTTGTGGCTTTGTGACAAACTGATGTCTGTCGTTTGACAAGTTTTATATCGGAGTTACAAAAATTAACCAAATATGAGCAAAATGAAATAACGGATAATGCACATCTACACTGACAAAAGAGAATGGAGGTCCAATATGAAAAGAACTGCATTAATTTGTCACATGTAACTGAATTAGGTTTGTCAACGTTACTGTTTGTTCAATGTGACAACTTAGTAATTTACTTGAGTGAACTTAATTTGATTATTTGTGACTAGATAATGCAATATATTTAAGTTGGATCATCTGTTTTCTTTTTTCAGTGCAGGTTGGACTAAAACATGAAGTTCCAAACAATCAGCACCAAACCTGATAAACTCACTGCTGTCTTGGTTTTGCAGAAACGTTCTATCGTCCTGCGTCTCGCAAATAAACATTAATAAGAATGTGTTTATATAACAGGTATAATAGAGAAGAATGACGTTTAATTTCTCCTCAAAAGAGTTTTTCAAAAGATTTGATTTAAAAACCAGGTTATCTTTCTTTTTGAAGTGGCTGTGAAGCTTGAAACAGCTTTTCTCATTCACCGTCTGCTGCTGCAGCTCCCTGATGGTTTCTTGGGCTTTCTCCAGGCTCTCAGTGGCCGTGTTGCACTGCTGCCTCACCACCGCCAGCTCCCGTTTGATGACATAGTTCTCCTCTGCTTCCTGCGCTCGAGTCACCTGACCCTGGATTAGCAGCCAGAGGAAGGGTCAAGATCAACGGCAGAGCTTCAGTGAAAAACATGCAAGACATTAAGGATGAAGGGCATGTAACGGGGAAATAAGGGGATACAGAAAACATACAGTTAAGGGAAACATGTCTGCTACATGTTACACAACAGATGTTTTACCCTTTGAAAAGCTCTTTTAGAAGAGAATCACATTCTCAAATCTACTGACCCTTTGCAACGACATCACTAAATCATTTTAGGCGCCATGATGGACGTCTGACGCTTTGAACAGAGTGACTGAAATTGTCTTCCAAAGTTGTTTTTACCAGTTCATTCATGGCTTCTTTGTCTGTGAATGCAACACACCTGATTGAAACAGCTAACTCAGAAACCGACCAATACCTTCTCCCTCCTGACGTGTTGCTCAAGTTACACACCACATGATTTATATCACCATGTCATAAAGGGGAGGAGCCAAAACGTACAGAAGACGAGATACTAATCAGTTTTTTCCACGCATGCTGGGCTACATGACGGTGGGAGCACTGTTTCCATGGTTACTAGCAGTTATGCACGTACCTTCGCCATATTGCGATATTTGATATTGTTTTAATAATACTTATAAATTATATGAACATTTGTCTTCTTGCCCTTTATTGTGAAAAGTGTTCGCTGCAAAGATGCGCGTTTAAAGCAGCTCTGATTGATTTGACGTCGCGCGCAAAGGATCAATAGTTCAAGCACAAAACTGTAGCAATATATCTTGTTGGTTTAATTTTGCTCAAAAAAACGCATGCCTGGGACTTTAAAGCAGAAATCAACAGTCCTTCCAGCTTGTCCAGTAAAACAGTATGCTGATTATTTTGATAAAGTTTTATAAAAATGAAGCTGGTAAATTTAGAGTTACTTTGGTAAATAAGAAAATAAGATTTTAATCTTCATTATATTTTTTTCCCCCAATTTTCTTGAGATTTTCCACAAAAAGTAAACGTGAAGTGGAAGGAAAACGGTACATGGCTTTCAAATATTTTTGCACATAAAAATATTTATGCAAGTGTAGCATCCATTTCTTGCCACCTCAGCTGAGTCAACACTTAAAACCAGAAAATCTTATTTTATATCGAGCTTCTTGGTGCACTTCAAATAGGACGTGACTAACAAGTATCTTTTCAGCATAAGATCTTGTTTCAAGTAAATAATTCCTCAGTGTTGATGAAAAAAATACTAGTTCTACTAATAGTTTTTCTGCTAGTGACAACAAATAATCACCAGCAATTACAAGTGTCACAATTGTTATAAGTGAAATAATCACAACATTTTTCCATCTTATAAGTGAAATAATCTGCAGGTGGAACTAGTACGTTGTCATCTATATTCAGGAGTTATTTACTTAACATAAGCTCTTATATTTTGCTAAAACATTACTTATACGCTAGATATTTAAGTGTGTTAAAGTATTGCAAATACACTGACCAAAAATACTCCACCATGTTTTCACACCTGAAGGTGCAAATCCACCTTGCTTACCCATTCTCTTTTGCAATCCTCTTCAGTCAGACTGCATGGCGACTCTTCTTGAACATCAATTTTCAAGTCTTGCCACAGATTCTGAATTAAATTCAGGTCTAATCTGTGACTAAATCTTTCTAAAACATTAAGTTGTTTCCATCTGAACTATTCCACGGTGGTTATAGGTGTACATTTAGGGTCGTTATTCTGCTGGAAGGTGAACTTTTAGCACCAGTATTTCAGTATTACGTGTGTTTACGATCATGTGTGGGCATAAAAGTTTCATATTAGTAACATGGCACTTTGTGTTGGTGTTTACCATTAAATCTTGATAGAAATATGGAATTTTAACACTGGCATGCCACATGCAAGGATTATGACGTATAAAATAATCCCATCATGGCTGAAAACTGCATGCATTCAGGAACCAGACAATATTGTGGGCTGTAAAGGCAGTCAGCATATCATTTATGTTCATGCATTCTGGTCAGGTTAATGGAAAACTACTGCAGTGAGGCTGAGAGGGAAGGTTAGCCAGAGGTCTGTGGGAAAGTGATGAACTGTACTCTACCTGTATCAGTCTGTCTGCCAGAGCGGCACTCTCCTACAGCGAAACCATGGAGAGGAACAAGAGGGCGAAAAAAGTAATGGAGATGGTGAAATAAAACAAAAAAAGAGTGGGAAACCATGGAAGATAAACCACAAAAAAGGAAACAAATGTAGAGAAGTGAAGAGAGAAGTGAAGAAATGTTTGTGAGCAAGAGAAGCAGCAGCATCAAGTTAATTCTAAGAAAACGTCTTTCACAGAAGACGAGGACTTGTTTTCACTGGCTGAACAATCACACACACACACAAGGACAAGTGAAAGAAACCCCAAAACAAAAAACGTTAATTTAAACCCACAGCGTTACAGTTTCTAATTCCAGTGCTGAATAAAACTCCCAGATTGGCCTGATGAGCAGCCATACTGAAGACAGGAAGCTGCTCTCTTACCTTCTCCAGTGTTTCAATCCTCTGCTTCAGCAGCCTGTTTTCTGTGCGTAATCTCTAGACAAACAAAATAAGCAAGTGTAAATAAACACTTACAGAATATGTCAGATTTTAGGCAGCTTAGCAAGGCAAAGCAGCTTTATTAACTCAAAATGCTGTTACATAAAGATATAAACAACACAATGAAATACAACAGATTGTTGTATTACATAGTTTATAGTTTAAACTAAGGCTGCAAAGATTCCCTGAGGGATTTGAGCATCTCGATAATTAAAAGGAAAATTATCCGCCTCAAAGCTTTGATAAATTATGTTTTATCATTAAGAGCACCGAGTGATTATTTATGTTGCACAGAGCTTTCACTTCCACCTATGAATTGTTGACAAACTGTTAGCAGCATAATGTCCTAACTCTAGGGGCATTTCATTGATTTATGGTAATGTCCAGGTCTTTATTGTTTTTCAGTTTAAGGATGTTTTAAGCATCCTTAAATTGACTGGCCCAATGCCTGGAGTACGGCAGCCTTTCTCCTCCCAGAGATAATTAGTTACAACAGCCCTAGTTTAAACTATAGACTGTTATTATAGTTTTTCAAACGGTAAAAATACTTTTAAAAAAATCTAAATAAGATAGTGACGATAGAAATAATAAAAAAAGGGGTTTCTGTATGCATCAATATGTAAATTACACAAACCTTAATCTCAATCTGCTCCTCCATTTCTTTGTTCTTAATTGTGGTGTATTCTTTCTCAAGTCTGAAAAAAAGAAGACACCAGAAATTACAGGTTTGTTTTTTTTAATGTTCCTAATGGCTGAATTTTTAATCAAGTTCCCTTTTACATTACGATGCACTAAAAGAAACCATGAGTCATACTAGACCATCTCCCCTAAATTAGTGTGGCGGATGTGTGTGTGTTTCTGTGGAACAGCCTAAGTGTTGCATAAAGTTCACTCAGCCTCCGGTTTCTGCAGTGGAAGCTGAGTAAAGAGGCGTCTTACTTCTTCATCCTCTTGGGGTTGTATTTGACCTGGTAGGCTCTGAGGATGAGTTTGTCGGGGCAGCTGTCAAACTGGTGGGGGATCACCTTCTGGAAATGCTGAGAGGAAAACACAAGACAAAGAAGCTCGTTAATGTCAAACCTCTACAGAGCAGACGTAGAACGGCTGCTCTAATTGATGCTCAATTCCGATTTTGTGCTAAAATCCAATTATTTTGCATCATCATTCATAATGAAACCTGACCCCAATGAGATTTCTGTGTGATTGGTTTACGTCCCCTAAGCGACCCGGATGTCTAGAAGAAGAACGTTTAAGTCACACAGCAGCAATGTTTGCAGAAGCATTTTTATCAGCCTTGTTGTCAAAAAGGCTGATAAAGCCAAAAATCTGTTTTTGGCTACATGAAATACACAAGAAAAAACACTGGAACATATGAACTGGTCAAAACTGGACTAGAATATTCTAACCTGATTATGGATTCTTAAAATATAGTTTATTATATCTGGATTTTTGATCCATTAGTGGGGATTGTTAGTTTTCCCTGCAAATTGTAAAAATTATTCTGGTGAAATTAACATTTTGCATCATCTTGTCTTTTGAGCTCAATGTTTTCTTATGATTTGTTACTAAAACATGTCATTTTAAAAGATCTAGCAGCAGAAACAATCTCTGCCATTGTTTTTAAAGTGATTATTGGATTTAAAAGTTTTAATGATGATATTGTTGTTGATGAGCGAAAGAGTCTATTTGTTAGTAACTAATGTGATCATGCTGCTGTCACTGAGTTTTAGATAAAGGTTGATGATGATGAATAAAACATTTTTTGCACAAATAAAAATGCACTGATTTCACTATGGCACAAGTATTCAGATAAATTAGAACAAAATATAACAAAGCACATCAATAAGTGAATAAAGCCTGTTAAATACTCCAAAACCTGCTATAGTTTTTACTTCTTTCCACAGGTTCTGTCTGCAAATAAAGATCAGCTACTGACATATTTCACTTATTTGACCAGATTTGATCAGGGTTTGTTTCTTTTTGCATGTGTACTTAAACAACTGCTGCCTCATGACGACAGCAGACATATAAAACAGACTAAATGTGGTTTTAGACCACAAACTTAAACTGTAGAGTAAAAATAAAACATCGTTTCATTTTCTATGCAATGCTGATAAAAAAAGGCCCTAAACTGTACAAAGCTTCTTTTTTGTTATCAATATAGATCTTAGCTGTGCTCAGGAAGCTCGCGTGCGGTGGGGAAATTGGGACATGGAGCGTTTTGTCTCGTGGCTGAATCTGTACATGAAACTATTTTGTACAGAAAGTGGCACACAGCTGCAGACGCTTACCTGTGACATTCCCTCCATGTCGAGCTGAATGAGGTCGGTTTGGTTGTACTGCAGGATGGCCAGACCCACACGGAAGATAATCTCTAGGCCCTGGAAACCGTTCGTACATTTTATTATATATATACACACACACGTCATCTTGTGAACAAAATCTCCTGATAAATCCGCAGAGTCCTCCCTACCTCATACATGAATATATCAAAGATGCGCGTGGCAACAGGTAGAGGGAGGAAGGTGAGAAAGAGGGTGAGGAACCAGGAAGAGGCGTACATGGATGTGTGGAAACTCTGGGAGCGGAAATGGACGTTCAGTTCTGGAAGCTGCTCCTGCAGTGACAAGCGGCATCAAATCGTAAACGCAGCCAAACCTCTTAAAAGGAAGTTACTTTTCAAGATCAAAATAAATGTTTTGCCTCCCCCTTGTGGTCAATTAAGACAGCATAACTCTTGCCTTTTTTTTTTTACCTGTAGAAGATATTCAAACTGGTAGATGCAGAGGCCAAGCTCGGCCATGCTGGGTTTGAACAGTTCCCGCAGACGGTACTCCTGCATCAGTCGCACAAAAACACAAAATGCCTCTTCCTCTGGCATCTGGGGGGACAAAAGGTGAAGGAGTCACTTTATTGATTGAAAGTGCAACATGGCTTATTTGGACAAAATAAGAATATATGGCTAATTTTTTATAGGCTTGAACTTTTTCAGACTTTTTTCGCAGTAGAACCACAAAAGCAAATGGATTTTACCAGGATTCTTTGTGATCGACTAAGATAAAGTAGTAAAAAAGTAAAAGATTCATAAGGTTTTCATATTTTTTTTAACTATAAAATTCTGAAAAGAGTAGTCTGTGCATCTTCTGAGCTCCTTATATAAACTACTTCTCAGCACAAAGCTGGTATCATTAAAGACGTAAAGGAGAAAGGTTGTTGCGATGATGTGCTTAAGGTGGAGTTTCAGAAAAAGGAGAAGCTTCTTAAAGAGACAGAGGCTCAATTTCAAGGCGCTAAATTACAAAGTGAAATTTCTTTTAAGCCACTTTTGATATACACAGCAATTTTGTGATAACTGAAGATAACATAGTTGCTTGATTGGGCTTTAAAATGGTATTATGCGCCTGTAAAAAAACATAATGCCGCCTCTTTAATTCAGCAACAGGAAGTCTCCATCAGTTCTTAAAACTAAAATTTCTGTACGCTTTTTTTTGCAAAACAGCTTGAATTCAGTCAGAAAATTTGAAGTCAAGCCACAGATTTTAGGTTGGACTTTCTAACATTTGCTTCAAGAGTTAGCCAAAGTCTAGAGACATTTCACCTCTAGACTTTCGCTGAATGTCCAGAGGTGGAAGGAGACCAATCTACACTCCGTGGAAAAACATGTGCAACATCAACTGGACGGTGCAACCCACAACAAATAAATATAGCTCGATATTTTGAAGAAACTGGCTGCCAAACCATGCATGCGCAAAATGACATCATTGTTGCTTCGATCACAATTCCTGCTCACTCACATTCCTGCCCATTTTCACGCCTACATAGAGGGGGGAACACACTGCCAATGGAGACGCAGCCAAACCAGACATTAAGTGGCTAGACTGAGACTTAATTTACAAACCTCTGAAGCCTTCAGAGGACAGCTGGATTTTTACTAAGATTAAATGACACACAAGTGGATCTTTAACTGATATTGTAAATCTGAGTTGGATTTTCCTGGTGAAATAAAGGCCAAATGAAAAATACAACAGATAGTTTTGTAAATACATTAAAAGACACAAGTGCTTTGATATAGGGCTTTTAAAGTCAGTTTTTCAGACCACATATTAAACTAAACCAAATACTAATATCTTATTAGTTGCATTGTAATTTATTTATTCTTATTAGTTTAATGACGAAATCTATCCCTTTTTCCTTAAACCATGTCACATGTAGTTTATACATTTTTATTAGCAAAACAGTATTAATGTTATTTTTGTATTTTGTCTTGTTTGTCCCATGGTTCTATTGATCCAACTTAGAAATTTGCTAAATCCGATATATTTAGACAGTTGAACAGGATTGAATGTTTAAAAACATTTTACTGGATCTGTTTGAAATAAAATCCCCCTTATGGATTATGTCTTAGAAAAACACTATTTAATTCGTACCTGCATTAGCAGCAAGCCAACGATGAAAGCACTGCCCTGGCAGTAACCCACCTCTCGGTCTACAAGGGAGTATGCCTAGAAATCAAACATGCGTTACATTTATAATGTTACATGTTGGTACAAAATCAAAACCTTTGAGATCCTAACAGAGTCGTCACAGCCAGAAAAAATGGGATTAGAGAGAGTCCAGACATCCGTCTTCATTTCCTGAGCAGCTCAGCTGTAGGAGTAAACAGCAAGCTGGTTCCCATGGTGATTAACAGCACAGTGCGAGGCCTGTTTGAGCTTTACTTTAGGACAAAAGCAATTTAAGGATAGAAAGTCAGCGAATCGCATCATATTTTCATAGCAGCACCTTATTATCAGTAGATTAAGCAGTTAATCACATAAAAACAAAGTTTCAGGTTATTTGAAGTTAAAGCCTGATGTTTATTAATGCTGCAAACAAAGTTTAGAGTAAAAGCTAAAGAAATGACATCATCTTACATCAGGACAGTTTACAGGTTTTTAACACCTCATGACACACGTCTTCGTCAGCTTAGAAACAGAATTTAAACACTAGTTTGGTGAAGTTATGTAAAAGCAAAAACCGGTGAACAATCGTGTAGCAATCTGTTAAGGTGAAAAAAGTCAAATAATAAAACTAATTTGTCTTTTTATTATTATAAATGTATATGAAATTACTCAGAATATTATGATTTCAAAGCTGAAACATGTTACAGTATGTGCAAACGCATCTGGTGTGTTTTATAAGTGCACTGCAAAACATTTGGAAGGTGGTTTCACTTGAAAATCTAAGTCCACCTGCTGCCTGGAAAATGCAATTCAAGTTAGCAAAAAAATTGTTTTGGTTGTTATCGTTTACCGAGGATAAAAAGTAAAGAATTATTGATCTTCTATGTGTTTAAGTGAAAGACAACTGGACTTCTTCTTCACCTCTTATCCAAAAGATTTCTACAGTTTCAAATAAAAATCAAAAGTATCAGTCTTATAAATGAGGTTGTAACAATCACAGTATCAGGCCTGTTAAGGTAACCAACTGTCTGAGTCGTTGTCATTTCACAATCCAAAATGTCTCATATAAGAGGTTTGGGTCACATATGTTGAAGTAACTTTAGAACAACCACTGGGAAGGATGAAACCAAAGTCCACTTCCTCTGCTTTATTTTTTTAAATGTAGATCGTTTTTCTGATCCCGCCAGCAAAAAGAGTTAAGATAATTATTCATCCTATGACAATAACAATAAACTTAATTAAATTAAGCATTTTTCATTTGTGCTGCCGCTACAATTTTTAAAAATAATTGAAGACAATTATTGTGGACAGTTGAGCAATAAAACTTAATGACACAGAATGAAATTAAGGTCGTAAAATATAATCTTTAACAACAAACCCTTTCCAATATTATTGTTTGTGTTTGTGAGTTCTGACTGTCTGGATAGATTATGGACTTTAAGCAACAAAGATTATTTACTGTTTTTTGGCAAAAAAAAAAAAAAAAACAATAAAAAATATTCTGATTGCTACTTTTGTTGTTGTGTTCCTGACTATGCCTGTAATAAACATGGAGGGATAAATGTCTGACAAGTTAAACTTATCAAAGTTTAGTCCCTGATGAAAAGCAGAAGTGCTCACCTTCATGACATTGAAGAGCACTTCCTGCCCCAGGCTGTCCTGGCCTTTGAAGAACTCGTGCTCCGGGTAGGTGCGGGCGATGTCCCGACGGATTAGCTTCTCGCAGGGAGACGACATCTTCAGCAGCTCAGAGTACTGGTTCTTGACCGGCATGTCGGTGGCGTTGCCCAGCAGCTGCCAGACGATGGCACGGAAATGATGGGGAATACCTTTCCTTATCAACTCCTGGAAAGGAAATACATAAGGATGGATGAGACACTCATTCAATATTAACTGAGCAAATACCTTTCAAAGATTTAAAAAGGGACGTAGATGTACGATTCACATTTAGCATATTTTTGCACTTTTTATAATTTGGTTGTAAAAAACAGCTGAGGCGCTTAAAATAAGTTCATGTTTTTTGGCATCTAGAAAATGAGTGGTTTCAAAGACCTCCCGACTGTTAAGTCACATTCTTCGGAAACTGTGCTGTTATGTAGCCACCCAAGCGGAGCTCAATCACATTTGATCAGCTGGTTTTACCGCTGTATCTGCTTTGCAATGGCCGCTGGAAAAGAGAGGCGTTTTATTGTCGACTTGCCATCCAGACACCATTTGCTGCATTCTTGTTAGTTGTGCAGGAAGCACAACTAACAAGAGTTGAGATAACAAGCTCAACTTCTGCTTTTCAAAGCAATGTCTGCAGCCATTTTGATGTGTGAGTGTATAAGACATGCAGCTTAGTTTGATTAAAAGTGACAAGAGGCTCTAAAAGAGCTCATTCTGAAAAGGAGCTGAAAATGGACATAACTGACCAGACTAAGATCTCATGATCTAAGAATGATTTTGTGTAAAATAAATAAATAAATAAATAAATAAAATAAAATGCAATAAACATGATGGCTCATAGAAACTAAGCTTTAAAGTAAACTTTAAGAAGCCAGCAAAAAAAAAAAAAAAAAATCTAGTCAGAATAAGTTACTGAATTCACTATGTTTATTTTTTTTTCTTGGGTTTTTCATTCTCCCATGTTGCTAATATTTTTTCTTCTCTTGTCTCATCCATCTTTTCTTCCCACGGGTAAATTTGGTTTGTGTGACAGAGGACGCAGAGGGGAATGCGACACAGACGATGGACAGGGAGGAGTGCTGGCTGTGCATACAAATACATCTAAGCCTTTTGCAAAACAGAGGTCATGACAAATAACACCAACAAACATTTTTCAGACACGTGTCCAAAATTAGAAAGCAAATCACAGTGATGTTACAACTAAGAAAGAGCTGGGTGAAATATTTGTTTCCCCCAGATAACTTTGACAAATAAAGAGCAAATGTTTCCAAATCTACAGGATTTGGGAACATTTATCCATGATGAGAGGAATAAACACAGTGATGATGCTATTGTTGAGTTTTTGACACCGATAAAACCTGTTGCCATTTCTAGTGTTTTTTTCTGATGTTTTTGAATTATTTTCTTTAGTGGTTCCTGTGCAAGGCCACCAGAGGTGAGGGGGAAACACTTTTCATCTTAATTGGTTTGACACAAGCCAATTAAGAAAAGGCGTGGTTCGCTTTCAGCTGGTGAAAATGTAACATGTTCTCATTTTGATCCCCAATCGAAAACACTAAGGTTTATGTGTTCAGGAAGGACAGCTGATGCATCATATAAGAGATTAAAGCTACTCTTGGTTTGTTTAATTCAGCTTTTCAGTCACTAACATCAGGATCTTGGTTTTATTTTCTCCTGAATGTTTTTGTGGCTCCCACCAGTCCCAGATTTTTAATACACCTTTTAAAACCTCTTGTGTTTGACTCAATTATCCAAACTCTACAATGTACATTTTTTTAAATCTAAAGCATAGGTGTACCTCACCTTCAGAAGCTTGTCCTTCTTGCGTCTCCACTCCTCCCACTCATTAACAATTCGGCCCCATAAGATCCAGGTATCTTCTTCCAAGTGCGACAGGTTGGAGGAGGCAGAGGAGCTGGACACCAACGAGGAGCCGCTGTTGCGTCGCGAGCCGCTCATAGATCGCATCGACTTGGAATCAGCCTCCAGCAACCTGCATGCAAACACTTCATGAGCTTTAGGATAACGTCTGTCAGCAAGTTTGTCTTACCAGTAAGTTTGTCGCCCTCCATGTCCTCTAGGACTTCAAATGTTTCTTCTGGAACCAGTCCAATTAAAATCCAGTCCATTTTATTTTAAAAAAAGCACATAAAACAAAATGTTTACCCAAACTGCTGTTCAGTAGGGACAGATAAAACCCGAGACAATAATAATAACAGAATAAGACTTACTAAAAAGACTACAGATATTATAAAAAGTGTGTTTTTAAGGTGGACTTAAATAGCAACAGAAGACTCTTGGCTTATATTTAATGGCAACTTGCTCCACAATTTTGATCTGATAACATTGTTTTGTCTACAGATCCACAATACACTGTTTGACTTCAGCAAGAGCTTTTGCTACATCTTGCAGTTCCTTTTTCATGTCACCTTTGAAACCAAATTAAAAGGTGATTGAGTGAATATCCCTTTAGGTTTGCAGAAAGCAAAGCCTGATTTTTTCACAGGAAAGTTGATCTTAATTTCACAGGAAAGTTGATCTTAAACTTTCTGAAAGTGCTCTCTTTCCCCCCACCCCACACTTGTAATTAAAGGGTCCCCTGTTTTTTTTATGTTTTTATTTTTTTGTAGCTTTTCTCTCATCTCAGATTCCCACGGTTCATTCCTCCATGTTAAATCTCTGGGTTTTATTCATGAAAGAAACCAAATAAGAGACTAAACTTCATGGCTACACCCCGCAGCATAAATTCAATTATATTTTATTTAGAAGACCAATACAAAGTACTTCCTTGTTAACAAATTAATCTGGGAAGTATTGCAACCATTTTTTTATTTGACCACAGAGAGTAATTATTTTTAACTTTAACTTTTGAGGCGTGTCTCTATCAGCTTGACACTGGAGAGACGAGAAAGTCAAAATGTTACAGTTTTTCTTTTAATAGATTCTCAATTGCATTAAGGTCTGTTGTATGACTGGGCCATTCTAATACATAATTATTTTTTTTATCTAAACTATTCCACTGTAGCGCTGCCTGAATGTTTAGAGTTGTTGTCCTGTTGGAAAGTGAAGCTCTGCTCTCATTTTAGGTCTTCAACAGCATCAAATATATAGTTATACTGCACTACTGCATATTTATAAATAAAGGCTAATTTGAGTATAAATTCAATGCCACCTTTACTGCAAGTTTAATAGCCATTTGTTAGAGCTGCTGCAAATAAAGCTGACAGAGTCCAGAGTCATTGAGTATATATGGGGCTGTTATTGTGACTCAGCAACATGACCTTTAATACCATCACCTTCCAGTTACACAGCTCTGAAGAAACATGAAGCATCCACTGCACTGAACCCACTGAAAACCTCCTGGTTATTCCACCAAATATTAATTTCTGTTTCAACTCAGGAAGACAGGAAGTTAAAACATTAGTATTTTTATTTCTAAATGAATATCAGCTTGTTTTATTTGCATTATTTGAGGTCTGAAAGCACTGCATCTTTTTTGTTATTTTGACCATCAACCATTTTAAAAACAGAACTGTGGCAAAAGGGAAGTAGTTTGTTCTTCAGATTGAAAATTAAACAAACCCCATTGTGGCAGTGATTATTACAAATTAACTTCCAGTCCACAATCAGATGGGAACTTCCTTCTGTATATGTAAATTTAAGTTGTTTAGGCAGCACAGGTAGTCAGCTGTTACCTGTTCTGCTCCTCCAGTTTGGCCAGCAGCTCAAGTTCATCTGGACTCAGATTCTCAGAGTCTGCAGGAGAGGCTGCGGGTGCCGACAGCACTGCATCATGGGAGGAAGAGTCTGGGCTGAGCACTGGGCTGCCTGTTGATGGGGGGTCTGCGTCCAAACCAGGAGGAGACGAGGGGCACTCCAGCTGGACTCCAGCGGAGCTCTCCCTTTCTGGGCTGCTGCTGGGGATGGACATGGTGCTGAGGATGGAGTGTGAGGAGTGACACAGTGTGGTTGCAGTTAGGGGGTCTCTAGCGCTGGTCTCCCTCCTCACTGAGCCTGGCTGTCACCTGATTGGGCGGCTGGAGGGCCAATCTGATCAGAAATCCTTAAACCTGTCATGGATACAGGAGAAAAAACCAAAAAAACAAACAAACAAACAAATATTTAACATGACAGGAAAAGATAAATGACAAATAATACTTTATCAGCAATGTTGTCATCGTTGTCTGCTTTTTATTTTTTATTAATAACTATTTATTTAAAAATGAGCCTAATAGTCTTGAAATCAGACAAGACATACCAAGAATGTTCAATTTGGAGGCCATTTTATTCACTTCACTGTCCTCAAAATAGACAAAAATCACATCTTGCTATGTAAAGATGTGATTTTTAAAATGATCTAAATAGCAACAATCCATTTAGAACTGAAACAATTAGCTGGTGACTTAATCATAACCAGATTCACAAATATTGACGCCTGCATGTTATTGTTTACATAAAGAAATTTCGCGCATGCGGACAACGCTGAAGGGCAAAAAGACCACATCATGCATAGCCGCGCTGCCGCTGTGAAATTAAACTGCAGTCTGGACATGCAGACATTATTAATTTCTTGCTGTGCTCCATAGCAAAGAGAAAACCCGTTAAAATGCAACTCAAAACTACTTCTTTCTCGCTCTCCGCATCAGCGCGGCGCACTCGCTGCCATAGCAACGGACGACAACGCCACACACCAAAAAACTAAACCACTCAAATATTTCCCACATAAAGAGCAGAACATTCAGTCTGTTGCAGTAGTTTGATTTTAGCTTCTGGTTTTTGCGATTATTAATAAGTGATTGCTGTGGTAAGAGGAGAAAACTATACATATATCGCTACACTTGACTTTACTGTATGGCTAGCTCCACACTAACTCGCTGTTACTGTCTCTTACTCTGCAGTTGTGGAGTCACAATGTCTGGGATCATGAGCGCCCCCTGCCAGGAGGCAGGAGAACTGCCTACCTCGCCTCCAATCTGTTCTCTTTCTGATCGCTCCTCAGCACACGAAACACGTTACACACAGTTGGTGACAAAAAATTCTGTACATTATATAGATAAGCTAAATTAAGGAAAATCAGTTAATGCATTAAATGTTTGTTAGACGTTATATGAACACACAGGGAAGTTAATCAGGGAAAATGAGGGACAGCTGGGACAATCAAGGGGCAGACAGGACAGGAGACTCAACTGAAAATGACACCGAAACCTAAATTAACAAAACCTTACAAAGATGGATGCCTTATCAAACCGTCTTTTTATTAGAAAACCTGAAACAAGTACAACAGAGACCTGACACTGGCAACAAGACTGAAGGAAATCTCCTTAATCTTGCATAAAGCACAAAACTCAATAAGGTACAGATACACAGCATGTAGGAGAGGCAAGGCGAGGACAGGAGCGTAATAACTATCCAAGGACTGCATGGGAAAGAGACAATGATTACATTCATCCACTGCAACCAGCCTGGCAAAACAAGCATTAACTGTTCAATAAAACCAGCTGTGTTTGTAAAAAGAGCCTCTTTAAAAGGGAATCACAAACACCATCATTTGGGTAGAACCATAATCTACCAATATAAACTAAATCAGCTTAAAGCCAATAAAGACTTCTTGTTAAAAAGCATATTGACTGAGTTTTCGTCATAAAATTGCGACAGCTGGGGAACCTCAGACATTCTGTCCCCATCCTGTTGATCACTAGTTCACTTTAATTCAACCGACTGTAGGAAATAAAATGAAAGATCAATTCTGAACTTTAGACACCAGCAGATACTAGTCTCTGGTTTTGAGAGTGAATACAAAGGAACAAAAGGATCATTCTGAAGTACCGACTTCAGAAAATGTTGCTGGCTGCTTACTTTAACATTTTTTAATCTCATGTATAAGTCTCAGCTTCTGATCTCCACTTTAGACAGTTACTGTAGGCAGAGTGAGACTTTAAGGCGGATTAAAATGCAAAGATGCACCAAGCCATGTGCTGACGGTCAGAATGGGCTATATTTGTACTTTACATGCCATAAAAAATTCTAATTATATTCAAAGTGAATGCACCATTTCCAAGACCCATCAAGCTCATTCAGGCTGAAAGAGAGAGTTAGACTTATGCAGATAACAGGAAGCTGAACATATCAACAGGAAGTGGGAGTATTTAATCTTTATGCAGAGTCCAGTTCTGTCTTACAGAAGATGCTTGATTAGGAAATCTTAAGAGTCTATTAATAGCTAAACAGAGCATCTACAGGAAATACACAATTAAACTGACGGTTAAAGTCATGGAATCTACTGTATGAATTGTAGTAACCATTGTAAATGCTAGTTTAAGACGTTAATCACAGCTCAAATGTAAATTAAATAATCATTTATGAAAAATTATAGCATCCCGTTTCCTCGCAGAGTTGTGTAACGCCCTCTGCTCTCTCTTTCTCACGCAGGGTGTTGCAGCTGGTGAGAACATAAATAATAAATGACCATATATGCTGCTTAAGGCCCTACATTTAGAATAAATTAAGAATTTATCAGTCTAACACAACAGTAAGTCACAGATACATTATTTTCAAAATTTAAATATTTATTTATTTTGAATGAACCTTGCAGAAAATATCTGGATCTTGGAAAAACGTTCCCTTCTTTTCAGGTAAACCTCAATGCAGATTGTCTGGTTGTGTGATTACTCTGGATTTCTTCAGCCTCAGGCAGCGACAACTGGAAGGCTGACAAACAGCTGATGCCTGGATCCCTTCTCAACATTGGCAAAAACATATTGATTAGACTTTTCCAGCCTTGTATAGTATGAAGATCTTGTTATGACAGAAACAATATCCACAAAGACCTACATAATTCAAGGAACGCATACAAATCTGAGCAGAACTCAGTTTTCAAAGAGATCCAATCCTAGCTGTGTGCGCATGTCCTCCCTTCAGGGCTATCTTTTTTTTTGTTTAAATCTGTAGCTGCTAACCTTGCTGTGGTTCAGATTCATGAGCTCACGTTGGACTAGTCACATTGTCCAGACATTCAGCTGCTCTACTGTCCTTGTGACTGCTGCGGCTCCATGCTGCTCAAAGCGCACCATTGTAAAGGAGGGAGGTGTTTTTCTATTACTGCAGCTCAGTGATCTCTGCCTTACACCCACATTTAACATACAAATGGTGTGATTGACTAAATACTAGTTAAAGCATGCAAACATGCATCATATGCACACATATATTACTGTAAAAGAGTAAAATGCTCCAAAGACAAATGAAGCAAAATGTGTTTCCACCTGAGGTGGAAAGTAGCTCTGTCAAAGAGCAGTTCCTTCCTTTCACATGAAAATTTCATGGGCAAGAGAGGAAAAAAAAAGCATGCAGTATAATATCTAATGGAAACACTCTTTTGTTGCTAATGCACAGACCTGGACCAGTTTTTTATATTTCTGATGACGACACTTTAAAATGATCCATATTTTAATCGCAGAAGGATCATTTTAAATATGTCAAAAAAAACAAACAAAAAAAAACAACCTGTAATTTGACTGCATTTTTTAAAATGGAGAAAACAAAATCCCATGTGAAAGCATTTCATAAATGGCAATACATCATCTGTGGCTTAATTAGTGGTACCCTGCATTTGATGCATTTCCCTCTCAATCGAGGACATGAAGGTTTTCTCCTGGAAACATTTTCCAAAGCTGATTATTCAGATTGAGGGATCTGATTTCCACAGTCTCTCAATGTCATCCAGAGTTTTACAGTAAAACTGAGATGTATCTCAGCATATTCCTTCTTTTTCCAAAAATATTGGAAGAAGCAACATTTGGAGTTTTTTCCCCCCTCAGCCTTCATCTTATTTAGTCTCAATTTGGAGATGTATATGTTTGGTTTTGTTAAGAAGTCCAAGATGCCACACAGGAGTTTCACCATCCTCCTCACCATGTCTGGCAGCAAAATATATAATGATCCTCCTCCTAGTGACCAGATACTTAAAGACATGAATCAGGGTCTCATCATATTTTTACTAGCAACAAGAAATAAACATAACTGGAAACACGAAGAACTAACGTAAAACAGAAACAACGCTGATCTAAGGAACACAGAATAATAAAACCTCAAAACAATCCAAGACATCGCATGCTGATCAACTCTAAAAAGTAAGAAAATCTTTTCCCACCCCCAGTAATGGTTTATACAGTTATTTTTAAAGGAGAAAATATTATTATTATTATTATTCATTAATGCATGAAACCTATAACACTGTGCAGAACAACAAGGTAAAAAGAAGGGAAGGTATACTTTCTTTTTCGCATGACTTTCAGTACAAGATGTAAATGGTGTAATCAACGCTTCATATGCAGCTCAATGATGCATCAGACTCTGTGCTGATAGAGTTCTATTAATATTCAGACATCTGTGCATCAACTACCAAAGGACATAATCCAGCATCATTTTTTGGCAACAAGCTACCCTCTAAACACCCTTGAACAGCACAGCCTGCACAACTCTAAGATTTATGCAATTTCACCTGCTCACATCCTGCAGCAGATTTTTTCCTTCTCTTGGGTTCGTCTAGAGCAAAGTTGTTGTGTTGATGCTATACAAATCAAAAGAGACACTTTGTGCAGCTGTATTATTCTATGATTTTCCAGAAATTAAATGTTGTGACATGATGTAACTTTTATGTGAGAAGAACTATCGCAACCAGTAGCAACTAAATTTCCATCACAGAAACCATGAATCAGAACTGGAAAAATTATTACACACACACACACACACACCTACACACACCTACACACACCTACACACACACACACACACACACACACACACAGAGAGAGAGAGAAAGAAGTTTTTGGCCTCACAAGAAGAGGCTGCAGGATCTAAGACTGCCAAACAAAACATTCAGTATTGGAAAAAGTTTGAAAGGAAGCAAGAAAAGCAGAAAGTGTTAAAAATATACTGATGTGCTTCTTTATTCAAAGTTAACATTATGAAAAACATAACCCTTCATGTCATGGACAAATTATCTACACTGTAGACACAAGAATAAAGTCAAGTTTTTAAAGACATGGCGGCTTTTTAATTAATTGTTAGTCGATTGATAAGACCAGTCAACTTTAGATGAACACAATGAAGGATACTAAAAACGTTTTACTTTCTGTATAGAAGCAAAGCTTGTTTCCACCTGTTTTAGAAAACATACAACATTACATGTCTGATGAGATTTCTCTTGTTTCTAGTCAATGAGGCAAGGCTTACCATGGAGAACGTTAAACTACTTTGAATCCAATGATTGAATATCAATGAAGAAGTTAACATTTGCAGCATAGCACAACACAAACACATGTAGCTTTTGCACCTCTATGCCCTCGTATCTGGCAGATTTTACACTCGGTTGGATCCAGTTACAAATCTACAGGCTGAGAGAACAATGAGCCTAACAGGTGATGCTTCTACTACAACAGTCAGATCATCAAGCTGCTGGCTGTTTCCATGCGTCAGCAAAGCAGACAAAAAGCAGAGCTGCACACGCAGGCCGGCCAGCAACAAAGCAGCCAGGCATAGACTTCCTGACTTTATGTAAATAGGACAAAAATACGACTTAATTATACTAACATTCGCTTTTGTGTGGATGTTTCTGCGGAACAACTCTTCATGGCATTCATCACTAATTTTACAATAGTACAGGTTAAGAACTGGTTTGATTATTATTTAAAGATTCTGGTGATTTTAGTCTGCTCATGTAAATTTAGGCTGGAAAATATTAACTTATTAAAACACAATAACAATTCATCAAATAAATGGTGGATATGTTGAGACAAAAAGCAAGCAGCTTTATTGTAATATGTGGAGGGAAGTATCTCAAAAAGCGTCTTTTTTTTTTTTTTAAATAAGCCACTGCAAAAATTCAGAAGAAATGAATTTATGGAGTTTTCAAACACAAGTGACAAGAGTTGACTCTTTCACACACTGGAGCAGGAGTTCATCTGAGGGCAATTTAGCCATCGAAGATCCAGAATACACAGACAGGAAATAAAAACAGGTTTTTTATGCGTCTACTAAACATGATGCTGGTTCAGTCTGTTTTTGTTCACTGAAACAAGGATTCATAATCAATGGAGACAAAATTAATCCATTAAATGCCTAGTTACAATTTTCTATGCTCATTCAATGCTAAAAGAAATCAGGAAAGATGCTTCAGAGCAGCATAACTGTTCTGGATAACTAGGATTCAAGTTATTGGATTCAAAAGGATCCAATAACTTGAATCCTATTGGATAATGCCAGTAAGCTAATTAAAGGAGAAACACCGAAGCTTAATCGATGACCACAGGCATCTTGTCTCAGCTGTTATAACATTGACGGACAGTCTTCCACACACAGCAGCAGCTGCCAGTTTTCACAAGCTACAGTCATAAATCAGCAGTGAACAGTAAGAAAACAACTTGAGCAATGATGCTAAATACATTTTGGATTAACTTGTACCTTTTATTTTACAGTCATTTTACAATTGTTATCATGCATGATTGTGTCGTTGGTTGCCGTGGTTTCTTGGTTTTGTTTGTTGTCTCGCTTTCTGCAGGGAGACTATAAAGTTCAGACTTGTGCTCTCTCCATGTTTGAGCAGCAACATGGCCAAAGCCATAGTGCTCCACTTATAACCACACTTTTCACATTTTTAAAGTGATTTTTTAAATAAATATGTGTAGTTTTTCCTCCTACTTTTCAAGTATTCACTATTTTTTGTTGCTCCATCACAATAAAACATGATGCAGCTTGCACATTTGGAAACATTCATGGGGAATTAATACTTTTGCCTCTACCTCTGCTGTTTATCTGGACATGTCAGATAATGTAGTAGCTATGATAAATCCTCAAAAACTTCAGCCTTCATCCTCTTCAGTTTTTTTTAATGTTATGACTCAAATATGAGACTCATGTTTGATGCAACCGTTCCTGTCAGACAGGAATGAACTTGGACAGCAGCAGGAAGACAAATGCATGCAGACGTTACGTCTGGTTCTGTTCAGATTAGCACATCCCTCTAACACAGATGGTACAGCAGCACAGGGGGAAGCTGGAGTGTGGTTGCGTGGTTTTCTTTTGTTCATGCGTGACGATTTTTGAATCATCACTACTCAAAAAGAAGGCCACCAAAGAAGGTGAGGATCTGATACCTGCTTTCTTGAAAGTGAAATGTGTAACTTTTGCACTGAAAGTTGATAATACAGATAAGCCCTAAAGTTTTACAAAGCTATGAAAAGAACAATATGTCGGGATCTTAGTGTTGATGCAAAATGCTGCATAAAAGATCTTATTTAAAAATAACAGATCGTAAAATCATTGAATAGCTTCCCTTTCTAAAAAAGTTAAGTGCTTGAGGAAGCTCTTTCATTTTATGACAAGTCAGATATACTTTTAATCCTCCAGCATCATAGCCCCAAAGTCCCTTCCCCACCATTTTTTACACATGCATAGTTAAATTTATGTGTTTGGAATAGATGTATAAACATGAGTCACTTGACTTTCTGGCTCCCAGTTTAGATCACTACCGTTTCCATTTATTGCTGAAGTCTAGCATATTTAAAGATTCCACCTGGTTAAGGGTCAGAATAGCACATTTATTCCTGATTTTTAAAAAAAGGATTTTAATTTGTAGATAATGAGTTATGAACTACTTAGATAAGGGAGTGTTTATAAAACACAGAAGTTCCTTCAGCAAGTTAAGCACTGTAAAAAGTTACTTCAAAGGGTAATCCCAAACATTCATATTTCAATTTTGCACATTGACTTTCAAATAATTATGTTAATTGTTTATTGAAGCTTAATGTAATTTGTCTATTTATGTCAGTACTGCACAATATAAAGAAAATATATTGTCATCACAGTATTGTTGAAGAACTGTTTGAGTTTAACCAGGCTTTAATATTAAATGGACGTTCATAGCAAATATTCATAAACAATATGATCCGCTTTTTGAGGTAAGACATTATTCCAACTTTAGTTAAAGTTAAACTTAAAATGTTGCCTCGGTTAGTTTTTATTCTCTTTGACCTTTCTTAATATTTTACCAGTAGGTAAAGCACAAACTTATATTTTAGGGGAGCTGTGTGTTATGAATGCATGTTAAATGAGTAATAATTAAGTAAATTGTCAAGTAAATTGTTGCTGAGAAAATTGTTATGTGCACTTAACATTTTGTGTCCTAATAATTAAATTTATAACATGGAAGGACAAACCAGATGAGCAAAATGATCTGAAAAGTTAGAATTTATATTTATCTCAGAAAAACAGATTCATGTTAATCTCGGTTGAGTTACCACACTTAAACAACAGGATAAATTTACCTTGGCACCTGTTCATGATTTGGAGACTTCTGACAGGAAGTGGAAAACAATGTGATGAGTCAGAAATAGAAAAACGGAGGACCAGAAGGATTTGCATGAGTTTGATAAGTGATGGCAACTCGGTCAGAGCAAGTCCAAAGCAACAGCTCTTGTGGATCTGGACCGTATTTATTACTTTGTCCAAGGGAGGAACAATGATGACTGGCAACAAGGTAAGTGGTGCACCAACCCTCATTGATGGACATAAGGAGTGAAGTTTGGCTGGTGTTGCTATACCACCAAAAATGGTCTCAACACTCCACTGATGTCAACCCAATTAAGCATCTAGGATGTGCAAAACAATTGTGATCCACATAAGTGTCATCTCACAAGCTTTCAAGATTCACAGACTCTACTGCACACAACTTGAACCCAGACCTTCAATGATACCTTCAAGGATCTAGTGGAGTCTGTGTTTCAACAGATCAGCCCTGCGTTTGCATAATCTTGTGCAAACGCATAGTCATAATCTTGTGCCTTATTGGTGTTATTATGAGCATTGTAAGTTGTTAAAGTAGCATGATTTCTGTTTAGAAGTAGAAGTAAATAAATGTATTTAGATAAAAAGTGTGGAAATTGTTGTATCAGTTTTCCTGGTTAGATGCTTATTAGGGTGATCTTCATCTCTTAAGAGAGCTGAGCATGACTCTTGCTTTGGGTTCAAACTTAAGAGCCTTATTGACAGATGTGTTTGGACACGACAGCTCGTTATCCTGGTCTAATGCTGTGTGCTGGGACCGATGGGCCTGTGTGCATGCTCTGCAGCTGAATCATAATACGGCTGGATCCACATCTGTGGTTAAAAGGACAGACCCATCATGGCTACTCCTTGGCTCCGAAAATCCCCAGTATCTAACAACAACAACAAGATTGTGTAACACATGAAATGAAGACGGAACGTAAAGGAAAAGCTGCATCAACATAGCCACACACGCTGCGTTAAGAAATACGGTTTATGGGCAAATGAATGGGCCGCATCCCTGTTGGCTTGCTGTAACAATGACATGTTTCACTGAGATAAATGGAGCAGACAGAACCAGGAATAAACACAGGCCGAAATGAGTCACCAATCCGAATTTAGTTCCGTCTGTTTTGCATTGGGAGGTTGCGGGCCTCCTTGACATGATACTGGCATTTCCTCTGAAAAACAAAACCTTAAAAGAAAATTTAAAAAAATCGCAAACGCTTACCTGGACTCGGTTCCCATAATCACGGCGGACGCGCTTGACGTCGCCTCCACGCCAGTCAGCCTTAAACGTCAGTTATGAGCTAATTAAGCCCTTAATAAAACACCGAGGACGAACACAGACCGACGGTCCAACGCAGTGCCATCCTCCTGCCGTCGCTCAGAGGCAGCGCCGCGACACACAGCTGGTCGCGAGAGCTCCGTGCACGCGACGTGGGGGGGCCACGGTGGTCCGAGCCGCGTTAGCTGGTCGGAATGTTTCCACAGGCCACCTTTAAAATAAGCATGACAGCCGTGTGATGCAGCCGACGAGTCAACAGGGATGTGGTTATAACGCACCGGCCCGCATCAATCACACGGCGATTCACGCAGAATGGCTGGCGTTCTGCGGCTCCGACTCAGAGAGAGGTGGGGCGCACCAATCAGAGCGAGTAAAGACGCCTGACTGACGTCTCTTTAACCAATGGCTGAGCCCATTTTGCGGGAATGCTGGAAAATTACAGAGAAACGAGCCAATCCACGTGGAGTTTTATTCTGCGGGAAGGTGGGCTCCGCAGGTGACGCTGCGCTGTCAGACGATCTATGTGGGTAATTAATCCTAATCTATCTATCCATCGAGTAACGTACGTGATAGATAGATAATGTACGTAATCACAACCATTGATTAAAAAAGTGGCTACGGTAAATACAGAAAGGTCTTTTAAATAAATAAATATCTCTGACCTATTCTTTAAAATAAGCTGAACTTTTATTCTTTAATCTCAATTTAGTACTTTTGCAGTTTTTTAAAAAAAAAGAAAACCTTGACTGCATGTTGGATCTTTATTTTCTTGGCCTGTTCTGCAGCATATTGTTAGTTAATCATTACACCTGTTTTGCATTAAGACTTTCAGTCTTTGTGCAGTTTCTGCTTCCCTGTTCTGATCTTTGTGATTATGTTCTGCTTGGGAACATTTCCTTCTCTTAAACTTAAACCCATCATTTTTATTTTACCTACTTGCAACAACTTTACACTTCAATCCTTTCAATGCTAAAGCCCAGTATAATGACTGTCTGTGATTAAAAAAAAAAAAAAAAAAAAAAGAATTGGCCTCATACAGCTATTTTAAAAAAAATATTGTTTAGAAGCTCATTTCATAAGCTTTCCATACTGATGGAATATTGTATTGCCACCAAAGGGACAAACTTTCTCATGCTTACATCCATGTGGAGGGCTCTGTTGAGGAGGATTTAAAAAAAAGTTTTTATAACATTACAACACGTTTTTGTAGATTTGGTGTGAAAGTTCAACACCAAGTCACAACTTCCAAGTGGAATAGAAACAATTAACATTCATTCATATTTGCCCTTCACGCTGATTCTCAAAAATGAAATGCAGCACAACTAGCGTAATTAGTAATAGAGTCACTTACTGTGTGATTTAATGTGAGAATGGATCCAATAGTTTTGTGAAGGCAAACACTTGGAGACAAACACAGCAGAAAGGTAGGGGAAATCTTGTGTAGAAGTTCAAAGTGTGATTGATGTAAGCACACTGCCTCCAAAGTAGGACACAACTGCGAACCAACCAAGCATGACCTTTTACCTTTCCTGCTTTATATAGCCACTTTTCAAAAAATAAAATGCGATTAAAACAATATGAGTCTAGTCTGGTTACTTCTAAAATGCTTACATTTTCTCAAAAGTCATTTATTTACTGAACCAAAATTACAGATTATTTATGTATATATTCACCAGAACAGAACACTGAATAAATCAAACTGTGCCTTTGCATTAAAGGGTTTCAAAGGTTTATAGGTTTTTTCACGATATTTGAAAAATATTTATGCATTGTATAATGCAGAAAACATTTATATATTCTTTTTATGTCCCATCCACATTATCTTTGAAACAATTCACTGTGATGCTTGTATATCTGATGAAATGTTAGCTTTACTGTATACTTATAGTTTGGTCATTTCTGAGAAAAATGACACCAGCTTTTGGGCATGCTATTTCAAACAAAGAAAAGAAGAACTTACCAAAATGGCGCTTTGTAAAGAAAACCTTACCAGCTGTGGAGAGCGCTGCTGTGCTAAGCGTGTAAATGTAAAGTTTAACAATTGTTTAAAAGGTGCAAAATGCAGCATTGTCTAAAGGTCATGATGATAATGTATCATCTTTCACGGTCCTCCGTACTATAGCGCCCTCTATCGTCTCTATTCCGAATTTCGGAGGTGTTCGCGAACGCAGCATCTCGGTGTGTCCAGTCTGCTCTCCAGTGAGTAGCCGTTAGCTGGCACCGTAGTTGACGCTAAATAACAGCAGCGGAGGACAGACTCAAGGTAACCACACACTATGTTTTCGTTTTTTCATAACGCATTTGTAGGACCTCTAATTGCGTGTAAACTCCAGCTTGCAAAGGAATATTTGTATTTTATTTTCCAATTGCATTGGAGACATTTCGGGATGTAACATTTGCTTTGCTAACTGACATGTTTGGCGCATCAGTAGCAGACCGTTGTAAATGCGGGGTAACCGTTTGTGTTTAGGTGAAGCTACTGCGAGGAGTTTTATTTCTAAAACGCGTCGAATCGAAATTGATCTTACACGGCCGTGAACCTAAGTATTAGAGGCTGACATCCCATGCACAGTACTCGGTCTCTGCTAAGCATGCTAACCAGTTTGTATGAATGAACGAGAAGGACTTCATTGTTTTTGTGTGTCCGTTAGCTCAGGTCCACGACGCTTAAGCCCAGTATGTAGTAAAATACATAGAAGCCAAAACAACTGGTTAATTGTGAACAAACAGAGAGTATTCTCCTGGGTTTCCTCTCGGTATTTATTTATTTATCTTTGGTAAACCGGGGCCTGCTAACGTTAGCCAAGCTAACTTGGCAACCAACATAATATCACTGAAAATTAGCATCTATAACAGCATCAAAATGCACCATGAAACCCACTCTAATATTCAATAAGTCATACAGGAACAGGCGTAGCATTCTGGTACTTTGCTGGTCAAATAGTGCCGACCCGTTGCGGCTTTGCCTTCATTAGACCCATTGGGGAAACCAGGACGCCAAGTTTTTAGCACAAATCCTTTTTAATGTTCTGTTTTTGAAGTAGGGCCTGCCTGGGTTGGGCTGGTGTTTCCCGCACATCGAGCAGATGTTTAATTGGCTTGAGATCTGGGGAATTTTGTGGGGGAAATCAACACCTGAGACCATTGCTGAAATACCTTTGTTTGTGACAGAGAGCATTAACCAGCAAAAAAAAAGTCCATAGCCATCAAAGGAAAACTCTTTCTACACAGATTTATCTGCAACGATGCAACATCATACAGAATAAAATGTGTTTAAAAGGCTGCAGCTTTAAAGATGCTCTGACCCGGTTGTTTAGCAACCTTCTAATGTATCCATTTTGTCAGTAACTTAATTGACGAATTAAGTGATTAATATATCTCATCCAGGTCCCAGATGATAAGATAATATTCACTTTACCTGTCAGTAATATTCTATCTCAGGATTGTAAAAACAATCTGGATTGTAAAAACATTTTACAAAGTAAACCAAATGCTCAGCTGATATAGATCTGTAGCCACATTAGCAGCAGCATCATCCCTCACATTGCTGTAGGGAAAACTTAGACTTCTCTTGTTGAAAATACTCAAAGTTTGTGAAGGTTTGCCAGAATGTGTGTAAGCTCTGTTTAAGTGAAGGTCAGTTATTACATTTAAATAAAGTGGGTATAAAGTTTGGTTCGAGCTTTGCCATGCCCTTTCTTTCCCGTAGCGTTTGCTCTGTGGATTGGATCGTAACTTCAGCTGTTGAACAGATGGCATCGCATTTCACTCACTGGTCTTCAGTGAAGTCCACGACTGACTCAGTGACTGTTTTTCTCCGCTTTTTATGGCGTCACAAAAAGCAGAAATCGTCACCCCGCCACCTCTGTGTTTGATAGTTGGTTTTAGGTTGTAGATTTTTAGATTGGTTGTCAGGCGTTATGTTGAAACATCTAATTATTCATTTATTGTTCAAGATGCTTTGTCGTTAATTCAGATGCCATCCATGCTGCTGCGGTCTTTTTTTTATTAAGAAAAGACGAAGCTTCCACATTTTCTACACGTATTCATTAACTTCACAGGTTTCAGTTTGCACAGTTTGCATATTTAATATTACATTTAGATGGTTTCTACAAGTAATTGTGAGTTAAGTTGGTGGGATGCCTATTTCATGAGGTTCCTTTAGAGTTTCTTTGTGTGAACAATTTGTATCACTAAAAACACAAACATGTGCATTTAGTTTTCCCCCGTTTCCTTCCCTTCCCCCTATTGTGATCCAGATGGCAGAGAATGACGTTGATAATGAACTTCTGGACTATGAGGAGGACGATGAGCCCCAGGGACTCACAGAAAGCGGCACCCCCGCCAACAAGAAGGAGGTGAAAGGTTCCTATGTGTCCATCCACAGCTCGGGCTTCAGAGACTTCCTCCTTAAACCAGAGCTGCTCCGCGCCATTGTTGACTGCGGGTTTGAGCATCCTTCAGAAGGTAACTCGCATTTAAAACCTGAAATAAAATGTTACTGAATAAATTAATTGAAAATATTGGTTATAATTTAGATTCATAAGGGCATTTTGATTGTAGGTTAGGCAGCTATTTAGCTCTTCATTTGATCTATGTGATGTCTGAAGATCTTTCTTATTATTAATTTTTTCCCATTTTTTCCATTTGTAGTTCAACACGAGTGCATTCCTCAAGCTATCCTTGGCATGGATATTCTCTGCCAGGCAAAGTCTGGCATGGGAAAGACGGCTGTGTTTGTGTTAGCCACGTTGCAGCAGATTGAGCCAGTGGATGGCCAGGTAAGTTGATCACTAAAACACTCTCAACCCTTGAAGCATCTTTATTTCCCAAGCTGGTGTTTCTACTTACTGCTTTTCTAGATTATTAATATTTTAGTTGGCTTAAAAGTTAATTAAATGAAACTTTGGCTAAAAGGACAATGTATTTTTATAGCATGTTTCAGCAACAAGGCAGTTCAAAGTATTATGCATGGCAGACAGGGCATAAAAACATAGAAAAGATAAAAAAATAAATGGAGCGATGGGTGACTAAATTTGTGGACTGTTTGCTGCATGTTTTCCACTTTTCTCTCCATAATGTTCAATTAAATCCACAAGAGCCTAAGAGCACTGGCTATATATCTATGTCTATATCTGTCTAGACCCATTTCTATATCTAAGTTGTTGAAAAGATTTGATGCAGTAAAAGGGAAAAAAATAAGACAAAATATTGAATTTTTATTACCCTTTGATAAGAGTGAGGACATTTTGGGACTTGGAGGTAAAAAGTATTGCTTTTTTCTTCCAGCTCTAAATTCTCCAAAAAATAATAATGCACCAAAAATCAATGTTGTTGTTAATTTTTGAACCAGTCCAAGTTTTGAATATCCCACATTACTGTTTATTTTTGGAAAATGTTTATATATTTTGTTGTTTTCCCTTCACAACATTTTTGTTCTTTTTGACAAAAAATGGCATAAAAATATTGAAAAGTAAAAGAAAACATATAAAAAATTCATATTTCTTGTCAAGTCCGAAGTTTTTGAAAATATGTGACGCAGTGAAAGTGAATAAAAGGTTTGAAAAGGTTGAGTCAGTCAACAATATGTTTCTTTAGAGCTCTTCCAGGTAATTTTAACAAGCTGCTCTTACAAAAACAGCAGCTTCAATAGCATCAAGTTTTAATCGAAATATAAAGAACCGATGGCTCTACCATGACGATTCTCATTTTGTTTGCAACAGGTGTCTGTTCTTGTGATGTGCCACATACGAGAATTGGCTTTCCAGATTAGCAAAGAGTACGAGCGCTTCTCCAAGTACATGCCCAACGTCAAGGTGTCTGTGTTCTTTGGCGGCCTGGCCATCAAGAAGGACGAGGACGTCCTGAAGAAGAACTGCCCTCACATCGTCGTGGGAACTCCAGGCCGTACGCTGGCCCTCATTCGTAACAAGACTCTGAGTGTAAAGAACATCAAACACTTTGTGCTCGACGAGTGCGATAAGATGCTGGAGCAGCTGGGTGAGTTAGAGCAGAGTCAACTGGACACAAAAGAAAGGAGACAAATTACCGTCATGTCGTGATTGTTCACAGTTTAGTTACTTGTGTACATAAAGAATCTGTTAGAAAATGGCAAATATTAAATACTTTTTGGATATTTTTGACCTTCAGACATGAGGCGTGATGTGCAGGAAATCTTCAGATTGACGCCTCATGAGAAACAAGTTATGATGTTCAGCGCAACACTAAGCAAGGAGATCCGCCCCGTCTGCCGCAAGTTCATGCAGGATGTAAGTTATGACTGAGCAGATTCATGTATGGATGAGGCAAACTGGTATGATGATGTGTGGATCCTCTTAGCGGTCTTATTTTTACCTCATCCCATAGATCTACCATAAGATTAAGGTGTGGTGGTTTATTATTTATTTGCTTTTTTGATCCATATTATAAAATATATTGGCCAACAATTGTTACACTCTAAACAATCTATTGTGATATGAATTTTGCACACACTGATATTGTGATGATGATACATTTGTAATATATTCTTCTACTCTAGCAGACATAAGAAACATAACAATAAAGGGAGTTATTTCAGTCTGCATTTGTAAATCATCACTTTCCTAAAGTAATGCTTTTGTGATTTTTTTTTACCTTAAAAATCTTTTAGAAAGAAAGGTGGTGATTTTTTTTAAAAAAATATTTATTTATTTTTTTGCCAATATCACTTTCTTTTATCCAAGTCAAAAATCAGTTGCATAAAATCTGTACCTCAAATGAAAATGTGCAAAGCTAGGACAAAGTGTACAAGTAATTTGAACTACTGTTTGTAGGGTTAGAGCTACGAAATCAGTTTTTGTTAAGAAATTACCAAAAGTAACAGTGTAAAAGTTGTTTGATATAAATTTAATGTTTGAGAACCTATGAAACAAATTTCCGCTGAATATTCCAGTATTTGTTTAGAAAATTAGTTAACATGTCTTCAAGATGCCAAGGAGATTTTTTATTGAGTGTGTATCTTTGTTGCCTTTGTTGCCTGCTGGTTGTTATTTTTGAGAAAAGAATCTTTTTTATTGTACCTTAAAGCTACATTCCCCTGCCTTCAGGTGCAGGTTAACGCACCTATAATTCAGGCGTCTTACTGTCTGTGATGAGTGCAATGCGTTGCTCGCAGTAAAGCCCCCGTAGCTTTGTCCCCCTCTGGCTATTGGTGTCTTAAGCGTCCCTTTCATGGGGGCAAAGTGAACCTCCTCAGCAGTTCTGGCCATAGGCAGCGGTCTAATGGCTGCGCTGATGTGCAGGAGGACAGACACAGAGAGCAACCAGGAAGAGCATTTAGCTTCTCTCTTTGTGGTTTACATTTCTAAAATAGCTCATAAATGTCTCGCTACAGCTAATTTTACTCATTTGTTCCCTTACTTCGCAGCCCATGGAAGTATTTGTGGACGATGAGACTAAACTGACACTGCATGGCTTACAGCAGTACTACTGCAAGCTGAAGGACAGCGAGAAGAACAGGAAGCTGTTTGACCTCCTGGATGTGCTTGAGTTCAACCAGGTACACCTGACGTCTCTTCTGCCCCTCTTGATTTTACTTTGATCTCAATAAATAATAAATGATTAGAACTTCACATTTGCCTTCGGCTCATGACAGGTGGTGATTTTTGTGAAGTCTGTGAATCGTTGCGTTGCCCTGTCTCAGCTGCTGGTGGAGCAGAACTTCCCTGCTATAGCAATCCACCGGGGGATGGGACAGGAGGAGAGGTAGGAGCTGATTTCAGCAGAGGGTTGTCATGTGATGCATCGCTCACCTTCTCGTGTTTGGGTATTTTACAGAGCTATACCAGTCCAATATTAATATCTGTGTCCCAAAGGTTGTAGCTCGGTTATCGGTGAAAGGGCGCCTAATTCACAAATTCAGCTCTACTTTGTCTAATCTTATGCTTTCTGCTCTGACTGATGTCATGTGTTACTATTTATTTTGCATTATATTTAGAATTCATAATATCATTTAATTTATTTTTATATGTTTAACCCAACAGACAACACCTGTTTTTGTCAGTTCAGTGTAGTATTTATTTTACTTTGGCTCTTGTACTCTTTATTGCTCTGACTGGGCAAATCAAAGCTGGGTTGTTTTTACATGTTTGACCAAGCTTGTGAAGGTACTGGTAGATTTAAGTCTGCTGTGCTGCTGCAGAATTATCAGATACATTTTAAATTTAGTCCATTTATCTCTGTGTTTTTTAAAAAAAAATGAAATGTTTTAATTTATTCCAGATATGTTTTCCTGCATCAGATTGGTATCTGCTAATGCTAACCCTCAGATATCAGTATCAGAAGTGAAAAAATGTATTGGTGCATCCCTAGAATTTTGTTAAAAATTGTGATTATAAAATTCTATATCTATATCAGCTTTGCCTTGAACAGTGAGTAACTTTTTCCACAATGCTTGGATATAAAGGAATCATTTTTTGAGGTTTCTGAAAGCTTTGCTGGCCCGCTCCAGGTTATCCCGGTACCAGCAGTTTAAAGACTTCCAGAGGCGGATTCTGGTTGCCACTAACCTGTTTGGTCGAGGAATGGACATCGAGAGAGTCAACATAGTGTTCAACTACGACATGCCCGAGGATTCTGACACATACCTCCACAGAGTAGGTTCACATCTAAAAGATTTGGTCTTTAGCAGGGTTTTAATTTGTGTGAACTGGTAAAAATGTGTAATCAGGCTTTGGAAGTATTCTTAAATATGTTTATCTGATGCTTCGTGTCTTTTGAGTTATCTATTTAATTTTTTTTTTACTTCAGGTGGCCCGTGCAGGCAGGTTTGGAACCAAAGGCCTGGCCATCACCTTTGTTTCAGATGAGACTGACGCTAAGACCCTGAATGAAGTCCAAGATCGCTTCGAGGTCAACGTCGCTGAGCTACCAGACGAGATCGACATCTCCTCCTACAGTAAGTTTCCAAGATTGGGAACAGTAAGTTTCCATGTGGCAGTGCATGGGTTAAAGGAGCTTCTCGTCTGGTACCGGTATCTGAGCACATTACAGCCACAAACTTTAATGAATATTTTTCCAACACAAAATACTGCATAACTGAGAAGTGGAAACAAAATGATTTTGCAAATGAGTTTCAAATTTATTTTACAAAAAAAACATCTGAAAGGTAAAATCCAGTTAATCACCTTGGAAACAATTTGGAGCATATATGCAAAACAGCGTAGATGGAGGCAGCATCATGCTGTGGGGAGAGTGAGGATTGGAAAGTTGTTTAGACCGGATGGGTTGATGTAAATGTAGGGAGATACTAGAAGTAAACCTGTGTGAAATATTGCTGTTGGGTCTAAACACAAAGGCATGCCATAATTTAGATTTTTATTTCACTGAGTTTTGTGTTTTAACATGAGAAAATGTGGAAAATTCAGTGAATGTCAATATCACTGCAAAGCACGCACACTAGTCTTTCACTGGAGACAGCACTGGTGCTCGCTACAGCAGTGTTTGATATTCAGACATGGGAATGTATGAATCTTTAGCGGTTAACTTGTTAAAAAGTCGAAATTATAAAGTCATTATTTTTCTGTTGTAGCTTTTCATTTTCTAATGTCTCTGTTTCTGTCTTTGCAGTTGAACAGTCCAGATGAGTTTGCGGCTGAAACCAGTGAAGACTGTTTTTATGACTACTATTGTTGCTGTATTGTTGGCAGAAAGGAGGAAATGAAGAAAAATCCGTATTTGTTTAAATATAACCCTCCCAACATATATGTAGTCAAGTTCAAAAAGGCATTTTTTATTTTCAACATGTCTTTCCCGAGTGCTTGTTTTAATGTTTTCCTTGTTTAAACCATGTTTTCAAAAGTATTGTTTTGGTTAAATAAATTTTTTGTAACTTACCTTTTTGGTGTTGGAAGTCATTGTTAAATAATCGCAAATATATCAGTATTTTTGGAAGTTACTATTTTATCAGCAGATAATTAAACTCACCAGCAGAGGGCAGCATTATAGTTTGGGGAAAGAAGACTAAATATATGCATATATTTTTATAAACAGAAAAAAATGTAATCAAACAGAAATACAATTGTAATTGGCTGAAATTGTGCTTTATTCTGAAACAAAAGTATTGATTAATTACATGCTGAATAGTTTGGTGCACACACCATTGCTTATTTACCAAAGGCCTGCGGTTCTGCATGGACATTTACACACCCTCATTGTAACATTGCAGCATTGTTAAATGCAATTAGGTGATTTTTAGAAACAAGAACTGGGTTCTCAAGTTAAAATGCCTAATTTTCTCAGATCCACATACACTAAAACTTAAACACACAGGCTCTAAAAATCTCCAAGACTGAGTTTAGTGTCATTTAAATTGAACTGTTTCACAGCACAGGCCAAATGTTTAAGCATTGTTAAATTATCAACAGGGATGTGGTCAGTGTTTTGTCCACACAAAACCACTTTTTATCTATTTTTCAGATCATTCTCAGTGTTGTTCCTGTTCCAACCATCTGTGCCAAGTTGTCAACCAAATTATTTCTGCAGGTGAAAGAAATTTGATTAGGATGTTCAAAACAACTCTGCAACCATTGTGAAAACTAAAGTGCTGGAAAAATAATCTATTGATGCTGAAGCCAGTTTTAAATCACTGTTAACTAAGAGAAAAAAGCTCTTGCTGCAACATTTCAACTTCAACTAAATTTTTAAGCCATATGTACTGGAAAAGGAGACTACCTCCTGATTAACTTCACCTCAAACTGACGAGCTGAGTATCCGCAAAATATTTTTGTCACAAAACTAATCAAAAATTACACCCACCTAATGCATGGCATTGGAAGATTTAAATACAAAACAGCCTACATTATTTTCCTCCGGTTGTCACTGAGTAGTCCGTGCATTATTAGAGGTTCAGGTCTCAAAGTGATCCAGTGATACTAAAAGTTACCTTTAACTGGCGCTACTTCATAGTCAGAAATGCCCATACCAAGTAAAGTGCTTTGTTGCTCGTGTAGCATTTCTCTTCTGGCCGATTGAAGCGTTTCATCTTCCATAAATGAAACCACCAATCAGTGGAGAGTGCAGAACGGCTGGGGATTTCAGGGCTCTAATTTAGGTCCCGCGTCAGGCTTAAACAAGAACAGGCGAGTGTACAATCCACTCCGGTCACACTAAACAATGTGGGATGCTTTCATGTAGCGACTAATAATCCTGGCAGTACATCTTGCCTTTTGTCTTCTCCAATTTGGAGGCAGAAGCAGAGAAGCGGCTCCTTGTCTCGAAGGTTCCTCCTCTGAGGTGATTTTCCAGACGACAGTCCTCACATCCAGGCTAATCAATAAATTTGTGTGTGTCGCCGTACATCCAGTGCTGTGGAGGGAGTGCCGCTTCATTGAGGTGGCCACAGTCACGGCTACATTTACACGACTGGATGAACATGGTCGGCTTCTGGAGGCGCTCGCCGTCCGGGCAGACAAAGGTCACAGGCACGGTGCGCGTACGGCGCGGCGAGCAGCAGCGGCCGTTCGTGCACACACCGCAGTAGTTCGGTCGGTAGAGACGAGCGCTTTGACAGTCCCCGTAGGAAAGGCGGACGGGCTCTGGGGCTTTCTGCGTTGGGGAGCAGTGCTTACCTTTCTGTGGTTTGAATAGACAGAAAATAAAAAACTATTATTAATAGTTAAGGTCTCTACCTTAACTAAACAAACAATGAGAAGAGTTGTGCAGTAATAAGATACACTTGCATAACCATTGGATAGCATTTTCTTTTAGGAGTATTTTTACTGTGTTGTACTTTTTATTCACACTTGAGCCAAATTTCTGGATACTCGACACACTCCAAGTAACTGCACTGAATGAAGAACAAGCTTGTTTCAACCAAAAATTCACCAAGCAAAGAAAGAAAGAAGTTGATTTAGATTTTTCTTTTCTTTTGCCTGATTTTGTTGTTTTGCAGTTCTGTTATTTATATAATTTTTGATCTTCACAATACCAACATTTTCACATATGTCAGAGCTTAAAACTGCATGTGGTAAAAGGTCTGTGGCACCACCTGAAAAAGGTCGAGTGCAAACGATATCCTCAGAGATTTGGAGAACTTTGGCGAGGCAGAGGGAGCAATAAGAACGAATAATGAAACCTAAACCATAATTATTGGTTTAACTGTGTTCAAGCTTCTCTAAATTCAAACTCATCAACATTTGTCTGTACACACAGACATTTCTGATGACTTTCAGCTCTAAAGCGTTTAACTCAGTCAAGCTGAGGAATCAACAAAGGATTAATATAGACAGATCATTTCCCTGAACTCTGAGTAAACAGACTGCACTCAGCTATCGACAGTTGCTTTGCAGGAATGCTGAGTATGATGGACTATATTTAAAAGTATCTGCCTGCTACCAAAGCACCAGTGAGTAAATCAGCTCTACGCAGTTCACACTAGATCTAATGCTACTGAATTTATAGCTGTTCCTAAACTAAGAATAAATATTGAACCACAAATATTCATCCAAGGCTGGAAAAAAAAAAAAAAAAAAATCAAGCTTTTTCTTTTATCCTGCCTATTTTTCAAATTTTCTTTATCTGGTCTTGAGTAGAAAGAGACTTTGTTTTTGTAATTTGGTCGTTCAGCACACAGATAAGGGGAGAAAAAAAAATGCCTTATTGATAAGTGTTATCAGGGTTAGACTTTGTGTGATAAATACTTGTTGGAAGTTCAGTTTCTTCCAAAGATATTCATACCCTCTGAACTTTACGCTGCTTTGACCTGTTACAACATGAGACTTTTATGTTTTTATAGGGATTATAGGGATTCTTGAGCGAAAGATAAACACACAGTAGTGCGTAATTGTTAACTGGAAGGAAAATAATACCAACTGAATTTTTAACCCCATAATTCCTTGAATTATGGAGAGAATCGGTGAACATTGATTTTCAAATCTGGACTTTAGACCGTGTTAACACATGTACGTCTCCACTGTGTTACTTGAGGCAACATTTCTTGTTTTAAGGCTTCGTCTTCTTGCCAATGTTGAATTCTTGACTTGGTCTTTATGATGCCGTTGATCCACTAATGTCTTCTAACAAATGTAAGACCTTCACAGAGGAACCTGATTCATTCTTAGGTTAAATTACACATGTGTACACTCAGTTTATTTAGAGGTATCATAAGAAAGGGGCTGAATTAAATTGCATGGAATATTTTTCTGATTTTTATTTGCTATCTCTGAACTGAAACTAAGTATTTAAAGCTCTCTTTTCTATTCCTTCCTCTTTGCTCTTCATGTTCTATTTTATGTTCATCTGTGTTTATAAGGAGGCAAAATGTGGAAAAGTTCAAAGTGTACGACTATGACACGATTGGCCTCCTCTTGTTTGTGCATTATGAGCCGAGTGCTTCCATGAGTTGGTTGATAGCCAATGAACAACTATTAAAATATCTCCACACAAGGCTTGCTTTTCTCAACTCAAGCTCTTTTAAACAGATTGTTGTAAAATGAGGAACGTTTTCCAAGGATCAAACCATATATTGCCTAAATTGCTGTTAACCTCCAAGATAGTTTTTAAGAGCGCTCACTTGCTCATGTTTCTGGAAATACTTTATGATAAAGATAGTTTGTAGCACAAACTATGATCAAATTTCAAACCCAGAAGACTTTACCTATATAGTATAAATTTAGTCGTGCAGTTTGTCAACTCTGAATCAACTATCAGCTTAAAGATGTAACTTATTTCCATTGTAAACTAATTCTCAGTATTTGACCGAATGGCATCAGACCCACCTTGGCTGGGACGGTCTGACTGCGGCACGGCCGTATGGTGCAGATTCTCGTCTCCTTCTCCAGTTTGCACTGCAGGTTCTGGTTGGTGATGCGAGAGGAGATGCCCATGCCGCAGCTGCGTGAGCACTGGGACCACTCAGTGGTTTGGACCGGACACTTTTTCTCCTTCCTGGTGCCCAACACTGAAAAAGGAGGAGGAATGTCAGAGGAAAAAAGATTATGAAAAGTTCCTGATTGTAGCTTTCCCTAAACACTGTTACCAGGCATGTGTTTGTAGCCCTGTCGGTTTTCCCAGCTGTTTGTCTTGATGTGTGAGATGCCATCATCCAGGATCAGCTCATTCTGAGCCGCTTGTGACACTGCATGGTTCCAAGGCCTGGGCAGATGCTGTTGTAAAGGAGGGATCTGTTAAACAAGAGACAGGACATGTGGGCCGCTTGTTACTGTAACTCGATTACGCTTTTCAAGTAATGAGTAAAGTAAGAAATTGCAATTGCAAAAAAGCTGATCATTGTTGCTTCTGTGCAAGCAGACTGAGGAACCACCTGACAAGCTGCAGAGACCAGCAGCAAAGAGCGGGTGTGCTGTGGTGGCGCAGGGGTTCAGCACAACCCACATATGGAGGCCTTAGTGCTCAACGTGGCTGTCACAGGTTCGATTCCTGGCCTGGCAACTTTTGCCTTCTCTCATTACCTGCTGCCTGTCAATTAACTATCAAATGAAGGCCTCAAGAGCCAAAAAAATCTTTAAAAAAAAATATCTGCCAAAATAACTTGACATCTAATTCCAACAGACAAGATATTCCCTCCACAACAGAGTATCAGACCTTAAAAAAAGAAGAAATAAAAAAGTTAAATTACAAAAATAAAATTGAAAAGTATGAGAATAAAGTCTTTATATCTTTACTTTATTCTTGTACAACTTTATTCTAGTAATATTATGACTATTCCGGTAATTTTATGACTTTATTATTCTTCCTATTTTATTTTTTTAAATTTTCTTATTGTGGGCTTAATACTCTACTCCTCTTCTGCTAAGCAGGTGAAAATAAATAAACACAAAATAGGTCATAATAATTCATTATTAATCCTCTCTGCACTTCACAGTACAGTCAGGACAGACGGATTTAATTTATTTTATCTGATTATTGTATTTACATCTTTTCTAAAAGGCTGCAAACTCAAAATTAATTGTATTTTATATGGTGGAATATAAAAAATACTCTTCTGCTTAAAAGAAGACAGACTTGATTTTCTTAAAATATATAGTGGAATATGTAGAAAATGAAATAAGTATTCAGCTAATTACTAATAGTAAAGCAACTGGATTACTTTTTTGGGGAACTAATCAGCAACTAGTAACTAACTACTATTTCCAAATACCCTGACTAACACTTGTGATTGTGTCTGTGTTTAGTTTGTTTTTATGCACACACACATGCACACACACCAGGTACTTAGGTGGAAGAAGCCAGGTGTCCTTGTGGCAGTCCACACTGAAGCAGCACCGTCCTGGGATCCTGACCAGCCGAGGGAAGGGGCAGGCTGGTGAAGCAGCGGGCAGCTTGTTGCTGCAGAGCGACGTGCAGCCGACGGCTCCGTCTATGCAGGAACACTGGTGCTTGCAGCCGGCATGGAAAATCTCTCCATTCTGGTAGATCCTGTTATTGTACTCGCATGTACGTCCTTCTGATTTTGCTGAAACGTGATCATTAAAGAAAGAAAGAAATCAAGTGATAACGCTACAATTAACAGCATGAGTAGAAATAGTTTGCATTTAGAGAAGAGAGATAATTTTGGTAATGATCTAAAACAGAAAAAGCTTTAGTCTGATTTAATGTTAGACAATGACATTGTCTGTAGATATCTGGTTAAATATGCATTAATTAAGCACTTTTGATGGCAGTGCTGTCACAACATCCAATAATCAATAATAGCCCACCTCGACTTTGCTACAGAAGCAGTTCAACAAATCAAACGAAGGCTCATTAGCCATAAATCAGTAACAATATATTTCACGATAGACACATGATTAATTTCAATAGATAATATTAAATGTTCAATGTGTAAATTATTAACTGAACTCCAGTTCAAAACCACAAAGCATTCTGGGAGATGTAGGCAGAGGGAATATTTTAGTCACTTAACCTTCAGCTAAGCAAAGTTAGTGGAATCAGCCAACTCCCTCAGTCTTTGGTTACCTAGCAACTCACTCACTCTGGTTACCTAGCAACAACATGTTGAGTAAATTAAGCAACTGCAGTTTAAGATTTCCCCACTGTGTCTCATTAAAAATAAACAGCAATGGTGTGGAGTAAAAACTATGGGTAAAAGAGGAAAGGCCACCCTGCCAATTTAGCATTATTTCATATATTATTGACCTCAAGAGATGTGAAACGCTTACATAGTGATACACTTTTCAGCCCTAACCCAGATAAACAATGACCTTGTTGTAATACTACAGGGCTACCTGTGGGCAACATTTGTTTAATCAAAAAAATAAAATAAAATAAAAAAGGCCTTTATCAAGACTCCCTTATTACCTTTCACCTTAAGAGTGAATAGAATTACACAGAGTACTTGCTAAGAAGTAAAAATAGGAAAAAAAAGGAAGTGGCAGACTCCATGTCCCCGAAAAGCAGCTATTTATAGCTCCCAAGGAAGCACAGGCCTGTTACAGATGGAAAGCGTAATATTATCCCTGAAACCCCCATCACGGCTATAAACCATTTACTACTTATCAAAATGAGTAGGGCTACATGCTGCTTCACTGCTGCACACCACTTTCACTTTGATTCTCATTTCGGCTTGTTAAAATTTGACCCGACATGGCCAGGAGGTAAAGGAAGGTATAAATCATGCGAGAGCCATTTTCCAAGCGAAACTTCCTGCGTCCTCCCTCACCTCGACAGACGCCCCAGGCGACTGTCACGTCGTTGCCATAATTGCACTCTAGCCCTTTGTGGTGGTCGCAGGGCTTCGTGTGGCTGCAGTCTTCATTCAGCTGTGCGGCGCACACCTTGCAGCAGCCACAGCTGTCTGGCACGGTGCTTACGCCTGGAGGGCAAGCAGGCGGCTGCGCAGGGCATTCACACACAGCTGGGCAGCTAGCAGACACCTGGAGGGAGCAACATGTCAAACAAAACCCACAAGATGTTAATGCATGCTCAGGTTTAGGAAATCCAAGCAGCTAATATGTGTAGAGACACATCATGCTTTTCTAACATTATTTATGGTTGACCTATCAGGCCAGTGGTCAATATTACTACTTTAATATAACCCCAACCTTTGTTCAGGTGATCAATTAGGTTCCTAAAAAGTATTTCCATTGTTCTACAGTGGGACGGTAACTATATCTATATATATAGAATTTGCTACATAAAAATGTCCCAGGTCCTTTCTCTAGCTTAAACAGAAATAACAACATACAACTGATACTTTTAATGTCATTCTTTGTGGTAATCCAATGCAAATATTGCAGAAAAAATATTAACAACAGTTAAAAACTTTCATTTGTTATTATATCAATATTTAAAACATTAGCTGGTTCTTTTTATTTTTTAGCTAAAGCTATTAAAAGTCTTTGTGGAAGGTCCAGAGAGCCACTTTCGGCTGCAGACCTGAACTTTTCATGTTCAGATGGTTGATTGAGCAGCGCTCTGTGAGACGTTCAAAGCTTAAAGTATTTTTTAATAACCTAACATTATTAACGGCTTTAGCATTTGTTCCTTAACCTTCATGATGCTGTTTGCTCTCTATTGTTCCCTAGCAGACCTCTCAGACCTTCATAAAACAGCTGGACTTTAAATTACACACAGGTGCACTGTTTTTACTGAATATGTAGTTTGAGAAGGCAATTAATTTTATTAGATTTAATTAGTGTCAACATGAAAGGGACTAAATATACATGCACAGCAGATTTTTCTGATTTTCAAGTTGTAAAAAACTTGAATTCCTTCCTTTCGCTTTACAAGCCTTGATCATGATCATATAAAAGCACCATTAAGTTTATTATAAGGTGGCAAAATGTGAAAAAGTTGTGTAAATCCAGTGCAATAAGACATCAGCTCTTGTTTACTGATAAAATCTGTTAAACAAGCTGTCATCCAGCCATATTTCTGCATGCTGATAACTCTATAGCGAAGTGATATTTTGTGTTGGTCGGTCAAATAAAATCCCATTAAAAAGTTTGTAGTTGAGCCAAGACAAAATCTAATAAAAGTCCAAGGGGTGTTGAAACTTTAACAAGGTTTCTTTAATCTCAATTAAATGGTTAAACAATACTCCCTTACGTTTCTGATGTCACTAAGCTGCCTGCACCCACTTAGCATTGCTTTGTTAATGTTTGTGTGTTTTTATAGTTCTTATGAGCTATAAGAACTACAGTTCTTATAATTTCAGAGCAGCAACCTGCAACCAGAGCAGCAACCTGCAACCAGAGCAGCAACCTGCAACCAGAGCAGCAACCTCTGGAGCTCAAGTGTCTCTTTGGATCTTCCACAACTCATTAATAACTTTGGTTAAAAATGATAAAGAATCAACAATTTTTAAATATAAGTATAATAAGAAATATATATATTTTTTTAACTGTTTCTCTTTTTTCAATGGAAAAATTAATCTCCACAACTAAACAAGAAAATTAAAACTCAGAGAGAAGTTACACAAAGTGCTAGTAGTACTTTTTTTTCTTGTTTGGTTGGAAGCTGTATTTTTTTTTTAAACACAACTTTCCATAAATATATTTTTTTTTTTTTTTAGGAGAAAATGCATCCATCCATTTTTTTAAACAAAATTGTTATGTTTTCCTTTATAAAACCTAAAAATAAAAAAAATGAAATAGTGGTTCTTTAAAAATGACAATGAATTTGTTTTTAATGTGCTAATCAAAGGTCTTCATCTGGGCACTCCATATATTTTTTCTGGTGGAAAAGGAAAAAGTTATGTGCATTAAGCATATTCACCTCTAGACAGTACAAAATTTAGTATGGTCATAAATTAAACCTTAGCTTAAATCAATGCATACAACAACATAATAACATAATTTTAATGTAAGATTTGGTAATTAGTAGTAACTGTTGGTTTTCTGTTTTATATAGAAGCAATAGGATCAGGTTATCAAATTTAATTTAGAATTTTTGTGCAAATACTATAAAATATTTGAATGTTTTCATCAGAATCTTATTCTTCTTGATGCCTAACCATCTATGAAATACAATGCATTAAAACTGATATTTAGTTTCTTAAGCAGTCAGTCAACACATCTAAATTATCTTCACATATATGAAGTAAAATAAGGTTTTATTTCACTTAATTTTGCAGTGGGGTGGCAGAATGGTGCCCTGATGCCCGGGGGAACCATTCATGGAAAACTCGCCCCTGAACGCGCTCGATAAAGCAGACAACTAACTTGACTCATGGTTTAAACGCAGGAGCCAACATGTTTTCATTTGTAAAAACTTGAAACATGAGTCAGCACGCTTATTACTAGAAATGACAAACTTCTTTTCTCGTACATTTTAGCACAACAGAAAAATTACTTAAATTATACCAACACAATAAATGTTTATTTCGCCCAAGAGGACAACAAACTGTCCGCAATTATTAATTTGTATTGACAGTAGGTTCATTTAAATCCTCTATAATGAGCGAGTTGAATGATAAACATCCTACCTGTGTCATGGCGACTGTTGCCATTAGAGTCACGTAGGTCAGAAACGTCATAATTAGCTTGGAAAACGTCTTTAAAAGGAGATAAACGTGAAATAACAATAACCTGCGCTACTTTCTCTTCTCGCGTTTCCTTTTCTCCTGGCGTCAGACCGCCAACCTCCCGTTTTATACTGACAGTGGGCGTGGTTTCCCCCACGCGGCTCGCTTTCTGATAGGTCGGTGGGCGGGGCTTGTAATCAATGCAGCCATTCATGAAACCTCCGGAGCTGCGAGGTGTTTTTCTTCATGAGTTAAAAATTAAAACGTAGCGGTCGCTTTCAAGTCACATTCCTGCTCATGCGGCCTCCACCCTCCAGAGTAAATACACTCATTCTGCAAGGCCAGACAAGGCAACATTAAGGAGAACATCTGCTCCGATTTCCCTCCACAAATTTTATGCCAGAGCAGAAAGTTTAACTGAAGTGTATTCAGCAAGTAGTAAAATAATAGCAGCAGTGAGTGAGGATACTCTTTGCTCTGCATGGTTCCCATAGTTTTTTTTTTTTTTTAAATTGCTTTGCTTGAATGTTTCATCTGGATTTTTGCAACGCCAACTGTTTCTGACCGTTATTTCTCACCACATCATGCTGACGAGGGAATAATACATTTAAGATGACTTGGAAAGAATGGTGTAGCTGGGAAACAGGTTTATTGTTACAGGAGCAGAACATATGTTGGTTGGCCTCCTCCCTCTGCTCTCCCCCTTTGCCTTATTCAAACCGCAGGTTTCCAGCCACACCTGCCCCAACACAGAGACCCCTTTTTGATGAAAGAAATGTGATATGCAGTGGTTTTCAAAGCTAGTGTTCTGTTCTATGTATTATTAACTTTAACTTTTTTCCAGCATGTAATGTAAAAAAGCTATATAATTTCAGGTTTGAATAAAATGAGTTAATTTTGAGCAACAACAGCTTCTTTAGCTGCTAAATATGCACTTGCTTTTGGTCCATGTGCAAATCATACTTTAACGCTTGTTACTTAGTTTTTTTTTTTTTTCTCTAAAAATGAGCTGTTTCTTAGTACATGAAAGTGGAAGACCGTGACTAAGCAATAGTATGCAGAAGTATCATATTTATATCCTTACATTTTCTCAAAGTTAATTGTTTTGGGATTTTATTTGCAGTAAGCAAATAAAATGCTTACTGCATTTGACTGAAAGGAAAATAGTTTTAAAACTATAAGTTTTACAAGATGTAAGATGTGCTTACATTCACCTCCCTTAACTGTGATACCCTCAAATAAAATCCAGTGCAAACATTTGCCCTCAAACTGAACTGATTAATAAAATCCATTGGAGATTAATTTATCCTCAGTAAAAATCCATCTGTTCTTTGAGACCAAAAGAGGTTTGTTAAAGAAAAACAGTACACAAACAGAGTTTTGAAGCCGATAATTTAGGGGGAAAGATGTTGAAAACAAAAGAGTACTTTTACTTTATAAAACAATAGCCCAAGCTTAAAAAACCTCTTTGAAACTCTTGTGGATTGGCCTAATTTATAAAGTTAACATATGGTTTCTTTTTTGTGATAAACAATAATAAAAAGATTAACAAAAGCAAATCACATCAGGAATCCGTCCGAGTTGTGCTGTGATTCCAAATAAAGTCACAGTTTGCAGATTTTAATGCAATAATGGCCACAGAACAAAGAGCACTCAGGCAGTCTCATCAAAAGCTTTGTGTTTTATCTCTCCACAGACGCCTAACAAAGTAAAATTAGACGCACGGAGACCCTGCTCCAAACAGTGATGTGACATTAATGTGTGCTAATGTGGACCCGTCTTTTTTTAATGGAGAAAAACAAGTTATCTCTAGACAGAAATTAGCATTTTTCTTGGGATACTTGTAAATCTAATTTAAACCATAATAAGTGACCTCAGGAGAGAAGTAAATCTGTTTAAGCAGGAATTTAAGTGGACTACAAAACAGCCCACTTTTATAACCTTTGAGTAGCAGACTGTGTAAAACAACATACTACTGCTTCAATTGAAATAAAGTCGTCTGTTGCATGGCATCGTTTGCTTTTTATTAAGCTACAGAGTTTGACCATTTTTAAAGTATAAATTAACACAATGTCTGGGATTGTTGTCTGTCGTCACCTGTCTGACAGAAACACACTGTTCTTAGCTCGTCTAAGTAGCTAGTAATTAGTTTGGTATCTGAGCACAGCAACTATTAAAATAATCCCACAATAACACTGAGATGGGTTTGATGTCATTCCCTGGTCCTGGTTTTGAATTTAGAGGCTAAATAGAAAGAGCCACCGACACTTATTCCTGGTTCTGTCTTCTTGAATTTATACAAAACGTTTCTCTAAAACTCTCCACTGCACTTATTTTTGAGTAGTTTCTTTGTCTAAACTAAGACAGTTGTAGTGGAACCACCCATATTTTAGTAGTTTATGCTTATTTGCTGTGTATGATTAATTTTGTAAATCTCTTGTTAATAGTCGATGCACAAAGTACCACTAAAGACATGCCAAGTTATTATTGGTGAGATATTTTATTACACGAGATCCAGCAACGGTATAGGTCTAAAAATGTTGAAGCAAAGTGGAGAAACCAACTTTACTGCATGCTTAAGCTCTTTTGTTAACAGGAAGAGCTGTAACAGAATACACTAGATGTGTTTAAACATTGAAATGCAATACACTGAGTGGGAATACAAAATAATATTAGCAGATGACAGAGAGTTTGATCCTCATCCCATGTGGCTCCCAGTTACAAAGGAGGATGCAATACGATCCATAAAAAAACATACAGAAAGGCAGTTTCTGACAGAGACTTGATGTGGGAAAACAGGAAATGATCTAATGAAAGAGCAGTGGGAATGTTAAGGAAGGCTGGTGAGAAACAGAAGGAAGGAGCCAGGATTGAGGTGTGGTGGTCTTAGCAGGTGTTTCTTGGTTAGAGAGTTTGTTTTTTCAGAAGGAGGAGTGTGTGAGTTCCCTGCTGACTGGTGCAACGCACCAGTACAGGGTTTCTGGCAGCCTGGATCCATGGTTTTATAAAAACATGCCGCTCCTACATCAACATTTTATAACCCTCAAGAAATAGATGCAGAAATGCATGTCAAGTAGCTGCAAAATAACATGTGACTAGGATCAAAGAAAAATGAATAAAAATTAGGTTTGAAGAAAAAAACAACCCAAAAATTAATAAATGGAAGCTGCAAACTGGCATTGTCATGTAAGACCCAGCATATTACAATTCCGGCAGTTTGCGAGCAATTTCTCTCAGCCAGGTCTTTAAGGAGCAGCAGCCAGAAGAATGAGATTATTGTTTCACCGGTCACTTTGCTTAACAGCAATTAGTCAGCAAATGGGGAGAAAGAAAGAAAGAAAGAAAGAAAGAAAGAAAGAAAGAAAGAAAGAAAGAAAGAAAGAAAGAAAGAAAGAAAGAAAGAAAGAAAGAAAGAAAGAAAGAAAGAAAGAAAGAAAGAAAGGGGGAATATAAGGACAGCTCAAAATGTTTGAATATTAAACATTCAGTGTTGCAGAAAATAAGAATATTACAAAAAGGTTACAGCACCCTGGTGCCAAGAAAGTTGAATTGAAGGAAGAAATGTGGTATGAAAAGGTTGAGCAGAAACAGAAATAACAGCTTCTAGAGGATTGTGAAGAAATTTCAATCTGTATCTAAACTTCACCAATAAAATAATCTGAAGAGCATTAATATTTACTGATGCTCTCTATTTAATCTATCTAAGTGATCTTATAGAAACAAATGGGCCAAAAACTCGTTCAAAAAACACAAATTTTACCAGATTCTTTGGTCTAGTTTCCTTTGCAAATATCTTTCTACACTTGAAATAAAAAAATAACCTACAAGTAACTTTTCAGCAAGATATAAGAGCTCATTTTAAATCAATTATTCCTTAATACTGATGAAAAAGTTCCACTATTAGATTATTTCACTTATAACAGGAAAAATGTCATGAGTGAAATAATCTGCCAGTGGAATAAATACTTTTAAAAATCAATATCGAAGTATTGTTGATTTAAACAAGCTCTGTTTTATATAATGCTGATGATTTCTAAATACTGTAATTTTTGAGGCATCATCTTCTGAGGCTCATAGCAAATTTGATGTAGCTTAACTGGTTGGTTGGTTCTGATCTCTCCCATAAAACCCCAATAAGATACAAAGATCTTCCTGGGTGTAATGTGACAAATGGTTGAAAGGTTCAGTGGTGCGAATACTTTTGCAAGGAGCCGTGACTATTTGTGTGAATGGAGAAAAGTGGGTAAAGAAGCTGGAGAGAAATCTGAGACTGCTCAATGTGTGTGAAAGCTTGGGGTGCGGCCACGTCTGCGTTCACACCTAACATTCTTCCTAAAGCATAAAGCATAATGAGACATGTGTGAGATCTGGCATTGATGTATGGATCCTGAGGTAATGCACTCCGCAGTTTGAAGCTCAGAGTGTTACGTTTCAATGAAGCCCAGCTCTCTGGCTTTCTGGAGAGGAAGCCAATAACTCCTGAAAAGCAACTTCTGCTGGAAGTCACAGATGAATGTGATCAATAAAGCATGAAACTCTTTTGTGTACGGTGCCTGAAAGCACAAATGCTTTTTCTGAGAACTGCTTTGGACACTTTTTAAACTCTTTTCCCCTCTAAAACATGTCATCATGCAGACTTCCACTAGATGGAGCCAAACTCTTTAATAATCAATGGGAGGATCTGATCCAGCAGTTAGAATTATGCATTGAGAAATAAGTTCATACAATATACTGCTCGGCACATCTTGAATCTTTTCTCGTTTTGTTACATTACAACCAAAGACCAAAGAATCTTTAGGTTATTATTTTTTTTTTTGTTAAACTACACATTTTTGCACCTGCTCAGCTATAAACTTGCAATATTTTAAATAAATTAAGCAAGGGGTGTGTGTGTAAATCATTATAGATCCAATATTTGAAAAGGGATTTGCCTCAGTAAAAGATAAGCCTTCAGTTCGCAAATGTTTTTGGCTCAATTGAAAAAAAATTATCCAGCACTAATGACAGGATTTGAACCAGTCCTTATTTGAAAACTGTGGACAAGTTTAATAAATTAATTAAAAGCAGATTTGGGTGCATAAAAGACTTCTTTAAAAAAAAAGAAATCACTTGATAGATGTGGTTTATTGTGATTTAAAAAGAATTACAAAACATGGTCATTAAAAGATGAAAACTTTGGTCTGTAATTAACTATATTTTGTTGCAAAAATTTGTAATTTTTCTTCAGTAATTGCTCTAATTAAAAATGAAAAGTTTCCATTTAGAGCAACGACCTGTGCTGCATCAGTCAGGAGAATTAATCGATCGCGTGTTGTTTTAGAAATAAAAATGCTGTAGCTGTGAAAAACTTCTGTTCTGCCCCTTTACTCTGACAACCCCATGAAATTTAGTGCAGCAAATTTAATTTGAACAGTGAATAAAGTGTTTAATTTGATCTTTCATTTGTAGATTCAGTTCTATTTCCCCTCCATTTCAGATCATTGTAATGTAATAAAACGATAACGTGAACACATCTACAATGCCCAGTGAAATCAGATCCGAGTCTCACTAGTTGATTTGACAAAGTAAAAAGATGCTGATTTGTAAACGTTTCTTTCTTTTTACTCTCCCTCATATTTAATCAAACACTCGGGGACAAATAGCGTTCTCTCCATCCGCTCTGTTTCTGTCCCTCTTGCTGTTCTTTATTGCCTTTTATCAAACTGCTCCCTCTCTCTTTCTCTGCTTCGCTCCTATAAACCTCTCCACACTTTGACAGCAGAGCACAGTGGCATTGGCTCTGGCTTTAGTCAGAGCACGCGCCTGTCTCCCATCACTCGTGGTCTCCTGATTAGACCAAACGCCCCCCCAAACACACACACACGCACACGCACACACACACGCACACCACCACTCAGCAGTCACTGGGACTCGCAGCAGCCCACTGACAGCCATGGAAGCAGCTTTTCCTCGAGCTGCTCCTCTACCTGGAGACATGTAAACCTAATTATCCCACTTGTCCTGGAGGTGGGGATTACCCGTCGGGCTGCTTCCAGATGCTTAATTTTCCGTTGAGATGGATGGGTTTTAAAAACACAAATATAGTTGCCTCTACCTTTAGTTCCCGGAGGGATAAATGCTGTTTATGTCAAATACACTCTAAATGAGCTGGTGGGAGTGATAAAAATAGCAAAATGGTTGCATTGTTATCCTTAATGCCAGGAAATAGTTCTAAACGTCCCGTTTTTCATCAATTAGATCCATATACATTTGCAACACCTGATTTCAGACATTTATTTGTGGAAAATATAAGAAGCAAGTGAAATTTTTGTTCAATTTCACAAATACATTGTACTTTATGTTGCTCAGTCACAAAAATGAAAAAGAATGCAATTGTAATGTCACAAATTTTGGAAAATGCTTTTGGGATTTAATCACTTTCGTAAGGGACTAAAGTTTCTCAGTTGTTGTTTGTGTTTTAAAATTTGTGTCCATTACAAGAGAGAAGGATTTCCCTGGCTCTTTTTCCCTCTCCATCCGTCATCATTTACACTTTTTTCCTCCAGTCCTCCATCTAATTTTTATATTTCTTTCCTCATTCCTCACACACATACTAACATTTCCTTTATTCATGTAAAAACACAGAAAACAATCAACAAGCTGATATTTTAGTAAGTAAAACTTACAGTTCACCTCCTCCTGTTCCTCATTGTGCTCCGACTCAGCTGGAATTAAAGTATTATGTCACCTCTCAGCCTCCGTACCCATATCCCATCTGCTTCCTTCACACCCTTTGATATAAGCTTTGATCTGATCATGATTTGTTGCTCTCTATAAACTATATTTGAGTTGTAGTTCATGTTGAACATTTATTTACATTAATCTCACTTCATTCTTTTGGTTTAGTGATGACAACTTACTTTTTTGAGTTGAATTAAGTTGAAAGATATACTATTTCCATTTTTCAGTGCATGAACCACTTGACCAAGTTACTTTAGTATCTTTTTGGTTAAAATGGACTTTTAGAAGGATTTTTACTACACTGTACTTTTTACTTTTATTTTGCTTGAGTAAAATTTCTGGATGCTTTGCCCACTGTGAGTAAAAACATAAATTTTACTACCAGTAAGAATAAACAGTTAATTTAGAAGAGGACAGTCAGGGGTGCAGGTAATTTTAAGCTTGACTGAATGTGGAATTAGCTCTAGATTTGCAACATTACTGTTACTATTTTAAGCAAGTGATAATAACTCCATTGTAATAAACATTTACTCACCACAAGACTTCTGTGCAGAAGATGATGTTGTCTCTGTTGGAAACATTTACAAGGAGACCAACAACTGAGGCATATTAAACTGTTTATGTGTATCTGCCAGATTCCTGTCTGCTGAGCATCAATCAGATCAGCACGCAGATCATCCCAGCTCTTCTTCCGGATTATTCTGTTAGTTTCAACATCATGTACCAGGATGCACACCTTCCTAAAAGTACTTTTCTGTTGTCGGTGAAAAGAAAAACTAGCAAACGGTTTTGGGGCTCATGTCATGTTCTGTGTGTTTCTCTGTGTTTATTTTCAGTTTCTGTGTCTCTGAGTCTCCATGTTGTCCTGTCTGCCCTGGATTGCTCCCAGGTGTGTCTTGTTCCCTGATTTCCTCTCGTGTATTTAATGTCACCTGTGTTCTTGTCCTATGTGTTCTCTGTCCGTTGTCATTGCCATCCAGTTGTACACCCATGTGCTACCTGCGTTGAGGCCTGGTGCTGCCTGTGCTTTGGACTATTTCATTATTAAAATCATCTTCATTTTACTTCAACCTGGGTCACTGCGTCTGCCTCACCACTTCCACCACCATTTCATGGCGGATCATCAAAGTGTATATTTTCTTTTGCAAAGGTGAGATGTTTGGTTGTGTTCTAAGCAGTGGTTTTGGCCTCGAATTCTCCCATTTAGGCCATTATTTGCCTTTAATCTCTCGTGCTTATTGTCAAATTAACATTGAATTTGATAAAGTCAAGCACAGCCAGCAGAGGTTTAGATGTTTTTCTGTTATTATGTGAGAAAGTGTCCTTTTTGCCTGCAGCTCCTGGGTCATTTCAGCACTGCTCCATGTTTCCTCCATTTGTGGATAATAGCTTCACTGTGGATCGTCATGTTGTGAGATTCTATAATGTCACATGTCTGGAAATCAATTTTAAAAACTGCAGTTTATCAGTTAATTCCTGTTTCACCATGGAAGGCAATCATTTTTTCTATTTTATAGATTGATTGTGATATTGCTCGTTTAAAATATGCCAGTGTGATCAAAGGAAGTACATTTCACAAAGTTTATTCAATAAATAGAGAATCACAAAAGCAGCACAAGTGAAAGCAACAAAACCTCTATAAAAAGGTCAGCAACGCGTAAAAGTAAAATAAGCTTTGGTGAGAATGACCTTCAAAACCTCTAAATGTTCATGAATGCAGCTCAGGAATATATGCTTTACTCTTTGTGTAGTTTACAGAGACAAAAGCCAAGGCAGAGAAGCCTATTTGGAGAGATAAAAGTGGCGTTATAGAAGGGGTGAGGAAAAAAAAAAAAAATCCTGGATCACCTTCAGAGCAGCATCGACTCTATTTTAGAAAAGAATAGCATTAAAGGGCAGACCGGGAGAATTCAGCAAGAAGGACATCAATAAAAGAGGAAACCAAAGAACTAAATGTAAACCTGAAGTCTGCAAAGTGCCCAGCAGCACCTCTGATAGAAAGGCTGCACACTACCACATAAAAGCCAACCTTTATAGGGTTCAGGACAGAGCAGAAAACCTCAGAAAGCCTGGCTGTAGTTCACAAGACAACAGGGAGAACGGAAACCTTACATTTGTAAGATCTTGTGATGAATGTAAACTATGACAGACAGCAATGAGTATGACTTGTGTTTTGAATAATTTTTCTAAGTTTGTGTGCATGCGGTTATGAACCCTGAATTCAAGATAATCTCTTCAATTTGCTCACAAGAAATCCCTCATACTCTAGAAATATATTTTTACAGCTTCTTTGTTTTATTTGGTGCTTTTGACTGTTTTTCTTTTGAAAACCTGACAGATATTAATATGCAAAGAAATCATTGTGTTTGTTATTTCTGTTGTGAGAATATGAAGGCAAGAAAAAAAATGTTGGTTCTGCCTCTTTTATGCTTCACTCTGTTTTCCTGCTAGACGACAAACTGACCACTTTTCCTCAATATGCAACTTTCTTCTTCTTCTACTCTCCAATTATTATTATGACCTGTTAATAAATTTTACACCTGTTAAAAGGTAATTTTCTCTGTTTTTCTGCATTCATCCAAACTGCATCTGGTCTGGACTTCTGCTTGAATTTGCTGAGGTCTGGAAGTCTGCATCGGCTGAGATACCAACAATTAAACGTTTTGCTGGGTATGAGACACTGACGTACTGGAATGTTTTTGTCCCTGGAGTGCATTTCAAAACATGACAAAATTTTAGCATTTCTGCAAATGAAACATGCAAAACCCAGCAGCAGAGGCATTGCTCTTGTTTGTAGACTGGTTCCAACTCTGAAATTGGCTGCTTTGGCAGCTCTGAGGTTCTCTCAGCCCAGTAAGCATGCAATAAAAAGAATCTGGCTGCATTGAGAACAGACATTGTTATGACAGCAGAAGCTGATTGTGCCTCTTTGACTTCTTTTCCATCAGGCCCTGGCACGATGACGGCTCAGATCCTGGCGCTGCCGATTCGCTCATCTTTCCAAGACTAACTAATAAAAGTCAAGCGTTCATGATGAATCATTTAGCACTTCTTGTAATAATTCAATCCACTTGAACACAGATGAAATTAAGACCTTCTAATGGCATCCATTCATTAAAACATGGATATTATTTGGAGTCGTTTAAAGATTTAAACCCTGAGGTGATGAGCCTTTGCTAATATCCAGATTTTCTGATAAAACCCAAACTTCAGTTTCACAGAAACATTTTCTTCTAGGACTCTGTTACTTGATTATCTCCTCTTGCTGCAGATTAATCAAAGCAGCCACAGAGCACCACTGAGCCTCTACCATGCTTTACTCCAGGTGTTTGTTTCACACATCTCATGTTCTTCTTCATGCATTACTGCTGATCCAAAGATGTTTTGGCTTTGATTCATTACTTTACAAAACAGAACCCCAAGCCTGGGCTGCTTCTATTGTTGTGAAATAATTCTTGTGCATCTGAGTCTGTTGTGCATGTCTTGGAGTTTAGGCATCGGCTTTTAGGAGATATTGGATGGCAAATGAAAGGCTAAATGATTAAAAGATTGTCATTAGTAAATATTAAAAGACTGAAAGATGATGATGATCAAATGTAATAATTTAATTTTTGAACATATTTAGTAGAAAAGGGAATCATTTTCACTTTCATAACATTTGTTTCTTCATTTCTTTTCCTTTTTTTTTTTTTTTTATCTGTTTTTGGAATTAGAATTTGATTATTTTAAATATTACATCCCTCAGAAACTGGGCTGTGCTCAACTTTCCCTGAACCTTGAGAATAAACCCAAAAGAAACAAAGTACCATGAAACTGATGTTATGTTGTTGCATCATCTGGCTCAGTATTATACCGGTGAGCGTCTCATTTTGAACCGCTTTCTAGAAAACTGAGGAAGCTGCTTTCAGGAGAGGTGTTGACAACTCACTTGTGCATGGCAAAGAGTTTTGCAGAACCTTCATTGGATATTTATGGTTGCCATAGAAACATGGACAACACCATAACTGAATGACAATGAAATGATTTTGTTGCCCTTTTGCTGCTCTGTGTCAGGGAACATGCTACAGTATGCTGGAAGATTGCAGTGATGTCCTTAAACTGTGCTTTCTTGATTACGATCATTTATTTGGTTATTTTTACTCATTAAAATGCTACCAAAACACACGGCCTGGTGGTTTGGCATTTTCTGCATGATGATGATAATCATGATGATTCGATGTGTGGCAAAGCTCGAAAATTGACGTTTACTATGACCAACTGGACTGAGCTTGAGCTAGGATGTTTAATTTCCAGATGTGTGCAGGTAGAGACTGTAATTAGAAAGAAGGATCTGGTTGGAAGTTCTACCAATTGTTGTTTCAGAGGGAGGATTTCCATATTTTGCATTACTTTCCATCTATCTCTCGTGAAAAGGTTAAACCACATCTAATTTTTCTTCCACTCCTCAGTTATGTTCTATTTTGTGCCAACCTGGAACATCTAATGACAATGAATCAGACTGAACTTTGAGTTGTAGAACGACAAAATGTGGAAAAGTTCAAGTATTTGAGCCAAACCAAATTTTGACATTTCTAGATAAAATCCCAAATTTGGCAGATGCTTGTGTTAATATTTTTATTTCTGCATGTTGGTTCTACTGCTCTACATTTTGATGAGTAACATTTACCGTTGGTAAAGGTTTTTATTTTTTTGGTGACTACAAAGTTTGTAAACTGGTAACTGGAGGCTCCAAATTGTTTGGAGAGGAACTTGCAACAAAGAAAAAAAAAATCTTTGCAAGTAACAAGTAATTTTCAACAAAAGATTTTTTTTGGAGTTACCACAAAACAAAACAAACAAAAACATCATCGTTCCAAACACCCTCCCAAGTGAGGTGAAAAAATTGAGAAAAAAGAGTTTGGTGTTTGTTCTTTTAAATTATAAGAAGATTAAACATGAAAAGAAAACTCCTTATCCTTTCTCAACCCCATGATTGTTGCAGAACAGCAGTAATAAACCAGCAGCAGCATAATTAGTCATTTAATTTGGATGCCCCTTGCAGTAAAGTGGGAGTGGGTGAGATTTCCCAGCTGGACGTTATTTTTGGAGCGTGCTGCCATATTGGGAGCACTCTGTGATTTTCAGGCCAACCGGGACCTAGAGTGACTACACTTCCTATGTAGTCATGCTTGTGTATTGTGCCGTTTTTATTTTTTCTGCCGATATCATCCACTTGTAATGTCGAGTGATAGGAGCTGCTTTGGAAGCCGCTGCTTTCATCTGAGTGATTACAGTTTTCATTTGGTGGGTGTTCATGTGCTTCAAATCCCTCAGAGGCTCCAGCAGACAGTGAAGCTCCATCAGAGCACAAACATGATTCAAATTGACATAATGCAGTTGCTCCAAAACATGGTTGATTGTAAAGCCTTTATTTAAGATAAGGGGAGTGGAAACAGATAATGTAAACCTAAGTTTGATTGTGGTTGCGACATTGTGAACATCATGAGTGGATACTATTATTTAAGCTGCGAGGAAATACTCAGTTTGTATTTAGCTGACATATGTAGAGAAACAAAATGTTTCTCTATATATGTTTCTCATTTTCTATAAATATTAATTTTTGCTTAGACTATCAGAGACATGTTGTCAGTAGTAACAGAACAAAGCTCATTTTACTCAATCAAATACCTATCAAGAGTGAAATCAGAGAAACTGATCATTTTAAATGGCCTCTTCATTTTTTCCAGAGCTGTGTATTTCTATGTAAACAAATTGTTTCTCTGCCATTAGCGCATTCAGCAGCATGTATGCGAGCTTGATTGACAGTGCCATCGCCTTCCTCCTTTCTCTGATTGGTTGTTTTTCTCAGTGTGAGCTCATGCAGCTATCATAAATTATGAGTTAATGACTTGTTACAATCCTTTACCAGACGAGCTGAGGCCAGCAGTGTCTTGGTCGGTCCCTGTTCATTTCTCCAAATTTGTCTGAGTTCATATTTTTAGATATTAAATTGCTTAGTTTTGAGTCTTTGCATCTTTTCTTAGCAGTGTGTTTTTGAATCGGTTCTTCACTGACCTCCAGTATTCCTTAACCTACATTTAAATAGTTTCACAATTAAGGTGGAGCTATTTAATAGGCAGCTGTAAAGCTAACAACACAGCAAGCTGTAATTACCCAATATTCTCCTGTAAAACACGGATGCTGAATTTTATTTAAGTGCTTTTACAGTTGGTCTCAATTTGCCCCATTAGTTTTAACAAGCCCTCGTCCCAAGTGCAATAAATGTTCTGCACAGGAAGAAGATATGTTACTGCTGATGACTTTGGTGTCTTTGTTCTACTAAAATAAGCAGTAAATCAAATGGACACGTAAAAGGTGCGTGTCCTGCAGAAGATAAAGAACAAGCCAATAGAGTTCAGTTCTCCTGAAACCAGGAACATTTTTAAATACAAACCCAAACTGAAGTCTCTCACAAATACCAGAGCTAAACCATTTATGCCTCTGTCTACTTGAGAATTTAAGGCATTTACTTTCAATGAAAATGTCCAAACTTGTGAAATATATAAATATAAAATCCAATCTGACATCTTCAGTTCTTCACATTCAGCTTCTTTGCACCACAAATCTGGATCCAACATTCAGAAAATGATGAAACACTGAGTTCCTTTGAATCTGGAATCTTAAATCTTGCTTTTGTACAATAACAAATGAAACATTAAGCAACATTTTGATGTGCATTGACAGGAAAAATGTAATGTTTCAATTGCTGATTTTTGTGCTTTTATGAAATAAAGCACTTTGAACTGCCTTGCTGCTGAAATGTGCCATACAAATAAAATTTTATTTGATTAAAATGTTCTGCTGGAAATTGAAGCTCTGCCTTGTCACTAATCTTATGTCGCCTCTAGCCGGGTTTCCACCAGCACTGACCTGTATTCAGCTGCAGCCTCCTTCCACTAAACTTTGACTGACTTCCTTATCGATGCCACTGCACTATAATTTAGTGTCGCTATGTGACGAAACGTGGAAAAATTCAATTGGTTTCAATATATTTGCAAGGTAGCATGTCTGAAGCAATTTAGACACTAGGATGCATTTGTGTATTGCTTAAGTATGGGCATTTTTTTTACTTACTTTGAGGGTTTAAACCTAAGTAGTGAAGGTAATGAGACAACAAACTTGTGTTTGTAGGACAACATTGTGGCCTAACGCTGTGATTTGCTGAATTTGCCTGTGAATCCTCCCCATCCACAGCGAGAGGGAGAAATAAATGTAAAGAAAGCATTCTGGTATCTGAGTTCTGGTATCTGATGAGTCTTTCTTCAATTTGCTCTCAGAGTGCAGAGCACCACAACAACCATCCTCTGTGTTTTTGCTGATGAACTGATAATTGTATTGAATAGATTTAATGGTTTTTGTATTCTGTTGAACCGGATTGCGTTTTGCAGAGTGCGATAAGGTCATGCATCTCTTTCCTTTGTGTGGATCAGCTGAAACACAAAGATAATAAGAGAAAGTGAATCATCGCGTTCATTATGTTTTTGAGTGTGCCGAGCCGGGTTTGTATATTTTTAGTGGACCTCTGGTCACTGGCCAGCTGCAGCCGCCTGGGGAGAGATAAGAAGCGCTTCGTGTTGAGCCTGTTTGACACGACTAACCTCAGGATGCTTTCATAGTACACGTGCGCACTCATTTATGAACACAAATAAACATCTTTTACCTCCGATATGCACCTGAATAACCTTAAAGTAACAGAAAAAAATATGGACTAGGATGTATGAAGATGAAAAAACCCAACTTTAATTTTACAATGTTTGTAATTATGACAATCAAACTGCAACTTTTATAGTTTCTTCTTCTGTTGTTGCAGATATTAGTTAATTCTGCACTTTTTTTGTCTTCTATTTTAATGTGACAAACTGAATTATTTTATGCTGAATAAAATCCTGCAACAACGATAAATCAAATTTTTATGAACCTATAAACTCTTTTGATAATGGAGCCATTGTTGCTGACTGTCTGCAGTTTCAGACGTGCGTCTCCTCCAAGACGCACCATAGTGCAGAGATAAGCTGACAATATGTCTGAATACATTTAGCTGACTCTGTTAATATATTTAAAGTCAATGCCAGTGTTTACTTTTAAACCACCTGCTCCTGTGAGGGCGCCATCCGATTTTATTTGTAATGTTGCCCTCCTCCCCATGCCAAACTGCAAACAGCAGACCAAAGTATTGCATAACAAACAGAACAAGTTTTTCCCCTGTCTGTTTCAATGCTGCACAAATAAAACAGAGACATAACGCACACACGACACAGACAGAACAGAAATTGGTTTTCTGTTTCCTTTGTTTCCCTACCTGCTCTGCTAGGAGGGCCCTGCTTCTGTTAATCCTTTCACACTGAAGACTTACCCCTGCTCATACAGTCAAGAATCCAGGAAGGGGGAAATGAGAGCGTAAACTTCATATGGACAACTAAAACACACCATGGGGAAAACAAGATACAGATGTGTCTCTAAAATCTCACAAATCTTCAATGCTAGAAGAGGTCTGTTAGTTTATCGGCAGGGTACATAATGGCCTGAATCAAAAATAGTGAATAAATCTCCAGGTTCAATTCAATTTCAAGATTTGAACATTTAGAAAATCTTGTGCAGGGAAAAGATCAAGAGGAAGAATTCAGGAGAACTGCTGTCTGAGCGCAGTAGTTTGGAGACTTAACAAACCGGCAGTTTACAAGCTGAGGCCAGTTAGCTTGTAATTCACAGCAGCGCTGAATCAATCAATTAATCAAGTTCATTTATACAGCACATTTCAGCTGCAAGGCAATTCAAAGTGTTTTACATCATAAAAACACAAAAAAAGGAATGAAACACACAGTCAACAGTTGAAGCAAACTTTTTGCTTAGTGGCATTAATACACATGTTACAACAACAGCAGATCTTCAGTGTATTGTGGTGCTAAGCTGTGATTTAAAAACTCGCAACAGCATTTCAAAGTTTATTCTCCGAGCTACAGTGAGCCAGTGTAGGGACTGTAGAACTGGGGTGATGTGCTCTTTCTTCCTGGTTTTAGCCAGAACACCAGCAGCAGCGTTTTGGATCAGCTGCTGACTTTTTAGGCCGACCTGTGAAGGCACTGTTGCAATAATCGAAGCGACTAAAGATACTAAGGATGAGTTTCTCTGAGACATTAGTCCTTTTAACCTGGAAGTTTTCTCTAGGTGACAGAAGGCTGACTTTGAAACTGTCTTTATGTGACTCTTTAGATTCAGGTGGGAGTCCCAGGTCTCAAGGCTGATCACTAGTCCTTAGCTCTAATAGCGGCAAATGACAAAAACAGTTAAAACTCTTCATAAAATTGTAATTTCTGCCCCAGTTTAGCCTGGATTTGTAATTTAATGCACATAGATTTTACCACTCCAACTTCTTGTCCTGTTTTTTTTTTTTTTAATTTTTTTTATTACAACATAGAATTGGTTGTTTGCGTTTCTTTTTTTCAAAGCAATAACGTACAGAAATAGCTGTTCCTATAATGTTTCTCTTAGTACTATTAAAAAACTACCTCTTTGGCTGTTTTTGACATTTCAAGAGCTGGATGAAATGAAATAACATTATGTTTCCCATTTACTGGTCCAATAAGAATCTCCTCTGAATTTCTTGAAGGCTCATATGTTTGGTTTATTAGGTTTCAGTCGTTTCTATTTCTGAATGGCCTGAAAATTTGTCAATTTATGTAATTACCAGTGTTTAATACATCCAATAAGTTAAACTGTATTTGTTATGTTTTTGGGTTATTAGCATCAGCTCATGCTGATATTTGGAAACTTTAGTTTAATAAAAGTTAAAACTGATGTCTGGAAAGTAAATAAAAGGATCAATCACCATGCTGTTTTTTTTTTGTTATGGAAATGGGTTTTCTGTCATTCATAGGATCTAAATTCAAATTGTTCTCATTAAATTCGCACAACATTGCTATTATTCTTCTAATCTGAACATCGACATATAATCTCTGTAAACTCTTTACATCAGTGTGCTTCAGGCTCAATAAACATCTTCCCACAAAATAATAAAGCCTGCATACCAGGAGCAGCAGCAATATCAGCCCTAAATAAATTTCCCTGGATAGCCTATGTCTCTTACTAGGCTAATGTACTTCTTTCATCCTGCTCTGTGTTTGTTTAGGTGCATTCACAAAGGATTCCTTCCAGCTTCCACTGGGATTTAGTCTTTAATAACTTTTTATATAAGTTTGATTACTGAGTTGGGTCTGATTAAAAAAAGGGAACTGAAGCACAGAGGGAATGTGAACCATATATTATGGACAGGGCAGGTCAGAAAGAGCCTTCAGTGGAAAGAGCCAAACATGTTTTATGGAGGAATAAAGCGTAATGGCTTTGTCCTCTGTGAAGTGACTCTGGAAAAGAGGATCTATTTTTATCTTTCTGCTTATGTGCACACATGGGACCTTTTTATTTAACAGTACTTATTATATAAGTCTTACGGGCTATAAGACGAGTCTGGCACTGTGGTTGAAGGTTTTGTACGAGTTAGAAAAGTTGTAATTTAAATTTATAGGTAACACAAGTATTCAGCGAACGTGAATACTTTTACATGACCAGGATCTTTATTTCATGTTTTGCAAGACATCTGAACCGTTTTGAAAGCTAAATTTCTTGAAAATAATATAATAAGAACATTTATTTAAGCCAAAGAAGCAGAAACTCAACAACCACATAGAAAATCAAATAAAAAGTCACCAAAACCTTCCCGGCTGATCACTAATAGGGAATCAAGTTAGACCGATCGGGGTTGTTTGGGCAACACAGGGGGATCCGACTTCCTATAAGGTAACAGGCCATGTTGTGTCTGATTGCTGTAAATGCAGTGACCACATTTATAGAGGAACAGATGCGATGAGAAACGTTTTAGTGAAGAGAGGGGTGTCCAAAGTGAGGACCGGGGGCCATTTGAGGTCCTTGTAATGCTTTATGTGCAAATGGAGGAGATGCAGAAGCTGGTCATTTATATCTTCTATTGTCCTTTAATAACCAACTTTTTCTGCTTTTATTTTAATATTGCAGAGAGTCAGGCCTGAATCTTCCCATGACTTCTCCAGAAACAGACGGGCACATTCACGAAGCTCGTCTAAACACAATGAAAACTTTTAAAGAACGTTGTTATTGTTGTTGTTGCTTCAAATAAACTAAAAACGAAAAGAAAGAACATTTGAGCCAAAAAGTGAGGGGAAAAAAGTGACGCATACCTTTTTTTTCTTAAACATCTGATTAAATTTATTGGGCCAACAAAATATTGTTCACTATTTTGTTTCATTTTGTGTATTTAACTGAAAAAAAGCCAAACAAAATCATCGCTCATACGGCGTACTCTCACTTTGACTATTTCAGCCAGAGTTAAGAACAACATCTCAGACGTAAGAGACTTCAGACCAACAATTTCCATGTTGTCTTAACTGGAACTAATATGCATGAAAGTGTTTTCACAATCCTGGTATTGCTGACAGTAGGATTCAGGAACAGATGGCAGAGCTGACATATCAACCGATCTGGGAGGAAGCGTTGCCCTGCGAGCATGGCGGGTCCATCAGATTGGTCTTGGGGGCAGTAAAGCTTATTGCCACAGCTTTAACAAGCATCTGCCTCTGTCTGGATGAGCTCATCACCACAATGAACCATGGGGGAAACATCCAACTGCTGCCGCGCTTTGAGGAAAACTGGAGACCTCTTGGTGAAGCAAACCTGCTGACCAGGAAGGAGCAGAAGGAATGAAACCTCAGATTTAAGGAATCAAGATCATGAATGTTGTCAAAGGGTCAGTCGTGCCAGAATGTATTGATAAAATCTGTTCACAAACTGCTAAGATATTAACGAACACCCGTGTCTGTATTTTAAAAATTAAACATCTTTTGATATTGTTCAATCCTTTTAGCGATTGACTTTATGATTTTTATTGCAACTAAAATCACCTAAATTAGAAATAGTTTCAAGGGATTTTGTAATATTTTCGTTTATGTATGAGGTTAATTGTGACTTTGTTAGTCGTCATATCGATCAGGGACAAACTAATAACTTTAAATCAAAGAAGTTTGAGGCAGCAGAGCCGTGAAAGTACACAATTCTGCCACCTACAGGTGGGAGTTAGTGGTCAGACAAATCCAATGTTTTTGACCATTTCTTTGAGGAAAATTTGGAATTAGTTGATTTTATGTGAATTTCCACAATCAGAGAAAAATGACTGATGTAATTTAGCATCTGGAGTGTTGAGGGCCACACCAAAAGCTATGGGGGGCCAGATTTGGCCCTCGAACCTTGAGTTTGACAAATGTGCTATAGAGCAAGTAAAGATTTTGACAATGTTTGAAAAATATTTGCAATAAATTCCCAATTATGTATTAGAGCAATTTTGTGTGAATTCTCAAGAAACTGGAGACACTGATTGATATAATTTGGCAGTAAACAGATAAAAGCTGCATTGATTTGATGCAGCTTTTATTATGTAATCATATTGATTACATAATATGATTACATCATATTTAGTCAGGAATTGAGAGGGCCACATAAAACGCTGTAGCGGGACAGATTTGGCCCACGGGCCCCGAGTTTGGCACAAGCGTAGATTGTATCTCTAAAAGAAAGAAAGTCAACATTTGCTTTGTTTTTATCAGGCAGCATTGTTTACTTTCCTGTCCCTCATTAAATAAACATGATTGATTGATGATAACAGAGACATTCATCTTTTGGAAAGATGTTGATTAAATCATATCAGTCATCTCCCATGAGCCCCAGCTGTTACCTGTTGTTGTGGGTGTACATGAAGTCAGATTTTATGTGCCTGATTTTGCCCCCAGGACTGAAATGTTTTTGTGCCTTCATGCATTTGGCATTTCCACAAATGTGCAGTTCTCTCCACCCTCAGTGCTGGCCGACTTACCGAGACAGAGCTGAGTAATAGAGGAGAGAATAGATTCAGACACTGATCAGCTCCCCCACTGGGCTCAATGAAAACATTACTAAACTGTAGAAAATCCTATTACCTCAGCTGGAGCCCAGGGAAAATAACTTTGATCATTTTGATTTGGACATCTGATTTGAAAAAATAAAATTCTCAATGTGAGAACAAATTCAGGCTTAATAAGGAAAGATAATTTGGAAAAGGGGGTTGAAAAACATGAGGTGTCAGTCTGGCTGGATGCAGTCATACTCAATCAATTAGAATATTATTGAATGATTCCTGAAGCAAACCAATAAAATTAGGAAAAAACCCCATCAACCTTGTTATATCTGCATGTTCTTCTGATGAATGAACCTGCTTCCTGGGATTCAAGCATCTTCTTTAAATGGGTTTAATGTCAATATCGCATCAACCAATCTCACAATTTACCGAGGTTTAATCAGAAGCATGAAGTTCAAGTTACTTTCATAAAGTATCAAAAACTAATAAAAAAAAAAAAGCCACTATACAAGAGATGGAAGACACAGCACATTAATATGAGTCAATTTCTACATTTAAATAATGAAACAAGAAACAAACAAGTCACTGGAAACCACACGCTATCTGCAAACCGAGAGTAAGGAAGGAGTTCTCACAGCGTTAAAGTGTTTATTTTCTCTGAGCCACATGCAGTCCTGCTCCATGGTTCAGCCACTTCAGCTCCTCTCTGGAGGGACAGCAGCTTTAGCGCTCACACCAGATCCATTATCCCTCAGGTCATTTCTGCCACAGCGAGTGGAGCAGGGCTCTCCTTCTTTTGGGATGTCCCACGGCCGCCTTAATTTCAATTCAGACTCGGGTCACTTTCTGTGAAGCGTTGGAGCTAAGAAGAAACGTTTCTGAAGACTTATCTGACAAAAGACAGCCTACTGCGTCGGAGACAAATATCTCTCCCTTAGTCTCTGCTGACTTTTTTTTTTTCTGACACTGCTGCATTTATCTCACATATACAATATAATATTTTTACTTTGATATCTCTCCAAGTGAGCAGTTGTTGTTCCTGGATGATATTGTCCAGATGGCTTGGTCCATTTTAAAAGTGCAGTGTGAACCAGAACAAAACTAAAATGAAGGATAGAAATCTATCATTCCCCTGCCAATATGAAGGAGTCCCTTGATGCATTTTGGAGTGAAACAACCTTTAATTAACTCTGAGTCAGAATGCTACGAAGAATCTTCATACAATCCAGTGTTTTGTTGCAAATTTCCAATTTCAAACAACTAGATGAAACCCTAGGTGCTCCTTCTCTGAATCCCATTAGAGCTCTATCTTTGGCACTCCAGTATCACAACATCAGCAAGTGACACAAAATACTTGAAATATGTTTTCATGCAGTGCTTTGTGTTGATTAAAGCAATAATGCTGAAGATGAATGCAGAACCCCAAAGCTACTTACTTACTGCAAACATCGTTTCCTCTCCTGGAATATTCCCAGTAGGATCGTTGAAGACTTTTCTTCTGCGGCAGGAAAAATTTAAATACAACAGTGACACTACCGCTAAACAAAAGAAAACATTAGAGCAAAAATATGTGTCTGTACGGTGACGTGAGATTCCTCAAACTGTATGCATGTCTAAACCTTTTGCAGAAAAATTACCTATGTGAAGAATAAAAATGTGATAAAGATTTGTAGGTGAGAAAATGTGAAGTTCTCTCAATACAAGATTAAATTAAAGGGAACAGAACAAGGCAACAGAAGAACATGGAGAACATGGAAACTCCATGCAATATGACTAAATGCTGCCTGGATGCAACTGTGAAACCAGCTGCAGCTACATATAGAAGCTCAATATTTCTCATGCACAAATTTCGCCGGTTGCTCAGCTGGACGAGGAGAAGCAATTGTTGCCTCAACAATTAAGTACCATAGAAAATGAATGTAGAAAATGAAGGTTGATGAGCCCGTGTTTCTACAGCGGACCTTCAGTTTCCTCGGCTTCCTGTGCTGCTTGAATGGTCTGGAAAAAGTGCACATTTAATTTAGAGCAGGACCTTGAGGAAAGCAGCAAAATAATGGTGGGAATCATTGAGTTTTTCTGTTACTCTGGTACCCGCAACAAGAACTGTTTATCGTTAGCGTAATATTCATTGTCTTAGGGCTACGAGTTGCTTTACTCACTTTTCAGAGCAGCACCTGATGTACTGAACTTGTGTTCCTGTGTGTCCTGACTGCAGATGTCAACTCTGCAGACGTTTGGCATGCATAAACATAAGAGCAGGAGTGTAAGGGAAAAAAAAAATAGGCTGTATCTGAATTTGTTACTGACTTAATCATCTGCAGAGCTGCTTCACATCTTCAAACTGAACATCAGAGGTATTTGCTGAGGCAATCTGTCACCGTAGAGACGCTTTTCTGCTCTGGGGTTCTGTAATAAAACAAACCCCTTTGCCATCACCTCACTCTCTCCCCTTCTCCGATTCTTATTCCGTCTTGCTGGAGTTCTGTAATGAAACGAATCTCTCTTCAGGATGTGGGTCAGTCTGCCTCTATTCTCCTCACAACCCTCCACCGTTCTCTACAGTCTGGCTCAGATGGACTGCTCCATCACTGTCACAAGGTGCCAAGATTGGATGCCAAGGTCGCTAATAAAGACGAGAACCACATTTCGCTGCCTTATAAATACTGCTGCCCAGTCTGTGTGTTTACTTTACTGTGTCTGCAGGTGTGTCTCACTGTAAAGTTTGAGCCTGTGTTGAGCTCACATAAACATTACCTGTGCTATTAATCTAAGTCAGGATTTATATCTCAACAAGACATTATATATAGGCACAGCATGTTTTTGATGTTGTGATCAGTCAATTATATTTTACAAGAAGATCATTTACAAAAACAGAACAATCAGAAAACAGTAACAGTAAGCAGATTTGACATCATTGTGATAAAAATGGAGAGATTTGAATGATAAATAATTAGAAATACCAAAGGGAAAAAAGCTTTGGGCTGCCTAACGCTAACTGATTTGGACTACCATGGATCAATGCCAAAAGTAGATGGGCTCTCAGACAGATGACTGACCTCAGTAAATACAACCGTCATTAAAGTCTGGCTCTAATGTCTGTGGTGCACCATAATAAGAGGTCAACGAGGTTTTGCAAAGTACAAATTACAAGTCAACTCCTATTTAGATTATTAGGTTTTCTTCTGGGCAAAATGCCACTCAGCTCCAGGCGATTCCCGATGCCACAGAGCAGGTGTCGACAGCAGATTTTGTTTCGATCATAGAGCCGTTCTTGGCCAAAAGCGATTCAATCAACAAAGATTGGATCAATAATTATTGTGGCATCTGTTTATAAGAAAAAGTTTGAACTCACAGTGAACACAAAAGCGCTGCAGGTTATTGAGTTTCTGCTATTGCAGCATCTATATATATATGTATATATACAATTTTGCTTCATATTACTATTATTTATATATTTATCTATTTATTAAATCATTCACAAATTTCACGACCACAGCTGGTACACTATCAAAATTTGAGAAGAGGTATCCAGTCTGTTTATAATGTTATTGTGTCCATTGTTGTAATTTTATATAATTAATTTGTTTTGCTAGCAGCTTACTGCATTTTCACCTTAACTCTGAAACTGTTACAACCTTTAATGACCCTCCAGGTTTCAAAATATGCATGTCTATGCAGGAAATACCATTTAACTTGAATAGAAATCCATTGGTAAAGTCGAGAGGCAAAGTAACACTGGGGTTGTTTCTGCCTTTCAAACTTTTAAACACAGAAGATTCTTTTGTGATTGATGACAGTTACAAGTAACCCATCTTTATAATGGTTTACATCAAATATTTTCTGTGCTGAAGAATTAAGGCATGCAGTTAGACAGCAGCTAGAAGAAGGAACATGAATAATAGTCTTTCGTTGTATCACATATGCAATGTTTTTTTAGTATTTCATTTATTTTCAGTTATTTTCTTGCACACATAGTAAAAATACACACACACAATGCTGAAACAAAACAAGACATAACTTGTTTGTTTAGAAATAGGTGAATAACGTTTAAATTTTTGTCAATTGCAAGAAAACAAAGCATAAACTGACACATGTGTAATGTAGCTATAATGAACTTTTCCACTGGTGTTTTTAGAGGCTACATACAGCCAAAAGTGGAACCAGAAGTGCACAAACAGATGAGTGAGATTTGATTTTAATAGACGTAGACGATCATAAATCAGAGTAGGTGGCGATATTGACTGCTTTTTCATTACTCTGGAATAGGTTATTGATCAATTCTTTATGAAATTTTGTGTCTAAAGCTTGGAGAACAAACATTTCTGCAGGCCCAGAGTGCCCACAGCAGACTGTCAACGCAGCACCTGATTGGCAGGCTCACCATCCACCGCTGTGGCACAAAGAGGAAAACATTTCCAAACACACAATCAAACCGCTGCACAACATTCCTCCCATGATAAACCACTCTCTTTCTCAAGTACAGCTGCACATCAGACACACACAGTCAGAGCAACTTACAATAGCTTCAACCTTTCTCATCTGCTCCCTGCTGTCACAATGCTATCTTTGCTCATTATGTCTCCTTTGTGTCCCTGTCCAGCTGCCAAGAGTGATGGGGCCGGGGCTCCTATTGTTCCAGGCTCCGTCTATCAAGCAGCACTGCAGGCTTATCAAAATGAACATTACCATAACACTGGAGCCATCGGCATCTCAGGCGTGAAGTAGAGGAAATACCAAAGGTGAGCTGAGCAGAGACCACAATGCAGCGCCACATAATTGTGTCTTGGCATTTCTGGAGCAACAGGTAATGGAAGGCTAATGGCTTTCCTGGTCTGGTGCGTGTGTTTGTTTACATACACAGCAGAAAACGATGCGCAGATAAAAAAAAAAAAAAAAAAAAGACGTCTGTCTTTTTTCTCTGACATTTTGACTAAACTGCTGTAAATGGCCATTTTCAAAGACGATTACATTTAAAGGTCCTCGTCCACCTGGGATTTTCATTTTTATTTTTATCACAACACAAACATAAATGGACAAAAAGACGCCAACGAAACAATTTAGTAATTGCATGTCTGACACCAGCGTTTCCTCTGATGACACCTAGAGGATCGTTTCTATCACCATGGCTTTATATCCATGACTTATCGCATCAACAAGCTTATTCACATGGAATTTTAATTTAATTTCCTCTTTAATGGAAACGCCAAATGCATTTTGATATTAGTAGAATATAGGCAAGGATTTATATGATCTGTAATGGGTTCTCTCTGGGTACTCCGGCTTTTCCCCACAGTGCAAAAAATATGGCTGTTAGGTGAATTCAATACTCTAAAATGTCCTTAGGTGGGTGTGTGTCTGCTTCTGTTACTCTCCATCAATACTTCAAAGTAAATCCTTGTGACATTTTTAGTTCCTGCTGCTATAACGGTGCTCCTTCCTATTTAGATTGTCGGTTGTTTCCCCATTCATTTAATTATTAAGTTTTGCCCTACGCGTCTACAACACAGTGTGACACAAACGGAAATAAATTACACAAATAATACATGTTGAAAACTCCTCACCTTATTTACAAAATAGGCTCCTTCTGAGTGTAGCTGGTTAGCTTGTGGTTCACTGAGATGCATCAGGGTAAAACAGGATTAAATACACATTGATGACACTTGATTTTTATATAAAAAAATAAAAATGAAACCATAAATTTCAGAGGAAACCACTTACCAGTTTCCCTGATTTTACTTTTTATAAGTGCATGTTTGAGTAAAATGAACATTGTTCTTTTATTCTTTGAACTACTGACAACATGTCTCTAAAATTCCAACAAAAATGTATTATTTATTCGCAGAAAATGAGAAATGGTCAAAATAACTAAAAGGGTGCAGTGCTTTCAGACCTCAAATAATGCAAAGAAAACAAGTTCATATTCATTTAGAACCAACAATACGAATGTTGTAACTCAGGAAGAGATTAGAAATCAATATTTGGTGAAATAATCAGGAGTTTTTTAATGGGGTTCACTGCAGTGGGCTCTTTTTGTTTTCCCAGAGCTGTTTATCTAACATAAATTTATCTTTTTCTCATCACTTTATTAATATGTTTGACTTTATGTCTGTTTATCAGATCAATTTATATTAAAATATATTGAAGTTGGTCATTGCAATGTGAAAAACAGGATGTGAATACTTTCATGAGGCACTGTAGGTCATCTGAATATTAGATGCCCTGACATGCATCACATGCTCATGCAGCTGCATTAAGACGGAGGTGGAAGAGACAAACCATCTATCTCTGCAGTCCAACTTGTACCATTTGGTCATTTGGCCAAGGTCAGACTGTGAGACACAGGGTACCTCTGAACTAATGATTGATGGATACTCCCTAATAGACGCCCCTCAGCATTTTCTCAACTAAGTGAAGCATGTAAAGCGTTTGAAATGAGAATATGTTAAACACTGACGAATGTACCAGAGCCCGGACACACACATACACACCCACAAAACTACAGATGGCCACCCTATGAGCCAGCTGTGAATACACAGAAGCCCAGAGGTACAAAGGCACTCACAAGGGCACAGCATAAAATCCTCTTACAGTAAGTCTCTCTCCCAGTTGCCCTGAGCTTTGATCAGCGTCCTCCGCTTCCTCCTCCAACGCCACACACCGACAGTCTGAATCCAGCCATCTCTCCCTCGATTCAGGCAGGACGGTCACAGTAGAGGTTACGTCAAAATATTTCGTGCTGTTGGAGGTTGATTGTCTTACCTACTTGTTGGTGAAAGTCAGCATCTATGCATGCATTTCCATAATTATCTGTGGTACTTTCCTGTGTAAGAGGTCGTCAGATATTTGCATGGCTAAAGGCACACGGGGATGTGAGGCATAGAAAACAATATGAAACATTTTCCAACTGCAAGAAGACTGGGTTGCTTTAAATAAAGGTTTCTCATCTGGTTCTGATGTTTTATTGATAATCAGAGCTTGTGGTGCAATAATATTTCAAGTCAAAGGAAAGTCGGCCTTGCCATGGACTCTAAATTGGGATTAGAATAGATTTGGTGAAGTTAATTTGAGTCCTGGATATCAAATTTGTCTCTGTGTGTTAAACTTACACCCCTTTTCATTTTGTAGTCCTTCCTTAAGCTGGAGCAATTAAAATATCTGCCTGCCCTCGATTAGCCAATCAAAGAAAGTCAGTCCAGATGGTCTTCATCCTCAGTCACCATGCGGCCAATTCGGACATACTAAGGCAGAGGGGATCATTTCACCGTTCCTCTCCCTTTCCATGCATGACAAACACAGACACAGACAGCTGCAGATACGCTCCACAGACATATGAGAGCTGGATGTGAGGCAAAGCTGCATCAGGGTCACCTCTGTGCACAGCATCAACTCAAAGTGTGGAATGATCCACTCACAAGAATGTACATTTACAGTTTGCTCCACCACTTACATCATGGTATTTTTTTAAATAAAGTTATCCTGAGTAATGTTAACAGGGCAGCAGTTTAATTAGACTTATTTGTAAATTATATTGTAATTTAGCTAAATGCCTCTGTTGCACACTTTCAGTCCCATTAATACATTCACATAGAGATCAGATTTCTGTGTCTAAAGTGGTTGCAGTGAAACATCCTGACTGTAAGTTGCAGCTCAGACAAACAGGCAGGAAGTACGGTGAGTACTTCCCATAACAAGCAGAATACTCATGAATTTATGACGTGTATGTACAAAACATATCACTGTTCTGCATCTTTACCCATCAGGAGAATAGTTGAAATTTCAGCTCATACACTTGAGGAAAAACCAGAGCTCCAACACGGGCTAACTTCTTACATATAATTTTATTGTGACTTAATCTTGTACAAAAGTTAAGTTTAGTCGACTAATTCTTCAATTATCTTGCTAACTGAGGCCAGCATTTACAATAAAGCTGCTCAGACCTGACCTTTTCCGTTTTTATTAAAAATGTCTCTCACATAACAACACAAAGTAGAGCAAAACTTTTGAGTGGGAATTAATACATTCAGCAATAGCTGCAAGTTTTTCAGGTATGACTCTGCAAATCCAGATGCTGTAAAGTTTCCATTGCTCTAACTTAGACAAATTGGATTGAACTGAGCCTTTCAAAATCAAATTTAAGTTCTGCTACATAATCATCATGACTGAGGCAACGACGGTAGAAGATCGTCCTGTAACCAGTGGGTTACCATTAACCCCATTATAAGTCATGCAATGATCTAAAGCGTTCCAGTGTCTCTGTCTGTATGTTTTCCTGTCCAAAACTCTAGTGTTGGTCTTGTCTTACCAAACCTTTTCCATGCTTACTGTGTCCTTGACTTGGCTTGTGTGAAAATAAAAACATTGATCCATATGAAATGGCTCGTTTCTTGCCACTTAAATCCAGATACTCACAGGGAACACCCAGCCTTTCTGAGTTCAAAGTTCACATAAACACCACTAATGGAAACTCTAATTTGATTACATTCTTTTACAGCAATGAATGTAGGAATAACTGGAACGTGAAAATTGAGAGTAAAGTGAAGTATCTGAGTGGATTAGTGACACATACGGCTGAAACCATTAGGTGAAACTCTATAGCTGCTTCTCGGCTGGTGAAACTAAGCTTTTTATTGTCAGCTCAGTTGGATTCAGCCGTTGCTTTTTTGTACTCAGAAACATGTAATTGGACACAATTATCTTCACTGCTTGACTCTAGGAAGCCTAAATCTTTAGACATGTAACATATGAAATCTTAAAATACACAAAACTTTTCATGTGGAATATTTTTTTAAAACTGTAAAAATTTAGTCTCTGCAGGACAGAAAAGATGAAAATTTTTTACTGAAAATGTAAAAGAAAATTTCAGATACGTGGAATATGATGTTTTAGCTTTAACAATTTCAGAAGAAAATGCTTTCTGTATTTCTAAGCTCATCTTTATTACAACAATTTTTATGATTATTTTATGTGGCTTGAGCGAGTATGTAACTAACCTTGGATCTCTTTAGGATTTCTGCTGTTTAATAATGAGAGTTTACCTAAGGGTTCAGTGTACAGACATTTTGAAAAGCTAAACACATTGTAAATAAAACAATAACACAAAAGTTGCAGTAGATTTAATATAATTAGGGAACTAAGATGAAAAATAGGGAAAAAATATAATTAAAAAAGTCCTTGAACCACCAGTGCCTGGATAATTTAACAAGGACGGATTGATTCAATCTGCTGTGGATGTGTTCATTAGGAGCGAAGTGTCCTTGAAATATTCAATGGAATAAAGGCTGCAGAGATACGCTAATAGTTTAGAGGAAGCTGTTTTCAAATTTGTAAACCTTGAATGGATAAACAAGGATATCAAAATTTGCTGAGGGAAAACCACAAAAACAGAGGAAATATTATGAGGTTGTTTTTCTTCTTTTCATGTAACACAGAAAACAACAAATTCCTGATTTGTATTGTTTTTAAAAGAACCGTATTTTCTTCAAACAAATCTAGTTGAGTAAATGTAATTAAATGCACACATTTTACATGCATGCAGTTAATTGTACTCATTGTCAGCCTGACTGCGTCAACACCACGACATCATGAGTCATTAAAAATAAATAAAGAAATCATGTTTTACGCCAGCCCAAAGATAATATTTAATAAAATATAAGAGCAAGTAAAACAGTTACTAAAACAAAAATTCACAATTAATAAATGCAGCTTCCATCTTTTATGGTTAAGTAGTTGCTGAGGCGGCAAATACGCCACTGTTAGTCTCTCTGCCTAAGTACATTTTCTCAAGTATCAACATATTTTTCGTTGAGACTCCATGTTGAAGTATGGTATGTTGCCAAAGAGTGAATATGAGCTCCTTGATGCCTGTCATGAGCAAGCAGAGCCCTGAGGTAAGATGTGTTTACAGAGCAAAGGGAAAGTAAAAAGCTTTTCTTTGCTACATATCCCAGCGTTGGCGCTGGGCCACCTCAATTCAACATCCAAGCTGTCCTGTCACAAAACTCTGCAAACGGCCCTGAGTCAGCATTTGTGCTTCTAGATTTACTTAAGAAAACTTTGCCCACTGCAGGTTGCACAAATAGACTCATATTGTGAGTCACATCACAACCTTCCCACCTGCATCTACAAGCACGACTGCATTCAGATTCAGGAGCATCGACATAACCCACAAATGTACAAAGTTCACGACAACCAAACTGTGTACCTTCCTGTAAATGTCAACACAAATTGGCATTTAGATTTGGAAAAACCTGAGTTGGCACAATGTTCTACTGTCAAAAAAGTGCTACGACTGCTTTATGTGAGGTGCAGAATTTGAGGGTAAAACATTGAAAATGGAAAAGAGAAAATCCCACCAAAATCCTAAATTTTTAAATTTAGATTTTGCTAAAGTCAGAGCATTGATCCAGTTATACACACAGGAGGAAAGAAAGTAGGATAAACGTGATCATTTAACTCTTTATAAAGGTTTGATTAGGATTCCTTAAAAGCTTAATTGGCACAAATAAACATCAGAATGACCAACCCAGTTTGGGTTGGTCATTCTGCTGCAGTTCATACGAAGAGCACATCAACAGAAAAGGAAGATGCTGGGCAATAACTGATCAAAGTTTAGCCGTCTCATTGTCTGAAAGACACCCAACAACATCAAAAAGTTTCAGTTTTCCAATTAATAGCACTGCTGGTGATGCCAGCAGTTTAGAGGACTAGATGGTCCAATCCCTTTGAGAGTCTGTTGTAAATGTGATCTGTGTTGCAGTCCGACAGCTTTTAACGCTCCATTAATCACGACTAACTCTTAGGGGGTTATGAAGGTTTTATGGATTCAGCGGCTCACCAGGTGAGAAACCTTCCCTCTGGGGTTTGAAGACTCATTACACCTTCAGAGGGCTCATCACCAACACTTCCTCTGCATCCGTCCACTTTTCTCACTTTTGCTACTTAGCAGTCAAAACATATTTGCTCTGTTCATCCAGTCATCAGCTCCTTTCATTCCTTCCCATCTTGCAGCCAACTGAAAGATTGTGACATGGGATGTAGAGTTGAAGTTGGCCCATCGCTGCTGGATGCCCTCTTCACCTCAGGTGGTTGTCACAACCATGTAATTGTATAATACGGGATCGTTAGAAAAGAAAGAAGTGAGCCAAAGCAGCAGCTCTTGTTAATAGTAGTGAGAGGGACTCAGAGAACAACGGTGATAGAGTGAGGAATTGATTTGGCGGTTCTATGAAGTTCAATAAGACGGGCTGCAGAGTAACATGGAAGACACAAGAGGTTCGTTTCAGAAGTGTCACACAAAAACTCAAAACTCAGAGCAACTAGGATGCTTTCCTGGTCTGGTGCACCACGGGATGTAAGTTAACTATCTGATTTCTGCCTCCTCTAAAAACTATTCCCTTGACTACTGATGCTGAGCACCAGCTGGAGGTCGCACCTGCTGGTCACACCCCAATGAGGAGAACGGTAAGCAAACACTCACACATCCAAAACCCAGCACAACACCCTGTGGAGTAAAAAAACAAAAAAACAAAAATAAAACAACCTACAATAAGGTCAATAATGCTGCAAACACCAGATTGCTCCTTATATTTTTAGGATGCCCCCTTGTGGCAGTAACATGTTTTAATAAGAGAACTGTACGCTATCACTTTAAAGATTAATCACCAATATAAAAGTAATGGTTTTCAATTTCACAGAATGGTGGTATTTAGTTTAAAATATACTGCATAACATTTCTGTCTTGTATTTTTTTTTTGACAGAACAGATATAATATTTTCTATAGCTTTGATTAACTGAAATAAAATGCATGTACATTTATATTAATAAAGATGTTCCTTTATTTCTCAGCCTTGCCGTATCTGGTGCACGTTTCAAGTTTTTTCCCCCAAGTTATCTTTTAAAGACGAGCAATAGTGTGTAAAAGACAGATTTTGTGCAAATATGGCAGATGTAAATAAGGCCCCAGAGGGCCTCAAATGGACTAGAACAGAAGGAACTCAGCAGAAGGCGAAGGGCATTCATTCTCAAGAGATGTCTGACACGAAAGTGACTTTTGTCCTTCCAAAAGTCCCTGATCAGACTCTGCTGCAATAGAACAAGCTCTCCAAATTTGAGAAAAAATTGTATTTCAGCGACTTTGTCCAGCAGTGTGAATTGAATACAGCTAGATCTGTCTAAACAGAACACTAAGATCATGAACAACATGGAGTAATTGTATGTAGCTGGTTATAGTGTTGGCATGTGCCGTCTCACTTATCTGAGCATTAAGCTCTACAGTAGAGATTTCTGAACCAGCCGAATCTGTTTGCAAAAAATAAATCACATCGTCTTTTGTCTAAAGTCTGACTGTCTTGTGCCTTCCTCTAAATACGATAGGTCAAACACTGTATCCATTGAATTTATTTCGAACATGATGGCAGTATAAACTAATAGATATGAGGAATGCAGAAGACACATTTTTGCTCCAAAATAATTTGAACATTCTCAAAAAGGAGTTGGAAGAAGAACAAAAAGGTATAAACTCCTACCATGATTTCAGATAGACTCTAATCATTAAATCAAAACTAGGAAGGAAAATCTTAAGATTTTAACAGATAAAATATTAATTTTATCTGTTATTTATTTTTTACATGGACTCAAACAAAAAAATGTCTAAATATATAAATATATATTTGTCCTAGCTCTCTCTCTCTCTCTCTCTGTCTCTCTCTCTCTCTCTCTCTATATATATATATATACATATTGTGAGAATTACCTCCTTATATTTTCTTTTAAATTGTATTAAATTTTGATTTTAACTCCCCATTTAACTTGTTCCATAATTTTGTGCCATGAATTAAAATAAAATTTCCATCAGATTTCCATCCATGTCTCTTTGATGCCTCGTTAAAGCCACCAATCCTGTGGAAAACAGAAATGTTTTTACCTAAATTAAATACATTTTACACTCCATTCTGTATTCAAACAATGGGTCTTTATTGTAAATTTGATAGCCCAGTGCTCCTACCTTTATTTAATTGGACACTACCAATATTTTTGTCATCTCGCTTTAGAGTTAGCAAGTTGCTATGATTCTGGATTTTGGCCTTAATCTATCAAATTCTTGTCAGTTAACCTATGAGTTCAAACTGGTATCACATGAAGGAAGCTGTTATGAAATGAACCCCAGGCTTTCTTGCCATATTTTGTTCAATCGAATCGGAGTAGATGGACGGATAAAGAGAAAACAGGAAAACACAATGCCTCCAGCTGTTGCTGAAACATGAAAGGAGAGGGGAAAAAAAATAGATAACTGGTTCTGGACTGAAGCGCCCTTTGTCTGATTAGAGCAAAATTGAGCAACTAAAGAGAATCAAAGGCGATCCAGCAGCCTTCAGGGTGAAACTCGAGCTCCATTTCCAGGAGTTTCAGAGGAGCAGAGCGTCATTTTAATGATCCCAGACAAAAAGCCTCACTTTTCCTCTTGCTTCAGAAAATGTACAATGGAAAGTATTGCTGGAGAAAAGTCTGCAAGATGACAGTGATATGGCCTAAAATACACTGCATTGGCATCTGTAGTTGCAAAATTAAAAGGTTCAAGGGAGGTGATTGCTTTACTGCATCTACTGACTACTTAAAAATGCAGTTTTGTAAAGTGAATCAAAGGCAATTCAGCAGCCTTCAGGGTGAAACTCAAGCATTATTTCCAGGAGCTTGAGAGGAGCAGAACCTCTATATCTAACACATTAACTCTGCCCATCTTTGACCTTAGAATCTGCTCTTACAAAGATAAAAACATTCTGATTATGGATACGAAATAAAGGCTTTCTTTTCTCAGTGACTTCTTCACCTCAGCACAATGACTTCTTGACATCAGTGAATGATGCAGCACACTCAGTGGATCAAAATGACACAGTTTCCCAATATGAATGAGTGCCATCTGGTAACGATTTCTGACATGCCTGCAGGATCTGTTCTGTAACTGGATCATTGGGCCACTGTCCAAGTGGAACTTTCCTTTAAGTTTCAAGAGACTGCCCAGTTCCCCCTGTCAACAAGCTTAATTAAGATTTGTTTAACATTCCATTGGAACGGACATTCAGTTTTGGAAAAATCCTACAATTTAATGATAGAAAGATTTTTTTTAAATACTTTCAAATACACTAGAAATATTTTTCTAGGCTTTTATGAACATAAATTAATAGTTTTGATGGACTTTCTTTGTGTTGCTTGTCTGATGCCTGAAACTCACTAGTCTCAAGTTAAGAGTTTAAATTTGATTGTTTTGTTCAATAAGAAATCAATCAGTAACCTGCATTATGCAAATAACAAATGCCCTAACTTTTCAGAAAAATATAATATACATTGCGGTGGATGTGGAGTCTGAAGGGGTTAAGCTCACTGTGCTTTAAGTTAAAGAAAGTTCGATGAACTCTAGTAAACCCTCGATATATTTCCTAAAGTACCAACTTATCCAGAGGTTTCTATTTGATATCTCTTCCTGATAAATTGGAACACAAACGTTTGAATGATTCTTAAAAGACGACTGTCAAACTTGAAAGAAAAAGCTCTGAATTAAGCATCTTAGATCACAGACGTAATGTATTCTACGACTTTTTGACTCTATCCTCAGTGGAGTCACTACAGCTGACAGCATCTCTGTAGGCTAGGAGGAAAGTTTTAATAAGGTTCAAAGTTATGAAACTTTTTTTTTTTTTTTACCTGAAGTAAGTGTCACAGAGAGTGTGAGAAACAGTCAAGAGAACATATTTTATGCGGATGAAATATTCCCCAAGGTTTCATTCAGCAACTCCAAAAGTTCGGAGATATGAGGCTGTTTTGAAGAGAAGCCTGCCACGCAGGTTCAGATCCTTTGTTTTGCTTTAACCTTTGGAAACACAGCTTTCAACTTGCTCTCTGCAACAACGTTCCCAATCGTAATGAAAGGAGCTGTACAGCTTTTTCTAGCGAGTGAAAAATTCCCCTTTAAGGCAAAATCTGCTGTATTGACAGAAACTACTAAGGTTGTGATGCTATGTTACTGGATTGTTACAGAGAATCACCAGCTGTTTGTTCTCTGGTGAGGCTTTCTATTACTGTAAGGTTTATTCCCAGCACCGTGCCATGGAGTGTCAATCAGGGCCTTCAACAGACATAAACTATACCTGAACAATACACACACTGTGCAGAATGATGCAAAAACTGTCCACCACACCAAGCCACAGACGTCCAATAATATGCAAATAAATAAAAATACACCAAGTAAAGCAATAATGCAGCCTGACAATGCATTTATCTAGCAATATCATATTTAAGCAAAATGCATGGGCAACAATTGAACACCTTGCAATTTAGCAAAGTTATTCTGTTACCCAGTTAAACTCAACATCAATTCATACTGCTCAAAGAAGCACAAGTGAATAATTAAAGGAAAAAAACTATTCAGTAAGGTCCGTATGAGAGAGCCTTAGAAAAGTTACATCCACTACTTGTAAATAAAGTCCAGGCAGTAGCTTGCTGGGTTCAGTGCTAGCTATTAGCAAAATAAATTATTTTACAGAAAAATATAATCATTCAGAGACACACTTTCCTTTCCTCACAAGGCAGACGCTTGTTTTTCCGTTGTTTCCTGTAAAATTAATCACAGACAAATTATTAATGCTGGAAGTAAATGAACTTAAAGTTTGATTATGAGACAGGTTTTCTTTCTTGCATTAATTTGTGTTTATTATTGATTTACTATGACCGTGCCTGTAACATTGAATCTACTTATTAAAACAAATTTATGTAGTATTTGTTACCCAGTAAATGAAACAAAATTGTATTTGAGGAAAGCAGTGGGTTTTTTTCAGCTGTTCTGATTATAAATTTGCATAAATTTTCTTTATGATGGAAAATTTATGCGTATGACACTTAAGTATTGCAGCGTGACTCTATTTTTTTTAGCTGACAGAGTCCGATGACTTTCTGATTAATTCCCATAATGACTGTTTGATCACTTGTGATCACTGAAATTTGATCTCCTGATCACTAAGTAACTTCAGAGCAAATGTAATGTGAAGAGTTTCACATTCAGTTTTTTTTATATTCAAAAATGTCACATTTGATTTACTGCTTAGCATGAACAGAGAGGTTTACATGTAAAAATAAACTGTAACATGCAACGACATTAATAATGAAACAAGCGACAGGGCGCTCAGCACGAGAATTGTTACCAACAGATGTTTGAACTCACAATAGGGCTGAGCCGGAGTTTTAGAGAGAAACCTTCACTGCTGATTTCTTTTTAAGGCATAGGGATCCCAGCAGGAGATCCACATGAGGTAACATGATGAACTGGGGAGGACTGGGAAGCAAAACCGCCGCAAAAAGCGAAATGAGCCACAGGTGCACAGAATCAATCACTGAAGTTACTCTGTGTCTGCAAACCAGCAGAGGAGATAGAAACCAGGGAAACAAGACAGAAACACTGCTAAAATCTAGTTTGAAATCACCGATGTATATACATTTGTGTGTATACATTGCAATAACGATAACCTCAGAAGTTCAACCAGTTGTTATTTTAGAATTGAAATAATCAAAAATTTAAGGGTAATTTTTCAAATGCAGGATTTTGTGCTGCGACTTCATCTGATGCTGACACCCTACAGTTACCTCTCCAGAATCATTTCAAGCTGTTTGCAAGAGATTAATCTTTTATTTAAGTCAATTAGCACCTATTGGTTGACAAGCAACTAGCAAGCAACAAGCAACTCGTTAGTGCACCTACAATTAACTTTGAAAATAATAGATAATGATCATGCTCCTGTTAATATAGAAAGAGAGTTCAAGCTCTCTTTATTCAAATGTTTTATGTATTAGGATATAAAAAATGTTGTCTAGCCTTTACCATGTTGGTATTTGGCTGCACCTTGTATTGATTTATTTAGGAAAGTTTGGGCTCTTTAAGCAATACTGTCACACGGATATAATTTACAACCTTGTTATTCATATATTCAAAGTTATTTTAGAGCTCAAACTCATGCTAGACTGTTGAAATAATGTGATTTTAATTTTTCAGTCCACTGCAATGGCACTGTGCCCCCAATAGGGGGCGCGCCCCTCACTTTGGGGACCACTGGTATGGCATATTTCAGCAACAAGACATTTCAAAGTGCTTTTTGTTGATTAATGTTTCACTGATTATGAGATGAGATGCGTTCATTCTTAAAATGAATTTAAATGACATTAAAGTCTCACAGAAAACTTCAGCAGGTTTAAAGTTTTTTGGGATATTTTAATACCCATAAGTGATCCATACCCTTCAAGTTGATAGAATGAACAGTAGAGAAAGAGCTTTGACTAGACCAGCATGATTAGAAGATACTATTTCTAAGAGCTACAGATCAAGAGATGGTTAGAAATCTTACAAAAATCTTGAAGCGCTGTTATCTGAGCACAGAAGAAGTTTATGGTTTAGTTTTTGTGATCTTGTCTTCAGGTGTCCCACCATTGCTTCTTATCTGTCTGCCTGTTTTTATTTTGTGGTGAGAGTTTGAGGCGATTGGAGCTGGAGGTTCATTCGGATATCAGACTGAAAGCACTGAATGCATGTTAAACATGCTCTGATTCACATCCTCGTCTTCTCTGCCCCCCCACTGAGCATCCTCAGAAAGAAGCTCGAGCCTCGTGTCGGCGGCTCCCGACTCCTCCGCCGTCTTTCATCTTCCTTTCACTCTGCGTCTCTTTAAAAGGGATCATTTTCTGCTTGAGAGAGGGTAAAGGAAAGAGACAATTTGCAAAGACTTCACCTTAAATCCTCACAAGTGACGGAATTGACCTTGCACTTTTACTTGACGGTTGTCAACCTGAGAGGGCATATTTAAATAAAGCTTGATATCCGTCTCTGCGTCTCTCCGTTTTAATGGTAAATTACCACAGTGATGGATCGGTCCCTGCAGCTGCAGATGGCGTTTCGTCCAGAGAATGTACAAACACATTTTAACCAACATTGATGTGCTGGGAAGAATCGATCAATTTTTCTTTCTACCTTTTGTCTAAAATAACAGCAGCAGAGCACTTAGAGAGTCATTTCTTTACTGTTAAAGGCATTGATGTGGCGGAGAAGCAGTTCTTGATTTCTTTGAATCATTAGTCCAGATGTCTAAAGCTCCTCCCAGTGAGAAGTTTGAATCTGGTCTATTTTTAAGCTTTAGCTCGCTCGTCATTAATAACTCTGGCTTAAGTGCAGGAAGGAGTCTAAAAGTAAGACTTAGTTTAGTTTTAATGAAACAAAATTGAACTCAAAGCTGTAAAAAATAAATGTTTACCTATTGGTGTTTAACCCTGTTTCTAGAGTAGAAAGTCTCTACTGATTTTTTGTTTTCTGATTCTAAAGCAGAAAGACCAAAGCGAAGAGAAGAGGAATAAATGGAGGTAACAAATCAACAAACGCAAACAGAATCAGAAACAGCTCAGACAGGAGATATGCATCAAAATAAATGAAATGCACTTATTTATCCTTTAATTCTTATCTGTTCTCCAGCCGCGTGTGTCTTTACCTCATTGTTTAAAGCTGAGAAGAAAAAAGAAGAAGAAGAAGAAGAAGAAGTGGGGACAGAATGAGAGAGGGGAGGTGGAGGAGAAAACAGGGATTTCTTTTCACACCTGGGGCGTCTGCTATTGATTTGCTTCACTTTAAATATTTGAGCAGCTTTCTTATTTACACACGGCTTTATTTATTCAGGCTCATACCGGCACTCAGGAGGAGTCAGCCAATTACCTTTGCATTATTGACAAGGATAAAGTCAGCCTCTTGTGGCTCTGATCTCCATCTCTCCCCTCGTTTTCTCTCTTTACTCATTCTTTAACGTTTCCTTCCCTCGTCCTCCTCTGCGACCTCTGCCGTTTCTCCACCGGCTCCGGTGTTTCACCTTTTAAAATGTTTCCTTTTGATTCAAACAATTGAGTCTAACAATAAACTACTGCCTTCTGCCGTTTCCCCCCCATCTCTCCTTCTTCAAGTTGATCTCTAAGGAATGCTTTGTTCCTTTGTTTTCAAGATTTATTTCTGATTGTAGTGAGTGTTTAGGTTTGCAGGCACCGGCTGAGAATTTGTTCACATTTTTCATCTGTGGTGATGAAAAAGAAATTCAATTCAAAGGCACCGAAATTTGTTTGTTAGTAGTTTTATAATTAGCAGTCGGCTTTGTTTCGGCTTCACCTGTTAAATCTCATCTTCAGTCTGTGGGAATAATTTCAGTCCAGCTAAAAACACAACTTAACTTCAAATTATATTAATAAGCAATTATCAAGAGTGTGACTGACATGAGATCTTGTTACTTGAGATCTTGTGATATTAAAATACCTCAATATATATATATATTTTTTTGTCAAAGTGAAGTTTCGTGTTGGTAAATTAGAATATTATTAAAAAGTCAATTTATTTCCAGCACTGAAGTTCATTTATCAGTTGTGACTATGAAACACAATATATCAACTAAATACACAGATGGATGTTTGAAAGCCTTTGTTTCTGTTAATTATGATGCTTTTCCACTGAATGAAAGCATGATATTTAAAACTAAAGCATAACAAGGAAATGTAACCTTAATGAAAGTGAATAGGAAAAGCCTTTATTGTCTCGCACTTGGGAAATCCAGGAAATACATGCTTAAATCTTGCATTACAATATTGCATAACTTCACAATACTGTATGTCGTACTGCGTCTTGTTTTGTTATAAAGTCCAAGAAAAATATACTTAAGTTTGTTGTTGCAACTTTACAAAATCTGAAACTATTTAATGGGATTCAATACTTTTGCATTGCACTGGATATTAAAAATAATGTCTGAATCTAATTCATTTCTGACCTGATTTGCAATTGGATTGAACTGGTATGAAGAGGCTATTTGTAATTAAATTTAAGGTGAACCTGAATGGTCTTTTTTGAGACAGAAGGGTTTGCGCCTGGATGGCGCCATTGTCTCCCAGCCAATCAAAATGCAGGAGAGAGATGAAATGCAGCTCATATTCAAACAAGGCACATCATCTACTTTCCCTTTTCTCAGCTTCATGCAAAGGGCTCCTACCGCCAATTAGCTGCACAACCTCCTTCATTATATCGCCCAGGGCAACTGCCCATATCAAACACTTTTGTGAGACAATTTTTTTAAAGCTGGCAACATGTTTATGAAGTTAATTAAAAGGACTGAGATGGTTTTTTCTACAGCAGTATAATGGGTTCAAAATCTGAAGGCACAACACCTACATAACAATTCATTAGTCTTGATTGTAGTCTGAGTGACATGTTCTTATAGCCCCTTTGCATGAGACGTCACTCTATTCGAAACTCCGCCCACTCCGCCATGACGGACGTCAAAATAATCAATGCGCTGCTGTAAAGCCTGTCAAAAATGCACACCTGGCCGCCTACTATCACTTTTATTACGTTGATTTTGCATTAAATATGATCACGGGGGGCTGCGCGGTTGGATACAAACCAAACTTGTAATTTTATTGTATAACTTTTAATGAGGAAAGATGTATAGCAGCCGTCAATCATAATAACTGTCAGCACTCAGTGTAACCGTAGATTTGCAGCAAACACTTTTTACAAGGTAAGAAGATTGACGTTCATATACTTAATATGATTGGAAAGATATTAAATATTTTGCATCTCGTCTTTTACACAGTTTCTCTGGTTTAAGGGGAAACGCAGTTCTTAAACCACATGACATATCATGTGGTGTGAATTCAGGAAAAATGGGTAATTTGATCAACACATCACGGGTCAGTTAAGCTGGACATTTCCACCTTTTACAAAACCTGCTGTCTATAAGCCCCGACCAGGTGTGTTACATTCACAGACAAATTTGTTTGACTCCAACGAGCATAAACTAGCAAAAACAACATTGGAACCTAATTTCAGTTGCTCTGTTCAATCCTGCCGTCCCTCACTTCCTACGTCCATCACGGACTCTAAATCATTCTAGGCATCGTCAATGAATCATTCTTAAAAGATTGTCTGTTGGTCTGCAGCTCATGTGACCAAATCAGCCGAGGAGATGAAAAGTTAAAACTTAACCTAACTAGAGATTGTACACGACCTTTGGTTAGGCAACCCCAAGATCACTTGTAGAAGATAGTCTCTGAAAACATTTATTAAAAATATAGTCAGTGTTTTTAAGCAAAATTAAGCTGACTGTTCATGAATGACCCAAGGTATTAAAATTTACCACAGTTTCAACAGGTTGACCATCGAGTGAAACTGGAACCACTTTTGTTTATCTCATTTAATTAGCTCTACTTTCTAAAGGAAATGAAAAGGTAAGGTGTTTTGTGAGGGATGTTATCTTTTACGGATCCAACAATGCCAAAATTAATAATAAATAATAAAGACTTTGTGGTATTCTGATTTAGTAATGCAATTACTGGAGTTAGTTGTGCTACCACCGCCACACCACTAGAGGCAGTGGCTAGCCCGAAGAGATGCAACTGAGGAGCAGATTTTGAAGAACACCAAAAGCTACAAAACTGTGTGCTGCGCTGAAGTAAATAAAAGAAGTTTAAATACATGTTGAGAGTGAAACTCATTCCTAAAGATGAAGCTGTATCGCAGATTTCAAAAGACAATAAAAACAGGAGACCACAGATAATATAGAAAATAGCGCCCCCTTCTCTTCCGGAGGGCAACTGTCCCATTTCCAAATAAGACTGACAGCGACCGTCCCTCCCCTTTCTGTTTCTTGGCAATGTTTGCAATAACAGCAACAAATCATTTCTCATGTATAAAACATTTTATTTATCTGAATTAAATGAACTCACTGGAGTCCAGACAAAACATTTGATCAATAAGATACATAAAATATTCACATCAACATAAAAAGACCTGTATGTAATTATTTTTCTCAGAGTGTTGGATCAAAACAACCTCTCTGTTTGTCTTTTTTCTGCCTTGAATGCAATTTGTGGTCTTCAGACACAGCTCTGTTTAATACCCCATATAGTCACCTTACAATAATTTTTGTTGCCTGAATCATCTTTTGACTGGAAGAAGGGCATTTCTTTTTTTCATAATAATAATAATAGTTTATTTTAATTTTTCTTGCCAAAAATGACTTTGGGAAGGTGATATTTTATTTTGCTTTATTATTGCTGGACAAATGAATTGACAAATGATCAAGGATGCCTATTACTGTCCTTGAAAAAAAGTTTTTTTAAAGGCTTTTCCATGTATGTTAATATCTAATCTGTGAGATAGTTGATGTTTTATGTCCTTTTCCTTTTGATAGAAATATACCACAAACGTTTGTGCAAAATGTAAAAACAAAATAGGCCAAACATTGGCTGTCTATCTTTTTCCATCCCTTCTTAGATATAAACAGAAACTTTCCATAAAAAGGAAAGAGAGAAAAAGTACATCCAAACTATTTGATTTTTGCATAAAAGACTTGAGAATAAACACGTTATCACTGAGGCTCTTTAATGTGCATGCATTTGAAATTTTAAATCAACAGTTTTGATTTAAAAAATATACCAGTGTCTATTTTCTTACTTATTGGAAGGAAAAGCAAAATAAAAAAAATTCCCCCCCAAAGTATTTTATTAACCCTTTCTGTTTTTGCGATATGCAATTTTTAAAGTTTGTGCTATTTTGAGAAGGTAACTTAAGAATGAAACTCTTAAATAAAGAGTTTCACAGATTAAATGTAAAAAATCCCAACAAAACAAAAACACACATGCCAGATCTGGTAATTATCTTTGCTGGCAGTGGAGGCGATTGAGACAGCAGCGCATCTGATGTGAAGTGAAGGTAGATGCACTCCACCTCGATAAGAACAGCCCAGTGGGGATCTGACCACATGACCACCCTCTTTTTCATGCACTTCAAAAGGAAGTCGGCTTCATTAAAGCTCCGTGCCAGGAAACACGAGGAATAACTACAAAGAGATGACGGTCTGCCTCTGCCTCTGTGGGGAAGCTCTTACAAACACAAGCCCACAGTGCAATTCGAAACAACAATTCATACGTTCTGGTGCATGAACTGAATATTAAAAGCATTTTGCAATAAATTTAAATGCAAAAATCAGAGGAAGCATTAATTAGGAACCTGACGGTGTGCGAGCTACTGATCAATCAAGCAGCATGAAGGCTCTTCCATACTCACTGAACTTAAGTTATGCATTAAAAAAACTGACGTAAAGACAAGACAAAAGCAAATGAAAAAAACTGATGAAGATTGAATATAACGTCTGTGTTTGCAGAATACGACTGTGTGTATGTAGATTTAATGAAAGAGAGCATTGAAGAGATGCGCTCTGTGTGTCTGCATCTACATGTTTGCTGATTTGTGCATGCTACTGTGACCTCACATCTGCATTTGACAGCTTTCAGGTAAATAATGGTATTTTATGACAAACGTGCTTCGAAAAATGATGTTATCTTCTCTGGCTTGATAATTACTCAGCTGTGTATCAGTCTGTTCTTGTACTGTTTGTTATTAAAACAGCATAAATAATACGCTCAGATGTGGCTCTAATTAAAATTCCCTAACAGCTGAAAGGCTAAATGGATCTGATTCTACGCCAAATAAAGATGCTCTGTAGATTTTAGCTTCCATTCAGACAGTAAACACAGCCAACCAGTAAAAAAAAAAAATGGTAAAAACATGACACACACACACACACACGGATTCAATAATATAAATATAATATAGTGATTTAAAAACTCAATTTAAGAAAAGCGTTAAACACACAGCAAGTGAATTACTGACTTCATTTGCATTTTTTTCAAACTTTCTTAGTTTGTATTCATATATATACTGTATGTTTTTACTTTGAACCCACTTTCATATTTGCTAAAATAACATGGGTTACATTTATTTAAAAGAACAAATAATTATCTTCCTTGCACTTCACAATTATCCATCACTTTTAGTTTGGTCTGTCAGATTGCTGTCTGATAAAATACATTGAGTTTTTCTTTAGGTTGTAATGTAAATAGATGTGAACCAGTTCAATGCATATGAACTTATCACAGCAGATTCCCAGTGTCAGTGTTTCTGAGGACAGCAGTTCTCACTAAAAAGTGGAACAGCATCCACTGAAAAAAAAAAAAAACTGCAGTGGAACCAAGATTTCAAGATTTAATATGGCTTCTTTGAATTACTTGGAAGAGCATTGATTGCAGTGATATTTCAGTTAATTATTAATTACCTTTCAGGTCACATTAATTCTGAACGCTTCCTCACTGCACTGCTGACAGACTGGCAAAAATAAGAGTCCTGTTTTGTTTGTCAGAGATGATCAGGAGCCTGAATGGTGAATTATTCATCTGTTTCTTCTGCTCCCCACAAAGAACACGCTGTTTAACCCCATCCATGTTTGGTTTAATCAAGACGCTGGCATACAGTAACTGTGGAGACCATAAATTGTTGATTATTGTTAGAAATCAAATAGCAGCATCAGAGTAGTGAAAGTCGTGTCCTTGAAGTGGAAGCAGAGAAGCAGTTTTAGAGATGGATGCTGCGGTAATGTCTCCTACTGAGGAATCAGTATCGTACTGCATCAGGCGAGGCATCACAAGCTTTACAGCCGGCTGTGACTGTGACTGAAATGAATGCAGGAGGTTCTCCTCGCTGTCATTTCAGCTTTCGTAATGTTACTGGAACGACGGCTATTCTCTTTGGTAAAACTGCACAAAAGAAATCAATTCAAAACAAACAAAAAAAGTTTCATTTGAGACAGAAAACACTTTCTAGTAAATAAATTGGCTCACAAAACAATTTGAAGACGATGACGTTGTGTGTTTTGTGGGCTATATATTTTGTATTATGTATTTTTCCCAGGATTTATACATTTCTTTCATTTATTTACCAGGAAAAAACTCCAGATTTTGCTGGAAACGTAGCCTGGAGATATTCTTAAACCTTTTCCTCTGTAGGATTGTGTCATGTGGTACCTCTGCATGCACAATAGAAAAGATAGTGTATGCCCTTCAAATAGGGAAGATGCTGCTGCTGCTGCTGCTGCAAAAAGTCTCCATCTGGTTGTAAAGGTTCTGTGAAAGTCATTGTGCAAGTAGATAACTCAGTTAAATGGAAAGCCCTGAGTTGATAGGTTGATTAATATCGGATGGTCCCTATAAATCTTTGCTTAACCTTCTTTGGTTTGGTTTCACAGGTACTTTGAGTACAGGCGCACCAATTCATTCAGTTCAGAATGACGGTGATACATGATGCTTCACTCTCAGGAGCGATGAGATATTCAGCTGCTTTCTTTTAGAAAATATCTGGGTTTATATACACAGCAGTCGAAAATATATTAAGAGCCCACTGCACTGAACCCACTGAAATAATGTTTTCTAAACTCTTCCTGAGTTAAAACATTAGTGTTGTTGCTTCTAAAGAACATGCACTTGATTTCTTTGCATTATTTGAGGTCTGAAAGCCGTGCATCGTTTTGTGACCGTTTCTCATTTTCTGAAAATACATTTTTGCTTGGATTTTCAGGCATGTTGTCAGCAGTTCATAGAATAAAAGAATATTCGGTTTACCTATGAGAAGTAAAATCAGAGAAACTGATCAGTTTCAGTGGTCTGTAATGTTTTTTTTTTCCATTAATGCTTTTCAAGTCATTAATGGTTACATGGTAATAAAGGGAAAACAAAATTTTATGCAGAATGCCGAGTGTTCTTGAAAATATTCTCAGTCAATAAATATGCTCATCTCTGCTGCTGAGTTTGTGCATAATGTGAATTAATTCATTTGCAGTGTGAAATCTTTGTGCTGGTAGATTTTATTGGAACCTCGCCTTCAGCTGCAGCCCCCTCAGCTGTGTGTCCATCCTCTGCCAAGGACCTGAGATATTCGGAATGAAAGTATTTTCTGTGATTGGGATTCAACCTAATAAACATTGCTGGAAGAGCAAAAGCAGGCATTTAGAAAATCATTTTTAAAACATGAATCAAAGCAGTGAAGGTTTTATAGATGCATTTCGTACAAAGCCAGCTCAAGCCATTAAAGAGTAAATTATAAAGCTACTTTGACATTAATATATCAAAATATCAATATAAAATACTGTATCAACAATGTAGGTTATTATCTGATAATAATTAGATAACTTTAATTATTGTTGCTCAGAGTTAATTAAGCTGCATTTCCCATCAAATATATTATGTTGCTCAACTTTTACCATGAAGCAGTGTGTACATTAACTTTTTAAATAAGAGATCCTATTAGTTTTCTACTGACCTGGGTTTTCTCTGCAGAAAGTTTGCATGGTTTTCTCCTGCATGCGTGGGCTCTGTCCTGGTGCTCTGGCTTCCTCCCACAGTCCACAAACATGGCTGTTAGGTCCATCGATCACTATAAATTTCCCTTAGGTGTGTGTGTGTGTGTGTGTGTGTAGGTGTGTGTTTGCATGGTTGTTTGTCCTGTAAATCTCCATACTGCCCAGTGCCTGGCAGCATTATAGACTTACACCTATAAAAAAACCCGATCCTCAAGTAACAAGAGCAGAGACGTTCTTGTGTTGTGTTGTGGATTTAAGAACTAAAAACTTTCTTACCTGAATAAAATCTTCCTTCAGTGAAACTGACTTTTTTCGGACATTTTATAGTAAACATGATGGATTTTGTAAAGAAAGTCCACATTTGCTGAAACAGTGAGATCTTTCTCTGTTTTAAATTTGTTATAGAATTAGAAATTGTGTCTGAAGGCCATGTTATTTATAAAGCTGCCTTTGAATGATGGCGAAGGCACCGTTATACATTGTAGCCTTGTGTAATGGTTCCGCGGTGAAGAAAAAAACTAAAAGCATGAATCCTAAACAGTCAGATTACACATTAATGGAATGAAGAAGATCAGTTGTTGATATTTTTGCAATTTCCGTTTCTTTTATTTCAAGGTGTAAAACTAGTTATCCACAGCTTCTGTATCTGTAGTTAGTATAAAACCTAATTCTGCATTATTTATGATTCAAATTTGGTTGTTCCTTTAAAAAAAAATAAATGAAAACAGCGATGGTCATTTAATCATTCACAAATCTTTAATAAATACGATACATGTTTGTTTTGATGCCTCTAAGGTTTAAATCCCTGTGCAGACCTTTCTAGGAACTCTGGATGTTTTCTTTGTGCGTGTTTGGATTTTAAAGAGGAAAGTGAGGAATGCAAGCAACATAAACCACCTCAAATCTTTGAACCTTTATTTATGATTTTTCCATCACAAAGTCCAAAGACCTTCTTAAAAATCCAGCTGAGAGATATGAAGGCTTATTTATTGAAAAATAATCTTGTGAGCTGCCCTGTGTGTTTGTCCTTTCTTCTCAGAGAGAATAATCGGTGATGCGGCCTCAGACTGAGGGCGCAATCTGAAAAATATCCATCAGTGCAAGAAGGGTTGAACAGAAAGAGAGATAAGCTGTGCGTCCATCATCCTCTGTCTGAGCGCGGAGTGGAGGTTGGGTACTGACCTGAGGTTGCCATCTCCATGACAACTCCATCATGGAGTGAGACCGTCCTCCCAATATTATGGAGATGAAGCTTCAGAATAAAATATTTGAAGTGTCTTCACTGTGCAGGTAATGTGAAAGTTTACTGGCTTGAGGCTTTGCCTTTCAGTGTGATTGCTGTCAGTAGCCTCCTGCAGCGACCGTGGTCCTCATACAAACGATTCATTAAACTATCCAGCAAAAGTTCAAGGTCAAGCTCTTCAGCTTCCGTCTTAAATCCAAGTCTGTTGTTTTTGTGTTGCTCCCGTCATTATAAGCAATCTCTGCAAAGAGCCACCTGCCCTCGAAGGAAGTCCCTGCAGGGGCAAAGGCGTCTGTATTTAGGAGAGTGGCCCGCACAGCTGAACAGTAAGGGCTCCCTCTGAAGGCTGCACTCCCGACGCATCACGGAGAACGCCGGGAGGATGTGGTTGATCTCCGAGTCCACCACCTCGCACTGCACCTCCAACCTGAGGGGCGAAACACAAGCGTCTCAATACTGGATGAAGCTACAAGTGGGAGTGGCTGTAAATCATGAATTTGTTTCATGAATCAAATCTCTGTCTTTGCTCTGTAGATGTACTACTTGTTAGGCTTTTTGGGCTTATAATTACTAACGAGTTAGAAAAATGTACCTTAATCATGCATTTTTTTCCAGGAAAGGCCATGGATGTGAACAGGTGCATCGTTTCTTAAACACACTTCTGACTTGCTTGTTTGAAAAATGTGTGTGTTTTATTTCTAGTGAAAACATAGAACAACAGCTATAAATCTCTTACAAGTTAGATGAAAACATAAAATGAATTTATTCTGATTTCACAAGTTCAAAAAGTGGTCAAAAAAACTGTCCTGTCCTCACACAGAAGATTCAACAAACAAAAGAAAAGCCTCCACTGAATCCCCTGATGTGTTCCTAATCTCTTAAATCAATGTTTAAAATGGTCTAAAAATTACTAAAACTATTTCAAATATAAAAGTCAATCACAGATTTTGGTTCCAAACTAACTTAAGTATACTGCAACTGTCTAAAGAAAAACTAGAAGTTATGATTTGCATAAATTCAGCTTAAATGGCCTCAAAAACGGTATTGCAATATTTAACAATAACATCATTTGTTCCTGTTTTTCTAGTATTATTCATCTGCACTTTGAAGTAAAAGTTTATTTTACTTAGAGTAAATAAAAAAAATTACCCACTATTATCACATTACAAATGCAATGAACGACAAGACTGAGGAGGAGGAAATTAACCGAGCGACAAGAACGAAGAGCAGAGCAGAAACAAACAGGAGTGGCACCGCAAGACAAGGTAAACAAACACTGGAGCATGAAAGAGTCTGAGGAACAGAGCTTCTGTCTGGAGGGAGATGTTAGAGAAGAGAGTCGAGTTTTCCTGAAAGAAATCTTTAAAAACTTTTACGTTTGCTTGCTAAAACCATTCTGAGCAGACAAGCGACAGCTGAATTTTGGATCCTTAACTCCCAGCTACAATCGACGCTTTACGGATGTCCTGATCAAGAACCGTTTACTTCAATGCAAATCTGAAATAACAAAAATAACAGGTTCTCACTAACAAATTTCAAGGGTTTGGTAAGAGACATTTACCCCATTAATTTGTCTTAAATCATCGATGTGAAATATGTTTATTTTGGAAGAACTTTGCTGGTATTTAGTGGTCAGAATTCTGCCCAAAAGGCTTATTTTCTTTCAATAAATACTAAACTTTAAATCTATTTTATGCACAGCAAACATCACATCTGAGCAGTTTAGAGTCTTCTTGACAAAAAAAATAAATAAAATGAATTCAATTGTAAATCAATTCAAGGACTAACAGAATATGTTGACCTGGACTCTGATCCGAAACATGAAATTCGACTGGGACATAAAAATGACTTATAGAGGATAAAGGCAGTTTTGATAGTTTTGTGCTTTCAACAGTTTTGCGTTTCTGTGTTTTAGTGTAATGTCTCCAGTCCTGCTGTTTTGCCTACCCCCGCAGAGCCTCCTTGTTGTTGATGAAGCGGAAGTGAGCGGGTTCGCAGATGAAGCCAGCTGACTGGCAGGCCTCAACACAAGACTGGCCCTCCTGAGACACGAGCAGTCGGAGAGAGCTGAGAGGAGGCCAAGCCGTGGGAGCTGTCACGTTGGACGCCCAGCCAAGGGCCGTGGAGTTGGGCAGGGGCACAAACAGAGGTCTGATTACCCGGCTGCCACTGGCTGATCCCCGTCTGGAGAAATTGGCTGGAATGAAGGGAGGCTCTGGCACACAGAAGTCCTGGAAAAAAAATAAAATAGAATCAAATTAGTTTGTGCAGCGGTTGCGGTGTGAAACTGCAAACGAGTAGAAGACCTTATGCAAGTGATTTACTGTCTCTACAAGACTATCTTATTCCCCTGTTGAGCCAGAAAACGTTTTTCTCCTCAGTGATACAGCCCTTTGGTGTGCTACTTTATAGCTAATGCTAACATAACAGTTACGGTCACATCTAACTGTTATGTTAGATGGTCAAATCATGCTTACAGCGTGATTTGCTGTAAGCTGCTGTTTCCCACCTTGAAAAGCATAATTTATTATTACTACACATAATGAACTGAGGATTAGAGAAGAAGGAGCAGATGCAGACCTTGGCATAAACTGCCCTGAGGCACATTAACGTGGAGTTGATTAGTAATGCCCCTGAAGGGTCCAGACTCATTAAAGCTGTTAAACACAACCATCACCATTTACACAACTTGCAAAAGGTTGTTGGGTAAAAACAGATTCATGTTTCTTCAAATAAATGTCAATTTGACAGGAAGACAAACTGTTGCTGAACAGATGCTTCAACTTGTTCTATCAGGTGTGACAAATATATGCTTGTAAAACGCTTTGCAAATGTATTCACAGCTTTTAAACCTTTTCAAAGTTCGTCCAGTTACAAAGGGGTTAAGTTTGATTAGTTAATTACATCGATTTTAACGTGTTAAAAATTTGAACACAATCCCCGTTTCTTTAAAATCAAAACTTCCGAGTGGAGCATTTGTATTTCTGTTTCTTGTATTTCTGTAGATCTGACGTGCAAGTGACGACAAACCCGCTTCACATGGCCGACTGCGAGTTAGTTTCTGTTTCAAAATACGATCGGCTGGGACGCTGGAAAAGACTATTATTATCCAAAGAGATTGGAGTTGGTCTACTACTGAAGCATAAAATACAATCTTAATGCAAAACATGCTGCTGCAAGACCAGACGCCTTATGCTAATGTCACAGTTTACATTTCTAAAGATGTATTTTTTCTAAAGAAGTTAAACAAACGAAACACTTGAAAGTTGAATAAATATATAATTTGAAGGGTAATTTACCTAAATAAGAGATTAAAAACATGTTAAATGTTAACAATATTCTAGTTGAGCTCACATGTCTGAATAATTCAAAAAGGGTTTTTGAATTAAAATAAAGAGGGCTATTTGATCGAAATACGGCTAGATGCAATTAACTTGATCAAAAAATGTTCATCTAGTCCCACCATCACTTAAAAAGTTTGGAGATGAAGATATTATTATTATTGTTTTGTAAAACTGAATGTTTTGCTTTGCTAATAAGCTCATTGCATGTGGATACAGAGGCTCAGTGGATCTTACCTGATTCTGTATGTAAGCGTGGACTCTCTCCAGCATGCCCTCACAGGTGTACTCATAGGGCAAGTAGGGTTCAACCTGGAAACCGCAAGCAAATGCATCCAACCAGGAGGTTATTTTTATGACATTTTGCCAACATTAACATATACTTTTGTTTTGATTTTCATTGTTCAGACTAATTGCTGAAAATTGCCTCTTCTTCTTGTTAATTTCAGCAGATGAATGTTTCTATTGTCAGGTTCTGCAAAGCCTAATCACAGTGTGTCACTGTGTTGAAATTCATTATGCCTTATTTGCATACCAATAGATCATCCCATGCTGTGAAATACAAGTTTTATAACTAACACACACTTTTGATTGGCCTAATTAGCTGTGTGCTTGAAAGACTATATATCACTTGTGTTTCTTTTCATGTCGAACACAGGCTGAAGACTGGCACAAAGCTGGATGGATGTGAAACAGCCAAAACGGCAAAATTATGTTGATTAAGTTGGGTCTTAGAGATGTTTTTAAGCCTGAATGATGGATGGAAATATTCAAGCACCATCCAAAAAAAAGACAAAGACATTATTGCTCAAAGTATTCCTCTGAAAGTGCAATAAAAATGTACTGAACCAATGAATCAATGAAATGCCTCTTGGTCAGTTTATTGGTGCAGCAGTGGCAGAAAAATGATCAAAAACGTGTGGGAAGAAAATAAGAAAAAAACCTACACAGAAAGACAGAAAGAAGGACATAAAGACACAAAGATGCAAAGAAAAACAATTGACAGAATGACAGATAAAAATAAAAATGATCAAATGAAAGACAAAAGATGAAAAAAGAGATAGAAAACCAGACAGAAATAAGAAAAGAAAAAAATGAAAAAAAAGAAAGGAAGGAGCGAAAAGGATTTATAGGAATATAAGAATTTGTCGGCCAGCCAGAGATTGCTTTGTCCTGCCTGACTGAGCATGAACCTCTACATCTCACAGCGTGTGCGTCAGCTTGCGTGCTCGTCTTCACGTTAATGGCTGTAATGTGTAGGTAAGGCCCTGTGCCAGCTGTGTGTGTGTGTATGCGTGTGTGTACGGGGATATTATCTGAATAAGGGTGTGTTTGCTGAGGCGTTGTGCCTCCACTGAAGGGTGAAGTGGTCCATCAGCTCTTCCTCAGAGGAGACGGAGACAACGCCGTCAGCTAGTGCTGCAGAACTCAAGCTTGTCTGACAACACAGACAAGATGGAGCAGTGGGATCACACACACACACACACACACACCTACACACAAACACACACACACACATGCACACGCACACGCAGGAATGCTAGATCATAGATGTCACCTTTTGTTTGATTTCCATGCCGACTTGATCTAGTCTGTTGATTTTAGAAAATGGTTAAAGGGGCATGCAGGCAGCTGTCTTCCTGTTGTTTCGCTTCATGCAGGATGGACTGGCTGACTTGGTTTACTACTGATACGATTGTATGTCAGTGGAGAGAATACATTATTGGGAAAAAAGTGCAGGAAGTGGACTGAAATGAGCAGAACCTAATAAAAGTCAAGTGAAGCAATGCTAAAGTCAGAGAATAAAATGTAGCAATATCAGAAGAAAGTCCTAACATTATGACTTTATTCTTGTTCAAGGTTATTCTCTTAGTATCTTATTAGTCTGTCTTAATAACTAAAGATGTTATTACTAAAGAAGAAATCATGTGGTGACCGAAAGGGGACAATTTTCAATTAATGATCAAACATTTAGAAATGAAAAATCCCACTTTTTCTGATCAGACATAAGGAGTTTCAGAAAACAATCACAATATTTCACATGTTTGTAGGATCTCAGTGCAGGAAGACAGTTTAACTACACAAATTATATCACTTGCGCCATTATTGCTGCAAACAGATGTCCTAATATCACCGTCTAATTTCAAAGCTCAAAGCAGGAAACAACCAATTTATTGATGCCGGACACAAAGCAGAAGTATCAGCACTGGAACCTGCTGAGTGATTACAGATTAATTGATTATAACAGTATAAAACAGTCAGTCTTTTGTTAAGGTCATTCATTTTGTAAGACATGTTTATTCACTGTTGCTTAAGTTCGTACCGGTTTTCAGTTTTAATGAGAGCCGAACGCTTTTGAGAATCCCCAAACTCAATTTCTATCTGTGTTCATTTTCCCATTTCTTTCTATTTTTGTTCCCATCCTCTCCGCTTGTGTTTGTGCTTTCTAGAAAGATTTAATCTACCCAGCCGACTCCTTAATTAACCTTTCTGCTGCTCCTGGCAGTCGCTGGCATTCTCTTATTCTCTATCAGCTCTGCATTTCTCGCACTCTGTAATAGCCATCTGCTTCCTACACGCAGAAATAAATAAGGCTCTGGAGAACCCAAGGGTTGAAAAGCTTGGCTGCTTTTGTGTCAAAGTTTAGGAAACCATTAAACATAGTTTAAAGGAGGCAGATGAGGCCTTGTGCTTTACTTACAGGCTGACAAGAGAAAAAAATGCAGCGCTTTTTATATTTCTTTGAACACCAACTCTAACATCACAGAGTAAAAATGTGCTATCTTATTATTAGCTGGGCAAAAATTTCTTTTAAAGCTACATAATAGGACATTTGTCAGGCAGATATTTCTATTAAATATCAGAGCTGATTTTGTTGCGTGTGAAGATGAAAGCAGTCATGTTCAAAACATTTCTGACCCTCAGAGATGGAAAGGGATTTTATATTTCTTCTTTCTCGTCTTTGGTGAGTCTGGCAGTACCTTGGTCCTCATGATTTCCTTGACAGCAGAATCGAACTCGAGGGAGTTGTTGTAGTCGACTGTCATGACGTACGGCCTGCCTATGTACTCCTCTGCATACGGGTGCTGGGAGAAAACCTTCGGGAAATGAAGACGTTGTGTTGAACATTTTCATTTACCTTGTGATCACGAGAAAAGCTGTGAAAAAACAACATTTTGCAAAAAATACACAGATATACAGCATATTTAAAGTTCTCAGATGAAAAACGAAGGATTTTAAGTCATAGCCCTGAAAAGTTTTTACTTCTGTCTGAAAGGAAGAGTAAACCTGATGAAGTTACCTCTCTAGATGTAGGTTTTCCTCTGAAAAACTCGTGATTCAGTGAACTGTGGGGCGGCTGGAACTTCGGCTGCAGGAAAATGCAACCATTGGCTATTGCTTCAAGAGGGGCGGGACCTTCGTACGGAAACCCAAAACCAATGAAGAGCTGGAAAAAAACAACATTAATATGCTCATAACCCAAGAACAACAACTGCATCTATATCTAAAGTTTGTGAATTAATAGAGAAGTTGTGACAGGTGAGAATGAATGAAATCATTTATAGACATCACAGCCACTCCAGTCGCTTGCCTTGGCCTTACGGAGAAGCTGCTGCAGCTCGTGTTGCGGCAACAGACCGTGGTTCTTCACGAAGGCCGGGACCTCCGGCGGTCTCTGGGTCTCGTAGTACACTGTCCCATGAACCTCCATGTACTTATGAAGAATTTCCAGGAAACTGTCTTTGCCCTGCTCCACAAAAGACAGGAAACAAAGACAGGAGATATCAGGAATTAGAGATGAAGGCAGGAGGCTGGATGAAAAAAAAGAAAAAAAAAACACCTCTGAGGACAGAATGATTAAAGAGTTTGAGAGCAAGTAAACTGTCCTGAGTCAGTTTTCTTTCATCTTTGTGCAAGCTGTCTCCGTGTGTCAGCTTCTGTCTGGATATGTCTGCTTCTCTCCACATCTAACAACGCGTTTACTCTCTAGATACATCTTAAAGAAGACATTACTGTGATGTGGAGGTAACTCGGGTTCACATGATCATATTTAAAGATCCAGCAAGGAGAGAAAAACACAGATTTTTCCACCTCTGAGGTGGAAAAAATGAAGAGCAACACATTCAGTAAAAGCTTTCACCTGGTTAGGACTCAATTTCTATTGTGGGATTTTTATTTGTGTAATTAAACATAATTAAAACTCATGTTTACAGTGTGATTTAAGTTCAGTAAGTAGATAAGTATCAGATGTCTTGTTTTAAATCTTTACATGGATTTTCACCTGAAATATGGTTAAACTATGAAACAGCCAATTCACAATAAATAAATATATTTAGGTGTTTATGCATGAATCCAAACATTTTTTGCACATCAACACGGCAATAACCTTTTACAGTGTCATGAAACGGTGTTGGCTCTTTTAAATGTCTTCTGTTTATATTTGTTTCTTCTATTTCTCTTAAACATTTAAGATCATAAAATTAATTTCATTGATAAAAGCTGGCAAAGTATTGCCATTGAGAGTACCACCGTTTTCATCATTTTTCATTCTTCCAAAGTCGTCAGTCTGAGATTTAGTTACTGCAATAAAAAAATAACTAATTTTAAACATCAATAACTAGAGTTTTTAATAAAGCCTGACTTAGTTTGCAGAAATCGTCTGATTAATGTCTGATATTTTATCATGTTCTGCTCTCCACCAGAACTGCACACATCCTTTCTTATCAGTCCAAAGAAAAAAAATAATTATAGTCTGTGTCTGAACACCAGAACGACTCTTTAAAAGCATCAATTAAATACAGAACCTACAACAACCAGCAGCAGTCAGGTAACCAAAATGTAACCACAAAAAGGGAGTGCAACCCAGACCATTAAATTGATCTGCCTGCTGGTATCAAGCAGTTTACGACATTCCTCTTTTGTGTGGCACACCCCCTACTCTTCTCCACAGTGAAGTAACTAGAGGCTCTAGTGATCAATAGTTTCCTCTGTGAGGATTTTCTCAGCCAATTAGGAGATTTGCTCAAGCGCTAAGTGCTGCAGACAATAGCAATGAACTTGGCAGTGAAACAGAGGCATGGAAGGATGCAGATTTCTTAACTTCACGTAACATTTCTCTCCCTAAGTGTGTGCATGTGAGTATGAATCAGTTAAGGGACGAATACTGAGTAAGTCCAAATAAACTGGTGTTTGTCCCTTTTGTTCTGAATCTATTCCTTAAAATGGAGCTTCAGGAAGCAGCTTGAAGGACTTTGACTTGTTTAGTCGAGATAGTAGGGCATGTTAGACAGGTAGAAAAATTTACACTTGATGTTTAACAGATCACCAGAAGACACACGTCTCATCTCAATACAATTTAGTAAAGTCATACACGAGTTGACATACATGTGTTTTAGACAGTGCAAGTGGAAACCTATGCATGTACAGGAAGAAATAGCAAATAAAACAAACTTAACCTCAAAACTCTTTTTATTCAAGGCAATAATGGTTGCCCCTATCATTGTGCAGTGTAAAAAAATACATGCTGTAGTTTTTGAAAATGTTATTTGAAAATATGACTCAATACAATGATAAAGATTAGAATTTTAAATAATACCGAGTCTTATTGTGACTGAATAAACGAGTTCATTTGACAGCTAAGTATTTCTAACTCATTTTTGCTCAGCATTAATATTTTATAGTTTATTTTCTGTCTGCGACAGACTGGCGGCCTGTCCAGGGTGTACCCTGCCTCTCGCCCGAAATGTTCGCTGGAGAAAGGCACCATCACCCCTCCCCCCTGTGACCCCCTGCACTGGGATCACAGGGGGATGGATTATTTTCCGTAGCAGAAAAAAACAAGCGCAGGACAGAAGTGGAGTAACAGGTGAGAAATATATTTATAGTCACACAGTTTGGCAGATTAAACCACATTTTGAGCAAATATTTTCTGTAATTACCTGTAATTACCTTTAATTACCTGTGCTTGACGTTTAAGCCCTTTGCAATAGTACAACAGTATTAACAACAACAAAGTTCAGTGGTTTTTGTTGGGATTTCATATAGTAAATAAAAAAAAGTGTGCATAATTGTGAGCTTGAGCCAAAATCAAAAATAGTTTTCAAAGTTATTATTATTATTATTATTATTATTATTATTATTATTATTATTATTTTTTTTTTTTTTTTACAAAAATCTAAAAGGTTTTCAGGATGGTGAGACTCCATCCTAATCTCTACTTATTTTTATCGCCTTGCAGATTTTCTTCCATGGACCGTATTTAGTTTAATCCATCTCTTTATTAACTCCTCCTGCTGCCAGCACCATGTTGCTCTGCAGGCCTGAGTGACAAACAGTTAGTTTTTGGGATGAACTAAGAATGCTGGTAACACTGCAGGATTTCAATGTCGGCCATTTGATACGTCATGATGTGACACTGTGGTAGCGTGAACTCAAAATGTTACTCAAGGATCATAAAAATTATGAGCCCACTACAGCTGTTTTGTTATTCCAACCTGAGCTGCGGATCACTGCAGCTCCTCAAGAGTCAACATGGGCATCTTGCTTGTTTCTCTGAATAATGATGCAATTTTCCTGGCTGTTAGTTTAGGGAGATTTGCCAGGTTGTCAATTTAATTTATTAACGAGGAAACTTCTGAAACCAACTAATTGTGAGAGTAGAACTGGATGAATAACATTGTGAGTCACCTTTAAGGTTTATATTTGCAAGAAACTTTAATTTCACAAATATAAGCTACATAGTGTTGATAAGTTATATATGCATTACAAAAAAAAGAAAACACTTGACTTACCTGAAGCTAATCAGCATCCAGTCAGGTTCAACAGTCCACAGCAGAGGATAGAACAAAATAGAAGAAAAAAAATTCAGAAAATATTTGCAGCTAAAAAAAGGATGAAGCTAAAAATAATTACACAAATGCTTTCTTCACACACTCACAGGTAAATCATTGTACATTTTCAGGACCTTCTGATCTTTTTTATGAGCAGACATGTTGGAAAAACAGGACTGACAGACAGGAGACAATAAACAACATCTTTATAATTATTTTAAGAACGAAGGCACCGCGGTGCTCCGTCTACTTAATGCGGATGAAGAAACAGGAAGCTTCTCAGAGGAAAACTGTCTGTAAATTAAAGATGCACACTTGAGCATATAAAAGCCCCATGAAGCTGAACTGTAATGACACTAACAGTGGGACGTGTAAAATGCTGTCAAAGTTTTCTTGTCATAACACAGCAGGAGGCAAGTTGCAGTACTGCGTACTAAAACTTAATAAATATCTTGCTTGTGTAAAAAATAATCCATTAAAATGATTTCCTCATTTCCTCTGTAGTATAAACAGTGGGTATTTCCTATGACATAACATATATCTTAAAAGATTTATTATTTAAAGTCAAATGATTGAACTTCAGTAAAAGTCTCTGTTTTGACAAGCAAGTTCATTCAGAAGAGGTTTTCCATCTCAACCCCTTTTCTGGTTAAATAAATGTTATAAAGATATTTAATTTGATTCAAAAGTGCCTCCAGCTGTGGAGGAAAATGGAAAACCTGCAGAGTCATTCCAGGTAATGAACTATTCACTTATTCAAATGGAAATCCCTGGATGCCACAATTGCGTTGTTCTTTTACTTGTTTTTAGATCAACATATTTATGATTCACGTCCCACATGACAGCCAGAGGTGACCCTGTTTAGATGCTTGTTGGCACAAATATTGGATTGTTATATTTATATATTTACTTAATGATATATTAATGATATATTCATTAAGTAAGTATTAGATGACAGTGCAGAATATAAATGGCAAAGGGTAAATAGAAACAAAAACAAAACAAAAAACATCATCTGTGCACATCTTTATTTTGTGTATAGTACCTTCCACATGCTGGCTTCTTTCCCATAGACCACAGCCATGTTGTTGACTTTGTTCTGCTGAATGCTCCTCTTCTCCGTCTCGTTCAGCTCCTCCGAAACGAAGCCCATGAAGGAGTTGTCTGGTGTGTGGGCTGAATGTGTGCGAGTGTGTGAAGATAGTGAAAGTAGCAGAGTGGTGAGAAAAGCGAAAGGAATGCAGAAACAGACAAAAGAAAAGTGAGGAAAAAAGTTTTATTTAAAGAGAGAGAATAAGAAGGATGCGAGGAAAATTCACTCCATTGTTTTGCACTTTGGCTCATTGGTTCAGTGACTGTGAGTTTCGCCTAAGTATTATAAATTGTGACTGTCACACAGCCAGCTGTGGCTGGGAATGGCAAAGTCTAACACAGAGATTTATATAGTAAAATGTACATGCTAAATACATTTATGTGTTTTGTTCAAGCAATTTGACATGATAAAAACGAAACTGCAAGAATAATCCTCTGCTACTGACTTCTTTTTTTAAGCCAAGTGCTTATTATTCCCCCTTTTGCAGAGCACATTTTCGAGTATTGAAGAACTGTAATAAAAGCAGCGCTTCATAAGTATGAAGGTTGAGTCACTCATTATAGCTTTGGCCAGTGTGGAACGTGGGTGTCTACAATATGCTGTATATTGTCGATATAATGATCCTGCTGCTGAGTGCCAATGATACAAGGCTGCTGACAGCTGAATGTGAAAGCACGAGACAGTTAAGTAGTCAGTGTCTCAGCCGGGAAGTGAGGAGCCAGACGGCTCTGAGGGAGGATCAGACCTATTGTGCAGTTCATAAGAGGAAAAAGAAAGCGATGAGAACAGGTACAGCTTAAAGGGACGCTGTGCTGAAAATAGAAATGTGAAGCACACTCTTCAAATGAAAGTGAACAACCAGCAAAACCTGTCAAAAGAAGTGAAAAGACTGGTTTGAAGTCACTTCAGGTTGATAGAAAGACATTTTTAATGGTTGTGTGCGCGCCTACGGGTGTTTAATGCCACAAAGAGCAATTCTTAATATGAGACGATATTCAAGTCTTTAAAAAGGGAAATATTTGAAAGTGAGGCAAAGCAAGGCGATTTATTTTCACCAACAGTCCTTTAAATGATTAAAATGAATATAGTACGACAAAGCAAAAACATTAAATTGCAAAATAAAAGAGAGCAAAGGCAGTATTAAAACAGACTCCATTTTATGATATTCTAGTTGTTATTAATCAAAGTCTCGATTTAAATGAACTCAGAGTTTGAGCTGTTTTGCAGTTTTCTGGAACTTTGTTCCACATCTGAGCTGCATAATAACATGTTTGGTTCTGTTTCTTGAATGAACCAGAACCAGAAGACCTGAGAGGTCTGCAAGTTTGACACAATGACTTTAATGTATTTGGGTGGAAAGCCATTCAGTGATTCACTAACTAACGTATATTCTCTGGGAAATAACACCTGATAAGAGGAATGAGTTTACTACTAGAATCCGATTGAGCGCTATGACAGATAAAACATTCTTAAAGAAAGCTGTGGTAAGATATTGAGACAACAGGAAAGTAAAGCAAATGTAAAAAGATTAAACTCAGGAAAAGACTCTTACGGAACATGGTCATATACTGCCGGGCGTTTAGGTTCCAGTAGCCCCAGTTGGTCCGATAGCCATGCAGGGTTGCATACTCTTCATGGTTGTAGGCTGGCTCTGTCCCAAATGTGTCAATAACTCTAATATGACATCTGTGGAGGAACAGCACAATACAGTAACACACAAATTAAGTTTAGCTACTAAGCTTCAAAGCATTTTATCGGGATTTTATGGGAGATCAGAAAATATTTAAAAATAATGTAACAAGCATTTGTAGTGAAGGTGAAATTTGCAGCCCCTGTGCAGGATTCATCTGCAGACTACAGCCTCACAAAGTTTTTGTCTGAATTTTGTTCATCAGTCCTCTGAAGCTGTGGTTTTCCTGTTGCTAGAACAGCTTTCCCTAACACACCTTCTGAAACAGTAACTTTTGGGTGTAAATTGCAAGAAAAGTGTGTGAAATAGTTCATTCTATTCATGATAAATCTAAATGAGTTCCACATTTTAAAATGAGTGAAAAAAATTACGTTTTCATATCTTGAGCTCAAATGTTCAAGCTTAGAATATAATAATCTACAGAATCATTTTTACTTCATTAAAATATAAAATAAAAGCACTAGTTAATTATTTATGATTTAGAAAGAAAGTGACTTCTCAAAGTGAGAACATTTTCCAAAACAAAACCTTTTAGACATAAACAGAAGTAGAGATTTTTCAGAGAAAATCACACGAAGCATATGATTATAAGAACTGTATACAAAAAAGCATTAAACAAAGGCTGATGATTTGAATGGAACAGCCTTATTACAAATTCTCAAAAAAGTCAGAAAACTGAATAATGTTCTTTATTCAAAAGAATCAAACAATCCTCACTTCTGAGTTTCATGTTATTTGCTGCGCTGATGAAGGAATTCCACAGAAACCCCTTCAGATTTAGTTTTGAGGGCTACAGAAAGCCAGCGATGAATTATTAATAACAAGTGTTAGTTTCGTTTGTATCTACCCTGTTTTTTATCCTTGCCCTGCAACTTTTCACCCGCTCTGCAATGGTTTTCTGTTAGGATAAGCCGTCCCCAAAGGATATAAAATAGTTGGGGGAGAGAAGGGATAAGCAGAGGAGTAGCTGAGCTGAATATCTATTTGAAGATCAGAGTAAAGGGCTAATCTGGGTTAAACGGCTGCTCAGAGGTTCTCCAGGGTGAAGGAATCATGGCAGGGTGGCATGTTGCTATATGATGCAATGTGCAGTAGGAGCAAAGAAGGAAGCATTACTTGATGTATTGAGAAAGTTAGAAGTAAACAAAAACTCTTCACACGATTTCCTTATTGTTATGCAAAGCATGGATGCACTCGACGTGGTTATCTAAATTAAATCACAGCTCGTTCCTCTGATGAGGAAACACTCTGAAACTTGTGCTATGCTACAGAGCGTGTTGTACATGAAGGCTTGAAGAGAATAATCATAGTTACTTCAACTTCCTTACATTTTAACAACATTACAATTGTGCTCATGTGTTGCTTTGATGCTGACAGAGCTATAATGTTTGCTACATATCAACTTGCATGTGAGCAGCTAACAAATGACAGACAGCAACCATAATGCCTTTATATAACACCTAAAACAGAACATAGGTGGTTTATTATCAATGTTTTTGTTCAATTTGGTGTTTAATTTTTGATCCAGTGGACTTTAATTCATATCTCCAATTTAAATACATAAAAAAAACCTTTGCTTGGCTAATTGATTTTATTAACATAACAAACCATTTGTTATCGAGCAGGCCAACATTAAATCATCTGTCACTTCCTTTCCCAAATACAATAATAATATTGGATAACAGATTTTCTTTTATGGCAAGCAAATAAAACTATTAAAACAAATGTTACTCTATACAAGGTTTCTCCTCTGTTTTTAAATGATCCTTTAAAGTTGTTCATATCTTTGTTTCCACTGTAGAAATGTAGAAAAGTTTTTCAGGTCTTTTCATGATCTGAAAGACTTTAATAAATCATTAAATGTCTCATAAATGCATTATTAAAGATGCATCAAATAACAGAAGCATTTTGCACCTGGATGTAGGATGGTTGCTAGTGTGGCTTTAATAGGACAATTTCTGAAGGACATATTATGGTTATTTTATAAACAATTTGCAGATTTTTCCAAAATTCCCAGCAAACATATGTTAGCTGGGACTGCCATAGGTCTTGCATAGTTTTACACTAGATGCAACAACTTTCAATATTTCTGGTCAAATATTTTACATGTGTTAAATATATCGCAAAATGCACAATGCTCTAAAAGATTGTGTTATGAGGTCATTGCATTTGGGATAGCCTCTAAAACACAATTAAACTCTCTGCAAACATTCATGCACAGCTCAGGCTTTTTTGACCAAACTGACTGGTGGGATAATAATGTCTCCTGCCAGAGGGTGGCATTAGTCACATAGTAGAAAAATGAAACAATGAGAGAAAAATTACAATGAAGTTTGTGTTTTAAGAAATACAGAAGGAGGAGATTTGTTGTCTTTCCAGTGGGGATAATTTATCTCTTACTTGTCTATAAAGAGAGACTCAAGTTCTTGCTTGTAAGTCTTAATCTCTCACTATGTCCTAATAAATCTCACTCCTTTTACTTCAGCACCAAAGTGCAAGGTGTGCAAATAATTATTCCTAAGCAAAAGCTAAAGATTTTGACACCAAGAATTGATTAGGTGGTTTAAATTATAGCACAGATTTGCATTGTTTTGCTGAGCTTCTGCAATGTCACAAGATTTACTTGTATCCAGTGTTGGATTGATTTTTCTCCAACATCTTGGATTGATGATTGGAGACCAGCCAATGAAAAAAGCCTTCGTCTTAAAACCCAGAAAGATTCTCAAAGGGGGTTTAAGAATCTGTGCTGTTCATGTGTGAGAATTATGTGTCATTTTAGCATCAGGGAAGGAAAAAAAACAATCCATGGAATGACCTGCTCATTCAGTATTTCACTTCGATCTAATTCTTTAACATCATAATGTTGCTGATAAACTGGACTTGATCAACTACAGCAACTCCAGGTCATAGCATTCGCACCAGTAGACACCAGTCATGATGGGTGCATCAGTTCATGTCGCTATCTTCTCACCTTGATGCGTCCATCATACTGAAATGCTGAAGTGACAGTAGATTAGCATTATTAGGTTGTTTTTTTGTTTAACACATCACTTCTCCAGCTTTTAATAATGTGCAGGAGAGTTTTTAATCCAACTTCTGTAGTTCATGCAAAGTCCTTAGATGTTTTCCCTGCATGCTAATAATGCCAACATCTTTCCAAGACCACAGAATGTGTTTTTCCACAAAAAGCTACTCATTGCATTAGTTGGAATAAAATAAGTTGTTGCTAGATGAAAGATAACTGACAATGGACTTTGCTTATGGATTTTTTTTTTTTTTACTGATGAGAACTGATTCTTTACAATTATTTGACCAAATCTATATCATTTGAGAAAAGAGATGGTTCTTCAAAGTTTGAACAGTCTAGCTTTAAATTTGTTCAACCACCATTTTGCACCATTCACCCAACCCTCCTCTAACTTCGTCTAATTGTTGGAAATTCTATCTCACATTTTAAACTTTGTGGGAACAAAAACAGAAAAAGGAAGACAGAAAAAAATGCTCTACTTCTTTTCACTAATGTATAGATATGTAGTTTACATGAATGTTCTTTTTAAAGAACAAACACACATGCAATAACATAACACAAAACTGAGCTTGCATGAGCCCAGGAGGAGCAGACGCAGCAGAACATCTGTTTTCCAAACATACATGTTATTGAAGACAGGATCTAACTGTGCATATGAAAGTTTGTTACCAACAGTAAGAACTGATTTTTCATCAAGATACATTTAAAGGCAGAACAATCTATTGCTAAGACTTCTAACATGAGGAACACTGCAGTGTGAATAAAATACCAATTTGTAAATGACTGATGTAATATGCACAGCTTTCTACAATATCGAACATTGTATTCATGTAGCTGGAAGGTGTTTTCTGGCTCTAGCAAAAGATAAAAATAAGGATACACAATTTTTGTGTCAAAGAAAATGTGTCAATATTTTTTTACAAGGAGCTTCAAAAATGCAGTTTTGGTGTTTGTGTACACAAACCTTGGCTCATTTATCATTTATCTACTATTACTAGTGCAGGCAGTGTTGCTTTCCTTTAGTCTGGGAAGATGATTTGTTCGTGTTTGGTTGCAGACGTGCCCCCCAGATATCTCCTTCGACGCACCACTATCAGAGAAGTAAAGTCAACAAACAGGGAGAGGTCTGGGGGGAAGTGGATCAATATGCTGCTCCAATTATCAGATAAGTGGGTGTGATTTAAAACAGACTCTTATCTGCTTTCAGCATCTCTGACAGCAGCCCACTTACACCAATACACCCTTGCCTTCACGCAAACAATCATATGAAGTCGAGCAAATAGAACGCACCAAACACAACAGGGCCTTTCTCATTATTACCATGTTACACAGGCCTAATAAATTAGAGTGGCTGTCAGTGCAAACATAAAACAAAGGTAATTAAAGAGAACTGAGAAGAAAGAGGTTGTAACGCTCAGACCATGAGATCAATTAAACTCGGAAGTGTGAGAGACTCAACCAGAATAAAAGAGGAGAGGGAAGGTTAAGTAGGGATGTCATTGACCTGACCTGATCCTAAGGGTCCTTGTTACACAAGTAAATGCAGCAGTATGACACAAGGAGAAATTATAGGACAGAAAACAAGGGAAATGCAGTTTTCTCCAGTTGTAAATTCTATTTTAGGAGCAATAGCATGAAGCTACTCTCATCTATATATCGTATATACAGAGGAAAGTTTATTGCCTATATATGAATGTCGGTTCTGTAGGCATGAAACCTGATAATCTGTTTCAGTACGTTTATTTTCAAGCATTAAGAAAGGGGTGTATGAGTAGACTGGTTGGTGTGTAGACGGGGTTCAAATAATAAAAAATGGTTCCTCAGGTTGGTTGCAAGGTGCTGGGCTGGGGTTCTCTGGGGTTGCTAGGTAACAATGCAGTGCTTGTCGAATGTGACTCAACATTGAGGAAGTTTTTGAAGTTGTTCATTTTCCAGACACCAAAAAACTTTAACTTCTTGCCACAAAATGGCTGGGTGGGTATTTAAATTAGTGACGGTATTTAAACTTGGTCAAACAGAAAATGCCAGTGGATATCAAAAGTCTAGAATAAGCTTCAGTAGCTAAAGCCTTATTAAATGCTTTGAATGTTTGATCATCTGGTAGCTTTCCACCCCTGAGACTTTATTTACTTCTTACAAACTCACAGTGACATGATACATTTCTACTGCAGGTAAGGCAAATATGACCAATTATAAAATGCATATTATTTATTTAAGGAAAAAAATCTGTTCGAAGGCTTCCCAAAAATACTTGCATTAATAATAATAGAGCATGAGAAGTCTGTCTAGGTAGATGATGTACCTGTAACTGTTACTTTATAAACTGACAAATTCTGAATATAAAGTGTGGGATAGAACAAAATCCTTTCCAAACAGCAAGAGTCACATCTTGTTAAAGACAGCCAAGATCAAGACCGCACTGTAACAACTGAGCAACAGAAAGGTGAACACGGCAAGCAATTAGGCGCCGACTTCTGCAGGTCTGTGTGCTGGAAATGTGGGATTTGTGTGTGTGAGAGAAAGATAAACCATGAGAACAAGATAAAGGCAGCAAAATGGGTTGCATGCTCGGAAAATACCTTTCCTGTCCATCAGCAATACATTTTTCTTACTCATAATTGGATTTTAAAGATATATGGAGTGGCCCTTTACGCATGTAACAGCTTTCCATTCCCCAGTTTCCTAAAATCTCTCTATCTCTGTTATCACTGTTTGTTATTTTAACTGAATATTTGTTTCTTATAGCTGACTGCCTAGTCAAATACAATACGCTGCCCCCTGTTTAGGGACAAAAAAAAAAAAAAAGACCAACATCCAAACAGTCAAACCCTGTGATCATAACGAGATGTTGCAGATAAACTGATTTATTAAATCATGAAGCTTCAGACTGAGACTAAAACTGGAGGAAACTGGACTGCAGAATGAGAATATAGTTGAACTCACTCTTATTTGTTTCTGAGGCAACGACATGAAAGAGCCCTGAAGCTGATGTGGGTTCATGTTGCAGTGCTCTCAGGGATGTGCAGCTGATTATTTTCCTCCAGTGCATTCTGGCAGTTTAAATCCTTTTTTCTTGGATATTAATTCATGTTTTCTTGCCTCTTCGTTGTGCCTGTCATGGCCTAGATTCCAAGTTGTTGAAAGTCTGTAGCAATGCCAAAAGCCATTAAGCACACTTTTTTGCACTACTACACACACACACACGCACACACACACACACACACTGCAGAGAGAGAGAGAGAGAGAAAGAGAGAGAGAGAGACTCTAATTTGTGTTTTCTCTCATGAGGCACACGTTTTCTGTTTCCTTCCTGTTTCCACTTCATAAGGCGTTTAAGCACCTCTCTCCTGATCACAGTGAGCACAGAATGACAATCACACAGCAGCTAGCAGCTGCTAAGAATGAGGTAGGAATAAATGTTAAGGTTTGCATGTTGTGTTGCGTGGAGGTAGAGTGATTATTGCATGTGGAATTGCACGTTAAGCTGTCAGCATTTAAAATGCCTTTTATTTTGCACTACATGTGGTATTGATTATAATTATTATTACCCCTGCTGTGCAATGTAATGGAGCATGGCAGACAGTGCTGCACCAGCATGACTACAGGTAGCCATGCTGTTCACAATGTTTAAAAAAAAGATAGAACATTTTTTTTTGTTCCCAAATGTATTTTAACTGGATTGAACAGAATGCTTTCAACCCCCTTGTTTCTTGTAATTCAGTAATCACTCCTTCCTTATGTACACATAATGCCCCCATGACAAAATGTACAGCACTATGGCAACCTCTGAGTCGTCTAATTAGATTAAATTAGAGAAATGAGAGAAAATTCAGTGTTGCATGTTAGTGCAACACTGTAAGAAGGTACCAACTACAGCGTCAACCTCCTGGTCTAATCCTGGCCAGGGTGGAGTTTGCATGTTTGCATGTTTTCCCTGTGCATGTGAGGATTCTCTCAGGCTTCCTCCCACAGTCCAAAAAGTTAGATTACATCTAAATGTCCTTACTTATGAGAGTGAATGCTGTTCATGCTGTGTCTCTGACTTTGAACATATAACAAATAAGACTTAAGGAGACACTCTCATGTCTGATTTAGTGCCACACATGGAAGTGGTAAATCAGATTTTTCAGTGGGGGGTAAAAAGATTTAAATTGGACCATTCAGACTAAAGGTGGACCCATTGTAGCTTTCCTGTTCAATCAGCGATGTATAAAAAGCCTGACCTACGAGTTCTGACTTTGGTCGATACAAATTTAAAAAAAAAAAACTGACACTGTCAGATGTGATAAGGTCACAGTACATCTTCAGTTTTCCAATCTTAAAAACAATAAAACAAACAAACACATGTAGGTAGTGCTCTCAAAAAAAATCTGTTCCTAGTCTAAACTCAAACTCAAGCCACAGATTAGACTACAGACATAGACACTCAAAATTAAGGAAACCAGTGTCAACTGATCAGTTCAAACCTCGTTGAGACCGACATGAAAAAGTCGGACACGGATGGTATCGATGGTCAGACTGGATTAAGATCAAACACTTTGAGTGTTTTTTATTTGAACTTCAATCTCAGCATTTTCCCTATTTTTTAGAATGCCTTATATTACATCCAACATACACTCATCTTTTCTAGTCAAGCTATAAACACACTGTGCCACTAACTTGTGTTTCTTGAGTGAGAGTCCCATGTGCTGCTTCATCTGTTGCAGGCCGTGGTAGTCAGTATAAATGAGGTCAAAGGGCAACGGACCAGTGAGTGGGCAGCTACCTCTACCAGGAGGCACTCCAAGAAACCTGAAAGACATCCAAATGAAAGAAAAGATTAGAGGAGCAGAAAAGCCTTAAAGTACAAAAAGGCAGAATAAGCTGGAAAGCCACAGAGCACAAAGATGGGACATTGGCCTGAAGCAAAACATCCATTATTCACTCAAAAAAAAACAACCTTTGTGCTTGCTTTTGGCCCAGACAAGGAAGGTGAACAATTTGTGCACTCAGTAGAGACACTGAAGTTTTTTTTGTTGCTGACCTAAAACAAAAAATTTAGTGTTAAAAACTCTTTAAACTGTAATACTGGAACTGAATAATTTCATTTACACAAAACCCAGAAAAGCACTTTTAAAATATAACTCTAATTTTAGAGAGAAGAAAAAGTCAAATTGTGTTTGTATGACAGAAAATAGGAATCAAAATGATGCTATTGATCTTATATTCTTAGCTCAAAAGGAAACCAGTGCATGCTACAAAGCATTTTAACAAGACATCATTTAAAAGAACAAGAAAAAATGTGTGAGTATATTGATATACACAACATTATGTAGCTGCAGTTGATGTAAAATTGATAAACAATGCACAAAGACTGAGACCTCAACACTTTTGTCCTTCCAAGGTTCATGCACATTTTTTCTGGACAAATTCTTTACTTCTCAGTCAGTGTTGGAGAGATGGATGGATAGATTGACAGATGAAAAAGTGGACACACATTGCTGGATAACTTAGTTCCCAACTTTCACATGGTCTAAGACCCCATGTGGTTTACAAAAAGCAGGATTCAAAAAAGGAGGATATGCAAATGAATGCTCCATATGGATTCCTTAGACTGTGCACACCTATATATCTATACAACTTTATTTTGTAGACAAAGTTGATAAAGTTTGGACCATTTCCAAAATGCTGCACTTCCATCCTGATATTGTTAAGGGCAATAAAATGTCCTAGCTGTTTGTAGCCGTGGTGGATAATGATGTTGTTCTGGCACTGTTCAAAGTCTGACTTGTTATGGTTTTAATGGAGAAAATATTCACAAATCATTCTGATTTTCTGGCACAAGATGTCAGTTTAGTTTGCTCATGTACCCCTGTAGGCCTTAAAGGTCTAATGAGGAAAACAGTCATGGTACCATCCTCCATCTGTACATCTGCCTCTCCTGATCATCTCCACTCTGGGCTGTATGGCGCAATACGGGGCTGCGCATTCATCTGATGCAGATAAAGCAGGAGCTGCCGTTCCTCCTCCTGCAGGCCTCATGCAAACATACTTTCTTGGCCTCTCATTTGTAGTCTGGCTGCTTTTTTAGTATATCATCTTTGTTCATAACTGCTAGCTTATTTTAATCAGTTAATTTAAGGACTAATAGAACCCATACACGAGGCAAAAAAGTCTGTTTCCCTACATCCCTGCGACGAGAGCATTGAATTCTCAAAATAACCTGAACTACTGTTTGTCCCAAAAGAGTCGCTACTTTTCACAGTTGTAAGTCTTTTGATGTTTTATGTTTTACCAGGTTTGCAGGCTGATAGCTATAACTCTTTGTTGACAAATAGCTTAAGCTGAATCCAATGGGATGAAGAGCATTTGTAATCAGCAGTTTTAAAGTCTTACTACAGATTGTCTGCTGGATTTAGGGCTGGACTTTGAATAGGCCATTTTAACATATGGACACGTCGCTTGTTAGGATGTGAACCTCTGTCAGATTTCAAGTCTTTTTCAGCCTTTAACATGTTTTTCTACCAGAATTATCCTGTGTTCACAACCACCTACAGTATCTTCCCATCAGCTTTCCTGTCCCTGCATCTCCTAGCAGCATGCTTGGAGATGCAATGATGCAATAATGTGCTTTTAAAGGGAAAGTTTAAATTTTTTCCATCCTGTAGTAGAAGATCAGAAGATCTTCTACTTCAGGATGGATCAGAAGATCTTCTACTACAGGTTTGCTGTTAAGTTTAATTGGACAGCAAAGTCTTGGTAGGCTTGCAGTCATTGTACAATATTCACATTGTCAGATGATGTATTAAACAGATCATCATGACTTGGCAAGTTGTTTAATAACTTTACTTACTTTCTGTTAAAACCTTAATAAAACAGATTACAATTTTTGGTGGTAGAATGAGAAAAAGAGATGGTGTGGGATATATTTGTTTGATTTGTAAACACAAATATTTAAGGGTTTACCAATACACTTATTCCACCTTTTGAACTGAATAATTCTTGACCACTTTTACTATAGAGATCTGGATACTGTCATCATTATTTCCAGCTTTTCACCTTTGTGTTTCCATTGGCTGCAGTTCCGACAGACTGCTCCGACCTCAGATCTTTGACCTGTGACCTGCCTTCTCACCCTTATGTCTGTGATCGATGAGGCTAAAGGCTAATGGAGACAGTAATGAAATTAAATGCCCCTGGTGAATTTCATCTTGCTTACATCTAAACTCAATTCAGTTTGGGTGTGTTGTTCATGCAGGGGGGGGATTTCAATAGTACAGTTGACAGCACTTACAGATGCTTTGTTGGCAACTGATACCCACAATCAGACAGGAGGGAAAACACACCCATAAAGGTGCTTGACATAGTGACTGAAGCAAAATGAAAAAGCAATTGCTTCGAAGCGGGAACTGCATCAAGTGGCTGACACACAGATACGGCCACAGAGTGTTTTGTCTGATCTACTAAGAGAAACAAGTGGCAGTACGACAGATAAGCTCATCTGAAGGTTTTTTTTTAAAAGCCTTGGTGGTGCTTCTTCCAGCACCACCATCAGCAGTTTGTACTATCATTTTTAATTCATTCTAAGCACTTCTAACATATATTTTTTGTTACATATAAATGCTTAAAGCATATCGTTGAGATAAGTGTGGCTGAAAAAATAAGCTGCTGAAGCTCACTGAAACTATTTGCTTTAGTTCTAACAATTCCATGTATGTCAGTCATTCAGTTCAGTTAAAATTCAAAAATACTTTATTAGTCCCAAAGGAAAATTAAATGTTGTTGTAATTCATTAAATCTTCAAAGAGTTATTGTAGATATTGATGGCTTTTGGCAGCAAATCTCTTGTAATTTTCTTCATCTGCATGTGGCTGGCAGAGAGTAGTCCAATCAGTTGCTTCAAAACAGGCATCTTTTCATAATAAACATTTTCCTAGCAGGTAGTCTGTATTCAGGACAGAGAAAGACATGATTATGATCCGATTTTCCCAGAGGAGATCTTGGTTTTGAGACATGTGCATCCTAATGTAAAACAAATTCAAAGTCCTGTTTTCCCAGGTGGAGCAGCCGACAAATTGGTGAAATGTTGGCAGTGTTGAACAGAGTGAGGCATGATCAAAATCACCAGATATCATCACAAGTGCATTAGCTCTCTTAGCAACAATTATCAGCAACATCTTGTAATTATCCAGGTATTATCCATATGGTATTATCCAGGTTGCACCAGACATTTTTTGCCATCCTAATATTCAGTTATGAGAGATGAAGGTGTCAAGATTGGATATGAAAGTTATCAGTAGAATTTGCTGAATATCCAGAACTTTGTAGCTGATAATGCAGGGCCATGTCTTTGACTAGCCAGGCTTGTAATAGTCATGCCGGTCTGTTTAATTAATTTTCTGCTGCCACTTTACCATACACTTTCGTTTTCATAGTATTAAACAATTTTTCACTTTTTGTCAGTTGTTTATGAATCTGAACATGCAGTAAATAGTGAACATTAGCAACACAGGAAGATATATCTTTGAATCTATTCAGCTATGGCAAAACTCTATTATCTTTAATTTATTACCTGATCCTGTGAACTCTGGACATAATCAACTTGTGGGAGGCAAATCTTTGACTCTCTTGTATGTCAGACAGCAAGACATTGTTTTTAAGAGACAAAAAAAATACAAAAATCACAGCATCTTAGACACTAGAATGATCTGTGGACTAAAACCCTAAAGAACATTATAGAATAGCATGATTTCAAGAGAACACTCAGCCTGGAGAGAGGGACTGCTAATTAGTCTTGCCTCCTGCCTGCTTTCATCCTTATGGATAATGGATAACTCGCACAAATGTAGAGGGCCTTTTCAAATACTTCATTCAATAGGCACCACACAAATTTGAAAACTGGCATCAGTGGGCTTTCTGTAGCACTATTGAGAAATATTACAAAAGTCTGCCACTTTTTCACCATCCTCTATTAGACTGAATGAGGCTGTCCTTAAAGCCTCACAATTTCCAACTCTTTCAGACCAAGAAGGAGTTTTAATGGGGCTGACCTTTATCTTTTATCAGAATGTAACAGAACCTCAGAGACTCGAAGTTTCAGTCAAGAGACCTTATATTACAGTGACCAAAATTGAAGAAGTAACATATTTTGGTAAAACTGAAAGTGGAGATTTTTTTAAAAATGTTTCCCACCACAAAAACAATATTAAGGTTCTGAATAAATGCAGCTCTAGAAAAAGAGCCCATTGCACAGAACTCCACTGAAAACCTCCTGATTATTCCACAAAATATTGATTTCCAAACTCTTTCTGAGTTAAAACATAAGTATTGATTCTAAATGAATATGAACTTGTTTTCTTTGCATTATTTGAGGTCTGAAAGCTCTGCATCTTTTTTGTTATTTTGCCAATTTCTCATTTTCTTCAAATAAATACGAAATGTTTGCTTGGAATTTCAGAGACATGTTCATAGAATAAAATAACAATATTCATTTTTCTCAAACATATACCTATAAAAAGTAAAATCAGAGAAACTGACTTTAAGTGGTCTCTTAATTTTTTTCAGAGCTGTATATAACTTATTCTATTTCCTTGTAATAGTTCTTTGCAATAAAAAAAAAGATAAAGAAAAGGAGATAATTGCCTTATTAAATAATATGGCATGTTTTGAATATATAAATATACACATTGTGTCAGCTATAATGACATCTTAGTCTATAAATCAATCTATAGTTTGTATGAACTTTGTGCACAGACAGCAATTTTATTTACATCGGCCATAAAGTGAGATTTTTTTGAGTATAAATAGTCTCATTTTACCTGTAGTCAAATCTAAAATGTGCCTCCACCAAAGCACAGTAAAATGCTCGACATTGACGCCTCTTTGCATTTCAAACGGTCTATGGTACAATACCCAAGAAAGCCTCCAACAACCAATGCAGCAATTTGCCTTTGGTGGAGTTTCTCTCTTCATGGCCGGTAGGAAAAACGGCTGAGGTAAACAAACACAGAGAGGTTTGCAAACTGCTGAACTAGCACATTTCCCCAGAGCTGCACTAAAGTTAAGAGCACAATTAGGTTTGTTGGTACAAAACTGCTCATCAAAAAAGCAAAAGAGAAAAGCCAGGTGTTTTACTTGTTCTCAGCGTCATCATGTGTTAAAACTGGGTCACAGAATCTGGTCAGTACCTTTTTGTTACGATGTTTCGTGAAGACGCCAGAAGTTTTTGAGTAAAAACTGAAGTTTTCCTCTAAAGGAGTAAAGAAAGACGCCCCGGTGCTTATTGGAAATGTTAATAGCAGGACACAGACAGACTTTTAAGATGTGTAGATTTTTGCTGCTTGTGTTTATCTAAGATCAGCCAAAACATTAAAAAGAATAACAAAATCCGACATATTTAATCAATGCTTCGGTCTAGAACTGAAGCATTAAGATCTTGTGCCACCTAATCTATTCAGTTTGCATAACATGAGCAAAGGGTGCGCTAATCATTTGAGACAGATGTTTGATATTGGTTTGGTTTTCTATGGGTGATGTTGGGTAAGAAAACTAATAACTGAACTTCACTTTAAAAAGGATAGTCATTCCTTTAAAGTCTTTAAAAACAGAGCAATATGAGTCAAATTTGCATAGCAGAAGTTGGGATGAAAATCTGCAGCGTTAACTGCTGCTCATTAATCCCTTCGCTTCGGATGCATGATGATAGCCGCAGGGGACCCAGATAAGTGTCAACACTTTCAGCTGATATTCTCCAAGGAGGAGATTTTATCTGATAAAAATCTTCTCTGAAGGAAAGATCTCCTGACATCTGTGTCTGTTTCAGCTTTCATGATTAGTATGGGTAAGATGAGAGTGGGGTGGAGGACGGGAACACGTGTTAAATGTTCCCTAAAAGTGTTAAAGCAGAGGATGAAAGATGAAGCCTTTCTGGTGTGGAAATGAGGCAGACAACTTCATTAGTCCCAGTGGGAAATTCACTTTTGCTTCCAGGTTCATACATTTAGTTACGGCATTAAAAAAAAGAAAAAAGCCAAGTAACAAATAATCTGTGAAAAAGCATACAGTAAATAACAGAATCTAAATAAATCCTGGAAGTCTCTCGGCAGCAATTACTTAAGATGAGCACTGTCTGTTGCTGTTGAGCAGTCTAATAGAAGAGGGAATGAAGGAGTTGGAGAAGGGATTAGTTCTCATTACGGCCACATCATAACACCAGCCAGGAGGCATTCTAGAAAATTCCATCAAGCGAATGTGGTCAGGTTGGCTGATGCATTTCTGCAGCCACATGTTCCTTTTCAGCATATCCAAGTCCCACTGCAGTGAACTTAAAAAAGACATTTCACACTTCTTGTCAATCAACAGCAAATAAAGTAAAACTTTAAAGGATTTCACTGGATGAAATCCAGTCAAAATAAGTTATTGACCTGTTCAATAACTTAATGCGTGCACATATATATTATAACAATAAAGCAGGAATTAACTTTTGGATATTAAGTTAGTTCTTCTCTTTGAGTTGAAGCAGAATGCTGTAGCCACATCCTGTGTTGGTTTTACCGTTTTATTCTATGTTCTGCACCGTTTTGTTTTCCACTAATCTCCAAGATGTGTTTAAATTTGCACTTTTCCCATTAACAAGCTGGTTTCCAGTCCAATCTGGACACTGAGATCTAGAGAAAACAAACCATCAATCATAGGTTTAGCTTCCAGTTAGATAATCAGTAGCTAACGGAGCTAAAACTGACTTGTATTCAAAAGGATAAAAAAATTAAAAAGAGCAAAGTTGAAGAAAAATCAAATAAAATCTAAGTGCTCGGAAGAAAAAGACAACACACTGCAGTTTCCAGCTTCATGATAGTTAATTTTCTATAAGCCTCTTTTATTTTCCAGGAGTCTCTTGTATTTTAATTATCTGCAGAGAAAATTGATGGTTTGCTCTTAAAATTGGGTTTTTCTTTGCCACTTTTGTCAAGACAAACTGAAATACATTTCTGTTAATGTAGCACTGAATAATGACCTCTGTTAATACAGTTTCACTTAACTGATTGAATCTATTAAAGTTTGCTTCCTTTTGAACACTGAGCTTGCTGCCCATATATTTTGCAGAGCCAATTTAATTCTGTAAATGCCAATTTACTGTAGAACTCTTTTCTTGGATTTAAAGTGACATTTTGTGAATATGGAACCAAAAGTACCACTAGTTTATTTAAAATATGGTTTGTTGCGATTTCAATTTGTACTTGTTTGAGTAAAACTCAACTGAGCATCATAAAAATAATAACCTGGAAAATTTAGCATTTTAACCATATGGTGCTCATGCAGCTCTCAACAAGCTTGCAAAGTGAAAACTCAAAAAAATAGAGTTACTGTATCATCAGTAATGCTTTTATACTTGCATATTTCTGCATGTCTGTGTATTCTGCCACCAGACTTTAAAAGATATGTCTAATTTTGTATATGAAGGAAATATTTGACATACATTATGTAAACTTAAGAAAATAATAAAGACTACGGTGTTTCAACAGCAAAACTAAAGCAGAATTTTAAATGTGAACATTTGATATCATCCAAATTCTGTAGAAATACAAAGACGATGGCAGTCATCCCAAAACCACACATCCCATAATTCCTCTGATAGACTGAGTTCAGGGGACTCAATTACAGATCTGGCATACGCACAAAAAGAGGCCTGACACTGGCATACATCACTTTCCGTCCAAAGATTGCAATCTATTTAAAAAAAATCTAAGGGTCCCTCACGCCAACTTTCAGTGAAGCGTAGCACGTATGATGCTTTTGATATAGACGATGATTCAGGATGTTTAAATCATAGTTGCACTCTGTTCCATAATCAGGAGAATCAACAAAATTGGCAATAGATTAAAAACAAAATCAAGCAAAAACAGAGAGAATTGAATAGTTTAATAGTTTCCCTTAAAAAGCATTTCCTGGTGTTGCTAGGAGCTCTTGCTCCAGTACACAGAAAGCAAAGCAACATTTCAATACTCATAATTCTTGAGCTGCTTTCTCATATCTATAAATAAAATAGATTAAAGGCCAAGCAGACAAACACATTTTGTTTCCTGTGTTCCTATTGAAGTGGAAAAGGATGCAAACCAAATGATTAGAATTAAAAGTGACTAATTCTGCTGTTTTTACTCTGAGTATTCACACATAACACAATTTTGGGTTAGGAGTTTAAAGATGTATAAATTTATGTAAATTATTTCTTGTCAGAGTTTATGTTTTAGATTAGCAAATATGTTTTCTTCCTCAGTCCATTAGAACCTAAAACTATACAAACAATTTGCTCCACAGTATATAATGACTCAATAAAACCTCAGTAAACTCTGCATATATGTGATTGCTGAATATTTTATGTGTGAGGTTTTCTGACGTTATTCAGTTCAATACCAAATGGCTCTATTGATCTCCTGAGGAGCAATTTGGAGAGCTGTCATTAGATGCACAAAGGAAAAATATGAACAATAAGATTTGATTGTCTTCCCAGAACTATGACTCCAATCTAAATGTATGTGTTTGGAGAAATGTGGTGCAGTTGGTGAAAGAAATAAAGATTTTGCTCTAATTCCTGATTTTTTTTGACAGATTTAAGTCTCGTTTCTCATTGATGTAGTTGTCACTGTAGATGGCAGCTAAATCTCCAAAATGCAAACCATATCCAGATGAATTATTTAATATTGTGAGTAAAACCAGCGAGCAACAAAACTAAAAACATCATTGCTACAAATGTTAAACTGTTGCTAAGCATAAGACCTTCATATGATGACTGCAGTCTCTTATTCCAATCTACAGTTACTCTTAAGGTCATTCGTGACAATAAACAGCTCAAAATAATCAAAATCCAAAACTAAATGAAAACCAAAGACAATAAAATCTTCTGATCGTTTTCAAAATTAAAGAATAAATGATGCATTTTGCGATAAAGCAAAAAATAAAGAGAATTTATTACACGTTTCAACCCAGAAGTCATCAGAGCCACAACAGCTAACACCAAATCTTTTCTCCAGTCCACGGACAGTTAGCCTGCTAGTACATAAAACGAGAGATATGCCTGGAAGCGAGAAGAGGATTTTGAATGTGTGCTATGAATGAAACTTTACATTTTCAGGATAAATAGTTTAAATACTTCTCTGCTGTCGTAGTGCTTGTATTAAAAAACATATTAGGGACTTAATTTTGTTTTGTAGGACAGATGAGACGCTGCTTACATAAATGCGCAGTAAACACATTTTAACCGTGTTTTGTATGTGTGTATAGTTGGCACAGTATTTGAAGGGCATTCCAGTTCGTGCCGTCAACTAGTCATCCACTAAACCCAGCTGACAGAGGGGGCTGAGGGTCAACAGTCAGAAAGTGGTGAAAGCAGCTCAGATTATGACAAGCTCTGCAGAGTTTGTGTGTGTGTGTGTCTCTTATTATCGAAATATTCCCAAACATGAAAATTTGACAGTCTTGCTGAAGGGCTGATACATCTTCACTGTAGAACTGAGTATTTGTTTAATCCCATGAAGAAATTGACCGTCATCTTAAGCTTTGTTGAAAAAAAGTCCAAAATGTTTCAACAATTACTAATTTTTTTAAATTGAAAACACTGATTTCCCAGTTAAGTAGAGGTTTTCACATATTGTACTTTTATACGTTGTAGAAATTGTGCTCACTATGGACCCAACACTAATTTAAGCAAAAGGTCTTTGAAACTCTAATGTTTCAGAAGAATCTTGCTTGATGTTGCATAAGGTTACCTTTAAAGGTTTCAGCTTTAGAAGCATAGCAGCTCGGTTTGCATGATGATCTATTCACAACAAAAAAGCATTTTCTTCTCTTTTGTAGAAAATGTGACTTTAATTTTTTTTTCTAAATGTATTAAATTATAAAATATAACTTTTTAATTTGTCCTGTGCCGCCTTGGACAATATTGAACCCAACAAAAACTAAATTCCTGCTGAATTTGGACTGAATGATGCGAAATGACTGAAACACTGCTTTCCTTTAAATCCAGTCTAAAAGCCCAGCTGCTAAGAGTTGCTTTTGAAACATAATCAATAACACATTAATCAATAATCCGATGTGTAATGACAGCAAAATGTAATCTTGTTAATTGTGTGTTCTCTGACTTTGTATTTTTATGATGTAAAGCACTTTGCCTTGTTGCTGAAATGTGCTGCACAAATAAAATTTTATTGATTTATTTGATTGATTGACGCTATGATGAGTGATTTTACTTGCAGAGCATAACAAACCACAAAACAATGAGCGTCAGTAACCGACTGACGATCCTCGTAAACACAGTAATCAGATTTAGCAGCATTTTTCTTATTACAGAAACATTGTGTCCATACAAAACCATCCAGAAACAGTTTAGTTATATTACTCCAGCTTTGCATATTGGTGAATATTGTGAGTTCAAAACCCCTCAAAAGACATCTGATTTGTCTCAGATATCCTCCACAGTGCAAGGAAGCAAAGGTCTTGTCTGGCTTGTTAAAACCCCCCCATATCTTTTCAGGTAAAACTAATTGTATTTCCCTCCATGCAGTCAGCCAAGTCAAGACTTTAACAGGTGGTTGTTGTCAAAAATACCTGTGTTTCTATGTGAAGGGCCTAAGCACGCCCCCTTTCCAAGATTGACAATGCTCTCTAAACTTAATCAATGGGTTTTATTTCTTTTCCAGCAATTCTGCTTGCAGTTCCCTGACAAATTTCTAGTTCAGACCTTAATTATGTTCTCAACAACTATTGTTGACTGCCATTTTCTAATGTTGCAGACTGAGGAAACAGCTGCTCCTTTTGTATTGTAGTGACAAATTACCTTCATTTTCAGAGTTGGCAGCTGTTTGTTGAAGCGTGTTGTAGGAGTACTGGTAAAATTTTGAAGACAATGGTAAAATTTCAGCTCCAGCTCGAATTTCATCTAAATGTTTTGGATGATGCCATTACTTTTACTTTACTGAAAGCTTTAGTTTAAGACTGTGGCAAGTGAATTAAGTTTATGCTTTTATTTTAACCACTGGATTTGAGGATGAGTGGTCGAACTTGTGGAAAAGAAAGTTTCCCCATCAGTAAATTGTGATACCGCTACTCTTTTTATTGTGAAAAAAATTAGAAAATCTATGAAAAATATTGCTAAAATCTTATCTTGCTTCACTTCCATGAAGCGAAAACTAGTCTGATCCCTAAAGCTGAATGTATTGTTATTCTTCCATTAAAAACCAGGACGATAAAAACCAAGGATGAGCAAACACTGTTACAAATCAACCCAGTCTAATTCTCCAAGCCAACCAAATGATAACTGGGTACATGCACAAATACCTTCACATACTCTGTGATCACCCAAACATCCATGTAATCATCTGTTTCCACGTTTGCCCTTGATTACTCCTATGGAGAGATAATATTTGAGCATGTTTCTTACCCAAGACACACACATCACACACACACTCTACCACATACGCAGATACTTATATACTTACATAGATTTCAACACAATCTTTCACACACAAGCACTCATGTGCATCAAAACACTCTGGTATCCGAAGGAGTTGACAGGCCCCAGTTATCAGCCGAGGCCGGGTGCACCAGATAAGGGAGCTGCGAGGCGCATCATAAACACCAGTGCGCTCAGAGCGAGGGAGAGAAACTGCATGTGAGGATGGGATGAATCAGAGATGGGAGACAGAGGAGCAAAAAAAAATAAAAAATAAAATCAGCCCCCATGTCAAAAGTAATAAACTTTTCAGATGAAGAGTGGCAACAGAAAAGTGGAGACTTGAGCATGGTGGGAATGAAATGAAAGGTGGAGCAGCAAGGTGAAAAAAGGTCAGGATTATTTAAGCAGCAGGTCGAAGGAAAAATACAGCAATGGAACAATATAACATATTTTTAACTTGTAATACTCTATATATATATTGAAAAAAGAGAACAGATGATCCAGCTTAAATATAATGTAATATGGTCACAAGTAATCAAATTAATTTTTATCAAGTTAAACTAAGTTTGTCCTTTACTTGTAAACATTTTCTAAGCTGGAGCTCCATTCTCATTTTTCAGAGAGAATGAAAAAGAGAGCATACAAAGTTTGAACATTTGTGCTCAAACTTTGCCTGCTCAGGCTTTTCCTCCTTAATAGTCATTCAATACTCATGACAATGCTGGGGTTTTGAAATCCTTAAATGTGTCGTGCTATAGACATTTTCTACATTTTCTCAGCAACCAGCTCTGTGGAACTTGTGTAAAATTTGATGTTGTGCATTTCTCTTCATTAGGGAACCCAGCAACCCAAGCTCCTCCAAGTTTCTGTGAGTCAATACATGATTCAATGAATAATTTATTTATTTAGCTCTTAAACATTCACGATAATAAAAAGAAAAGGAAACATAAAAAATTAAGATAAAAATGTAGATAAAACAATAAAGACTAATCTGGTTTTATCTTCTGGTAGAAGCGTTCCAGATATTTGATCATTAAAAGTGTAATAGGGAGACATGGATACAGAAAGAACTTAATTAAATAACAAGGTGACATAATTTCAGGTTTGTGTAAAGAGCATACAGAAACAAAGAAACATATGGAGTGAAAGCATGAACTAAAGCCCACTAGACAAAACAAACACACACTGTCTGAAGCTTTTACTTATGAAGCTCGTTCTAGATTTGCTTTCCAATGCATCGCGGTATTTTCCCTTCCTCAGCAACTTCCTATCTAATCCCACCAAAACAAGAAGAATGAGCTTGCATTAGTTGTGACAGAAGAAGTCAGGGGGATTGAAAATGCACACAGACCTCAGAGTGAGACACTGTTCAACACTCAACAATCTTCTGCATGGTAATGCCTGGATATGGCTACGTAAATACATACTATTAAAAGCTCACACATGGAGAACATCAGATAAATCCACTTTGTAACCCGCCTTTGGTGCTCAGGAGTGATAAAACAGAAGCAAAGTGCCAGACAACTGATCCAGTCGGCAGATGGCTTTTACACAAATGCAAAGTGAACACGTGCATCTGGATGGATGTGTAGGAACGAGCACTCCCTCTCGCAAGTCATCTTAAGTCAAGTGGATGTGTTGATTCGAGCGCTATGTCACATCCCACCATGCAGACAGAGGCGCGGCGTGTAAGTGCTCTCATTAGTATTATACCGCTGACAGGGCAGAGCACAAAATAAGAACAAATTTTTATTGATGTGCTGTAGAGCGTAGAGGCTCTGAGGCTGCACTCAGCTGTCTGAGCTGACTTCCAGCTCAAATCTGAACCTGGTGAGCGATTTTTAGAAAAGCTATTATCAGAATGGTCATAGAAATTTATCTCGTAAAGCTGAAACCGATGCGAAGATGTGGCACTCCAGAAAATGTCTCAAAACATAGAGTATTATTCAAGTGAAGGACAAGATTTGACTCTTATTTCCTTTAACCATCAACCATGAAAATAAAGATTCTCAAATCTAAACCTAACTGGTTGTTCTGTCAGCCAGATCACCAGTTAATTTAAAACTCCTCCCTTCTTACGTATCAACTTTATTTGTGATTAGGGTTGGACAATAAATCAATAACAATGTATTTCGCTGTAGACACGTGATCAATATCAATAGATTATACGTCTGAGAGAATGTTCAATAATTTCACTGAACTCCGATCCAGAGCCGCACAGCATTCTGGGGTATGAAGGCAAAAGAAAGGCTTCAAACGCTCAACCTCTCAAAGCCAACTAAGGAAGGCCATCAACAAACTTAATCACTCTTTGGTTACCTAGTAACTCAATCACTCTTTGGTTACCTAGCAACAATCTGTTGAGTAACTTGCACAGCAGCAGTTTAAAGTTTCACTACTGTGTCTCATAACTGCTTAAAAATAATGATGATAAAAAACAGTATGGAGTGACAACTGTAGGTAAAACAGGAATGTCGTCACTTTGGCAGCATTTCAGATATTTAAAACACATAATGTATCAATAATTATTGATATTCACTGATATGAAACGCTTCCGTCGTGACACGTTTTTGTGTCCAGCCTTATTTGTGCCAAAGTTGGATACCCTCTGAACAAAGAAACACTTTTTGCAGTTTTGTTATCTTGCAGTATGAGCAGACACAGGAAAAACTGTTTCATGTCGGGGGATACTTGGACAATACAATATCAGGAAAATATTGAATTGTGATGCTTCTTGTGAAAATTGCAGCAAGAATACTATTTATGATTAATCTACATTTTTCAGACACCAATGCCGAAAGTCCCCAGAACTCTGTCAGTTTTCGTATTTCACGCACTGATTCATGTGAGCATTTAAGAGTTCTGTCAATTGAATATAATATATGAACTGTGATGATGACTGAGATCCAATATATAACGGAGCTCAAGAGAATAAATTGACAGGAACCAGCAGAAAAATTCATGCACATAAAATTCAAAATCTATGCATTTTTCATTTAGAGTCAATGAGGCTCTGCTTGCACTTCCTCATCAATACTAATATTATTAATAGTGAGTTTTTGACAACTTGACAGGTACAGTTTGGATTTGATATGCTGCCTGAAAATCTCACAGCTGTCTCCCGTCAAGCACTGCAGCTCAGTCTGGGCTCAATTTTAAAAAAGTGTGTTCTCTCCATCTTTCAGACAAACTCCAGCCAAAGTGCACATTTTGGCGAACAAAGTGCCTGAGCATGTCGGGTATTTGTCACCAAGGTGAGTGCGAATTATTTATTGTGGCTGCTTTGTGTGAGATCCTTTAGGTTGAAGTTAGACTTGTTGACAGGTTAAATGCTCTTAGTGCTGCGATAACGTAACATAAACTAAACTGTGACTGTACAGAGCTCTGCAAAATTTTGAGTCTGCTGCACTCAAAAACAAAACAATGATGTTTTGTTGTTTAGCTATATATTGTAAATGACTTTAAGGAATGATAAATTATGTTTAGGTATTTTTGGAGTATTCATATTTTTTAAACACATTTCAAGCATATAGAAAACTTTCTACAACTGGCTTGATAAAACCTAAGATTTCTTGTCTTTAATGAGAGTTTTAAAGGACGTTCTGGGAATCTCAGGCTAAAGTTATAAAAACAGTGACTCTGGAGTCACATTGTAGATCTGCATTTCACTGTAGGCTACAGGTCTTTCATGATACTGGCTTTACACACCAATTGATTTGGTTTAGTCAGATAAAAGGTGACTAAACTTTTAACTGTTTAAATCTAATTTAATCTGTAATCAGGAATCATTATAGATTCCTAATTGTGTTTAGGTTCATAGTGTGACTAAGCCATTATAGTTTTCTTTGCACTTTTCCATGACGTCATGCTTCATTTTTATGCTGCCTGAGTTTGAGCTTCTCTGATTGATGCTCGGACAGTTAGTTTAGGTTAAGAACCATGTTGTTAAGCAGAGATAGTGAGAAGTTGTGCCATATTGTTCATTCATCTTTTTGGATGATGAACAGTAATCTGTGAGATATAAAACCACTCTGTGTCTTAATGTCTGTCTGTAATAGATGCAATTGATATGTCATATTTAGGCTAGAATTGAGGAAGGTGATTCAGTGTTTGGACCTCTTTCCTGGTCTCTGCAGGAAAAAGATGTTATTGAATTTCTCACAGACGGAGGGGAAACACAATGTTTGTTTGTTTGTTTGTAACAACTTTTTTCTTCTTTTTTTAACTGACAATAGAGATAACATGAACTGTCAAAGTGTTTCATGGCTTAATTTCTGTCCTTGATGTAACTTATTTCACAAACTTTGCTGCAAAACATCAAATATGCAAAAAGCAATAACAGGAACAAAGTAAAGAAATTACAAATGCAGGCAAAAGTGAGGAAAGAGGCAAATCTATTGAGATTTAGAGAAATCAGCACTGTTTTACTCAGGCTAATTTCAAGGCTGAGTGCCTTAAAATGGCCCAGTTTTCTTCTGCACAATGCACAGAAATGTCAGGCTGCCGACATTAGATTAATTCTGGCTTTGACGATAAAAACATTTGAAGCATTTATGAAATAGAGAAACTGATGGCATCCTCATGCATGTTTTATTTGACTCTCATGTTACAGCTTAACATCTCAAAAGGATTCTTCTGAAGTATGCTTGTCTCAGCTCCTTCAGCTGCTCAGTTGAGGATAATGTACGAACAAGAAGAGCTTTAATACATTGGGATCGTCAAGCTTGTTCAAAATGTGAAAAATAAGAAGTTCCTGCATCCATTTCAGCCGCATTTGTCTCAGACAATACATTTTCCCAAACATTCTGCAAACATAATTTAGTTTATTCTGTTATGGTGCTGTTGACCTATGCAGACATGTAGCTTGTCTGACCAGGTAACTTGCTTTATCATTATGTTTTTGGATGATTGCACGTTTAAAAAATATGACTGTGTTTGTGTTGGAGGTGCTCAATGCGCATGAGTCTACTTGTAGTCATGCACCACTGCATTGAAAGTCTATTCAAAATCATTTAATAATAGTTTAGTCTTGCATTCATTATTTCTCTTCCTCTGTCAAAGATTTAATTTGTTCAGCTGCACCTCACTGCACTGGTGTCGTTGTGCCATCTCTCAGAGAGTTACTCTACCATATAAAGTTACTTAATAATGAAACAAGCAACTACTAATGTCTAAAACAGTTATGTTTAACTTCACAGCTTGTAAAGTTATACAAGTATATTAAATAAAGTAAATGGCAACTTCTAAGAAACACTGAAGCACAATTTTGGCTAAACCGCATCAGAGGACTGCTGGCCTGTCCAAAATATATAGTTTTCTGTATAAAGGGTATCTTAATCCAACAAAAATATGTGGCTAAAGTCGCAGAAAATAATATAAAATTTTTAATTATATATATGTATTGCCTCAAATTTCTCTAAACTATCATATCAGTAGACTAGAATACACACATCCAGACATCAAATATGTTGAAGACATTTAATCTATTGGATAAGTAATCATGGAGAAGAAATACAGAAACAGATCTAAGCAACAAAGCGATCTTCTTTGGCCGATTTTTCTCCACCGTACTTGTCCATCAAGCATTTTCGTTTTCCACGCTTAATTTCAAACAGAGCTCACAGTTCTGACCCTGCAGCCAACAGAGTGAGACCGCACTTAGTCTTTCATCCGTTCCCGGGACTGAGGCGGCACAAACACAGAGATGGAAACTCCCTTCATCTCCATGTTTCTGCAGCTCCAATGGCTTTTTTAAACTAATCTACTTATCATCATATTAATAAATGTTTCATAAGTTTTAAGTGTTCAAGGTGTCCAGAAAGTATTTGTTGCTCCAAGAGGCTCACGCTGTGCAGACTCTAGATTTGTTGCTATGGCAACAAGCCATACAGCTTGCTTTGAAGTAATGATAGTGTTAAGAAATTTTGCATTTTAATGGAATTTACTTTACTTTCTGAACTCTAGAAAAGCCACCAACTCTGAACCTTAATAGGCACCGCTGGCTGAGTGCTTAAATAAGGGATGCCTACATCAGAGGTGTCCAAAGTGGGACCCCAGGACTCCCTGCAGGCCTTACTAGGATTTTATGTGGCCCTGGCTAGAAATAAAGTTTGGTACGAATTTGGCCGGCAACAAGAAATGCAAAAAAACATCGTCAACATTGCAACATCATCTATGTCAGACGGTTGATACAGTTTAACCGCATTTAGCAGTTTGTTTTGGAAATTTTACTGGAAATAAATGACTAAATTTTTGGTGCAAGTGATGGCATGTTATTTATTGACTATGTGTTTTGCTTTGACTTTGATTTAATAGAGAAGAACCACAAAAATGAAGAGACTCTTACTCAACAACAAATTTGAGTAAAGAGTCCTTGACACTGACATTTCCCCAACACCTTTTGTTCGATCTATAATCTGTATCTTTGTTTCCCAGGTAATTGTATGGAGAACATTAAATCTTTTTTTAGAGAGCATAATTTTTTTTTTCTGTACAACCCTTGGATTTTATTTTGCTGGATCACTAAAATGTGTTTTCAGTAAAAACTCCTTAGATTTGATGAGATTTTTTTTCCAGCTCTGATGTTCAACATACAAATGTGCTTTACTTACAAATATGGCACCATTTTTGTGGGACTGATTTTATTGGTGCTACAACAGAGAAACAATCATCCAGTAAGAATTATGTATTTTTTTTGCACAAGGTTAACTTGTTCAATGCAATATACCGCTTTTTCTTTTCTTCTTTTACTGCAGATTTTATGACTTATTGTAAAACAACGTGCAAAGACATTCGTAAACCAGAAAATGGCTAGACAATCTAGATACATAAATTCAATGTGCAGTAGTTGTGTAAAACTTGGATTACTACTCTTCTTCAAAGAGAAAGCATATTTTGTTCTTTGTTGAGAAATATGTTAGACATCAAACCTAAATAGTTGTCCAGTCATTGTCCTCCTCTAGATTACGTTCAAGTCATTACATTCGAAGCACGATTCCCCTTTTTAAAACTCTCTCCACTTTCAAAAGTTACATTTACAAAAGTTAAAGTAATCTTCTTCTCCTTCCACGTTTTAAAATTCAAACAAAGAGTATGGGAAATCATTATCAATCATACACTTCACTGTGATGTGTGTCTGTGCAGAGGGAGAAGCAGGAATGATGTAATGCCCAAAAAATCTGGGAAGCTGCTAACAAGCACATTGATTGGAGTTTACAGGGTAACAGCTGCAGGGAGACAGAGCTAAAGAAAAAGCAAAAGAAAGGAAGAAAAGAAAAAAAGAGACAAGAATGCTGGCAGAGAAAGGGTCTGGAAAGCTTAAGCTGGACAAAATGGTGTCCACAGTCATACTTCAACTTAGTTATATCCTTTTTAATGAATAAGATTGCTGAAATGCACCATGAAGCAAACAGAAAAGAGGAACATTAAAGTTCTCAAAATGGGAACAGCAACAGTAAAGATAGTACTGCAGTAGCTGTTTAAATGAGACACAGAAACAAAGCAAACAGAACTTGTTTCATTACTGATAATTACATTTACTACATGATGGGATTTTTTTTTTTCTGTGTGGGGGCATAACAGAGCAGCTCATAGTTAGCCTGAGTGAAGATGGAAGTTGAACTGAGGTTATTGGCTACTTTTTGTGCAGGGAGTGAGTCAGATTAACAAAAGGAGGGAGAGAAGAGGCTAATGCTAATGTTCATAATTTGTATCTGAATCTGTGTGGGCGGGGAGGATTCTGGGAGCTGGTGTCTGTCTCCAGCAATCATTGAGTGAGAGGCGGACTCATCACTGGGTCAACCACACAAACTCACAACTAAGGGCAATTTAAAGACACCAGTTAACCAAACAGTTGTGTTTTTGGCCTGTGGGAGGAAGACAGAGTACCAGGAGACAGACTTAGGCACAATGAGAACTTTATAACTCCATGTAGAAAAACACAAGGTCAGGATTCAATTCCTGGAAACAATAATTTTTTACAATGTGTAATCAGAAAATATAAATACATATACATATATTTAGAAATAATTAAAATTACTGGGAAACATCCTCAATGGACACAATGAGCTTTAAGGGACATTTCAACAGATTAAACATGGATATGTTCATAGTAACTTCTTCAAAAAAATATTGAGTCTTATGTCATTCTACCTCCAACCCCAACTTTACTGCAGACTAATCTCCATAGCAACCAATACTTAACCTGCAGCTGAAATGACGTTACTTGATGGCTCAAGTTTGAGAAAGAAACAGAGTGTGCAAAAAGGAAAAGGCATTTCAGTGAGCACAAAAAAGTGGGCAAGTATAAATCATTTTCAGGAAATAGTTTAGAGGCAGCCAAAGAAGGAACAGAGCAGTTATGACTTCTAATAAAGGTCCTTCTCTGCAATAAAATTGGAGGCACTGTATTTATAGTGCAGAACATGGTTTTAAAAGTGGGTGATATGGGTATTATTGCTTTTAGCAATGTTTTAATTGTGTAATAACTCTATTTGGCATCCCTGTCAGGGCACTCACTTATCTAGCTACATTATTACCCAATAATCGCTCATATGCGCCAGTGTCTAAACGAATCCCTAAAACCAGGACCCTGGAATAATAAGGCTTGTTACTTTAATTTGAAAAATAAAACCGTGTTTTATAGTAACTATGAAATAGGAAATAATCAAATCCTCATGCTGGAAGAAGAAGCCGGGTTTTTTCTTTCGGTGGGGACAGTGTGAGAAAAGTCAAAATCTACCTGCTATTAACACATTGAGCAGCACGTATATTAACATGATTGGTTGCTTGTGTGTTACACAAATAAGTGTAGAAATGTTAAGTCAAAGGACACTTTATCTTTTTACCAATAAAATCTATAAAATGTAACCCTACATGACAAGTATGCACAATGGTTTCTAGGTTTATCAAATAAAAGCAACATACTTAACATATGGTGACAAAATTTCACCAAGTTCAGAGAGTGTCTATGCTTTTTCAAACTACTGTTCATTTGCAGTTCTTCAAGCTACACAATTTGCTTTATTCTATAACACAGGAGTAAGAAAACACTGACTTTCTTCCAGGCTACTTCTTCGATACAACTTATAACTGTGTGTGCGCTGCGGGCAATGCAGTGCAAAAGGCAATTACTTTTTAGCCTGTGCTAGATTCTTTCATCTCCTGGTATTACTGAACCCTCTATATGTCACTTAGTAGCAATGACAGGAAAAGGCACAAAAGGTGCTGACCGCCTACCTCTGTTATGACTGCAGCCACCGTCGGTGAGCTGGTCCCTCTGGGCTGTAATGAGAAGACAGAACCAGACCTTTCCTGCCTTTCACACCAATACATCTCAGTCACCTCGCCTATCTAACTAGTGCCAATTTCAGCTTCCTTTCCATCAAGTTACTGAGAACGTCACATTGTGAGGACTGCATGCTCTGCATAGGTAATGACATGCAAAGCCTTGTATTGAATTAAGTGTTTGAAATTGTGTATGGGCCAGTAAATGGCAGTAAATGGAAATAATTTTCTGGTTTCTGCATAAATGAAGGACGATTCAAGATTTTCAACAAAAGGATTTTCAACATTTATCAGTGAACCTTCGCATCGAAGATTTGCATATTTGAATTCAAAGAGTGCCTTCTGTGAAATGTGCAGACTCTGCACTTTATTCAGTTTCAATTCCTTCAGTTTCCCAGAAATAGTATTCTCTGGGAATATTTTCATATTAGACCATCCATCTACATGCGGACACCCTGGAGAATAAGATGCTGCTTTATCTCTGTCGCTTCTACATTCGAGACAACACAATCCCTTTACAGGGCAGTTCAAATAGGAGTTTTCTTTTTCTTTTTTTTTTCTTAACCACAGAAGTTGTCTTGGAAAAAAATTGAGCTTCTAAAAAATCTTCATGATGCAACCACAAACAATGCTTTGTATGGGGATTTTAGGTGATACACTAAAAATTTAAATATAGTAGTGAAGGGAAAGAAACAGAATACAGCAATACCAGAAAGAAGTCGCCAGAACACAAACATGAGATAAAAACAATCAATTTCATAGAAAAATTTAGATTTTTGTTTCTTTGCAAAATCTAACAGTATATTAGAAGAAGTCATGGAAAAAGACACGCTTTAAATAGTAGTTTTGGCAGTTTAAAAATAGCTAACTTTGTGTTTATATTCATCTTGTTTACAAATTAAATCTTGCTGTCATGCAATTGAGTTTTGGCAGGTTTTAAGACACACAGCTGATTGATGTGCTGTTTTTGTTTAAACCTTTTCTTTACCCTGCAGGTAAAAGCTGCAAGTTGAAACCTACACCCTCTTGATTCTAAACTTACAGCAGTACTCCTCAAATAGTCGTGCGTGTCTGTGAGGCATTTCATGTTTGAACATTAGGCCTTCAACAAGCCTCCAGTCACTAGGTGGCAGCAGTGCTCAAACTAATTAACAGATAAGCTGTTCAACCCAGTAGAAGAAATAGCATGTACAGGCAAATTAGTGTACTGAGCTGATGGAGGAAGAGAGACAGAGAAGTTTGTATCAGTGTAAAGAAAACCGGGTGGCGGAGATACAGAGGCAGAAAATAACAGAAAATATGGCAATGCCTACATAACTCTTTAGTTCACTGTAAATGCAAAATGTTATGCACCTTTCCTCACTTCCAATAAGATAGAATACAATTCAATTAGTTTTTTTCTTTTTACATTTCTCTACATTTTTGAAAATGTATAAGTTGAATAAGTTGACAGGTAACCAATATTTATAATGTGAAATCATTTAAAATGTTATTGAGTCTGAAAATGCAAATCCAATAAATGATTTGGACTTTTTCCATTTTTTAGAATCACACACTGAGCAATCTTGATTGAATGTTCCAGACTGAGTTAAAACCCTTAATTACTTTATTCAGTTATTAGGTTGTTTTGATAGCGACAGACACACAATAACATAGATAAACTGAACAGAACAGCAGTCCCCTGGTTGTTTCCTAGGTAGTTTCCAAGCTAATTTGCAGCACCTTTTAAAACAACGTCCAAGTTCAGTTCACCCATTGACTAACATAAAACCTGTTTTTGAGGTGACAGTTAATCATGTTGTATTATTTTAAATCACTGTGATATCACTTTCTAGTTCTTAGATATACTGTTTAAGAATTAAAACAATAAAAAGAACTGCAACTTAAAAGTTTAAGTTGTTGCAGAAAAACGTGGAGCATGTCAGAAAATAATTGAGAGTCACTGACTTAAGCATTTAGGATGCAAAACCTTATATAAATACTTTTGTATTCATTTAGCACAAATTCAGTTGATTCAGATCCAAGTTCTAATGAAGAAAAGTCCCTTTCAATTGCTAAGAAGCTTAAGTCTCTGTAGGACTTTTTGGTCAACACAGTGACTAATGTGCAGCCACATGTTCTCCGTGCTGACCGGTAACTATAAAACACAAGTTTGGACCTAGTCATCCCCACAGCGGCCAATTACAGCTGCGCTGTGTACCCAATAATAACTCTCAAAGGTAGTCAGAAAAGCAGGCAAAATCACTAGTGGGCAACCAAAAACGCATGCTTGCACACGGCAATCCAAGAAACACACACGCTCACTCTGTGTAGGGAAGATGAGAAATACATAAACTAATTTATTTGCCAAAGCGTACATATATTAGTGTGTGCAGCAGTGGAAAGGGAACATAAGGCCTCTTATACACCAAGCTTACGTCAGGAACCAGCAGGGATGACAGGACCCTCTGCTGTGTGTCCTCATGTCGCCAACTTCCAGGAAAATAAATTGCACTTGAACACTCTACAGAAATGACCTCCAAATGCCAGCCTCGGTGCGCACCTGTGCAGGAGGACGCAAGTTAACACTACAGGAAAGGTTTGTGTAAAAATGGAACAATGTTTGTAGGTTGTACCATTTCCATGTGCAACATTGATGTTGTTCACTTCTGCAAATTTTAATAAGTTTATAAAACATTTAAGGTTTGGGCTTTAATATTTTACAAGGTACTTTAGCTTTAATAAGGAAAAACAATAAAGGTTAACTGTTAGTAGATTTTTTTATGTAATGTATATTATTAAACACATGGATTGTTGCTGCATAAATAACAAAGAACTGAATTGACCAGAATAATAAAAAGAAGTGTGTATCGAATCTCCCAGCTGCATATGTAACCTTGTCTATATTTCCTGTCATTATCCTAATGGAATTAAGTTTTTCAGAAGATATTACAATATGCTGTGTCAAGGCAAAAAAACAAAACCTCAGAAACAAACTCAGTTTACTGTTTCTCAGACGGTTCAGCTGCTGGAAGAAATCGCTGTTTGGACTGAGAGACTGAAGAAATTTGTTTAATTTGTAATGGCTTTTATATACTTTGCTGCTGAATTAAATGAAGAACAGAACAACAACATAGAAAAAAAACATGTTTATTTTGCACATGGCATAAATACTTTAATTGCTGTTAATTGCTTTACTTTCCAAAACACTCCACAGTGGTAGCAGAAAATAAACAATTATTCTCATGCTTTTCAAATTACGGCTATTGGAAAGCTGCTGGTGTTGGTCTCGACCCAGGAAAAAGTGCTCGACTTTGCAATTACACATTACTAAAGCACTGAAAATATGGGACGGAATAGTATGTTCCCACTAGTGAAAAACTGTGAATTGTCTTTCAAGCATCATTGGTTTCCCTTAATTGATTTGATCTGTGATGCAATAAGTGAACCGAGTTTTTACACTATTATCAATAACATGTTGGTGTCAAGTCCCTGCGAGAAGAATTACAGTCCTACTGTTGCTTTAAGGGTTTTGATGAACCTCAATCAATAAAACAGCTTCCACGGTTTGCACAGAATACAAGACAAGAACACTGGTCTTAACTTATCATAAGTTAGGGTTGAAGTTGGGCTTTGTGCAGAATGAGTCAGTTATTTGAACACTATGAACCCATATTAAAACATTAATGAGCCATCTCCATTCAAGATGACATGCTGTGAGTTTTATTCTCAGTCAAGACCATAAAGTAGATTGCATAAACTAGACAGAGCAAGCCTGGAGGATTTTTTTTCTACACGCTGGCAGATGTAGATATATCTGCTTGTCTCTGTGTTGGATCTACTGCTGTATCAGTCAGCATGTAGGGATGCTGACACAAGATAAAAAGACCAAGCAACGCAGTCACACCATCAATACGAGCTCAATATAGAGACAAATCAACAGGACTTTAGCATCCTTTAGCCTAATCTTTGGGCTAAGTGGAAATGAGACCTAATTAGATTGCAGAGTTCTTTCACATTCAGGCTTGACAATCTGCAGCGTATTCACAAAAGCAACTACTAGTGTTTTTATTACAGAGATTTAACATTGTAAGTATAGAAAACAGTGAGCCTCTTGTATGACCACAATATCTTTAATAGCTGATTTTCTAAATGTATGATCAGTGACGAGCACCAGATCCTCTGCAGTGTTTCAAAGATTATGTGGATGCAGAAAAAAAATAATTTTTTGAATAGTTCATCATTGCTCTCGGCCTTAATGTAACAGATTTGCTGCAGGAACGCTGTCGCCCTATAAGCTGATACTGCAATGTACAGTAACAATGTTAGCACGTATTAAGTCAACAGAAGTTTCAATCACAATGTTGTAAAGACTTTCTGTATTTGACGATGTTCAGGCTACAAATTGAGATGTAAACGCTCTTCAAAGACTCATTCCAAGTCTTGGATTGTCACTTTGCAATGCCCACCACCTGCTAAAGACATCCAAGTGTTTTAGACTAAAATAGAAATATTTTAATGGCTAATATTTAATGTCACAAAAACCTTTTGCTATAGTTCATGAAAGATGCAAGCAGAAGAAACAGAGCCAATACAAGGTGAGAGAAGTCAGACTGGAAGGAATTTAGTCGACTAAATACATTCAAATTTCAAAGATCTTTTTTACATCAACGACAAATGCAAATTTTGCATACATGTTAAATATGTGACTCATATGTTTTTTTTTATTTCTGTAAAGTAAATAAGTATTTTTGCAATACTCCTTAACACATTGTCTCATTTCTGTTTTGGACCTTTTTGATTTTGTTAGACACCCTTTAAAGAAAAGAAAAGAGCGAAAAAAAGAAAAGACAAGAAAAGAAAAGAAAAACAATGTTTGGCTGTAAATATAGAGCTTACCCTTGAAGCTCTTTAACAGACATGGAGATCTTGAGGTTGTGTCCCAGAACGTGGAGGGCAGTCAGGATGTCGGCCCATTGGACCATTTCCCCTAGCGGTCCCCCCTTCAGCACCTTCGGGCTGAAAACATCCCCAGATTCCTCTGTGAGGAATCCCACATGGATCAGGATCTGAAAGAGGGAAAAAGTATACTGAAATGAAAGGAGCTTTACAGACATGTGTGGAAAATAACCATAAAAACTCTCCTTCGCCTTCAGAACATGCATCTGCATTCATGATACTTCTTATAGTATTAGTCTGACTGAATGAGAACAGAGTGCAATAGTATAGTATTGTACAGTACCAGGTGGTTAAACAGATAATAAACACACATAAAACCTACAAGCAGCTAAAAATGGTTGATAACATACATTTAAAAACAACAGAGCACTAAAATTATCGAACACCTTAAAGGCCTCAATGTGCTGCTTTGATTCAAAATGTTGATGAGATGGAAGAGTAATTAAAATAGCTTAAAGATGCAATATTTATTCTTCCTTGTTAAAGGTTTCAACTGTTGTCCTTCATAGTTTCATTTGCTTGATCGAGTGTTATCATTCCAAACATTTGTATCATTGTTATGACCTTCGCAGCATGTGACACAGTTTGTTCGAGGACCTTGAAGTCAGATGAACAAATGAATGGATTTCTACATTTGTTGTAGCTCCTCTGATAACACTGACATTCATTCAGAAGATTTTATGATTAAGCTCTGGTTCCCTGCCTCTGCTCCTTTGTTGACAATTTAAAATCCCAGTGTTTTGAACCTTGAGCTCAGCCATGCTGACATGATGTGTGTTGTCTCTATTTTTCCTAACAGGTGTCTGAGGAGCTGTGAAAGCAATTCGCCAAAGTGTCATGACTTTCAAGTGGTCGATACCAATCTGTTGGTCTAAAATGTAAGAGAGCGTTTTTAAAAACTGAGATGACTTGTGATCCTGAAACTCTTCTGTTGTTTGGCAGTTCAGTGGGTGTGTCATTACATGCCAGCAGTACAGATAAGCACTCAGTAGTGCATGCAAAACCTTCATAGGTGTAATTTGGAAAGAGGCTAGAGCCATCCTGCAGGTTCTCTCCACTCACATCTACATCAAAAAAGGAGTTCTTCTAGATGATCTGAAATTAAAGATTTTAAGGAAGGATAGCAAAAAGGATGTTCAAAATAGCATATTTTATGATCATAAAAATAGCTTCTTACACACAGAGTATAATCTGTTATTACAAAGTTAACTAATCCAAAACATTTTTAATGACTTTGAGGATTAGAATTATTTAAATTCCAAACTCTTCAAAAGAAAAAAAAAAATGTAGGAAATGAAGATTAATTCCCTGAAATCCCCAGTGAATTATCTCTCCATGCGCCAAAGAACTTGGATGCACAGAGGGGAAAAAAAAATAAATAAAAAAATCCACCATCATGGACATTAGTGCACAGCTCATTTCACTTGAACCATATGCCAAAACAGATATCCACTACAACAGATTCTTTGCACTCCCAAGTGAAAAGTGTGCTTTAAAAATAATTATATAGAACATTTAAAGGAGTTATCGCAATTAATATGTGGCATTTTTTCAGTGTTGGACCAACAGGGCACAGTTCTGTCAAACACATCTAGTTAACAGCTGCATAATTACTGTGACCCACTGGGAATTGAGCAACACGTTACTTTTCACAGTGGATTAAGCATAGCTATGTCCAAACGGTGCTCTGCTGAGTAATCCTGATTAACCAACGCAGCATGAGCACATCCAGCTGCTTCTACTGGCAAACAGATCCCACAACTTGGACCGTGAAACATGCATAATGAGCTTAAGGCCAACCGAGGGATGTTTGCCAGCAAGTTTGCATTTTACTTCACTCCACTTGTATATGAATGTGCCCTGTGTCTGTAATTTAGCAAATCTTAAATAAGATTAAAATGAGTAACTATCCAAAGCTTTCAAAGAACTCCATTAATTCAAATCTCCTTTCCTAATTATTTTATGAAGCACTAATACTGAAATGGAAAATCAAATAAATGCCCATGCACATTAGAACATGCAGCACCACAAATTATAACACCAAAATCAATACCTTTCATCTTCTGGAACACGTTTTTTAAATATGTTAATGGGCAGCAGAACAGACTGAGAACAAAATTGGGTTTTTTTTGTACATGACTGAGTTGCATCTCATGTCATGTTTGTATCCCGTGTTTACGCTCTTTAACACTTTTCAGTGTTTACCACCTCCCCAGGGAGCCATCTGGCTCTTTTGCTGCTAAACGCCTCAGCAGATCTCTGTAAATATGAGGAACGGCATGTCCAAGTGGGAATTTTTCAGTTTCTATCCATTAAAATCTCTACAAACAATAAAAACATTTTTTTTTTAAAGAGCTCACAATTTATAAAACATTACATATGTACACAGGTGAGTGTGATGCTTCTTTTTAGAGTGACTCTGATATTCTCTTGTCACCTACAATGTACCTAAGCTGCACACACACACACAAAGAGAACAATGATATGTACGCAGCTGAGTGGTGCTCCAGTGAAACCCCATCTGGCATGCAAAATCCCCTGATTTAATAAACCTGCTCTATTAAGTTCTGCTTCATAAGAAAGATAAGTGAAACTAAATTAGAGTTTGGATGGCAGATGGCAAAAGTAAGAATGCATGACGCCAATACTGCTCACTCACAGCTTTTTCTTGTAGATGGTGTTAGGTACAGGGTGTTTCTTTTTTTTTAAAAACCCCAAAACTATGCATAAGGGATGAATCTCACATACAGAGTTGTGAGAGGAGTAAAATAAGGATTATCCAATTTATTTGAGCTGAGCAGCCAAGGAAAGGTAAAAAAAAGAAATCCCTAAAAAGCATTTCAGTTATGAAATAAAATTGCATTTATTATGCCTGGTAGATATCAATAAAATAGATTCACCATTGAAATGCAGGACTTTGGAGGTTTTTGATATGGACAGTGTGGCTCATTGCCCAGGGTGGCACGTCCCCGGGGTCAAAATTGTTGTAGCTTCTGTTTTAGCACTTCTTTAAAGCGTCACAGTATGTCTCAGTTTAGCGACGTATAGGGCATGAGTTTAATCATCACTCGCTCAAAATCAAAAACGTTTCCATCCATCAAGCCTTTGCTGGATTATTCTACACTTCACAGATTTATAAAAAACAGAAAGGGAAAAACTATTATTCTTATGTTGTAATTAAATATATACAACATAAGATTGTTGCTGCACACAAAAGTCAGAGCTTTCTAAGGACCACCACTACCTGTGACATCTTCCCACATCTAAAGAGTTGGAAGATCCCCAAGAAAGTGAGTGAATGCGACTCTGCAGGCAGCATGTCTGCCCTCCCCCCTGTGCTTAGTCTCCATGGTAACTTTATTTACAGTTTCTGGTTTTGACTAAAATATAGCATAGAGTCAAAATTATTCTTCAATTTAGAGGTGCAGGGGTAAACCACAACTAACCTTTGTGTCATGTCTTCCCCCTTTCTCTGCCTGGAAAGTGGCAAGTAATTGCTACTGTCAATTCACTATCAAATAAAGGACACTTGAACCAATAAATAAAACCTTTTTAAATATCCCTGAATTCCTGTATTCCTATGACTGGGACAGACAACTCAGCCTCAAAGTGGTAGGTCATGTAAAATCACAGAATAGGGTCAGTGTCCAATATTTATAGACCTCAAGACTTTTCTGGGTCCTCTGATTACCTCAGAAAAAGTGCAAAGAGAGCAGGTTTCCAACGTAGATGAGCTGCATTAAGGCAGCTGCACTATTTTGACTTTGCAATCACCAAGTGAGAAGAATCAGATGCAGTGGGATAAAGTAGGCCACTTGTGGCAGTAAGACATGTTCTCTGGAGTGAAAAATCGTGTCTGAGAATCTAACGGGCGACCATAGGTTTGTCTGCTGCCAGGAGAACAGCACTCGCCTGATGGCATGGTGTTAAGTTTAAAGTTTGGTGCAGAAGGGATTATGGTGTGGGGGTGTTCTTCAGGAGTTGGACTAAGCCACTTAGTTCCAGTAAAGTAAGTTCATATGTGTGAAACTAGATGAGTTCATACTTTTGGGAATATAATACATTTACTCAGGGACCTGAAAACACAGATAAACAGGGAGAAAATACCACAGTTTGGAGCGAGTCTTTCCTCTCTGGGAATCCAGTCACAGAAGAGAAACCGGTGCTGTTTTGCTCTGGACTTATACTTCTCTCACATGGCAGGTGTGCGCGAGCATGAAGACAGAAATTGAATTGTTTGTTCTTGGGTATGTGTTTCACGTAGACATGTATCAATAACCTCTCGTCAAAGACCTGCATGCAACTCAGTATTGATGTTAACTCACTCACAGGAAACTCTGGGATTCTTCTAAGGTCTGAAGATCATTTCTGCTTTAAAATTCCTGCAGGTATCAAATGTGAAAAAGTTCTGCACGGATGTAACCTTACGTGGAGGTACATGATCCTTTCCATGCTCACATAAGGGTTCTTCTAACATTCATCTCATTAGCATTTCCTGCCATAAAAAAAAAAAAAAAAACACGATGTACTCTGTTTTTCTGAAAGCTTGTAAGAGCCTATGTAGATAAACTCTTGTGTGATTTGCATTCTAACATGAGGAGCGTTTAATGCCATTTCAATATGTGCCTAAGTGAAGTCTTTGGAAAAACTGAAAAGCTGAAGAGGCTCTCATGTATGAGGTGATACTCCACTCTGATCCACTCATCACAGAGAGGCTAATGACAAACAAATGCTAATGTATGTCCCAGCATCTGTTGGCCCAGAAATAAAATCACACGAATGTTGGTGTGTGTGTATGAAATTGCTCTCATTCACGCACCATGGCCTTTAAAGAAGGTTGCACAACCCAGGTGGCAACACAAGCTGGCACTGCCATCCAACAGCGCTCTAACCTCAACCTCACCTTCTCTCTATTGCATCTTCCGTGATGTAGAGTAGAATTTACACCAGCAAAAGTATTAATAATTCTTGATTTTTTTTCACTTTGTCCTGTTACAACCACACAAGTTTATTAGGGCGTTATGACAGATCATGACAAAGTTGCATTGAAGGAAGCTTTATACATGGCTTTAACTTGTTTTACAAATAAACGCCTGAAAAGTCCAGTTCAAGCAATTGCATTAGAAGTCTACGTTGCAACGAGAACTTCTGGAAAATTAAAGCATAAACGCCCTGAAATGAAAGGTCAGGCATGGAAAAGCATTTTCACAAAAGCTCAATGGTTTCTCTGGAGGAGCTGCAAAGATTTATAACTCTACAATTTACTTAAAATAAATAAATTAATTCATAAAATCAGTTAAAATCCCAATAAAATACACCAAAATGTGTAATTGTAATGTGATAAAAGGTTAAATTGTTTAAACAGTATAGATATTTTGAAGGCGTGGTACATGATTTTCCCCTTCATAGTAATAGTCATGCGTTTGGTCATTATCATTGCCATAGTGCCTTCCTTGTTCCTTCACACTTTTCTGCTCTCTCCTCCGCCCTTCCTCCTCTCTTCTTTCATATTCCATTAGTCTCAACGCCTTCTGCACTCAATCAGTGTGAGGTCAATTAACCCTCAAGAGGGTAGACATACGGAGAAGGCAAATTAACAGTTTGGCACAAGCTTCAAAACACACTAAATGCAGGAGCAAAGATGCACACCAAGTCACTGGCAGGGAGACAAAACTAACAAGATGCAAGCAGAGAACGGAGTATGTTTTAAACAAAAGGTAAGGATCTTTAAAACTCCACAATAATATCTCATTTGTTTTAGATTCTTGTAAAGTTTTACTGAATATTTCTCTCCTCATGGTCATGGGAAATATATATTTTTTAAATTGGCTAAATTGGAACAACTGTGACACAATGATCCTTCATTAGGCTGTTTTCTCTTTGTTTAGTGCACATTTTGATCCAGTTTTAGCATTTAATCCTCTTGGATACACAACTATCACGAATGATAGTGTATCTGATTAACCTTAAATACAATTCAGTTAGACTAGAGTATGGGTTTCCAAAGTCGGTCCTCGAGGGCCGGCGTCCTGCGTGTTTTACTTCTTTCCCTGGATTAACGCACCTGGATCAAATGACGGCTCGTTAGGAGGCCTAAGAAGAACACTGACCTGCTGAGAAGGTTGTTAGCAGGGAGAGAACTAAAATGTGCAGGATGTCGGCCCTCAAGGACCAACTTTGAGCATCCTTGCACTAGAGCTTTGAACAATAGTCTAACTATGGACACAAACTGTAGTTTTTCTTTTTCTTTTTTTTTTTTAAACAAGTGATCTGCAAACATATCTTTAAGTAATGGTTGGTTGTGTCTGGAGGTAGATTGTATGAAACAAAAAATGAAAATCTTAAAAATATTACATTGAGCAGAACTGGAGCCAAAAAGCAAAAGATAAAAGAAACACGCAGACACAGACCAAAAAAAAAAACACACCTGCAAACAAAGCAACTCCACGGCATATTTAGGGAGCAACAAACAAATGGCTACAGGTCAATGGGGAGAGAAAAGCAGGTAACTGCAACAAATCCAAACTGAGGAAACTTGTTAACACATAACATGAACCAAAGGCGACTATTGAATCTGAAATAATCAGAAGCACAAAAACAAAACTATGGGACTAAAAGGTGACCAAAAATACAATGTTAAACATATTACAAAAAAATCACTAAAGGACTTCCCTTACCTATTCAAAGGTAAGGGAATTTTGTTAATAAAATAATGTTTATAAATGTGTTATCTATCAAACAGGTGTGAAACAACTCTCAGTACAATTTGGATATGCATTACATGGGTGTTCTCAGCAAATTTACAACAATTGTGATAGAAAACAGGACTTAAGGTTTGAACAAAGGGAATATCTGCTGTACTTAGCAATGAAATTACTACCTCGTTTCCCATGAAGCACCTATAACAAGTCAAAGGCACACACAGCCAACATACGTCCACATTTCCTGCACTTTTCCTCTCACCTCTGATCTTCTTTGCCTTCATTTTTGCCTCTGCTTCGTTAATTTATTCTCTCTCTGAATAAACGCTCCGCTCGAGAATCAAAGAGAAAGGCAAACGGGGAGAGTCAACAAAGCCCCACTGGAATAGCTAAGAATGTATACTCAAGCAGAATGCAGAACTTGTGATTTGAAGGAGACATTGTGTCGAAGACAAACTGCGGGACAGAGCCTAGCTGGAGCTAAAATAGATCAATGTTTTATTCGCCAGGGGTCAGAGCTAATTAAAGTTAAAAACTTTTGTGTCAAATTATTCTAATATATGTGGTACTGTGGAATAAAAGTGTGCTCTTCAATATTTCTTCTGTTTCGTTATTTTCCTGTGTGAAAATTCACAGCCTGTCACCCTAAAAGTGATCATTTCTGTGCTATGCTTTGCAGCAACAATTAGCAACGATTACTGTACTTGTCTGTGATAACTGGAAATGAGTCTTTAATATTGTGACAACATCAGAAAGTCATGCAATAGATGGTAAAATTAGCAATGGTGGTATGAATTGTGATATTTGCCTGTTTTCTTCTTTCCTTTCTCATCTGTGCTTCCTACACTTGGAGATCAGTCTGGTATGAGCATCTTCTGCCTTGAGTGTCTGTCTATGTGAGTAAATATTACATTAGCATATAAAATTCAAGATTACAACATGTGAAATATTAGCCAACAGTTTTTGCACTTCAAATAGTGATTTTTCACCTTGAGCATTGCACACACTGACATGAAGAAAACAAACTTAAGAAGGTTTCCAGCCTTGACCATAAAATCACACCAGAGCATCTCAAATTAACTTGAGTTGGACTTTAACCTATTTTTGAACAATTTAGAAAATGGATGCGTTCTTTGGTCTGTTTTGGCACATGAGCTTAAGGTTACAACCTAATAGTCTGAATGTTATTCTTCAGGATTTTCTACCTTCAGGATTCATGGTTCCATCAATTAGCTGTCCAGCTACCACAGCAGCAAAGAAACCCAAAACCATCCCACTACCTATGCTAGACCATCTCTGATGTTATTTTTCTGAAATGCTGTTGTAGTGTTAAACCAGATTTAACAGTGCTTCCGCCTTCTTAAGACTTCAACTTTTGTCTTTTCAGTCCTCAGAATATTTTTCTAAAGACTTCAAGATGATCAAGATGTATTTTGGCAAATGTACGAGAAGCTTTTCTGCTGATTTTACACAGAAGTCCCCAATGGTACAATTTTTCCTCAGTCTCTTTCTCATTGTTGAATCATGTGGGTGTTTAAAGTGCTGTATAAATAAAGCTGGTATGGCATGGGCCATGATGTGTTGCTTGTTGAGATCTCTAATTACTTCATGGCAAACACAAGTTACATATGCCATAGTGTAAGCAAACCAAAAATCTGAAAATCTTTTGTTGTGAAAGCACCAGGAGCACTTTATAGAACATAGTCAGCTAAAATCAAGTAACTAAATCCTCTCAGTGCAGAATATCCGTTTAATTACTGTTATTCCAAACATATCAACTTATTGTAGGACTGTGCAGGAAGAAAACTTTACAAAGGAAGAGCAGACATTTTCCTCATTGTGCACTCTTGTATTATTGTAATTTATCAATAAAAATATCAGCTAAAATACCATGAATTTCCTCAGCGAGGATTGAAACAGTGACAGATCAGTGATTTTGTTACTATTTGGTAAAGTAAGATGGTAAATTCCTCTTTTAACTGTATATTTTTTAAGCCTATTCTTAATGCAAGAAGCCACAGTCTCCCAGGAACGGCTTCTTTCTCGTCACAGCAGCATATGAGTCCCTTCTCACCCCTCATCAATCCTCTCCTAATCCATATTCTACAGCGCCATCCGTCCCTCTGTTGTACTGCCTTTCTTGTCTCGTTCTTTTCCCTGTAGCACTGGCACATGCTTGGGACCGCGTCATAATCCCAGTCATTTATCATCATTCTACCTTAGCTCTGCGCCCGCTTCGGTTTCTACTTAGATTTATTTTCACACGGACTATATTTCTTGCTCTCACTCTGTGCCTTTGACATAAATAGGTACCAGCAGGAAGAAGACAAGTCCATTCAGCACAAGTACAGTAGAACAGAAACCTGAATAAAAATCTGTTTTCCAATGAGATACTGCAGCAAACTAACTAATAGCATACAACAGATTTAAAAAAGAATAATCCCCCAACTTCTTGATATTTTTCTTTTTGCTTCTTTTTCTATCCAATCATGTTTTGATGTATAAACCGCAGTCTTCTGTTTATCTGGGACTGAGTCATGGAGGTAGCAGGGATACTGGATGTGTCTCTGCCCAGTGACTCTCCAGCTCCTCTGGGTAATCCCAATTTGTTCTCAAACCAGGAAGAATATACACAATAATCCTTCCAGCAAATTCTGGATCAGTCCTGGAGTCTCCAAAGGGAGCAGCTCAGGAGACAAATCCTTCAAATGCACTAAAAACTTCAGCCAACTTGTTTGATGTGAAGCAGATCCTCTTCTTATTTTCATAGCCGTAGCTGAACACACCAGACACCGACCTCCTGTTCCTGATGGAGTACAATGCTTTTATTCCAATTGTGAACCATTACCTCAAAATAAGAGTTAATAGTGGTCTATAATTAAATTAGAATATTTATGTCCAGGTTTTAACATTCATACATTACAACTGTCTCTATCTAAGATGACTTGCTGTGATTTTTGAGCTTTTATTATAAAACCTTGTAAAACTAAGTGGCCATCACAATGCTGTAAAAATTAATTTCATCAAACAAAGCCATGCTGATAGCAACTGGATTAAACTTTTCAAAGCAGAAACGAGAAACCCTTCCACGTTTTAACATCGTCAGATCGGCTGCCATAAGATTTCATTGCAGTGCAACGTACTGCAGCAAAGATTTTAATCAAAAGGACAAGAACTATGAAAGGAAGACTCAGACAGAACACCAGAGGTGTGTATGTTTACGTCACAAACAGTAATTTTACATGAATGTTTGTGCCAACATAACAGAGGCTATACCGTGTATTTCCAGTCGCTGTGAATAACACATGCATGAGTGTAATGGTGAAGTAGTATTGCCCTCTCTCTCTACGTCCAATTCTCTGGTGTTGGCTTTAGTAATCCTAAGCCTCTTTCACAAATCATTTCTGTTGCAAACCCGCGAAGACAAGCCACGTATGACCTCTCTGGCAACTCAAAAACACGAGTTAAATTGGTAATATCCCACATATTGTGGTTTACAAACAACAAGCTGGTGGGGCAGCAGCACACATACAATCTGTGTCCTCACTCTCCCTATGCCATTTTTTATTTCCAAAACAATAATGGCGGACAAAGTAAGTGTAGTTATCCAGGTATTGAGCAAGCATACGCTTCAAACTCAAATTGTATACCTCACCTTCCTACATCACATGTCTGAAAGGATTGTGAGTGTTACTAATATTTTAAGCCCTGTAGCTGGTTGGTCATCACTGCATTGGTCTTTGACCTGTAAAGAAGTCAGCTGATGTGAGCGTGTTAAAAACCTCACATCAGCTGAACGCCCCAACTCACGACTGAGTTGGGGCGTTCAAGAGGTGGACTCGTGTCTAACTCTCTCGCTGCTATGAAACACATGTAGACGGCAAAAAGGTGACACAATAATGTCTTGATGTTTTTGTGAAAGGATCCTCTCATGCAGCCTGAAAACTGCATGAGAGGATTTGGGTCAGCTAAGATGAGCCTTGTTACTGCAGAATTAATGAGTTGACAGAAATGAACATGGGAGACCCAGGAGTGTGCAGTGTAATCAGTCCCAGTGCACTGAACTTTATCAAGCGTCTCACCTTCTTCTGGTCCCTCCAACGTTGTCCAAGTTTGGCACCTAGACGGTTTGCAGCCGTTGCCCACTGCTGTGCGAGACGTCGGATTCTGCGCTTCATGAAGCTAAGAGACTCTTTTCCACCGCCCACCTGATCCAGCAGAACAGAAAGGTCTGTGCGGAAGGCAGCCTGAGAAAAGGATGTAAATTAGAGTAAATGAAACAATAAATGAGGCAGAAGTGGTAAAAGTTAGGTTACAAATGCTGGAAGCGCCACAGAACCTGGAAATATTGCATTTTCATCTGTGAAGTGCTGAGTTCTCAGCCAAGAAAACAGTGAAATAATAGTTATTGTAGTCTTTCAAGGTAAATCTTCCTTTATACAATGACAATTCCATAAAGCATGAACCATTTGGCCACATGATTCTCATTTCAGCAGAGAGAGACAGGCAGTCGCTTTCCACCAAACATTAGAGAATTATTTCAAGGGAGAATGTGACCTTGCTCACTTGGCAGCTTTAGTTTCTCCTGTCACTGAAAAATATGGAGAGATGTCTCAACGCAATCCCATGCATTTTTAACTAAAGCCATAAACAGTCAAGATTTCTCTCCGCGGAACAGAACCATGGCACAGACCCATACCCAAGAGTACTGTAATCCACAATGCAGCTATTCAGGTCACCTGGTGGAAAGGAGACTCTCGGTTTCATCTGCTCTGACACTATGCTAAACCTTTTGAACACACTTTAGCGAATATGCAGTAAAGATGACAAAAATGACAAGATCAACACTGAAATACGTTTTTGTCCTATTCATCATATATTCATGTTGCAAAGTAGAAGACTGACTGAATGAAACTGAGAAAAGCACAACTGTAAACTACCCACAAACTTTATTGCATTCACTTGTTGAACTGCTTGATAACAGAAACAGTTAGTCTGCTAATCACATTAAAGAATCTCAATGCATTTAGACAATTAGATGAGACGAAACCAATGTTATTCCAAAAATCAGAAAGGTGAATAAAGACAAATCAGATGTGCTCGTCTTAACATTCAAGAAACTGCAGATCTCTTATGATTTCCACACACAGGCCTCTCTGAGTTTTATTGGAAAAGGTTTGAAATATCATGGTGAGAAGGAGTTGAATGGAGAAAATACCTTATAGATGTGAGGGGAATGTGTAGACTGGTTTGAGACAATAAAATAACTTTTTCTGACTGCACATCAAAGCAGATGGGCTACAGCAATAGGTGATATTATCGAGTAGCAGGAATTTGCTAAATGTCAGAAAACTTGGCAAGAACATTTTTTCCTTTTTTTTTGCAATTTTCCTCAAATTCAAAAGTTTACAGATATTTGGCCAACATCATGGAGCCACGTATGTGGCATTTAGAAAACAGAAATAATTTTGGTAATTCTTACTGAACTAAAATCAGAAATGTTTGGTTCGATTTAACTTTAAACAGTGAGAAAAAAAACAAAAAAAACATGCAGTGTCTTTTTTATTCCGTGTATGTAAACATCTGGTTTCAAGAGATGGATGGATATGACCTTGGAATTGCTTAACATTGAGCGTTTTTGTGTTAATTTGTGTAGAAGGATGGCGCCAATTTGGTCTTTGACCTCAAAGTTAATGTGGAGGAAAATAAAAAGAGAGGGGAGGATTATGATGATGATGTAGATCCAGCCTGTATTAATTAAGAGTGAGCAAACAGGCTCAGAAGAAGGTTAACCGTTATGTAGTCGTGAGGTCAGACTGCTCATCCTCTTATTACTCTAGAGCATCTTCAGAGGAAAAGGACTCAACCTCATTTGATTGGTTCTACATAATTAGCTTCTTTTAGCATTGATGAAATTCTCTGCAGAGACAGCTTGTTTTATTTTTTAGGGGAGATTGTGCTGAAATGCTAGTGCCAGGCCTTGGTTTTTAAAATTTGAGCAGATGGTTGTGTGGATATGATGATTACAAAGAATGTGCAAAGTTTGTTGGCAAAAAATGGCTTTAACATAATAACTGCAGCTTCTATGGGTTTTGTGGATGTTTATAATTTTGAATGTGACAATGCATAAGTTACAACTTTCTTTCTCTAAGCTGGTATGTTAATAAAATATATGTGTTTAACTCAATGAAATCGTTCTCAATGGGCACTATAAGTTTCCAGTTTTTAGTAAAAATAAGCCTGAAGAAAGATGTCATAAGATGTAAGGTTAAAAAAACAAGAAACATTTCAAGAAACAATTCCTGGCAATGCTTTTAAAAAGGCACCAAAATAAACTAAACTTTTAGTGGTGTATCTTGCAGAAGCATCTAAAAGGCAATATATTTCAGTGACTCAATTCAGAAAGCAAAACTGATATTGAGATGTGTAGGAAAATATTAAGCTACCTGCAAATTCTGATTTCAAGAAAATGTGATTACCAATATATTTGACATTTAAAGCTTATTTAAAACTCACTCTAGCAGGTTTCTGAGAACAATTTCTGGCTGATATTTGGGAGTCTTGTCCTTACTTGTCTCTTGGGGGATTTTGTCTGCTGTGTGTGCTGAGTGGGGGTGCTTGTGTGGTTCCTCCAGGGCAGTGGGGGGCAGAACCACTCCACTTCACTCAGGTAAATGAGGAAAGAACAGTCTGAACCATCGACACCGTAGAAGGCGTAGCAAGGGTCCGATGTCCACCGAGCACGCATCCACTGGTGGACGGACAGAGAGAAAGTGGACATGTGTGAATCAGAAAATTATTCTGCGTCTACAAACAGACCAGTTTAAACAACTGATATGATGACTTTAGTCAAAAGCAGACTGAAGTGAAATCAGTTCACAAGGACACCAAACATTGGTCAGAACACAAGACAAAGGCAAAACAAAGTAAAAGTTAGAAAGACAACAATATAGTAGAACGCCATTTTTACTTGGGTTGTGACATCATCTGTCTCTACCACATTGTTTGACCAATGCACAGTGATGCAGAAATTATAAAAAGCACTATAATGTATGAACTTACATCCACTTTTCCAGGGCACTCTGGAAAGCGGCTGTCCCTTGGTACTTCACACTGGCTCGCAGCGCCATCTCTCAGCACTGGAAAAGACACAGAGAGAAATTCTTCCTTCAGATGGAAAACAGAGACCAGTTCATAAAATCCCGATGCTGCTTTGGTGGAAGGCCTGGCCTGAATCAGCTTAAGCTATTCACTGAGAAGTAACAGAGTAAAAGTTGAGCTGCAAACTATTTTTTAAATTAAATACTTATTGGTTCATATTCAGTGCTTGCTTTGGTCGGACTTCTCTGTAAAAATTCAGTCTCCTGTGAAGCTGAGCCATATTATTCATCACCTGGTTCACCACCTCGCTTCAGTGTGAGGATGTAGTGTCCACGGTTACATGCTGCATTGGTTTTCCAGCACACAGTATTGGTGTTTGCAGGCTATGGAGGTGACATTGCATTGTTTCCTTCAAACAGTGACTTTTTCTTGATATTTGATAAAGGCCAGATTCATGGAGAGCATGAATGATAGTTGTCCTGTCAACAGATTCTTCCAATAGAGCTGTGGATTTTTGCAGCTCCTCCAGAGTCATTTTGGAGAGGGCCTCTTCATGCTCTGCATGCAGTTTAGGTGGATAGGCATATTTTGGCAAGTTTGCACCTGAAGCATGTACTTTCCATCACAAGGAGACAGACTTTGATATTGTTTTATGACACAACTCTGCTTTAAAGAGTAATAAATAGTCGTACTATAAATAGTACGACTATAAATATAAATAGTCGTACTATCAAAAGATCTTACTACTTTGTGTCACTTTGTAACATAAATCTCATTAAAATATATTAAAGACTGTCGCTGCAAACATGTAATTGGCTTATGAATGATGTTACCAAACAGCAGCAATGTTTCGCTAACATTATAATTCACAGTGACATAACTCTAGTTTTGCTGCCGTTTCACCAACACTTATGTCTGCACACTTAGATTGCGGCCGCTGCATTAATTGCTTCACTGACTTAGTTAACTTCTCTTCTGCAGCTGATGCCAGTAAAACAGAGGCACAGTCACAGAGACACAGGCATGGCCTCATCTTGATGCTTCATACTCAGTGTTTTCCATCCGCTTTCCCCTCCTCTCTTGTCTCTAAACCAACAACTTTCCTTTTTCTCATCTTCTGTCTGTTTCCATTTGCTTGATGAAAAAGAGAAATTCCTCGACACAAGTCTACCCCAGGGCTTCTCTCCTGTGACTGAAAACACACACAGAAACTCACTGTGTCTGCAAATATGATTACAACAGCAACAATTGAAAATGTGGTCATTTAACTAGATAAAGGCTTTAGTCCTGTCCCTGTGAGCCATTACACGAAAAGGGAAATTTTTAACCACGCGTTCCAACTCCCTCTCTGTTTCCTCTCCCACATGCCAAAGCACGAGATGAATAAACTGCCACTGAGCCGTATGATAATAAAGTCTGCCAGCAGGATTTCAATTCATTTGTGATTAGAGAAAGGAGCAGTATTTTCATTTTGCCGTGCGCTATTGTCTCTGCAGACGCAGCAGGGGAAAACAAAAGGAGATGTAACTCTCATTTATTCTCAAGTAAAGAGTTACCCCAAAGAGAAAAAGCAAAGTAGAGGAGGAGGAAATTATTTTCAGTGTCATTTAGGTTTTGGTTAAAAATGTTGAGAAAGAAGATAAGCACTGAATAGCAGATAAAAGCAATGTCGATGCGCATTATTTTTGGTGATCTACTAAAAATGCTAAAGCAAATCGTGCCTCAAATTTGTAACCAAATTTGCCAATTAATCCATTTCAATGCTATGTATTATACATTTGCATAGAATTCTTATGCCCATTATTTTGCTGAATCATTTTCATTTAAAACAATATCTTAGACTTTGTTAGCTCCAGCACTTCAGCAAATAAAATATGCATCCAGTGTGGCCAAGCTTTGAGCCTCCATCCATCAGAAGAAATATATTATTGACATAAATGAATGTTGATATTACATACATTAATGACTGATTCTCTATACTGTGCAGCTCTATTCCTTGCATATTATATGACATTGTGGAGATATAAGAATGTTAAAATCTTGTGAATAAATTAATAAAGTTGTACGTTTAATTTTATGAGGACTTTATCATACACACTAACTTAATTAAGTGCTCTGATCTCCGTTTAGGCCAGTCAACTCTGTATGACAGACTGTGACCTAATTACTTTTAGTTGGAGTCACATAATCACATTTCCTTGCAGCAGAGTATGAGTAAAATATGGAAAAGAGTAGACAAAGCACCCCCATGGTGAGCAGATTAATGCATGGCAATTATGAAATATTACATTACAGGAAGCTCATTTAGAACCCCAAAAGATTTGGGTGCCAACAAATCTTAAGCTTAAAAAGTGTGAAAATGGGAAATAGTGATCAGCACCCCTCAAAATACACCCTATCAGATGTAATCAATGATCAATAAACTCTGCCAACACCTGATCATTTTAATCAGACTTTCTTTGCAGCACAAAATCTGAAATTTGGATCAATGTTTGTGTAATGATTTTTAGGGGGTCTAGAAGAAGGAAACACATTTTAAAGGATATTTTTGTTACATTTAGAAGAGATTTTGATGCTCAAGTCCAGGATTTCCTGAAATCCAAATTTCTTGGATGGTTTTTCATACAAATAATTAAATATAGCAGCAATTAAAACTTCTGTGAGAATAGTTTACAGACTTCCTATGGATAGGAGGTCATGCTGGAACATTAGCTGCTCTCCTTTCTCTTTCAGTGAGACAGTAAGTAGATGTGTTGGGTTGTAAATGAGTGTTAAACTCTGCGATAACAAAATGCTCTACCGTGCTCCTTTAGGATCAGTATACAGGCATGAACCGTTGGAAAGAGTGCTTCCTGACAGATATCAGAAGTGATCCTCGTCAGTGGAGAAACCAATAAATAACACCTGTGACTTGTTGCAAGTCTCTCTCGTTTGCTGTGAGTAACAGTGACAGTTTAGTTTTGCTTTAACCAAAGCTGACAGCTGTGCACAAATCCAGCTGGACTTCAAGTTAAGCACAGCGAAGGACAACTGCGAGCTGTGACATTTTATGCTTTCTTTGGGGAAGATTATAGAGAGAATGTACCGTTTTTCCAGATAAGCGGTAGTGTTAGCATGTAGTATGGATTTTTTTCTGCTTGTTTTTCTTAATCGTTTCCACATTGCGATTTTTACCTACCTGTGTGCCCCTCTGAGGCGCTGCTCTATTGATTGTTTTGTTGGCTGCACACACATTTGTCTTCTAAACAATTGATTGGTCTTTATAATATCTAAGAGGTGCTGTTTGTAATGACAAGCATCAATCAAAAAGTTGAAACAAATATGAGACTATAGAAACTCAGGTTCACTTTGGGTGAGGAAGGACATTCAGATACCTGAAACATCACAGTATTATTTCATATGTACAATTAAAAAATGGAAAATATGTGACTGACTTTGAATCTTTCTGTATGATTGGACTGAATGGATTATGTTTCTGTCAATAAACTGAATGCTGTTTTTGTAAAATGTACTAAAAATATGATTGTAGTGTATTTGATGCAAAATAAATACATTTGTCAATCATTGGTCACTGGAAAGCCTCCTGCTATATGAATTAAAGAAAAATATACTGAAAACAAATAAACTTTAAAAATGATTGTGGCATCAGTACAAGTAATCATTTAAAACAATTATTAAAGCTTTGCAAAACAAATGTCAAAATCTCCCAACAGGCAAGGCTGTAAGTACTGAGAGGAGAGAGTGTAAACCTGAGAAACTCAGTGTTGGTGCACTGAGTGGGAGTTTGTTCAAGAGTGAGATATAAAACCAGATTTCTTTCTCTCAAATGTTATAGTGTCAAGTTTTCTAATCTCGCTATTACATAAAAAACAGAAAATTGTGTACCACTCCGTCTGATACACTACTTTGAACCTCTCATTGGGATTTAAGTCCTTACTTTGTATGTATAACATCACATTGGATTTCAATATGTAACATCTCACATCAGTAAATATTTGGATGATGTTGAAATTTTAATATGCGAAGAAACAAGAGCTAAATCCTGCAAATCAGAAAGAAAAAGTATTGATCCACCCCAGATGGGACTCGAACCCACAATCCCTGGCTTAGGAGGCCAGTGCCTTATCCATTAGGCCACTGGGGCACTGCCTGTAGGTGGCTGCGTAATCTAAATTGAACTTATTGTGGCTATCCAGAAGCTTTACAGTTATACTGTACCTCTGCCTTGCATCATGCTACTTTGCAGCATCTGCTCCACTCTGACGGCAATGTTAGAAACATTTTGAGCTATAGCTTGGATCCTCTCCACCAGGCCAGCTGGTTGAAACCTGCAACACACATGAAAACACAAATGCATGGAGAAAATAGTTACAGGTCAACAATTATTATGTTCATGAGTCCATGCCTCTAAATGTTTGCTTTTTACTGTTTCTCCATTAGTTCATTTCTTCTCTCCCTGTCTCTACTTTATTCCAATCAATTTGGTTGTGTTAGTTTTGGCAGATGTAGACGGTACACCATTGGAGCGTGAAAGAGAAATTGACTTTTATAGCTTCTTCCCTTTTAGAGTGGGAGAATTCACATAATGAGATCGCTGTGTCCACAGGGATCGGGCTTAAGAGTTTCAATTCAGTTTAGATTAAATTATGTTTAAACATGTAAGGGTTATGATTAGGATCAGACACAAATTATGTTACTGTACATGAGAAACAGTCAGAAAAGTCTTAAATGTGTCTGATGGCCCAAAGTATCATTTGCACAGCAAACTCAAGTTATTTTACAACCTGCAGAAGAGCCAACAGTTTTCAGGAAAAAAATACATTAAAGATTTTTTTCTTTTATTTTGTTAATGAGAAAGTTTTGACATGTGATATGCTATGATATTTATCAGTCTTTCCCTTAAACATTGGGTCTAAAAGTGAAAGTGAAATTAGTTTTTCAAAAGTGAAACATTTATGCTGTTCCTAACATTTCAAAGAGCATCAAGTTTCAAATCTCTGCAAAACCAATTGTGTATTTTTCTCAAAGAACAAATCCTTTGCATGTTGAACTGATCACCCATTGTCACTTTTGAACTTTCTTTGTCAGAACTTTGTGCCAAATGGACTCTCTGGAGTGTCACCCTCTAGTCTCACGTCTATGGTTTGTTGCAGTGGAAATACATCCGACTCCATGAAAGAGTCAGTTATAAAGGGAGCCATAAAGGAAGCGAAGCAGATTAAAAGACTGAAAGATGGAGATTTCACAATGGGACATAAATAGGGCAAAATCAGAAGCCAGAAACATACTTGGATTGTGAACAGGAATATAAACTGGCAGAAAATAAAGGGAACTAGATCAACCAACTGCAGTAACAGAAACCAGGGGGAATTTTGTTTTTGGAGGAATGATAAAGTAAATGGATCCTGTGTGCAAGCCAACAAAACGACTTGACTGAAACATTAGAGAATGATTGGGATCAAAGAAATACAAGATTATGCATATTTGATGGCCCACTGTTGCCAGCCTTATGCTGTAAAGCTCCCTTCCTTTTGATGAATGTAGACAGTTAGCTCTTTTGCAAATGGGACTAACATGGAAGAGCGAAGAGGAAAGACAAAAATCACAGAATGTTTGTAGTTGAGGAAGAAAGATGATGGGTGTTTAGTGGAAAAAATGTATGTTAACTTGAGTTATACAGTAAAAATACAACAAAACTAAGTGTTTATACTTCCTTGTGCTTAGGGAAGAAAAATGTCAAACAAAATCCTCTGGGCAAAAAGTGCCTCATTACGCTCACTCTTTCTGCCCTCTGTAACCCAGCTAGCAGTTTACTTGCCTACAACTAGCAGGGGTGCACACTGGTTTTTGAAAAATTTCTATTGGTCCATTGGTACCGGCAATATAGTGCAGCAATGTGAACTACACTATTTCTTGAGTCGGCCTTGAAAACAAAAGTAAGGTTTCAACTGTGTGACATTTCAGGCCTCGTTTACACAGAGCTGGTTCACAGGGAAACCATCAGTTTGTTGCGATCCAGCTGCTTGCAGTGACCGAAGTGTCTGACACTAAAAAAACAGCACAAAATGGTTAATTTATTGACAAAATTAGACGTTTACTCAGAGTGCATTGGGATTTAATAAAATCAGGGCTTTTAAAGTACATGCACTTCGTAGTACTTCAAAAGTGGCTGTGATTAAAACATATTCTCTTTGAGCCATGTTTCAATATCCATTTCAAATTTGGTTTGTTTTACGACAAAAGCTGATAAGGTTTTAGCAACTTTATTCTGAATTTAGCCAAGTACAGAAGCAAACTAAATAGGTTTGCAGAGAACAGAAAATGTTTTTTAGTGTCATTGTTAATTACTAATTTATGCGCCAGTTCAGTTAATAATGCTACTGTATAGCAAGTCAAACATTTTAGAAATGCTCTTCTTGTCACACCTGAAGTTTAGGTTGGTCATCTTTTATTTTTATTTTGGCCCGTTTGAAGTTGTGTCTCTCTTTCTCTTTTCTTTTGTTTTTTTCTTCCAGTGGGTGAATTGTTCAGCTTTCCTTGAAATGTTCAGAAGTTGAGATGTTATTTGTAAACCTTAAAGATTAAATCCACAGAGCTTGTATATACTGTCAAAAAGAAAACAAGTCGTTTCTTACCCGAGTACCTGCAGTAAATTTATGAGAAAGAGCACGGTGCAGAGGAAAGAAGCCCTCTGGGATGAATGTTGTTACAGACTGAGCCGTCTTGTGCACTTAAGGGGGAGGAATAGGTAAGCTCAAGGACAGAGACTAATCTTTAGAGAGCGTACACCTAAAGGGAGACTTACCAACCTTTTTCATAACACAGTAAACAGTGAATCAACTCTGCATCCTTGTCAGTGCTTTCATCTCCCTTGCTTATTTTCCCAGGCTCATTGCTGCCCCCTCCCTGGCTTGTTATTCCTCTCAGTTTTCTGCTCTAACGAGTGGCTGCCCCGTGGGCGAATCGCAGGCTGGGGCTTCAGACATCAAGTTTCATTCGCTGCTACATGGGAGTGTGTCAGCAGCAATGAAGCTCACACAGAGCTGAGACTCCCACCCTGCATGTGTCCAAAAGTGTGTCTTTCTGTAAATGCACTCTCTGGAATTTGAGATATTTCCATAAATTTCTATTTTCACATTTGCACCATGGAAAAAAAAAAAAAAAAAAATCATACTTTTACCTTATAACGCATACCCACTCACTCTGCTGTACTGTATTCTGTATGTTTGTTTGGAGATAAGAAGTTGATGATGGAACAGACAGGAAAGACAGTCATGGTTGGGAGAGTAAAAAAGATAACTATTGTACGTTTTGACCAACTGTTAAAAACCCCCTGACAGACTGGGTGTCGGAGTGGAAGTAAATGACAGAATGAATGAACACACTTGCAAACTTTCTGCTCTGATGCCATAGCTGCTCGTCTCAAGGGATGTCAAGCAAATAATACCGTCCATGTCATGCTCACACTGCGGATATCAAAATATTACCTGCCCAAACTTTTATTTGAGGACACTTAAAACTGGAACCCTCCAAAATAAAAGCCACACAAGTAAGGTAAAGAAAATCAAGCAACACAAAGTTCAATATTGACATTTCATCCATTTAGAATAACCAAGTCCATAGCACTCAGATGCTCCCTGATGTTCACCAAGAGTAAAAATAAAAGACTTTTCAAACATCCAGGAGAAAGCAAGTGGCAAAAAATGTCAAAACACTAAAAAGAATCCAGTTGCAGCTTTTAACAAGCTCTGGGTAAAATCTAAAAAAAAAAAACTCATTCATTTTCAGTTATTTTTTCTTCTTCAAAATGTTCAGCTTTTTTGTGATAAGCAGTCAATACTGTTCTTAATATTAGGAGCAGTAGTGTTGCCACATGGGTGTGAGATTCCAGTTATTGCTTAAAACGAATATAATTATTAAACAGTTTTTAGTAAATTTTAGAGAAACTTTAATGGGTAGAACACATAATAAGCCTAAAATGAACCAGTTCATAACTGCTGATGTGTAGGACTACCTCTTAATGTACAGTAATTTGCATTAGTAAAGTATTTTTTCCTCTCCAGCTCAGGGCCCACATTGTCATAAGTGCAGCCCTGCTTCACTCATTTCCTGAAGAATCCAAGCAACCAATTAAGTTATCATGACCAAATCAATCATTTGCTTTAAATTGCCGGTTCTTGTGTTGTGTCTGAATCAGATTTTCTTTGTGGTCCATTACAGAGGAGCATTAAAACAAAAAAAGACATGCATTGAGAAAAAGACTACAAACCCACAAATCATGAGTATTACATTCTAACATGTCTAACATCCACAGTGGATATGGTCAAGCCAAAAAGTAATTATCATTGATTGAAGTTTGCTTTAAAACTAATTACAGCTTGACTATAACTCTCTACTGCGCTCACCCTAAATCCAGTCTAAATCCCTTCAGGACAGTAAAACATGGATGCATCATGCTGGTACGGCTCTCTGACAACAGACCATTACATCCTTACTTCTCTGTAATGGCCCAAGAGGAGAACAGCTTCCTCTGCATTAAACAGCCCATTACTAGACATTGATTGTAGTTAACACCAACGTCAGACCATATTAATCGTTCCATCTTTCCGCTCTGGCGCCTCTCCACGGATCTGAAACCGAGTGCTTATCGAGGATCATTTAACGAGGTTTGAAGAAGCAAAAGGGGCTGCTGTCAGTGTGCATCACATCACACCTGCTGGGTTTAGTTAGGCTGTCTGAAAACAAAATTTGGAATGAAGAAAATGTTGGACAGAGAAGACAGGATGTTTGGGTGTGGATGAAGCAAAAGGAGGAGAAGTTAGATAAGAGCCTGGAGCAGCACGACTTTCCTGTCGGCCCTGATTGAGACGTAATGGGGGCAATTTCCACAATCAAATATGAGAGTGATCGAAATGAAATAGAGGAATACGTGAGGCAATTTTGTAAACAAAAAAAAGAGGTGCAATTTCTAACGACACAAAACAAAACCTACGTCGTCTAACCTCCAACTTCTCCTTTTGTCCTTTTTCTGATTCAGTTGTTTACGGATTTCAATGATATTTTGGAGCAAAGGTTTGATCATTGTTCCTGATCTTGTGTTTTTGTTGCGTTCCAGTCAGGCTTGTTTGTTTAGTTTGTTTCATTAATATCGACTACATTTCCAAATTCTAACTACTTCTAAAAATCCTGGTTTATCTTTGTAATAATAATTTGAATGCACATTCAGCGAGTTTTCAAAAATGATCTGAACACTAAATGTTTCCAGTTTCCCCTGTTATACCTAATTAAATCGTCCTTCTTGTCCTCTTCCTATAACACCCCTGGAGGTGCATTGCAGAAAACAAGCTAATTTGGGTTAGTAGTCCAACAGTCCAATTCCAAGTCAAATACAGATCAATTTAAAACTGGGTTGATTTAACAGAATGGGTGAGGCGAGGGGGTTTAATCCCAGAGTTATGTTTGAAATTATAAAATGGATTAACTCAAGGTTTGTGAAATTTTTTGAATTTATTTTGAAAAATTCACAAAAACAATGTATTATAAAAATTATTTTAGTTTACTATTTGGGCATATTCCATTTTGCAAATATGCTAGTATCGTGTTATGCTGCCTCTTTTAAAAGCCCGCTGTTATGTGATCATGTTTTGGAAAGTCATGAGTCGGATCCACCTGTTGGTTCTAAACATTGCTTTACTATTTCCTACATGAAAAATGGGAAGTGGGTAAAGGAAGAAATGACTATCTGTGTCTGTGTCTACTTACCAAGTAAAAAGTAGCTTTACTCTGGAGTGCAAGAAACTAGTTCAACCACCTGATATTTAGACCCAGAATGATCTATAAACATCAAACAGCAACGTGATTGAAATTTATTGAGTCTATTTTATCTATATTTTTATACATGTGAAGAATCTGTGGGTTTAAACAATCCATCACCCTGGTTTCCAAACGTAGTACGTTTGGGTTTAAAGGAATATGCTATGGCTGCACAGTGGCGCAGCTGGTAGCTCTGCTGCCTTGCAGCAAGAAGGTCCTGGGTTCAATTCCCAGCCTGGGGCCTTTCTGCATGGAGTGAAATTGCATGGGTATTTCTGGGTATTTCCGGGTTAATTGGGCTTTCTAAATTCTCCCTAGGTGAATGGTTGTTTGTCCCGTCTGTCTCTGTGTTTCCCTGCGTCAGACTGGCGACCTGTCCGGGGTGACCCTGCCTCTCACCCGGAACGTTAGCTGGAGATAGCAGCAGCCCTCTCATCCCCACGGGGTACAAAGGTGTGAGAAAATGGATGGATGGAATATGCCATCTGTTTTCTGGCTGGACCAGTATAAAAATACTTTTTCTTTTTTTTTAAAACAACATCTGAGGTGAAATCCTGGGAGCAGAAATCAATAGCATGTTGTGGTGTAATTCAAAATTATGGTCTGTGAAGAATGATGAGCCTATGGGAGCCATGTTACAGCAGCGTTGAATACTAATATCCTCGATTTCTGACTTTTTGACGTATCCTACATATTTCCCCCTTAGTCTTTTTACTCATTTCATGACTATGGACTGTATATAAAAAAAACAAGCACCAAGAGAGAAATAATGAGCCTCCTTTCAGTGCTTTATGCCCATTAGAGTTCAAATTATTATTTTTATTTTTTGCTTCCAACCTTTATAAACAGAGGAGCTCTGATAATGATAATAATAACAATGTCAGATATCATAGAGAATACTTGATACTCTAAAATTTTGCTGAGCTGTTGTAGGAAATCAGAGCCGAAATTGACATTTTTAAAACACAACAAATATGTTTTGTTCATTTAATAACCACTAGCATATGTTTTATAAATTTGAGTACTGTTTCACCAAATGGCTGTGGCGTCTTTCATACCTGTTGATAGCAGAGCTGAGCTCATCCAGGCGCCTTGCATCCGATGTTGAGCTGTTGTCGAGTTTGGACAGCGTGTCCATCCTCTTCAGAATCACCTCCAACATGTCACTGATCTTCCTCAGCACGCCACGTGACTCCACACCTCCCAGCACTGAGAGCAGAGAAGGACACAGAAGGAAAGACAGAAGGCAAATAAAAAGCTAGGACTGGGGATAAACAGGTGGCATAGTAAACAGTGAGCCCGGCAAACATAAAGTTTGCAGCTTCATCGGCTCAACATTTGTGAATGGTTGATGCTGTGTTGTTGTGTTTTATTTTTGTTCATTATAATACAGATAATGACATAAAAATCCCTTCTGATGGGTGACATATTTATGTCCTGAAATACATTTGTCAGCAAATCATGTAATGCTGACTTTGTATCGCATCCAAGTTTTCTGCTACCTTAGTATATTTCATAACGACAAAAGTTCTTATAAAGTTTATATGGATATGTCGATCTAATAATATATTTAGCCTAGAGATGAGCTGAGAAATGAACTAGCGGATTTAAAAGATGAATGGATGGATGGCTTTGTGTGGACATCCATTTACCTTTTACCTTTCATAAATAATTTCAAGTTGCTTAGTTTGAAGGAAATGGACTTTCAATGTTTATTCAATATTGATGACAGAAAAATGACAAACATGTTGTGAACATGAAGAAATATCATAGAAATGTTTATGGCTGTTGCAATGAAGTGTCATTTGGTAAATAACGACGCTTTTAATGGCATTTTGCATTAAACAGTGCATTGCAAGTGGATTATTCAGTAAATATTGACTTTTTAGTTTAAAGTTGCATTAAAATGTGTCATTTGGTAAGTATTGACACTTGTAATACAAAGTTGCATTAAAAGTTCCTATAAGTGTCATTATTTACCAAATGACACAACAGTCGTAAACACTTCTGAAGACTCCTGCATGTTCATGACAGATGTTATGTCATGTTTATTACAGTGTAATGTTGGTCTTTTTCATTCCCCTTCAAATAAACTTAACTTCAAACCCTAAATCTGGAACCTGCCTAATTGAGACATATCAAAACATGATACCTGTTGTTCCAACTTTTCTCAGAAGTGTCAACATTAAATGCCTCAAAACCACATTTTTTATTTATTTATTAAGATATAAAGGGACAAATGGGTCACAGTGTATTCCAATAAATCCCATCAGAGCTGTATGGAAGCTGGAAATGGCCAAATTTCAATGATGGACGCCTCTGTCAAACCCCTGTCTGTCCCTTGACAAGCAATTACAGCCAGTGGGCTCCGGGGCCTAAGTGTCCCTTCACAAGGCCAGTGTCTGTCTTAGTACCCAGCAGGAGGAGCACAAATTATAACTTTAGTGAGTTATCACCTCGGCCATTGATGAATTTATCTGAGACTGACAGTTTTCTAGTTGGTACGCCGTCACAGTGTGCTGCTGAATGGTTTCAGAAAACCTAACACTTCTTGTTAATGCTGAAACAGATAAGGAGTGACTAAAATTATACTTTGAATATCTTTAACAACTGCAATTATTTACTAGTTTGTTTCAAATCAAGATTTAAGAAACAAATATTTCCATAAATATTATATTTTTTAATGATTAATGACTGCAAAGAAGGCGACGGCTCGTTCAAGTAGAAAACTGGAAATCATACTGGGAAGAGTCAACCCTTTTCCTGTATGTAAAGAGTAGGAGACAAGGCATATCTATTCCACCTCTAACTTTAAGCTCAAAAGCAACTGAAGTATTGCTGTTTCACAAAAATGTATGAGAACAAAAATGAAAACGAGGGAATTGAGTTTGCCATTCCAGTTTCTTCAGAAAATCTTTTAACTGTCTTGGAATTACAATGAAAACACAATAATGCAATAAAGAAAATGCTGACCAAGCCATCGTTTCACATGCAGAGTAATACATTAGGAAATGGGTTATTTCATGAATTTGAAATTTCCTTACTTCTAATAGGGATATTTGTCTCAAGAAACAACTCTTCCCAAGAGCTCATTATTTGGATCATAAAACAGACTGATGAGAAGCACAGTATGCAGTAGCAAGTTAATTTGTATTTGTGAATTGTTCCAGTTAAAATGCATGTCATGTCACTGGCTTGCAAGCAATGTGCTGATGTTGAATCTCTATCAACGTTTAAATGGGCAAAAAACAGACGTTTGTGTCACTGCTCTTGAATTTTTGTTGTACAAGAGTGACACAATGAATCTTAGTAAAGTATTTTAAATATTTGCTATCAAAAAGGGACAGACATCAGATTTAAATCCTTATTATGCATGTCTCTACATACAGAGAAAGGTCTGCTCATTTTCTTTGCAAAACAGGTCAAGAACAGTCAGATTGGATCGTAAAAATCCATCTGAACAATCTAAGCCATCTACTCATACTGGTTAAGATGGGCAGCTGTAGGTTTGCATTTTTGCAATTTCTTTGCAACTTTAGATATGCACCATTTCTTGGTGTTATAAGTGTATATAAAATGAATCAAAATACACTGGAGTTCTTGGTTGTGATGTGAAAATATGAGGAAAAGTTTGAGGAATAATTTTCCAGGGACCATAAATCCTGTAAGAGTGAAAGCAGTGGGCTAACAGCTCCTAGCCTGTGGCATGCTTTTCCATAAGGACTTTAAATTCCTCACCTTGAATGGCTGGAATAAATCAGCTTCCACACTGTCAGTGCCCTGCTTTAGCAACCATATTGAGCAGAATATTTAGTGCAACAGCACATCATATTTCTTCTCAGGCCCTGCAAAGCGTGAAGCATGACCAGAGGCCTTGTTAGTTGCCTTGAATGGACTTCTGAAAAGTGAGAGGGAGTTATTGTGCATGTGTGGATGTGGTGTGTGAGTTTAAATAGTGCAGCATGCTTGGAAACTAAGCTTTTTAAGCTGACCACTTTCAGTTCGTGTGCAGTTGAGCCTTGGCAGAGCAAGCAATTATCATCGGCAGCAGGAAGCTAATCTGTGGGCTGGACAGAAAGTATTACAGAATACTTAAACTAACCATCATGGAGGCTCCATGTCTTTAATACAAGTGCTTTGAAAAATATCTCCTAAAATTACTACCCAATTTGTGTTTACTCTATAGGTTATAAAATGAACAGAAGACATGGGAATAGCTCAATATGAAGCAACGCAAAATTAAAATGGAGCCAAATTCAGGATAAGATGAAGGATTTAATCATCATCCATCACTAAAGAGCGGTCTGAAGGCCGTCTCTGCAGAAGAAATGTATTGAACAAGTTTTTAAATTGCCCAGAGATACCTAGATAAGCCTAATAACCCCCCCTTTGGTCATAACTGCCCTATGATAATTATTTTTTTTTTTGCTTCTGGTTAACTTCTGTTTGGATTCTGTCTGGATATTCAGTTCTCTCTCAGATTTTGAGAGAGGACTGGAAAGGTTTTCTTACAGGGAATCATGTTTTAAGATTCATCCATCTTCCCATCAACTCTGACCAATTCAGAAAACATCCCTAAAGCAACTTTATGATGCCGAAGCTAATCGGAATATAGGACTTCACCTACTTGAAGTCCCATATGCCAGGGCTTCAAGAACCTGGCATATAGGTGAACTCTGTGCTACATATGATTATAACTGGTTACACCACATTTTGTGTGGCTGTAATAATAGAAGGGGATGGATACAAATGCAACCAGAACTTTTTTGGTTTCTAATTGTGGACAAAAAACATGAATAATTCTCCATAATAATTATTTTTGTTGTGTTTTCAAATTAAATGCTAATGAAAAAACTTTCAATTTTATTGATGTAATGAAGTTCTAGGAATCTGAATACTTTTGCAAGGAACTGTATGTTGTGCAAAGTTGCATAACAAACAATGAATAACATGCATCAGTGCAAAGCAAAATATAAACATGCTGTCATACACACCCAGTGCAAAAGTTACTCTGTGTGCCAGAACAGAATGGTGTTTTGATTGGCTGTGAGAGTGTTTGCATATTCATGAAAAGAAAAGCATTCATGGTGTGATGATTGCTGACAGAAGGGCCTGCAGGATATGAATTGACAAGGCTAAATAAACTGGAGACCAGTGCCATTTTGTAAAAGCATGGATAAACACACAATCCACTTAGAAACACATCTCACCTTATTTCACACCTTCTAACTAATGAATAAAAAAATATTTGCAAAGACGTTAATTAATGTTGACATAGATGTGTCAAAAGGATCTTAATCAGAGCTTAATGACTTGGTTTCTTGGGAAGAGGACAACACTGCAATAGAAGCAAAACTAATGTCCACCCCCGGATGCATGATGAGTCATCAACAAGCTGAGCTGTTTATGAAGACATGTCCAAAATATCCATTTTAGTATTGTAAAATTATTTCTTGAATAACCCAGATGGTGCCGTTTTAACCCACCATCCATCCATCCATCCATCCATCCATCCATCCATCCATCCATCCATCCATCCATCCATCCATCCATCCATCCATCCATCCATCCATCCATCCATCCATCCATCCATCCATCCATCCATCCATCCATCCATCCATCCATCCATCCTCTTTACACCCTTGTCCCAAGTGGGGTCGGGAGTTTGGTTTTCCACTATGATTTGAAAAAATAAACACACAAATCCAGTAGACCACACCTCTAAGATGCCTCAGGACAAATTGTGAATTAATTTATCCTGAGGCAAATTAATTCACAACAAAATCAGTTGGGTGGTCGACCTGCGATGCTAGACCTAGGAAATGTTTGACAGTAAAGTTTGGACAGATGGAGGTTAAACATGTGAGCGAAAAAGGAAGAACTGTGTCACATATGAAAATCACTGGAAAGTGCATTGATTAGACTAGAGGGGACCACAAATGGATAAACTACTTCCCGCTTCATTCCTCTCCCTGATTTAATTTTTGCCTTTAGATTTTTGCCTGAATATTTCTCTCTCTCTACCTTTTCTCCAATAGTCCTCTCTGCCTGCTAGCTTCATTTCATTCTTCGCCACTCTCTCGCTGTTAGCAAGGCAATGAAATGACACATCATCCAACAAAGAAGAAAGGTTTATAGAAAAACTGTTTAATGTCTCGAGATCAAAGATCTTCATTTATTGTAATAGTAAAGATCTGCAAGACGTGAAAAAGGCTGAAATGTATCTTTTTCTAGATGCAGAATGAAGATAAAGTGCAAGAAAAAGAAAAGGAGAGCAATAAAGTCTCGGGTATCAGACATAACATAATAAATCCTTTGTTTTAATGGAACAGCTGTTCGCCTAAAACTTAATGTTGTTATTGTGGACTATAAATTGCACAGATACAGGCCTGTTAATTGAAGTCTGGAATATTAACTGAATGTTCCAATCATGTTCTCTTAAAATCAAAAGATTTTTAAGAACAAAAGATTTCACATTAAAATACAAAAAAATCTAGGAATTAAATGATCAACAAGCTTTTGTAAAGTGTCAATCTGAACACATATTTAATAAAATAGACTGACACAAGAAAGAGGGAACTGTCTCAGTCTCCATTGTTCATCTTGGATAAGCTTTTGAAATATTTATTAATTTGCTTTTGACATTTTCTCTCCATCTACCAAGCGATGTCATGGTAAATTTGATATTGTGAAGGAAAATGTGGCAGATAAGAATTATTTCAAGTCACAAAGATGTGAAAAATTGCTACAATGCTTGTTAACGCAGACAGATTGCGCCTCTTAACTTGACATGGTTGTTATGAAGCTCTTGAGGCTCTTTTTGCGAATGCACTTCCTTCCACTAATCAGCAGCTGAACATGTGGCTGGCATTGTCTGGCGTACCTCCCTCACCCGAAGCTTTTTCCCAACATTTCAAGGCAGAAATCTGACTCCGTTGTACCAAATAATTGCTACTTTCAACGGTAGTCATGTTACAAATGAAAGTAGCTACTTTGAGCGGATCTTCAGGTTCATCTGGGATCAAAGCAGCCAGAAGCCAGAAGAAACATTATCTAGTCAAAATATTTTGGTATTTTCCAAGACATTCAAGTTATTTCTTTTCACTATTTGAGTCAATTCAATCAGTCAAAACTATTAAAAGTGTTTGAGCTGCAGATGAAGGGCAAATGGTGTGTCATAATTGCTAAAGCTCCTGTGTGCTGTCAGTTTTACGCTAAAATAGCAAGTTGTTATGACAAAACTGACACTGTCAATGGTACAGTTGTTACTTACACAAGAGCAACTGTGTTGAAATGTGTTAAAGTAAATTGTAACATTTAATCCGTTAATATCCACTTATTCTGAAGTATATTTCTGAAGAAGGCTTCTCAGAGCTTCTTCAAAAGGAAAAAGGTTTAAAGTTTAAGTTATGAAATTATGAGAGACTGATAACGTGGGGCAGAGGAGAATACAAAGGGAAAATACATGTGATACGACGTTTTCATTATTTTGTCTCAGTGTCCAGGAACACTGCGCTCAGCAGCAAACAATAAGGTGTGAATGCATATGAATATAATCAGGAAAGGAGAAGTGGCACACTGTAGATTTAATAAAAACTACTCCCTCAATGTTTCTTTCGTTAGATATAATTTGTCATTTCGAGAACATGTTTTAATTTGAAGTCTCCAGGGTATTTCTTGTCTATAGTATAGTACAGCCTATATGGCATTTTTCCAGTCAACACCAGAGGGAATAAGTTAGATAATCATTCCATCACTCAATATATAAACACTTAATTGTTCCTGTACTATTCTTTTCAAAACAATCATGGCTGACAAACTTAGTGTCCTAATGTTCAAACTTTGAATTATAGCTTACATCTCACCTTCTTACTTGACTCTTCAGAAATGACTGTTGAGACACAATTGATTGTTATGGCAGAGGTATATTAGGCAGGTTAAAATATACGCCACTCACCACATCAGTCTTTTTGCAAAAAGCACACAAAGATGCCAAAAAGGTTCCTTAAACCTGTTGTGAAATATTTTGTGAAGAGGGTTTGTGTTATAAATGATAAAATTACATTGCATTTGCTTTGAAGATGTGTTTAGTAAGAGCTATTTATAATAAAAAATATTTGTTGCTCCTGGTCAAAATGGCATTTTGTCTGAAAAGTACCAACTATAAAAGCTTCTGTGTTCAGTCTAAGTCAGTAAAATAACTTTAGTTGTGTCAAAAAGGGCAGTAGGGTAAAAAGCTAAAATGATATTGCAATTTTGGGTTTTATTTATTTTTTCTTCTTTACTCATTAATATGCTCTGATAGACTGTATATTAGTCATTATTAGTAACCAGTATGAAGAAAACTCAGAGATCAAGTATTTTTTTTAAAGTAATAAGAGTCTTATACAATTCCTTACTAAAACCCTAAAGTGATGCAAAGAATAATATTCAATCAGTTGTTTGGCAATACAATAAAAATGTCCTTGTCTACATCAGTAAGATGATAGCAAAGCCCTATAGGCAGTGCTACATGAACTGTGTCTTCTTTGCCTCTCCACAATCACTCACTGTAACACCTAAAGGCCCCCAAATCAATCAACATCACAAAGAAACATGGCTGCACTGCAGGCCTGAGGGAGGGATAAGGGAAACACAGAAGAGAAATGGAAAGAAAGCACTTTTTGATGGCTGTTTATTGATTTAGGAGAAATTGGAAGATCAGGGTGCACCAAGTCTAATATTAAGGAGCCAGAAAAAAAAAAAAACTTTTTGTCCCCTCGGTACTTTAAGGTACAATATAATGCATAAATAGTTGATGGCTTTACAATTTGCTGCACATGTAGATCTACCATCTACTGTCTATCATGATCTATCGTTGCAATAACTAAGCACATTTCTTATATTCCAGGAATATTTTGCTTGATCTTAATGTAAAAACTTTCACATTTGAGTTCAGCACATAAAATCAACAATTTTCTTAATATTTCTCACCACTCGTTTTTTTCACTCTACATTAATTTTGCACTGCTTAATTCAAATACTGTGAAGCAATTTGAACCATTTGGACATTCACTCTCTTAATGTCAACCTGTTATGTCATTTCTCAATGACCGATGTGTGCTTTGTATTCATTTTCTCTTTTAAAGAGATCCTATCCCTCACAGTTGCTGACTTGCAGAATGGCCGCATACATTCTCCTTTGGCATCTCGAGCTCCTTAATCCCCTTAAATCTTATCTAACAGCGTCTACTTCTTTCTCTCTGGACCCATAATGCTGAGCTCTAATTCAGCCTTCAGGACATAGATTAGCATCTGTCAAGGCTTTGCTCTGCGCTGGGAGCTTCAGCAGGATCTTTTTCTTTTTTTTGGTGCCCTGGCATGTTCACTCATCCAGCTTACTCTCATTCATAGGTAATGAAGCAAATGACTGGGGAAACTGTGTGTGAAAGATGAAAACAGACCACCTAAAGTCAGAACGGACATCTGGACATCTGATACTGGAGGGATAGCTTGAAAGATGGGAGTCTACAAATGTTTCCAGGGAACAGCTGAGTGGAAGAAGCCTCCCTGCTTGCAGCCACAACCAGGCCATGCGATCAACAGAGCAAAGTCAGTGGGCGACAGCTCCTATGTTTATTTCATTGTCTTGCTCAGAGTCGGGTACATTCATGCAGACTACAAACAGACAGACTATTCTAAAGAGTGGTTTTATTTTAGCTAAACAAATGTCACAGAACTTATGAATAAGCCTTTTCCATCAGCCCAGTTCCAGTTCCAGTTCCCAAATGCGTTTCCATTCCGGTTTTACGTGTTTCCACAGAAAAAACAAGACATTCGACAGCGTGAGCAGTGGTTCAACGCAGGCAGCACAGAACAGCTTTTTTTCCCCGCACAAACTCTTACGTCACCTGTAGGCTGGTCAGCAGCTGGAGAAAAAGCCCAGTTAACTGGACATAGAATAAACAGGCACAGCAGTGAATAATGCAGAAGACATCCCTTCTCCATTGTCTCCTGGCAAGCATGCCACCCTGCAAAATTATAAACTTCTCTTTGTGTAATGGCATTAGTTTTTCTGTTATGTGCAGTAGGAGAGAGCACTTTTAGTGATTGGCTGAAACATCTGTGGGATGCTAAATTAAATGAAGATACACAAACAAAGTAGTAATCGGCACAGATCAGCCATCTTGTTATGACCCCCTCCTGCTTTGTGTAGGAACCTCTCTTCTATTCTTCTCCTTTTCTTTTTATTTCCTTTGTTTAACAAGGCAAAACCACATTGAGATCATTTCCAAGAGGGACCTGGGCAGAAATCTGCAACACACAATAACCTGGTCACACAACAGCAAAAACAAATTAAAACAAGTTTGCTGATGACGTAAACTTGGTTCCCTAAATTGGAGGAAACAGGCGCCGGTTCTTGCACCGAACGTTTAAGGCAACCAAACTAATTTAAGAACAGGAGTCGCTTCAGTGGGAATGCACTAAAAGAACAGCAGGAACAAATTGTACAGCACAGATTTGTAGAGGGGTAAAAACTTTTTTTTTTATTATTCTTCCTTTTCTTAATCCATCTGTTAGAGTTCAACTGCAGACATTGAGGATTATTGCGGTCATGCGCTGCTTATCTTCCGAGACACTTCTTTATCGATATCTTCAGGACAAAGGAAGTTTATGTAATGCCAATAAATTACTTGTTGAAGTGGAGCATGCCCGTCAAAGAAAGGAAGATCATTCCGGATCTCATATTAAGGATATTGATCTTCATGTTATGAACCATAACCCATGACCGCACATGGGGGTTATGGTGTAGACAGACTGACTTTAAGATGGTTATCTTTCAGCTCAGCTTTTTCTGTACCACAGCAGAACAGAGAAATGTCCTTATTTCAGCAAATAAAATCCCAATCTGTCTCTTTGCCATCGCCCACTAACAAGGCACCAAGGAACTAGAATTCGTTCTCTTGAGGGAAAGTTTCTAAACTGGAGGTAGCTTTGCACCAAAGATGCATATAGCCATTTTTATACACTCTTTAAAAAAATAAAAAAAAAAACTTTGTTTTTTTTAAAAAAAGCTGGGCACATGAATGTTATCATGAATGTTTGCAATACTGATGAAACCATCATTTGATTTTCCACCATATTCAGATAAGATTGTACATGTAATTTTAATTAAGCTTGATAATTTTTCTACTTGATTAATTGCATTTAAAGTTGAACTCCGTCCTTCATGATAAAGAATTAGAATGATTTTTTTTTAACTTTTCAATGACAATGTCTACTGAAAACTTGAAAATGTAACATATAATTTAAAAAAAAAGCATCATAATTATATAATAATGATGTTTATCTTTGAAATCTACAAGGATTTAGAGAAAAAAAAAAACTCCAAAAAGAAAGCAAAGAAAGACGAACAGATGGGGGAAATCATGAATTAATAATCAGGCCAGATGACGGTGTGTGTAATAGGTGTGTGATGAATTTGACTAAGACAGGAGTGCCCTCTGCTCACAGCTGACTTGTTGTGTAATCTGCAGCAGGCTGCTGCGTCTGCCCGCTCCATCTCTGTGTCGCTCCGCACCTAGACACTCTCACACAAATCAACACATAAATATAGCAAAGCTCAGTCTCTGATCTGCCTTCCTGCCACCAGAAGCTGACAGCCATGTCAGCTACAATTAGCTTCTAAGGTTCTGTGGTCTTCTGCTAATTGCATTATCTGTCAGCAACCTGAGACCCAACTGGGGTTTTATTTTGGATGATTTTGATGTGCGGATGAGTCGCTAGTGTGGTGACAAACATAGCTGGTCGTTTTAAAAAGATGAAACTATTACAAGTGTCCTGTGGTTGTAATAATAGCAGATCACTTTAATGTCCAGGCCGGGGCACAGAATGGCAATAACAACACTATGGTTGAAAAAGAGCACAAATATTAAATCCCAAAGGACGGCTGATCAACTATTTATGAATTCCCCTGGAATGTGGATGATGTTCTTTTTGAAAAATTGATGGCAGCAACTTGACAGTGCCAAGAGTTTTTTTGTGAGTCTTATGTGTGTTAATGTGCAGGCTTAGAAATGGGAACCGTTTCACTGGTTCTTTGTTAACTCCATTTTAAATAAGAGTCGGTGTTTTTGCCTGCTCGTCATTTGTATATCACTACAGTACACAACAGGTTTACATACACTCATTAGGAGAATTATCAATAATTAAATAATAATATACTATTAATTTGATCCATTCACTTTTCCCCAGAGAAGTATAAAATTTGGAAATGTGTGTTTTCTTAAACATAGATTTTAATTTATCTTTGAACAGCAAGGGTCATCAAATGCTGTATACATATTGACATTAATTAGAGAAAATCTCTTAGAGAGCTTTCTAACCATCAACAAGGTTCTGGCAGAATTCCAGCCGGACATTTTTTACTATTCTTTCTGGCAGAAGTTGTTGTTACAGCTGGTTGGTTTCCTGACAAAGTTCCAGCCTTTAATAACAGTGCACAAGTTTTCAGCAGGGTTGAAGTCAGGACTTCAGGGAGGCCACTCGTGTCCGTGCCAGAACTAATTTGCACTACTGTTGACAATAACACCTGTGTTGCAGCAGCTCCCAATTTGTTGGATTTTAGGTTGTTGTTGAAAATCTGAACCAATTTCTTTGTGGTTGAGGATGAATGTTTGGATTTTTCAAAATTTGAGAAAGTTGACAAACATCACAATAACTTTGAACTGATGATTATGAGTTATTTGTGATTTATCTGAGCACTACCCTGATCTTGAATTGCTTACAGGAAATTCATTTTGAAATTATAAAAACAAAGTATAATGTTGCATTCAAAAATTGTCACATGCAATTAAGGTAAGATAAGAGGTACAGCAGTAAATGCTTACTAGAGGAATCTAGGAATAATTACCAACATTTCTTTAATTCATTGCACAAGAAAGCATGGAAGCAATTACCTCATTTTTCTGCATAAAAAAGATTACGTAAACATATCTACCCATGTAGTTAAAGCTTCCCTGAATCCAAACTATACATTAAATCTCCACTCTCCATGCAAATATTTATATTTTTTGCATTTTACCATAAATTCTTTAATCAAATTTCAAATTCCTTCAAGCCAATCTAGAAGAAATGAAGAGATTTTTCATGATAGCAGTTTGCTGCAACCTGATTTGAAAGCAAGCAATGACAAAAACTGGTTAAGTAATTACAAAAACTTGCCATGTCCGTTGCAAGGTATAAATGAAAGACATTTAGTTCAAATCCAAGAACAGTTCAATTAATGTATGGTTGGTTTTAGAACATGTAAAAGAACACGCCCGTATACACAATGGGTGAAATGTGGATTACAAGTTATTCACTCAGGCAAAAATATCCCAGGAGACGTACTGTACTACAGCTGGGCGCAGACATGTAGATGTAGAATATTTGTATCTGTTAAAAGCATTTATTTTAGATCTGAATGTAACATAGATTTTTTTTTTTTTTTTTTGCACAAAGCCGTGTTGAGGAGCTCCAGGCAATTTTCTTCATCGATTTGCAAAACTGTCAGTGCTCAACTGCTCTGAAAGCGTGTGGGTAGTTAGCTCTAAGTGTGTGTGTGTGTGTGTGTGTGTGAAACAGAAAGAAGGAGACTGTGGGCTGGCACTCATTTTGATATCCTATAAGCTTACAAATATAAGACAACAAGATTGGATGTGTAAACAATCGCCAGTCGGGCTTCTAGTCTGACTCATATTCCAGGATTCATATGCTCAGGGCTGGACACATTTCATTCTGCACAGACTGATAGCCTGACTCTAGTGGGAGTCACAAAGACTGCCTGGAGCAGCTCCATTAAGGAAATGAGTATGATCAATCAAAATACATTAATCCTACTTGATCTCCCAAGGCAAATTAAGAAATTTAAATCAGGACCAACACATCAGCATGCACATTCGACTCAAAGTTAGACATTAACATGCCAAACAATAGCTGTGTAACTGCATTTTACTGTTTCAATTGTTTAGAGCAGCAGTTCCCAAAGATTTTCTGGCCTCCACCCTATGGATTACAATAAAACCCCCCCCAAAAAGAAAAAAATAATAAAAATCAACTGAGCACACACATCGTTAAACCAGTCATAAACCTATACACATATTTTGTTTTCAAACTCCACTGAAGTTTATTTCACGCTTCAGGCTAAAACAAAACAAACTACAAACCATCTTTACAGTGAAACACTTTTGTGTAGCTGTCTTATGTCCCCCAGGGGGCAGTACACTGATTAAGCCAGAAGACACCGTAGTTAAATCATAGGATGGAGGTAGAAGCGTGGTTCTAGAAACCTGATTGGAGAATTTTTTTTTTCTTACGGAAAGAAGCAGCAGGGAATATAATCCTGTTTGCCATGACTAGTGGGAAAGACTTGTTGACTTCGCACTTCTGAGAGAAGCTGACATGTTTACCGTTGAATAAAAGCTGATGCATGGCATTTTCCATGGGATTTACTTGTAAGAAATATATAGTCTTCAATGTTTGTGCTAGGTTTTAACTTACTGCAGAGGTTGTTATTGTGTTTCCAAACAAAGAAGGAGATGCGCATCCTTAAGCTTTGACTGTTGTGGAACCAGCTCTGAGGATTGGTTTCGAAAGAAACAAAATGTCCTCTCCTCCTTTGAGGCTGACCCAGGGGTCTACCACCTGGGGCTCCAGAACCGCACGTGGGCCGTCCACAGAATATCAATAACTCTTAAAGATGATATAGAATTCAACTGTTTTCCAATATGAGAGCAATAAAAAGATCTTGGTAAAAAAAACTCTTTTTTTTGGATGTGCACGGAATAAGTCATTTTTTCCTCAGTTATGCCTTTTGTCTTTATATTGCCAACTATATTTCCAGAAAGATTGAATATTCCATTTTAATTCCTACTGAATTGCCAAATTAAATTGTATTTTTCTGTCATATTAATCAGAGGAGTGTGAAAAAAATTATATGTCTATAAAAATAAGAAATGGAATATAAAACAACCAATGTACTAAATGTAATGTCATTCCAACACCTCATGTTTCTCCTGTTACTACATTTATTTCCTAAGCTGCATCCATCATGAGGAGAAATAATAATTTTATGAAGCCAAAAGCCTGATTTCATTGTGCACTACTGCCACACACACACAAAAGAAATCGGATTTCGGCAAAAAATAGAAACCGAGCATCAATAGACCGCCTGAGAGGAGAAAGCTTAAGTGTTTCAGCTGCAGCAGCTTCCAAACAGAGAATGTGCTTCAGGTCATGTCACTTAGAGATAACGATATTAATAAGAAAATAAAACTAGTTTTTACAAATATGTAATGGATATTTGCCCAAGGGATTCAAAGTTATCAATGTATTGACAACACCCAACATGCACATCCTGCAGCCCTAATTCATCTACACATTTTCTTCCTGCATCAGTCATTGACACAAATGTTAATTTGTACTGAAAACAGAAACATGATATAATGTTGTGGACCAGAATCTTGACACCTGGACAGGAGAGCATCACCAACCAGTGGCAAAATGTTAGCCAGGAGTCCTGATAATCTGCAGGTTAAAATTATGTTTATGTAAAAAAGCAACATGTCTGTTGCTTCATAGTTTGCCCTCTGACCCCGTTGAACAGAACTAATGTCATCCTCTCAGATGTAGATCTCAGAAAAGCAACTACTGAACTGCACTGACTATGAGGTGAGCGTCTCTGGTGGGGAAAATAGATGTGCCTGTAAAACTGTTCTGCTTCAAAAGTGATTCATTTCTCAGCAGACAATTTCTGAATGCTACATGACATGAAACAACGAATGAGACATTTGGGAAAACGGGCTTTGCTGTTATTTTTTTTGTTTTGTTTTATATTTCCTGAAAAATAGATGGGCCCCATCATCTGAGCTGACAGGTAACGCAGTATAAAGTTTTCCACAGAGGAAGCGAGCCTAAGGCTTGGCAGCTTAGAACACATGTTTTACGGTCAACTTCAGATTCTTCTAAACAGATGCTTAAAGGAAAGAAGTGCATCAGGGTGAGTCATGTCAGCATGAAGCCTTAAAGTGATTATTTTGCTCCAGCTGATCTTTGACTTTTTGCACTCAGTATGTCAATAAATTCATACATATATTAGTTACCGAGGCATGACAAGACAAAAAAACAAAACAAAAAAAAACAGCTTTTTTATAAAATATGCTTCTTAGCATCTCTATTTTTCAGTCTACAGTAAACTAAAGACAGGATAATCACAAACATCATGTTTTAAAGGTACAAAATATAACTTACTGCTTTCAGCCTGCACCTCTTATCAAAAATAAACTGCAGATCAAAACAACAACCAACACAAGACAAAAATAGTTCTTGGATGATGACTTTGATGAGGCAATCAGTGGGTAGAGAGTCTGTGTGTCAGGACTAGCGGCTGATATTAGCTGCTGATGGATGTGCAAAGCGTATCAGCGCTTTCATCACTGCCGCCACATGATTATGTAGAGCTTGACACATTTGTCTGTTTGTTAGAAAGTTGTGTGGTAAAGTGGTAAGCGAACTCTAAAAAAAGAGAAAGCAGACGATTTGAGCATATTTTTAAACAGACTGCATGACAAACAAAAATAGGAGGGTTTGTTTCAGATTCTCCTCAAAATCTAATGCAAAGTTTTGACACTTGTTCCACCCACTGAAATGAAAGCTTCCCAGATATGGTCTTCTTACCTGATCTCGTTACCAAACTACTCTAGTTTTCAGTGGCACAGCGCTGTAGCTCATCCCAGACATGATTAATCTGTCTCTGCGCTGGTGCCGACAGTCACTTTCCTTCAACCCACACGCAAATCCAAACACGCATCTACACAACATAAGGTTAGCTTCATCTGTCTAGTGAATGTCAAGATTGAGAACTGGAGTTCAACCTATTTACACTGTTATTTTTTGTCAAGAATTGCCTTCTTCCCCTGGATGATTTCCAGCGAGCAGATGTTTTATAGTCAAGTTAAAAGGTGTAGGTTTGAGCTTGAGAGAGAGAGAAAGAGAGAGGATAAGTAGCTTTTGAAGTTTCTACCTACAATTTGTGTAAAATCTGATCAGTCATAATATGACACAATTAATCCAATCAGTTTATGTGAATAAATAAATCTGTATGATCTTAGACCTCAAGGTAATACTTAGCTTTTTAAGTGAATATGTTACAGCACAGAGTGATAAATCTGGGTTTAAGGATTTGTGGTAATGCTTAAGAAGCACCAACCCAGACAGGATCAATACAAATCCAGGCCTTTTCCTAGCTTTAAAGAAAATACTGGACATGATTTTGAAAAATAAAACAAGTTTTAGGTTCTGTTTTTTTTTTTTAAACCATCTGCTTGATGTGAGATTTTAAGGAGAAAATAATCAACCAAGGTTACTAGATATTTTTAACTCTGAACAATGTTATTGTCATGACAAGGAAAATTGGTACCAAGAATTGTAGGACAAATCAATTTTCCCTCTTCACTGTTCAGTAAATTTGTTGGGTTTTTTGTATAATTTCAACATCTTTGTATTCAAAAATTGATTAATTTATAAAACATAAATTTACGCATCGATTGTTAAAGTACAGACATAGTGATTCAGTGATGTGCCTCTCTTCTGGTGTTGCACAGAGTGAATGCAGCAGGCAGTAGGTGCAGGTATTACATGTGTCGATGGTTCACAGTCCAATATATTTAATGAATGTCTGAGACTTATTTAGTCTTTCTGATCAGATATGAATGCAGTGTGAGGCAGAAAGTACCGCGTCACACAGATAGGAGGCAGTGCTGAACCTCAAAGGGGCGTCGATGCTCTTCTTCTACACACTGAACAGACTGAAAACATGATTGCTGGATCCCAGGATGTTTCTCCTCATCTTAACAAAATGTTTCAGCTAATCTAAATTTATATGATCTACTATCATTTGGTGCGACAATTATTTGTGATCCTAAATTTCTAACATAAGCTAGAAATTTAGAAAAATTACAGCATAAATTTAGGCTACCCGAACAAATAATGTGTCATTCTATGCACACAAAAAATAACAAGATATTGAGATAGACATGGAGAGAGTTAGAGTACACATTAAAGTAGGATGAAAAATGAACCCATCTGCCTTCAATGAGCTGCCAATTAAATTTGTTCTATCAGAATATTTGTATTTCAATTATTTATTTTTTTTTGGTCAGGCTAAGCTACATCTGAGCCCCTGCTGAGACTCACATCACAAACTTTTACTGCTCATTCCCTGAAAAAGTCCAGTAGAGCTCTTCTACTTGTTAGGTAGTTGGACATAATTATTGTATCTAACTGGGAGAGCAAATTATTTATGATCAACATCTCATTATACAGCTGAACCGCAACATCTCATGCAAGCAAAAGCAAAACAGAAAGAGTAATGGATGAAAAGAAAGTTGCAGCTTAGAGCAGAAATATGATACAAATCAAACATCCTTGTGTGGAGGGCAAAACAAACAGGCAGAGCCAAGAAATCTTAACTTTTCTCAAAGCAATCGCCCTCATCTTTATATTTCTCCTCGTCTGTCCATCCATACTGCATCTCTGTTGCCCTTGGCGACATGTCACATCCTCCTAAAGGCCTTCCCAAAATAGTCTCAGTGCCCCTTACAGGCACCAAACTGCTACATGTGCACCACTCCAACAAAGCACATTAGATACAGTAAATACGCAACACTGGATTTACTGTGTTGCTAATCTAAAATCAGCATTGGTAACATAATTTATTTATAACACTGAGCACACATTGCTCACATCAGCTTCACTCTGCTTTCCACCAATGTCTACCGCAGCCAGTTTAATTTTATTATTGTGTTCAGAACCGTTGTACCCTTCAAATCTTATTTATATGAGCATTTCTCTGTTTAATGAAAATAATCAGCCTGCACAGATTTCAGTTACGGAGAAATATTTATCATGTAAACATAGACAGATTATCAATTTACATCGTTTTTATTTTTATGCACAGAAGCCTTTTAAAGGAAAACCTGTGCAAAAACAATCTGAAGGTCTTAATAGGTAAACTGAGGAACATTGATGAGATATACAACTCCTTTGTCTACACACAACACTTTTTTCATACTGTCAGAAAAAATAAGCATAAACCTTTGCACCAGTAAGACATTTCCATAGAAAGTAAAGCATGAGCACACCTGAGTCAGGAGCTGAGGAAATAAACAGCTCACAGGAGAGGAAATGATCCCCTGGCAACCTTCAGACAGCTTGACACAGGCTGGATACCTGAGGCAGGATATTGCTGCAGATTAACCTTCTATGAGACATAACTATAATGGGCTATAGAGATGTTTCTCGTTTATTTCAGGGTGAAAGCACTGAGGTCAGGACGACACAGGTTCTAACTTTTAGGGTCTTTAATCATCATGTCTATGCATTTCTATGAGCAATTTAGAAAATATTACAGTCATCTGGCTGAAGTTTGCCGAGAGGGTCAACAAAACTAGCAGAAAGTGCAGAAACACAAATCAGGGGTTGTGGAAAGATACAAGCCTCTCCGAACATGCTTTTTTGCTTGATTCTGAAACTTGTGTGAAGAGTGTGCCATTAGGCTCCTGATCAAAACATTAAAACTGGGGAAAAGTTCTGAGGATTAGCATTTCTCATCACTGGATTATAGCTAGTGTTGTAAGCTGTGTTTTCAAGTGTTATAAGAAGAAATGGGGGCAAGATGGAAAAAACCCAGAGACATTTAAACTCAAGCAGCCTCATAATTAGTTAACCAAAAGTATAAGACTATTGCTCAAAAAAGCCCAAAACAGACACTTAAAAAAAATTCTCTAGGCATCTTTGATTCAAGTGTTTCCTGTAGTTGTTGCTCCATGTTGTGAAAATGGATCACCAGGGGCATCACGACTGTACCATCTGTTTTCTAAGCCACCCTTGTCATCCATCTCCAAACATTTTTTAGAAGGTATAGCCTAGGGAAATGCAGGTTTTCTACTGAAAACCTTTGTCAGTTAGATGTTGAGAACTGCTGTGTTTTCATCGCCACACAGACAAAAACTCTCAGTCAGAATTGGCATCAGTTATTTGGTAGGTTTGCATTTCTGTTATAATATTGACATTTTTAGATGCTATGTGTCAAGTGATACATTTAAAGCTTGCTTGCTGTTTTATGCCTTTACTGTGCTTTAAACTTCTTACATATTTGTCCTTGCTGTGTTCGCTGGATTCATGATGATGTGGTTAGTGGGAATGAATATATTCTTCAAAGCACTGTGAAATCAAGAGGTGCAGCTGATGTAAAGAGCATGGCTTTTGGATCAAGAGAGCGTCTTAAGATGTAGAAAAAAAGAAGTGAAAAATCTAACACAGGAATTTTACACAGAAGGAGGTTTTCTAAATTTAGCACATTACAATCTCACCGTTCTGGGTCAGACTGTGAAGAGCAAAGCTGGGTCTGAGTGAACGGACTCTTACAGCCAAACTTTCTGCTAACTTGTTTATATGTATGAGATAAAAGAATAACATGATGGAAAAAAAAAATGACAAATAAAATCAAATAAGAGAAACCAAGTTATTTTTTAAAAAATGATATTATATTTTCTTAATTGTTTCTTTCTAAAAGGTAATCTTTGTAAACCATCCAGTTAAGTTAATTTATTAGCATTTTCTTCTCATTAGAACAGTTAGCTTTCTTTGGCTTCAATGTTGGAAGCAGATCAGGGAGCAACTCTGCAATCTTGAGAAAGGCAACAACATATCTTCTGTCCAAGCTGCCGTTAAGAAGTCTTTAAGTTGTAATTCATACACTTCAGCTCTGAAATTCACTGACATTGTAGTCCTGATCCACTTCCCCGTGTATGTGCAATAATGCGATTATTCAAGAGAAATCATTTGGAAAGCCTCGTTAATGGTATGCTGACAAGTAAAGTATTGAATTGCATCTACAGGAGATTTCCTAATTTACAAATCCAACACCAGCGACTATAGCTGAGATCTCCATTAATCACAGCTTCAAGGCGCATGCACATGCTGAGCAGAAATCTGTTGAATTTGCTCATGTCTCTCCCTTTTTATCGGAAAAAAGCAATTTCATACTGGCATCAGTCCATTGAATTTATTGTAAGTTAATGCTTTAACTGGAACTGCAGCTACAAATAGCACCTGCCTCCTTAGAAAATATCAAGTCTGAAATCTTTTGTCCTTTGCAAAATAGTTCAAGCTACGTCAGAATGCATCTTTGAACATCAACTGTTGAGTCATCCCACAAACTGTCAATAGGATTCAAGTCTGGGCTTTGATTAGGCCATATAATATGCTTGTATTTAAGCCATTACATCATAGCTATAGTTGGAAGTTTATGGTTATAATGTAAAAGTGCATAAGTGTATGGCAGTCTCTCACTAGTTTTATTCCAGGATTAGCCTGTGGTTAGCTTTCTTCATGTTGCAATCTGCTCTGAACAACTTCTAGAAAACCCAACAGTTGTGCTGCAAACAGATTATTCCACCTGAACTGCACATCCCCGCCAGTTTCCAATGCATCTTATCTAGTTACTATTACAATGGAAAAGCTGTGATAAAATTAAATCTTGGATTTTGGAAGATTTATTTTAGATCAGTTTAAACACAAAGAGAGATGTTTTTTTTTTTTTCCTCTTTGCTTTCCCCCACAGGAACAAACTCCAACAAACACACAAAAAGACATTCACTCGCTCACCTTTGGCCATGTTATACATTTGGCACTTATTTGATACTGTCATCCAGAGAGACTCATAAACTGTTAAACCTACAGATAGACACACACACAGTCCTCTCAGAGCCCTGAGGCGATGACTGCACTGATAAAGTGGACTCCCTAAGTGACTCCCCAGCTGCACCTAGCATCAGCGACAAGAAGATTGCCATGCCAGATTTGTTCGACATGAAGAGATGGGAAGGAAGCATAACTGCAGGGAATGTACCTTGGAGATGAGCATCCAGTGTGAGAGATAGAAAAAGAGTGGGGGTGTATGATGTGCTTCACTGATACCCGCTAGTCGTAAAAAAGCTGTCTGTGTGCTGCAAGATGTCTGCTGTCAAAGAATGTAGCATTACTGTATTTAACCAAACTGCTGTGAAACCTTCCTCAGCTGTGTTTAGTCAACTGGAAATTGGTGAATAAGAGAAAACAGCGCCTATGAAACGTATTCACCCCCATAGATGTCGCACTCTTACAAACAAATTAGAAAAAAAAAAAAACCTTTTCACGTTTCACTGGTTCATCAGTATTTCTAGCTACCATTACAGCAAGAAGACAGAATGCTACCAGCATATCAGAGAAAATGTAATTGAAAAGTTTGGTATGAAGGTTTTTTTTTTTTTTTAAACGTCAGGCAAGATGTTATGTTTGGTGGACACCAACACACCATCGCCGCTATGAAACATGGTAGTGGCAGTATCATGCTGTGGGGACGCATCTTGGGATCAGGTCCTGGATGCCTTGTGAAGACAGAGGGTCAAATGAATGCAGCAAAATATTGGGAAATCCTGGAGGACAATTTTTTCCAGTTTTTTAATTTAACCAACATTTGAAGAAATGAGTTTTCACTTTAATAAATGTTTTGTTTTTTTTTGGGTGGCATTTTGTTGTTTTCTTTAATCAAAAGAGCCAAATTTATTTGATCATGATTGACTTGTACAAGCAATAAAAGTATAAAACATTGAATAGTTTTTATAAACACTGGGACTACCCATTCTGATCGACAGGGTTATATTTTTACTGTTTGAGATCTAAAATAACATTTGAACTATTGTATGTTTGGAAATCTGTTTATTTTTCTTGCATTGGATTTTACAACCACAGCAACAGACATGCGGCGATCTGCTTGCTGCACTGGGAACGCTACAGACAAGTAGCTGCCAAATCTGTGAGGTCAAACAAACTGTTGGTATATTTGAAGCACTTTGAGATAGCGCACCATGTTAATTTATGAATGGAAAGCCTTCTTCTGTGTGGAGGAAATAAGCAGCACCAGCAAGATATTATCTTTCACGAAAAGAGCTGGTTTATAAGTTTACTACATTTTCAGGCTGTTCAAAATAAATGAAGCTGCCACAAAGTTAGAAAAACAAGGAAATTAGTTTTTGGTTGTTGAAAATATATATTTTGCCAATAAATTTCATGCAGTTTGAAAGCTTGCTTATTCCTCATTGAATGGAGTTAAATTTGATAGAAAAATGTATTTTTGGGTTCAGTAGCAGAGTTCAGTATGTGAGAAAAACCCTGACCAATACAACCACATTGGCTCCAAACAACTTGAACACAGAGAAAGACATCTGTATTGATGAATAGCTAATGACTCTTTGGCAACACTTTCAGTACAAGACCTACAACCCACTGGTGCTGTCGTCCCTGGAGACGAAGCCCATGTCTGAGTTGAACCAAGGAGCAGATTTTCACTGGCAGCAGCCCAACATCTGCCTGGTGAGGCCAGATATGTGCGTTTCAGCGACGGTGAGAGTTTTTATTGTGCACCAAGGTGAAAAATATGACTTTCATAAATAAATATATCCCTAGCTGGAGAATTTAACCACCATTTTGCAATTAAATGAAAAATTTGTCCTTTTTTGGGATTTTTGTTCAAGTTCTAATAAACTAGCATTTTAGGAGTTACATGAATGCATGAAAATGACACATGGATATTCCTGTTTTCTCCCAAAATTTGGACGAAATCTCATCTTATAAGCTGGGTTTATTGTTAAAACCTTAAGCCCCTGTAAGAAGGGTAAGATAAAGAATAAGGAACTAAACCAAGCGTCTCTCAGGACATAAGTCATAATATCTTGTAGGCAAGTGACACACAGGCATGAGTCTTTTTCCAGCTGATGGTAGTCACTTTAATCCAATCATTACTCTTAGACTCTGATTAAAACTAAGCACAGGATTATTACTAAACATACAGCTTAGATTTTGGATGATTTTTACCATTTGATTGAAAAAATACATTAGTAAAATGTGTGTCCATTTGGCAAGAATAATATAAATCTTTATATTTGAGCAGAAAAATGCTGCTCAAATAAAAAATATGGGACTTCCAGCAGTCCTTGGTGTAATAAATGTCATAACGAGCTCTAATGCCCGGCTTTTGACGACAGTAACTTAGCCAAAACCTTCTCTGTCTCTTTTGGGATCAATGTAGCCTTAATGCTTCTCGAGGATACTCAGAAACACATTTCTGTTCCCCACCTCCTGCCACAAAACCCCACTTTTTCATTTTCACTATTGAGCCCTTACGTCTCCATCTCTGGCTCACAGCTCTTGATGAGGCACTGAGGGGGGATTTGAGCAAAGACTCAGCACTCTGAATCTCTGGTGGAAGCTGATAATCCACAGACGCAAGAGGTGGCAACAAACCAGCTAATGCCCAAACAATTGCTATCCATGCAGCTCGAGGTAAAACACAATAATAGCATCACCATCATTGTGGCTGACAATCTGTGGCATGTACACAAATGGCTGAGAATAAGATGGAATCCATTAAATGTCACATGCAGCATTATAAAAATAGTATTTACTCCCTTACATATTTCTTTCATTTTTGCTTTTCTATCAAACCTTTCAGATTATCTAACTAATTTTAATTTCAAACAATCATACCACCAGAATATTGCAGGAAACCCCCTACCAGTCAGATTCACTATTAATTAACCATGATTAGCTACATTTTCCCTCAATTTCAGCAGCCACAACCAAGCCTGATACTGTAAGATCAACAAACACTTTTATCTATTTACAAATGGCTAAGAGGCCTTAAAAAGCAACACATTTTTTACAAAACAAAACAAAAAAACTGCAAGACACAAGCAGTTTTCCAAAAGGTACATCTTATTTTTAGGTTGAGAATGGCTCACAGTGAGAACATTTATACAAATCATGGAGCAATGGTGGAACTTCCCAAAAATGTAAGTGTATTTTAAAACTCATCCAGGAGATCACGACTGAATCCAAAACACCTAAGGTTCTGCAAGTTTGCATCATTTAGCAATAAACAGAGCAAAAAAAAAAAAAAAACAACATCCATGATCTATAAATCAAAAACAAATGGACTAAAATGTCACATTTCACTCCCAAACTCCAGTGCTTTTAATTCTGCCCTTCAGCAGAAAATGCTGAAGGAAAAAGTCCAGCTTTCAATTATTGATATTATGTAGCAGGAAAATGATCCAATGCAAACCAGAAAATTTCCCTGGGTGGTTTGGAATGGCCTAGTTGAAGCCCAAAGTTAAATCTGATATTATCTGATAGGCTGTAGCTTGAACTTAAAGTGACTGACTTTAAAGAAAAGCTTGGCAAAAGTACTGCCAAGCTTTTGCTTGGCAGTACTTTTGCCAAGCAAAAATGGCAAAAGTACTGAAATGAAAGACTCATTTCCAATTATTACCAGAAATTCCCACCAGTTGTCACCTTTGTATGTAATTAAATGTGGTTTAATGTATCCAAGTATAAAATAACAGAAATCAATTTTTTGTTGATTATCTTTCATAGATTTTTATGCAGGTAAAAAAAGAGAATGAACAATAGTAAAACGGGAACATGACCACATAAAAAAGAAAAAGCACTAAAAATATGAAAGAAACAGTTTGCACATAAAGAAACATCTTTTTTTGGAAGTGATTAAATCTTAAAGAGGACAATTCACTGAACACTGAAACTAGAGTATGTGCTTCAGAAAGGCTTTTCTGTTGCACTTTGGGATGACTAAGACTCTTGTCAGAAGAGCCGAGGGGCTGTTTGTCAGCCAGGAGGGACAGAGCAAGCCATCAAGATTTCAAGCATTAAAACAACAAATGAAAAAGCTTCATACTGTAAGCAGTTTCTCAGACTTTTTCTCACTTGCTGGAAAACTTGCTGACACTGTAGTGACTGTTGACATTTCTCCAATGTTTCAACTCCACAATCCTTCTTTCTGAAAATCTTATTTGTTCTTAAAGTTACAAGCTCATAACAAGGAAATATGCATAAAGATTTAATTTGGCAATTAAAACAAACATATTGTCTCTTTTAGTGATTTGCTATCCATGTGAGTATTAAGATTTTTCTACAGCTGCACTCCAGCTGTTTTGTCACAATCTCTTGGTGCACATCCAAAGTTATATCCAAAATGACCAATTAATAGATGTTCTTATGTGCCTTTTAACAAAAAGAAAAATAAAGCTTTGCAGTTTTCTGTCAGTAGTCAAAGGGTCATCAACATGTTCCTGTCAAATGAACCTGAAAAAACTTTTTATGTTGTCAAAACCATATTTTATGACCAATAAACTGCAAACGAAGAACCTTCAGAATAAAAAAATGTGGAAAAAAATTACAATGTGCATTTATTGCCTTTATCTGCTTCTGTCTCTCTTTCTCTGTGTGATTGCGCATGAGTGTGTGTGTGTGTGTGTGTACTGCACTGCAGGTGGCAAGTAGTGGCCCAATGCAAAGGCCAGTTGTTTTGCAGAGCTGATATTGCAGAGAGCAGATGGATTGGTCTCTTGGTCTCCCTGCTTTCAATCTTGTCCCACATTGCTGCTGTCGCCCCATTTAACAGCCAATTTCCAGCCGTCTCATCACAAACGCACGTGAACGGGCACGCAAACACACACAGGAGGAAAAAGGCAGGAAAGGTAGTGGACTCCTGAGACGTGCATAGAGGGGAGTGGAGAAGCACTGGGGAACTTAAAGACAAATTCACCCAAGTGAAGCAGATACAGACGTAGGAGCATCATTTGTACATAGCTTTTAGATATTTAAGCACATAAGTGGTAAAAACAAAAATGTACATCAACACACGCAGTCACACACGCACACAGTTAACTCCTTTGGGTGCTTGCAGCTGGAGACTATGCAGTTTTTAATGAGCTTGCTCCAGATGTCTTCTCCTGCTGCAACACATGAATGGCTGATTAATCAAGCACGTTTTACTCAAACACTGACTCGCACACATGAATCCTAATTTATCTCACAGATTTAGAAATCTCAATTTATAACTGTAATCCCAAATGGCTTTCCCTAACACACATACAGCCATTCATCCCCATGTTGCTCTATTGCTCACACACACATACTTACTACTGCAAGCTTTAATATATTTCTTTCTGAAAGACATCAAGTTCATGTGCACAAACAGCTGAATGATTCACTCTGAAACAACGCTTGTTCCTTCTTCTTCTGCAGTCTCTCCAACACCTACTCACACTGACCCCCAGCTAACTCCAGCCCCTGCTGGGGATGCAAACATGCAGCAAACATGTGGAAATGCCCTCCATGCTTCTTCCTTTAACAAGTCCTAGAGAGAACCGGCTGGCCTCCATAAAACGTGACCTCTAACTTTCAGTCTTCACACCTCTTACAGCAGGAGATTATATCAGGAGTCCTTGGTCTTTGCCATACCATTCCAGCCCACGCTTTTGGTCATGTGATCCATCACTGATGTAAAATGAAATCTCACTGGTGAGTTTTGATTTTTGCTGAAGGAAAACTACAATTTCTATGGTCTGGTGACTAAATAACGAGAAGAGAAACACATTAGAGGTAGCTTTTGGCTTAATGCAGAGCCTTGAAAAAGTATTTCTAACCGTTCAGCATTTGTATATTTTGACACAACGCTGCACAGATATAGTGGTTTTCTGCGACAGACCAACTCAAAGTACTGCGGGATTGTAAAATGGAGGAAAAATGAAAACACGAGAAAGTAAAATCTGTGCATCTATGCTCAGCAACACCAACTCAAATACTCTAAATGACAACAATTAAATAATTTAAATATTTTTTTTTTTCAATTGAAGTTATTGAGTGACTTTCTTCAACTTCATAAAACAACAACACCAATTTGTATTAGTTTAGCATGTAAATCCCAATAAAACATGTTTAAATGAGACAAAGTATGAGGTTTAAGGGAAGTTTTCTACGTAATTGGAAACATGGATTGCCATGGTTAAACTCTGTCATACATGCAGCCATAGTTTGCATAATCGAGCAGTGAAGTTGTACATGTAGTCAGAGAAATACATCTGCTCACACACAAACACACACCACTTGTTATTACCTTCTGTACGGATGGTGAATGGCGAGTCTCCCAGTCTCTTGGCTGAGAACTGCCCCCCCAGAGAGGTCATTAAAAAACACAGGCTGAAGAAGCCCACTCCCACCACAAATATCCTGCAACACATGAGAGGAGAGCGAGATCAGATGACAAAAGGTAAATGTATTTACTGGACATAGAATCTACACATATTAAACTAACATATTTCTTGATGTTACAATCACAAATTGGATGCATTTTGACCATAATTTGATGCAGAGATCCATCATAAAGTAGCAAATATTTGTGAATTGAAAGTACGAGGTACAGTACTTAAACAAAAACTACATTTCTGAGCAAATTGATGTGGATTTGAAATTCAATTTCATCTATTTACAATTTTTAAAACTCTGATTGCAGCTCCAAGGCTGCAGGCTGAAATGAAACAGAATAAAACGGACCTGAAATTCTTCACCAATCTTCTTTTTAGGAAAAACCTAAGTACGTTCGGACTGGATGGTGAATACCTGTAAACATATTTTTTAAAGTCTTCCCTTTGGTTCTTCACTTGATTTACTTGTGAACTTTGACTGGGACATTCCAACGCATGAACATACTTTGATCTAAACCTTTCTGTTTCTGTTCTTGCTTGGTTGTTGGTAGTCTTTTGTACCTTCTAGCAGGCTCTGTTCCCTGTTTTTAGCTGTATCAGTTTTCTCTTTCAATCTGATAAGTTTCCATCTCTGCGTTGAACAAAAGCATCCCTGCAACACGATGCTTCGCTTACAAGGAACATAGCATTTTAGCTGAACTTTCATTTTGGTCTGATCTGAAAATAACATGCTGTTCCAACTTGTTTCTTGTGTCCCCCAGACAGTTTATGGCAAACCTGAAACATGATGTTATGTTCATGTCTTTCTTTCAACAGTTTATTTTTATTTTTTCACAAAGGCCAGATTTGAGTGCATGCAGCCTCGGTAGGTTTGCAGCTCAACCACATCTTTCACCACTGAAGGAAAAACAAGATGCACTCCCTGAAATAATTCCCCACTACCTCATAATAGGCACTTCCATTATTGCGCCCCTGTGTTGGACTTTCACATAAAATCCCAATAAAATTCACCTTTACAGCTTGTTGTGGTTATAATGTTGACATAATATGAGGCAGTTCTAGGTATGTGAATTCACATTTGGAGTTCAAAACCAGCATGTCAATCCTTTATTTTCTTCTTTGTTTTTATTGTCAGTGAGAGACTGAAATATTATCCAATACAAGTTGCAGTTGATGCAAAAAACCCCTACAGGATTCAAAAGTAATCAAGAATTATAATTACATCTCAATAGTAATTTCAAGCTGTACAGAAGATCTGAAAGGATGGAGTCCCGCGAGAAAAAATGTAGGCTGGAAAGGAATGGATGGACTCTCCCATCCAAAGTCCTTCAAAGATAATTACTTCATGTCTAAGAAAAACTTTACATGTTCGCTTTATGTGTTTGCTTTATGTGTTAGCATTCCCCACAGTTGGGTTCTGCTGCTCAGACCCTCCCTCTTACTTTCTGCTGTGGTTCAGCTCCTTCCCAGGCTAATTAAAAAGGCCATCGATGACGTCAGCTAAACAGATTTCCTGTAATGGTAAATTACTTCTCTGCCATCTCTGCAGCATGTACACAAGTGTGTTTGATAGCTGTGAATTTCTGCAAGTCTCAGAAGGACCACAAGAAAGAAGCAGAGGAGCTTGAGCTTTACAAAAAATCTGTCTCATGTCATACTGCCACGACATGGTGACAGTTTTAAGAAATTAAAACAACTTTTTTTTTTTTAAATCATAAAAGTTACCTACTGCAGCTTTAATATGGATTCACACATGGATACACAAAACACACATCTGGAATTGTGGCTCAAATCCAGATCAGTCTGCAGGACAGTAACTTCTCTCTATGGAGCATAGAGCTTATATTTAAAAGGCTCTTATATCCCATCATAGAAAATAAAATAAGGCTCTAAGGATCAGATCTTAAGGGATTGGGATCTTTGATTTAAAAGACCAAAAAGATCTTTTAAACCCTGCCCTACTAGGGATACTCTATACAACATCTATGGATCAAGGGTTATCTTATTATGTTAAGATTGTTCAGTGAAACACGGAGGAAAAGCTGCCTGGGATTTTCATCCAGTGAACAAAATGCCTCCTTGACTAACGAGTCAAATCCTGTTTTTAAAATGCTGACTGCGCCACCACTTATCGAAACAAGAGAAAGCATCTGAAGGACCGTGAGCAGCTGTGCTAGACTGTATAATTGTAAAGGGGAGGGAAAATGACGAGTTGATTTTCAATACCCTCCCACCCCTCCAAAAAAAGGATATAAATTCAAACCCCTTAATCCCAAACTTCAAAGTAAAATCCAGAAAAATACATTTTCAAGTGTGAGGTCTATATGGAAGTGTAAAGCAATAGTTTCATAAAAGCTCATATTTAAATGTCACAAGACAGTTAGTTGACACATTTCAGATTCTTTCTTCTAAGAAAATTAAAAGCCATCCAAAAAAGATACAATTGTAACAAAACTGTATTGAAAAAACAAAAGTACATAGGATATAAAAACTTTTGTATAACACTATAAATATCCAGACTTGGAGCAATAAACTATAGCAGAAACAGAGATGTACACAATGACAAAGAGCTGAGAAAGAACAATTTGAATGTTGTGGCAAAAACTTCAATCTTAACCCAGGAAAAAAATAAATTATTCATAAACAGAAGCAGGCAGGGCTGTTGAACTGCCCTCTGTAACGCCTGATGGCACTTTCTGGAAGGGTAAGCAAGCAAAGTCACGCAAAACGTCAGAGGATATTTTCTTTCCACCATTGTTGGTGCTGCAAGAAATGGATGCCCATCCACAGCTCAGAACAACAATCCACGAAATGTCATGTGTTGAAAAGTTATAGTTAACCATATCTAGTCTTTGCTGGTCCAAAGGAAATACTATTGGCAGCATGTGCATATAAACAAACCATCATTAAAAAATTGTAAAATGTTTGAGCTAATTTCACTCAGGATACTTTAGGAAAGAATAAAACTATTGAACTTCCACAGTAATGAAAAGTTAGATTAACACTGGAATAATAGTAGATCACTGTCATTTTTGTGTTCGTTTTCAGTAAATTCCTGAATCCTAGAAGTATTTCCAGATCTCTTAACAGGGATCGCAAAACAAAGTGTTTGCTTAGCCCAGTCAAAGTCCAGGACTTAATGCAATTATGAGTCCATAAGAAGACCTAAACATTGAGGTTCAGACATTCTCACTATCCACTCTGACTGAACTTGAGTCAGAGTGCTTTTTTCTTTCTTTGCAGAAACCTAATTTTATCCTTTAGATACGCAAAGCTGAACGGTACATGTCCTAAACCTCTTGCAGTCGTAATTGCAGTTATTCAAGAACAACGTTAGTTGTCAGAATCTGGTTGTTAGCCAACCTTATGCAACTACAGATATTATACTCTCCAGATTTCACTAAGTGGATTTAAAAATCAAGTACCTGCATGTGAATGAGCACTTCTGGTTGTAATATTTCTTTACTCACGCACTCACACACAAAAGACAAAAACACTTGGGAGGAAATGAAAGTGGTTACGTCAAAGTTGCAAAGTATCTCATCAGTTACTGAGCTCTCTCATTTACCTCTGTTTCTCTTGGAAACAGGAATATGATACAATCTGCTTCCAGACATTTTGAGGAATGTGTCATTATAGCTCGATCATTTTCAAAAAGCCAAAGAGAACCAATCCAGTAATTCCAACCAATCCAACCCCATATAGTGATTATAATTCAGAGATTATTCAACATCAATATGAGGCCATGATCCAGAAATTTTTAGACCTGCGTGGATTATGTATTTACTGTACAAACATCTGCTGTCCACATAATGTGTGTGAAAGCTGCAAATTAAAGTCACTGACCTCACCTCGAGCACCTGTTTTTCTCACTTCATCAGACCTATTATTTGCTTTTTATCATCATCCTCTGTGAAATGGATTATTGAGAAGAAAACAATATTAAGACTCAACGGAAAAGGTCTGAAAATATAGAAAAGGTTGTACAGAGGACATGGTGCAAAGGGCTCATTTTTCAGCTAAGTGTAATTGCAGTGAATTAATAGTTGTTTGGTTCCTGTGTGGATATTTAAAGCAGGGACAAAGGCAGCTGCCTAATGTGGGTGTGCCGCAGCTGGTCTGATGGTGTCCAAGGGTAATCGTTTTCGTCTAATATCATTTAGCTGGTTTTCTAAAGTGGCCTTAGATAGGTGATATGAAAGGATTAGGTCCTGGTCTTGCCTGACGAGACTTTAATTAACAGGCTTAAAGTAAATGCTCAGCTCTCTGTAATTGGATCAGAGGCAGAGATGTGCCATCAGCCAACAGGCTTCTCTGCACACCAAGATTTATCAGATTTTGCCTGTAGAAGTATTTTACGCAGCATGTGGGAGCGCTGTCGTAGGTTTTGGTTGCGCTTTTTTTCATGAACTGTCCCTGCAACCAAAACTGTCCTAAATTCATAGCATGAAAGCAGTGAAATACTTGGAGTTTCTGTATGCCAGGCTGCATTCTGAAACATGTTTTGGTTTAATCAAGTGTAGAAATCAACAATCAAGCAATGCTGAGTTATTTCTGCAAACAAAAAAATTGTGATATGAAATTGTATTGCTCTGAGTCAATCCTCTGCAGAAGCACCATTCAATCTAATTACATCTGCAAATCTTATCTGTTATGTCTCAACCAGCTTTGAACATTTAGAAATTAATTGTTTGGTCATCCAAACAAGCTTCCAGTCAGGCTGGAAGCTTGTTTGTTTTGAAGTCTTGCCACAGATTCTTGTTTGCATTTGGATTTGGTCTTAGACTGGCCCATTGTAACATATGAATATGCTTTGAAATAAACCCTTAATACATGGATATTCAACTACAGTACAAGAACCGGTGTTATATGTGTCCCTCGTCCAACACACCTGAATCAAATGACTGAATTACATTGTGAGAATGCAACCACATTTTCCAGAGTCCTGCTAATGACCTGATTTTTGACTCTGATGTGTTGAAGCAAGGACACATCTAAAGGTTGCAGGACACTGGACTGGAGTTGAAGATCCCTCCATACAGATTTATCTGTATGGAGGGACCACTGTATTTTTTTTCAGTGGTTTTCCTCCTAGAAACTGAAAATCTGCTTCAGTCTGTCAGGTTTTCTTACAAGACTTCCTAGTATTTAGCTCCAACCATCTGCTTCTCAACTCTGATCAGATTTTCTTCCCTGCTGAAGAAAATAATCCCTTAGGATGATGCTGCCACTACCGTATATCTCAATGGAGGTGTAGATAGGCAGTGACAAATGCCCTCCCACATATTAACATTTTGCACTTCGGTCAAAAGGTTCAGATCATGTTCTTCTTCTACATGTTTCTGTCCCTGAAACCTTCCTGCTGTGTTTCTTTGTCTTCCTGATTAAGAGGACTTTACAGACTAGCTGAATTTTTGCTAAGAAAAAAGTGCATCAAGTATAAATCTCTGGAAATGTGATTTCGGAAGGAATGCAAACACATGGCAGACTATATGGATATTTGTTTGTAATAAAATTTTGACAACCATTTATTCTTCATATGAAGCACACTGTGTATGCTTGTCACATTAAATTCCAAAATACTAAAAAGTTTTGTTTTTGATGTAATGAAGAAATTATTTTTAAAAACACAGTGCTATTTTTATTTTAATATAATTAAGTAGTCAACTCAGTATTGCTTCTTTGGACTTCAGAGCTGGGGTACCTCTAACCACTGGGTACCAGGAGTAGGTGGAGGACTCCCACTTTAGATAATTAGTTTTTATCATGCATTCATTTAATCCCATCCTCTAGAGCAGTGGTGACAAACTGAATTCTTCAAGAGCCAGAATCCTGCAACCTTTAAATGCCTCTCTGCTGCAGAAACACCTGGCTCTGATATGAACTCATTAGCAGAGCTCTGTAGCTTGACACTAGCTAGTGATGGAGAGTCACCATGTAATTCAAGTATGTAGGACAAAGGACACATCTAAAAGTTGCAGGACTGCGGCTCTCGAGGAATGCAGTCAGCAGCTGGTTTGAAAAACTGTCTCCTCTTTACTCCCCACTGGCTTTAAGGTTGTGGATAATCGGTGTACGTATGAAATAACAAAGCGTTTTAATGGAGGATGTTTTCAGCAATAAGTATCCACTCTTTAGGTTATCGTGTGTATTTAAAATACAACAGGAGTCATGCACACTGGCAGAAAAGAGCTGTCCGCACAGTCTGTAAGTGAGTCGGAGAGCAGCCTTATTTACATAACAAGACTTAATTTCCTGTTTGCAGCTGTTTGTTGTCAATGTCTCCATATGGAGGCGGTTTTAAATCATCTGGATGGCTAACTAAAACACCTGGAGTCCACATGCACACACCCTCACTCCACAGCCCAATGCATTGCATTACAAGCTTCCCAACTCAGGCTAAGAAAGTGGTGAGCAGAAAAACCAGAAGGGATAAACAAACGGAATGCAGCTGAAATAAAGCAAACAAAGCCAGAGACAAAGCACAATTTTTCTTCTTTTTCTTATTCTTACCTGAATGGTTTGAACGTTACTAGGCATCTTCTGACCATTATTTTACCGTCGGTGCTGCCAGCAATCATTTTCCAAAACGAACCCCCACTGACATGGTTGCTAACCTCCCGACCTGGAACTTGAGCGGAGCGAGCATCTTAGTCCCATCCAGCGGTCCGCCCCGTCCTGCGGCTCGCTCTGTCCTCAGAAACCCGCTGGCGCGTCTTCGCTCCTTCCGTGGGGAATAAAGGAAAGTTTCATTCAGCAACTACGAAAACAGGGTTGTTTCCCCCCCCCCTCTTTTTTTTCTAGCGTTATTTCAACGCTAAACAGACGCTATGACTGAGGACTGAAGTGACCGTAGAGCGTCGCCCAAACGAAGTCTTTAACAAATAAGGCGTTCTGGTCAAGACCGTGAGATAAAATATGCGTCTACTCCAAACTACGTTTTGTTCCTCTGGAGAAAGTGAGAGGACGCCGCTCCCAGAAGGGATGAACTTCTCAGTGGAGCCAGCGCGACTCTGACTGCTCTGCCGGGTTGCTCTTACAATTATCACCATGTAATTTATCACAGGTAAAGGTTACCGCATCCGGTTGATACTTTCAAAATAATAGCCTCACTCAAGAAAAGCTACCAAACAATGACGTATGAATTCAGTATTTTTTGAGCAATAATCTATTCATTTCTTTTGATTGTTGTATAATTTTTGTCTCAAATATTAACAGAAAACGCTCTTTCGTACTTGTTTTAAAATTTGATGTGTGTAATCCTATCAAATATGTTAACTTTCAGCAACAGCATCAAAGCCTTAAGTTAGTTAAAGGAGCTATATATCAGCCGTGGTTGTAAAGATGATGTTTACATGCCATCTTGTTCAAACAGAGCTTAAAGTTTTTTGTTTTTTGTTAATTTTCTCAAACTCATTAGCATCCAATGTCTCTATTCTAACCTTGCTTTTTGTTGTTCCTCTCTTGTAACATGAAAACCTAGATGAGCAAAGTGATCTCAATAATTAATTAGAATAATTTAGTAGGTTTAGTTTAACTCAAAAGAGGCTGAAGATTTTTTCCTCTTTTTTCTGCAATTTTTTTTGTTCTTTACAGTTAAATGCCACAAAAATAGTCAGGTTTTTATTTTGTTCATTTGCAAAATTTCAATTAGATCTTTTTAGAGAAAACCAGTTCATGTTACTCTTTCACCCAGGTCATCAAATTTCATATTGTTGTTTTATTTAGAAGGTGCCAAGTCATCTTTCCTGTATTACTGCTGACTTCACAACCTGTCTTGACTTCTTATATTTGTACTATACAGTGTCCAACTCATGTTGGAGACCCTGCCTAGACGCGTTCACGTCTCCATCGTGCAATAATTAGCCATCACAAAAATACAGCAACAAAGACACAGACAATAGTAATTTTATTGGGTAGTGTTTGTTTTTAAAAAAACAGAAAGAAAATGTAAAAAGTTATTTTTCCAGATCTTTTGCAAATGAAGAACTAGCATTTGATACCGTGACTTCTAATATTTTTAATCAACATCCATCCATTGAGCCAGTTTAGCATTTCAGGACCCTGGACAGCGAATGAGCTCAGGATGCAACAGCGACACTCAGCGGTACACAGCGGTACTGCACCAGGGGCCAGGTTAGATAGATAGATAGATAGATAGATAGATAGATAGATAGATAGATAGATAGATAGATAGATAGATAGATAGATAGATAGATAGATAGATAGATAGATAGATAGATAGATAGATAGATAGATAGATAGATAGATAGATAGATAGATAGATAGATAGATAGATGTTGACAGAAGCCACATAGAAGAATGATACCTTAAGCTAACAAGCCCAACTTAATTTGTTCACATAAACGATTTTTGGCCTCTTTTACATGAGCACAGACTTAGCCTTTGTAGACAGAAAAGCACTGGAGCAAAAATGAAGTAAAAAGGGCCGATTTCTGCAGGGAGAAGAGACTGACGATGACAGAGAAATCTCGGATTCCCTTCATGCATCACTTGCTCCTGTACATGTGAAAGTGATTGACAGCCTGCTGCCCATGAAGGCTGCCCTTCTCTGTGGGTTGTGAGAATATTTCTGCTCCATCAGGGAAAAGTCACGGCACAAGCACAACATTGTAAAACCGTTGGGTTTTCAATGTTTGTGTGTGTGTACTTGTATTTGCGTGCATATGTGTGTTTATGTTTGTGCATTCTATAAAAACATTTAACGAGGATGTACAAGGCAGTGTAAACGTGACATACTAACACAGCTTCAGACATCCATGATGCTAAATCACTTTCTGTCATCTGTCCAGACACAAAGATACAAGAGGGCTCAAACAGACAAGACTTTTAAAGACAAAAAACAAAACAATAGGAAATAGAAAGTGTTTTACAATGTTGGACAAAGAAATAAAGAAAACTTCTTGAGTGGGGAATCATTGCAAGACTTGTGACAGTTTAAATGTGCATTTTTTTTTGCTGCTTAACGCTAGTTGACGCATTGAACCGGCCGTAAGGGGGCGCCATTGGCACCTCTGGATGTTTGTAACTTAGCATAGATTTTGCTTGCGCTACCTTTCTCTCAGTTAGTTAATATTAATTTGTCATATTAGCTTTCAATATTTTGTAGACACAAAATTAGAAAATATAAACCAATTGTTATCCAAATTATATAATTATTGCAAAGATGTTAATGTTACTCCGACTTTTTTAATTTTTTTGCCGTTTTATTTATTAACAGCAACAGGTGGCTCTAGACCAAAACTGTAAGGTGAATGGAAAATGAGACGTGTATTTTCAACATTCTTTACTATTAAATTGATTTTATTTATATATAAAAAAAAATGTTATATAAGAATGTGACATGCATTTGTATTCAGATATGATACTGTAGGTTAAAGTCCACTGGTGTCACTTCCTTTCTGAAGTAACTTGAAAAGTATATAGATTTGCTCTGTGTTTAATTTAATATCTACTAAGATAATATTAAACACAGCTTGCAGAGGTTAAATTAAACATACTTGCTGTGTGAAGGCCTCAGAATGAACCATGATGCAGCCCAGAGGCTTATGGGAGCTCAGGAGGTGTTGCAGATATCTGCACTTCAGGGGGAGGGAAACACCTCTCTGCAAATGTGACTTTTATGGAATTAAGATATAAAAAGATAAAGATATTTTCAAAGAAACGCATTAAAACCCCACAGAGTCACAAGTTTAGCACATCCAATATGCATGGGCGAGCTCTACACATCACCCTAAACACACTTCAGACAATAAATATTATAGCAGGAGCATCTTGCTGTCCAGCAACAAATTGTATATATTTTTTTTCTTCAGCACAGATGGGGAATGCTGGCCAGATCTGATGGGAAACAAATCTAGATTTATTTTTACTTAAAAATCTGTGGCAAGATTTAAACATTGCTGTTTTCCATTCTGGGTGAACTTCAGCTATTTCACAAGATGCCTCTGTTGACTCTGTACAATGCATGCTTCAATTTTGTATTTTCAAAAAAAATTGCAAACCCTATATTATTTTCATTTCACATCATATTTTTGCACTACTTTGAAACCTATGGCAATCCAATAAAATGCGGTGAAAATGGATGCATGACTGGTTCAGTCCATACCTGGTAATATGGCAGAAATTATTTCATTTTGATCACAGTGGATTCTGCTGAAACCTGAAAGACTATGTGAAATTAAAATATTAAAGAAATACATATTCTATTAATACATTTTGCTTGTTGTAAAAGTTTCAAACGTTAACAGCTGAGGAAAAAAATTCTTTACGAACAGAAGCTATATAAAAATAATGGATGGATGAAACATTATTTACAGGGGGAAAGGGAACATATCAAAGAAGATTCGTTTGTCAGGTTTTACTCTTTCATACAAAAAAACCCAACACCATAACATCACGTCAGAGGACAACAAAGGAGTTCATTGTATTATTCTCAGTACACAGTTCCAGTCAAAGAACTGAAAATGAATAATGTTACATTGATTTTGTAGGAGTTGAATAAAATAGCCTTAGAGAAGAAATCACTCCTAAAACCTGTGGTTTCTTCTTCAGATGTTCTGTAGCGTTTGCCCCAGGCCAGCTGAGATGTGCAGACTCAAAACTCTTTTTGGAAAAATGTTTGGCCACAACAAAATTTGCAGCATTTTTCGGGGATAAAAGAGCACCTTTTTGTTTTCTATGTTTATCATTCCTTAAATGACTCTTCTGCTGTGGAGCATTTCCTTTTTAGGTAGAGCAGTATGGGAAATATAACAGCTACATCTCCTGAAATAAAGAAAAAAAAGCTGGATTTAAGGGTGATTCAAAACAAAGGAATGAAAAGAGACCCATCTACAAAGAAAACAAAGTGAGGAAACATCAAAGTGAAACATTTATTATGTAAGACATGGTAAGGACGTTTCATGTTAGATTTATGATGAAACTTTTTCTTTTTCCAAACAACAGAGCAAACCAGATAAAGAAACAAGTGACATTTGAAATCCTTTTTCTTTTTTGTGGTGACCTGATGCTATAACAATCTGGCTCTCAGGTTTGCATTTTTCTGAAATGTTTCTAATCCACAGAGTTTCGTTATGCATAGAAGGTAAAATATTCACACACCTCCACTAAAACTAATAAGCTAAATGTCTGTCATCATCTGAACTAAGGCATTGTGGTTTTATTCTTAATAATTTTTTTGACCACTCTTGAAACTAGCATAGCCCAGAAATTTTCCATCGGACTGAGGTCCATAAGATGTTAATGTGTTAATGTTATGTGTAAATATCCTGTGTCCAAATCCATGATACTGCCACCACCACTTGCCAGATTCTATGCTGTTCTGAGGTTTGAAGGCTCTTCTCGATTTCTCCAGACAGTTTTTGTCTCTTCTCCATCTTTGTTTCGCCAGACCATCAAACATTTTTCCAAAAAGAATTTGTTTTATTTATGCACTTAGCAGCAAAACTTAGTTCAGCTTGAAGATCCCAATTTCACAATTTCAGCAAACATTTCCTTCCTGGTCACAATCCTAATGTTGAAATGGCTCCCTGAACAGAGGCAGAGGTGTCACAGCATCCTGCAGGCTTGAACAGACCAAAACCCAAAAAAGCATATAACTGAGATACAGCTTATTAAATGACATTTACTTAAATTTTAGGGTGGCATTTCTTCTGAACATACCAGAGAACATCTCCAACAAGATGGAAATAAAACCATTCTGCAAACAAAGTTGGGTCTAATATTTCTATGGCGTTGAAATAGAAATATTTCAATGCCATGTATTATTTTAACCAGTAAAATAATACATTTTGACAGCAGTTTTTATGGCTAAGACCCAACCAGTTATTAGGTTACACAGAAAACTAGGCTGGTCTAATTTAGGTTTTACTCTTAATGACCTGAGTTTAAAGCTGCATTTTATACTTGTCTAGTAAGTTATCTTCTTTTACACATTTGGTTGATGATGGAAAATATTTAAATGAGGCAAAAAAAAACAACAACAGCAACAACAACAAAAAAACCCAATAAAGACAGAAAACCCAAAGGGGAAAATACTTTTTCACAGCAATACATAAACTTCAAACCAGAAGCGTAGCTACCGTAGTTTAATTGAAAAAAAAAGAGAATAACATCAGCAGCCGTGTGTTAAATTGCTAACCTAATGTTGACATTTGTGACAAATAACTAATTAAAACACTAATGTTTTGTTTGCTCATTCTAATACAGTTACACATGCATGGCAATGATTACAGGGATTGCATACTGTTGTAGCTCTGATGCTTCTAAATAAATTCTTAGGAGCAGATAATGAGCTGCGATAAATGTGTTGATAATTTTATGAGGGATAAAGCATCTTTAATGCTTTAAAATGTCAGCGCTCTTGGGATTATCCAACGCGCTCGTTTATCTGAATTTAATCTAAATTATATAACTCACACAAATTTGTGATTTGGAGGATTGTAGAAAAATGTCTAAAGCATTTAAAGGGGTTTATAAAATCAATCAACACACTGCGAGGTTCTCAATCTTCACCAATTAATCTGAGGTTTTGCTCACTTTAAACTCACACAGAAACAATTTGTCCAGAGATTTCTCACACCAAAATCCAAACACTCATAGTTTTTCTCTAAAGATTATCTCTGGAAAGCTTACTGTGAGGTATTGAAAAACACCTCAATCCACCTCCTCATTTCTAAATGCACTTGGTTTGAACAAACACATTGAAGGGAAGTTATTTATGCAAGTCATTAATAAAGTTGAACAACAGATGAAAGAAACAAAACACACAAGACCATCGCAAGGACAAATAGCATGTTTATCACATATTCAGCTAGACAATGTGATTATTTTCGGTGAAAAAGAAATTATAATAAAGGAGAAATAATGCTGCAGAAGCTTGTCTTCTGTTGTTGGAACAAGAGATTGAAGATGCATGAAGTAGCTCCGGTGGTGCGTAATTCACAGTGTGGATCGTGCTCTGTTGTAGTGTGTGTAGACGCTCTGTTGTAGTGTGTGTAGACTATGTCAGAATACCATGAAGCAACATAACACCACATTAGATTAAGTCAGCATTTACATGCATTTATGCAGACGACCAGACAGCAGCCAAACATGTCAGCGCCGCCCGTGAGGGATCATTCTGATGCTTTCCTATCTCAAGCTGTGACAGCAGACGTACCAGACTGGACATAAAAATGATTATTTATCACCTTCACTTTTTCACCCAGCCATGTAAATGTTCACCAGGTTTACATCGGCTTGTTTACTCTTCAACGAGCAGAACATGCAGGGACGAGTTTCTGGTCAGCTGCTCCCATTTCTCCCCTGACCTTTCGCACATTTTGGAGTTTAAGATGCAGACTGTTCTCTGCGTCCAACCTGGAACTGGACTCACATAGAGGATTGCACTAAAACACACGCTGATGCAGACTTATCAAACATGCCTAATGGAGGGGATTTGGAACTGGGTTTGAATCATAACTCTCGTCTCTTACAAACTTGTGAGATGCTGATGAGTGAACGATGTCTGACTTTTGTTTTATTTTATTAAACAAGACCTCCACATTTTAACCTTACAAGTTATTACTGTACACATTACAAACAAATGAAGTGAAGTAATGCTGATGACTGTTATGTGTAATCCTTACAAATATATCTGATCAACTTCTGGCTACACCTCCATCAAGATTTATCTGTATAGAGATTTGTTTTGTTGTCACACCTAAATGTATCTTAATGCTCCCTAAAGCTGGTAGCTGGTTGGGCTTCCATTAGAGACAGAGACTGACAGTTTTGAACAAAAAACCCCCCCAACCATTTATAGCCATTTGTGACAAGTTGGCCTTTATACACTGGACTGATAGTGAAGATGATGACTTGGGCAGAGTGAAAGCAACAAGAGGTTTGGTTTTTGACACATCTGCAATCAACATCAAAGCTTTCTAAGAGCAACAATAACAATCTGAGTTACAAATATTTGCCTATGAATTAGTCCCTGCTGTCTGCATCCCCTAATTCCACCATTAAAATGCATCAAAATATTTAAAAATGCATGCATATGCCAATTTGCTATATTTAATATTCATATTTGAACATTACAACTTAAGGAGGTTATAAACCGCATCAATGGACAGCATGGAAAAGTGTCAGAAAAGGTAGTAGGAGGTTCTTAAAGAGACAAAAAAACACTTTCAAACAGTCAAACTATGAAGTCCAATTTCTTTTAAGTTATTTACGACATTTTCATAGTAGCTGAAGGTAACAAAGTTACTTGCTTGTGGTATAAAATATATAATACCCCCACTATAAAAGCACTTAAAAGTCCCACAATCAGAAACACACACACACCATGTTCACAGTGTGTTAATCTATAACCTATAAATCTGTCCAGACGTCTGGTGAAACATCTGTTTTAGATAAATGCTGGTCTTTTCTGGGGAGAGGACCAAGAAAAGACATAAAAGTGAGTTAATAAGTAACTTTTTTTACACACAAACATTTGCACTTTTTGTACTGTTTAACCAGTCAATACACCCAATTACTTTCGTCTTATAGGCACTTATGATGCTTCTTAATGAGGAACATTTAAGTGCTAGTAAAATTGCTTTTAAAGAAGCATGGTGGTGCTCATAACATGCTGCAGAAGTCATTAAAACGGAATGAAGACCTCTTTACTACATCTCAGTAATCAATTAATTAGTATTGTGGAAATCTAATCTACAAATGCGTCACCTTATTTTTTTATGTCTTTAACAAGCTCCAAATCTTTGAGGTTGGAAAGCCTCCATTGCCTCCCCTAATCATTACATCCATTCAGTTTCACATGAACCGAAGAGAGAAAATGTAATAAATCAAAGCATGTAGAAAACAGTAACTGCTCTACAAAGTTACTCTTTGCAAGATTTTTATGTATTTTCTTAATGTTCATAAAACCTTTGAAATCTATTCAGTAGTTTAAAGCCATTTTTCAGTCCGCCACTTAAAATAATAATGTTGAACCCACAAAATCTAACATTGGATTATTTCCAAGAGACCAAAAATTTTGCTGGTTAATAGCAGAAGGAATAAATTTATAGCCCAGACATTTTTTACATTTATATGGACCTACGCAGTTTTTATGTAATCACTGGCTCACTTCTTTAGACCCTCACCAATCAAAATCTGGCTAATTTCCAGTCGCTGGTTCTTTCCAATTAAGAACTCTAAAACAAGAAGATTCAAGAACAGCATTAAAGATATTTCTTTTGCCTTCATGACTTGATCAGACATTAATGAATTATGTTTCTACAGGAGGCGACTTCCCATTACGACATAATGTAACAGAAGTGAATTAGGTGGTCTTTAAAGTGCACATCAACCATTACTTTGGAAGTGAAAACAGAGCCAAGAGTTAATTACAGTTTATTAATCACCTCCACCTCTTTATTCTAATATTTTTTTCTCATTTGAAAGAAAAGTCCTTTTTGGATGGCATGGAGGGGAAGCTGGGATAAAGACGAAAACAATCCAGACACGCTGAGGGATGACAGAAATCAATAGACAAACAGGGGATAGACATGAGGAGAGAACATAACAATAAGGAGGATTGATTTATTTGTAATGAGTCATGGAAATGGCTTGGTGGAGTGATTTGTACCAGTCACATCTGGGCTGATTGTTGGCTGTTTTGTCAGAGGCTGAGTGGAGAATTGTGATGTTGACTGACAGCCCAGGTCGGCACGGGAGATACAGATTTGCATTTTCATTACGTTCAAGATTGACTCTTTTTCTCTTGTGGGGTTTGACACAGGCACAGGCACACGCACATGCACACAAACAAGGCTTATGTTGTTCTCAACATAAGCCAGCGCTGTGGTCTTGCTGAAGTTAATATTTGATATCAAAACAGAATAAAAAATATGGGTTTCTCTGAAAGGAACACACACAAAAGCTTCATAAAGTTCAACAAACTTGCAGTTACTTTCGCCATCAAGTTTTTTTTCTTTTCACCAGGAAATAGCTCGCAGGTGAAGTTAATCATTGTCTGTTTGTAGGGAAGGTGGCAAAAAACCAAAGTGAAACAGTGACTGAAAGATCAACAGTCCAATTCTGTGACAGCAGGGTAAAGGGGCAAGAGGACAAAAGGATACGAGTTCTCCAAAATCCTCTACCCAGAGACAGAAGGAGCCGCATCCTGATCCAAAAAGAAACTCTTTCTCTGGCTCTCACACAAAACACACACTGCAGCCAGCAGCCTGTGCAGCCCCATTTGGAGCTGGCAGCCATAGCTACGGAGCTACAGAAGTTAAAATTAGCCTCTGTGAAGTTACATATGAACACGAGACACAAGACTTTCTCCCCTCATCTCCTCATTCCTCTATCCAATTCCAACTTTCCCTCAGTAAATTGATGAAAGATTGTAAACTTGAAATTAAAGCAACAATTTGCACATTAGCTATTAACATATTGCTGTAATAGCGTATTGACATTTCTTTTACAAGCCTTGTTGAATAGTGAATATGAGCAATTTTCTCATTGATGCAATCTCAGTGCAAGGTCTAGGAGGAAAATGTTCTCCTCACATCCTGGTCCTCGGGCTCTTTAATGCATCTAAGGTGAAATTGCAACTCTGGCTTCAAGCTAAGCTTCATCACCCACCAGCTGTGCTTAACTCACACATAATTTCCTATCTGTAGGGGAGTAAATTCCTGCAGCCAGGCTTCAAATTTACAGACTGACAGACACTCTTGTAAGAGTATTTTGAAGTTCCTTCCTTCAGAATGAAATTTTCAGACATCATATATAGGAAGTTATGCTGGAGCATTGGACAGGTGTCAGCATGTTGAATACAATGAAGGTTGATTCTGTCTCTGACTAGACTGCTTCACTTCTCTGTTGCAGGGCTTCATCCTGTTTCTGGAGAGACTTTATATTCTACCTAAAAAAAACTCCCAAAGCACCCATGACCTACTTGAAACAATTTTAAATTCACATCTCAGAGGCTGCACACAGACTCATAATCCACTCCGAATTTGTGTTATAAATATGCAAACTCAAAAGCAACGCTACAGTTGAAACAGGATGTTGACACACACTACATAGAAAAACACAAATCATTTTTTTTCCCTCATTTCCTGCTTCGGTCTAAATGTTTTTTTTTCTGTTAGGTCAGTTTGAATCACCACAATTACTTTTGGTGATTCAAACCAAAAGTAATTTTGGTTTGAATCACCAATTTTTTTCTTCCTTCTAAAGGAAAATTAAAGTTCAAAAATACTTTATTGATCCCAAAAAGCAATTAAATGTTGCTGTAACTAATTAATTCAAATTCTTTGTTGTCGATGTTGATGACTGAAGATTCTCTGTTTTTCTAAGACAATCTTAACAAAAGCTTTCTGGCTTGAGAACATCGAGATAATGATGTTCTGGCTTTGAATGACACTGGATTAATAATAATAATAATAGTAATAATAATAATAATAATAATAAAAGAGTTAAATAGAGGCATGCCTGTAAAGTATGTTTGGTTGAATTCTCAAACACACTCCAATCTTGTGTGGACAAACATGGGAATATTGATTCAAATCAGTTTCCAGGTGCCTGATTGTGTCACATTAATCTGTTCAAACAGTTATGGGAGATTTAACAACATGTGGAAATCAAGCCGAGGCCTGGGATAAGATCTGAATACTTTTGTAGAAACTGAAATTAGTGAAGATTAATTCGTTTCAAGAGTATATTTCAGATGAACTTCAAGTCTCAGTGTGGGATAATTCCCTGATTGACTTTCCCAGCCAACAAGCATTCTCTTTGCTATAGACTCTGGCCTCCAGTATAACCAGTTTCTTGCAGGCTTCGTTAAACTGGGGCAGAGTAGTTTCCATATCCACAATTCAATCCTTATTCTATAATAAGGAGACTAGTATTTCAGTTGCAGTATTTCTGTTGCCTCAGAAGAAAGGCAACGACATATTTGGCATATTATGGACCTTTTTTACTCACTGCTGTGGTGGAGTGACTGAGACTGCCTTTAGGTTTGAAATTGGGAAAAAGTGGAATGATTGATCCTGTCCTCTTTCCGCCATGCAGCAATAAAAAGAGAGACTGAGGCAAAAATCGATGGGAGGCTTATAAAGGTTGCTCTAGTGCTGTGAATATAATGTTACGACCACTCTGAGTTTAACAGAGTGAGGTTAAGGCAGAGCAAGAGGGGAGGAACTGGCAGCTTGATAACCAGACAAGTTATCCCCCTTTTCAAAAAGCGCAACACAGATGTCTGTTGAAACTGCACCTTTTTTATTATCCCCCCATTCATGAGGTCAGATTGGGTGATTACTTGGAAGATGTGCCAGGAAACCACCAGAGCAGGGGGAAAAGTTCACGGTAAACGTTCTGAGCCATTCAGCCTCCAGCTGCAGCTGAGCTGTATTTCTAAAGCTCCGCACTGCCACTGCCACCACTCCCAGTGTCTAATTGTCTACATGGCTGAAGACAGCGTTCTAAATAGGACAAATGTGCGAGGGCTGAGAGGAAGCAGCGATGTGTCAAACCCTGGCACTGTCGGTGAGAGGTTGGAGAGCCAGAGTGATTAAAGCAATGAATCACTATTGAGGAGGTCTCAGCCACCGGCGTCATCTAACTCGCAAAGACAACAATTTGGATAGCAGCAACAGGAAAGCTCCACTAAAAACGGGGGACATAGACTGGAATGTGTGTGTATGAGGGAGATAAACTGAGATGCTGTGATGTAGACAATGTTTCAGCGTAGCCGCTGTGTTTGTAAGAAGCTGTACAGTTGTGTCCAATTTCATCCTTGTTTCATGCTCTTTGGAACAAGAGTTATAAATCTGGATGTTGAGCTGGGAGCTGGAACTGCTTTGCAACACAGTGAGTGAATGGCTGCAAGATTAAAGTTATATATTTTAAACTGAAGAGTGAAATCAGAAAAGGTTGGTCATAGATTTAAACTGAGTCTAAAGTTAATCCTCATTTTATTACTGAATGATTTTTCATTCTGCTCTGACCACTTTCAGTCCAATCAAAGTTAATTTTATATGATTTTTCAAAGACAAAGTTTAAATCTTTTAAATACGCAAATGAAATCTACAAATTTCCACTAGAAGTCTGGGAAATCATTGATGAAGATTGGAAGATTATCTAATATTAATAAGATTACAAAAACACTTTCAATGTCAAATTAAGCTCCATCTTTATTGCATTTTGATGAAATATGTCAACGTTAGTTCATGAAAATAGTTTTTTTTTTCAGACCAGCATCATGCTGTCTGATGTAATCAGCTGTACTGATATCCAGTTGTGTTCAAAACTGTAGCATTGTATTTAAAAGGAGTGAGTAAAGCTCAAAATTCATGTTTTATTTTTATACTGGGTAATCCAATGGGAACTGGGTAATCCAATCGGAACTGGGTAATCCAATGGGAACATTGGACTTTTTAATCCAAAATCCTTGTTCAAACAAATTCAAAGCCACTTCATCTATTCCACAGAGCAACATCCAGTTCTAATCTATAATCACTGGAATGTGACAGAGAGGACAGAAACTAAAGCATGAGAGACATGATGTCTGCAAACATGCTTTACAGTATCCTACAACAAGAATTTATTATTTGCATAAAACCGCATTCAAAAGAATCAAACCAACACTCCAGGAATGTTTTCGATGAACGAGTATCATTATAATGTGACATAAAGCTAAAAAAAAAAAAAAAGTCAATCTACACAATGCCGTCGCTCTAAAATTGAGACATAATTTGCACTTCATTGTTTATTTCTTGATAAGGAGGTACAATAATAAGACACACAGATTAGGAGAATGATATGAAGATGAAGGATGAGTGATTAATTTCAAGGTGAAACTGATGTCAGGGGTTTCTGTCAATAGGACGATGATTAGTGTGAGAGTTTGTCATTGGCCCCGCTCTAGATAAAGGCCTAACCAATCCCTTTTCTGTCATTTCATGCCTCTGTTTGCATTATTTATCTGGCTAATAAGGAGTCAGTTCCATTATTTAGCTAAATGAAATGTGACACACAATGACTTCCACAATCTGCCACAGTCACCCTCCCCTTGCATCAGCAGAAACACACAGAAAGACACGAGCAACTATTATTGAGATGCAACAGAAAACAAACACACAATGTGACAATGATATGACTTTAAAGTAGAAAAAATCTTAATGTATAGTACCTTAAATGTGCTGGTTGAGCCAAAGATAAAGAACAACGATTGCACAACTGGGCTTTCTCTCTTGTCAACTCCTGAAGTTTGATCTTGAAGAGCGAGAGCTGTGCTGAACAGCATGACATCTTGATCACAAGTCTGAAAACAGCAGGGTGTTTTTATTATTAGGTTAGATTTCAAGTCTGCATTTCTTATTCCTTTTAATTTAATTTGTGCTAAGAAAGAATCTATGCAAGGATGAAGGCATTTTAATGAGGATTTGTAACTGTCCTATTAGTGAAAATTCATTATGTGTTAGTTACACAGGTCATGAGGATATGAAAGAAGAAAGTAAGATGTCATTTTTTTTTCTCTGTAAAATCTCAGCCTGGAAGAGTTCCCACTAAGATTAAAAAAGAAAAAAGCTACTCATTTGATCTGACAGTGCTAATCATTACACAGCTATATGAGAAAAGATGAAAATTTTATATGCCTGCCCAGCAAGGTGATAAATGTTTCAGTTCTGGGTCAGTCCAACATAAATAGCTTTGGGCTTTGAAGCTCTTGGGAAAAAAACTTTTGAGACATCTTCAAGTCTACCAAAACACACAAGAACTAGTTCTTTTAGTTTTAGCATGACTGATATTCTCACCTTTCACGCACAAAGAATCTGCCTTTTAACATTGCTACTTTGATCAACACCATACAGAGCCATTGGCTTTCTGCTAAATTATTCCAAGAAGTTAAGACTGAAGAGTTTTGTGAGCTCCAAGGTTTCTTCAAGGTTCCTCAACTTCAGCTGCATGAAGATGTGCCCTGAAGCAGAGAAAGAACCCAAATGACATCCAAGGACACAGACTTGAAAAGCTATGCTGTACATGCAAGATTAACACAGATCTAGTTTATTCAGTGTAATAAAACCAATGTATAAATGCTCCAGGAGTTTAGTTTGAAGACTCTGCATAAACTTTATTCTGAAAATTGCCAGATTTTGAAAAAAGTTGTCAAACCCCTGATAAACTCAAGTTGAGCTCTCGTCCTATAATTTTCCTTTTCTATTTATTTAGTGAGGCATTTCTGCAGGACTTTGGATCTTACTTTTGGAGCATTGTCCTAAGGCATTTATCAACTCTTGGATAAGTTCTAATGAAATCATAAATAAAAAATAGGACGTTTATTTACCTCAAATTATAGTTTGCTGCTCTGAAAAAGCCTTTCTGATTTTCTGTGAAACAACCCAGGCTGGCAGCGTCTGAGAGGCGGCCATCTCTTTAAAGTTCCCATGAAACCAGTTCCTTCCTTTGTTGGTAGTTTTTTTACATTTTTTTATTTTTATCATTATTATCATTTAGCATCAGTCCACTTGGAAGACAAAACATTTGACAAGCTTGACAGCAAAATTAAGTTGATTCCACTTTTGTGAAATTGCTTTGTCTAGATATTATGGATGCACCCACAGTTGATGTGGCTCTGTGATGAGCAGTTTATATCCCCAAATGACTCCAAACATTGAGAAACATACCCTCACAATGCGAAAAGTTTCTCTTGGCGGCTTTTGAGAGCCTCAAGTGCTGAGCAGAGAAAGTCTCCTCCTTGCTGTTGGCTTCAAGCTTTGATCCACAATATCAACTCATTTCCATGCTCAAATATGATTTTTGATGGAGGGCTAAACATACCAGCTGTCTCAGGAAGTATATGCCTTCATCTGGCTTTACAGAGTCTACAAAAAGTGAAACTCTAACACACTTGATCTTATAACGAGCCGTAAATCCTTGTCTGTTTGCTCTTTGATTATTCTGGTTGTTATTTTTGGTTGGAAATAAGATGCTGTTAAAGGGATTTCTACTGATGACTTCTGTTACTATTCTATGTGTCTGTATTCTATAATTTTTGATTGAGTATATTCTCTTTGTTGCTTTGTATCAGTTAATTAATCTTTATGTGGGGAAACTCCATCTCTTTCACATATGGATGGAGTCAGTAACTAATTTGACCCAAGGATTTCGGGGGTTTTGATATCATATGGGTGAATGTGAGATTAGATCTGCTGCATGCAGACTCATCGTGGATATACATTTGATTAATTCTCGTGTTTTTATGAGGAATTTCAACAATTTCTTTCAGTATTGGACAACAACACCCTTTCCAAATTTGAGTAAACATCTTGACAGAATTTGACATTTTTAACAGGATTTTATAACATTAATCCGATATGTTTTGTGGTTCCAGATGTACCGAGTGCTATCAAGAACTGTGTTGGAAATAATTGTCAGATTGAAATGGCCAGTTGTGTCCAAGTTACAACAATCTGACCTGCAATCATCATTCTCAACAGAAAGACAGTTAGGCAGAATAATCAAGGATAAACATGGAGTTTGATTTTCCTGCATGTTATTCTGGTGTGTCACACAGTCTGGATGGAATAATGCACAAAAATGACTGTCTCCCATAGAAATCAAGGAAACAAGTGAGTTTTCCAACAAGACAATGGCATAAAAATAATAATAATAATGAAATAAAAGACCACTAAAACAAGGTAAGTAGCAGGGCTGATACATTACGTTTTAAAAAAAACCCACAATGACACAAGTGATTCATTATTTGAAAAAAGTAGGAAATCATTTTATTTGTAAATCTAGATTTTATGTCTTTATTACTGTTTCTGTTATTAATTACAATTCCATAGTGGCAATATAGAGTTGGAGTTAATGGTAAGGTTTAGTTTCTGCAGCCTGCATCTCAACTTTATGTTGACCCAGAGGCTGTTTGCTAAAAATAAAATAAATCAAACTGAACTCAAATGCATAGCAGCTCACACTGAGGAATGAATGGGGATTTGCAAAGTGTTATCACCTATGCCGGATGTACTGCGGAGGAAAAAGAGGAACTCAACCATTTGCCATTATATCGCCGAGTCGCTGTGATTCCCTTCCTCTTTGTTTAATCTGTTATTAGTCATTCACGCATAATGGTTGTGCTATTTCAGATCATTTAAAGTCCCTCTCCAGCAGGACGGTGCAATCGAGTGTGGTGGAGAACTAATTGAAGTCCACTGACACCATTAGCACAAAGCCATCAAACTGATAAACAGTTGCATAACAAGTGACTGATTGCTCAGGAAGGAGGAGAGATGCACACACATAGAAATGATAAAAACTGTGACAGTTTTCTAACAGGTCGGACAGCATTTAATTTAACAAGCCCTGGGAGAAATGGTTGATAGAGTCTCCAAGAGAGGAAACATTGGAGTCAAATCACCCCAGTGTTCACACAAAGCTAATTTTCTTCCTTTTAAAACATCTCACATTGCTTAGTTATTCTCTAATCTGATTTTACATTCTAATGGTTCTGTACGATCTCTTCTATTTTCTTATCTCTTGTGAAACAGTTTCAGCCGCTTCAGTGCACCACAACACACAAAACTGCTTCTGTCTTATCTGTAAAGGTCACAGAGTACATTGACCTGCTACTCCTGTCACGCGCTGGCCTTTATCTCTGCGCTGCAGCTAATGCACCATGACTGTTGCCTTTGCTGAAAGGGCCAACTTGGAAAAGGAACCTGAAAACGTACTTTATTGTGTAGACTTAAAGAGGGGGGATTGGATTTAGCTTGTGTGGAAGACAAAGCATGACCAAGCATTATAACAAATAAAAATAGGAATATCTTTCATCATGGTCTTATGATCAGTTACTCATTATGAAAACAAATCTGACAGCTTTGCAGAGAATCTGTTACTAAGGGAAAGATTTTTTATTTTAGTTACGATCATATCCAATAAATTAGATCATTATTGAAAAGTTTATTTATTTAAAGTGACTCATGACACTGAATGAAACACATTAAATAGCTTGAGTTAGACACAACACACAAGTTTTAAAGCCTTTATTTTTGTTATCATGATAAAAAAAAGTATGCTTATAGGTTGTTATTTTCAAAAGATACTTTAAATTTGATAAACAGGCCTCATTAAAACCCATTCTAACTTCTGGAATTTGACTGTAAATAGTTGATATAATGCTGCTTGCATGTATTAGACATTCCTTTTGATTCTCTGGTACTTGACTGCATGCAGAGGAGGCAGTTCAGCCATTAGCTAAAAGATGCAGGACTGGGAAGTAAAATCATTGCTTCGTTCTGTTACAGGACAGATTTCACAAAGGAAGATCACCGAAGGTGGACTGCCTCCTTCCTCCAATTCCTGTGTGATTGATATGGACTTCTGCAGTAGATGCTGCCCAAGAATCATGAAAAAGCACTCAAACAAACTGTTACAATTTTTTAAAATCAGAGTTGTCTTTGAATGGTAGAACTTGGCTTTCATGCAGAATAAATACACAATAATGTCATTAATTTCTTAACACCTTTTAGCAGTTTTAATCTCAACTATCATTCCTCTCCCACCCCATTTTCGTGGCTCATGAAGCCCCACAGCAAGAACCTGATCATCTGAACTATTGTCCCTCTTCACTGCAAATTTGATGTGGCGGCAACTGTCTTCATTTCCCCTGGGCTGTGGCGCTATCACACTTAGGAGGCGAGCCATCTTAACTGCTGAAAATGCTCGCACACATGTGCAATATGTTGGGAACAGCCTCCTGAGACCAATACCGGCTAATGGATATCTGACTGACTTGACAAAGAGAGAAAGGCTGGTGAGGAGGGAGAGATGGGGGAGTGCAGAAAGGCGACATGGCTTCCCATTTCTCTCCGAGTGCTCAGGTATAATCCTGCACAGCGGCTGCCCTTGTATCCTTTCCATTTTGTGTGTTTGCGTGTGTGTGTGTGAATGAGTGTGTGTTTTAGGCATTCCCTAATGAAGGCTGCTTACAGCATAATAAGAGATGTGGTCAGATAATGGAGGAGGTAATTACTTCAGCTCCAAGGAGCCCCTGGTTAAGAATTACATTATTGATTTGCCAAATGCAGCATCCTGGCAGCGAAAGCAAGACAGAAACGCAAAGACAGAAAGGAACTCATCTCCTAAAATAAACAGTTTGTCCGCTTTGCTTCCCGTCAAGGCAGAGAGGCGAGGCACACAGGTGAATGGAGAGAGCAGCGCACATACAGCCGTCCCTCAGTGAGGAACATCTGAAGCCATTTGAGTGTGTAGTGAACCAGAAATCTCTCTAGGGAGGAAACATTTCCTGGGCAGCAGCGAGTGAGTCAGCCTGGCCAAATCTAAAGACAACACAGGTGTGATTTCTGACATGTTGAACAGAAAAGGAAACTTAGCAAGTATTTAAACAGCATCACAGACACCAGATGATATCTGAACACGATAGGTTGTCCTATAGCTTGCTGAATTTAATAAGAAAACTGAGGTCTCTTGATGTAACTTTGACAGCAGCTGTAAGTTCTCATGGGCTAAATTATATTGTTAACAGTGGAAAACAAAAGCATGAACATGTGCTTTACAAAAGTATATTGGCTCATTACATTTGAACCTTTTGGAGCTGAAGGGGAAAATGTATGCAAAATTTGCAATCTATGCCAAAGAGGCTACATAGAAAATAAATAGCAGACTTCTTTTTCTGTCTTGACTTAGATCCATAACTATAAGACTTTCATGTACTTGAATTAATGTTTTATCAAACTGGAACCTCAAACCTATTTGTGTTTAAAACAATTTCAATGGTATGTGTCATGAGAAATGATTGCATCATTTTTTAGAGGAAGGAGACAAGAACAGAGCTAATTTTTTCGCAAATTCAAATCTAAAAAGTCGGGTGTATTTACACCCGTCGACACTTGAAACCATAAAATAAAGTCCAGCGCAACTAATTCTCTTCAGATGTCCACTGTAAATAGCAAATAGGGTCAATGTGTTTGTTTATTTTTATTATTTAATCTCAGAAGAAATCCACCTGCCTAAAATATTTGTTAGAGAAAATAAGTGAACAAACAGCAGCATTAAGACCAGTGAACACAACAAAGCTCTTAAGATACAAAGGTGTTAGTTTAAGGTGGAATTGGGTTCTAAAACAACATTCCAAGGTTGGAACATATATTAGCAGGACTGCAGCACCAGAATGCATGGGAGGCAATTCAGCCTGTTGATTCAGTTATAGTGAGGTCTGGAGTTTTGTGTCCATATTTAGATCAAAACATATTCTTGATGTAGAGTAGTTCTGTAAAAGTCCCAACCTAAATCCAACTAAAATTCTGCAGGACTTGAAAAGTATTGTTCAGAGATGCTCTTTATACACCTTGAGCATTTTTACACCAACATATAATGCAAATATTAATTTTCTTAACTTTTTCAGTGTTAAGAACTACCTCTAGGGCATTAATACATTATTTCTGGCTGTTCAGAGATAGATTAGTGAATTAATTTTGTGGGTACGACTTGGAAAATTTTAAAAATAAAAAGGTTTACAACTATGATACGAGAGGATCTTACAGTATTAGACTATACACTTGGTCACAGAAAGCGAAAGAAGCCAAAAAGTGAGCACAATTTTAAAGTTATTGCTTCAGAGCCCTGCCATTCACTTAATGCTACACACTGTTCACTATCCTTCCAGCATCATTTCTGCTTCTTGTTTAAACTAAAAAGAAAATATTCTTAGAAAGGTTTCAGGACATTTGGACCAGAAACCCTCATTTGCATTCAGGTCAAAGAATAATTCTAATACTGTTTTATTCAACGCTTGTGAACGAGAACTAATTTTCACCTACTACTAATGCAGAATAATCGTGAGATCCTAAATAAATCTCTCATTCAGGACACAAACAAAGTGGCAGTCGCAGTTTTTTTTTAATGGTGGGAATCCACACAGCTCGGGTAATTGCAGTCCAAGACCTGCCCGCTAGCAGGCTGCAGTGTGTGCACAGCTGTGTGTGTCACTTGGTCTGTGTGGCTTTATGTATGAGGGCTTTCTCTGTGTAGGAGGGAATGCTGCAGCTTTAGCTTTTCATTAAAGCAGCAGGCCCTGCAGACTGTCCCCAGCGGCTGTCTTTTTCGCTGAGCTCAAGCTGATAAATTGCCAACCTGGGGAAGGGAGAGACCCATGTAAAGGGGTTTACTCTTGGCTGGATGCACAGAAACAGTAAAAAGTAGGAAGAGATGTGTAGAGCCTGAATCAGAATTAGGATTGATGAAATTTCAATTGGATATGAATGCCTACATTTTGGCTCAGAAGATAAATATTTTATTTTCTAAATTCTGTATTTACTTCAACATTTTTATTTTCCCTTCTTTGTTTCAGTCCATAAATTGTCCAGAGAAGTCTTGCGGTTTTGCTTTTTGGACATATTTACAGGTTTCAGATTATCAGGAGTTTTAACACAGGACAAATATCACCTAAATAATTAAAAGATGCAGTTTTAAACAAGAATTTAATTTATTAAGGAAAATAAGTGATTTTTTTTTCCTGATTTTACAGGACAAGCAGTGGTCATACCGGGGAAGAACTTATGAAAATGAATCAATTTGATTTATTAATTACATGTGGAACTATATTGGTTTGGGTAGCTTCTCTCTTAAAAAAACATTTTGCACTTTAGCTTTTCACCTTTGCTTAATCATTTCAATTATTTATATCTGGCAAAAAAAAAAAAAAGCTGAAGAAATCTTAGTGGGACAAAATACTTTTTCGAAACACTGTATTTTTTTTGTTCGTTTTGCCTTTTTGATTTCATATTTGAGTATCAATCGCTTTCCCTGATCCTAATTGAGCCAATAGCGAATCTGTAAACGATCTCTCAAAACTCGTCTTTTAGACATAATAGCATTTCAACAACCTTTAAAGAAACATTCAATAACATTCATGATATTACATGCCTCAGCTGGCCCAGAGTGCTGATGTGCATTGATGTTTCTAAATGTGCAGTACTTCTGTAGAAAAGCATTATCGTAGATCTCTAAACGGTGCAACAAGTTGTGGTGACACGTTATTGAAAAAGCTCCATTAAGATGTCATTATTTTTGCTCAGCAGGCAGCAGCAGCAGTAAAATCTGCCAGACAAGTGAAAGCTTGTTGATGCTTATTGGCCTAATGGAAATCAACCAAAACCTGTCATCACTTGGGAGGAAATTAAAAGCGTGCGGACCATTGTTTTGTTTTTATCATCTAATCTTATTTCATATCCTCGTCAGTTTGCCCATAAATTAGTCTATTGTTTGTCAGAGGTGTTTATGAATAATCTGAAGCAGTTTTTGGAACCTCCTTCTGAATACTTTAAAAAAAAAAAAAAAAAAATGCTGTTGCTATGGTTGATTGTTGATACTGTAACGCTTCAAATTTTTTCTCATTATCTTTTCTAATATTAGACAGCAACACAGGGTGATCCAAATAAACCTATAAGAAGGCAGCAAAGAATTTCCCCACTGGCTTCAGTTTTTGGTTTGAAAGTTTTAATTCCATTCATCCTCCTTCATAGAAAAACCTAAAATCTTACCTTTATTATACAAAAAAACTGCGCTGCCCTGGCTTTTAAGACTGTCCACAGGACAAAAAAACGTTTTCTTATCTCTGGAACTGTCAGTTCATAAACATGGCAGTTCAACATGAAGTTTTTCTCAAAGATTTCTCTGATGTAAAATTGCAACCAGCTGTTCCTGAAGCTGCATGTTCAGATCTGACAACATGTCTGCAACCTTTCAAGACTGTTAGTGTTGCATGATTTTATCTGCTCTGGCTACTTCCATGATAGTAGTTCCACAGAATTACTCACAATTTGAATTTCTTCAAATTTCCTGTTAGAGTGTGATAAAGACCTCTTAGTTTAACTTGAAATTAACCAAATCTATGAAAATCTAGACAATCCTTCCAGATGAGGAGATATTAAACATTATGCTTAATGTGTAATATACATAAAGGTATGTATGTTATACATGTCTTCATAATTATGTTTTTCACAACAATATATTTAGACAGTGGACACTAACAAAGACAAAGTCAGTGTTGAATTACCTTCCTTTGAAAACATTTAGATTCCTAAGTGAGGAAACAGGAAATCGCTTCATAAACTTGGAATGTTTATGAACACGAGTCCCTCTTCTCTCTGCACACATGTCCCTCTTTCAAATGTATTTTTAATGTATTTAAAACACCTTTATAACATGTAAAATACATCAAGAATAAGGTCAAATTAGAGATGATAAACAACGAAGATGCAATTGAAGGGTCCAGTTTAAGCTCAAAGGTTTGCTCTCATCAAAGCACAAAGGCAATAGAAGCACAACAGCATCATGACAATCGATCTATCAAAAGGAGTTAAAATAGCTCTAAACCAGAAGAAATATTAATTATCAGGAACCTGTTTTTAACAGCAACTGCAGGCTAGAACTTATGCAAAAAGGGTATAAAATATAATGGCTGTGTCCTCAAATGGATTTAAAAGTAATTAACTCAAACTTTGTTTTAAACAGTCCATGTTAGTCAACTAACATTATTTTAGATTTTTAATTAGAAATTATAGGTGACACAGTATAGACTTTTAGAGTAGTGCAAAAACTTTTAGAAACAGACAATGTCATATGACCAGTGTCCATATTTCATACCAGATCAATAAACCAGTCCAAAATCCAAAAGTTAAAGCAGCTGACAAAGTCTGATGGGTTTCAGGCAGGAGCAAAGTGAGGAGAAAGAAAACTGGTCCAGTCATTTCAAGAAGTTTAAATAGTTTCAGGCTGGAGTGCTGTGACTGAACAGGAAGAGTGAATCTGACAGGACTGCCAGCAGCAGGTACGATCGATAGATAATGATTGGATTGGGGATGATAAACTTAAGCTACTGTAACTATAAGTTTTATCAAAAAGGAAAGTCGGACAGAAATGTTTCCTTTGTGAGGTAGAACTGGAAACTAGATAATCAGGAGAGCAGCCTAACTAAACGATCTGCTTCCTATTCTACTTTCTAGGATCAACCATTAAACCCGCTCTGTTTTTCTTTGTTATTAAAAACAATCTGCATCCACAAAGTCTCTGGGTTTCCAATCTAACCTCCTGTAATACCCATGATGAGCCAGTAGGTGACGATATCAACATTATCTATCCATTTTTAACAACTGCTTATCAAGGCTGTGGTGTGTTGTTACGTCAATCAATCAAGTTTATTTGTATAGTGCATTTCAGCAACAAAGCAGTGCAAAGTGATTGACATCATAAAACCATAAGTCACAAAAGCATCATGCAGTGACTAATTTGAGAGCAAACACACATCAAACTGTATATGTTGGTCAATGTGGCATTAATTAAAGGCGAAATATATAGGTAGACTTTTAGACGTGATTTAAAAGAACTGCTTTGCAGTTTTCTCCATGTTTGGTTCTGTGGATGCAACCTGACCTATTGTAGCTCAGATTGAATATAAAGCTAATAATAAACTGATATTCATTAGCCAAGTGAACACATTTGCTTTCAACAGGCTGCCTTTGAGGATTTACCTTTATATTTAGGAGATGGTTTGATGTTGACTGAAGCCTGGATTGAAGCCACAATCACAACAAACTCTGACATTCCTATCGTGGCTGTCAGGTGAAAATGTAAAATTCAGAGGAAACACAGCCAAGAAATAAATTCACAAACATGCTTTGTTGTTTGAAGTGAGTAGTGACGGAGTGTGTGTACTCTGCTTTTGGCATTTGATGTTAGGAAATGGGAGAAACAGACCCACACCTATTTTTCCACAGTCCTTCATGGAGAACAATAGAAAGAGACAGCTTTTCTTCTGGTCATAAAACATCAGCAAGCACGTGTGTGTGTGTGTGTGTGTGTGTGTGTGTGTGTGTGTGTGTGTGTGTGTGTGTGTGTGTGTGTGTGTGTGTGTGTGTGTGTGTGTGGGGGTGTGTGGGGGTGTGTGTGTGTGTGTGTGTGTGTGTGTGTGTGTGTGTGTGCAGTATATATATGTGAATGAGTGACTTCCTTTAGATTGGGTCAAGATAAGGTGTTTTTCATTTCATTTTTTTCAGATCGTTTAGACAGTCCTGTGACAGCTGTGTTAAATCCACATATTTTACACGAATCTGGCCAGATTAAATGGTCTGGACTTAAATGGTCTAAAACATGTTTATTTTGAGGTAGTAATATCCTCTGTCATTTATTGTCCTCCAGTGAGGAATATATATTCACACAAAGGTGAAATAATAACTAGAAGGGTGACGGATTGTACAGTAAAGACAAAAAATACTATACAGTCATAAAAATATAACCTATTCAGATTAAAAGTAATTTGCAGCTGATTAGAGAAATGTACAGATATAAATGTGTATAGAAATAACAGATTATTTACAAGAAGTAGAAAAACTGTGCATACGTGAATGTGCAAATAACAACAGAAGCTGATTATTGGTGTTGGTCTGCTGAGAGGAAGGATCTGCAGTAACGCTCCTTTGTGCTGTCAGGATGCAGCAGTCTGTTACTAAGGAGCTCTCCAGTTCAGTTAGCTCATGATTTATCAACATAGGGGCTTTTTGAATTCTCTCAGACTGTCTCTGTTTTATATTAAAAATACTTTCATGATCTAAAAATTGTGTAGTGAAAACAGCCAAGCAAGAAAAAAAATCTTTATGACGGGCAAATACCGTTTCGCAAAACTGTATAGTTCGTCTTGTCTGCTTTCCAAAAAACCTCCTTCTGGGGCATTACTTAATATTTATTATTTATGGAGCCTGTAATCGGATTGTTTTGCTTGCTGGCGACCTTTAGGTCCGGGAGAATGGCTGGCTTTTCCTCGACTCCATTTTCTGTGGGGAAAAGACTTGTCAGTGGCAGCAGAGAGGTGTGAGCCCACTGATGGAGGCAATTTTCATCAGCAGTCAAACGACTCATTTTATGTGCTACACCTGATGGAGAGTGGTACCATTTAGGAAGGGTAATGCCTTCAAAGAGGACATCAGCGAAGGCCAATGATCTGGCCACCTCTCCATCAGGGAGAATTCTGTATTGAATGAAATTTGTTGAACTTTTATATGAGGCATAAATTATTAGCTGACCAAAGCAATGTTGACTGTGGACAAATAGCAAGCCCCTATCTTTGCTTTTAGATTCGTAACTAAATGTGGACGTCATAAAGGCATTACTGGAGTTTTCATCGATGTTTTTTGCTTTCTAAACTTGCTGTGCATCGCTCTCTCTTGTTCAGACAGGTCCAATCAAAACCAGTGTATACTTTAAAAAATTTCCTCGTGATGTCACATTAAAACCACATATTTTAATGGATACTGTTGGGGTCTTAACATGAACAGCTCATGTAAAAATGCATTTTAGAAATAAAATAGTACCATGATTTTATTAAGTGAGTTCACAACTGAGATTTGTGCTGTGTGTTTGCATTTACAGCCCCTGAGTCAAGACTTTGGATAATGTATTTTTGATGCAGTTAAAGTCTTTTACTGGATGTCATTACCATCTTTGAACACTTGGAGAAAGAAAAGTTTTGTCACTTCTTTGCTTTTGCTAAATCAGACTCAATCAATCATCATCTTTCTTAAGTAAGAGTGCAAAGTCTGTAACTTATGTTTGGTGTGTTCAGGGTGATGTGGGATGTTAGTATACTCTACACATGTTAGTGGGAAAGATGAGTTTTGGTTTGATTTGACCAGAACACCTTCTTCCATATCTATGCTGCAATCTCCATGTTGGACGTCTTGTGACTTTAGCGTAACATTGGCTTTCTTTTGTGCTCGTTTTTCATGATGCTTTTCGTTCACTTGTCTTCTCCAACAAACCTCTCAAGTATTCAGAGAACAACTGTGTTTGTGATCGGAGCAGTTAACTTCGTTGACCCTTCCGCGACATATTTTTATGGTTATCTGAGAAAACTGGCTAAATACTGAGATTATATTTTCACAAAACCAGTTGCACACGCTACTTTACATCAGCATGTAAGATCTCAATAAATTTTGAAAACTTGTGTTCATAATGTGAAAAAATCTGGAAACATTTGAGGGGTGTGGATAAGTTTATCAATTCACGTTAGCAAAAAGTCAAAACTGATTCTTGACTGGTGTCTGCTTTTCACTCTCTTAACCGTTTTTGTACATAACTTCCCAAATTTAGAAGCTCATGAATGTAGGTATGTCAGCATACGTTCACACTTTTCGTAGTGTAGCCTCTCTCCCATCTTCATCACTGCTGGTTTAGGTCCCCACACTCTACTGTAAACAAAAGCATAAATCACCCTGCCTTCTTCTCAACTACCTGTCTAAAAATGCATGGCTCTACAGTTCTCCTAAATCACAGTGGCGAGTGCCCAGGGAAGGGTGCAAGGCTAATACAACCTGTCCATGAATACCAACAGCAGCAACGACGGTCCAAAACGTCGCTGCTGAAAAATACATCAGCTGCATGAGAGATGAAAACACCTTTAGGGCAGTGCAGCGTTTGATTATTGTGTAACAGTTTGGACCAAAGATGTGCCACTGGGATGGAAAGAGACATGGAACATTCCAGGTTAACAAACACTTAAGTTCATCAACATTAACAATGGGGGATTAGAGGAAATGTACTTCCTTCCCTCCATAGTGCGTTTCCGCTAAAATGTACATGAAGCTGTAATTTAGTGTTAGAACATCTGTTGTTTCCATTGTTTCTGCTCTAAATGTTTATGTATTCTTAATACACACATTTCAACAGTGGTTCTTGTATAAATAAGATCAATATAGTTTTGCTGATCATAGATGGTGAGGGGTCCTAAGAAGTAATAATTAGATACATTGCATTGTACCGTCGTAATTGCAATGTTCTTTTTTAATCAGATGGAGTCTTTCTACCATTTTGAAGAAATTAAATGGATCAAATTTGACAAACTATACAGCACTGATGGAAAGTTCTAAGACAAAAGACGGTTCGCAGTTTAGTGAACACCTGAGATCATGAATCTCTGTTTCTAACACTTGGCTCGACCGCTATGTTTTCATAAAATCGGCGGGACTTGATGGGTTTAAGTCCCACCTTTGAGATTTAAACTCAAGCTTCACAGTAAAGCTAATGGATCCCACAGGGATCCATTATTGGCCCACTCATCTTCTTTGTCGACATGCTCTTCTTCAGTTACATCCTGAACGAGCACCGTGTCTCTGTCTGAGACAATCCTGATGAGTCCTCAATTTGAATTTCTCCTCAAGAAGAGTGCTGAAATCGCAATGAAAGTTTACTAGAGTTTTTTGAACATCTTGAAACTATAAACAGGTGTGACAACCGACTTTAGCAACTGGATTAAGAAGGAGCTTTGAGAAGCACACCACCAAGTGTTAATTCACCAATACTGAGCAGGTTGTCAGGCATAAAACATCAGTTTAACAGGTCACACAATGTCAGCAGAAACCCATAATGATGTCGACAAGCAGCCTTTTTTAACCTACTACTGCTTAAAATCAACAGACCTACAATAAAAAAGAGACAGAACAACAAATGTAACAACAACCATTTTCAAAATCAATATATTTCAATAATTTGTTGCAGTAGTAAATATTTAAACAATCATTACAATTTGTGAATTTAAATCTCAGTGAATGTTGAACAAAAGACCTGGGCTGATGAGTGAATGGGTTTCAGGTGTGAGGGGAGAGAGAGAGAGAGAGAGTGAGAGAGAGGCACAGGGGGCGAGGGAGAGTGTGCAAGGGACTAGGAAATGAATCTAACACTAAACAATAACTAGACATAAGGAACATAATCAAATTAGAGTAACAAGAAATAACTAGAGACACTAAGAGGGACTGAGATAAAGTAAAACAGAAACAAGAAATAAAGAGACTAAATAACACAGAAGAATCAAAAAAAAAACCCAAGATCATAAAACCTAAGTTAATTAAGCAATCATAATCTCATAATTAAGAGTTTAAATTATTCAGTTTCTATGAGTAATTACTGCAGTTTCATAAAGTACTGATAAGGTTTACATTTTACCCAGTTGTAAGCTACTGTTTAATAAAAAACATATTTTATTTAACTTAAAGCCAAAATGAGCAAAAATTCTTACCTCGAATTTATCAGTCAGATTCTTTAAGCTGTTTTTTACAGTGTAAGCACTTCATTTTGAAGGTGCAAGCCTGAGTGTTGTGATTCACACACTGAGTATTTTTATTACTGATAATATTTTTGGTCTAATTTGAATCACCCTATCACAAAACCCATTCAGTGGCCAAAGCTTAATTCACCAGCTGAGCCAAGTTAAAGAATGTGGTTTGACTCAGTAACACAGTGATAGCACGTTGCCAGCTGTAAAGTGAAAATATGCAGAAGATAAACCTTTGCACTTTTATATAAAGTTTTAACTTGGCTCTGTGTTAAGGAGGTAAGCCATTTTTCCTGTATGCCTCCAGCCAGATTAGTTCAGCGAAACATGCCTTTGATCTCCCCCAAGCTGGTTTCTGAGTGATAAACAGAAATTTGTGATGCATCAAAGGTGCTGACAACATGAGGCTTACAGATCCACGGGTTACATGCAACTTAAGCGTTGCATCTTTTCTGACAGGACCAGAAGACATGACAACATTCATGCAAAAAGTAGTTTGTCTAGCAAATTAGAGGAATTCTTGCTGGAGAGATATTAGCTTCTCTTGGATGCTGAAGACAAAGACCTAAAGAATCTTATCTTAGACTGTTTCCCTGCTCTTTCACAAACAAAACAACATGGAGGGATGCGACAGAATGTTTGATTTTTAATTTGTCAACAATCTTAGAACAGGAGTTTGATGATCAGACTGACATACTACGTAACATATCCCCTTGCAAACTGGATGCAACTGCAATCCCATTAACAAATAAATCATTTGTGGTTTTGCTGTCAAGCATATGTTAAAGTTCTGGCGACTCACACCCTGTCTGTTGCTCTCTGCTATGCTACAGTTAACTCTTCACAACCAAGTTGTGAATGTTCAGGCTCGTTCGCAAAGACACTGATGACAGCAGAAAAAACTGTTTTCCTGGAACTGTAAGTCATTTCTCTGTCATTTTCACACTGAGCAGCACTTTCACAAGAATGACTGACAGCGCTAAGACGCTACTCCTGGGTCTGATTGGCTGTTTTTGATCGGGAGCTGCGTGTTTCTTCACAAGGAGTAGAAGCTCAGTTGAGCTCAATCTTTTCACAGATCGAGCTCAACATTAGTCACAACATAGTGAGAGTTTGAACAAATACATAAATAAAAACATGTTTTGGTAAAAACAAGCTTTGACTTTCATTAATATGAGAAGGAACATTTCCACCCTGGTTTATTTTTATAGATCACTGAGAGTCACATTGTAGCCATCTGAGTCAGACAGCTGCACGACAATCAAAAATAGTCACATGCTTTTGAAGCGTGTCGCAGACTGCAGATGATGGTGAAACTGGTGTGTAACAAGGGCACAGATGGCAAAGCACAATGCTCCCTAATGTCTCAGTGTTCCTGCAGACGGCGGCACTTTTTTCACTGATCAAAAGGGTAATTTTTGCAACAAAGTAGCTTCTTGTAGCAGGAAGTTATTACTAACAAGAGTGATGCCTCCTTTCAGAAGTTTTGAATAGAATGACCTTTAAATTTATGGGGTCTGAGAAGTTGAACACATTTTTTTCCTCACAAGGCTTGAAAATATCCAAAGTTTCATAGATCGGCTGTTCTATGTGGGTTTTTAACTTTTGCTCTGTTTTGTGGAAAGTTTTTTCATTTATTAAAGCCATAAATATAATCTTGGTTATTACAGATCGCTTTCTTTAAGAAGTTACTGACTTGTGCCTTTAAAACTCTTTGTCAGATAACGTTATTTTTGATTTACTGTTTTAATGTCATTATCATCATTGTTAACATTTTGGTGTTGGCAGCAGGAGTAATATTTTCTACATTTCAGCAGCATAACAGACTCTGTGGTGACGCTTTCAAAATTCAAAACTAGTCAACAAAATCAGTGAACAACTTTGAGTTTGTATGACACAAGAAGGAACATATTTTAGAATTGCATTTAATGATGAACTGTAAAAAGATTTTTTTTAAAAAGGTGAAGTTCACTGAGACTTCCCAAAGGAATTAAAAATAATTTATGCATCAAAATAGGTGTGAAAGAGTCAAGCTGAAATTACACCGACCAGCAAAATGTTTACTAAACAAACCAAGCAAATTTGCTTGTAATCAACATCTGATTTGTGAAGATCTATATATCATAGAAATGCTATTTCTATTCATCCAGCTAAATAGTAATTGGTAAAAAACATAAAAGCTTGCTTTTGTTTGATAGAAACAAGCAGTATGACTGTAATAAAAATGAACCCACAATGAATACTAATGAGGCCGAGAGCATCATAAGCCACACTAACAATAATATTTATATTACTACTACTACCTCTACTAATTCTAATAAATTCATACAGCTAGTGGTAAATGTACTTCTGCCTCAGAAATCACAACTGCTTGCTGGGATTTTCTAGTCAGAAGATATAACCCGTGATCTGAAATGCAACATCAGAGCGTTATTTGCATTTGTCACTGATCACTTTTTGCCAACAAGAAAGTGAATCCAGCAGCAGATCAAGATGTAGCTGGTGGAAAATAAGGAAGTTGGACGTTCTGAGTCAGGGCTGTGACATACTTCCTCTCCAAAAGACATAAACACTTTAAACTTTAAAATCCCTCATCCCAAACCGGTGGTGGCTTCAGACTTTCACATGTACATTTATCTGCAAACGTGTCCTCTGAATTATAACTGAAATAAAAAGACAAGTCGTGGAATACACTTTTGAAAAGTTAGGGATCAGTGCTGAGACAGCTGGGTAATCTCTCTCTCTGTGGAAACAGATCCCTTTTTTGCTCTTTACACAAAACATGGAGCTTCTGGCACAATTTCTTTTTCAAAGAGCATGAAAACAGAGAGAGAATGAGGAATATTAAATACCTGCAAGACCGCTTTCAGCTCACTCTCAGTTCCACTGTGTGAGCGGACTTCCAGGGTCCTGTCAAAAATAATAAACTAGCCTAATTAACTCACAGTGTCATGATTATGAGCAATGGCGGTTCAACACAGCCACAAGGATACAATTTAATGTCACCTCTTCATACTAATGTACTTTTCCTGTTGGACATAATGGCAGATAATGTGTTACAGGCTTTAAAGCTCTGAGGCAAAAGAAAGCAGCTGTATTCAGATGTTTTAGTGTGCACAATTGTGTTAACTTGCTTAAACATGCTCATGCTGATATAGAAAGTGAATATGCACAGGTTCACCCAGTCTCAGTCTGTTGGAATGACACAGTTGCTTACAAAATAGTGATGCACCATGAACTTTTATATCTTTTCACATTGAAAGTGTAAACTTTCCGGTATATTCCAGAGATCGGGCCTGTCCCATCCCAGCCCAGAACCAGCAGCCCCGATAAGCAGCAGCTTTGCCCTGCCTTTTTAATGCAGTCAAGACTGCACAAGTTTCAGATTAATAGGAGGTATCCAAGAACAAAATCTAACCTATCCAAAACAACAGAGGCAAGGCAGAAGTTTTCCAAATAAAACATGGACAATAACATAGAGTCCTAGAATGAGGCTTATTGAATAGGTGATTAAAAAGTGAATTATTTGAACATCAGAACAGAGGACAACTGAATCAGAGGGTGCCAAAGAACAACGCAACAATATCTGTAAGAAGATATTGTCCCAATTACTGGCATGTAACACATGCCAGTAAATTCCCTGAAAAATGGTTGCGTATTAGGAAATGGAAAGTCCAGGGCAGAGTCGTGATCTTATTGAGATGCAGTGGAGAATCGAGCTGCACATAAAAGAACCATTTCCAACATCTAACAGCTGAAAGGGAGCAGAGGGGAAAAATTGGGAGATAAGGAACATCTCAAAATCAGAATGTAATGAAAAAGTTCCACATTCTTTGTCTCTTATTTCAGAAAGTGAAACTGATACATTTCATGAATTCAATACAGTGAAACACTTCAAGCTTTTATTTCTATTTTGATTATTGCATTCAGATATTGAAAACTCAGAATTCAGTATCCAATGAAAGCAGGTCTCATTTTTCTCTTCACAACACCCAATAGATTCTCCACAAGGTTAAAATTCAGGCCTGTTTGCTGACCAATCACAGTGACAACATGGTTATTGAAACACATTTTGATACGTCTGGCAGTGTAAGCAGGTATCGACTCCTGCTCTAAAATTTCCCAGTGGACGACCAACACCAGCAGAAGACATGTTACCACAAACCACCAGCGATTATGAAAACTTCAAGCAGGACTTTATGCAATATGGATTCTGCACCTTATCTTCCTCTAGGCTCTTTGATTTAGAAATGAAATGCAAACTTTACTTTAATCTACAAAGAAGAATTTGGAGCACTTAGTTACAGTGTAGGCATCTCATTTATAAAACAGTGTAAAATATACTGGTCTCATACTCCAGTCCTGCAACCTTTAGACGTCGGTTATCTGGACCTAAACATTTTATCACGCAGGTTGCTTTCAAATAAAAAATGGACAGGCCATGATTTCATTTGTTGCATAATCTGACTTTTGTTTTGCTGATGATTCAAATGAAATTGAATCCTTTTCTTCTTGCATTGTGAGAAGTTAGGCTGCAACATACAATTTAGTCCAGTTTAAGAATAGGATTTATGTTCATCTGTGATCAGGGACCTTTCTACTTTGATTTGTTTAATAATGTTTTTTTCCAAACGTCTGAGGCCTTTGTAGAATAACATTTGGTTTCACAGAATTTTATTTAGGGATATCACAATAAAAGAGGCTTTTTAAAACTTTTAACTTTAACCTTTCTACTCACATTGCATTGTGAAATGTGAGAAGGCATATGACCAAACCAGAGTGCATCTTTACAAGAAACTTGTAATAAAGTTAATATTTTCCTAGCATGGTGGTTTATCGGCACATAAATTTACATTAGATTTAAACAAATACAGATAGTTTAGAAAACTGAAATGTGCAGGTTGCACATTTTAGGCAGTTATGAAAACTGTTACACAACTGGTAAATCTCGGGTATTGCTTTTGATTTGGGTGAATTCATCTCAGACCTTGAGAGTAACAGGCTGGAACGTGATTCAACAAGAGAATTTGGGATTTTTGCCAGTCATTCAATGGTAGCCAAAATTATTATGAAATTGATCTTGTATGCTACGCCCTAAAACAGCAAACATGCCAGTTATTACATGTTCATTAAATGCTGTTGATTTGTTAAAAATGTTTGTCCAACACACTATTTCCATCACCTCTAAAGTTTTGCCCATCAAAACACACTGTCATAAAAGAATTCAGTACAGTTCCACAAATTTTCTTTTAAAAAAATCATTAATGTCATATTTTATCTTTAGTAAACCAAAGACATGCACAAAATGTTTTTTTGAAGATTTTCTTTACACTGTCAGACTGTAAGCTCCACGTCTGGGATCTGACTGAACCCAGAACTTTCTTCAGTTTTCAATTGTTCCTCTGTGCATTTGCTGGTTTGTTAGTCATTGTCATGTAGCAGGACCAGTACTTTCCTTTATTTACTGATCTTACTTTTTTTTAATGCATCCTGTGATGCACAATAAAATTTGACACATGCTGCAAAGTATCCCCAAACCATGGTCCTCCCTGATTTCTGTTTCATTTCTGGAAATATGTTGTTTTACTTAAATTTTGTAGTTAGTTCACACCAAACATGAGCTCTAGTTCTGGTGTCAAAATAATTACATTTTAGACTATTTTTTTTCCAAAGATAATCACTGCAGAAGTCATAGCTTTTGTGACTATTGTCTCTGCCAAACTCTCATCCAGCCTTCATATCTAGAAGTTATGAAGTTTTTCTCCTTGCATACTTCCAGTGGAAGTTAAACCTCTTTTTCTGATTGAACATTTTTATGCTATATTTCATATATCACTTTCTTAATCTTGCAGTTAACCTTACTGTTTGTTTTCATTAAATATTAAGCATCCAAATATGTAAAATAAACAAAATTTAAAAAATAACTGCCGTTGCTGTAGTGTAGTTTATTATATAACTATAAAACACCAAAAGTTTAATGATTAACCCACTAATGTTTTGAGTCATTCACATTCTTGCAAAGAAACTCATTGTTACCCAGAATGCTTTACCTAAAAAATAAAAAATGGATTGCAGCCTTCCTCTACTTGATTAAATTTCCAGAGCGAGGAATGAAGGGTGTAATAAGGTTGGTCCCTTTGAAACATTTGTTGTAAAACAAATATGGTCGGACATGTCAAAGCTCAAATAGCAGAACATGTAGAGGTGGGAAATGTCAAAACAACAACCATTCTCCCACACTTTAAACTGGGTTGAGGAGAAAAGATATTCTTCTGTTGAATTAATTTCCCAGATTTCTATAACAAAACCACAGAGGTCAGGATTTTGTCAAATCGGTGCAAAAAAATTACAATGATGTCAAGCAGCTATCTTGTCAGATATAAAGTACTGGTTAAGACCAAGTGTAGAATATGATTTTAAAGTTGCTTATCTCCCAGAGACAACAAATGGGGTGACCCTATGTAGTCCCGTTTAATAATAGGATTTATTTGATGTTTATCTGTGATTAATTAAGGCAGGTCTCTATCTGTGAGACCTGCCTCAATTATTCATTTGTCTTTATGTGTTTTGCCAAATATCTGAGACTTTCATAGCACATCAGTTGGTTCCGCTGAATTTTATTTAAGATTACCAGAGTAAAAAGGTCTAAATTTAAATGCACGCTACACTTTTAAGACTTTTAACATTGACCTTTCTACTCAGTTTATAAGAAAACTCTGGAAGCATGCACTAAAATTTGTGGTTGCATAAAACTGGAAACATTTTTAGAAACGGTGGTATTTTTGCACGACAGTTTAATTCCCATTTCACTGCGACATGCCCAAAAAGGACAAAAGAAGCTCTCAATTGTTCAAATATGTAAACCAGTTAGACAAGTTCCTAATAAAAAAAATTCCATGTTTGCTAGATTACTATAAATGGCTCGTTTAAAACAGTAAAAAGTTACAAAGCAAATTTTAAAAAATGCACTCATGTTGCTAATTCACAGTTGCAGGAGAGCTCATTTCTTTCCTAACAGCTTGAGCTTCTTATGGATCTCTGAGAGGTCTAGGAGTAATTACTTTCACCAGCATCTTCAAAGCCCTGATGCAATGCCTGATCAATACGTTTATGGAAACAGAAAACTCACTGCCTCATCTCTTTTCCTGTTGTCGGTGCTGATCTGTAAGATCATCTAGCATTTGTTGCGAGAAGGAAATTGTTTAATATAGATACGCATATATATTCGCCCCAACTCATGCAGAGAGATTTTTTTATAATCTCATTAAGGATTTTAATCCGTTTGCATCAGTTACTGTCAACTTTTCTCTGCCTTGCAACTCTGCATTTGCCTTAAGATTTGCATTTTGATGTAGAATCATGAGGAAAGCTCAGAAACTTGAATCAGTTTAGATTTATGAGTGAACAAAGTAACTTCCTGTTCCTGCTTGTTTGCCAAGTGAAGGAAAGCAAGTCAAAGCGTGTGCGCTTGGGAGGGAGTGTTGGGGGAATTTACAACTACTTACCAGAAATGAGTCATCACTTTAGAAGCAGACACAATGAAGGTCTTCACAAAGTGCAAGTGGCTCTTTAATACATTACATTTCCCCTTTGGCCATACTGAGAAAACTAGAAGAAAAAAAAACAACTACAGTGTCAGCAAAAAATTTTTGGCAGAAGAATTAACACAACCTCAAAGGAATCATAGAAGTCTCTAATTACGTCATTTTCTTACTGCTAGATAAAAAGGCTTTTCACTCTTAGCCTCTGATTTCTCTCTCTCTTTTGCTGTCTCTCACTTTCTCTCTGCTCTCTGTCTCGCTCTCTCTCACATGTACAGGAATACACACTTCATTTGCGATCTCCTTGTTTTGAAGGTTTCAATTCACATCCTCCAGTGCATCAAGTCGGCAGGCGTCTCTTTATGATTTTGTAATGATTAACTTTGTGTCCATAAAAAGCGTAGAGAAACAAAGAACTCTCGGACGAGCAAAAGAAGAAGTGAAGGGGAAACAACATCCTCCACAGGTCTGGTCTGTTTAACTGTGAGCCTCATCAAGGATGTGGTTTTGAAATCACGGTTTGACTTCATTTACTTCAGCGTGTGTTTACAGAGAGCAGCTTTAATTTAAACCTTCCTATGTTGCAGTGAAATGCGGGACAGTTAACAATGGAGTTCACAGTTTTGCTCTTCCTTTTTCCTGCATTTACGCTCACAATACAAGGTAAGTGTACGATCTGTCCTCCTTGACTTCCCAGGTAAAAAAAAAACTGGAAAGAATGCAATCATAGGAAAAAGTCATCTGTATTTATTTGACTTTATGTATTTTTCTTTTATTGTTGTCTTGGACATTCAGCTCATATTTCATATACGTTTGTGGGCATTTGTTAATCCACAGCTCTTTTACGGTCCTGCCATGGCATTTCAGTCACTCTCAGCCCAGGTATTTGACTGGACCATTGCAACAGTTTGATACTTTCCCCTTTCAGATGTTCTGCTGTAGATTTACTGCTGGAATCCTTATCTTGTTGCATGACCCAGTTTAATGTGAGTCCATGAGCCTGACATATGGCGTCAAACACAAGAAGATCTACAAAATATAATAAACATTTAACATGATAACATGGCCTGTAGGGTGTCTGGTAGAGCTGGTGTTTTTTTTTTTTTTGGTAATTTCTTCAAGTTGTACCTGTTTTAAATGGGGAGATTGACAACTGGCCAACATGTTCCCCAAGTTTAATTGGCATTAGCAATTGTTTTTCAAAAGTCATCAGAAATGTCTTTCAGTCTTCACCCTGGGTTTCACACCAGTATGATCCACTAACAGTCCCTGCTTTTATTGTGGTTACACTTCCCAGTGATCAGTTATTAACTGCATTTGACTAGCAGCAGGAAACTTTCCTCCATGACTCAACATAATTAACACACTAATGTACAACATAGAAGCACAGACATTTTTGCTACTAACTGAATGTCTACATGTTGACTTGCAGACTCAGTGAAATTGGAGGTGAGCCCCCAGATATTCGCAGAGTGTGGTAAACCAGTTTCCTTACACTGCAACTCATCCTCAACTCAGCATGGACTCTCAGTGAAATACATGGAGTGGTCCCATGGGAACATGTCTTTATGTTCGGTGGACAGCGAACAAACAATAACCAAATTGCAAAGACACTTTCAAAGTGACTTCGACTGCAAGTATGAAGATGGACGACTATCCCTGGTGTTTGAAAGAATGCTGCCACTGCAGAGCGGCCAGTACAGGTGCAAACTGCGCTCCAACAAAGGAGTGGCAAATGAATACACAAAGGTGGAGCTGCAAGGTCAGAGTCTATGCTTTAACTTTTCTGGACGGATGTTCCTTATCTGTTCTCTAAAAGCAGTTGTGGTAAATGTTTACAAAAACCTCGGCATTCAGTCATAGATTCTTTTTTCTTTACACTGTTTTTAAAATTTTTTGAATTTATGTGAAAAAGTAACTGAGAATGTGTTATGTGGGTAGCTGTAGAAGATGTTGTCATGAAGGAATGGACAAAGTAAATACGACTATGAGTCTCGAATTCAGCAGTGCCACCAGATGAGAGATTGGTTTGCCAATTTGTTGCTGTCCAATTTTCCTGAGGCTGTGTAACCTGTGGCCTCAGTGTTTCCTGATGCAGTATTCTCCTCATTTGATTTAAGAACTTGCATGTTTGTTCCAATCATGGCAATAATACTTTGGTTTTAACGAGTAATTATTTAACCTCTGGTTGTCTTCTTGCATCTCTGGAGGGACTTGCTGTTCGTTCCTGACCTTTGACAGCAACAAGATTTCTTTTTTGGAACTGTGACAGACTGTATATTTTCTCATTTTTGGATCATTCTCTGTAAACCCAACAGATGTTTGGGTGTGCTAATTGCTGTAGATTTGGAGTTTCTAAAATCTCTGGCACCAACAAGCTTACACATTAAACACATAATACATCTTTTTTCTCCATTCTGGCAAAATGTTTTACCAACTGTAGATGCCTAAATCCACTGACTTCTTGTTATGGATGATGCTTTTATTTGTTAACCGTGTATAGTTAATAAATTGACTATTGAGTGTTAATCCAAGAGATATTAAGAACTTGTACAATATTTGAGAATATGATGTGGAAAAAGCAATTTCAACACATTTCTGATCTTTTCTTTAGAGTTCTGTGGGACAATGGAAGCTGATTTAAAGAGTGATGGTCCATCCTGCATCTTCAACCACGTCTATCCAGATGGGGATGTGCACTGGTTTCATGACTCTCGTAACATCTCAGACGGGTCCGTGATGCAGCACACTGCTAAAAGCATCGATAGCCACGGCTGGATGATCATACACAGTTGGTTGACCCTAAACGGTACATCAGAGAGAAGTTCACACAAGCCATATAACTGTTCTCTGAAAAGTTCTACTGGGAAATACATTGCAAGTACTTTAGTTCAGAAACATGATCAGCCTCCTCCAGGTGCTAGAAGAAACCGTTCTGCAGGAAACGGAGAGAGATCACAGCAAGCTGGGAAGATTGCTGTGGCTATTTTAGTCCCTCTCATTTCCATGTTAAAATAATGAACAGTGCAAAGTAAAAACTCACTCTGGAGAATGATAAAACGTCAGAGTGAATGATTAGTAATCGCTACCATCATTAATAAGATGGGACTCAGAATCTATTAAAGAACTATGGCAACCAAACAGATGGGTGAGTCATCTTGCCAGGCTGGAAAATTTTCTAATTCTACCTTTTAACTCTTGGCTCCGGTAAACAAGAAAATTACAGGCTGTTCAAATGTGATAACAAGGATGCTGATAATTTTAAACTATGAAAGCACTTGGCTGATAGAGAGCTTTAGATGAGGGAACAGGGCTTGTTGGTTTTCAACACAACTTGGAATACACCTATAGAAAGCACACTTTAACAGTCTGGCTGCTATAAACTAGTTTAATGTCAGAGTAATGAGTTTTGATAGCTGTGCAGTGCGGGAAATAAGTATTTTTCAAGCTTGCCTGCTTAAAAATGTAGAGGTCTATAATTCTGAGGTATTAATTGTAGGTACACCTCGACTTTTTAAATAGCATCTAAAATATATAGAGAAAATTGCATTCTATGGTTGATAAATATTTGATCTATTACCAACCAGCAAGATTTCAGGCTGTTAGTTCATCTTTACAAAACTCTCCCATTCATTACCTGCGTTATTTACACCTGTTAGGACTTGTTACCTGTATAACAGGTAACAACCTCTAGCCCTTGGGGAAGACCAAAGAGCTGTCTAAGGACAGGGACAAAGCTGTACAAGGAATGGTCCAGAGGACAACAGGCAAGCAACTTGGCCAGCAGGCAATAAGTAACTGTTGGTGCAATTATTAGAAAATTGAAGAAACACAAGACGATTGTTAATTTCCTTCAAGCTAGGGCTCCATGCAAGTTCTCACTTTGTGGAATATCGGTAATCATGAAAAAGGTGACTTATCAGCCTAGTCTCAAATGTTACCATAGTGAACATTCTGCTATCATGGATTAAAATCCTGCAGTGTGTGACCATCTGATTGATTCAGAGGACCCATTGGATCAAATGAGACCAAAATAGAACTTTGTGACATGAACTCCATAAGTGTGTTTGGATGAATAAGAAGAATGAGTCTAATCCTAATAAAACTGTTCCATGTGGGTGGAGACATCATGCTGTTCCTGTAAAACTCACTGGATAACTTTACCTTATTGAGGAACGGATGTATGGAGAGACCAACCATGACATTTTGCCCTAGAAGCGCCATTCAGTATGGATTATGACTGGGCCTTTCAGCGTGACAATGACCTGAAACATCTTTGCATTCTTTGTAAATGGAGAAACTTGAAAAATCCATGGCATGTCGAAAACTTATTTTCTGCATTGTAAGTCTTCAGATCATGTATCATTTTAATAATATGCAGAGGTAATAATAATGTGGGTGATTGACTCCACTGTATATCACTCTCAGATGCACAAACATAGAGAATAAAACACTTATTAGGAGGACACATGCACTGTAAAATGTAAATGATCAGATCTGTTTGTGGGATGCAGAGCGATGCTGCCCTCTGGTGGTCCAATAATTTGTAGCATCAAATAAAAATAATTGGTGTTTCATTTATGGAAAACTAGTGCAGAGCAATCAGAGATTCATGTGTGATTTCTTATTGTTCACCAAACTACATAGAAAGATAATTTCCCTCTTTGTTTATATTTTTGATTAACGCACCAGCAGACTATGCTACACTGATGAACCAGTGGTTACAAAGGAAACATTTTGGGATTTATAAGTAGTTCTACTGAGTAGTTTACGCATTGAAATCCACTAACCAAACCTAAAACAGTTTGTCACTAGTCTCTGTTATAGCTAATTAATGAGTTGAATAGTGAAGTGATGATACACTGATAACTGGGATCAATTGGATTGTATGTGTGGTTAACATGAGATGACTTTTCATAAAATGCCTTGACATGACATTTGTTCCCAAATAGCACAATATGAATAAACTGAATAAAGAAAAACATATTTTGTATTTGTGAAGCTGAAGATATTTGATTTTGATGTTTGATCCAATTGGCACTGATCATTTTAAACTGAACTGATTATATAAAATATATATATATACATTTAAACACGGTGCTGCTGAACAAGACTTTTGCCCTTTTATGGCCAAATATTTCTCCAACACAACCTGATTTTCTTTGCTAGATCACAAATCAACATGAATAATGATTTTAATATACAGAGTTCAAACTAAAATCATATTATTATCCTGGCTGATACAAAAGTAGATAAGTAGCAACTTGCTTGTTAGAACTGAAAAAACAACACACAACAAATTGGCCAATAAAATTAGTGCAGCTGTAGAGGGTGAACTGCAAATAGACCCAAAATTTAAACGCTTTCAAGATTCCCATGGACTCACATGCCAGGTCTTATCCTTATTTGGTTTGAAGAAATTTAAGAGAAATTTGAATGATGGAAAATTTGATATGGATTGATATAGATAAATAGGATCATTTTCTATCTATTTGCAAATTTACTTTGTTTAAAACAGTCGGCGAAGGTAAAATTACATTTTGATTGGCCTTTGCCAGGAGACAAATGTAGCTTCAGGGTAAAAGCTCTTATTTTCTAACGCCTCAGTGCTCCTGGGTCAAGTCATGATAGCTCTCTGCCGGTGATGTCACTGAATAAAGGTAAAGGTTGAGCTTTTAAAGGCCAGATTAGTCACACACATTGGAAATGGCAAGACTGTAGTGCAGCTCAGAGTCACAGTGAGGAAATACTTCTGGGTGATTTTTAGTGTAAGGTGCACAGATGTTTCCCCATACAGACCTAACATACATACAAACTAAACAAGTTTCATCAATATCCAACCACTAATATCCAACCAGATATGTTTTATTTTCTGAGCTTAATTTGTGCAAAAATGGAATAAATTACTTAATCTTAATAAAAAAATGTTTTATGTTTTCTGATTGTTATTTTTCCATTTTGTATATTTCTTTTAGTTTTACCTAAAGAATGTGTGTAACTGCTGTGATTCTTACTTTTGAAGAAATGAGAAATTAGCTCCGTTTTATTTTCTCCTAAATAACTTTTTACCACTTGAGGCCAAAGTACTGAATCATATCGTGTGGCTTAAAATGCCATTCAAATTTAGCAAGATTATCAATAATCACTGAAGCCATATTCTAATCATTGTTAATTGTAAAGAAGAAAACGTGTGAAAGAGGTCTGAAACATAATTTGATCCTTAAATAAATCTTGAATTAGCTTTAAGAAAACTTGTATGGCATTTTGCTGTGGATCAAAATCAATCAGCTTTTAAAATAGTTTTTCAATTTTACATCTGCTGATGCTTTTCTGAAATGTTTCACAATGATAAGTTGCATCAGTGTTTTGTTTTTTTTTCCAGTGCCTGAGTGGAATGATAATTTACAAATCAGTTTTGTAAATTCCTTTCCATGTTTAGCATTAGCGGAAGTTACTTACAATGTGAGGAAAAACCAACTAGAGATGGACTCATGGAGTTAGAGTGAGGTGACAGACATCGTCCTTGGATATTTTCACAGTCTCTTTCTTAGCTTTCACCTTCTATTTTAGCTTAACTTGGTAAATATAAACGTTTTGAAAGTTAATAAATCCATTTGCATGCAGTATTTTTTTTTGTACATCTCTAATTTTAGGTATTTCTTCTGTTATGAAAGTAGTCACTTTCTTTTGTGTTATTTCAACCTTTAAATTTTTAGAAACAAAAGCAAATGAGCAAAACATTGCTTGTTTTTAATCAAAAAACTGACCAAAATAATTGTGCACGTATGTATATTTTTCAGTTTTAAATATTGCATTGAAGTGTAGCATTCACCTGTGACCACCAGGTGGAACAAGTTGGCCATGAAACAGTTTTTGTAGCTGCAGACTGAGAATTATGACTTTGGGTACAAGATGTTCACGTTTTGTTGACAAGTTTAAAGCACTGTTCTCGATGTGCAACAATTTCATTTCTTAGAAGGCAGGAGTAATTGTACAACACCAATACATGGATTCAACTATAGATATTTGTGAGTGTACAGTCTTTTGTTTTTACTGCACTCTTTGTGCAGCTACAGTTGCTGGTGGTGAAGGTGAAAATTGCTGTTGCTGAACTTTAAGGATTTGTCATTTGTAGTCTAATAAAAAGAAACGTATATTTTTATAATAAGGCCCCCTGCAGCTTTGTTGCCTCATCCTCATGCTCAAGGTTTCTCCCGTAAGCACCTCATCTGGCCAGTGTACACAGTGGGGGTTGTTAGGTCAGTTTACGATGATAGGCATGTATGCTAGGCTTCTGGTCAAGTTCCTATGGCAACTGAGAGGTTTTTTACCGTCTGCCCCGACTTAATTCGTGTTTGCGTGTGTGCACTTGTGTGTCTGTGTGCAACCAAATATCCCAGTGGGACGTTATCTCCTCCCAGCAAGGTTTACCTTATCACCCTGACAGCCGGCTGGTTGAGGTTCAGGTGAGTCGCCTCAGTAGGGTACATACAGGAGGGGGAACCAAATATATCAAAGATAAGATGATAAGAAGTCATGAACGATGCAAACAGTGAGCAGGGAAGGAAGGATGCAACAAAAGAAAAAAGTGGAGGGACAACGGAAGTGAATCGCAGAGATAAAAGCCAGTTTATGTCAACAAACCAAAGAGATTTATGTGAAGCACTCATAGCCTTTTACCAAACATTAGTGCAAATGTGAATTAAATCTGGATTAATTGTCCCAACCTCTGAATAGTTTCTGTAGACTTTTCTACTTAAAAGCAGACACCTTCTGGGCAATCTACCCACACACAATATGTCTATTTCATTCGAAACAATGAGATTTTCAATCTTATTCGCCTTGGAAAATATGTTGTTACCTGGTAACATGCAGAGTGTTTTTTTGGTAAAAGTTACTTGTTTCATAGTGGTATAAATCCATAACAGGAACTATGCACACATATTGATTTCCCTGAGCAGCTTGTAAATGTGTAGAAAATCCAAAGTGAGAAAAACATAGTGGTTCCTAAATCAAAGGATAAAATTGCAGAAATTAATGGAGAGTAAGGAAAACATACATCAATATGGCCCAGCTGCCTTTTAGTGAGTCTGTCTCTGTTTGCTCCTTATGGTGGGAGTCTCTCCCGTCTTAACCGCTGAAGCCTGTCACTCCTTCAGAGTAGTTATGGGTGTCCTGGTGTCACTAGTCCCTCACTCAGTTTGTGAGGAGGGCCTGATGTTGGCACATTTAGACACTGGGCCATATTCCTTCCAGGTCTTGACGATTTAACTGAACTCCAGGGAAAGTTTAGTACCATAGAGACTTCTTGAATCCATCCTCTGACACATTAATAATGTAATGGTAGCATGAAGTATAAAAGAAGACTTGTAAATACTGATTAACCAGGATTCCGAGTTAATCAGGAGTAATAATTAACCTGAGGATGGACCTTCCAGGTACAGGTGTCTTTACACTACGGTCACTTGAGATTCGCTCACTGCACCTTGGTGATTTTAATGTCACTCATTGTAAGGACTACTAGCAACTAACTGGACCTCTGTTAAATTAGGTTAGTCAAAAGATGAGTATTTATGGAGTCACTTATTTTATGTTACACACGTTTATTTGGCATTATTTTTGGAGAAATTAGTTTTCACTTTGATATGAAAGAGTTTATTCTTTGTATATTTTTTGTCAAAAAGTTACATTTTGTTGATCTTCATTGATTTGTAAAAGCTGTAGGGTGTCCATCCATCCATCCATCCATCCATCCATCCATCCATCCATCCATCCATCCATCCATCCATCCATCCATCCATCCATCCATCCATCCATCCATCCATCCATCCATCCATCCATCCATCCATCCATCCATCCATCCATCTTACACCCTTGTCCCTTGTGGGGTTGGGAAGCTGCAGGGTGTATGTTGGATCTTTTTCAGTAATCTGAGCCACAGAAGATCATCTGTTGGAAGAGTATTTGCTCCTGACCTGCATGAATGAACCTTGGCCACCTATGATCTTGTCTCAGTTTCATCATTGCTTCTTCCATGGACGACTGTTGATGGATACTGACCCCAGCGAACGCCTCACAAGAACTGCAGTTTTTGAGATGTGATTCAGTGATCCAGCAGTTACAACTGACTGCTTATCACATTTATTCAAATCTTTATGCCTGGCCAATTGAAGACACCATGTCCCCTGGCTGCCTATTATCTACCACACTCTATCTGATGCAATGAAAAAATGATCAGCAGTATTCACGTCATCAATCCACGGACATAATGGTATGTCTGATCAGCGTATTCATAGGGAATGAGTTTTAGATATACAGTATTGAATATAATTTATGCCATCATCAACTCTTCTTCTTATCCATTTAGCCAATCAGGGAGTATTACTGACTCTTTTAAGTTCAAACGTAACTATCATTCTCGTTTGAATATTTACTTTGTAGCTTGGAAAGGCAGTAAGAAGTGCAATCATTTCACAGTGTACAGTGTGAATGCACACTCCTAAAAGGCTTTATAAGAGCTTTACAGAAATCCATACACAAACATCCCAGTGAGAAAACTGTCTGCTTTCACCTCAGTGAGTATTGACATGTAAAGTTACATACTGAAAGGAGAAGTTGCAGATGTACATGCTAATAAAAAGAAAGATTATCTCGGGACTGATTCTCTCTATTCACAAATGTTTTGGATGAGGAAAAACACTTGAGATAAAACGTGATGGTGTACAACATTTGCAGCATTCTGTGTGCCGTGGTTTGGGAACAAAATAGTACAACTGAACAGAGTTACGTTCGGTCTGGTGAAGATATAAATACATACTTTATGGAACGGTTTTCAGGAATTACAACTCAAAAAAGGGTATTCTTGTTTCTGAGAGCGTATGGGATCTGACATTCCAGCCATAACATTTTCGCTACTTTCATGCAGTGAAACGTGAGAATGGCATTTGGCAGTCTGGTAAGGTGATGCCCAGGGCTTAGAGCCCACGTGCCTCAGCACAAGGTCATGTCCAAGTTTGTTCAGAAAGATAAGAGTGTGTGGAGAGGAAGACAGAGATTAAACGGATAGCCCTCAATGTGAATGTAATATTTAGGCTTTGATTTTGAGAGTGCATTTTAACACATTTAAAGTTTCCAGGTTTCTGTTACTCGTCTGCAGATCTTGATCAGAAATGCTTCATGGTATTTGTGGAGGATGCCATTCAAAATACACTGCAAAATTTAATAATTAAATCAATTCGAAATACTTTATTTTCTAAATTAATCAGGGCCTTTGTAGCATGATTTTTCTGGAATTGATTTTGCCCCTTGGCCATACGTAAACCTTCTTGAGTCCAAACTACAAAAGTACAAAGAATGTGAAAAGGGTCGATTTGTTTTTTGTGTTTGTTGCTTTTGAAGTTGCAGCATGAATGTATTGGCAGCACCGTTTGCTGTTTGCTGTGCATTTCACCTGAAAACAACAGTAAATTTAGTCTTTTTATTGATTTTGCAAGCAGCACAAGTAGGAACTTTTTTCATTATGTTTCATTCAATATTTTAAAAGAAATATTAAAAGTTTTGTGTGATTCTAATAAGGGCGGGTGAATGATTCTGAACCCAATTGTATTTATAAATGTCTTTAGAAAACACTAATTCAAGAAACATAATTTTTTTGTAAATTATTCCAGCCACCCTGTACCTTGTGCATTTCCTGTGTTCTCTTGCTGCCAGTGTTTCACACCCAGCTATTAAATGCTGGACTATTTAAATGAAGAGCTATGAAATCTTTACATCGCCTGCATCTTCAGAGTCCTGTTTGGTGTGATAGAGTTAAATATCTATTTCATGATTTGTTTGCTGTTTATTCAACAGAAATGTCTGCAGTTAGAACTCATGTAAGATAAATTCAGTGAGAGTAAACCAGTTTACTGTTTTGGTCATTTTTAAACTGACCTAGATAACAAAGCCTGTGATTGACAGAAACCTGAAACCACCAGTTTGTCATAAAATCCCAGCATGAAAATGAAAGGGGAACCATGCTGATCGTTTACTGACAAGACATTTAGATATTATCAAACACAAAGCCAGAGACACATACAGTGAAAGGAAAGCAAGAAAGACATTAATAAAATTGGATGGATGGATGGATGGATGGATGGATGGATGGATGGATGGATGGATGGATGGATGGATGGATGGATGGATGGATGGATGGATGGATGGATGGATGGATGGATGGATGGATGGATGGATGGATGGATGGATGGATGGATGGATGGATGGATGGACGCTACACTGTGAAGCTGAATAGAAGATCAATTCCCGAATTTCAAGGATTGTCTCTACAAAGTTTGCTTTCACTATAAAAACACATCATAGACTTAACTGAGCACTGGGATCTCTCATTTTTCAAACCCAAAGGAGAATCTCTGAAAAAGTTGAAGTCTGAACTTTCTTTGAAGTGAGAGTTCACAAATGTTTAAAAAGAACAAAGGGATTCTCTGTGGACTTGTTTGGCAAGAAGCTGCAGATTGTTGCTCCGGTTGAGGCTTAATGAAGGTACAACAATATTAAATAATGGATTATGATAATGCCAGAATTTTGTATATAGCATCACAAATCATCGCTGAGGCTCAAACTTTTCAAGTTTGTAGCTTAAATGCTGTTGCATTCAGGTCTGGACTTTAACACCTGAATTTGCTTCGACATAAACTATTCCATTGTAATGCAACCAATGTCTGTCCTGCTCAACTTGTGGGTTTTTTTTTCTTTCTTCTTGTTAGCCAGCCAAATCCAGTTTTTGAAGGCTGGTATCATGCAGCTTTTTGATATTTTCCTGGTCCAACACACCTGAATCAAATGGCAGAGTCACCTCCTCATCCAGTCAAATACTCAAGAGTCCTGCTAACGACCTCAATATTTGACTCTGGTGTGATGAAGCAGACACATCTGAAAGTTGTGGGACTCCAACCTCTAACGGCCACCTATAGGTTTACAGCTGAATATGCTCTTCTTATAGTCAGCTGTGTTTACACTGAGATTTAACAACAGACTAAACTCTTTTTAAGAATTGTACAACACCCTTGTTAATTTATTTTAACTACAAATAAAACAGAAAAAAATGCATCATTTGTCTTTCATCTTATTACGTGCAACTTTTGTAGGTCTATCACATGCGTTTATGATTATATGAAAACCTTTGCAAAGTGCCATAACGTGTGTGTTTCTCAAGTGGAACGAAGCTCTTTGAAGCGTTTTAGATTAAATGGAGGTAGTTATTTGATGGCTGAATGTAAAGTGCTTCCAGTCATAATAATGGCTCCAGCCCTTGAAAGGAGGTGGCTTTTTCTTCAGAGGGGATCAGTCTGGAGATAGAAGACCCAATTTAAAAACCTTTCTGAAATGTTAGCCTGAATTGCATCCCATTATGGCATAGAAAGCAATTCTGAGATTGAATTTTCATCTATATTTTTCCGTCAGCTCGCTGATGACTCATTTTTGGTGAACTTCAGATGCTCATATAAGCATGCAGTGGGCTGTTTTACGTAACTGTCACAAATTAAAATCAAATGCCGTGAAGATCTTTTTAAAAAGATGGCTGTTAAGATCTGAATGTAGTACAACTTTCTATTAATTTGAAAAATAAGTTTGCAAAGTTATGCAAATTAAGATAATCAAAATATCTTGTTAGCTCCCAACATGTTTTTTTTAAAACAGAAGTTTTAAGCATCTGACTCCATCTGCATTGGAGTCAAAGGCATAAAAATATATTTGTGTGTAAAATCACAGAGGGTGAATATATTGCTTCTCTGTAAGTGGAAGTAACATTTCAGACAAGTCAATAACAATGTATTAAGCATGTCTCCAAGTTTGATATTCTCCCGTAAATCTTAGGTATAACTGTGTTAAGCTACTCTTGATTAATCATTAAAATATATTGATCATCGGTGGGGAGAAACTGATGTGCAAATGGAACGTGGCATGGAGTGTTTTTTCTTAATCAGCCATTAAAAGCCTTAAGCTGCGTCTGCTAACTGTACCAGAAAATTCACAAAATTCTGTCTTTACTCCGTCCATCCAGCCGTCCGTCTTTCCGTCTTCAGCCAAGATTGAGACAGAGGGGTAAAAGGTGAGGGAGAGAAATCCATGTTTCTGTCTCCCAGTTGACGCACTCCAGCTTATTATCAGGGGCCCCAAGGCATTCACAGACTGAATATACACTTCCTCAAGCAAGAACTGTGACTTCAATAGGATGATTTCACAGAGAGGCCAAAAAAGAAACAAGCTTCAAATTGAGCTGCTGAGGAGGAATCCTGATCAGATGTTTGATCCTTTCAAGTTTGTAAGCATGGTGAAAGTGTTGCCCAGAACAGGACCACATCATCCGAGAGGAGAGAAAAATAATACTCTGAAAATTAATTAACCCAGAAAATCTACGTTTTGAGATGCTTTGAGCTCATGTCCATCAACACAGAAAACACGATCGGTGGCAAGTGGCAGCCCTGAGGGAGTCCAACCATCGGTGGGAACAGGATCAACTTCGTGCAGAGAATGCAGAAGTAGCTCTTGCTCAGGATCTGGAGCAGATTCATCTTTTACTGGAGCAAAGTTGTTGCTTTCGCATTTCTCATCCTACATCTATTAAATGATTCACCTAATTGTGTTCAAATATGTTCTTTTTTTTTATTCTATTCTTTCCTCTCCTCCCATCCAGTCGAGTCACATTGCTGCTCACACTAAGCCTGATTCTAGTAGAGATTTCTGTGCTCACTCAGGCAACGTTAATGCAAACAGTGAGGATTTGATGCAATCTGATGGTTTCCTTGGATTAACTTCCCACTAATTAGTATCTTATAATTTAGTTCTACAACACACGGACTATGATGAAGTTGAACTGAATGGATCTGAATTAGATTAATTTTATTTTTGTGGCATCTTGGGACGTCTGCCGCCTGAGAAAGAAAAACCTTTTCATGTGACTAAACAGGTCATTGAGCAGATTGATGCATTTGGATCTCAGTCAAATCCTGTGACTGTTTTTGAGTCATAGCGTCTAATTCAGACACAAGATCTCTTCAGGAAAAGTTTGTCTCTCTTTTCCACAGAAACAAAAGTACGTTAGTGACACTTAGCAAATTGAAATAATTTTGGTAATTCTATGTCACCTAAAGTAAGAGAAGTTTGGGCTGATTTAATGTTAGATAGGGAGGGAAAAAGTTTTATGTTTCTATATAAAGTATGAAATTATAGCGCTGCCTAACCTCAGGTCTCAAGTCTTCATGTATGTTTTGAAAGTCAGAGTCAGGCAGGATTTCTCTGTTTGACATTTGATGTTTCTGCTTGACTGAAGTGTAAGGACAGACTGGTGGAGGGGATGCGGACATGTTTTCTTTGTTTGATACCAGCTGCAAAACTGGCATTGCTGTGATCGTCGAGTGTTTGAGTTTTGGTTTTCAGTTGTATTTGTACTTTAACATTTTTGCTCAGAAGTTTCTTTAGATTTGTATGAGAGTCATTGATCATTTCTGTTAGGGTTTTTCCATACGAGATTGTTCTTTTGTTTCTTCTTACTGCTATCATAACTTTATTTATCACAAGATCATAAATGCAACTGAATACAAATTGATCAGATCTGAAGTTATTCTTGTGTGACATTAAGCTTCTCTCTCCAATAAACTACGTTGAGTTTTGTAGTAATAACTGAAATGTCTAGAAGTTCAAATAATCTGAAAACATTTGCAAGACACTTTAATAATGAACATAAAAAAGTATAACTCGGCAGTAAATGGATGTAGCATTGCATTTAATTTGCACCGTATCAACTTGATCAAAAAGCAATTATTGTGCACAATAATTGCAACTCCATGACTCAATAATCAGCTCCTTCTTTTGCTTTACCAAGATTACAGCCTTTATTCCAGTAAACATGAAAGGGAAGGGTTCTCTCATCTGGCTTGTTCTTCATATTTTCTGAGGTTATTTATTTAGTCTGATAAAAGTACATCTGCTTCGCTTAGCAAAAGGAAACATTACAGAGAGAATATATATTTGCTGCAAACATATTATAGTCAATATTATTCAAGCCACTAGCAGCCAAATGCAACAGGTGTGTGATAGTCATCTTGGTCAATGAATCCAATCCCTTTCTCTGAAACATATCACCGGTATCCAAATCACAGCGATAAATATGTCATATATATGGTAATATTGAACATTAAATGTGATTGTGCTTTTTCTGATCTGAGTGGCTTGCTTTCCACCGAAAGCAAGCCTGCCTCTTATACATGTGCTGCATGTACAAAGATGTGCTGTACAAGAATTACTTTATTGTGATAATGTACATTTATATGGATTCACTTTATTCTTAAACATTAAAACAATAAAGGAATTTCACTGGACCTGAAGGAAAATTTTATTTCCTTTATAATGTCTGATGCAGAAATATGTCTGATGCAGGCTCTGTCTGTGTCATTCAGAGCTATGACCTCACACAGAAACAATATTTTTTGAACTCCAGAGTGGAGGAATTTCAAAATGTTGGTTTCATGTCTCTGTGTACATTGGAGCCAAATTTTTTTCAAATGCTTGTTGAGGCTCCCTCTCTCAACACCTCTATCAGCTGCGCCTCACTCCCAAATAATTGTGGCACTGATTGATGGATTTTATATCATTGTGTGGCAGCGTTACAGCGCCATCAATAGGCCAGATGTAACTACAACGATTACAAATCTGGAACAGAAGGCAAACAGGTTGAGGAAAAGGAGACTGAAAACATGGAACGTTGACGAGGATGTCAACAAATTGTTAAATGAATGCTAAATACTGTTTAGCAATAATACGACAAACCATTATTTCCAAACATGTTTTTTTTCACAACATAATTTGTTAATCACACATTTTTACACACATTTTGTAATGATA